>OY728126.1:558680717-561180717 GCA_963277665.1 Viscum album | reverse complement strand
TATTGTTGGTAATTATACGTATATCATGATTCATGAATGTAAAAAATGATATAAATATAATTCATATCCATTATATGTATATTATAATAATCTATATCATAAATAAGTATGAAAGGAAATCCACTGTTCATGGGGATGGTAAGCCCAACATACAAATGAATGTTGTTTCTATTTTAATTATAGTATTGAAGGAAAAGAAAGATAATTACCAAAAAGATTATATGTAAAAAATATCATTAAAATTTCATTATAATGAAATATATATATATATATATATAATTTCACTAAAACCATTCTTAATACATTCCATGTATTATGTGACAATATCACATTGCTTTAAGGGGGCCGATGTCCACATTTCCTCAAATGAAATTATAGTAATTACACTAAATGGAATGTAAAAATTTGTGTGTTGTAAAATGTATAAATAATATTAAATAAATAATAAATATAATATATTAAATATATAAACATAGTTTCCACCATAATGTCAACCATGAGAGGAGGTAATAAATAATTTAACAATTATCATTAAGTGTTGCGGTAGTTTTCCGTACACATAAACAATATGTTAAATATCCATTAGATAGTGGTATGTGTATTTATTGGTAGAAAAACTAGGATAAAAACGTAATAGTATATTGATGGTATTGTTTTTGTCATAAAATAATGGAATTTATAGAGTGTAGAGGTAGTGAAAGAAAATATGGGAAAGGATCTTGAAAGAATATGTTACCCCTAAACTGGGAAACTCCTTCTGGTTTGAGGAAAAAATGATCCTTGAGTTTTATTATTCCCAAGGAAAGGATTTTATTAGGAATATAGGGATTTTGGAAGATTTTTTAATCATATTTTGGGATAAAAAATGGACTTTATATGTGTGATTAGGCAGGTAGAGGTGGCCACCTTTTTTTGGAAGGGAAAGGACACACTTTGAAATTAAAAAAAAGATTGGCATACCCACGTTTTTACATTACCAAAGTCATAAAAAACAAAAAAACTCATTAATTAATGGTTAATGGCTGAATAATCAACAGAAAATTGGTGCTGATAAACATTATATGTGTTATGGGTTATATATTAAGTGTTTTGTAGTTTATTAACCTAATTTTTCTCTTAATTGTTATAAATATTTTTTTTTACTTTCATTAATTATATTTCATAATTTTTTCCCTTGTTAGATATTAAAAGTTATTCTTATAACAAAGATTTAATCCATTTTTTTATATTATAATTTCGTAATTAGAAGAAATAAATTTAAAATTAATCTTGTATTTAGGTCGACAATGTGTTGTTTCAAAGTAAAAATGATCAAAATATTGAATTTTTTTATATCCAATATTAATGTGAAATTGATTTGAATGAAAAAAATTGGATTAATATTGAAAAATATTTTCTAATTAAGCTTTTAAACTAATCTAAAAATACTTTAACCTTATAAATAAAATAAATTAAAAAGTAGTTTTGAATTATAAGCCGGTATTGTTCACTATTCATCCACAAACAATGTTTGTCCGAAAAATCCCAAAAATTCACCCAATGATAATTTTGAAATATTAAATTCACATATTATTTTTATTTAATAATATTAAATTTCTAAATTTTTCTAAAATTACTTTTATTATTTTTCATAAAAGGATATTAAAAGTGGTTCATTTGAGAAAACAACATTTTTAAACATATAAGGACTTTACAAAAAGTGATATCCATTATTATAAGTATTATTTGTTTATATAAAAAAATTAAAAAATATATTTGAAAATAATTTATTACATTTTATATGACTATTTTTAATGACTATGTTATAATTATCTCATTTAATAAATTAATTAAATGAGATGTTTCTTAGAAACTCAGTGTTGCATGTATCATACACCAACTTAGTGCCACGTTTATTGTACACTAATTGAGTGTTTCATGTAACATAAAAAAGTAGATTAATTTTGAATTTAATTTTTTACATAGTGAATTTCATGATATAGATGAAAATTTAATTTATTCGAAAAAAAGTTCAACAAAAACTCAGGCTGTTACATTCTACCCCCGTTAAAATAAATTTTCCCCTCAAAATTCCTCACTCGGTTAAAGAAAATAAGGATATATTGGATTCATCATATCCTCAAGGTCCCACATATCTTTTCCTTTCTAGTTATTTTTACCCAAATATATTACTAGGTGAGTGATCTTGTATTGTAGAACATTATCTGATCGGTCCATAATTTAAATTTGGTATTTCCTTGTAAAAAAGATCATGCTCCAATAGTATGACCTTTGAGTTCATTACATGTGAAGGGTCAAGTATGTGCTTCCTCATGAGTGATACATTGAACACATCATGGACATGAGAAATATTTTGTGTAAGTTCTAACCATTTTCCAACTATCGTGATACGATCAAGAATTTCAAAGGGAACAATATATCTAGGGTTTTGTTTCCCATTATTCTAGTATCTCATAAATTTCATCTGGGGTGAGATTCATAGAATCACCTTTTCACCGACTTCAAAATCTAGATAATTCCAATGGATATCAGTATAAATTCTCTTCTAACATTGAGCTTCCTTGATATGCTAGTAAATGGATCTAATTTTCTCGACCACTTATTCAGTGATCTAATATCCCAATAACTTTCTTTCTCCAACCTCATCCCAACATATTATAGATCTACATTTCTTCTCATAGAGGGATTCCTAAGGTTCCATAAGAATTCATTATTGAAACCTACTGTTTTTTAAAAAAATCAACTAAAGGATGATGTTGATCCCAACAACCTTCGAAATATAATGAACATGATATCAACATATCCTCTAGGGTTTTAATTTTTCATTCAAATAGACCATCTATATGAGGATGATATGTAGTTTTGAAACTAAATTTTGTATCGTGTGCTTGTTAAATACATCTCCATAACATTTAGGCAAACCATGGGTCATGCATGATACAATAGAATTCGATACTCCATGAATCCTTAACAATTACTTAATATATATCCTAGAAAGATCATCTGAAGAGAAATATTATCCAATAATAATGTGGTCTGGGAACTTGGTAAGGTGATTAACTACCACCCATAATGAATTAATCTCTTTTGAGTTGTTTGTTAGTCCAACAACTCAATCCATTGTGATTATATCCTAGTTACATTCTGGTATAGGTAATTTATGGAAGAACCCTTTAATCATTTTTTATTCACTTTTAACATGATGGCATAGAAAACACTGAGAGACAAACATGGTGATATATCTCTTCATGTCATACCAATAGAAATATTACTTCAAGTCACTATATATATTCATACTTGTAGGATTAATAGAGAATGAAGAACAATGATCTCCCTCTAGAATATCCTTCAAATTTTGTTTGGAAGGAACATGTGGATAGTTCTTAAACCTTATCCTTCTATCTTGATTTTGGTTGATCATGAGAAAAAATCAATCTTTCTTTTGTATATCTTCATCTTTCTTTGGTTACTGCTTAATCATCATTTGGATATGGGGTTAAACATTCATTTGAGAATTATATGATTTTCCCCTTAAAGATTTCTAGATCCATACATTCTAAATCTAGAAATATTTGATCTTTTGTGATCCTTATCATGGATATGCTAGCATGATCCTTCCGACTCCAAGCATCAGCCTCCTTGTTTTCTTTCCCAGGGTGGTATTATCTTGAGTAGCCAAAATCCTTTACTGATTATAACCATCTTATCTGGCACATGTTTTAACTCATTCAATGGGAATATATATTTTATACTTTTAGGATCAGTATATATATCACACTTTTCACTATAATGGTAATTCCTCCATAGATTTAATGAAAAATTACAACTGCTAACTCCCAATCAATTGTTGGGTAATTTTTCTCATGTATCGTAAAATTTCATGAGGAAAAAGCTATATGCTTGTTATTATACATAAAAACACAACACAATCCCTTCATGGATGAATTACTATAGATTAAAAACCATTATCTACTCTAGGGTAATGTAAGAATAGGTTCACTGAACAACCTTTCCTTTAGTTCCTTGAAATGTTTCTCAAATTCATTATTTCTAGTGGAACATGACACCCTTCAGAGTTAATGTTATCAAAAAATTAGATAGTTGTGAAAGATTCTCTATAAAAAATTGATAATAACCAAATAAACCATGAAAAATATAGATCTCAGTCACTGTGGTGAGTCTAGGATAGCATTTAATATCCTATGGCTTTGATGGATCTACTGCTACACCATCTCATGATATTATGTGACCCTAAAATGAAACCTTTTGTATCTAAAATCCACAGTTTTTAAAATTTTCGTATGGATTATCCTTCTTTATGGTCATTAGTACAATTATCATGTGATCTTAATTATCTTCCTATATCCTTGAATAGATAATAATATCATATATAAAGACTAATACAAACATATCTATGTACTATCATAATAATTTGTTCATTAAATCCAATAAGGTAATAGGGTAATTCGTAAGAAAAAAAGGAATCACTATATATTAATAGTGTCTATACCTTGTAAGTAATTATTTCATGGTTATATCCTCTTTCATGACACTTAATTGATGATATCCAAAGAAAAGAAAAATTTTGGAAAATTTTTGAGCTCCACACAGTTGATCAAACAAGTCATCAATACTTGGAGGACAATATTGGTTTTTTATTGTGATCTTGAAAAAATCCCAATAATCGATGATGATCCACATTGATCCATATTTATTTCTAAAAAGATAACTTTTTCACCCCATGGTGACACACTTGGATGATTTTATACCTTATCAAGGATTTCTTGGAGTTTCTTCTTCAGTTTCTACAGCTCAATTAGGTCCATTCTATAAGTGTTCTTTGAAATTCGTGTTGAACCAGTTATGGTTTTTGTTGAGAATTATACTTCATTATTTGGTGGAAGTCTATAAAACAGTACCATAAATATATCCACAAAATCTTGAACAAAAATTATACCATCGATGTCGATCTTCACCACAACCATTTGATAAAAACAACCATTTTTGAATGAAAAATAAGAACCATACAGTAGATGAAATGTCCATAGGAAGGTCATAATTATCATCACATTGATGGATGACCGTATGTCGGTTTTAAATTTTAAATGTAACATCATTCCTTGATAATTGATGTGGTATTTATACAAATAAAGCCAATCCATTCCTACGATGACATCAAATTCAACCAAAGGTAAGTTAAAATATTTTTACAAAGAAAATTCCCATAAACCTCAAACAATGAGGAATCATATTCTTCCGATACAATCATCATGCCATTAGGTATTATAATTGATAATTCTAAATCTAATATTTTTTTGAATAAATATTAACACCCTTAAGAAATTAATTAGATATGAAAGAGTTGGTGAATCCAGAATCAAATATGACGTTGGAAATTCTAGAATGGATGGTAAGTGTACATTTCATCACCTAATTATCACACCCCTCAATAGAAATAGATATTTCAAGATATTTACCAGTTTCCATAGTCTTAATAGGTTTCTAGGCCAATAATCATCACAATTCCTTGGTTTGGTCCTTGGTTTTCATAATTCCCATTCTTCTTAAACCTATAGCAATAAATTATGGAAGGTGCATTAAACATAGCTTTTTCTCCATTACTATTTTGAGCTAACATCATTATATAACTTCGAAAATAAAATACCCAATGGCCTTCCCCCTCCAAAATTAAATCATTCATTATACACCTTAAGGAAATTTATTTCGTGGTTCTTCCAACAAATAGTGAATAAAGTAAATCTCATACTCTTTTCATTATGGTTTTTAGAATCTTCTTTAAACTCCATATTCATCTTCTTCTCAAAACCATGAGATTGATATGTGACTCTGACCTCCATTTCAACTTTGATTACCCAAACAAAAATATATTCATAGATTTTATAGACATTTTTGGCTGACAACCTTATGAGAGGTTGATATAAACTACTAAAGAACCTATGAACCTTACTTTCAGGTTGGATGATAATTAATGAAACATACCTCAGAAATCTCTTAAAATTTTCCTATTAGGTACCAACAGATTCATCATCCATTTTCTTCAACTCAAGGAAATATTTCTCATTCTTTTTACATGAAATTAAAGGCAAGTACTTACTGATAAATGAGTTCTTGGGATTTCCCTAATACATGGATTCAATATCATCTTGCTACTTTATATTCCTTATTAGAGTCAGCTACTGATCTGATTCACCTTATAACTGATAAACCCCTATAATGTATTTCTAATGGTATAAACATTGAATAAAAGAGAATATATTTTTAGTATTTCTAATTCACTGTTCGACAACTAGTTGGTTAGAATACCCTCTAAAATAAGGTTGATGTTTACCCATGAATTACTCAATAGAATGTTGTTCCCTACATTTTGAATTTATACATCCACCATGATTCATATATTGATAAATCAATGTGACCATAACAATAAGGTCTTCTATTCCATCCCCCATAGCATTCAGTTTCTCAAGAGGATGGTTATTGCACTATCCATCACTCTCACCATTAACATGGTTCATTCAGGTTCCTCCCATTGACTAGAACTAAAATCATAAATTAAGAAATAGTTATCATAATACAGGACCACATAATCATGAAAAATATATTAAAAGATGTATAAATTATGAAATATTACTTAATCTATGACACCATAGGTTAATCATAGGTTATTTATAGCCAAATTATATCTAAATACTTAATAATGGTTCCTGAAGTGATTTTTAATTACCAATGAATATCCACTTGGAGTGTCATAATAGGTGTTTATTAAGGCCCATTGTTTTGTACCATATTACCCTGAGTCAAGCCTAGATCATAATGTCAGAGTTGTTACCCCTAGGTATTTATTTTCCAGAGCCACATCCACTAGTAGTATCTAGGCAGGGACGTATTTAGTGGAAACCACTCATTATATCCTTCTCTAAAATTCCAAGGCCTTTTCCAATAAATTTCCTTATCTTTAAACTTATTCATAGAGATGTACATAGTGATCTCACTATGGTTTTCTCATGATAGCATCCAAAAGTTAACTGTACCTAGCTCTGATAAAAACTATATCACCCCTCTCTTTTCAAACATAAACACTACATAACTTCTTCATAATACATAAAAATTATTAGAAAAGATTCCCAAAGATTTTAAATGTCCTAATGCCTTTATAAACATGGATACAAAAAAAACAGCTGCATAATTGAGCTACATCATCTCCTACTAGGATCTTCTTTTTTAGTGCAAGTCTTAGACGCCTCAAACATAATACATATAATAATAACCAGTGGGAACAGAAATATAATTGGGGTGACCTCGTATGCTCAATCAGGGTAAATAAGGGATAAATGTAAGCATAAACATAATCCTAAGGGTATGAGAACATGACATTGAGAATAGACTATAATACGATGCATATCAAAGATCATAGCATGAATTATGACATAATGACTGGAAGTTCATAAGACATGAATCATAATGAAATAAAGATCACTATTCATTAAATCATAACATAGGAATAAAATATGGAATTATGGTAGAAACATAAGCATATAGCATGATTACCATAGTAGACAATGAATCACTACCAAGACCATCTCAGATGTATAGGTTCACTCTCCATACCATATTGGTAGTCATGGTACACTCATGTGACCATCTTAGTACCACGAGTACACTCCTCATACCATCTTGGTATACATGATTCACTCCCATGGACATATTAGTTGTCAAGGTTTTTTCCCAAGGCCATATTAGTCAATCTAATGAGATATAAATATTTACCCAATGCATTACAGGGAAATATAGGTCCCACCCATCTCTTAGTGAACGTATTAATTCATGTGCAACAAGTACACAAATAGTAATATCATAACCCATGACATAAAAAGGGAATTATAAAAATGTAATCATATCATGAACTATGGAAGGAGAAAAGTTTCATCATCATATTAATTGTGATCATAACCCGTGGAATGAAATGGATTTCAAACGCATACAAGGCATGAATGAGAATCATGTTTCAAAAATACCATTCCATCAAAACATAATATATTCAGATACATAATATGAATGAAAACACAGAATAATATTACCATCAATGAATGAGTAACACCAATTGATATTTTCTGATATGGAAAGAAAATATCTTTTAAAAACATTTCCTGAAAAAAATCTCCTTTCTTCTTAAAAAATATTTTTATTACCTAAAACCGATGGAAACCGTTTCACTTTGAAAATAGATTTAAAATCATATAAAGGATAATTGTTTTTTAAAAAATATTTTTACAAACCTTTTCCATTAAAAATGATCTTCATGTATCATTTACTAACATTTTTTAAAATATTTTCAAAAACATTGTTTTTTGAACACAATAGAATTTTGACTGGAGATAGAGATGGACATATTTAACATAAAACAAAATATTAAGTAACAAAAAGTGAAATAAGTGGTAATAAAACATTAGGATATCATGAATAGGTATATTAGAATGAATCACGTGATTATTATTGAGTTATTGATCAATTTATTTCATGAAAGTGTGCATAAACATAACTAATCATTAAAAGTGATGAGATTCAGTCAATAAATTCCTTTAACATCATAAATTGGGATTATACTTTCAATGTAAGAAAATAAAACTAAATAAATCATACAATATCATGAAAAGAAATATTTTCTGGATATAGCATATAAAATAGAAGTATATAAACAACAAAAAAGAGTTTAGTTGCATAACAAAATATGAGTCACAAATAAGGCAAATTGATACAAAACATTTTTACCGATTTGATATATTTTGAAACATAAAACCCATTAATGAAATTTCATAAAATATATATGATAATACCTAAAAATTTATGTATAGTGTTAATAGAATAAAATCATGTTCATTACATAGACCACAAAAAATAAATGAGTTGTGAACATAGCATGTATCTCAAGGGAATGAAAAGTGAAATGAAATCCTCTTACCTTGTGTTTTGACACTCATTGTACTCATAAAATAATCTTGTATAAAAAATATAATTATATTTTAAATCTCATAAAGAATAATATTAATATATAAAATACCATATATGTTTTTATTATAACCTTATATTATCCTCTTGTTAAAAACTCTATGTTATGTTTTCACTTCAGGTAATATTCATTTTGTTCCTCGCATGTGTCTTAATCCATTATATGTTTGTCATTTATACTTATATCATCATTCCATAATATAAATCATGATATAAATATCATTAATATATATTATATTTTTATTATAATTATCTATAGTATAATGAAATATGAAATACAATACACCATTCATCGAGATGGTAAGCTGTACGTATTCATGAAGGTTGTTTCCATTTAAATTTCCATATTGAATAAAAAGAAATAATATGAAATGAAAATTTATATGTATATAATATAAATAAATTATAATTATAATGTTATATATTACATATAATTTCATTAAACCCACCTTTATTACATTCCATTTAGTGTGTGAATTAATCACATTGTTTTGAGGAGGTAATAGTCCACACTTCCACAAACGAAAAAATAATAATTAAAACAAATGAAATGTAAAAAATTTGTGTGTTGTAAAATGAATAATGAATCATAAATAAATAATAAATATAATATATAACCTATATAAATATATTTTTCATCATAATTTTCACTATAAGATTTGGTAAAATATTATTGAACAATCGTCATTTAGTGGGGTGGTAGTTCGCCATACACATTAACTGTATGTTTGATATCAATTAGATGGATGTGTGTGTATGTTTCTATATAAATAATAGCATAAAACATCCTATTAAATGTAGAGTACTATGTTTTAATAAAATTATGTAATAAAGAGAGTGAAGGGGGTAGGGAAGGAAAACAAATGAGAGGACCTTCAGAGAAGATGTTACCTCTTATACGGGTAACTCCTTTTTGTTTTTCCCAAAAGGCTTCCTTGAGTTGAATTCTAGCAAAGCGAAGGATTTTATGTGGAATGTAGGAATTTTGGGAGCTTATTACTACAGATTTATGCCAAGAAAAGCATCTTGAGAGGTGTTAGTAAGTCGGTAGAGTTGGTAGCCTTTTATATGGAAGGCAAAGGACACTATTGGCATTTTTTAAAAGATGTTAAGGGTAATCACGTTTTTAGCTAAAAAAAGACATAAACGACAAACCAAACTCAATAATGTAAGGATCATGTATAAAGAATGGCTATAAAATGGTGTTTTGACATGTTTATAGGTTATTATGGTACATATATTTAATGTTTAGTGCTTTATTAACCTAATTCTTTTCTTAACTGATATAATTAATTTTAATCACTTTCACTAATATTTTTGGTCAAAAACAAGGTTGAGCTAATTACACATTATAAATTTTTATCATTACAAATGTCGAATCCATTTTTCTTAATTTAAATCATATAATTCTCTAAAATAAATTTAAAATTAATCTCATAGTAGGATTGGCAATGTATTTTTTCCAAGTAAAAATGATCAAAGGTTTACTAAGTTTTTATATCCAATTTCATTGTGAAATTTGTTCCAATGACCAAAATTGGATTAATTTCTATAAATATTACCTAATTTAACTTCAAAAATAATTCAAAATATAATTTAACAATATAAATAAATTAAATTAAAAAACATTTTTTAATAAAAATACGGTATTTTCACCATTTATCAAAAAATGATGTTTGTTAGAAATGTCCCAAAATTTTAGCCAATGTTAGTTTAAAAATTCTAAATAAAAAAAATGATGTTTATTTAATCAAATTAAATTTATAAATTTATATAAATATATTTAAATTTTTTTCACATAAGGAAATTAAAAACTGTTCATTCGTGAAAATAATATTATTAAACAAGAAGGACTTTTACCAAAAACCATATATTTTATTACTAGGATGTTTTATTATTAAAAAAAATTTAAAATATATTTTAAAATTAGTTATTAGTATTCATATAACTATTTTTAATTGCTAAGTTATAATTACCTCATTTAAATAATAATAAAATAATAGATGATTCTTTGAAACTTAGGGTTGTTTGTATCATATGCCAACTTAGTGTTGCATATATCATATACCAATTAGTGTTGAATGTAACAGAAGACCTTTTGGTTCTATGTGAATTGAATGTTAGAAATAGTTCATTGAAAGATATAAATTAAGGTTTAATTTATTCAAAAAAAAGTTCCATGAAAACTGGTGGTGTTACGTTGAATCTCCATACCTTATCTTTGTTATTACCTTATATGGTGGAATGTGGTGATTCAGAACACGAGAAATGTGTATTTTGATAAATTGGATTGTGTAAGTGTTCCATCAAAAATTTCATTGTCAACAATATCACCATAGAGTAGGTGATGTTCAGTATGCATAAGAGGTTTCTAATGTGAAATAGATATTAAAGTTTTAGTAGGGGATGCTAGTCCAGGAATTGTATTTTTAGTCCTAGTCGATTGTGAAACTGTAGAAGAGGATGTGTGTGAATAATTGAATATATGTTATTAATAAATAAATACAATATAAGTTTTTACCCATGTTATGTATTCTAAACCATATATTATTATGATGGATGTATTTTATTATAAAACCTCATCACTTACCCTCATATGAAATGCATAATTTGAACGGAATAGCAAAAAAAATATTTTTTTTATGTTTTAGTCCAAATGTGGGAAACCAACTAATTGATACATTTAGTTACTATCCCATGCCATTTATTTTCTACTAATAATATTCTTATCAATTGAAATTTTTATGAAATCATTATCAATTAAAACCCATAGTAAATCCTATAATTATAGAACATCCCATAATGTTTCCCACAATCTAGTGGGTTGATTGTTTTTTTATACCAACACTAATAATATTCAATGTTTCATTACTATGAACCTATTAATTGTTCATTGACTACCAATTTTTTATTTCCATACAAGACAATCAATTTCATCCTTATTATTCAAGTTAGATAAAATTAATTTTGGTATCAATAAACATCAATTCTTTTAATATATTGTACTTTAATATGTTGGATAATAAGGTTTTCCTATCTCAATATCTTCCAGTTTGAAAATTTTGTATTCCACACACCAATTATTTTGAACTAAAATTTCTCATCATCTCAAAACATCAAACCAGTTGATATTATAGAACATACTTAATTAACTACACAATCTCTTCTTTTTAAAAACAATAGAATCATCTCAATCCTATCAATAATTTATTTAAATGAAGCATCTCATTTATATAAAAAAATCCAACAAAAGTGGGGAAATTGATCTATAAATATGAAACTACCATTAGCATTAATTCCATCACCAATTACATTCAATAATTATAATAATACTATAGGTATATATCTTTAAAAAATAAAAAAAACATGGAGTTAAATATCTTATAATTTTCTAAAAATTCCATCTTGACTCATGAACCATATAACATGAATGTTAAATATTTTAATGTCCATTTCCACATCATCACGTTGATTTTGACTTTACATAAATGATATGTGAAATATATCTAGAGTCATATTGTCCTTAAAAATAAAAATATTTAACACCAACTTATTCCTTTGTATCAGAATAAATCTATCTTATATAGCATTTAAATCATTGAAATAATTATTGCATTACTTCTAGGATTCTATTATACATCAATATGTTTCCCAAAAATATTGTTCAAGCTCTGGCATGAAACCTCACTATATATCTCTTGATAAATTTATTTTCTAGTCATTTTGAATTATGAAATTTTTGATTTATCATAATTTCAGATGAATCAATCTTTTGATTAGAATTTCTGATTATCATTTCACGATGGTATAATATTCTTTATTTCCAATCATTAGATTTCACACCTGTCAAATTTTATTATTCCATTACATTTGGATTTTCATTAATAAAAGTGAATAGTATACCTAAATTCTCCTACTTCATATCCCTAAAATTAGATTTATTATTTATTTCTTCGGTATATGGACTAATGTTTATGATTACCATGAGAATCTATAACCACTATTACTACAACCTCAAAGTTCAGTCCTCTAGACAAGTCACAAACTTGTCTTCCAATACGTTTGGATTCATTAATTCTCAATCCCCTAAAATTATTTATTTTGCAGTGATCCTATTAAAATTACATTTTAATGTAAAATAGAAGGTAAGTATTCATGACATTTTATTAACTATCAAATTTTCTAATGGTTTTCAAACAACATTCCTATAGTGGTTTATGTATGAAAAATTATAATTCTTTAACCCTATATTTTTTTCACTATAGAAACTACTGACATTGAAAATAATTTATTCTTTGAAGAGAAAATAGAAACCACAATTTTCAAGAATTTTTTAAATACATGTATGAATCAAAGATGATCCTCAAATCATTGTGATGTATTTTCAATGGAAATAATCATATAAAATTGTCTAATATAGTATCCAAAAAACATATATAGTTATATATTCATACCACTCATTGATTATTTGTAATTTTAAAGCATGAATAAATAACATACTTACTATATCCTATAGTATAATGACTTTATAATCTCTCAAATCCTCCAATTTTCCGACCAATGATGTCACGACCACCTCCCCAAAAGGTGTACCCTCCTGGGCCAGCAATGTGAGAAGGGAGATAATGACCCCTGAGGCCTACCTCCAGTAGGCCCCAGGTTGGTGACATGCACCGAGGGTATAGTAAACACACAAATGTGAGGGATTACCCTATAAGAGAACATATGTGAATGAGATAGATAAGATAGACACCATCCAACTCCAACATAGACTGGAATATAAAGGAAAACCCAAGTGCACATATGTAATGCCTTGAGAAACTACTAAAACTGGAAGGGGAAACCTACAAGTACCTAAAAAATGTAATAACAACATCAACCACAAGCCCACACTGCTCAAGCAACCCCAAGCTAGTAAGAACCAGCTTGATCTCCAACCGGCTCCAAGTGACTTGAAAAATATTTTATATATACATTGGGTTAGTATAATAGTATACTCAGTAGGATCCTCCCCAGAGCCTCTCGTGAAAAATTAAAGAAAGTATGCTAAAGCACCATGAAGAAAAATTGAAACAAACTATTCACCTAAATAGGTATACTGTGTTCCCAGCCTCACCATGTATACTATCTCCAAGTAACACATGCATGAGTATATTATTTAATAAATATTATCAAAGGTACCCTACTAGTATATCCCCACTGGTTTGCTGTTATGCCCCAATTTTGCACATCCTAAGCATCTCTCTCCCAAAAGGCTTTCCCATAGACACCTAGGCGAAGCACCACAATATGCACCTCGTGTAACAGAACCACCACTTCCGTGCAAGAATGTAACCAGGTAGTTTCTGAGAGCCACCACAACTTGTATAATGTATATCATACATCGGGTATTATACCTCAAGCCATTATATCCCATTCACCGAGTAGGGATCCTCAAGCCATCACAATCTACACACATTACACCTATAGTAGTCCATAGGATAATATATCCAGAATATATGTGTGTGAATAACCACAATCCATTACAGCCTTCTACACATGTATATGGAGAAAACTAACCACTGTGCCTGCCAGCACAAGTAACTACCAAGGGAAGAGAGCGGTGATATAGTGGGTTGTCAGCTATCTATCCTCCCACTAGAATGTTGGGGAAAACACCTCTCAGGCTCAGAATCCCATGGGTCTTAGTTTCCCTAACTGACATGGTGGAGTAGCATATAGAATCAAACAAAATTATAGAATATAATATATCTCCCAACCACACTATGGGCATATCCTAGTCTTAGACTCAACTACATCTAACATCTCTTGAACTCCCAGATGCCACTTCTAAGACTTGGTATCATATAAGCACACAACTATTTAAAGAGATTTATTATCATAATTCATTTCCTTTTTATCAGTTCTACTTCAAGTTAGTTAATTATTTAAACATTAATTAACCATTAACAATTCCATATTAAATTTCATTAGCATCACACCCAAAGTCCACTGTCCCTTTAAAACTGTAACCTCAACATTTCATTCCAGAAAGATCCAACCCAATGGGTTTACGTCATTTATTCAATTATTTACTTTCATCATTACTTTCCCATATTTCCTGGCATTCTAGAAAAACATTCTATGCTACTAAACATAAGGGGGATCAACACAGTGAGTAAATAACTACCCGTCGAGTCTTTTCCGCCTATAACAAGAGAGTAGACCCATTACCCCTTGAGAATCTGGAGACAGAATGCACAAGGAATACCCCACGTGTCTTCGCCCCTTTCGGAAGAAGGGTAAGAAAGACCTGATTCCTTGAGTAGTGGGAAATGTAAAGTAGATAAACATCTAATAAGAATCTGCGATCATCCAAACATTCACATCCAGCCTGTTCCATCATCCATTGTGTACTACCCATCACCCACATGCATAAACTGATGCATCTCACCACTCTAGGTGTTAGCTGTTTCCATAACCAATAGGCCTCCATGCCCCCCACATATTAAAATAGCCATATAGGCTCACATCACAACACAAGAATTTGAAAAAAAACATCGTATCAATTGGGATCTTGACCCTTAAACAAGCTATAGGGTAGCTCAGAACCCAACAAGTATTATCTTTAATCAAGAAACCAATTATTTAATCCATCTTGGATTAACAGATTTAATATTCGTAGGTTCCAACTTTGGGAAACCTAAATAGTAAGCTCTCACAAATAATTAAACACACTTACTTCACCGATTTGATTAACATCAAATTAAAACAACATCAATCAAATTCATTCACAAGCCTCTTTATCTTTAGCCATGTGATTATCAATTAATTACATCTTTATGTTCTTTACCAATTTCCATTAAGAAGGAAAAGCTAAACAAGCAAGCTTTGATATCACACAATCTATAAAAAAAAGAGGAAATATCATAGGATCGATATCAATTTATTTATCGGGTTCCAATATTCATTATGTCAATTCTATTGTGATACAGTGGGTTAAAACTTGCTAACAATATAGTTTGACGCCATAGAAGAGAGAAGCAATGAATCCCTTACCTCAAAATGTTATTGACATTCTTTATATGAGAACAAGACACACAATGGGTTACGATGTCCTCCCCTATGAAAACTATATCTACCCAATGATGCAGATATACCCCCACATCCGCCGGTACCCAAGAAAAGACCATTAGGGACATGAGGTAATACTCAAAAAATAGGGTATGAAAAAAGAAGGAGATGAACCAAAAATAAGGAAGATATATCAAACCTTATATCGAAGACTGATTGATACTGCTTGGTTGCATCAAAACAAAGAGGAAAAAATCCTAGGAGGAAAGTTTTCTTGAACAACTCTTATGGGAAGGAATGGGATGTTAGAGCATCTCACACCTAAGAACAAGTAGGATGAACTAGGGAAGAAGATATCTCATCCCTTTAGATGATTTAAAGGAGTAGTTGTTTAAGATACACTGGGTTTTCCATTAAAAGAGGATCGCATCAAACCACGTGGTTTGACCAAGTAAAAACATCCCGCTCCTTAGGAGAAATTAATATAGGAGTTAGAGCCTTTGTATTAGCCTTAGAGTCCATAAAACTAGGCAATATATGCATTTTACGTCAAAGGAAATATTAAAGGGGTGAAACTATAGGAAGATAGAAACACTATACACGAACTTGGAATTTGGAAAATGGAAAACACTGTTCACAAACCTCATCGTTGAAACCTCACCATTCTGGAACACAGTTCATGAACTCAAAATTTGGCGAAGGAAAAAGGTCACCATTTTAGCCTCACCATTCTGAAAACACATTTCATGAACCTAAAATTTATCAAATAAAAAAGGCCACCTTTGGAACCTCACTATTCAGGGAACACTGTTCATAAACACAAAATTTGGCAACGGAAAAAAGCCACCGTTGGAACCTCACCATTCTGGAAACTCTGTCTATGACCTAAAACTTTGGCAAAGGAAAGAGGTCACTATTCAAACCTCACCATTGCACTGTTCACATAATGATACCGATGGCACTCTTAACAGAAGGTCACCGATGGATTTTTTCATATAAGGTCACCAATGTCACTTTTCACATAAGCTCACCGTTGCACTGTTCACATAAGGTTACCGATGACACTATTCACAGAAGGTCACCGATGACACAGTTCACATAATGTCACCAATTCTATTATTCACATAAGGTCACAGTTTCACTGTTCACATAAGGTCACTAATGAAACTGTTGACATAAGGTCACCAATGACACTGTTAATAGATTTTTACCGATGCACTGTACACAAAGGTCTACCATTGGAACTGTTTACCGATGGAACTATTCACAAGAATGGAAATTTGGAAAAGTGTTGGGGATAACTCACGTTGACCTGCATAAACACCTCATACACCTAATTTTCACAAAGGAATGGTCTAGATTGGTCTGCGCCATTACATCAGATACCTCTCAAAACATTCTTGTCCTTGAGAATTCAAAACCCAGCAAAAGATAAAATGAATCGGGGTCCAAACAACCACCCATCGAGATACCTATCAAAAGAGTGAAAGCCACAAGAAACCGCAAATGAAATCCATATTATAAAAATGAACGATCTATAACCACAATGGCATCATAGATACACGAAAAGAATTAAACATCAAACAAATCTATGTACTGAGCACATATCTGCGAATCACGTTCCCAGGTACTCTCCTCCATGCCACCATGTTGACACAAGAAACGAACCAAGGGGATAGAACGCCCTTGAAAAATACTCTCTTTGCGGCCATGGATCTCCACAGGTCACTCCTCAAAGGTTGAATCATCATCAACATAAATCTCTCCCCAATCGATGTCATGAGAGTTATCATGAAGATAATGACGGAGCTGTGATACATTCAAAACATCATGTATCCTGCTCATCTATAGTGGAAGTGCTACTCGATACGCTACAACTCCAACATAATATAGAACCTCGAATGGCCCAAAAAATTGGGAAGAAATCTTACTCGCATGACCAAACCATCACTGTTCATGATGAGGAGTCACCTTCAGAAACATGTGATACCCAACATCAAACTCTATGGGTCATCTCCTTTGATTGGTATATGATTTCTGATGATCTTGCACTGCCTTCATCCGCTCATGAATCACCTGAACCATATCTATTGTATTATGGACTAGTTCTCGTCTGAGAATTTCAAGCTCTTCAACCCCAGTCTGGCACAATGAAGAATGGAATGGTCAGCCATACAAGGCTTCAAATGGAACCATACCGATGGTGGAGTGAAAAATGTTGTTGTAAGTAAACAAAACTAAGCTTAAGTGACTCATCCCTGAACCTCCAAAATCCCGGACACAAGAGCGTATTATGTATTCAAGAGTCTAGATGGTTCACTCTGTTTGACCATCCGTTTGATGATGAAAAGAAGTAATAAGGCATAGTTGAGAACCAAAAGCATGTCGGAGACCTCTTCACACCCTAGAGGTGAAATAAGGTTCTCGATCAGAAATGATCATCCTTGGAACACTATGAAGTCTCAAAACCCCCTCCAGATACTACATCGACAAAACTTCCACTGACCATTACTCCTTGATTGCTATGAAGTGGACCAATTTTGTTAAACGACCCACTACCACCCAAATAACATCATTTCCTCCCAGAGCATGAGGTAAACCAGTAACAATATCGTTTGAGATGTCCTACCACTTCCACCAAGGAACATCTAATGGTTGGAACAGACCACCAGGAACACAGTGATTGAACTTGACCTTCTAGAATACCAAACATCAAGACACAAACTCCCCAACTGCATGCTTCAGCCCAAGCCACCAAAAATGGCACTTGATGTCTCGGTACATCTTTCTCACACCAGGATAAACCTCTAAATAAGAACTATGGAACTCTTTGAGAACCTACTCTCACATCGTCAAAGGAACAAAAATCCTTCCATGATACAACACTTGGTGTTGTTCATCCCCAGACCATCATCAGGGGTTAACCAAAAACAACTCAGTCTCTCCAGACCTCCTCATCTAGATCCCCCAACTAGGACTCTTCCACCTTATGCACCAGAGGTGACTGCACTGTCACCTGAAAAAGACAACCTCTACCCCCAACTTCTCCTATATCAAGATGTAATTCTGACAGTTAATCCATTACTATCCAGAAGTCACAATATTCAGGCACTACATCACTATATGACTTCCGACTGAGTGCATCAACTACAACATTCTCCTTCCTAGGTGTATACAATATTTCAAAGTCAAATTATTGTAATAACTCCATCCACCAATGCTATCATAAGTTCAATTCAATATGGGAGAATACATACCTCAGGATCTTATGATCAGTGAAAACCACGAAGCACTAACCAATGAGTTAATGTCACCACAACTTCATAGAAAACACCATGGATAAAATCTCAGGATCAATGGGTGGCATATTTACGTTCATGAAGAAACAACTACTGAGACCCATAATAAACTACTGAACTCTGCTGCATCAGGACACAACCAAACCCCAAATGCATGAATCACCAAAAACATCAAACTGGACTCTCTCTACTGGAAGACAAAGAACAGGATAACATACTAACTTCTCCTTTAGATAATCGAAATATGCCTGACACTGATCAGTCCATATGAATGTTTGATCCTTCATGGTCAACGTTGTCAAAGCAATCACTTCTTGAGAGAAATTGGCCATGAACCTCCTGTAGTAACCTATTGGACCAATGAAACATCGCACCTCTGACATAGTCTCGGGGGCTACCAAAGACCCAACTGCTTCTATCATCGATTGATCAAGAACTACTCCCTGTTGGGAGACCACATGCCACAAAAAAGGATATCTCAATCCCAAAACTCAAACTTTGACAACTTCCCAAACAACTAATGTTGACGAAGAACTCCCAAAACGGTGTGTAGATTATCTGCATGCTCTTCTTCAGACGTGGAGTACACAAGGATTTTGTCGATTAGAACTACAATGAACTTGTCCAGGAACTCACGTAATACAACGTTCATCAATCCCATGAACAAAGCAAGAGAATTTTTCATGCCAAATAGCATTAAAATGAACTCATAATGTTCATGACAACAACAGAAAGTAGTCTTATAGATATCCTCATCCTTCACACACATGTGATGATATCCCGACCGCAATTCGATATTTGAGTACCAACGTTTAGCCTTCAGTTGATCTAATAAATAATCAATCCATGGAAGGGGATAACGATTCTTTATTGTCACTTTGTTCAAGTGATAACAATCGACACACAACCGCAAACTGCCATCAGCCTTTCTCACGAACAAAACGGGTGCACCCCACGATGACACACTCGGCAGAACAAAATCGCACTGTAACAGACCATGAAGATGTATATATAGCTCTCGTAAATCAGAATGGGACATACTATATTAAGATAAGGAGATAAGAGATTCTCCTGGTTGTAACTTTATCCCATACTCAATCTCCTGTCGAGGGGGTAATGCTACATCCTCTTCTGGAAAGACATCAGGGTACTCTCCTATGACCCTAGAAAATGCCAAATGCTGAACCTCTGAAGAACTCAACATCATCTCAACCATCATGGATGATAAGGATGAGACACATATATGACTCATCTAAGGATATCGCTAACCAACAAACACCACCGAATCTCCATCCATATCCATGAAAATGAACTTCTTCCTGAAGCAATCCACGATAGCGTACACCGAATACAACCAATATGTGTTGAGGATGACATCATATTGTTGTATTTGTAAACATTGGAAATCTCCCCAAGAGTGGTGATGCCCCAAAACTAGCTCATAGTATCTCCATACTTTGAATAGGTCTGCTCGGCCTCCAACTAGTGTAGTCAATGCCAAGGGAACTGGAAGCCTCTCTACCTTAAGTCCCAAAGCATGGACAAGGGTAGATGATATGAAGGAGTGTGTTTCTCCTGAATCAAACAAGGCATACACTAAGGTAGAAAAAAAGAAAATAGCACTAATAGAAATATGATATATACCAACGGTTTTGGGCAAACCGTTGGTATTGTTCTCTAATTTGGACATATACCAATGGTTTGGAAAAATCTATTGGTATAGGTAACATATATGGACCTATACCAATGGTTTTCCCGAAACCGTTGGTATAGGTCACTAATTTGGAGCTATTCCAACTGTTCTGCGAAAACTGTTGGTATAGTTCACTAATTTGGGCCTATACCAAAGGTTTTGTGAAAACAATTTGTATAGGTCCATTATAGAGACCCTATACCAACTGTTTTTCCCAAACCGTTGGTATATGTCCCCCTTATACCAACGGTTTATCAAAAACCATTGGTATAGGTCCTAAAATCAAAGAACTTATACCAACGGCTCTCAAAACCGTTGGTATAGGTACATGTAGTTTTTAATGGAATATTCTTACACAGGACATTAAATAAATAAAAAATTAAAATACTTATGATAATACATATATATATTTATGAAATTATGTTCACAAAAGTAAGTTAGGTTTGTGGTTAGGTCATTAAATCACAAACGAGAGGTGGTGGGATCCAAACCCACCGAATGATTGTTTTTTGAATTAAATATACCAATTGTTTTATGGAACCGTTGGTATATATTTTCATATTACTTATAACAACAGTTTTGGAAACCTTTGGTATAGGACTATACCAATGGTTTTCCCAAAACCGTTGGTATAGACCTATCCCCACGACATACTTGCCCACGGTTCTCCAAACCGTTGGTATAGGATATACCAGATATTGGGGGCCTATACCAACGGTTCCAAACCATTAGTATAGGGTATATTTTCAGTAGTGTGGTGCCTCGAATGACATCTGGATCGCTTGGAGCTGGCAACACTAAAGCATGAAGTTAACCACGAACTCCACCACAATCTCTCTGACCCTGATGACAACCACCACCATGGTCGCACTCTACTCTCTGAGTATGGGGAGCATCACGAGGCTATCCTCTACCTACCCCATCTACCCTCAGCTGATCTAAAGACGATGAAACCTGCTACTGCTACCTCTACTGGAACTGCATCAATTGAGGATCCTAGTGTGGAAAACCGAGTGCACGGTGACTTCTTTGAATGTTTGGGCACACTCTCTACTAGTGACCTAGACCACCACAAGAAAAACAAGCTCCTGATCCCTTGGCATATTCCTAAGATCTGCTGCCTCCGGAGAAATGAGATGTGGTGGGCTATGACCTACCCCCGGCTGAATAGAAACTCTTCTACCCAGAAAATCAGGAACCCTAGACTACAACCCTATTTCACAAGGAATCATGACCACTACCCAATCGTGATGATCTAGTTCTAGAAAATGTTCTCTCAATGATCTCTGCCCTTTCTAGTACATCAAGATATATCTTTAGCATAAATGGGGTGACCTAGCACTGGATCTCTAGATGCAATGCCTCCTTGAAATGCCTTTCCCTGGCCACCCCATTTTGCCACAAGTTTGAAGCATATCTTAAAAGGTTCCTAAAATGGATTTCAAACTCTCTCATACTGTAACTCCTCTGTCAAAGTGTAAGAATATCCGAGTGAATGGAATCCTCCACGTTTTAGGAAAGAAACTCGACTCTAAACTTGTCTTGGAACTCCTCCAATGTGATCGATGACTCCTTGCAATCCCCAAAGTATAGGAACCCCCACTGCCTCACTCCTCCACACAACATAGTCACAACCAAGGACCCCAAATGTTCATTCTGAACATAGATTGATCTGAATCCTATCTCAACCTCCTCTAACAAGTCTTTTGTGAATTCATATGAAATAGTGCGCTCATACTTCTTGCAGACTATGGCATTGAAACTCTCAGAGTTTCCTCCTCCATGTGTCGTCGTCATCAACCTCTACCCGACTATGATCTGCTAGCATAGCCTATTGGATGTCTTCTATGCAATCGGGAAAAGAACGTCGACCTGGTGACATAACTACAAAATATCAAATAGTTAGAGATCCCAAGCATAGAATATTGAAGACTCTTAATTAATTAATTATTTGTTTTCTTTAATTCATTTTCTGTTAACTTATCCCACAGTCTACCCATTCAAACACGGGAATGAAAAAGAATGATTCATGATCCATTCCAAGGACTCTACCCTGCAACATGTATCACCTCGTTTAGAATCCTTTGTAAACATAATGATCTATATATTAGATCAAGGTGGCTCTAAACGCCTATGTCTCAGTCGGTCTCTAGTGTTCACATCACTTGCTAAACTTGACTGACATTATTTCTCTACCATCCCATGAAACCTCGCCTATGCCTAAAACCAAACTCCATCATATCCCTCAACCTTCCTCTGATACAACTCTATCACAATCCCCTCCCCACAAGGTTTACCCCTCATGGGTCGACAATGTGAGAAGGGAGATAATGGCCTCCATGTCCCACCTCCAGTAGGCCCCGGGTTGGCGACTAGCACCGAGGGTATAGTAAACACACATATGGGAGGCAGTACCCTCTAAGAGAACACATGTGATAGAGAGAGATAAGATAGAAACCAAAAAACTATAACCCATAATGAAATATAAATGAAAACCCAATTGCACCCATGTAATTTCATACAAAACTACTACAAATAGAAGGGGAAAACTATAAGTACCCATGTGAATGTAAAAAGAGCAGCAACCACAAACCCGAACAACTCCTATATCCCCAAGCTAGTAGAAACCAGCTTGATCCCCAACCTGCACAAAGTGACTTGAAAAACAATTTATATATAAATAGGGTGAGTATAATAGTACACTTAGTAGGATCCAACTTGGAGCCGCTTGTGTAAATGTAAAGATAGCATGTTAAAGCATAGTGAACAACAAGTGAAATTAACTCATCTTCTAAACAGGTATACTATGATCCTAGCCTCACCATGGCCACTCTCACTATGTAATGGAGACAAGAGTATATAATATAATAAAGATTATAAAGGGTACCCCACTACTACTTCCCCATTGGTTTGTCGCTTTTCCCCAACATTGCACATCCTAAGCATCTCACTCCAAAAATGCTTTCCTAGAGACACCATGGCGATGCACCGCGATATGAACCTCATGCAATAAAACCACCACGTCCACGCAGGAAAGAAACAATGTAGTTATCGGGAGCCACCACATCATGTATAACGTGTATCATATGTTGGGTATTATACCTCAAGCCATTACAGTCCATACACTAAGTAAGGATCCTCAATCCATCACATCCTATACCCGTTACACCCAGAGTAGCCCATAAGATACTATATCCAAAATATAAGTGTGTGAATAACCAAAAGCCATTACAGCCCGCTACACATATATATGAAGAAAACTAACCACTGTGCCTACTAGAACAAGTTACTACCAAGAGATGAGAGTAGGTCCAATGTGGGTAGTCACCCATCCATCCTCCCACAAGAATGATGGGGAAAACACCACCTAGGGCTTAGAATCCCCGAGGTGTCATTTTTTATAACTAAAAGGGTGGAGTATCATATAGAAACATAAAATGTATATAATATAATAAATATCACAACCACACTATGGAAATAACATAATCTTAGTCTCAACAGAAGCTAACGTCTCTCAGACTCTCATCTGCCACTTCTAAGACTAGGTATCCTATAAGCACACAACCATTTAAAGAGATTTATTTACTTACTTGATTCCCTTTTTATTAGTTATACTTTACGTTAATTAATTAATTAAATAGTAATTGACAATTAACAATTACACATTAAATTTTATTAGCATCACACCCAAAGTCCACTGTCCCATTAAAATTGCAACCTCAACATTTCATTCTAGTAAGCTATAACCCCATGGGTTAACATCATTTGTTGAATTATTTATTTACAAAATTAGTTTCCCATATTCCCAGGCATTATAGAAACACATTCTGTGCTACTAAAAACATGGGAGATCAATATGGTGAGTAAATAACTACTCATTGAGTCATTGCCTCTTATAGCAAGGGCATAGACCCATCCTCCCTTGAGAATATAGACATGGAATGCATGTGTCATACCCCACACGTCTTCACCCATTTAGGAAGAACGATAAGAAATTACACCTTCCTTGAGCAGTGGAGAATGTAAAGCAGATAAAAAACTAATAAGAATCAACCAACATCTAAACATTCACATCCAACCTGTTCCATCATCCCTGAAGTCCTCCCTGAAACCCACATGCATAAACTGATGCATCTCACAACTCTAGGCGCCAACTGCTGCCACAACCAATAGGCCTCCCTACCCCCACATATCACGACAACCATCCAGGCTCACAACACAGCACAAGTAGCATGAAAAACAAACATCTTAACAATTGGGATCTTGACCCTCAAACAAGAAATGAGGTAACTCAAAACCCTACAAGTATTTTATTTTATAAAAAAAACTAGTTCTTTAATCCATATTTGATTAACAGATTTATTATTCGTAGGTTCCAACATTGTTAAACCTGAACAGTAAGCTATCCCAAATAATTAAACATGCTTACTACACCAATTTGATTAATATCAAATTACAACTACCTCAATAAAAATCATTCACATGCCTCTTTATCATTATCCAATTGATTATCAATTAATTTAGGATTTACATTCTTCACCAATTTACATAATGAGAAAAAAACTAAACAAGAAATCTTTGATATAACACTCTCTTTAAAAACAAGAGGCAATATCATATGATCGATATCAATTTATTTATCGGGTTCAAATATTTATTATTTAAATTACATTGTGAGACAGTGGGATAAAACATGCTAACAATACAGTTGCACGCAAAAGAAGAGATTAGAAATGTGTCCCCTACAGCAAACATTTCTTGTCATTCTTTATATGAGAATGATCCACACAACGGGTTACGATCTCCTCCCTTGTGACAACTGTATCCACCCAAGGATGCAGTGACACCGCCACATCATCCAACACCCAAGAAAATACCATTAGTAACATGGGGTAAAAATTCAATAAAAAGGGAAACGAGAAAGAAGGAGATGAACCAGAAATAAAAAAGATAGATCATACATTATATCGAGGACTAATAGATATTACTTGATTGAATTAAAACAAAGAGAAAAAAATCATATGAGAAAAGTTTGATTTCATAACTCCTACAGGAAGGAATTGGATGTTCGATCGTCTCACACCTGAGAACAAGGAGGAAGAACTAAGGAGGAAGACATCTCGTCCCTTTAGAATATTTAACAGAGCAGTGGTTTAAGACACGATTGGTTTTCATTTAAAATTGAATCACATTAAACCACACAGTTTTACCATGAAAAAACAATATGAGCCTTATGAGAAATTAATATAGGAGTTAAATTCTTTGAATCAACATTAGAGTCCTTAAAATAATGCTTTAAATGCATATTATGTCAAGGGAAACATTAGAGGGGTGAAACTATAGGAAGCTGGAAACACTATTCACGAATTCGGAATTTGGAAAAAGAAAAACACTATTCATGAACCTCACCATTGGAACCTCACCATTCTAAAAACATTGTTCATGAACACAAAATTTGGAAAAGGAGAAAGGTCACCATCGAAACCTCACCGTTCTGGAAACGCTATTCATGAACCTAAAATTTGGAAAATGAAATGGTCACCATTGGAACCTCACCGTTTTGAAAACAGTGTTCATGAACTCAAAATTTGGAAAAGGAAAATGGTCACTTTTGGAACCTCACCATTTTGAAAAAATTGTTTATGAACTCAAAATTTTGCAAAGGAAAGAGGTCACCATTGGTACCTCACCGTTACAGTGTTCACATAAGGTTTCCAATAGAACAGTTCATAGAAGGTCACATATGACACTATTCACATAAGGTTATTGATGTCACTGTTTAAATAAGGTCATTGTTTCACAATTCACATAAGATTACCAATGACATTTTTCATAGAATGTCACCGATGACATTCTTCACATAAGGTCATTGATGTCACCGTTCACATAAGATCTCTATTTCACTGTACACATAAGGATACTAATGACACTATTCACATAAGGTCACCGATGACACTCTTTATAGAAGGTTACCGATGCACTGTTCACAAAAGTCTTCTATTGGAACTATTCACTGATGGAACTATTCACCAGAATGGAAATTTGGAAAAGTGTTGGGGACAAGTCACCTTGACCTCCCGAAACCACTCATTCACATGATTTTCACAAAGTAATGGAGTAGAGTGCTCCGAGCCATTACAAATGACTCCAATGTTTATCTGATACCCATATAATAAGAGTAAGTTAATCTCATTTTTTTCAGGGAAATTTTTAAGGACCTTCCACTCTATGATTCTTCCAACATTATTGAAGTCCTACTTTCAAATTAAATATTATCATTTGGATTTTCTAGTGATTCTTTCGAATGAATCTATGTAGAGAGGATCATAGGTCAATATCATGACACCCACTAGAGGGTAGTTATTACTTACTTTAAAACACCCTTATTGATTTAATAAATGACCATGAATCATTCCCAATTTCTTATGTTCCACCAATAGTTAACAAAAAGTTTTTAACTAAAAAGATGAATTTAATAATACACAACACATGAGGATTATATTGTCACTTATTTGATCCATGTAAGTGTTCGCTATCTATTTTGGATCCGTACAGGTTAGAGAAATAAATTTTATTTATATTTAGAGATGCATTAAGTTCTTATAAAATTATTTAGGATTTACTATATAGATGGTATAGATCCATCATAAAGGAGATTCGTACATATCCATATGAAGGGGAAAAATATCCATATAGTTCAATATCGCTTAATATGACATGTTATAACAACCCTAAACCTGCACTTTTGGAACTAGTTAAAAAAACATAATAGTTACATTTTAATATTTAATACCGATAATGGTGACCCAATTTTTTATATCCAAAATGTACAAAATAAAAAGGAAATAGTGGTTCACTTACATTTTCATAGAACTTTTTATTTTAATGTTTTATATAATTTTGAAAAAAATTACATAATGAATACCCATGTCTTTGAATGATCATTTCTCCCACTTAAACCAGATTTCATTATTTCATGTTACTTCATCATCATCATCAACCACATGATTCCCTTTTGGTAGAATTTTTTTTAACAAAATTTTATATTACTTGGGAAAAGGAATTATAATAAGGGAAATATTAAATTCTCCCAAAGGATAAACATATTCACTAATAATTGAATTTCATCAGTGAACATAAGATGAGAATACGAGTATGATGACATAAAAAAGTACATGATCATAAAAAAATATTTAAACCTATTGTGACCCAAGATTCTAATACATGTATATAACATATTTTTAGATGAATATAAACTTCAATATATAAACACTTGGCTGAGGTCCATAATATTTTAGTTCCTTTTGAGACATGGAAAATATAATTTTCAATTATTGAATATTATTCAACATGTAAAGACTAGGAAATTCTGTGAAACTTTTTTTATTCAATAAATGGGGTTTTTACGAGTCTGTGAAAATTTACGACGCTTGATTCCGAGGCTCGGTGATCCTGAAATCAATTTATGATTTTTTGATCGGGTACATTTATTAAATGTACGAGTGGGTTTTTATAACTATTTAACCGGTGCTCGGAATTTTAATCTGAGGCCGACATTGAACTCACAGATCTGACATTCTCTTAAGAAGCCTTTCACCTCAATGACAGATGGACAGGAATAAAAGTTGGTTTTGGGTTTTTATGTTTTAAATTAAATAAAAATAAAGTAGTGACATTATTTTTTATTCTTGGTGGTTAAAACCTCCAAGAGGAGGATAGAGGTGGGGGAAACCACACCGTAACCTTCCATTAGAGGTTATGGTGGTGGGGCCCATGCAAACATAACCTCCCTTGGGAAAATATTTTTGGTGGGGACCACCCGGGCATGTAACCCCTTGGAACCCCCCATTTAAAGTAGAGAAACCTCTAGGACTCCATTAATTAATTTTTGCCTACAGACAAGAATTAGTTATGTGGAGCCCCCCTTAATTATTTCCCCATTTGAATTCATGCCAACAATTAAAATAATAGACAATCTATTATTTCATTTGTGTTGACATAATTCATTTGTTGGAAGGGAGAATTGAGGAGGAAAGAACTCTCCAATGAAGAACGACAACCGAAGAATGAAGAATTCTTTATCCACCAATGACAGACACCTTCTTGCTTCTTCAACTGGAACAAAGGAGGGAGCGCCGTCCTAGAAGAACGTCGACGATGCCATTCTTGGCTTCTACATTTCCGACATTAATGAATTGATGTCCGCCTTCCCATGACATCATCAATGAACAAAAAATATGAGGTAGGGGTTTGAACTTGATAATTGTTTCATGCTCATCACCTTGATTCTAAGATTAAGATTCAAAGATTCTTGATATAATCCTAACGTGGAGGGCATGGTCCGGACAAACACATCCCAACCCCTCTACCTTCTTTGTGGAATATGATGCTCAAGGCGGCATGAGTCCAGGTTGAGTGTTACCCATAATCAGTGGTTTCGGATCAAAGGAGACGACCTGAGGAATACGTGAAATCTTCCAGAGTGAGATTCGGGCCATTGGAACTCGTCCGGTGACCCGCGGAAAGTTCACCGACGGTTGGTGCGACTATCGTCAACGCATGGACGGCGGCGGTGAAACCGTGCCGCCGGAAGAAAATGCTGCGTCCGATGAACTGCAGAGGTGCAGCGGTGGCCAGCGCAAGGACCACTATGAAAGAAGCTGGCAGCCCGAGCTGCCGAGACACCAGAGAAAGCGCGGTGCAATTGGTGCCGCGTGGTGGCCAAAGGACGGCTGTGGCCCTTGGCCACTGCGGTGCAACAACGGCCGGCTAAATTTGGCTGCGAAGACGACCGGCAAACGGAGCCACTGTGTAACCGGAGGGGTGTGGCGCAACGGTGCTGCGTGGGAGTGGCTGGCCGCTTGGCCAGCAAGGAGGAGTAGGACCCCTTGGGTCCCGCGTGACGCGGACCAGCACCACCTGGCGTAGATTTTCCTCCCACATGAACGGCTCAGTCGTTCGTGTTACCAGGGGGCGCATGGCCTTCCCCCATAGACGCAGCTGAGGCGGACCCCCCTTGGGCCAGCGAGCTGCTGGGCTTCTAGGCCAGAATCAGGGTGGGCTGGGTAGCCCCCGCGGGTCGGGTCGGACCCATGGACCGGGTTGGACCCCAGTCCGGACCCGTTTTGGCCTATTTCCATGTTTTCGCCCCTAAATTGGGCTATAGGTGTCTGGTTGGAAATCTGTCTATGGTGATAGAAAGATTGGAGCGAGACGGTTCTTTTGGAATACCCCACTTGAGGTTTCTACGCAGTAGAGGTATGGTTGGGTTTTATTGAACCTAAATCCAACTGGGCCCTAGGAACAAAAATGCCAATAACATTTAGACCGGGTGTCCAATTGACACACCGTCTGTAGTGTTGTGTTTCTATTGATGAGATAGAACTTTAGGATACATCAACTTGGGAAGATGTGGCAGTTGATTTATCGACTCTTGGATTGAGGAGTGAAACCTCATGGAATCAAGCGTACTTTGTGAAACCCTATGGAAGGCTGCGCTCTGACGACTATTCCTAGATCCTGTGTGGGTGCAACAAAATAGCTGGTCCTGAATCATGTGTGGGTCTGACAGCTTATCTTTTCATGGATCCTATATGGGTATGACAGCTCCGACTACTGTTCCTGGATCCTATTTGGGTTCAACAGTTCCAACTATTGAACCTGGATCCTGTGTGGGTCCAACAACTTAGATGAATCAGTGACTACATCTTATCATCTCTATCACTCTACAAAAGTTATATACCAGTGTGAGCTGAGTCATCGACTCTTGTGTTTCCATGTGAACGAGATGGATTACTTGATAACTTATGTATATGTATGTTCATATACCTAAGTGGGGATATCTGTCAATTTCATACTTTGTGGTTTATCCTTGTTGGATTTTGTGAGAATTTGAGAGTCTCGGGGTCCCTACTAAGTATCGTTATACTCACCCCTACACGTGTTGTGCCCACACCTCATTGTGTTGGATGCAGATTATGGAAAACGCTGATAGAGGCTGATAGTACCAGTTCTTGACATTACCCAGAGGTGGACCATATGACGAGACAATATTTGGAGGAGTCTGACAGACATGGAGTGCTGAGGAGGCCATCTATACCTACCCTTCGGGTAGGATCCTTGGTGGACGATCCAAGAGATGCTTTTACCATTCAAATGTTTTGTCCCTTTTTCAGTTTTACTTGTACTTTACAGTTGTTCTTTTATTTCCAGCCCTTTTTTACATTCCTTCACACTTTTTGTATACAGTTTTTACTTAGTTTTTACCTCCATCTCATACTCTGTTGTGTATGTTTTCAGTTTATAAAGGCAATACCTTCCCAGTTTTAAGTTATTTTTACCTTTTCTTCTAGTCGCCAGCCCTTGGCCTATGGAATGCGGGCTTGGTATAGTCACAGAATGGGTCCCGGGGAATGGGTTGTGATAAATTGGATTAAACCTAAATCCAACTGGGCCCTAGGAAAGGAAATGAAAATAACTTTCAGATCGAGCGTCTGATTGACATACCATCTGTCATGTTGTGTTTCTTTTGATGAGACAGAACTTCAGGATACATCAACTTGGGAAGACATGGAAGTTGATGTATTGACTCTTGGCTTGAGGAGTGAACCCTCTTGGAATCAAGCGTACTTTGTGAAAACCCTACGACTGGCTATGCTCTGACGACTATTCCAGGACCATGTGTGGGTCTGACAGTTCTGAATTCTATTTATGGATCTTGTGTGGGTCCGACAGAATAGCCGGTCTTGGAACCTCTGTGGGATCGATATCTTAGCTGGTCCGGGATCCTGTGTGGGTCCGATAGCTCTGACTAATGTTCCTTGATCTAGTGTGGGTCTGACAGTTCAAACTTTTGGTCCCGGATCTTGTGTGGGTCTGACAGCTTAGACAAATCAGTGACTACATCTGATAAACTATATCACTCTTCAAAAGTTGTATACCAGTGTGAGCTGAGTTAGCAACTCTTGTGTTTCCACATGAAAGAGAAAGATTAGTTGATAACTTAGGTATATATATGGGCTTATACCTAAGTGGGGATATATATCTATTTCATACTTTGTGGTTTATCCATGTTGGATTTTGTGAGACCTTTAGAGTCTCAGGATCCCTACTGAGTATCGTTATACTCACCCTACATAGGCTATTCCCTCACCTCATTGTGTTGGATGCAGAGGATGGACAACATTGATGGAGGCTGAGAGCGCTAGGACTAGATGGTTCCCGGAGGTGGACCTTGCGACGAGACAGTACACAGAGGAGTCTGACGGACGTGCAGTATTGAGGAAGCCATTTGTACCTACCCTTCTGGTAGGATCTGTGGTGGAAAATCCAAGAGCTTCATTCACCATTCAGTTGTTTTTTCCATTTTTTAGTTGTACTTGTACTTTACAGTTTGGTTTGTATTTCCAACCATTTTTACTTTCCGACACTCTTTTAATATACAGTTTTTACATAGTGTTTACTTCCAGCTCATACTCTGTTGTGTGTGTTTTCAGTTTATAAAGGCAATACCTTCCTAGGTTTTTGGGATTTTCACCTTCAGTGCTAGTTGCCACCCCCTGGCCTATGGAAGGCGGGTTTGGGGTAGTCACAACACAGGTCCCGAGGAACGAGTCATGACAAATTGGTATCAGAGGAGTTGGTTCTACCGCAAAACCTATGACTCTGATCTTTATTTTTGAGAAGCAATAGTGTTATGGGTACTGAGTTTGGTTTTCAGTTTAGGGAGTCTAGTGTTGGTGCCGCGGCCGACATATCCATACACTTGGACCCTGACTTCTGATTTCTGACTGAGTAAATGAAAACACAAATTGCGTGTGTGTTTCAAAAGTTTTCTTTGTAATATCTTTGAGTCATCTCACCAAGTATAACTTATTGATCATGGCGCACCTATTTCTTCTCATGATGCATCCTCACAGACAACTAGCCAGGGTTCCGAGAGCTGTACGAGATGGTAGCCCACCGAGTGACGAGGCTTCGGTGCAGGGCCCCATCACAGCGGAAGCTCCAGCGATACCACTACCCATTGGGCCACCGATACCACCAGCCCCAACAACATATGATGCATGCCGCTTGAGTGTGCTGCATGAGTTCCAGTGCCAGATGCCACCCAGGTTTAAGTTTGAGACAGATCCCCAGGCAGCTTAGAAATGGATGGAGTTTGTGGTGAGGGTCTTCAGACTAGTAGGGACAACAGCGAACTTCATGGTAATCCTTGCCGCAAGTCTCCTTCAAGAAGCAGTAAGAAGATGGTGAAGCCTGATGGTCCAGGTTCATGACAAGGTGACACTTCTCTAGGCTGAATTCGAGAGCCTATTTCAGGTAGAGTTTGTCCCAGCCACCCTACGTGTGGTGCCAATCCAGATGATACTTCTTCCACAGTAGGGTAGCATGATAGTGGCACAGTACTCAGTGAGGTTCACCAACCACTCACTTTACTCCACAAATATGGTGCGGGAACCATTTTTCAGGTCCCAAACCTTCGAGTAGGGGAATAGGTGAGATATCAGAGTGTCGATGATCTAACACAGCATCCCGATGCAGGTGGGGTTGTTAGAGAGATCCCTTATAGTGAAGAGTTTCATTACTGATCAGTCACCAGAAGCAAGACCCACCACCGGGAATCATGTAGTGGAGTTTCAGCGGTAGGTAGTAGACAGATGTCGTAGAGGTCCAAGCAGACCAGACCAGACCATCTGGTGGATGACCTCAGGACACGGGTTCGGTTATGCGGGGCACACGAGATAGAGCCAGTCATGTGAGGAACAGTCAGTGTTTCACATGTGGCGGGGAGTGTCACATGGCTCGTGACTATCCGACCCGCCGTACGGATGATCTGAAGACAGTAGAAGGACCGCCTAGGCAGAGACATAGATTCCAACGAGGAGGTCTGCAGGGAGTAGGAGGACGTGGCAGAGGAGCTGGTCGACCAGCTGGTGGTGGGTAACGTTTCGAGCTATTACCGCCACCACCATTAGGAGGTCCACCCCAACTGCAGGGAGCAGGTGTAAAGGGGAGAGCTCAGCTCTAGGCAGCTTAGATATACGACCATGGCGCTCCAAAGATGATTCGAGGTATGATATATTTCTACTCCACCTTAGCTGAAGTTCTTATAGACACAGTTTCTAGTCACTCTTTCATTTCCACATCCCTCGTTCGAAGCACAGAGATTCTGAAGGAGTCGTTAGTTCGATCCTTACAGCTAGAGATACTTACGGGAGCTGATTCGACGATTACGCACTGATGCTGGCAGTGAGAGCTTACTCAAGGAGGTGATATCTTTAGCATGGATCACCTAGTAGTGGCGTCGAGGCCATACAACGTCATTTTGGTTAAGGACTGGTTATCTACAGTCCATGCTCAGATAGATTTTATTAGGTGAAAAGTGCGGTGTTTCCGCACGGATGGGACCAATTTCACCTTCACTGGTGATAAGGAATCCATTGCATCGTAGGATAGACTTACACAAAGGAGGGTGCAGCCAATCACTTAGAATTTGGCATGCCTTACCTTTGGAGCAGTTGATGTGGACAGTCTGAGCTATCCTACTATGGTGGACCAGTATGCGGATGTTTTCCCTAACGATGTTCCGGGACTACCACCTCATAGAGAGGTGGACTTCTACATTGACCTATACCGCAGGATGACACCGATATCTACTACAGCATATCAGATGGCTCCCGATGAGCTTCACGAGAAGAGGGTATAACTAGAGGAATTGCAGGGGAAGTGATTCATATGGCCCAGTGTTTCTCATTAGGCAGCCCCGATTCTGTTCGCCAAGATGGCGGATAAAATCTTGAGGCTTTGTGTCGAAAACTATTGCCTAAACTAGGTGACCATGAAGAACAAGTACACACATCCAAGGATTTATGACCTATTTTATCATCTCAAGGGATCACGGTGGTTCTTGAAGATAGATCTCAGATCAGGCTATCACCAGGTCAGAGTTCGAGAGGAGGATGTGAAGAAATGACCTTCAGGTGTCGGTACGGCCACTACAAGTTCTTGGTTATGCCCTTCGGCGTAGCCAACCCTCCAACAGTGTTCATGATTCTCATAAACAAGATCTTCCGACCTTACCTCGATCACTTTGTTGTATTCTTCATCGAAGACATATTGATCTACTCAGCTACTGAGGAGCAGCATGACTACCACTTGTAGGTAGTACTGGAAACACTCTGAGAGAACCACCTTTATAGTAAGCTCTCTATGTGCCAGTTCTAGATCCAAGATGATCCCTTTTTGGGATACGTCTTCTCGGATGCTAGAGTTGTAGTGGATCCAGCGAATATTGGGGTGGTACTTTCTTGGTAGCCACCCAGGAGTGTGATAGAGGTACGAAGTTTCTTGGGTTTGGTTGGATACTATCGGAGGTTCGTTCTAGACTCCTCCAGAGTTGCGTCACCACTATCAGCCTTGACGAAGAAGGAGCAACCCTTCATGTGGTTGGAGAGAGGCCAACAGACTTTTAAGGGGATGAGGTAGAGGCTGACTAGTTCCCCCATCCTGAGGCTTCCAAAGGAATGCGTAGGGTATTTAGTTTACTGCTACGCATCAGGGACCAGACATGGGTGTGTCCTGATGCAGGATCAAGCTGTGATCGCTTATGGTTCTTAGCAGTTGAGATAACATGAGCATAACTACACTACCCATGACCTAGAATTAGTAGCAGTGGTCTTTTCCTTAAATATGTAGCGACACCATCGGATGGGAGAGCATTTTACCGTGTACTTTGATCACAAGAGTCTTAGGTACATCTTATCTCAGAAGGACCTAAACATGAGACAACGGCGTTGGCTTGAGTTCCTCCAGAACTATGAATTAGAGATAGTCTATACTCCTAGGAAGGGGAACATTGTTGAAGATTCCCTCAACAGGAGGACTGCTATACAGCTACTAGGAGAGATGATAGAGTAGTTGGCTGCTTTACAGATATCCTTTGTAAATAGAAATGGTTAAGCCTTTATTTAGTCTCATAATGTCACTCCTCTACTTCTTCAGCGATTCAGGGAGGCACAGTATGGAGACGCTGACTATAAGACACGACGTGCTCAGATATCCACATGGCATACACCTGATGGATTTTTTGAAGGTGGGGAGCACGTCATCTACTTCAGAAGATGTACTACGGTACCATTGTCACTTTAAGAGGAAGTTTCGAGGGAGTTCCACACTCCCCCTTTAGCAGTACATCCAGGATTGGTGAAGATGTACCAGGACCTCTAACGATAGCATTGGTGTCCAGGTATGAAGAAGGTGATAGTAGAGTTTCCCTCTCGATGCCTCATTTGTCAGCAAGTGAAGGTGGAGCACCAGGTACCAACAGGCTTGTTTCATCACTTATAGGTCCCAGAGTGAAAGTGGAATGGAATATTGATGGAATTTTTGATGAGTATTCCACGTAAATCCAGGGGTCCTGACTTGATTTGGGTGATCATTTACTAACTCACCAATTTGGCCCACTTCTTGATGATCAGAGAGCAAGGCTCAGTAGAGAGCTTGTGATGCCTCTTTGTGCAGAAGATTGTGTGGCTACATGGAGTACATTCATCTATTTTCTCTGATCGTGATGCAAGATTTACTTCATGGCTATGGAAGGGGTTACAGGAAGATTTTAGGATGCATATATGTCTGAGCACTGCCTTCCACCCTCAGATGGATGGTCAGACTGAGCAGACCATTCAGACCCTCGAGGAAATTTTTTTTGACTGTGTCCTCGACTTCGGTCATAGTTGAGAGGATCACTTACCTTTGTTGGAGTTTCCCTACAATAATAGCTATCATTCCAACATAGGGATGTCACCTTTCGAAGAGTTGTATGTGCGACCTTGCAGATCACCCTTATGCTGGATAGACCCTGGAGAGTCAACACTAGTGGGACTAGAGATGGTACGAGCTACTACGGAGAAGGTGCAGATCATCCAGGAGCAGATGAAGACTGCACAAAGCAGGCATAAGTCGTATGCAGACAGGAGATAGAGGCCTCTAGAGTTCGAGGATGGTGACCATGTATTTTTACAAGTGTCACCTCAACAAGGTTTATAGATATTTGGTTGAGGCAACAAGTTATATCTGAGATTCATCGGACCTTTCTAGGTCCTCAGCAGAGTTGGCGAGGTGGCTTACTGCTTAGCTCTTCTACCTTAGTTACACTGGGTGCACGGCGTCTTCCTCATATCTTAGCTGAGAAGATATGTCCACGACCCTTCCCACATCCTTGACCATGGAGAGTTGAATGCCGATGATGGGGAGACCTTTACGGAGGTTCCATTGGAGATTGAGGATCGGCAGGAGTGGGTCCTATGTGGACGGTTGATTCTTGTGGTGCGTTTTTACTGGCAGCACATGAACCTCCAAGAGAGCACATGGGAGAAGGAAGCTTAGATGCATGCTCAGTACCACCATTTGTTCCCATAGTTAGAGTTGTATCTTAAGGGTACGTAAATCCCTGAGGTGGGGAGAATAGAAAGACCTAGAAATTCCGTGGAATTTTTTTTCTTAAATACGTGTGATTTTTCCGAGTCTGCAAAAATTTACGATGCTTGATTCCAAGGCCCGATGCGTCTGGAATCAATTTATGAAGTGTTGATTGGGTATGTTCAGCAAACATATGAGTGGGTTTTTATAACTTCTGAACTGGTGCTCGAAATTGAAATATGAGGGCACCGTTGAACTCGCAGCGCCGATATTCATTTAAGAAGACTTTGACCTCGACGGTAGATGGATGGGAATAATAGTTAGTTTTGGGTTTTTATGTTTTAAATTAAATAAAATTAAAGTAGTAGTTTATTATTATTCTTGGTTGTTAAAACATCCAAGAGGAGGTTTGAGGTGGAGGCCACCACACCATAACCTCTCATGAGAGGTTATGGGGGTGGGGCCCACCCGAACATAACCTTCCTTGGGAGGATATTTGGTGGGGGGGACAACCCAGGCTTGTAACCCCTTGTAACCCCCCATTTAAGGTGGAGAAACCTCTTGGACTCCCTTAATTAATGTGTGCCTACACACAAGAATTAATTAAGTGGAGCCCCCCTTAATTATTTCTCTATTTGAATGCTTTACAACAATTAAAATAATAGGCAATCTATTATTTCATTTGTGTTGGCATCATTCATTTGTTGGAAGGGAGAATTGAGGAGAAAAGAACTCTCCAACGAAGATCGACCACTGAAGAATGAAGAACGCTTCATCCGCCAATGATGGACACCTTCTTCCTTCCTGAACCGGAACAAAGGAGTGAGCGCCAACCTAGAAGAATGCCGATGAGGCCATCCTCACCTTCTTCATTTCTGATGTTAACAAATTGATGTTTTCCTTCCCGCGACAACGTCAACTAACAACGATTAGGAGGTAGGGGTTAGAACATGATAATTTTTGAACATTCTTCACTTTACCTCTAAGATTAAGAATCAAAGCTGCTTGATATCATCCTAATGCGGAGGGCGCATGCCGAACAAAAATGGCCCGACCCCTCTGTCTTCTTTGTGGATTATGATTATCCACATGGCATGAGTCCGAATTTAGCGTAACCCATCATCAATGGTTGCGTATCGAAGGGGACAACCCGAGGAATGCACGAAATCTTCCGGAGTGAGAATCGGGCCACCAAAACTTGTCTGGTGACCCGAAAAAAGTTTGTCGATGGTTGGTGCAATGATCGTCACCGCATGGACCGCGGAGGTGCAGCGGCAGCCAGCGCAAGGCCGACTGTGAAATAAGCGGCGGCCTGAGCCGCCGGGACACTGGAGAAGTCATGGCGCAACCAGTACTGCATGGTAGATGAAGGACTGTTGCGGACCTTGGCCGCGGCAGTGCCACAATGGCCGGCTCGAGCCGGCGATGAAGAAAACCGGTGACCCGTGCCGCCGGGTTAGCGGAGATGGCGCGACGCAAAGGCGCCACACGAGAGCGGCTGGTCTCTTGGCCAGCCAAAAGAAGTGGGACCCTATTGGGTCCCGCGTGATGTGAACCTGCACCACCTGATTCTAGTTTTAATCCCAACCAAATGGCTATGTCGTTCGGGTTACCAGGGGGTGTGTGGCCTTACCCCCTTAACACAGCTGAGGCGGACCCCCCACAGGCCATCGGGCCAGAAGCAGATCGGGCCGGGCTGACCAGTGCAGGCCAGGCCACTGAGCATGGGCGGGGCCATCCAGATCGGGCCAGGTCGCCCTCGCGGGCCGTGTCGGACCCGCGGACCGGGTTAGACCCCAGTTCGGACCCGTTTCGGCATGTTTCCACCTTTTCGCCTCTAACATGTGCTATGGGTGTCCGATTGGGGAACTGTCTGTGGTGACGGAAAACATAGAGTGAGTCGGTTCTTTTTTCAGACCCCACATGAGGTTGGGATGCAGTTGGGGTATAGTCTAATTGGATTGAACCTAAATCCAACTGGGCCCTCGGGATAGAAATGTCAATAACTTTCAGACAGGGCATCCGATTGACGCACCGTCTGTCGCTATGTGTTTCTTTTCATGACACAAAACTCCGGGATACATATACATAGGAAGACATGGCATTTGATGTATCGACTCTTGGATTGGGGAGTGAGCCCTCCTAGAATCAAGCGTACTTTGTGAAAACATTATGGCTGGCTGCGCTCTGACGATTGTTCCTGGATCCTGTGTGGGTCTGACATAATATCTGGTCATGTATCCTATGTGGGTTCGACAGCTTAGCTGGTCCTGGATCCTGTGTGGGTCCAACAACTCCGAATACTATTCTGGGATCCTGTGCGGGTCCAACAGGTTAGATGAATCAATCACTACATCTGATCATCTATAAAACTCTACAAAAGTTGTGTACCTATGTGAGCTGAGTCAGCAACTCTTGTGTTTCCACGTGAATGAGATGGATTACTTGATAACTTAGGTATATGTACGGGCATATACCTAAGTGGGGATATCTGTTGATTTCATACTTTGTGGTTTTTCCTTGTTGGATTTTGTGAGACCTTGAGAGTCTTTGGGTCCCTGTTGAGTATCCTTATACTCACCCCTGTATGGGCTATACCCACATCCTGTTCTATTGGATGCAGACGACGGATAGTGCTGACAAAGGCTGAGAGGTTCAGGATTGTACGGTACCCAAAGGTGGCCCGTATGACGAGACATTACACGGAGGAGTTTGACGGACATGGAGTGCTGAGGAGGCCATTTGTACCTACCCTTCTAGTAGGTTCAGTGGTGGATGATCCAGGTGATGCTTTCACCATTCAGCTGTTTTGTCCCTTTTTAAGTTGTTCTTGTACTTTACAGTTGGGCTTGTATTTCCGAACCTTTTTACTTTCCTTCACTCATTTTTTATACAGTTTTTACATAGTGTTTACTTCCAGCTCGTACTTTGTTATGTGTGTTTTCAGTTTATAAAGGCAATTCCTTCCCAGTTCTTAGGGATTTTTTCCTTTGGTGGTAGTCGCCAGCCCCTGGCCTATGGAAGGAAGGCTTTGGGTAATCCTGGCTCAGGTCCCGGGGAATGGTTCATGACACGAAAATTCCAATAAAGATCTTACCATTCAGTTATCCTACATAATACATTTCAGCACAACCAGGGTAAAGGAAACATAAGAAAGGTTGAGATTAGATGCTCTTTAATGGTAAAAATGGAGATACATAATCCTAACATGTGAATAAGGGTATGAGAATATGAAAATAACATTTAAAAACCATACCCTTTATATCAAATATCATAATACTGATTCAGGACATAAATATTGAAATTTCATAAGACATGAATTTTATGGGAATAAAAGAACATGATCCATGAGGGTTTAACATTGGTTTAAGACATAATATTGTGGAATACATATAATAATAGGAAATATTATGTTATGTATATCCACCCAGTCATTCATTACCTGATAGGCTTGGGTAATCACCCACGTACCATCTTTGGGATTAGGATAACCTCCTTTTCACCCTATTTTGGTATTGGGATAACCTCCCTTGTACCTTATTTCAGGCATGGGTTAACCACCTTTGGACCCTCTTTCTGTCCAAGGATAACCTCTATTGAATGATATTTTGGTAATTGGATAACCACCCTAAGACCATCTGATCTCACATAACATTAATCATTTCCCAATGCATTGGATGTAGACATATATCATACCCGTCTCATAATGAAAATCCAACAAAACTGGGAGGAATGATTGTAATGAATTCACCATATCATAACACATGAAATGAAATGGGTTTCATAATCATCTACCAACATCAAAACTTTTTAAATTAGACATGTTTCATAAAAATTTCATTATTTAAACCAAGAATAAATTATGAAAAAAAGATGTGGGTTAAGTAATAATTTATCATTATATAACATAAAGAAGAGAAATAGGGTTCATAAAAATATTTTTATAAAAAAATTTCATAAATGATAATAATAGTATCCTTGTTTCATATCCCAATAAAAAATATGTTACATCAAAGGATGTCATCTGAGATGAAACATTATTTTGGAAAGTCACTTTGAACATTTCTTGAGGAAAACATATTTTCGTTGTAGATATATATTTTTTTAAATTAATTCATTTTCAAAATACATTCTTTTGAAAATAACCTTTAGAATATCTATAAAAATATTGAAATAATTGAGCTTTCAAAAAATCAACAAATACACTTCATGTAGTGTGTCTTAAAACAATGATTCATTTTACATTTTTGATAAAAGCCAAAGGAAATTATTTTGAAACTTCATGAAGATCCCATTAATTTTTTTTGTAAAAAGTTAAATATGGGAGAATATTTATTTTAAAAACAATTTTAAAAATTTAAATAACATTTCTAAAATATTTTTTAAAAAATAATATTTTTGAAGAAATTGGTTTTTCAACCATAAAGAAGTTTTTTTGAAAAATATTCTACTGAAATATTGAGTACATAATTAGTGGATAATGAAAGAAAAATATATATTCTCATTACTTAAGCATTGTATAATAAAATTAATTAGTTTCTAGAGATCGAGATATTATTATGTTATCATCGAAACCATACTAAAAAATAGTCATGATAGACAATGAGATTATACCATAAAACTGTTATTACTTCGGTAAAATTGAATCCTAACCACCATGAAAGAATAAAATAAAATGAAAATAAAAATATCATGAAAATAAAAAAAATTATTTATATTACCTATAATATTGGATGTATATACCCCTATAACGGAACACAGGTGCATAATAAAACAAATGTCACAAAGAATAAAAATTGAGAAAAAAAATCTTTACCACATTGGTATCATTTGTGTCATAAAACCCATGAAAGAGATACACTCAAATGGTTATGTAAATACCCATAATTTTAATTATAAAAATAATTAATTACATTTAGTGGCATGTTATAAACCATAGAAAATAAACACATGGTGAATATGGATTTTGTATCAAATAACATAACTTTGAGATAAAAATTCGTTACTACTTTAGAAATATTTTGACCTAAAAGATGGAATATAATACAAAATAAAATGATAACATAAATTTATCAAAAATTATGAAATTAATGATATAAATTGTCAATGGGAAAGTTTATACACTAAAAAAAATAAATTAGTGGTGAATTTTCATGTCTCCCAGAAATAAAAGTGATACTAGAAATCATTTACCATAAGCCTTGACTTTATTCACACACATTAAGACCTCTTATATAACAATTATATATTTATTATACAAATATTAAATAAAAATAATTATATATATCATTCCATTTATGATTTTTTTGTGACCCTTTATGAGAAATTTGCAAATAATTCAAGGTTAAAGCCGTGTTTCGGGTAATAACTACATTGTTTTTTCTGTATGTTTTGAATTGTTATTTTTGGTCATATTATATTTATAATGGTTACATAATATCCATAATAATTATTACTACAAAATTATCATATTAATCCATCAAAAAATAATTTTATTATCATTCATGAATTACGGTTTTGATAAATTAATTACTTGACGATCATAGAATCGGTAGGCAGTACGTACGCATAAGTAACATTTTCATTTTTTAGTGATTAAAATAGAAAGGCGGTAAGTAACATTTTTTTATTTCCAGAATTATCAAAATATAATACAAAATATTATTTCTTTAAATATAATTATACATATCATCCATGTGTTATAGGAAGAGAAACTCACATCACTTCATGAATGCAGTCGTCTATAAGTACAAAAATGACGTTATCTTGTTTTAGTGAGTGAAAACGTAATAAATAGATAAAATATTATCCTTATAGAATGATTAATATTTCCTTAATAACATAATTATTTCATTTGTATCACATATATTTTTTCCTATTTTGTTAAATGTAAATCATTAGTGAAAAATGAATCACATCGATTTGTGAGGCGGTAGTCCACCATAGACATGAGCGACATTATCGTATCCCCTATGGATTTTAAAGTAAAAAATTTATATATTAAATAATTAATATATAAGTATAAGTTTGTAATAAATATCATATATATAATTTATATACATCATTACACCCATCCATGAGTGTTTTTATGTGAAAAATGAATTAAATCAGTTCGTAAGGGCATAGCCTACTGTACACATGAACTATGATTTTGTAACACATTTGATTGAAATAGAGATAGTTTTAGTTCATTAGAAAACAGTAAAAAATATTATTATATTTAATATAATATATTAATTTTTTAATAATTTTTTAATAATAATTGAAGGATGTGGAGGATAAAATAAAACAAAATTCTCATTGAAGAACATTACATCTTCTTCAGGTAACATAGGTTTGTAGTAAAATACATACTAGGTTCAATTTATTTACAAATTATGGAATTAATAGTGAGATGATGGATCTTGGGAAGTTATGTTCAATGTTATTTTCTAAAATAAAGTATATTTAAGGCTTGTGGAAGAGAAGAGAGTGGGTTTTCGAAGACTTCTAATTTGTGAAAAGAAAATGGGTTTCCCATGTTTTTTCAAATGATAAACGGTCCAAAATAGAGTATTATTCAGAATTAGACAATTCATGGTCTAAATATGACCAAAATAATATTTTATACATGTTAATAGGTCATTTTAACATTAATATGTTTAGGTAAAATCTAGTTAAACCATTTTTACATTAACCAGATTAAATAATTTGTACTATTTTTCATTCTTAATTTTTATCAGAAATTATGTTTAAATTAATAATTAATATAAATTATAATTATTAAAAATATATTTTTATATTTTTTCCAAAATAATTTCATATAATTTATGAATTTTAATTTATAATTAATCTAATAAACATGATGAGAAATCGAGTTTTCAATAAAAAATGTTCAAAAATTTTAAAAGTTGTTTTATCCAATTAAAAGATAGAATTGATTGTGATGAAATAAATTGGTATAATATATATATAATTTTTAAAAATTTACATTAAAATAAGTTTTAAAAATTATTTATCTTTATAAATATTTTGAATGAAAAGGTTGTTTTCAAATAAATTCAACATTCGTCACAATTCATCAAGAAATTCATTATTTTTAGATAATTCTAAAATATTAACCCTGAGATGAAATTAAAATTATGAATTCTAAAATGAGTTATATTTTGTAAAATTAATTTTCCAAAAGTTTTAAAAATTAGTTTTATTATCATTCAGAAAAATAAATAATTTTTTGAGAAAATTGTATTTTTGAAAAATAAAGAAATTATTTGAAAAATTGATTACTTATTTATCAATATGTTTTCGTTATATAAAAAATTAAATTTAATATTAAAAAATTATTCATTATTATTCATATATATAATTTTAATGAATACGTTACAAGGAAAAAATTTGAGTAATAATGGAAATATATCAGGGTTTTCTTAAAGCTCAGTGTAGTGTTTAACAGAAGCTAACATGGTGTTTCGATTGGGGGGGGGGCGATGATACTTTTTAGCTTGATCCTGCTTAATTTTTGTTTCCTTTTGACTTTTGGATCTATGTATGGTCGTGTTCCCTGTTTTGTTTGAGGTTATTCATGTGTCTATCTAAGGGGTTCCTCCTTCTTCCCTTAAAAAGGAGTTTCATTCATTCAATAAATGGGGGATTTCCACCTTTACCTTTAAAAAAAGATGAATAAATGGATTTTAATTTGTTAAAAAATAATAATACATAAAAACTCAAGGTGTTATATTCTACTGCAATTAAAATTAAGTTCTCCATCACAATTTTTCATCCATGATACAAACAAATGAGGATAGTTCTACTTATTATTCAATCAGGTTCCCACTTAGCATCCTAAAACTGGTAGATCCACCAAAATATTGTGACTAGCTAAGTGGTATTTTTATATAATAAATTATTGGTACAATCTATAATCTATACTAGTTATTCCTCATAATAAATATATTCGTCCAACGGAATGTACTTTGAGTTCAGTATATGTGAAGGATCAATTATGTACTTCATCAAGATATATACATAAAACACATCATAAATCTCAGATAGGTTTATTGGATGCACAAAAAGATAGTATACTATCCTGATAGGATCTCTTATTTCAAAGGGTTTTTAATACAAGGGGATTAGTTTTCAATTTTTCTTCCATGGAGAAATTCATATAAAAATATTTTCTCAAAGATCAAATTCTTGATCTTGTCGATCATTATACGCATTACATTTCATTAAAATTTGTTTTTTTTCTTTAAATATTACTCAATTATATTTACCTTACCTTTCAAATTTTTATCTTACTCAAGTCGCAATTATATTCTCTCTATAACATCACTCCATTATATGGGATTTTTACAGTTTTTTCTATGAAGGGCTTTGTAAGGTGAAAAACGAATGCTCGAGAGAAATATATTTTTATACAATCTTTCAAATTGAAGAACTTACTAATTACAAACACCTTTAAAATCAAAATAACATTATCTTTTTACAGTATCTAGGATTTTAATTGTTTATTTTAACTATGTATATACATGAGGATGACATGTAGTACTGAAACAAAACTCTATATTAATAGATTTATGATGAATTCAGAAAAACATCAAGGTGAATCCTTAACACTTCCTTAATTAATTTTCTGGAAAATAATTCTAAACATAACAATTCTCTAATAGAATTTATGTGTGTTGAATTCATATAGTGACTAGATATAATGCATAATTATATCAACATCTAGGATAAAATAAACCCTAAATGTTCCAAGTTCCTTTCATTGTATGTCCACAATGTTTAATGTCATTCATCATGAAAAAAATTGGTCACTTTATAAAAAACTAAAGTTTTAATTTCCAAAATTTTATCTTAAATATCCTTAATATTAATATACATTCATCACATAAAACAACAGAAGGTTTCCAATGAATATGAACTTTATATTCAACATTAAACATATAAACTCACGTTCGTATCAATAACTCCAGGGTTAATCATACATGGATACATATACCCATCCAAAACATAATTCACACTTTATTCTTTATATTATAATTAAAGAAACTCACATTCTTCTATCCATGGTTTTTATATTTTACATTGAATAAAATTTTCATTTTCTTATAAAAACATGATATTTATTAATAACTGTAATATATATTTTTACATTTATGGTATATCGAATAGTCACTTTGTAGCTAGAGAAATATCTTATAGCTGATACCCTATGAAGAATTAGTTTTAATATACTAAATAATCAATAAACGATGATTTATAGTTTGATGATAATATGAGAATTTTAAATTTCTAGTATTGTAATATTTTCCTCCTAGGTATAAATGAGTTCATCAACCTTTTGATTTACCTAAAAGAAATCGTTCTATATATTTATATAATAAATGTAAGGAAATGACATGTTGAAAATATGTTATCGAAAAAATTCAAATATATGTAAGAAATGTAATACTATTTCCTCATATTATTGATAATACTACACTATTAATCAATTTAACCATAAAAATGGTAGATACAAAAAATTAATTTCACCTTCACGGAAAAATGGTGGATGAAAAATATCCATTTAGTGGTTCTAATGCATTTCTCAAAAATTAATGTATCATAAGACCCACTAAAACAAATTAGATGTTGTCTGAGGAAGGATTCAATTGAATTTTTTCCTCCATTTCTTATTTGGTAATCCAACATTATTCATAGCTTGGGATGGTTGTATGACCATAACAATGTGATTTTTCATTCCAACATCCACATCATTCAACTTCTCTGGGGGATAATTGTTGCATTGTCTAAAACATTCATTATTAACATGATTTGTTCAGGTTTTAGCCATCAAATAAAACCAAAATTATATTGTGAGAAACACTAATCAATGTGGGGGACCAAATAATTATGTAAAATCACATATAGGATTACTCAATAATGACACTATATTTTTAATATAGGAAACAATTAGTGTATCTTTTGTCATTCATATTCATAATCTATTTAAATACATCATTATAATTTATAAAGAGTTATGTTAATTTCCAAATAATATCCAAGGGGAGTGTCAAACTAGGTGTGATGAAAGGTTCATTGTTATGAACTGGGTGACGACTGAGTCCAAATCAATGCTCCCTTTTTTAGGGTTATTACCCTGTGGTACTTATGTTCCAGAGCCACATCCAACCATAGTATCCGAACAAAGTAGAAATTACATAGATTTCACTTTCTATATCATTTACCAAAATTCAAGGACATTTTAATACACTTTAGATAAACCTTATACTTATCCTTATATACATACCAATGCATATCCATATAAACATCCCTAGGGATATCACTAATCTTTTCACATCCTAGTTTCTAAAGGTTGAATAAACCTTTCCTCTGATACCAACAATAGTGAACCAGGATTCTCAAACATGGAAATTACATGTTTTTAGATATATATTTATTACCTTATAGAAACATAGGACTGGGGATTGTAATAATAAAGAGACTTTGGAAACCTATAACACAATATTCTTAATTCATGAATGATCTTCAATATATCCCATTAATATATTCCTTTTTTTACTCCTACATAAAACCATTATTCATAATATGGGGAAAGGAAACATAAGGAAGGGTGAGCTTGGATAATTAGTGAGGGTAAATAGGGGTGATAAATAATCATTAGGTGAGTATAAGTGTTTGAGAACACTCGAATGACATTTAAAAACCATACCATGCATATAAAAGATTAAAATATTGATTCATTATCTAAAAATTGTTAATTTATAAGAAATAAATCATTATGGAATGAAAGTATATGATCCATGAGTTAATAACATTAGAATAAGATATATACATGTTGCATAGGCATAAGAATAATAAATTTTATATCAAGTGTATACACCAAGGAATTCATAACATGTTAGTATTAGGATAAACACATATGTACCATCTTCAGGCTTGGCATGAATTCAAATGTACCCTCTTTGTTCTTGGGATAATATCTTGTATACCCACTTTTGGTCTTAAGAAAACCTCTGATCTACATTATTTTGGAATTGGGAGAAACTCCCACATACCCTCTTTTGGTCTGGTGATAACGTCCAGTTTACCATCTTTAGTGCTTGGGATAACCTCCCATGTACCCTTTAATCATATATATCAATAACATAACCCCTTTCATTATAGGGAGATATAGGTCCCACCCACACATACCTAAAATTATATATATATATATATATATATTATGAAAGATAAAAAAATCATTCATCAAATTATATACCACTAAATCATATGTGTTTCCTTACCATTCCATCATATTATAACTTATGGAAAAGAAAAAAGTTTCATAATCATTTAATAATTTCATGAGATTATAAACCATGGAAAAGAGTGTATTTCATAATAATCTTACCACGATATAAAATGAGGAATAGAAACATGTTTCATAAATATATTTTTATCATAATAAATTCATATAATGAATAATAGTTTTATATTTTCTTTACTTCTCAATCAATGTATAATTTATTGAATGATCCGTTGGTATATTTCTTGAAGAAAATAACAATTCCTTAAAGAATTTTTTTTTAAAATTAAAAAATTTCAATATAAATTTAATTTTAAATAACAATGAAAACATGTAAGGTAAGTTTTAAATAATTGAGTGGTAATGGTATTGAGAATTATTGTTGACGTCGTGCATGTTAAAAGCAAAGATTATTTTCAAATTTTTGGTAAAATATAAATGGAATTACCTAAAAAATATTAATATTCAATTCATATTTTTTAAAAAAAAATTACATCATGTGTAAGAAATTTTTTAATGAACAATTGGAAGAATTATAAATCATTACTATTTTTTTGAAAAATTGGTTTTTGGAGAAAAGGGTTTTCAATTGAAACGATGATTTTTTTTAAATATTAGTTTGATCCCTTGAGTACATAAAAAGAGTAAAATTAATGGAAAACATATAAATATATTCAATCACATGAATATAATAAAATTAATGATTATATTTAGATGTGTATTATTATATTTCATCATCATAAGTGTGAACATAAACAACCCAGATAAACAATTAGATTGTAACATAAAATAATTGCCACATTGGTTACATTAATATGAATAACCATGAAATAATAACATAAAACTAAAAATGTAATATCATGATAGTAAATAATTTCATGATATTAAATATAAAATGTGTTGTAAAAACACCTCATAAAAGAATATAGGTTCATAACATAAAAAATGTCTCAGTAAAGGAAAATAGAGACAAAAACTTCCCTAACCACTTCGGTATCTTTTGATTCGTAAGGACCATGAAAGACATATAATATAATTCATTTGAAGATAAACATAATTTTAATGATAATAATCATAAAATAAATTAATGGTTAGTATATACACTACAAAAAACATGTGGGAAATCTGGGTAGTATGTCCTAGAAAATAAAACTAAATGAAAATCCCTCACCACTTTAAAAGTATTTTAAATCATAATCCAAAATAGAAGAATAAAAAAATATAACATTAAATTTCATGAAAATAATTATATTCATGATATAAAATTTTAATGGGAACATATATACCCCACAAAAAATTATTGACTTTTCTTACGTGTCCATAAAATAAAACGGAGACTAGGATTCTCTTACCATAAACCTTTAATTCCATAAAACATGTTCAATACACCTATATAATAAATATATTTTTATTATATATCTATTAATGATCTATTATTATATATATCATACCATATATTATATTCTTATGACATTTTATTACCCGTTTATTAACAATTCAATGTTAAATGTATGTTTTTGGGAAATAACTATTTTGTTTTCCATGTATTTTATGATTTGTTATTTTAGATCCTATTATATTTATCATAGTAAAATATTACAAAGAATAATACTAATAAATTAATTATCACATTTATATTAAAATTTTAATTTTATTATAAATCAGGAAAGATTTTTTTGAGAAAATAATTACATTACAATAATAGAGATGGTAGGCCATCTGTTCACATGAAAAACTTTTCCATTTTATAGAGATCATTATGGGAAGAAGATAAATATTATTTAATTATTTAATAGTATTAATAATTTAATAAATAAAATATTATTTCTTGAAATATACTAACACATATCACCCATGTGGTGTGGTTGTGAGATGAGATTGATTCAAATCGTATCATGAAGTTGTTAGCCCACATGTACACGAACGATGATACCATATTTCTATGAGTAAAAAGGATTTAAAGAAAATAATATATTATATTTTAATAATGAAATTTTAATCATTAATATAATATTTGTTTAATTTATATAACATATATTTGTACTTATTATCTTCAATGTAAGTCATTTTTGAGAAAAAAATCACATCGCTTTGACAGGCGGTCGTCCTCCGTGCACATGAGAGTAGTTATCATATCCCATATGGAATGGAAGTTAAAAAATCATATATATTTTATAATGAATAAATTTTTATAACAAATTTTAAATATAATATATATAATTTATAGTAATAAATATAACAAATTATGAGAGGTGGTAATGGATAAATGAATGACATTAGTTCGTGTGGGGACCACATTGTGTATGAATATTGTATGTTTTGTTAATAGTTGTCAATATAGTTCAAAATAAAAATGTAGATGAAGAAGAAATATATAGTTGATGTAGAATACAATTCATATGATTGTTGAGCCAGTCCTAAGTTCAGAGCACATGTATCAAAGGTGATACATTGTCTACAACAATGAATAATGGTGAAAAACAGACGGTGCTTTGCTGATATGTATTTCACAAATATCATAAGTTAGGAGAACTTGTGATGGAAGCCTTATGATGGAAAGGTGGAGAAATTATGATACCAGTCATACATAGTTTTTATTAGAAGGAATGATGCTACTGGAAGATGGGAATTTTCAGTACTTCCCATTGAAACATTGACAATGCTAAATCTAGTCTATCAAAGGATATATATCACGATGGTGGAGCTTGTGATGAAAGCTAAGGAATGGTTATGAGACATAGTGAAGAGAGAAATGACAAAGGAAAAGAAAATCTGGAGGCGGCACAAAAGAACAGTTCATGGTGGCACCGTTTTCCAGACTGAAGATGGATTAGATTTCTGTGTGTATGATTGAAGATGGTTTATATTTTTGCGCACAAGGAATAATTTAAGGTCATAACATCGAAAAATGGAAAAGGCATTGAGCTCATAGAAATTTAGGCAAGTTGTGTGAGAAAATAAAACGGTGCATGAAATAGTAGCGGGGTTAGAGAAATATTAGGCAGATGTGCAAAATAGTAGCTGGATGCGTGAAAAATAAAGTTTGCATGAAATATTAGTGGTAATCATGAAAACTAAAGTGGTACGTGAAATATTAGTGTGGTGCATGAAACAGTGGAATGATTTTTTTCACACAAGAAGTGTTTTGAGATCAGAACATCGTAATTTGGAAAAGACATGCAGTGCGCGAAAAATTGGGCAATGTGTGCAGAAAATGAATTTTCACGAAGGTTTATTTTTCCCACAATATGGAATGCAGTTTAGAATTTTGTGCGCAAGTGGAGTTCCAATTTCGACACATGAAAATATGGAAATTTCATGTACTGCACCAAAAATTAGTCAGAGTGCGCGAAAAAGTGGTTTCACGAAAGATTGGTTTTTTGTGGAATATGGAACACGATGTGGAATACTTTTCGCAATTGGAGCATTTTGATTAGAAAGTCGAAAAATGACAAAGGAAAGAGGTGCACGAAAAATCAGAGATGTTCACGTAGGGTGCGTGGAAAATTAGACTTCTGCGCGTAAAAATTGGTTGTGCACAAAATGTGGGTTTGATGTTTTAGATTCAAGAGTGGCTTCATGCATATAATAATGAAAAATTGAAAATTCATGAGGAGCATGAAAAATACAGGAAGGTGCACATAATCTAAAGGAGTGAGAGATAGTTTTACACGTAGGAAGGGGTTTTACGTGCAAGGTCAAAAATGCCTATAAATATGAGGTAAACCCCTCTCATTTAAAAAGGTTCGACACTTAGAAATATCGTGAGCTCTGCCACATGGAAGAAATTGAGGTATAGAGTGGTGTGTGAAACGAAGAGGTGCTGTGCAAAAAAAGAAGTGCTGCGCAAAAAATGGAAGTTCTGCGTGAAAAGAAGAGTTGTGAGAAAAGGATTTTTCACGCCAAAAGGTGTTTTTATGTGCAAGGTATGAATTTTACGCGCAAGCCACCTGAATGGTTTGAAAAACAATTGAGGGTCCCATGGGACTTTAAAAAGTGATATGTACTCTTAAAGTGTCTTGTGAAGAAGGAGAACCGTACCCTCTGTGCGAGGAAGAAACCACAAACATGTGACTGGTTTTCTCAAACCCTCACTATGTTTCATGAAGGAGATCTCATGAGTACACAACCGATGAATACTCACCCTTGTTGTGCTTTGCAAAGATAGATCGAAGAATCATCCATGGTTATGTGTTGATGAATCAAGTATCCTCTACATAAAGAAGAAGACCCACAGAGCTATCTGATTGAACGAAGGTGATCACACTCTAGTTTCACGATTTATATACACTGTTTGCAGGGGTGTTGTTGATTATGTTATGAGGAGACCTATGTGAAACTAAAATCATATCTAGAAAAATGTAGAAGTATGTATACTGATACATTCATGTGTTGGTATTGAGATTCGAAGAAAGACATGAAGACACTACAGTACTATTCCTTATTATTCTGTGTCAAAGAGAAAAAAAGGAAGAAGAATAGAGCATGCCCAACTGAAAGCTGACAATAATTCCAGGAATTTTGATTCAAATGATGCCAAGTGAATAGATATTTACTACCCGAATAATCACATTGGTGTATGTGATTATACCCAAGAAGAGAGAGGAAGTTTTTGTGCAGTTGGTTGATGCACTAAGAAGAAGAAAGAAGAAGTCTAGTGCAGTCGGGGATTCACTAGAAAAGAAGATAAAGAAAGAAGGGAGAATTTCTTTCCAAATAATTTGCAAGAAATCAAGTGAAGATCACTAAAGAAGAGAAAGAGGAGAACCTACCTTCTCAAGATGGAAGAAGACTGTCTCCATAGGCAGTATAAAGAACCAGCTAGAGGCTACAAGTTGGACTAAGCTCTTACCAATCCAGAGAAGAGGATTATTTCCCACCCCCTATAAAGAGTAGGGACTCAAATTGGCAAGAGGATTGTTTTCCAAGACACTCTACTATAATATCATATCTCATCATAGTGGATAATCCATGCACTGGTCATATACACTAATGGTAAGGACGCAACTACTCTTATTGAGGGGTGAACCTTATAAAAATATCGTGTGTATATTTTTACTACTTTCTATTATTGGATGCGATAGGGAAAATAGAATAAGAGAATAAATATCCCAACAGGTCAAGTGGTATATGGATGAAAAGGTAAAATTGGTTTAAAAAATCTCCAACACTGATTCACAACCCTCTCAGTGTTAGACATGTCCCAAACTGGTCTTCTTAGTTACTTAGGTTGTAGTCTTCCGTATACACAAATGATGATTTCATAACTCATTTTATGGATGTGGAGATAGTTTTAGGTCATGAACATAAAATAAAAACAGATAAGTATATCTATTACAATGATAAAATTATATAATATTTATTTAATTATATTTTAAGGAGGTTGAGGATGAAATAAAATAAAAATTCTTATTTAAAAACATTACCTTTTATTCAGGAAATATCTTTAGTTTTTCAAAAAACACCATCCAATGTTGGATTTATATACATAATAAGAATTTTAGGTAATTTTAGAAGAGATTTGGTCTAGTATTATTCTAATCAAAAGGGTTTTATGTAGTATATAATAGATGAGAGGTGGTGTACTTTTATATCTGAGGTGAGTGGAAAACTTTTTATTTTTGAAATGAAAATGGTGTACCAACATTTTATAGGTTTTAAAAGGGAAAAATGATGTTTCATAGATAATTATACATTATATAGTATAAATATTACTAAAAAAATGATTTTATATAGGTTTTTTAGTTCATGTTAAATATTATCTTTTTATTTTAACACCTAGTGAAACTACTTTTTCCTTAACTTCTATTATTATATATTGTTATTTTCAAAATTCATTTTCCAAAAAAAAGTTGAAATTATTAGTTCAAATAAATTATTTTTATTAAAAATATATAATACATTTTTTCAAATTAAATTCGTATAAATGAAAAAAAAAAGTTAATTTAAAATTAATCCCACAGACGTGATGAGAAATCCTATATTCAAAGTTAAAATGTTAAAATGTTTACAAGGATTTAATATACAATTTGAATAAAGAATTGATTAGAATGGTATAAATTGGATTAATAGATATCTATTTTATGTAATTTTACTTTAATATATATTTAAATTATAATGTAAAATTATAAATAATTTAAATTAAAATACATCATTCAATTAAAAATCATTATTTTCACTATTCAGTAGAAAATTAATTTTTCTGAAAATTATAATAAAATTACACAAAGATAATTTTTACACATTGATTTCCAAGATAAATTTTATTTAATTAAATTAATTTTATAAGGGTGTCAAAGAAATTTTATAATGGTTCAATATAAATAAATAAAAGAAATGATTTAGTGAGAAAATTGTATTTTTGAAAAATATAAATATTTTATCTAAAAATTAATAAATTTTTATCATTATGTTTTCTTTATATAAATTCATTATACTTAATATTTAAGCTCAATTTATTACTTTTGATAGCTATATTTTTTATGGCTAGGTTATAATGGTCTCATTTTAATAATATCAACAATATATCCTGATTTTGTTAAAACATAGTTCCAAGTGTAACAACATTTATCCCATTGTTGATTGTAATAAAAGAGTAACTTGGTGTTGTTTTAATTTAAGATATCCAATAAAATTAATTTATATGAAACAATATAATAGATAATTACTTTTGGCATTACAATACCAATAATTACCTTGATCATGAAACATTAAGACATTACATAAGGATTTGATAAAAGAAATAGTCATAAAAATTAATAATAAGAAGTCATGTCATATCCGACTTGGTCAAAGGAAACATTTAAAACTATATAAATAATTTTGATTATTTTTAGTGTATTGAGACATTTTTTGATATCATTTCTACTTAATATAATAACTAATATAGTCATCTAGTATCTCTTGAGTACCCAATGAATTAGAGGGATATCACCAACCCACCCAACCTAGATTTAAACATAAAAACCCATACTTGGTTTATAGTTAATGACTCATCTTTGGTTAATATTTTTACCACCCATCTTAGAATTAAAACAGATTCAATATTCAACATAAAAATTCCAATTACTATGTCATACATAAATTACATAGTTCATCCATTTAACCATATAACTCTTACAACAACAATAATTCATCTCATAACGTCATTAACTCATGGAAAAATAGTTTCAATAAAAATATCATTAAAACATGATTTACCCATGTAAAAAATATGGGTTCCTTGAAAATATATTTTAAAAAATTATGATCTATATAGATAAATAACGAGGATTGTAAAATAACATAATAACCCCTCTAAAGTATAGGTAATATCAAATTGTGTGGACATTGATGTATTTAAATACCATTAAAGGATCATTAAAAAACAATTAAGAAAATTAACATTTTCATTTGAAAATCAATTATAAAAAATAAGATGTCAAAAAAAAATTTAAATTAATTTTCAGTTAACAGAAACCTTGAAATCTATAAATAAAGATTAAAAAATAGTCATTAATGTGGGAAAATCCGTTCATGATGTAAATATTGAAAAAAATTATTTTTTTAACATTTTGTGATTCAAGTACAAAGTGACATATTTGGAAAAAGGCGAGAAAACTTATATTTAAAAAATGTAAAAATAATGTCAAAGAGCTTATTAAATATCCTAATAAAATCATTTATTTTTTGAAATAATACTTTTAATTTTTTTAGAAAACATGGATATGGAAGAGAAAGATAGATAATTTAAAATAGAATAAATGATTAATATCAATTACAAATGAATTTCTGGATATTTAATCAATAAAAATGAGAGTAAAAGGAAATAAAACATTTTAAACACATTGTTATTCATTTTTGAAGATATATATGTGGTTCAAGAATGTAAAAGAATATTATTTACCCCAAAGGAACTTTGAACAAAAACAACCTTGAAATAAAGGTAATTGTAATATAAAACCTTTTCTACTTTGGTACATTAAATTTTAAGAACTATGAAATAATAACATCGAATGATACTTTATATTTCATAAAAAAATATGATATTATTGATTTAAAACATAGAATGGGTAATAGATACACCTTATAAAATAATATAAGTGTATAACATAACATATGTCCTAAAGAAGATAGCTAAAGATAATAAATCCTTACATTGATCATAACGTTTAAGTGATAATTAATCAATGAACTGATTCTATGTATAATATTTAAATCCACGTAAAAACTGATAAATATAAAATAATATAATAACAATTCTTTAAAAGTATAATCATGTGTTAACAAATTAAATTAAGAATTCATATAGCCCAATAAAAATAAACTAAGTTAAGATATTCTTCACCACATAGTGATTTTTATCTAAATCCTCATAGAGTGAAAAAATTAAACATAAAACATAAAACACCATGAATTATATGATATTCATGATATTATATGTAAAATGTTAGTATATACACCATATAAAATTAATTTGGTGAATAAAATTAAAAATATTCATCAATGAAAGAAAATTTGGGTGAATACCCTTACTACTTTGGTAATCTGTAGATAAAAACATCATGAAAGAGATAACATCATATTTATTAATAAATACAAATAAATTTAATTTAAAAATCATAAAAGAAATTCAGGGTTTTTATATACATGATACAATAATACCATGTGTCTAATAATGCATATTTCTCACTCAAATAAAATGTGTGATGAGAAAATCATAACACGGGTTCGACATTATTTGTTTGTGTTCAAAAAAAAATTAATAAAACTATATTAAATATTTTATTTCTTAATAAAATTATCCTGGTTTAATACCATTTATATGAATGTACAATTATGCTAACTAGGCATGAAAAGGCATGATTCAAAATGAATGACATTGTATCTCAAAATGGTAGTTCTCTGTGCACTTGAATTATGATTTCATATCACATTTTATTGAATATTGGATGAATTTAGGTTATTAAATTGACATACTAACATATTAGTATATTCTATATAATTTTATTATTATATCATAATAATTTAAGATAATTTGAAGGAGGTGTAATAAGAAATAATATGAAAATTTTTGGTCATGTACAATACATCTTCATCGGAAATAATCTTTAGGTAAGAACAAAATAACTTATTAAGATGGATTTATGGTAAAAATATGGGATATAGGTCATGGGAAAATAACTTTTTAATTTATTGGACATTCCAAATGTATTTTAATGTGTGATGAGGAGTGGATAGGGGTGGCCTTCTATACATGAAGTACGTGGAAGACTTGTAATTTTTTAGAACAACATTTGTAACCACATTTTTCACTTGTCACAAGGAATGAAATAAAAAACATTATTGATTCATATATATGATAATTTTGAAATATGTCCAAATAAAATCAATTTTATATATTTTTAGGTCAATTTTATCCTTATATTTAAAGTTTAACCCCCTTGTAAACATGTTTTATTTCCTTTAATTGTGGTAAATAATTTTTACCACACTCATTATTCAATACATTATAAAATTAAGTTAAATTTATCATAAAATATAATTTTTGATGATTCAAAATATAGAATAATTTTTTTAAAAATTCAATTCATTGAATTCGTAAAATATATTTTAAAATTAATCCAACAGATGAGATGAAGAAAAATGTCTTTAAGAAGTGTATTTTTTCTAATAGAAAAAGATTTTATATTAACAATATTAATAATAATAAGATTTTTATGAATATAAATTAATATTTATAGATATATTATCTATAAATTTTATTTAAATCATTCCTTATTGTGGTTTATTTTAATTAATTTAAAAATATAAATATTATGCACTTCAAAATAATTTAAAGAAAAATACTATTTTAGTTCAAAAAAATAATCTTATACTAACATACAATATAAATATGATTCAAATGTAATTAATTTTATTATATATAAATAATAAATAATTATTAAAAGTAAAATCAAATTCAAAACTAATGTGACTTTTTAATTACATAATATATTGAAATGAATGATATTTTTACAAAAATCTATATTTTTCACTACTCTTTGAGAAATCAATATTTTCCAAAAAATCACAAAATTTTACCTAGGTTAATTTTTTAATTTATATTTACAAAATTTATTTATTTTTGTGATATTTAACTTTTAAAATTTTGAAATAATAATAATAATATTTTTTTTCAAAAAAATAAATTATTATCATTTTTAAAGAAAAAATATTTTGGGACGATAAAATTACTATCCTAAAAATATATTGATTATATAATAAGAATTTATAAATAATTTATATTGATTATGAAGTTAATATATATATATATATATTCATAAAGATATTCATATAATGTATTCAATACTATCCCCATAATCCAATTTAATGACTACGTTATAATGGTTATAGGTCTAGTAGGAAGCTTAAGCATAGTATTTCATTTTAAATATGCTATCAAACATAAAAATTTATTTTAAAATATTTAGGTGTCACATCCTCCGACGTTAATTTATATAATCCTTAAATGTTTACTTGAACTCAATAATAAAAAATTTTATATTTGAAAAAAAAAATTTATTTGGAAACTCGCATCATACAAATGGTGAACAAAATAACCACTTGATAAGAGAGAAATTGAAGTATGTGGGTGTTCCAGAATAAAAAATTCTAGGATTATAATTTTGAGAACATATGTGGTAACTAAATATTGTCAAATTGAAGAAAACCATAATTTTCTAATAATTATTGTGAGTGAAGGGGATCATTGGTCACAAGAAATTGAATGGTCAAGACACAATCGACAACCACAAAACCATACAACAAAGAGATGTGAAAATGGCCATTGATGTCATCATAAATGATGGAAATAGGTATTTGTGTGGGTTTTATGATCATTTTCTAATAATTTATTAATTTCTATTCTATTTATACTATAAGAATAAGTAAATATAAATACTCAATGAGTATTACTTCACATGATTATCAATTTACAACCCATTTCATTTTTTTCTCTATAAATTAGTATTCAAGATTATTTTCCTTTTCATTACTAAAGAACTAAAGTCCAATTAAAATGGATCAATTAATCATAATAGGTTTAAAAATATATTTCTTATTTATTTAGACATCAAAGGAAACCAAAATGGTAAAGACAGGGTAATGTACTTTACAAAATTAATAAACCATCATATAATGAAACAATACATTAATCCCAAAAATTAAATAGTGATACCAACATATCATACTAAATCTTTTAATAAATAAATAAAACTATATCATAAATAACATTAATAAACTCAAAATTATTGAGTTTTTTAACCTCAAATGATATGATATACCTTTCATCTTTCAATTATAAAATATAGCTATCTTATTTAGGACGTAACATAGGCTTGTGGTAGGCACTACACCCTTTTTTCTCTTATGTTGTGACTTCATCCCGCACTCTCAAATACAATGAAAAAACATTAACAATAATTTTTTGTACTTGATACTGATAAAGGTGAAGTAATTTCCACCATCCAATATAGAAAACATGATATGTAAAAATTGTATATCATACATTATCAAAGATCTTTTAGGTTTATAGTTTTACAGGATTAGGAAAAACACTAAATAAAAAATACCCTTGTATTAAATGATAAATTCTATTAGTTAAAATAGATTTTATTATTTCACATTAAGTCATAATAATTATTATTTTAAACCCCTTAAATAGGAAATTTATTTAATAAAATTAATGATATGATTGGGGAAATGGAAATATAACATGGGTGAGATAAAATGACCCATAAGGGTAAATATATAGATTGAAAATTGAATAGAACCAGTGATAAAAATAAGGACATAAGGGCATGGTGACATAATCAAAGTCAATGGGCATAACATAAGAATATTCATATTCGTCAATTCTTGGATTATAAAACCAAAAAACATGGAAAAAGGATTAAAAAATGGAAGAGTAATCAGAATCAATAATCAAGATCCATGTGATATAAGTCTTGAGAAATGTAAACATTTATAACCATATAATGAATAATGAAAATGTATTGGTATCTTCAAAAAATATCTTCATATCACTTATTAAATATAGGATAACCAATATGGGTCAAATCTATCTTCGGAGTTCCCAAAGAATTAAAGGGATTTCATGGACACACACATCCTTGCTTTATAATGTAACCACCTATCCCATGTTTATAATGGAATCAATCATCCTTGGCAAATAACAAAACCACCTGTCTACGATTTATAATTCAACCACCCATCAAAATAAAAAAAAACGTTTAATAAATTTATCATGAGTAAATTACATATATATTTAATTTTATCAGAAAACAAAAAAAGAGATCATTATTTTCATAACATGCTTATCACATGGAAAAGAAATGGATTCCCTGGAAATATATTTGAAACCTGATTAACTTGTGAAACAAAATTGTGTTCCTTGATAAATATTTTAAAATTGTGATAATATAACTAGAGTAATAATGAGGATGATATCATTATGAAATAACCCGGGATTATTATACGTAACATCAAGTAATTTTTGATGTTTATGATTTCCAATACCATTAAAATATTATTAAAAAATAATTTTCATGAAAATAATAGTATATCTTTTAAAATTATATTTATAAAATAAATTGAAAAAATTTTGATAGTATTTTTCATTAAAAATATCCTTGAAATCATTTAATGTATTCATCAAAAAATAATCTTCACAATGGTAGGAGAATTTTATCATGATGAAAACGTTAAAAGGAAAAATTATTTTCAATCATTTTTTAAAGTAGGTCAAAAGTGACCCATTTAGAAAATGTTAAGAAAGTTACATTTTAAAATTTTTTTAAAAGAATATTAAATATTAGGTAAAATTTTTTTAGTAAAAAAAATATTTTTATAAAGAATTATTTTTGAAAACTTTTTATAAAACATTTATATAAATGATATATCTTTCAAATTCGAAAAAAAATAAGATCATTACCACATAAAAAAAACTTGATATTTATTCAAAACATAATGGAGGAAAAGGAAATAAAACAATTCAATAACATTAAAAACTAGTAGATAATAATTATATAGGTTTCAAAAAAGTAATATAATATTATTTCCTACAAAAAAAATTTAACATAAAAAATATTAAAATAAAGGTGATTGCAATATAAAGAATTTCCCCTTTAGAACACTTCAATCATAAGCCCCATGAAAGAATAACATATAACGAAACCGTAAATATCATGAAAATAATGATATTCCTAACATAAAACACTAATGGGGAAGTTAATACACATCATAAAATAATATATCTGTATAAAATATCATTTCTCCCAAAGTAGACAACATGAGGTGATAAATCTATACAATGATCATAAAATTGACATGAGAAATAATAAGTGAATAAATTATGTGTATAAAATGTAAATCATTAAAAACTAGTGAAAATAAAAAATAAAATTATGAAAATTCATTACACACATAATAATTTCTGGTGAATTTTAATAAAGAAGTAATATAACCAGTTAATGGAAATTATGTTAAGAAATTCATTAAAACTTGGTATATTTGATTTTAATTTCCCTTGAATCCAATAAATCAAATTGAAACCCAAAATATTATCATGTATGAAATATTCAAGATATAATATCCAAATTGGGTAGTATATACACAATATATATGGAATTAGGATCACAAAAATACAATATGACTCAATAAAGGAACCTTGAGATGATGTCCCTTGGTGCTCTTGTAATCTCTATATCAAAACATCTTGAAAGATAGAACATCATATGGATTCATAAATCTGAAAAAACTAAATAAAAATAATTATAAAATAAATTAATTGGTATTGTATACACAAATAGATAACATCAAGTGGTTAATATGGAATATGACTCTAAAAAACAAAAATTAATTTGAGAAATTTTTAACTCTTATCCAACTTTGGTTGTACATGTTTGAACCTCATGTATTATATGATTATTTTAATTATTTTTTTCAATTGAAAACTTTTATTTTTATATAACTATATATAAATAATTTATTTTATTTAATTTAGTGACTTATTTAAATATATAATCAATTAAATCTGCATCAGGTGTTTTGAGGACGTTTGGTTTAAAATTTCAAAATGGATTTAGTGTGTTAAATGTCGTCAAAGTGGCCATTATTTCAATATCTATAGAATAATAATCATGAAATAATTATTATATTTTGAAATAAATTATAATTTTTTTTAAAAACAATCATGAAATATGTTAATGAACATTGAACTACATTATGATTATATGACGATCAACCATACATACACATGAGTAACATTTACATTTTTCAATGACCATTAAATAAAAAAGGTAAAATTTATTTTATATTTATATAATGATAATAATATCATAATTATAATATAACATCATTAAATACACTAATATATATATATATATATATATATATCTTTAATGTGATATAGTGATCAGAAAAGAATCATATCACTTCGTGGAGGTGGTAGTCTAGACGTACACACAAATGACGTTATAATTTTCCAATTCAAGTAATAAAATGATATATTATATATTTATAGTGGTAAGATATTACATTATTGTCAGAATTATGAATTATATGTACAATATATTTATTAAAATTATTCTTATTACCTTCCATGGGCCGAATTATTGAAAAATCAATCACATAGCTTTGCAAGGTGGAAGTTCGTTATACACACAAGTGACATTATCATATCCTCTACAGAAAAAAAATTAAGAAGGTGTATGTGATATAATAACTCTATATGTATAAATATGTTACAAATATCATATATTTATTTCAAATACATTATTATAATAAACCATAGGATAGAATGAAGCAAAAACAAAATACTACCATTTGTGAGGAGGTAGTCCGCCATATAAAAGAATGATTCTTCCATATCCCATTTGATAGACGATTAAATAGATTTAGGTTTTATATTAACATAATAACATATAATTACATTTTATATAAAGGAGTTATTATTTAATATAATTTCCGAATATTTTAAAGAGGTGTTAGACGAAATAAAATAAAAAGGCTCGGTTTGAAAAAAAATGTACCTTCTTAAGACAACCTCATTATCTAAGAATAAAAATCAATCTCATGATTAATTTTGCATAAAAATAAGTGATATAGGAAATTTTTGAGAAATTTACGATGATATTTGGGCAAGTACTCATCGAACAAATGTCATTAAATGTGTTAAGATGATATAAAAGGGGGTTGCCTTTTAAATGTGAGGTGACTGACACACTTCTAATTTAGAAAATAAAGACGCATACCCATGATTATAAAATTAAAAAAGGATAAAAAGTGGTCCATTTGTAGAGAAATAAAAATTATAAGTCTTAAATATGGCCATATAATAGCTGTTAGATAAGTTTTTTGTTTCTTTTTAGCCTTTTCTTTCTAGTTTAAGTATTAGTAAACTCGTTTTACCATAACCATGGTAAATCATTTGTTCTATATTCACTATTATTTAAGGTAAAATATTATGGTGAAATTAATAGATAATATAAATAATAATTATAAAAAATATGGATTCCATTTTTTAAAATTCAATTCAAATTAATGAAAAAAATTTATTTAAAATTTAACTTGTAATCGTGACGAAAAAGAGGGGTTCCAAGAAGTGTATTTTTCAAGAAAATGTTGACTTTACAATAAGTATATGAAAATTAATAATGATTTTATAAATTAATAATAATATTTAATAATGTATAATATATAAATTTCATTTAATTAATATCTCATTAGGGGGTTTTAATTAATTATAGGGGAGAATAATTATTAACTTTATAACAATTTTTAAAATAACACAATTTTTAAACCACATAATAATCTTATATAAAAATACATTATAAATATGATTAAAATGTAGTTAAGTGGACTAAATGTATCTAAATAATTATTATGTAACGTTAAATCATATTAAAAACATAATGGAACTATTAATTTACTTAATTTATTGAAAATAAATTATAGTTGTTTAAAAATTGGTATTCTCCACTATTCACAAAAAATTAACATTTTAAGAAAAATCCCAAAATCTCACAATATGTTAATTTTAAAATTAAATTTCAATTTTTTTTAAGTTTCTAGAATAAATTCTCTAAAATTTATAGATAATAATTATAATATTTTCTCACAAAAAAATTAAACATTATTAAAGAAAACATATTTTTAAATAATAAACAAACATTAATAAAAACTGATTGACTATTTAGTTATAGATTATCAAGAATTAATTTTTTCATAGGAGATACATATATATCATATATTATTTAATATTATTCATACCCTCCAATATAAAGATTATGATTTTAGAGTTATACATTTCTCAGATCCATTAAACTTAGTGTTTCATGTTGAATAAACTATCAAAAATAAATCATTTATTTCAAAATATCATGTTGTTTCATCCAACCCTCATTTTGTATATTTCAACCACAAATTTTATCCTGAAATCAATAATCAAATGTTTTAAATTTGAACAAAATACATACTTTTGTAACCCACATCTTTAAAAGGGTTAATAAAAAACCCACTTGTAATGATAGAAAATAAAGTAGAAGTGTAATATAGAATAACACATAATGGATTTACAAATAAAATAATATATATGGTATGTAAATATTTGGACATCATAGAAAATATTAATCTCTAAATAATAATTGAGAGTGAAAGAGATCATTGATCATAAGAATGTGAATGAACATGGGAAAATCAATAACCACAAAACCAAAAACTAATGTGGTGGGAAAATGTCAATTGATATGAATATAAATGAAGCTAATAAGAGATTTTTTTTCAAGGTCCTTTTACTAGTGTTAAGGAAATAATTTTTCTCCAATACTAGTATCAAAAGTAAATATATCTATTTGATTAGTATAATTTGATCCTTTTATCAACTTCCAAAATGATATCATCTTTTAATCCTAATGATCAATATTCATGATCATTATTTTCATGTTTGATGCACAAATGTCAACTAATAAAGTATCACATAAAAATTTTAGGTTAAAAAATATTTTCATTCTTTATCTATATTATAACTAAAACTAAAATGGTTTGTTTTAGGTAACCTAATACTAAAAATTAATAAACCATCATATGATGAAATAATACATTAATCTCTGATATTCAGCTGCAATACCAAAATTTCAACAAAAATCATTCCATAAATAAATAACCATATATCCAAAATAACATCAATAACCTAAAAATTAATGTTTTTCTAACCTCCAAGGATATCTCATTCCTTTCAACTTTAAAGACAAAAAATATTATTATCACCTTTAGGAAATCACAAAGGCCTGTAGTAGGAAATACAGCTTTGTCTCCCTTAGGCAGTGGGTTCCATTCATGACGCCTCTCCTGAAGTCATGGGTTATATCCCACACATTGGGTTGTCATTTTTTCTAATGTTATTTAATTAAAATGTTCTTATAAATATAATGAAAAAATATAAAAATAAACATAACCATAAAAATCATATATAACCTAGAGGTTATCAATATATTTATATTTATGAAAAGATAATTCCACCTCAATAATAATTAATTTTTATTTTAAGGGTTAAACATACACCTAAACAAAAAAAAATATCTCCAAAAGTTTCATCAATGTCCTAAAAATTTCATTACATAAAACATCAAAGAGGTATCTAATATTTGAAAACATGATTAGATATAAAATTTAAAACCCATGATTGAATCAATAAATCTTATGAAAAATTCATACGAAAACAATATAATATCCAAATTTATTGAAACCAATCATTGATAATAAAAATTACAACCCTGATCCTACACTTCTAAATCTAGAGAAAAAATCATAAAAATTAAATTTATTGATTCTTTACAGATGAAGGTGACGTAATTTTCTAAATCCAAAACATACAACATCAAAAGGAAATATTGTATCACTTATATTATCAAAGACCATTTTGTTATAGAGTTTTATATAATTAGTAAAAATTCTTAAATGAAAATTCCAATGTCTTTAAATGAGAATTTATCCCACCTAAACCAGCTTTTCCTTTTCCACATCAATTCGTCGTCATTATCCATATGGAATCATTCTAGAAATAATTCATAAAAAATAATTATTGAAAATGTGGGGAAAGGAGAGTATAAGAAGGGTGAGATCAAATTCTCGGTATGGGTAAACATATCCATTAACAATTGAATGTCATCAGTGTCATGACCCGACCCAATGGAGACCAATACATAACTCCACATTCTCACTTCTGATAGGCTAGAGGCTGGAAATTAATACCAGGTAGGATATCACACACATAAAAGGCCCTAGCCTATCTTACCTATACACACAGACTGATATACACCTCCATAAAATAATGCATAGATATATAAAAACTGAAAATAATTGAATGAATACATCTATCCCAAACAGAGTATAGAAAAAGTATAAGAAAGGGAAAATATAGTTCCCACCAAACTAAAACCACCAAAGAGTCTATCCTACTCTGAAGGTGGGTATTTTTATCAAATTCAACCGCTAGAATGATCCTCATCCTCACCCTAGTAAACTCTTTATTCAATGTATATTACTAGGGTCCACCTTCTCTTGATCTTCATGGGACTCCCTTGAAATTCCAATGGAATGAATAAGACATAAGACACCTGCATTCAATGTTAGTGTATGGGCGAGTATGATGATACTCAGTGGGAAACCAAAAACCAAATTGAAAAATAGAATATTTTAGGCACTAGTCTGATTCTCCCAAGTAGAGGGAACCCAAATTATAGAGAAACTCTATATCGAGACCATCCTCATATAAACCTGACTTGTCATCTCTAAACACTAGGTGTGTCCACAAAGAAGTGACAATAACACAATGGAAACCTATAAAACCGCCTATATATACTCTTTTCGGGTACCATGCACCAAGAGGTTCTAACCTTATCACCAACGACAAGTTCCAACTCTAGGGTCGAATGAAAAATATGAAAAGAACACTCCAAGGGCCAAGTCATCCTAGATGACACACATCCTAGAGATGCCTTTATATTAGTAAAATGAACTATGGAACAACCCAACTAATCCTCATTGTGTATTTCCTCCAAGACAGACACGTCAAACAATGCCACATAAGAAGTCACCTAGTGATTAAACCAACACCAACTCCAAACGTAGGGGATCACACATAAGGTCTTCTAGGGGACACTAAACTCTAGATGAAACCACCAAACACAGAAATTGTAGAGACCCGTATCTTGACGTACATGGACATTACATTACATTTGCGGAATACTTAGTACATAACAAAAACACACACTAAAAGATCGTAATAGTTTAGTGTCTTTGGAAACTCGGAACGTAATCTTCTAATCATGGTGGAAGTTCTTCAATATCTCCCATAAAGGTCATCCCTTTTTTTTTACCTAAAACCTTTCTTTATATCTTGGGGAAAAGAAAACATAAAAGGGTGAGCTCAAATGCTCAGTAAGGGTAAACAAAAGAAATATCAATCACATCATATATATAAGAACATAGCTTTTGGAAATCTTAACCTGCAAAAAGCTCATAATATCATAACATGGGATAAATCATAGAAGTGAAATGTAATCCCAATAATCATAACTTAAAACATGAAACTTTGTGGCATACACACATAATCATAGAGAATCATTTCTTGTTAGTCAAGACTCAATGCCAAGACTATCTTAGTGGACAAAGTCCCTTTCTGAATCGAGTAACCCTCGTTTCAGTCCTGTTTCACTGAACCGGTATAACCTACCATTTCAGCCATGTCTATCTCATTAGATATAAAATCTTTACCCAATGCATTGGAGGGAGATATAGGTCCCACCCATCTTATAATGAATCCTTTCTTATGTGTGCCACATAATCATAAATCATACATCATCGCATAACACATGTAACAAAAATGGGATTCTTGAAACATCATGACATCATAAAACAATTCATATAAGATAAAGGAATTCATAAAAATAATTCCATCACAACATGATCAAATCAATGTAATAATAGGGATAAAAACAGAACCCTTTATTTTATTAGATGGAAAATAATTTTGATAAAACACTTGAACTCCATTCTTGAGGAAAATATCCTTTCTTCTTCAAAAACATTTTTCCATTCATAACATGTCATACAACTTTAAAATAAAAGAAGTTGATTAAAAATAAACTTGAAAACTTGTAAAGGAAGCTTCTTGGAAATAATGTTTTAATAATCCATTCATGCCGTATAAGTTAAAAAAAACATTCTTCGTACTTTTGTCGGAAAAGTCAAAAAGTACCTCGTACGACAAAAGATTCCTTTCATAGATATTACTAAAAACTCACCGAAGGGTAAAAATGGATTTAAACAATTTTAGGTGGATGGAAATAATATTACATATTGATGAAACATGGATGTGGATGATAAAATACACCCCAGTAAATACTTACGAATAAACAATCTCGGATAAAAATGAGATTGTGATATTTCCCTTACCTTAGGTCCGACTTGCTTTGTAAGTGTCCGAACCTCCTGTATAATGATTTAAATCATGTTATTGACTTATTACAGAATCATATTCATTGTTATGATATCATATATGGTTCACTTATGACATTATATTACCCGTTCTTTTGTAAATTCCATGTTAAAGAAGCGTTTTGGGTAAAATCGTTTCATTTATCGTAGGTGTTTTGACTTGTTGTTCTTGACATTATTATTACTTATATCATTATTTACTTACTTCCAGAATATAAAATATGATTTATATATCATATATATTCAGTATATATATAGATATAAGATAGATAAATGAAATGAAAAACACCGTTCATGGAGACGGTAGTCCGTACGTACGCATGAACGCTGTTTTCCTTTCCTTATTGTCTTGAATGGAAGTAAGTTGATGACATACATATATATATATATACATAAATCCAGTAGCTTTATAATGTCATATATTTCATTATTATTTCTTATATATACTTTATAATCATTCTTAAATGGTCAACATGGAGAATGAATCTCATCGCGTCGTGGAGACGGTAGTCCGTACGTACGCACGAGCGATGATATCATTTCCATAAATACTGAATTGAATTGGAGTGGATTATACAATATATCAGAATCAATATTATGTTTTAATAACAATGTATAGTTATTCTTTACACCATTATACCCATCCATGTAAGGTGGTGGTGGAAAATAGATTACACCACGGCGTGGAGACGGTATTCCGTACGTACGCACGCGGGGTGATTTCTTTTCCCGTAGGATGGACAGATGGTGAAATAGGGTTGTTTCATACTTATAATAACATATCAGTATATGAGTGATACTGATGTTATTACTTCATAATGAAACAACCTAAGAAGAAGAAGTGGAAGAAGAAATAAAGATGAAAGAATTGGTAACGGTAATTACCTCTTCTTTGAAGCGCCTCTTTGAGACCTCCTCTTAGGGCACTAAAATTGGTCTTTGAGGAAGACCAGAACCTCTAGGATGTTTCTAGGGAAGTGGAGAAGAGATTTTGGCAGGGGTTGGCCGAGCTTGAGTGCTCAAATTGGTGTGAGGAGGAGGGGGAGGAGGTATCCTTTTATAGGGGAGGAGAGGGGCACCTTAGGAATATCTCAAAATATTATTTTACATTAAAGTCAAAATCAGTTTATAATGGTTCCAAAGGGTCTTATTTCGAAGCTAAAGTGGGGATGGGTCGAAATCCTATCAACCAATAGAATTTAGACAAGTTTAGGATATTATTTTAACCTTATCAATTAGATTTAACTCTAAGTTAAATAATTTAAAATTTACCGTGTCTTTTTGTTTTCTTTCACTATATGGTTAATACACTTACTATAACATGCCAAACGAACCCCAAATTATTTATTATTAATATATATATCCTTATCTAAGTCATTTGGCCGAACCTTAGATTTTTAGGAATAAAATAACAATTAATAATATAATATTTTATTTAAAAACTATTTTGTGTCAATTATGACACTATTTGATATATGATTTTTGTGAAAGTCATAACAGAATTAAATGTTCGAACCAAGTTGATTAAATCAACATTAATATATCATAGTAACCTAGAAAATTAGTTGAATTCATAAAAAGTTTCAAATTACATTTATTTTGGTGTTTATAACATCACTTATGTCAATATTTCATTAATAAGATAATTACTGCATCATCGTTGTGTCAGAAATAAATTATATTATTTGATGTCTAAAAATTACAAATAAAATACCATCATGTAGGAAATCGTTTTAGCTTTCTAATGAATATTTACAATCGAATTTATCGTATGTATAACCCCATATTAAAATTTTTTTAGTAAATAAACTTTGATTTTAACTCTTTTAACCCTTCTTTAAATAAATTAATAATAAATGTCCTAATCTAATCCAAGTGGGCCTAAATGGTCATATTATATTCATAAGGTTGTTTTTGGTCGAATTACACTTATCCAATAGAATTAGGACATGTGTTAGGGTAATAGTAATATCATATTTACCCTTAGTTACCCTATTTACTATTAACCGTGGTAAAAAAAAGTAAAAAGTTACTATTCACCAAAAATTATTTTCATCTCATTGAACCACATTTTAGTCCTTGATATTAACCGTGTCTGTCGGATTTTCGAAATTCCATTCACAGAAGCGGTAAAATTATGTTTTATGCAAAATTCAGTTTTTAACCTACCACTTAGTAGTTTCACTATTCATCAAAAATTGATGTTTTTCAGAACAATGCCAAAATTTCATCCTAAGCTATATTTCATATTCCGAATTCACAAATGAAGTCTATTTTACCAAATTCATAACATAGAAGTTGCATTAATTAATTTTATAATTAAATCTCGTTGTTAAAACAAATAGCGTGTTTTTAAGAAACAATATCTATCAAAAGATTGACACTTGTTTATGTCTGGTTTAAATGTGAAATTACATCCAATGACCAACATTGTATTAAATTGTAAAAATATATTCTAAATATACTTTAAAACAACTCAAATTAATAATTTATCACTATTAATTATTTTGATTAAAAAAGTTGTTTTTAATTATAATTTAGTAATTTTCACTATTCATCAGAATATGAAAGTTATCCGAAAAGTACCAAAATTTCACCCTAAGCTAATTTCGATATTATGAATCCAAAAATGAATTCCATTTTGAAAAATAAAATTACAAAATTTCAAAAAGTGGTTATTACTATTCATAACGGCTAGTTTTAATAATATTTTAATAGCATATTGTTGTTTAGTGAAACTCGTTATTGCGTACTACACACGCTATCGAAGAAGGTCGCGATTGCGTGTAATGCAAGGCAAGTCAAGGATGCGTGTTGTGCAAGCTCCTTTTGGTGTAGCGTACAACACAAGACATTAATAAAATTAAAAAGAATATTTTTCCTAAAATCTTGGGTTGTTACATTCTACCCCCCTTAAAATGAATTTCGCCCTCGAAATTCGTCGGGGTTATAAATGGTTTACTATTCGAAAGTTTCTTTAATAGAAACCCACATCGTAAAAAGGAATACCAAAACATGGCTTTAATAACTAAAGTATGAAATGTAACGATTACCCAAATAAACTAATCACTGAGTTTCCACATAGGTGAAAATATGGATATGGAAGAGAAATCTAACCATCATGTTCTGATGGAGAGTGGTAGAGAACATGGCTATGGAAAAGCCAGTAATCAAAAATCCATAAATTTGTGACGATCTAAGGTACCATCTGATTCATCAGGTATAAGAGAACTAGGACAACATTTTTGGTTTTCAAGATCATTTCCCTAAAGTTGAAAATTTGAATTAGAATAAATACTTTCTTTATTTTGGTACAATCTCACTGTTGTTCATGCCTTGAACAATTTCCACTTCATCTCTTAAATAAATGAAGTTGAATTTGTTATTCGTGAAGTGTTAGCAGATCATGTGATAGAATGACGGGTCATTCCATCTATCTCAAACAAAAGGTTAGCAAAAATTATATACATAAGTCGATCTATAGTGAGATTAATCATTTATAGTTCCTAAAATGGACTTATACTTCATATATCATACTGCTTAATATAATAAAACTAGTTTCTACTAAACAGGGACTTTCTGTAGGTCAGTGGTAGGCGATAAAGGCCAGTCGCACTTCGGTTGTGGGTTCGATTCCTATAGCCTTGTCCGAAGTGATGGGCTGTCGCCCGTCCTGCAGGTTGTCCTTTTTCTAAAACTACGTTACTATAACATCCCATAAATAATATCCAAAATCTTCTATCCTTAAACAATACTAACTTATGTCCAACATAATCCAGTCTAATCTTTAGGCTTATACATAATACTGCAGTCCACACTCATAATATAGTGACAACGATTACCAGAGATTTAATACTGTCGTTGATCCCCACATATCATAAGATATGTCTTGTTGGTCACATTTCAAACATTCAAAGTCCTTAATCGTGTATTCTCTTGAATACCTTAGTGAAAACATGAGTGCAGTTAAAAGTTAACACTTTCCACATACCAAAATCCTCAAAATTCTATATACTCAAACCATGATATCATTTAGTCCTTATATCAATCATGAGCTCATGAATACTGTTAAACATCTCGTTTTCTCGTTTTCCCTTCATTATGCACATATCATCTTATTTCCAAAAATATCTGAATAACCTTTCATGGATACTGGTAACATTAATCAGACAACAGTGTAACAATCCTTACATGTCTCTTTATTCTAAAGTACCATGAGATTACTTATACAACATTACACATGATAAACATGTAATCATTCCACTACATTCTTAAACCATTGACTGTGCTTCAACAATTCTTTCATCTCACATATCATTTGTAGTCTCTTCATCATCATCAACATAAATACTTCCCATACGACCATACTGATTATCTTCATGAGACTTTCCCTTAGGGAATTGGTTTTCATAATGCCCGTACATTCAACATTTAAAACATTTAACCATTGTTGATGTCGTAGCAATACCATTATCATCATCCATGTTGTTAACTGAACCTTTTCCTTTGCATTTACTTGCTTTGTGTCCTTCTTTTCCACACCCAAAGCATCTTCCAGTTCCTTTGAAACATTCTCATTGATGCCTCTTCCCATATGATTTACATAGGAGAAATTGAACTTTCTTTCCTCTATGATCATCATGAAACTCCATCTTTCTCTTATTAGACGAGTCAGGAAACTTACCAAATTTTACTTTATTGATCATATTATGAGATTGCTGATTCGGCATATTAATTATGTTTGGACTTCCAAATCCCATTTCATTTGGTTGCTCATGAAGAATATCATTCCATTGTCCATCATATCCTCCATTATCGTGAATCATCTTGTTTCCAGCCACTTTCTAAAACCCAATAAGAATAGTGTGAGAGGCAAAAATCATAATAAAGGGGGAGTAACTTCAATATCTAACATCTTTGGGATAATCTAATATCGTTACCATAGTTCTAGGACTATATCCTATACGTATACTTATACTTAGGGACATCCCTAGACATACCTTAGAAATATCTCTAGGGATCTCACTAAGATTTTCGCATCCTAGTTTCCAAAGGTTGACTAAACCTTTCCTCTGATACCAACTGTAGAGACCCGTATCTTGACGTACATGGACATTACATTACATTTGCGGAATACTTAGTACATAACAAAAACACACACTAAAGGATCGTAATAGTTTAGTGTCTTTGGAAACTCGGAACGTAATCTTCTAATCGTGGTGAAAGTTCTTCAATATCTCCCATAAAGGTCATCCCTTTTTTTACCTAAAACCTTTCTTTATATCCTGGGGAAAAGAAAACATAAAAGGGTGAGCTCAAATGCTCAGTAAGGGTAAACAAAAGAAATATCAATCACATCATATATATAAGAACATAGCTTTTGGAAATCTTAACCTGCAAAAAGCTCATAATATCATAACATGGGATAAATCATAGAAGTGAAATGTAATCCCAATAATCATAACTTAAAACATGAAACTTTGTGGCATACACACATAATCATAGAGAATAATTTCTTGTTAGTCAAGACTCAATGCCAAGACTATCTTAGTGGACAAAGTCCCTTTCTGAATCGAGTAACCCTCGTTTTAGTCCTGTTTCACTGAACCGGTATAACCTATCATTTCAGCCATGTCTATCTCATGAGATATAAAATCTTTACCCAATGCATTGGAGGGAGATATAGGTCCCACCCATCTTATAATGAATCCTTTCTTATCTGTGCCACATAATCATAAATCATACATCATCGCATAACACATGTAACAAAAATGGGATTCTTGAAACATCATGACATCATAAAACAATTCATATAAGATAAAGGAATTCATAAAAATAATTCCATCACAACATGATCAAATCAATGTAATAATAGGGATAAAAACAGAACCCTTTATTATATTAGATGGAAAATAATTTTGATAAAACACTTGAACTCCATTCTTGAGGAAAATATCCTTTCTTCTTCAAAAACATTTTTCCATTCATAACATGTCATACAACTTTAAAATAAAAGAAGTTGATTAAAAATAAACTTGAAAACTTGTAAAGGAAGCTTCTTGGAAATAATGTTTTAATAATCCATTCATGCCGTATAAGTTAAAAAAAACATTCTTCGTACTTTTGTCGGAAAAGTCAAAAAGTACCTCGTACGACAAAAGATTCCTTTCATAGATATTACTAAAAACTCACCGAAGGGTAAAAATGGATTTAAACAATTTTAGGTTGATGGAAATAATATTACATATTGATGAAACATGGATGTGGATGATAAAATACACCCCAGTAAATACTTACGTATAAACAATCTCGGATAAAAATGAGATTGTGATATTTCCCTTACCTTAGGTCCGACTTGCTTTGTAAGTGTCCGAACCTCCTGTATAATGATTTAAATCATGTTATTGACTTATTACAGAATCATATTCATTGTTATGATATCATATATGGTTCACTTATGACATTATATTACCCGTTCTTTTGTAAATTCCATGTTAAAGAAGCGTTTTGGGTAAAATCGTTTCATTTATCGTAGGTGTTTTGACTTGTTGTTCTTGACATTATTATTACTTATATCATGATTTACTTACTTCCGGAATATAAAATATGATTTATATATCATATATATTCAGTATATATATATATAAGATAGATAAATGAAATGAAAAACACCATTCATGGAGACGGTAGTCCGTACGTACGCATGAACGCTGTTTTCCTTTCCTTATTGTCTTGAATGGAAGTAAGATGATGACATACAAATATATATATACATAAATCCAGTAGCTTTATAATGTCATATATTTCATTACTATTTCTTATATATACTTTATAATCATTCTTAAATGGTCAACATGGAGAATGAATCTCATCGCGTCGTGGAGACGGTAGTCCGTACGTACGCACGAGCGATGATATCATTTCCATAAATACTGAATTGAATTGGAGTGGATTATACAATATATCAGAATCAATATGATGTTTTAATAACAATGTATAGTTATTCTTTACACCATTATACCCATCCATGTAAGGTGGTGGTGGAAAATAGATTACACCACGGCGTGGAGACGGTATTCCGTACGTACGCACGCGCAGTGATTTCTTTTCCCGTAGGATGGATAGATGGTGAAATAGGGTTGTTTCATACTTATAATAACATATCAGTATATGAGTGATACTGATGTTATTACTTCATAATGAAACAACCTAAGAAGAAGAAGTGGAAGAAGAAATAAAGATGAAAGAATTGGTAACGGTAATTACCTCTTCTTTGAAGCGCCTCTTTGAGACCTCCTCTTAGGGCACTAAAATTGGTCTTTGAGGAAGACCAGAACCTCTAGGATGTTTCTAGGGAAGTGGAGAAGAGATTTTGGCAGGGGTTGGCCGAGCTTGAGTGCTCAAATTGGTGTGAGGAGGAGGGGGAGGAGGTATCCTTTTATAGGGGAGGAGAGGGGCACCTTAGGAATATCTCAAAATATTATTTTACATTAAAGTCAAAATCAGTTTATAATGGTTCCAAAGGGTCTTATTTCGAAGATAAAGTGGGGATGGGTCGAAATCCTATCAACCAATAGAATTTAGACAAGTTTAGGATATTATTTTAACCTTATCAATTAGATTTAACTCTAAGTTATATAATTTAACATTTACCGTGTCTTTTTGTTTTCTTTCACTATATGGTTAATACACTTACTATAACATGCCAAACGAACCCCAAATTGTTTATTATTAATATATATCCTTATCTAAGTCATTTGGCCGAACCTTAGATTTTTAAGAATAAAATAACAATTAATAATATAATATTTGATTTAAAAACTATTTTGTGTCAATTTTGACACTATTTGATATATGATTTTTGTGAAAGTCATAACAGAATTAAATGTTCGAACCAAGTTGATTAAATCAACATTAATATATCATAGTAACCTAGAAAATTATTGGAATTCATAAAAATTTTCAAATTACATTTATTTTGGTGTTTATAACATCAATTATGTCAATATTTCATTAATAAGATAATTACTGCATCATCGTTGTGTCATAAATAAATTAAATTATATTATGTCTAAAAATTACAAATAAAATACCATCATGTAGGAAATCTTTTTAGCTTTATAATGAATATTTACAATCGAATTTATCTTATGTATAACCCCATATTAAAAATGTTTTAGTAAATAAACTTTGATTTTAACTCTTTTAACCCTTCTTTAAATAAATTAATAATAAATGTCCTAATCTAATACAAGTGGGCCTAAATGGTCATATTATATTCATAATGTTGTTTTTGGTCGAATTACACTTATCCAATAGAATTAGGACATGTGTTAGGGTAATAGTAATATCATATTTGCCCTTAGTTACCCTATTTACTATTAACCGTGGTAAAAAAAAGTAAAAAGTTACTATTCATCAAAAATTATTTTCATCTCATTGAACCACATTTTAGTCCTTGATATTAACCGTGTCTGTCGGATTTTCGAAATTCCATTCACAGAAGCGGTAAAATTAAGATTTATGCAAAATTCAGTTTTTAACCTACCACTTAGTAGTTTCACTATTCATCAAAAATTGATGTTTTTCAGAACAATGCCAAAATTTCATCCTTAGCTATATTTCATATTCCGAATTCAAAAATGAAGTCTATTTTACCAAATTCATAACATAGAAGTTGCATTAATTAATTTTATAATTAAATCTCATTGTTAAAACAAGTAGCGTGTTTTTAAGAAACAATATCTATCAAAAGATTGACACTTGTTTATGTCTGGTTTAAATGTGAAATTACATCCAATGACCAACATTGTATTAAATTGTAAAAATATATTCTAAATATACTTTAAAACAACTAAAATTAATAATTTATCACTATTAATTATTTTGATTAAAAAAGTTGTTTTTAATTATAATTTCGTAATTTTCACTATTCATCAGAATATGAAAGTTATCCGAAAAGTACCAAAATTTCACCCTAAGCTAATTTCGATATTATGAATCCAAAAATGAATTCCATTTTGAAAAATAAAATTAAAAAATTTCAAAAAGTGGTTATTACTATTCATAACGGCTAGTTTTAATAATATTTTAATAGCGTATTGTTGTTTAGTGAAACTCGTTATTGCGTACTACACACGCTATCGAAGAAGGTCGCGATTGCGTGTAATGCAAGGAAAGTCAAGGATGCGTGTTGTGCAAGCTCCTTTTGGTGTAGCGTACAACACAAGACATTAATAAAATTAAAAAGAATATTTTTCATAAAATCTTGGGTTGTTACAGAAATGGGTATCATGAAACAACAAAAATCTAGAATAAATCTCATATAAGAGGATTAAATACAATGTAGAGTTGGTCATGAAGATTCCAAGAACATTACCTAAGAAAAAATCACAATAGATCATAGAAGGAAGGACTTCGTCACGATACAAAGATATGGAGTCTTTTCTCATAGCTCACTGGGGTCTCTGTACCCTACTGGAACATTCTCATAAGGGGATCAGTGCCAATGAAAATATTGGTCCCACTGACACCAAAAACCTACCAGGGAAACATGATGGGATGTGAGGAATATGTCATGCCTCTCGAGGTGATACATGCTCTAAATATGCTATGTTTGATGTCGAAGCAGATTAAGAATAATCAATCCAGAAAGTGGGAAACCCATCCTCCATGTATGCAATCATCTGAAGAGGGGTTACAGTCCAATGAAGATGACTTGATACTGAATACCATAATAGTAGTTGTAGATTAGTCACAACTCGGTGATGGGAACATGATACTAAAAACCATGGAAGATAATAAACTAGGGGACCCACTCAACCCAGTTGATCGAAACGTCACAAACAGGGACCAGTGGGACCCACTGAACCCTCTTAGTAAAGGTGTCACTGACCCATGTAACACACACAACATCGCATGCACACTGCACCTACTAGGCCAAAATAATGTCCACCTTTATGATCTTCATAGATAAACATTCAGGATATTCTATTTACATGCCAAAAACATAAACCTGGTGAAATACTCAAATTTCACCATAGAAACGCCCCCAATGGGCCTCTTGGGGGGCTGCAGCTCGATTTTAGTTTAAGGAACTAAAATTGTTCTTGAAATCTTCACTTTAAATTTGAGGTCTCAACAATTCTGATAGAATGCCAATCTGACATCAGATTCAAGAGATACATTCGGTGAGGAAAAATATAATAATAATAATTAATTTAATATTATTATAATTAGAAAATTCATTCCATAGAGCCTCAATCCTAGAAATAAAGTTCTGTAACTATCCTAAAATGGTCCTTCTCAAAACAAGTGTCACGTCACTGTAGATGGCATGTTAAAAAGACGTCTGTTTATGGAAGATTCAGGTATTTGATGAATGACTCATCCCAAAGGCATATTCTAGATAGATTGCAGCCCTTCCATATCCAAACCACGACCTAGACAGGTTTGGCCCACCGTTGGACGCTCTACGCTGCCCAGATTCCACTGCCCACATTGTTGTAACCCATGACACCACTTCTTAGCTGCACCCACCTCGTCAAAGCTGTGACGTTGCCACTTTCCACAGACAACTGAGACAACTCCGGTGGTTGGAAAATTAATTTCAAACTAGAATCTGGATCCTCGGGACCTGATCTTCAATGAAAGGACCTTTAATCGAAGATCTCTTAATGAATAAAAAAATATGATTCTTAAACAAGCGGATGGGATTTAAACACAAAACCACCTACCTCAAGGTGAAATGTTGATGCCTTAATTTCATACCCACGTTCTGAAGTTGCTGCTGCACATTGTGGGAGTAGTGTTCATCAATATCAGAGACTAAAAATGCGTCATTTCTTCGATCTAGTTGATCTGTTCATCGCTAAATAGATAGGTAGGGGTAGCCACTATGTGGACTAAGGGGGAAGGGGAGGATTTATTTTTCAGTTCAATCCTTTTCAATTAATAGCCCGACTCCCATCTCACTTCCAACCCAACACCCCATGAAGACAAAAGTTATGTCATGCTTATGGTAAACATGATGTTCTAGACTCAACCATTGTTTCAAAAATTAGATCCAAGACTCTTCTCATGAGTTATTTGATTTGACATCCAAAAATAAACAAATAAATTTATTTACGAAAAATACCTTGATAAATTTATTCACATAATGCCTCTGCCCAAAAAAGTTATGCCCCAAATAGGGAAACCAACATGCTCCAGATTCAAATGTGGCCTCATATTTTTAATCTGATCTAGAATTTAAGATATAATTGGTTTCCTCCATGTTAATACTATAAAAATAGTTAATATTGTTATAATAGTTATTCTGGCCACACAGAACCACATAATCACTTGTGGTATTAGTGATTAGCTCTGGTAATATTTGTAGAAATATTACAATTTCTCATAAGATAAAACTAGAGTTGATACATCCTACCCACCATTATTCTTTTCAACCCAAAAAATCCAAAGGCTAGGCACTAGGGAAAGAATATGGAGTGTCAAATAGGTCTTCCCCGCCATTGAGTTCACTATAAACTACCACAAAGCCACCTAGAATCCCCATTATACAGATAGGTACGCACTTAGGGGAACCACAAGGGATACCACACCAAAGTCCATCTCATCCCTGGATGACATCGTGAAAGTGGGAACAAGTCTCCTCAAATAGAACATGTTAGAAACACCACGAACCTCGTCTCTTATAGTCATGGGGTCTAGAAGTATGCCACCTCACTAATCGGATGTGAAGACCAATGAAGCTACACCAAACAAAAAAGTCAAAGGGACTCATCCACTACCCCATGATAAAATTTTATTTGTGTGTAAATGACTCACCCGCATGGTTTTATATTGAATCTCTAGAATGAATCTTAGTGGGGAAATCTTCTCTCATTAACATGAGTCTTAATCATATTCAAAACATACCACAACCTCCTAAAGAAACTCATGTACCAAGATGATGCTAAACACCGAACCATATAAATGAAAAATAGGGATATCCAAGAATGCACCAAAGAGATTACTATGCCCTTCATTAAAACGTCCCAAAAAATAACCCCACCCTGATCACACAAGTATTATGGAATCATCCACCACACCTCGACACTTTATGCTTTGGGAGGAACTAACTCTCCTACATTGTTTTGGTCACATCATAAAAATGTGTTTCAGTGGGGGAACGAAACATCTTCCTCATTAATTTGAAGCCAGTCAAACAACAAAACCACATGGTCTTAAGAACGCCCCATGTCAATCCAAACAAACCTCAGGAAAACAGAGGAATAGAAAGAGTGCCTCTTAAAATTGTCTACCAAACTACTACAGAAATTAGAAAGAACATAGGGCATTCCTCTGTCTATTTGTGAAGCTTCTGGTTCAATGAACTCAACTACCTACAATTATACCTACCCCATCATCTTTCTCTCGGAGCCTGGTGTGGACCACCTACGGGTGGTGGTGGAAACTCGTACCATGTGAAAAATCAAGATGCCACACCCACTCCTCCACCACAGCTGTCTCCCGACTGACCTCAGATTTCAAAAAAACTGCCTCTCTAAAGGTATTTCTTCAACTATATCCCTCTTAATATCATGATGTGTCATAAAATATCTACAAAGATGTCCCCAACCATCACAATCATAACTCTGCCTCTTCTATGGATAACCAAAACCAGCCTGATGGTCCTGAGCCATAGAACCTACATCTCGGGGATTCCTCCTAAAATGTCATGCACATCCAGAACACTAAGCATGATGTTGGCTATAAGCTACCGAACTAGCTGATGTGGTCTTATCTCTTGCATCCCCATCACTAAAAGTCAGAGTCTACTCAGTCAGAAATATTTTCACCACTAAGGCCCAACCCAACACTCTAACCTAGGTGGGAATGAATGATGGCCACAATGATGCCCTAATATCCAAATGTAAGCCCTACCCTAATGTATGTGATTAAAAGAATGGATCCTAAACCATATCAAAGTAGTAATTCCATAGGTCTGTAAACTTTGTCGAGTACTCTGCCTTGATTCGGATCTCTTGATGAAGATACAGTAGCTCCTAGATATCCAAAAACCTCAGGGTGGCTGGATACCAATCCCCCTAAAGAATAATTCAATATATTCCCAAGAGATAACTTCCTTATAGTGGGTCTTCATCAAATGGGTCCACCTTTTCTAGGAAGAACCCTAAAAAAGGATCACCACTAGGACCACCATCTGATTGGGAGGTGTCCTTACAAGGCAAGAAACACATGCCACTACTGTAAGCCATTGATCACCTACCTGGGGGTATGGGTCACCAAGGAACCTTAGATTTCACTACCTCTAGAACTCATGTAGTGAAATCAGCCCCCACACATCCTCATCCAGCATTGTTAGAACAACCTACTACTCGATAGTTGGTGGATCAACTTGTAGACCACCCAGAGGTCCCGCATAAGAACAAGTGCCCTAATATGAAGCCTCTAAATAGAGAAGATCATTACCACAATGCCTCCACGGAACACTGTCAAGCCGTTTTCATGGGGGCATAATAAAATGACATCAGGACCCACCACAATAAGAGAGTATATTTGGGGATATAACTTAATAAAGACAATGATAACAAAAAACCTAGTCTTATATGATGCATGTACCATTATTTCCCTCTAACATGTGTCCTAATGTCCCAAGTATAAAGGTAGGTTATTATAGTTTAAATGAAATTATACATTAGATTCCATACCAACACTGGAATCCATATCCTGAAACCCAAACGCAAGAAACACTATCTCTGTGTCTATAAGACCAAACCAATGCTCACTATTATAGTCCTAAAGTGGAACATACCACCTCTGATAACTCTCTATCATGACACGACCCAAAATGGATCAATTTCTGACTCACCTAGTCCTCCTCCAGTACGTCAGGTGATAGAGACTCGAATAGAGTAGGCTATCACACACATGGGAGGCCTTAGCCTTTTATACCTATACACATGCACCCACATACACATCCAAGAAATTGTCCATAGATATATGAAAATAGAAAAGAAATGAATGCATACATCTATCCCAGCTAGATAATATAAAAAGTAAAAAAAGAAAAATCTAGCCCCACAAAACTATTACTGAAAAAGCGTTCAACCTACTCTAAAGGTGGGGATCACTCTCAAATTCAACCTCCAAAAAGCTCTTCATCCCAACTTCGGTAAAAACCCCAATTATTCTAGCTCAATAAGCTCTTCATTATCTATGTCTTCATGGGACTCCGTTGAAATGCATGTTGTTTTCAAAAGACAGATGGCATGTACATGAAAAAACTATGCATGGGTGAGTATGGAGAAACATGGAAGGCACCCCAAAACACCTAAAATAAAATGAGTAAATAAAAGGCATCAGTCTTCTCATCCCATCTAGAGGATAACTAAATGAGAGAGAAACTCTATATAAAGACAATCATCAGCTAAACACAACTAGTTAGCTCCCAACACTGGGTGTGTCAACAATGAAGTGATATAAACATAAAGGAAACACAAAAAATCATCCAGATATAATCGTTTTGGGTACTAAGCCTCATGAGGTTTAGACATCACTAGGGATAGGTTACTAGTTGAGGATATAAATCTTACCACCAAAAGAACAATCCAATATCCAATTCATCCCACATGTCACTCTTCCTAGAGATGCCACTATATTGGTAAAATGAACTAATGACATAGCCTGACCCACCCTCCTATTGATTTTCATCGAGGACAGAGTTTAAGGAAAACCCCACAAAATAATTAAACTAGTGAATAACCAAAAATATCTCCTCAGGTAGGGAATCACATCCACTATCCACTAGGAGACACTAAACCCTAGCCGAAACCATCGAGCGTAGAAAGGGGAATCACATAACAACCCAACCCTTAGAAAAATCTCATAGAAAAGAATAAACAACCATGTAGAGTTATTCAGATTGATTATTGAAACTCCACCTAAGAAAATGTCATGATATATCAAATATGAAAGAACCACATGTCAATAAACTGATTGAGTGTCTAACCCTACGGCTCAGTAGTGTCTATGTACCGTACCAGAACATCGTGGTTAGAGGATCAGTGCTTGAGTAAATATTGTTCACTCTGAAACACAAAATCATACCAATGAAACAAGAAGGGATAAGAGGATTTTGTTGGGCCTATCAAGGTGATACAGGTTCTAAATGCACTGAGTTTACTATCAATGTTCATTAATACAACTCACTCTAGAATATGGGAAACCCATACTGCACGTATGCAATAAAACGAAGAGGGATCACAGTCTATTGCAGGTGTTGTCATACCGAAAACCCTCAATGTTGCTAAATAGGGGTCACAATATAGTCAAGTTAACATGATACCAAAAACCCATGTTTCTTAAGGAATAGAGGGACCCACTCAACCCAACTGATTAAAACATCACAAGCAGGGACAAGGGGGACCCACTCAACCCTTTCGAGAAAGGAATCACAAACCCAAGAAACCCATATAACATGTCCTTCACACCATATATCCTTGGCCCAAATGATTCCCACCATCACGTTTCAGATGAGAAAAAATGTATGATAGGCTACTTACATTCCCTAAACAAACACCATGTAAAAATGCCACATTTCAACTCAAATGCTAAGACAACACCTCATCCACATTCATAATATAAAAATAAATAATATATTTTATAAAATTTATTTTAGGCACATCGGGAAACGAAATCACATGTTGTCTTAGTGCCTAGATCTTGAAATATTAATACATATATTATAGATTCTAACATGGTAAAAATTGATTCACTACAATCAGTGATCATAAAAAGAGAATAAGAGTATGATGACAAAATTAATTCAATTTATAATAACATAATAATATCCACATCCCTCAATACTGAGATCATAAAATATGAAAACATGGAATATGAGCTCACAAAGGAAAGGGTTATCAAAATAAATATTAATGAGCAATGTGATATCAATATTTATCAAATTAAATGTTTCTAATCATATAAATCATGAGGAAAATGAATTGGTATCATATTAAACTATATTCATATTATATATTACAAATAGAATAACCAATATATTTTAGTTAAATCTCCAAAGTACTAAATTCATTTGAAGGGATATCATTGACCCACCCATCCCTTGTTTATAATGTAACCGCCAATCCTAGGTTTATAATAGAACCACCCATCCTTTGTGAATAACATATCCTCATGTCCTTGGTTAATAATGGAACCACCCGTACACATAAATAATTTCCAGGAACTATATCATGAATTAAGTAAATACATTTTTAATTTAAACATAAAACACATTTAAGAACCATCATTCCATTTATATCATGGTTATACTATAGAAAAGAACTAGGTTCCATGATAATCTATTCAAAACAAGGTTAACTATTGGAAAATAAATAGGTTGCTTTAAAATACCTTTGACTGAATCATAGATCATCTAGATAAAGAAGGATGATATTATCATTAAAAATCACAATAAAAGGGTACAAGTAACATCAAGGGTTAATGGTGTTGATGAATTTAAATATAATTTAATTATCAATAAATTATTTCTGAGGAAAATGAACTTTTCATAATGAAAATCTAATTAAAAAAATAAATCTTTAGAATATATATTGAAATGATTTTTCCTAGAAAATAACCATGGAAAATTATAAATAAATCAAAAAAATTAATGTTCCTGAAATCAGGAGAGTCCATTAATAAAGTAAATGTTAAAAATAACATTTCATTTCCTATATTTGGTAAAGCGAGTCAAAAGTGACACACTTAGAAAACATTAACAAATTTCGTTGTTAAATTAATTTTAAAAAGGTCAAAGATAATTTAAAACTCTTTTAGAATAAAATTTATTTTTATAATTAAAAATTTTGAAAACATTTTATAAAATAGTGATATAGAAGAAAAAATAACCAATTTAATAGAAAATACAAAATTGGTATCTCTTACAAATGAATTTCATGATATTCAGTTATTAAATAAGAGAGGAGACAGAAATAAAACATGATGAACAAATTTATAACTAGTGCATAATGAATATACATGGATCAAAAAATACAGTATTTGATATCCTTTAAAGGAACTTTCAACATAAACAATCTTGAAGAAAGATGATTGTAATAAAGATACTTTTTCCCTTTAGTACTTTTCACTCATATTGAAAATGAATGAATAAAATAAAATTAGATAATGAATATAATAATCATAAATATATTCATGACATAGAACATAACATTTGGAGTGGATACATCTCATAAAGTAAGATAGGTGTATAACATAACATATTTTAAAAATACGACAATTAGAGATGAGAAATCCTTAAAATAATCATAACATTGAAGTTAGAATTAATCAATGAATATATTATTGGTATCAAATTTAAATCCAACTCAAATAGGTGGAAATAAAATATAATATTTTAATAAGTCATCAAAATCATAATTATTTCCTAATAAAGTAAAATAATAAGTAATATTAACAAATGGAAAGAGAGTGAGTTACTAAATTAGTTACCACATTGAATCTTTCATATTAATTAACCTCTAACAAAATAATTCAAATTAAAACAAAAAAATAGCATGATTTATGAAGGATTCATGTTATTAAATGTAAAAGGGGTTTTATATACACTATAAAATATTAATTATGTTCATAACCTAAAATATTATCTAATGAATGAAAATTGAGAAGACGTACCAAACATCTATGATATTCATTTGATCTGAACACCATGAAAGAGATAACCTCATATGGATTCATAAATCCAAATAAATTTCATGGAACAAATAATTAAATACATTCATGTATAATATATACCCCACAAAAAAAACAAGTGGTGAATATGAAATATCACTCATATAAATAAAAAGTGAGATGAAAAACCCTTTCCCCTGGTATGGCTTTTCATACATGTTCAAACCCCATATATAATAATGTTATATTAATTATTTAATTTCATAAGATAATTTTTCCTATTTAATACTTTATAATTAAATATTTTATTTTATTAATTATAATTACATATTTAAATACATAATTAGTTAAGTCCACATCAGGTGTTTTTAGGACATTGTGTTCATTATGAAAAAATGGTTGCGGTGTGTTCATAATGGCATAAGATGTAATTATTTAAATATATAATGAATAATATTAGTGAAATAACTATAATATTTATAACTAAATTATAATTTTTTATTAAAATTCATGAAATATGGTTATGGAAATTTGACTATGTTATGATCATGGAGATAGTAGGTCGTACATAAGTACAAGTAACATATTCATTTTTTAGTGATAATTAAAAAAAGAATGTATGTATTTTTATAAATTTATTTAATGAAAATAAAAAAATTATATTATTTCATTAAATAATATTTTACAAAATCATATATGTGATTTAGAGATGAAAAAAATCACATCACTTTGTAGAGGCGGCAGTCCACATATACACACAAACTACATTATCGTTTTCTTTGTAAGAAATAAAATGATATAATATTTATAATAATGATATATTGTTATTGAACGTAATAATTATGTCTTTTATATGAAAATTTTTTATTATCATTACGTTTATTACCTTCCATATAAAGAATTACTGAAAAATTAATCACATCGCTTCGTGAGGTGGTAGTCTGCCTTACACACAAGCGACACTATTGTATCCCCAAAGAATGGAAAGTAAGATCATATTTGTGTTTTAATATATTTAGGAGTATAAAAATGTTAATTATATCATATATATATATATATATATATATATATATTAAATCCTTTATTTTATAAATCCTCGAGGGGTAGTGATGGAAGATGAATGACATTATTGCGTGAGGTAGTAGTCTGCTGTAAACAAGAATTATGATTTTGTATTAGTTTTTATTGAATATGTGATGTGTTTATGTCATTAAATAAAAATAATAATATGTAATTGTAGTTTTGATACTTCATTTATTATATCATACCAATTTAATATCATTTTATTTATGTATAAGAATAAATTAAATTAAAATGATCAATTACGAATGGTACATCTTATTCATAGAACCACCATAGTATAAAACCAATAACATTCTTAGGATGTCCTAATGATAAAAATAAGGGATATAGGGACTCTAGAGAAATGTTATAAAAATATTTTTGTCAGTGTTGGTTGAGAAAAAAGAGCTTTTAATGTGTGAAGAGGATAGGATATAGAGTGGCCTTTCATAAGTGAGGTGAGTGGAAGACATGCATGTTTTGAAAAGAAAAATGTATAAACAGGTTTTCCATATGTAAAAGGTATCCAAGATGGATAATTATCGAGTATTAGATATTATAATTTCTAAATATGAACATAAAATTTAATTTATATATGTTTTTATGACATTTTAGCTCTAACCGTTTTAGATAAACCCCATGGAATCCCTTTTTCTCCACAACCATAGTAATGAATTTTTACTATTTTCACTAATCATTACGGTAAAAAATTAATTTCAACATATTGGATGGCATAAATAATGATTATTATAAATATTTAATCCATTTAAAAAAAATTAAATTCTAATATATGGGAAAATTAAATTTAGAATTTAAGTCGTAGATGGGATGAAAAAGAAGGTACTGAAGAAGTATATTTTTCATGAAAATGATGATTTTCTATTAAATATATGAATAATAAAAATCATTTAACGAATAAAAATTAATAACTCTAGAAATTTATTGTTTATATTTATTTTTTTAATTCCTTATTAAAGGTTGTTTTAATTAATTAAAATAGAAAAAAAATATGCACATTAAAATTGTTTTAAGAGAAATCTCTTTTTAGAACCAAAAAATAAACATAAAATAGAGTACAATATAAATATGAATAGAATTTAATTATGTTTGTTGAATATAAATAATAATTCTTATACTAATTTAAATAATATTTAAACCGTACCAGGAATTTTAAAAAAATTATGGAAAATAAATGATATTTTACAAAAATTAATATTTTTCACTATTCACTATGAAATCAATATTTTTCAATGAATTAGTAAACCTCACACTAATATAATTTTGATATGAAATTTTAAAAAATTAATTTAAATTTATAAAATAAATTTTATTAATGTTCTAAAAATTAATTATAATATTTTCCTACAAAAATCAAATGAAATCATTTCTGAAGAAAACATCTTTTTTAAGACTGAAATAACTTTTCAAGAAATTGTTTGGTAATTTACTAAGAATTTTTCAAATATATATAATGAGTAGGAATTATATATATATAATATAGTTAATACTATTTATACTAACAATTTAATAGTTATGATATAACAATTATATATTTCACAGGTCATTTCAGCTTAGTATAGCGTGTTGATTATGATATCAAAAGTAATGCTCAACTTTTAAAATCCTAGCGTACTAAACATGGTGTATATTTTAAAATTATCTTACAATGAAAATTTTTAGACATTTTAAGGTCATAAAAATACAAACAACATATGTTAATTTTATGTTCATGTGTCCCTAACTTGTTTCGATTAGTTTGTTTTCATGTGGAGTGGACCACTATTTGAATTGTACATAGAAATAGTTTTTTCTCAGAATTAAGGATGAGAAGCCCTTTTTGATTCATCTTATTATTAATAACTAAATATGGTATGGTTCGGTATTACACTTAGTATTTTCCCATTAATTAATTTCTACCCCTATTAATTGGTTACTAGGTGAGGAAGGAATATAATATGGTTGGTGATTAGGCATAGTTGGAGGCCCATATATATATGTATAACCCCTTGTCTATCAGTAATTAAATATGGAGGGAAAATTAATGGTTTTGTATTAAATAATGTAAAAGGTATAATATATATGGAATATTTGGGGTTGAATCTGAAGATGAATTCCATATATCAACATTAACATGAATCATAGATTTCTTTTTTTAATTTTTATAGTTTATGATATTATATATGGACTGGTCTATAAAATTTAAAATCATTTAATAAGGATTATACTATTCTAAAATGGAAGACAACAGGGGATAAATTTGGAGATTATGTATTGGTTTTACCTTAATAGTTCATGTTGTTTTATAGGAAAATAGTATAGTGTGGTTGGGGCTTACAACTAGTAGGATTACTATTACAAGCACGAAATGACACACCCTAAGTATGGGTCTCTGAATTAGGGTATGCATTTCATTATCTATTCTTGGATATTTATCATTGGCTAACAAGTAAGTAAAAATGTAGCACCATTTCAAGAACATATACCAACAGATATAGAGAATGTAAATTGTGGAAAATTATATTTTACATAGTTCACTTGAAGGTGAATGTCTAGAGAGAACAGATCAATATTGTGCTTATGTTCCATAGATCTTACACTATATAATAGGGTAGTTACAAGGCTTTGACAAGTGATTGAAACAAATCTAAGGTAAAATCCCTCTTTCTGTTCTCTCACTCACTTTTCGAGCTATGTAATAATTCAAATTATAAGAAACTCGCATGTTTGTTATTGGATGTTTAGAAATAAAAAATAAAATATTATGGATGTTCATGTTTTTTATATATCATTATTTATGTAAAATTAATCCTCAGAATATTTCATATCATTTTTTAATGTTGTATTTGATCTATATTTATCCATTCATGACCCCTTCACAAATTATGATCAATGTTGAATAATAGAAATCATTTCTTCTATCTATGTGATCACAACAAAAAAATTCACTTATATCAAGAGTTTTGAATAGTGGATATAGACCAAGAGACCATGGAAATATCATAATACCCTATTTTTCAAAACCATGGTTTCTATATCCATTACAATATATCTTCTCAATTTACATGAATTAAACCATGGAAAATGACAATTATTACCATGGTTTAAACAATAAAAATTACTATATACATCTATGGTTTAACCATGGAAATTTTCTCCTAAGAACAAGGTTAAAATTGTGGCAATATGTAAAAAAATCCATTTTTAAACTATTGAAATTGAAATCTTTAACTATAGTATAGCCATGTTAATTTCACCATAATACCATGGTTAAAACTAAGGACGCAGATAATTTATTGCCAAAATTTAAAATAGTAGAAAAGTTTATACTAAAACCGTGATTGAAAACTCCAAAATTTAGAAGATACTGCCACTATTTTAACAGTGTCTATATCCTCTTTATGACATAAAATATGACCTATTGTAAGGTAAAAAGGAAAAAAATAAATTCTTTTAGTTAGTAATAATAATTATATAACATTAATTAACATATAAAGCATGTTTTTATAACTTTTGTTTCATAATTCCATTAGTTGGTTACTTTACCTAAATTATTCAAGAGATAATATATACTAAAACACCGAAAAATATCAATTAAAAAACAGAAAATGGCAATTCATACATACCAACACCTAACAAATTCAATAGAATCACTTCAAATAATCTATGATATTCAATGTTAAAAACATTTCATCTTAAAAAGGCGTATTTTAGAATGTATGTATATAATCATTATAGTATTCTCCAAGTCATTGAATGATACAATATTACTCGACATATTTTCCTTGTCAGTGGTTTCATAAGCTCATTTTGTTTTTAATACTTATATATAGATTTAATAATGGAAAACAAAAATCCTAGAAAATATAAAAATTTTGTAGCATTAAATCCTAAATATATTGGATTTAACAAAATACCTAGATATATTTATTCTTATGGCATTCATGGTAACAGATTTAACCATCCATGTAGCTTATATACTTCCAAATATACCATTCTCATCTTATTGAATCAATTAATACAAGATGTAGTTTCTTTTTTTCAACATTCAATACTCTTGAATGGACATATCTATAAAGGACTTATTTTAATGAAATTAAATCCCTTCAAGATCCATTTATGATAGTAATAACTTTATTACAGATTTAATTCTAAATGTGAGAAAAATTTAGAAACATTGGATGAATAGATTCTACTTGACATGAAATTGTTCCTCTATTGAGGTTTATAAAACCATTCACGCAATTTAAAAATAGATTTGGCTCATAGATATATTTTTAAATTCCTAATTGAACACATTTTAGTGTAAATATGTATATTGTTGCAGAATTTTTTCTTGAAGGAAAATTTGTTATTGATAACATCACAATTTTTATAGCAGCTTCATAGTTAACAGATTTAAAAACATCATTTATATTAATTATATTTTTTAGATATTGATTTGTTTAATAAAATTATCATAAAAATAGTATAGATTTAATTGTTTGAAATTTTCAAAAAATATTACCAAATAAGCTATCAAAATTCAATAAAATTAAACATATAAAATAAAATTTTCTCGAACAAATTTAAAATAGAATAATTAATTTAGTAATAACAAAATGGAAATTTAAATTGAAAGGATTCTTGTACAATTATTTTTTAATAGAGATGTAAATTATAGATGTAATAAATTAGTAAATACTTTTAGGTACAATGTAATCATTCATATAATACCTGAGTTAGTTTTTCATGCTATTGGTTCATTGGAAGCACCCTATAAGAAAATAATTTGTAATTCCATATTGAAAAGCAATATATTTGATGCATGACGTGCATGAGATCACATTGAGATTATATAAAGTCACTAAATATTCAATGATGTATTTATTATGATGATGAACATGTATTTTTTTGTGACTAATAGATTGCACAAACCTTAGGGTTTATTCAAACAAAAAAGGTCATCTACCTTCAGGGCCAATTATTCCATCCCATGGAACTTCATAACTCAACAAAAATAAACCCCCTATAAGTGACCATTACCATAGGTCAAACATTTAGCAACATGGTTAGTGATAAATGCCTCAAAAATAATTAAAAACCAACCATATTACATCATTTCTTATCCATTACAACTGATGTTGTCAATTTATCACCCATGCATAGATTGTAAAATTAAAATTTAAACACCAATCCATTATATATAACATATACCATAATGTCTACAACTTAATATATATAAATAACATCTAAAAACATTTCAATATCCTATATTTCATGTTAAGGATAATTACCCAACCATTATCTAGTTATTCCTACTATGTAACTGTTAGATGATTCATTTCCAACTTCATAAATTTAAATTCATCATGAAACTTACACCATAAAAAACCCGATTAATATACATGATCATACATTATATTTTAGCATAAATTTTAAAAAATTTTCCCCTTAAAATCAATTCCATATTCCTCTTAAATATTTTTCCCAGCATTTATCAAACTATTTAACGAATACCAATCTAGAAATTTGGATAAACAAGGTCTCAATATCCTATATTTCAAGTCATGGTAAATAACATAACCATTTCCGAAGTATTCTTCCTATATAACCATTTAAGGATTTATTTCCAAATTTATTACATATAAATTTAGCATGTAAGTCACACCTTAAGAAACCACATTAAAGAACATCCCATATTAAGGATTAACATACATTGGAAAAATGTCCCTCCATAAAATAAATACGTTTTTCCTCTTAAACATTTTCATAGAATTTTTAAAACCATTTATGTCACACCAATATTAGACTAGTTAAACTATTTCTCAATATCCCATATTTCATTTCAAGGCTAATTACCCGACCTTTACCTAATTATTCTTCTAATGTATCTATTTAGGGATTCATTTCCTGATTCAATACATATAAATTCATCATGTAACTCACACCTTTACAAACCCATTTAAGGAACATCACCCATTATAGTTTAATATACATTGAACATGTTTTCCCCCTTATAATGAGTTGATTATGAGTAATAAAATTAAAATAATAAATAGTTATCCTAGAATCAAACCATGGTATACTGGTTAATGACTGATAAAACACTTGATAAATGAGTTACTAGAAAATGATAAATACGTAGAGGATCAAAATTAAATTAAAATTAATTTAAAAAATTCCTTTTATGTGTTGAAATAAGATTTTGTTTGATGGAATTAGGAGGATCAAAACCATTCAACATCATATTATTGAATAAAAGGTGTAGAGACATAGATAAATGTTTTATATGGGATTTAAATAATAATGTGTATGTATTATCGTATTTGTAGAAGCTTAATTATTATAAAAAGAATAAAACCATAAGAATAAGAAAAATCACTTGAATTTTGAAATTGTATTTGTATTATAGTATCTCTAAACATAAGCAACATGATAATATTTTTTTCTAGAGGGATTAAAATTATTTTTTTATTTATATTTTTCATTAACTCATTTTTTGTATAATCATGAGTTAATAAAAAATACATGTCAGAATATATATATTATAATATTTGAAACTATGTATGTATTATAGTGTTTATATAAGCATATCATTAAGAATACTCATAAGTATATGACTAAGAATATGAATAAACAAATTCACTATCAAATTATAAATTTTTATGTATTTCATTTCATCGCATGAGCATATACATAATCCTAATGATATTCTAATATGTGAGAAAATCATAAAAAATGAATATTAATGAAAATGCATGCACAAAACATAATTAAAAATTGGATTTTTAATAAATCTATATCTTAAATATCTTTCATATAGTAATTAATGTTGATATCTAATAAATAATAATCATTAATAACTATAATATATTAATGGAATACTTGTTTATGAAATATAAGCATAACATAGATAAAGATGTATAGATTTCACACCTAGAAAGAAAAATGTTTTTCCTCTTTGTCGGAATTAATTTTATTAATAGAAGGGGATGAAAAGGGATATTTAATTTCAATACATCATAAGCTGGAAAAATCAAAATGGATGAATGTATTTCTAGTTTTTGTGGAAACGTTTCCTTAAAAATATAATAGTAAATTCTATTGAAATAAAGAACATATTAATAGATTAAAAAATATTCTACATTTTAATTTTATGTAAATGAACCTATGATTCTATATTATGAAAATAACTTTTTCAGAAGGGATTATAGATTGAATAAATTATGAATAATTCCTAATTCCATCATAAAATTTTGGTTTCTAAAAATTTAGTTTGATTCAAAAAATATCTGATTGTTTTTAAATTGATAAATGGAATGAATATTTAAGGGAATAAAGTAGTAACTAAATATTTATTAATATGAATCTAATTTTTTTGAAAATGTTATTTGACTGAAAATTTAGAATAATTTTATAATAAAGGGTATATTAAGAATGGAAACATAACCAAATGATATGTGTTTCCCTATGTAGAAAAGTTTATTTATTCATAACCAAATACAGCCTCATTAAACCCATTTTTTCAAGATTTAATATATTTAATATAAGCATTAATAAATTATTTTTTAAAAAATTTATTTTCTAATAAAAAATTATTCAAAAATCAAATTTATATTTTTCATCATATTTTATATTTCTCTATCTACAATATTGAATTTATAAATGTTTCTTAATATTAGTTTCATATTTATATGTAAAAACATAGAAATACTCCCCTTTATTGAATAATAAAAAAGAAACCTTATTTAAAATAATATCTATTAACATATTCCAATCAGAATAAAAAAATTCACAATGAATAACCCACAAATTATTGGTAATTAAATATAGATATCCTAAAGGTTTTCTGTGAAATAAATGAATGTTTATTGTTTCTATTTTTATAGAGCGTCATTCATGTTACTTTTTACATTAACACCATGGTGTTACAAAAGTTTTATAAAAATAATAATAACAACATTTTTCATAATATATAAACAACAACACAAAAATGCTGAATTTTATGTCAGGTAAAAAAATAAATTACAATTAAAATTTAATGGGAATGATAAAAAGTTATGAAATCTCGGAATGATAATAAATTAACCTACAATATTCCCAATATCATCCTTAGATATATAATCATCAGTAACATGACACTAAAAATTATCAAATAGGACACCAAATCCTTTCACCCCTTTATTACACATACAGTGTAATGATTGGGTCAATCAGATACATGAACCAATTCTTGTTTTACATACAATTATTCAAAGAATGATAATTTCAAAAAAATAGAGACAAAATCATTATATAGACTAACATACATCAATGGATTCACTGATACTTTTTTTATAATTGAGGTAGGTGTTTCTCTCAATCCACTATAAACTTTCAACTAAGAAGTCTATAATATTACAATTATTTTTATGCAGTATTTACCTTGATAGAGAACCAATCCCGAAAGATATTATTTTCCCCTTTTAAAAATAATAGATAAATAAATGAGTTATTGATTATATAAGAGATAAAAAAAATAAAAATAAAAATTGGTTTTCTATATAAATTAATACATTTTAGGATTCCAACCAACAAAATAGAATATTTAGAAAATAACATCAACAAGAAAAAATCAACCTCAAAAATCATAAAGAACCCAAAAAAGAAGTGATCAACCCCAAATAATACCATCAAATATCATATTACTCTGAGAAATACACATTATTTATAAGTAATACTTATTATTTATGGTAAGAACATATCATTTCTATAACACAATTATAGTATTCAATAATGAGAACATATATAATAATTTTAATAATAATAATAAAAGTATTTTTCATAATGATGGTGAAAACCAAAGTGAATATCTAATTTATTATTGTTTTTTTCACAAATAGGTTCAAGTTACATGACAATAAAATTATTAGTATACAATCATTAAAAATAATATACCCAAAAAGAAAGAAATAAAAAAAATTGTTGGACAGATTTAATAGAATGTGTGTACATAATATAATATCTATAAATTTGTAGAATTGTTTTAGAATATGATATTTAAGAATATCTATTATAACATTTATGAAAAAAAATTATATTTTATGTTGTGTATTAATAGAATATTGAGTAAATTAAAATTTAAAAATTCATAAAGATGAAATGGAAGAAATAAAAATATTATTATCATAGGAAAATGTAATAGACTAATATTAGAATGGGGAAAAAGAAATTAATGACATCCTAAAAACATAAAAAATGATAACGTGTAAATATGTAAAAATTATATGCATGATTTTAGTGATAATAAATTATTTTCCATTAAACAAAATTTTATTTATTGAGAATTCCTAGAAAAGTGTGATATTATTAGAGATACCAGAAATAAGTATATTAAATCTGAATGAGATAAACTGAATATTAAAAAACAAAAATAAATTTAATATTAAACCAAAAAAATATTTAATATTGATAATAAGAATATGAAATTTTAAACATTCAGGGTAATTAATATGAAATATAATAGTATTTTAATCCCAAATTTATTGGTAACACTTAACATCATAATAATTTTTGTGGATTAAAAAAATCCATGAGTTTATTTTTATGATGTATAATTTTCTTATTATTTTAATATATGATAGGTGGTTAATATACATGTTGTAAAAATACACTGTAAAATTTTATAACCTTTATATAATAAGAATCATTGGTTGTAAGATATAAATAGTAGTTACCATAAAAATTCTTAAGTAATTAACAATCTATCGTTGTTATTAATGAATAGACTAAAATATTTTCATTAAGAAATTGTTATTTGATTTTTTATTCCCTTTTTTCACTATAATTCAGGAATCAAATTATTATATATCAAAAAAAATTAATTAGATGAATAAATATAAAAAATGGGGCGGAGAAAATAGGCATGTATCAATATTGTTACTACTGTAGAATATGTATTTCTTAAGCCTATTTTTTGACTTTTGAATTATCATAAAGAGTAAACACCTAAATAGTGTTAATAATAAATTATAATAAAATATTATGTTAAAATTTGTAGAAGATTATTTAGATAATTAATATAAATAATCTTTTAATTCTTATGTTATTGAAAATATGAATATTGAAAATACATAATGTGAATAATAATGATTAAATACGTAATAAAAATATACAGTGAACAATTTCAAGATTCATTATTTTAACAACATACAGTAGAACTATAAAAAGGAGAAATTTCATACCATGAACAATTAGAGTGTCAATAAAAAATAATAATTTGATAGGGAAGGTCAAAAAAATACATTTAGTTAAAATATAGTGTATAAATATTAAAATATATTATTACATGAAAAGTGTTGATGTTTCTTTATGATAAATTAATTCTCTATGATATTTTATATACAGTAGAAACTAACTTCATTTTTATTAAGAGATGTTATATGGAGGTAAGAAAGGAAAAATATGTAGGAAGGAAAAAATTCCTTCAAATGGATTTAGAATCATATGAGCGACAAATATTTTGGAAGGGGGTGTGGGGAGAATATTAAGGTTACATGGTTAAGGGTGACCAAAAATTAATACAAGTAAGAAAACTATTTCATTAATATAAAACTATAGGCACAGATGATATAATCCAATCCAATGAAAATTAGAAAAAAAATTGATGAAATTATACCTGATGAAATAAGTCAAAACCACTAAACCCTATCCAAGAAAAATATGAAAACTAGGAAGACTATAAATTTACACTAATAAATCATACCAACTAAAAATTAGAGAGGCTAAGAATTAGAAATCAAATAAAATCTTCTTGGTGGAATAAATCAGATGGAAGTTGAGGAATTATAATCATCCATGTTTATATGAATCTAACTCGTATGTGTTTACATGGTTATGTAATGGTGAAAACCAGAGTTATTCGAAAATCCAACATCAAAAAACAAATTGATATTTGAGGAAATTGAACAATATTCATTCAATAAAACCCAACCGTATGTGAATTAGAAGTGGTGAGTCCTGGAGCACTGATTAGTGAGATGTGAAAGAGAGATTAGAATTTGTAAAGTCATAAGAGATATAAAAATAATAAGTTATAGAAGACATTAGCCTAAAGAAAGATGTGGAAGTAGGGGTCATAGAGAAGGAATAAAATGTGGTAGACCCACATCTAATATAAGGACCCCGCCTTAAACATTACATAATATTGGATTAAATGATTAATTCACATTGAGGATAATTTTAGGTTTAGAGTTTCAGATAATTTGGACTTAACTATTACATATCAAAAGATTACAAAGTAGACACTTCTACACAGTTTCCATTTTTTTCAAAAAATAAAAACTCTTGAAAAAAAGAGTCATGTCTAGTTACATGTTTTAGACAACATGACTTTTCTTTGATCCCATCCTTGACCCTATTCATATTTATGTCCTATGAAAACAATTTCAAAACCTGGGATGAGCATAAAAAGCTCAGTAAGTGTTATGAAATAATAAAAGAAAACAGTTGTTCATAAATATATACAAAACTCTTTTACTTACCTCAGGAAATCATAATATATTATTAATAACACATAGAAATCGTAAATCATAAAGGTAACTTATGGCATCCATATCATACATATATTGTAGTTATCACAACTACATAGGTAGTTACTTTGGAATACCCATAACACTATATTCCATAAATCTATTAGGAGAAACATTCGCGTTTATCTCTGTCACATTACCCAAAGCATTGGAGAGCTATCTCAGGCTCACCCGCCCTAGGTTTATCCTAGAACCACCCGTAAATGTAAATAATTCTAGAGAACCATAACATTATCAAAACACATAACATAAGTATAAAAGAAAGATTAAATTTTCACATTGCAATAACAAAGTATCATTTAGAGATATGGAAATAATAAATCCATTCTCAAAATCATTTTAAATACCAAAATACGTAAAACGAGTATATGGTATTCATTTTTCCTTTTAAAATCATTTTGGCTTGTTAAAGAAGCCAAAGATCAAATAATATTCATGGCGACGGAAAAGTCGTTGTCACCGCTTATGTTAAAAAACATTCCTTTTTATTCTTCAGTAGAACAATTTGTATAAAAATATTCCCTTTGAATGAAATGAAAAGACAAATGGGTTTATACACTGTATAAAATAAAGTCGTGTATAAAACTAAATTTGCCTTAATGAAAGGAGATTGAGACGAAGTCCCTTACCTCGTATCCGACTTGAACCGTTCATTATTTAATCTCCTGAATAATAAACTAAAGTTAATTTATACTTACTTAAGAAAAATTTTCATGGTTATTATTCTTTTAATATCACTCATTACCAGGTTATAAACATTATGTAATCATTCAAGTTAATAATGTTCATTTTGTCGATATTTGGTACTTGAGTAAAAAATGAACACCTTATATTTACAAGTTGTCCATGTGGTCAGTAGTCCATTATATATTGAATAAAATTCATTATTTAGATATCATATATATCTTATATATATATATATATATTTATAACATTACATATCATTTTAAGGTAAGAAATGAAATGCACTGTTCATGGAGACAGTGAGCCGTACGTACGCATGAACACTACTTTCATTTCTATTTATTATTTTAATGGAATTAAAACATAATGATACATAGATATATTATAATTATAGTATAATTTCATATAAAATATCATATATAATATCATTAACTCTTTCCTTTATACATCCCACATATGGAATTAATTAGTCATATCACATTGAGGGGGAGGTAGTCCGTACGTCCGCAAAAAAAATTATTGTGTTTATACATAATGGAAACCATAAAGGTATGCTATAAAAAAATAAATAAGCATAAAGAAAACATAAACATAATATATATCATATATAAATATCGTTCCATCATACTGGCCACCATGAGAGACTGTAGGAGGTAATTGAACAATCATCGTTTCGTGAGGCGTTAGTTTCCCATCCACAGAAACATTATATTCATCACCCATTAGATAGTGGTGTGTGTAACTGTAGTTATAATCCTTATAATAACAACATCCTAGTATATTTAGGATACTGGTGTTGTTACAAAAAAAAGTAATAAAAAGAGTTTAGGGGTTAGAGATGAAAAATAAAAGAAAACAATTTAAGAGAAACCGTTAAATTTAATTTGTGTAACTCCCTTAGGATTGAACCAAAGGCCTTCTTGAAGTTCCTTTTGCCTAAGTAAAGTCTTCTAGGTCGAATATAGGGATGTAGGGAGATTAATTAAGAATATTTTGGACGAGCCAAATGGCTTGAGAGGTGTGAGGAATTGGTTATAAGTGGTGTCGTTTTATAAGGGGGAGGAGGGGCTCTTTAGGAAAGTGTGAAAATATTGTTTTATTATATAATGATATTCGGATTATAAAGGTCCAAAAAAAAATTAAAGTAGAAGATAATAGGACTCATATTCGAAATAAATTCTTTAAATCATAATTGGACATGTTTTTTATAATATTTTAGTCATTTTAATCTTATTTATTTAAATGATTTATTAATGAGGTAAACATTGCACCATTATTGTGTCAAAAATAATTTAATTTATATGATGTCTAAAAATTATAACAAAAATACCATGATTTAGGAAATCCTTTTATCTTTAAAATTAATATTTATAGTAAAAAATATGTCTTATATAACAACATATAAAAATTAATTTACTAAAAGATTTTTGTTTTTGTCATTTTGGCCTTTACTTTAAATTAATTAATCTAAAGTGTCATTATCTTTTATAAGTGGATACATGGGGTCCCAAAATAGACCAAAATATGACCATGTTCTTAAATTACTCATACAATAAGGTTTGGAAAAGTGTTAAGGTAATTTTGAATTATTAAAATATTCTTTTTACCTTGAATTACCCTATTTACCTTTAACTGTGGTAAATAAAAGTCAAAAGTTTCTATTCACCAAAAATTATTTTAATATTATTGAACAAAATTTTACTTAATAATAACAACCATGTATGTCATATTTTAAAAAATAATTTCACAGAAGCTGTAAAATTTCATTTAAATGAAAAATTCAGTTTTTTAACTACTACTATGTGGTTTAACTATACATCAAAAATTTCTGTTTTTTAGAAAAATACAAACAATTTAGCCTAAGATATGTTTGATATTTTGAATTAAATAATTATGTCAATTCTTCCAAATTCAAAACATAAAAGTGGCATTAATTAATTTAAAATTAATTACCATTGTTAAATTAAATAGCATGTTTTTATGAAACAATAACTATCAAAAGATTGACACTTGTTTATGTCCAATTTCAAAGTGAAATTAATTCCAATGACCAACATTGGATTAAATGATAAAAATATATTCTAATTATACATTAAAACCAATTAAAAGAATAATATTACCATAAAAATAAATTAGAATATAATTTAGTTTTGAATTAAAATACAATATTTTCACTATTCATTAAAAATGAACTTTATCGGAAAAATTTTAAAAAAATTACACAAAGTAAATTTTGATGTCCCCATTATAAAGAAGTATTTTATTTGGTCAATTTGAATGTATTAAGGTGACCAAAACTATATTTAAAGAGGGTTCTCCATTAAAAGGTGGTAAATTGACCTTTTAATGTAAATTATGATTAAAATTAGATTCATTCATATTTTAAGCCTCTAACTTATTATTGGATAAATGTAAATATATTTAACAAACATGTATAATCATATTGTAGTTAGTTTTGTTCATTCTTTCTAGTACAATGGCAAGGAGTTAACTACCATTTAAAATAATAATAATATGTTATTATTGTGCAACATAAGATTTCAAAGAAACCCATTGTTGTGTATCAGTTATGCTATCGAACATAGAAACCCTTTATTGTAAAATTAATATTTAATTCACAAATATTAATAAATATGAAATATGTCTTATTATTTATTTTCAAGGGATGTTACATCCATACCCCCTTTTGGGAATTGTGTCCTCACAATTTTAGTTATGAAAATAAGTGGGGGTATTTATCCCTCATAGCCTTTTCAGATTCCCATGTTGCCTCATTAACCATATGGTTTTTTCCACAAAACCTTTATCTGGTGAATTACCATATGCCTCAACACTAGCTCTCTTTGGTCAAGAATTTGGACTGGTTGTTCTTCTAAAGGGTGATTCTCTTCCAACTAAATTACCTCTGAGCTCAAAACATGAGATGGATCTGGAATATACTTTCTCAACATCGAAACATGAAAAACATTATGTACCTGGGATAAACATGGAGGTAAAGCCACTCTGTACGTAACTGATCCAACATTCTCCAGGATTTCATAAGGTCCAATGAACATCAGACTCAACTTTCCTTTCGTACCAAAATGAATCACACTTTTCCTTGGAGAAGTCTTGAGAAAGACATGATCACCTAACTCAAAATAAAGATCCTTCCACCAGTTATCTACATAATTTTTTTATCGGCTCTGAATAATTCTCATGTGCTTCTGAATCAACTGAACTTTCTCTACCATCTCTTCTACCAATTATGTTCCCATCAGCTTCCTTTCACCTACTTCATACCAAAAAAATGGAGTTCAACAACGCTTTCCACATAATGCCTCAAATGGAGCCATCTATATAATGGAATGAAAACAATTATTATATGAAAATTCAACCAAATAAAGATGTTGGTACCAAATTCGGTGATAATATATCAAGCAAGCATGTAACATATCCTCCAATGTCTAAACTTTTGATTCTGATTTCCCATCTGATTGAGGATGAAATGTTGTACATAAATTTAATTCAGTACCCAATGACTTCTGAAGGCCTTTCTAAAAGTTAGAAGAAAATCTGGGATCATGATACGATACAATGGAGAGGGTAACTCCATGGAACCTGACTATCTCTTTCACATGAAACCAAAAAATATAATCTAGAGACAATGTATCTAAAATAGGAAGGAAATGAGCATATTTAGTCAATCGATAAACAATAAACCAGATTTCATTGTTACCTCGAGATGAATTTCGTAATCCCACAATGAAGTACATGGTTATATTTTCCTATTTCCACTCTGGTATAGGTAAAGGCTAAAGCATCCCTTTCAGTAATGGCCACTTTACTTTAACCTGCTGACAAGTGAAAAACTTCCCAGTAAAATCAGAAATATCTCTTTTCATTCCATCCCACCAGTAAAACTCACGAAGATCTCTGTACATCTTAGTACGACCAGGATGAACTGAAAATAGGGAACTATGAGCTTCACATAACAACTAATTCTTCAACTGTGAATCACAAGGCACACAAAATCTCGTTCCAAATCTGATAACACAATCATTATCAATGTTAAATTCTAGAAACATACCCTTCTGAACCAACTCTACCATTTTCTATAACTCACTATCTCCCTTATGTGCTTGCTTAATTTTGTGTGATAGAGATGATCTCACTGACATGTGATACAAAATAGAATAATTTTCTACACCAACAACTTCTACCCCAAAGTTTATCAAGTCAAAAACCAAAGGATCTTGTTCTAAACATAACATGGTAAATGAAGCATAACTTTTTCGACTCAAATCATCAACCAATTTATTTTCTTTTCTTGGGTGGTAATGGATCGTGCAATCATAATCGTTGATTAATTTCAACCATCTTTTCTGTCTCATGTTTAATTCTGTCTGAGTGAATATATACTTTAAAATTATGTGGTTAGTGTATATTTCACATTTTTCTCCATGAAAATGATGCCACCAAATTTTTAAAGCAAAAACAAAAGCAGCTAATTCCAAATAAACTATAGAGTAATTTTACTCATGTGGTTTAAACTAACGTGAAACATAAGCAATTACCAGATCATTATGCATTAGGACGCATCCATGTCCTTTCAACGAATCATCACTATAGATAACAAACTCTCCATTTCTGGATGGTACTGCCAAAACGGGAGCATTTACCAATCTCTTTCTTAATTCTTGAAAACAATCATCACATTCTTTTATCCAGATGAACTTAACACCTTTTCGAGTTATCTTAGACATTGGACTAGATAAACGTGCAAAAATTTCTACAAACCTCCTGTAATAAACTTCCAATCTAAGTAAACTATGAATATTGGTTATATTTGGGGGTCTTGGACATTCATTAACAACTTTTTTTTTAGCAGGATCAACCGTTATTCCATTTTTTGAAACAATGTGACCAAGGAAAGAAATTTATTGTAACCAAAACTGACACTTATTGAATTTCCCAAACAATTTCATTCTTCTAAAGGTTTGAAAGACAAACCTTAAATGAATTTCATGTTCCTCTTTACTTTTGGAATAAACCAAAATATCATAAATGAACATAACCACAAAATTATCCAAGAACTCACGGAAAATTCTATTCATAAGATCCATGAATATAGTAGGTGCATTGGTTAAACCAAAAGGAATAACTACAAATTCATAATAGCCATATCTAGTACGAAACGCGGTCTTCATAATTTCTTCATCCTTTACTTTTAACTCATGGTACCCCGATCTCACGTCAATCATTGAAAGATACTAAGCTCCCTAGAGCTGATCAAAAAAATCATTGATATGAGGAAAAGGGTACTTATTCGTAACAGTGATGTTATTCAATTCTATATAATCAATGCAATGTCTCATTGAACCATATTTATTTTTAAAAAACAATATAGGAGTACCCCATGGTGATGTTCTAGGTTGAATGAAACCATTATCTAATAACTCCTGCAATTGCTTCTTTAACTCTAAAAGTTCAATTTGAGCCCTTCGAAAAGGGGGTTTCAAAATTAGCATTGCATCAGGAACTAAGTCAACAGCAAATTCAACTTCTTGATCTGGTATAATACCAGGAAACTCATTAGGAAAAATATCAAGGTACTCATTTAAAACTGTCACATCATTAATCTGAACAGTTCCTTTATTTTTAAAAATATATGAAAGCTAACATTCATTTCCATATTTTACTAGTTTATCAGCTTCCTGATATATTTTCAATAGAAATGTTTCATTCTTGTACAAAAACTGTAAATCATAATGAAAAGAAACCTCTTTAGCTCAGTAGTCAATCTTAGCATGATAAACATATAGCCAATCCATGCCCAAAATAACATCAAACTCTAATAGAGGAAAAAAAAATAAGGTTTGAAGTTTGATTCTTTCTACACACAAGGACACGAATGTTCTTATGTTTTCATTTTGTCTCAACATTTCCTCCAGGTGTTTTTACCATAAGTTCTGTATTCAAATTTTGAGATGGAATTATCAATTTACTAGAAAATTTCTCAGAAATGAAAGAGTGTATAGACCCCGAATCAAACAACACATTGGTATAATCTGAACAAACAAACAGTGTAGCTGATACAACTTCATTTAATGGCCCTACACCTGCTGAAGTAGTTGCAAAGTATTTCACCACCCCTTTCTGCATATAGTTGGGCTTCTTTCCTTAAGTTGAGTTCTTTTTTGGACACTCATTTGCATAATGACCCATTTCATTGAACTTAAAACATTTTACTGACATTATATCATATATATATATATATATATATATATATATATTAAATCCATTATTTTATAAAGCCTAGAGGGGTAGTGATGGAAGATGAATGACATTAGTTCGTGAGGTAGTAGTCTACTGTAAAGAAGAATTATGATTTTGTATTATTTTTTATTGAATATGTGATGTATTTATGCCATTAAATAAAAATAATAATATCTAATTATAGTTATGATACTTCATTTATTATATCATACCAGTTTAATATAATTTTATTTATGTATAAGAATAAATTAAATTAAAATGATCTATTACGAATGATACATCTTATACATAGAACCACCTCAGTATAGAACCAATAACATTCATAGGATGTACTAATGATCAAAATAAAGGATATAGGGACTCAGGAGAAATTTTATAAAAATAATTTTGTCAGTGTTTGTTGAGAAAAATATGGCTTTTAATGTGTGAAGATGGTAGGATATAGAGTGGCCTTTCATAAGTGAGGTGAGTGGAAGACATGTATGTTTTGAAACGAAAAATATATAAACAGGTTTTCCATAGGTATAAGGGATCCAAGATGGATAATTATCAAGTATTAGATATTATAATATCTAAATATGAACATAAAATTTAATTTATATAAGTTTTTATGACATTTTAACTCTAACCATTTTTGTTAAACCCCATGGAATACCATTTTCTCCATAACCATAGTAATGAATTTTTACTATTTTCACTACTCATTATGGTAAAAAATTTATTTCAACATATTGGATGACATAAATAATTATGATTATAAATATTTAATCCATTTTAATAAATTAAATTCTAATATATTAGAAAATTAAATTTAGAATTTAAGTCGTAGACGGGACGAAAAAGCGGGAACTGAAGAAGTATAGTTTTCTTGAAAATGATGATTTTATATTAAATCTATGACTAATAAAAATCATTAAACGAATAAAAATTAATAACTCTAGAATTTTATTATTTATATTTATTTTTTAATTCCCTTTTAAAGTTTTTTTAATTAATTAAAATAGAAAAAAATACACATTAAAATTGTTTTTAGAGAAATCTCTTTTTAGAACCAAAAAATAAACATACAATATAGTACAATATAAATATGAATAGAATTTAATTAAGTAGGTTAAATATAATTAATAATTCATATGCTAATTTAAATAATATTGAAAATATAATGGGAATTTTAAAAAAAATATGGAAAATAAATGATATTTTACAAAAAATTGATGGAGACGGTGAGTCGTACGTACGCATGAACGCTACTTCATTTCTATTTTTTATTTTAATGGAATTAAAAAATAATGATACATAGATATATTATAATTCAAATATAATTTCGTATAAAATATCATATATAATATCATTAACTCTTTCCTTTATACATCCCACATATGGCAGTAACGAGTCATATCACATTGAGGGGGCGGTAGTCCGCACTTCCGAAAATGAAATTATCGTGTTTATACATAATAGAAACCATAAAGGTATGCTATAATAAAATAAAGAAGAATAAAGAAAACATAAACATAATATATATCATATATAAATATCGTTTCATCATAATGGCCACCATGAGAGGATGTAGGAGGCAATTGAACAAACATCGTTTCGTGAGGCGTTAGTTTTCCACCCACAGCAACATTATATTCTTCACCCATTAGATAGAGGTTTGTGTAAGTGTATTTAGAATCATTATAATAAAAAAATCCTAGTATAGTTAGGATACTGGTGTTTTTTAAAAATATTTGTAATAAAAAGAGTTTAGGGGTTGGAGAAGAAAAATAAAAGAAAACAATTTAATAGAAACTGCTACATTTAATTTGGGTAACTCCCTTAGGTTTGAACCAAAGGACTTCTTGAAGTGCCTTCTGCCTAAGAAAAGTCTTCTAGGTGGAAGATATGGATGTAGGGAGCTGAATTGGGTAGAGGTTGGATGAGCCAAATTGCTTGAGAGGTGTGAGGAATTTGTTATAAGTGGTCTCCTTTTATAAGGGGGGAGGGGCTCTTTAGGAAAGTGTGAAAATATTGTTTTATTATATAATGATATTCGGATTATAAAGGTACAAAAATAATTAAAGTCGAAGATAAGATGAATAATATTCGAAATAAAATCTTGAAATCAGAATTGGACATGTTTTTTATAATATTTTAATCATTATAATCTTATTTATTTAAATGATTTATTAATGAGGTAAACATTGCTCCATTATTGTGTCAAAAATAATTTAATTTATTTGATGTCTAAAAATTATAAAAAAATACCATGATGTAGGAAATGCTTTTATATTTCCAATTAATATTTATAGTAAAAAATATGTCTTATATAACAACATATAAAAATTAAATTACTAAACGATTTTTGTTTTTGTCATTTTGGCCTTTACTTTAAATTAATTATTCTAATGCGTCATTATCTTTCATAAGTGGATACATGGGGTACCAAAATAGACCCAAAGATTCCCATGATCTTCAATTACTCATCCAATAAGGTTAGGACAAGTGTTAAGGTAATTTTGAATTACTAAAATATTCTTTTTACCTTGAATTACCCTATTTACCTTTAACCGCGGTAAATAAAAGTCAAAAGTTTCTATTAACCAAAAATTATTTTAATCTTATTGAACAAAATTTTACTTACTAATAACAACCATGTATGTCAAATTTTAAAAAATCAATTCACAGAAGCTGTAAAATTTCATTTAAATGAAAAAGTCAGTTTTTTAACTACTACTAAGTAGTTTCACTATTCATCAAAAATTGAAGTTTTTCAGAAAAATACAAAAAATTCAACCTAAGATATGTTTGATATTCTGAATTAAAAAATGATGTCAATTTTTTCAAATTTAAAACATAAAAGTTGCATTAATTAATTTAAAATTAATTTCTGTTGTTAAAACAAATAGCATGTTTTTAAGAAACAATAACTATCAAAAGATTGACACTTGTTTATGTCCAATTTCAAAGTGAAATTAATTCCAATGACCAACATTGGATTAAATGGTAAAAATATATTATAATTATACTTTAAAACCAATTAAAAGAATAATATAACAATAAAAATAAATTAGAATATAATGTAGTTTTGAATTAAAATACAATATTTTCACTATTCCTTAACAAAATGACCATTATCAGAAAAATTTTAAAAAAATTACACAAAGTAAATTTTGATGTCCCCATTCTAAAGAAGTATTTTATTTGGTCAATTTGAATGTATTAAGGTGGCCAAAAATATATTTAAAGAGGGTTCTCCATTAAAAGGTGGTAAATTGACCTTTTAATGTAAATTATGCTTAAAATTAGATTCATTCCTATTTTAAGCCTCTAACTTATTATTGGATAAATGTAAATACATTTAACAAACATGTATAATCATATTGTAGTTAGTTTTTTTCATTCCCTCCAATACAATGGCGAGGAGTTAACTACAATTTAAAATAATAATAATATGTTATTATTGTGCAACGTAAGATTTCAAAGAAACCCATTGTTGCATATCGGGTACGCTATCGAACATAGAAACCCATTTATTGTAAAATTAATATTTAATTCACAAATATTAATAAATATGAAATATGTATTATTCTTTATTTACCTGGGATGTTACATCCTTCCCCCCTTTTGGGAACTGCGTCCTCACAATTTTAGTTATCAAAATAAGTGGGGGTATTTATCCCTCATAGCATTTTCAGATTCCCATGTTGCCTCTTCAACCATATAGTTTTTTACACAAAACCTTTACCTAGTGAATTACCTTATTCTTCAACATTGTCTCTCTTCGGTCATGAATCTGGACAGGTTGTTCTTCTAAAGGGTGATTCTCTTCCAAAATAACTACCTCTAGGCTCAAAACATAAGATGGATCTGACATATATTTTCTCAACATCGAAAAATGAAAAACATTATGTACCTGGGATAAACATAGAGGTAAAGCCACTCTGTACGTAACTTATCCAACTTTCTCCAGGATTTCATAAGGTCCAATGAACATCAGACTCAACTTTCCATTCTTACCAAAATGAATCACACTATTCCTCGGAGAAACTTTGAGAAAGACATGATCACCTACCTCAAAAGAAATATCCTTCCTCCGGTTATCTACATAACTTTTTTGTCGGATCTGAGCAATTCTCATGTGCTTTTGAATCAACTGAAGTTTCTCTTCCATCTCTTCTACCAATTCTGGTTCCATCAGCTTCATTTCCCCTACTCCATCCCAAAAAGATGTAGTTCGACAACGCTTTCAATATAATGCCTCAAATGGAGCCATCTGTATACTAGAATGAAAACAATTATTATATGAAAATTCAACCAAAGAAATATGTCGGTACCAAATTCTGTGATAATTCATCAAGCAAGCATGTAACATATCCTCCAATGTCTGAACTTTTAATTCTGATTGCCCATCTGATTGAGGATGAAAAGTTGTACTTAATTTTAATTCAGTACCCTACGACTTCTGAAGGCATTTCCAAAAGAAAGAAGAAAAACTGAGATCACAATCAGATACAATGGAGAGTGGAACTCCATGCAACCAGACTATCCCTTTAACATACAATCGAGAAAGATGATATAGAGACAATGTTACTAGAATAGGATGGAAATGAGCAGATTTAGTCAATCAATAAACAATAAACTAAATTTCATTGTTACCTCGAGATGTATTTGGTAATCCCACAATGGAGTCCATGGTTATATTTTCCCATTTCCACTCTAGCATAGGTAAAGGCTAAAGCATCCCTTTCAGTAACTGCCACTTTACATTAACCTGCTGACAAGTCAAACACTTCCCAGTAAAATTAGAAATATCTCTTTTCATTCCATCGCACTGGTAAAACTCACGAAGATCTCTGTACATCTTAGTACAACCAGGATGAACTGAAAACAGGGAACTATGAGCTTCACATAACAACTCATTCTTCAACTGTGAATCACAAGGCACACAAAATCTCATTCCAAATCTCATAACACAATCATTATCAATGTTAAATTAAGGAAAAGTACCCTTCTGAACCAACTCTACCATTTTCTATAACTCACTGTCTCCCTTATGTTATTTATTAATTATATGTGATAGAGATGATCTCACTGACAGGTGATACAAAACAGAATAATTTTCTCCACCAACAACTTCTATTATAAAGTTTATCAAGTCAAAAACCAAAGGATCTTGTTCTAAACATAACATGGTTAATGAAGCATTACTTTTTCGACTCAATGCATTAACCAATTTTTTTCGGATGGTAATTGATCGTGCAATCATAATCGTTGATTAATTTCATCCATCTTTTCTGGCTCATGTTTAATTCTTTCTGAGTGAATATATACTTTAAACTTATGTGGTTAGTGTACATTTCACATTTTTCTTCATAAAAATGATGCCACCAAATTTTTAAAGAAAAAAAAGCATCTGATTCCAAATCAAGTGTAGGGTAATTTAACTCATGTGGTTTAAACTGACGTAAAGCATAAGCAATTACCTGATCATTCTGTATTGGGACGCAACCATGTCCTTTCAACGAAGCATCACTGTAGATAACAAACTCTCCATTTCTGGATGGTACTGCCAAAACGGGAGCATTTATCAATCTCCTCTTAAATTCTTGAAAACAATCATCACATTCTTTTATCCAGATGAACTTAAATCCTTTTCAAGTTAACTTTGAAAATGGACTTGATAACTGTGAAAACGTTTCAACAAACCTCATGTAATAAACATCCAATCTAAGTAAACTATAAATCTTGTTTATATTTGGGGGTCTTGGACATTTTTAACAACTTTTTTTTAGCAGGATCAACCGTTATGCCATTTTTTGAAACAATGTGACCAAGGAAAGAAATTTATTGTAACCAAAATTGACACTTGTTGAATTTACCAAACAATTTCTTTTCTATTAAGGCTTGAATAAAAACCCTTAAATGAATTTCATGTTCCTATTTACTTTTGGAATAAACCAAAATATCATCAATGAACATAACCTCAAACTTATCCAAGAACTCACAAGAAGTTCTATTCATAAGATCCATGAATACAACAGGTGCATTGGTTAAACCAAAAGGAAAAACTACAAATTCATAATGGCCATATCTAGTACAAAACACGGTCTTTGGAATTTCTGCATCCCTTACATTCAACTCATGGTACCCAGATCTCAATTCAATCATTGAAAAATACTGATCTCCCTAGAGCTGATCAAACAAATCATTGATATGAGGCAAGTGATACTTATTCTTAACAGTGATGTTATTCAATTCTATATAATCAATGCAATGTCTCATTGAACAATCTTTCTTTTTATAAAACAATATACGAGCACCCTACGGTGATGTGCTAGGTCGAATGAAACCATTATCTAATAACTCCTGAAATCGCTTCTTTATCTCTAAAAGTTCAATTTGAGCCATTCGAAAAGGGGGTTTCAAAATTAGCATTGCATCAGGAACTAAGTCAACTGTAAATTAACCATCTTGATCAGGTATAATACCACGAAACTCATTAGGAAAAACATCAAGGTACTCATTTACAACTGCCACATCATTAATGTGGACAGTTCCTTTATTTTCAACAATATGTGCAAGGTAACATTCATTTCCATATTTTACTAGTTTCTCAGATTCCTGATATATTTTCAATAGAAAGGGTTCATTCTTGTACACTAACTGTAAATCATTATGAAAAGAAACCTCTTTAGCTCAGTAGTAAATTTTAGCATGATAAACATATAGCCAATCCATGCCCAAAATAACATCAAACTCTAATAGAGGAAAAAAAATAAGGTTTGCAGTTTGATTCTTTCTGCACACAAGGACATGAATGTTCTTATGTTTTATTTTTTGTATCAACATTTCCTCCAGGTGTTTTTACCATAAGTTCTGTATTCATATTTTTAGATGGAATTCTCAATTTAGTAGAAAAATTCTCAGAAATGAAAGAGTTTGTAGTCCCTAAATCAAAAAACACATTGGTATAATCTGAACAAACAAAAAGTGTACCTGATACAACTTCATTTAAAGGCCCTATATCTGCTGAAGTAGTTACAAAGTATTTCACCACCCCTTTCTTCATATAGTTGGGCTTCTTTCCTTTGGTTGAGTTCTTTTTTGGACACTCATTTTCATAATGACCCATTTCATTACACTTGAAACATTTTACTGAATATAAATCAGATTTTGTCATACCATTACCATGATCTTTTTTAGTGCAATTATGAGACTTATGTCCCATTTTACCACATCAGTAGCACTTACCCGAATTCAAAAAACATTCCCCATCATTCTTTTTACCACAGTTTTCACAAACTGTAAACTTATGTTTCTTACCATCAAACTTTTTTGAAGAGTTCTTCCCTTTAGCCTGCCACCTCAACCACTTATTCTGTTGTTTTTTATACAACACATGATCACTAGCAAACTCTATTTCTACCTTCTCCACACAATGAACACGTTTTTCATAACTTTTGAACTCATGAGAAGCTAAAGACCTCCGATACTTTGGCTTTAATCCTGAGTAAAAGTAGTTGATTATACTATCAATATCTCGTATGAAATTTGGAGCATAACTTTCCAGTCGAGTGAATTTTGCTTCATAACCAGACACTGAGTCATCCTCCTACCTCAATTCAAAGAATAGTTTTTCCATTCTAAGATGAACCACCTTAGGAAAATATTTCTCATGAAATATAACTTTTAATTCATCCGAATCGAGAGCATCAATCTCCTCACTATCCCTGATATTTTTCACCATCGACCACCACTGATTAGATTCACCTTCAAATTGATGAACAACGATACTGACCTTTTGATGTTCTGAAGAACCCATGACATCGAAAATATTTTCCAATTCTTTAATCCAACCTTCTGGTAGAACGGGGTCAGATGATCCTCTGAATGATGGGGGATGTTGCCTCATGAAATTGTCCACTACTGACATGTTTTTCTGTGGTTGATCTGGTTGATCTTGTACATGGATACCACCACCATTTATAGACTGAGTAAACTATTCCATCACTGCAACAAACTAATCAGTTCCAATTCCAACCATCTCAGGTTTCTGATTTGGAAGGTTGTCTTCCACCTGATGTCATCCCAATATAGCTACCATGTTTCCTCTGTGGAAAACCATTCTGAACACAGAAATATCTTAAACAAAGAAACATGGTAATCTTTAAATGCTATATGATTTCAATATTAACATAAATTACTTTAGGGATATTAATTTAACAATACCCTAACTCCTAAGGTCATCTAAAGCGGCCTATGATACAAACTATAAAGACCCCGCCTTAAACATTAATGATATTGAATTTAATGAATAATTCACATTGAGGGTCTTTTCAGGTTTAGAGTTTTATAGAATTAGGAAAAAACTATTAGATCTCAAAAGATTACAAAGTAGACACTTCTACACAGTTTTCATTTTTTTCATAAAATAAAAACTCTTAAAAAATAGACATGTCTAGTTCCATGTTTTAGACTGAATGACTTTTCCTTGATCCCATCCTTGATCCTATTCATCATTAAGTCATGTGAAAACATTTAAAAACTTGGGATGGGCATAAAAAGTTAATTAAGTAAGGCATATGAAACAAAGAAAAAAAAATATGTTCATAAATACCTACAAAACATGAACTATTTTACATACCTCATGAAATCATAAGATTTTATGAATAACATATAGAAATTATAAATCATAAAGATAACTTGTGGGATCCATATCATACTTAAATTGTAGCTATCACAACTATATAGGGAGTTACTTTGGAATACCCATCACAGTATATTCACTAAATCTCTTAGGAGATACATTCACGTTTACCTCCGTCATGTTACCCAATGCATTGGAGAGCTATCTCGGGCTCACCTATCCCAGGTTTATCACGGAACCACTCATATACGTAAATAATTCCCAAGAACCATGACATGATCATAACACATAACATAAGCATAATGAAAAGATAACATTTTCACATTGCAATAAAAAAATATCATTTTGAGATATTGAAATAGTAAATCCATTCTCAAAATCATTTTCAATACCAAAATACATAAAAAGAGTATATGGTATTTATTTTTCCTTTTAAAAACATTTCGTCTTGTTAATGAATCCAATTATCAACTAATACTCACAACGGCGGAAAGGTCGTTGTCACCGCTTACGTAAAAAACATTCCTTTTTGTAGTTTAGTAAAATGATTCATATAAAAAGATTACCTTTGAATGAAATGAAAAGACAAAGGGGTTTATACACCATATAAAATAAAGTCGTGTATAAAACTAAATATGCCCCAATGAAAGGAGATTGATACAATGTCCCTTACCTCATGTCTGACTTGACCCGTTCAGTCATTAATATCTTAAATAATAAACTAATGTAAATTTCTACTTTCTTAATAAAATTTTTCAAGTTTATTATTAATTTTATATCACTCATTACCATGTTATAAACATTATGTAATAATTCATGTTAATAATGTTCATTTTGTCGATATTTGGTACATGAGTCAAAAATGAACACCTGATATTTACAAGTTGTCCATGTTGTCAATAGTCCATTATATAAAGAATAAAATTCATTATTTAGATATCAAATATATCATATATATCCATTATATATATATATATTTATAACAGTACATATCATTTGAAGGTAAGAAATGAAATGCATAATTCAAGGAGATGGTGAGCCGTAGGTACGTATGAACGCTACTTTCATTTATATTTCTTATTTTAATGGAATTAAAACATAATGATAAATAGATATATCATAATTCCAGTATAATTTCATATATAATATCATCTATAATATCATTAACTCCATCCTTTATATGTCCCACATATGGCATTAACGAGTCCTATCACTTTGAGGGGGTTGTAGTCTGCACTTCCGCAAATAAAATTATCGTGTTTATACATAATCGAAACCATAAAGCTATGCTATATAAAAAAAAGAAGAATAATGAAAACATAAAAATAATATATATCATATATAAATACAGTCCCATCATAATGGCCACCATGAGAGGCAGTAGGTGGTAATTGAACAATCATCGTTTCATGAGGCGTTAGTTTTCCATCCATAAAAACATTATATTTTTCACCCATTAGATGGAGGTGTGTGTAAGTGTAGTTAGAATCCTTCTGATAACAACATACAAGTATATTTAGGATACTGATGTTATTATAAAATAAAGGAATAAAAAGAGATTTGGGGTTGGAGAAGTAAAATGAAAGAAAACAAGTTAAGAGAAACAGTTACCTTTAATTTGGGTAACTCCCTTTGGTTTGAACGAAAGGACTTCTTAAAGTGCCTTATGCTTAAGGTAAGTCTTCTAGATGGAAGAGAGGGATGTAGCGAGAATAATTGGGAAGAGGTTGGATGAGACAAAAGGCTTGAGAGGTGTGAGGAATTCGATAGAAGTGGTCTCCTTTTATATGGGGGGGGGGAGGGGCTATTTATGAAAGTGTGAAAATATTGTTTTATTATATAATGATATTCAGATTATAATTGTCCAAAAATAATTAGAGTCAATGATAAGATGACTCATATTTGCAATGAAATCATAAAATCACAATTGGACATGTTTTTGATAATATTTTTATCATTATAATCTTATTTATTTAAATGATTTATTATTGAGGTAAACACTGCACAATTATTGTGTCATAAATAATTTAATTTATTTGATGTCTAAAAATTAAAAATAAAATATGATTTAGGAAATATATTTAGGTTTAAAATTAATTTTTATAGTAAAAATATGTCTTATATAACACCATATAAAAATTAATTTACTAAAAGAATTTTTTTTATGTCATTTTGACCTTTACTTTAAATTAATTAATCTAAAGTTTCATTATCTTTCATAAGTGGCTCCATGGGGTCCCAAAATAGACCCAATGATTCCCATGGACGTCCATTACTCATCCAATAAGGTTATGACAATTGTTAAGATAATTTTTTATTATTACAATATTCGTTTTACCTAAAATTACCCTATTTACCTTTAACTGTGGTAAATAAAAGTCAAAAATTACTATTCACCAAAAATTATTTTCGTCTTATTGAACCAAATTTTAATTACTAATAACAACCATGTATGTCGGATTTTCGAAATTCAATTCACATAATTGGTAAAATTTCATTTAAATGAAGAAGTCTGTTTTTTAACTACTACTAAGTGGTTTCACTATTCATCATAAATTTAAGTTTTTCAGAAAAGTACCAAAAATTCATCCTAAGATTTATCTCATATTCTGAATTCAAAAATTATGTCTATTTTTCAAAATTAAAAACATAAAAGTGGCATTAATTAATTTAAAATTAATTCCCATTGTTAAAACAAATAGCGTGTTTTTAAGAAACATTAATTATCAAAATATTGGCACTTATTTATGTCTAATTTCAAAGTGAAATTAATTCCAATGACCAAAATTTGATTAAATGGTAAAAATATATTCTAATAACACTTTAAAACCAATTAAAAAATTAATATAACCATATAAATAAATTAGATTAAAATGCAGTTTTGAATTAAAATACAATATTTTCACTATTCATTAATATAATAAACTTTATCGGAAAAATTCCAAAAATTTACACAAAGTAATTTTTGAGGTCCCCATTCTAAAGAAAGATTTTATTTGGTCAATTTGAATGTATTAAGTTGACCAGTACTATATGTAAAAATGGTTATCCATTAAAAGGTGGTAAATCGACCTTTTAATGTAAATTATGCTTAAAATTAGATTCATTCATATTTCAGGCCTTTAACTTTCTATTGGATAAATGTAAATACATTTAACAAACATTTATAATCATATTCTAGTTAGTTTTGTTCATTCCCACCAAAACAATGGCTAGGAGTTAACTTCCATTTAAAATAATAATATTATATTATTATAGTGCAACGTAAGATTTCAAAGAAATCCATTGTTGCGTATCGGGTACGCTATCGAACATAGACACCTCTTTACTGTAAAATTAATATTTAATTCAAAAATATTAATAAATATGAAATATGTATTATTCTTTATTTACCTGGGATGTTACATCCTTCCCCACCTTTTGGGAATTGCATCTTCGTAATTTTACTTATCAAAATAAGTGGGGGTATTTATCCCTCATAGCATTTTCAGATTCCATGTTGCCTCTTCAACAATATGGATTTTCCAAAATAACTTTACCTGGTGAATTACCTTATTCTGAAATACTTTTTCTTTTCTATCAAGAATCTAGAATAGTTGTTCTTCATAAGAGAGATTCTCTTCCAACTAAACAACCTCTGGGCTCAAAACATGAGATGGATCTAGCATATACTTCCTGAATATCGAATCATAAAAAAAATTTTGTACCTATGATAAACATGGAGGTAAATCCACTATGTATGCAACAGATCCGGCTTTCTCTAGGATTTCATATGGTCCAATGAACCTCGGACTCAACTTTCCTTTCTTACCAAACCGCATCACACTTTTCAATGGAGAAACTTTGAGAATGACATGATCAACTATCTCAAAAGAAATATCCTTCCTCCAGTTATCTACATAACTTATTTGTCAGCTCTAAGCTATTATCATGTGCTTTATAATCAACCAAACTTTCTCTGCCATCTCTTCTACCAATTTTGGTCCCATCAGCTTTCATTCACCTACATCATCCAAAAAAGTTGGAGTTCGACAACGCTTTCCATATAATGCATCAAATGGAGCCATCTGTATACCAGAATGAAAACCGTTATTATATGAAAATTCAACCAAAGAAAGATGTTGGTCCCAACTTCCTTGATAATCCATCGAACAATCACGTAACATATCCTCCAATGTCTAAATTGTTCGTTCTCATTTCCCATCTGATTGAGGATGAAAAACTGTACAAAAATTTCATTAAGTACCCAATGACTTCTGAAGGCCTTTCTAAAAGTTAGAAGAAAACCTTGGATCACTATCAGATACAATGGAGAGGGGAACTCCATGAAACCTAACTATCACTTTAACATACAATCGAGAAAGATGATCTAGAGAAAATGTATCTCGAATAGGAATGAAATGATCAGATTTAGTCAATCGATCACCAATAAACCAGATTTCATTATTAAGTCAAGATGTCTTTGGTAATCCCACAATGAAGTCCCTAGATATATTTTCCCATTTCTACTCTGGCACTGGTAAAGGCTGAAGCATCCCTTTCGGTAACATCCTCTCTTCTTTAACCTGCTGACAAGTCAAAAACTTCACAGTAAAATCAGAAATATCTCTTTTTATTCCATCCCACCAGTAAAACTCATGAAGTTCTTTGTACATCTTAGTACGACCAGGATGAACTGAAAACGGGGAACTATGAGCTTCACAAAACATCTCATTCTTCAGATGTGAATCACAAGGAACACATAATCTCATTCCAAATCTCAAAACACAATCATTATCAATGTTAAATTCAGGAAACTTTCCCTTCTGAACCAACTCTTCCTTTTTCGATAACCCACTATATTCCTTCTATGATTGCTTAATTCTGTCTGATAAAGATGATCTCACTGACACCTGATACAAAACCGAATAAGTTTCTACACCAACAACTTCTATTCCAAAGTTTATCAAATCAAAAACCAAAGGATCTTGTTATAAACATAACATGGTTAATGAAGCATTACTTTTTCAACTCAAAACATCAGCCACTTTATTTTATTTTCTTGGATGGTAATGGATCGTGCAATCATAATCCTTGATTAATTCCATCCATCTCCTCTGTCTCATGTTTAATTATTTCTGAGTAAATATATACTTTAATCTTTTTTTGGTCAGTGTATATTTCACATTTTTCTCCATGAAAATGATTCTACCAAATTTTTTAAGCAAAAACAGCCACAACTAATTCTAAATCATGTGTAGGGTAATTTAACTCATGTGGTTTCAACTAACGTGAAGCATACACAATTACCTGATCATTCTGCATTAGGACATAACGAAGTCCTTTCAACGAAGCAACACTATAGATAACAAAATCGCCATTTCTGGATGGTAGTGCCAAAACTGTATCATTTAATAATCTCCTATTAAATTCCTAAAAACAATAATCACATTATTTTTTCCAGATGAACTTAAAACCTTTTTGAGTTAACTTAGTCATTGGACCAGATAACCATACAAATTTTTTAACAAACCTCCAGTAATAACCCACCAAAACAATAAAACTACTAATCTCGGTTATATTTGTGGGTCTTGGCCATTCTTCAACAACTTTTGTTTTATCAAGATCAACTTTTATTCCATTTTCTGAAACAATGTGACCAAGAAATGAAATTTGATGTAACCAAAACTCACACTTGCTAAATTTCCCAAACAATTTCTTTTCTTTTAAGGTTTTCAAGACAACCCTTAAATGAATTTCATATTCCTCTTTACTTTTGGAATAAACCAAAATATCATCAATGAACAAAACCACAAACTTATCCAAGAACTCACAAAAAATTATATTCATAAGATCCATGAATACAGTAGGTGCATTAAATAAACCAAAAGGCATAACTAAAAATTTATAATGGCCATATATAGTACGAAACGCAGTCTTCGAAATGTCTTCTTGCTTTACATTCAACTCATGGTACCCCGATCTCAAGTCAATCTTTGAATAATATGGAGATCCCTAGAGATGATCAAACAAATCATCGATATGAGGCAAATGATACTTATTCTTAACAGTGATGTTATTAAATTCTATATAATTAATTAAATGTCTCATTGAACCATATTTCTTTTAAAAAAATAATACAGGAGCACCCCATGGTGATGTTCTAGGTCGAATGAAACCTTTATCTATTAACTCTTACAATTGCTTATTTAACTCTAAAATTTCAATTTGAGCCATTCGATAATGGGGTTTTGAAATTGGAATATCATTATGAACTAAGTGAATAGTAAATTCAACTTCTCGATCAGGTATAATACCAGGGAACTCATTAAGAAAAACATCAAGGTACTCATTTACAACTGGCACATCATTAATCTGAATAGTTACTTTATTTTCAAAAATATGTGCAAGGCAACATCCATTTACATCTTTTACTTGTTTCTCAGCTTCCTGATATGTTATCAATAGAAAAGGTTCATCCTTGTACAATAACTGTAAATATTTCTAAAAAGAAACCTCCTTATCTCTACAGTAAATCTTAGCATGATAAACAGATAGCAAATCCATGCCCAAAATAACATCAAACTCTACTAGAGGAAAAACAATAAGGTTTTCATATTGATTTTTTCCGGACACAAGGAAAAGAATGTTCTTATATATTCTTTTTGTCTCAAAATTTCCTTCAGGTGTTTTTACCATAAGATCTATACTCATATTTTATATGGAATTCCCAATTTACTAGAAAACTTCTCAGAAATGAAAGAGTGTATAGACCCTGAATCAAACAACACATTGGCATAATCTGAAAAAATAAACAGTGTACCTGATAAAACTTCATTTGATGGCCCAACATCTTCTAAAGTAGTTGCAAATGATTTCCCCACCCCTTTCTTCTTGTAGTCTGGATGCTTTCTTTTGGTTGAGTTCTTTGTTGGGCACTCATTTTCATAATGAAACCTTTCATTGCACTTAAAAAATTTTACTGATTGTAAATCAGATTTTGTCTTACCATTACCCTGATCTTTTTCAGTGCAATTACGAGCCTTATGTCCTATTTTACCACATCGGTAGCACTTACCCGAATTCAAAAGACATTCCCCATCACTCTTTTTACAACAATTTCCACAAACAGTAAACATAATTTTCTTACCATAAAACTTTTTTGAAGAGTTCTTCACTTTAGTCTTCCACCTCGACCTATTATTATATTGTTTTTCAATGAACACTTAATCATCAACAAACTCCATTTCCACCTTCTCCACACAATGAACAAGTTTTTCATAACAATTTAACTCATGAGAAGATAAATTCCTTCGATACTTTTGATTTAATCATATAAGGACCTGAACTTAAACATTAAATAATCTTGATTAAATTATTAATTCACATTGAGGATCATTTCAGGTTTAGAGATTTATAAAATTAATTCATAACTATTACATAAGAACATGAATATTACAAGTAGACAATACTACTCAGTATCCATTTTTTTCATAAAATGACAACTCTTAAAATGAAACATGTCTAGTTCCATGTTTTAGACAAAATGACTTTTCCTTGATCCCATCCTTGAACCTTTTCATCTTTAAGTCTTGTGGGAAACATTTCAGAAACTTGGGATAAGAATAAAAAGCTCTGTAAGGGTTATAAAATAAGGAAGGAAAGCATTATGCCAACAATAAATACAAATCCATGAAACTATACTTTTCAATCATAACATAGCTTATGAAATCATAAGATTTATGAATAACACACACAAATCATAAATCATAAAGGTTACTTATGGCATCCATATCAAAAATACATTGTATCTATCACAGCTACATAGGGAGTTACACTTGGAATACCCATCACAGTATATTCCCTAAATCTCTTAGGAGAAACATCACGTTTACCTCCGTCACATTACCCAATGCATTGGAGAGATATATCGGTCTCACCCGCCCTAGGTTTATCACAGAACCACCAGTATATGTAAAAAATTCCCAATAACCATAACATAATAATATAATATAACACATGAATAAATTAAGGATATCATTTCCACATTCCAATATATCAAATCAACTCAATGTTTAATCAACTCATTTTCAAAACCTTTTAAAAATATATTTTTGAATCAAAGTGTCCCATACCACTTTGAAGATTTTAAATGAATTATCATTTGAAAACATTAATGTCCATATAAATAAATCCAAAAACCCATTTTGAAAACATGGACATTAATGAGAAATATTTATAAGAATAAATCATTAAAACATTTAAAACGAAATTTTAGTTAAAGAGTTTTTTTAACAAAAAGAGAGACACTTGAATACAAATAATTGAGGAATAACATTTAATCAGAACTTTATAATATCATGAGAAGAAAGGGATTCATGATATAATATGTCAAAGTACAGTATATAAACCATATAAGAGTGAATTGATTCATAACAACAATGAAGTCTCAATGGAAATGTAAATTGAGATGAAATCCCTTATAAAGATGATATCCTTCAATTAAGGATAAATCAATCACATAATTATGTGTGACAAATATAAATACACCCAATATAAGTAGATATTAGGTGTAAAATAATCATAGGTAAATCACACATATTCATTGGATGACATGTTCAATGAGTACAAGTTGAACCCAAAGAATTGAAATTGGGTTAAGTAGTCCCCTTGTAAAAATTTGACAGCCTAACGACGTCACATTAAAATTAAAAAAATGAATTGATAAGATAAAAAGAGTATCTCATCACTTGGACATAATGTTTAAATCAATGGTTATATAAAATAACATATCTGTAACACCCCAATATTCCACGGTATTCTTCTCTTTCAATAATGCAATAGCTTGCATTGTACGCAAGTTCGAGATTCCAACACACCGCGACCAATCAAAGTAGCCATTATGAATAGTAATACCCACTTTTTGAAATTATATAAATTTTATATTTCAAAATGGACTTCATTTTCGTATTCAGAGTATCAAAATTATCCTAAGTTGAATTTTTTGTAATTTTCCGAGAACTTCAAATTTTCTATGAATAGTAAAAAAATACTTAAAAACAAATTTTTTAATAAAAATAATTTATAGTGAAAAGTTATAAAATTTAGTGATTTTAAAGTATAATTAGAATATATTTTTACCATTTTATCCAATGGTGTTCATTATAATTAATTTAACTTTGAAATAGGACATAAACAATTGTCAATCTTTTGATTGATAGTGTCTTAAAAACACGCTATTTGTTTTTGAAAATGGGAATTAATTATAAAATTAATTAATTAAACTTCTATGTTTTTAATTTTTTAAAATAGAGATAATTTTTGAATTTGGAATTCCAAATATATCTTAGAGTGAATTTTTGGTATTTTTCTGAAAAACATCGATTTTTGATGATTAGTGAAACCACTAAGTGGTAGTTAAAAAACTGATTTTTCGTTGAAATGAAATTTTACCACATATGTGATTTTAATTTCAAAAATATGACATAAATCATTTTCATTAAGAAGTAAAATGTGGTTCAATGGGATTAAAATAATTTTTTTTGAATAGTAACTTTTAAGTTCTATTAATCACAATTAAAGGTAATTAGTGTAATTTAAGGTAAATATAATGTTATAATAATATGAAATTACCATTACACTTGTCATACCATTATTGGATGAGACATGGCCGACCAAGACAATCCATAGGTCAACTTGGAGACCACATGGAGCCACTTGGGTAAGAAAATGACATTAATAACTTTTTATTTAAAGTAAAAATAAAATTGTCACAAACATGTGTTGTTTTACTAAAACAATTATTACATGGGGTTATATAAGTTAAATTTTTGACTATAAATATTAATTTGAAATATAAAAATATTTCCTACAACATGGTATTTTTTTATAATTTTTAGACAATATAACATAAATTTATTTATGACACCATGATGATGTAGTGATTACCTCATTAATTAATGATTTAAATAAAATCAAAAGATAATGTAAAATATAAGAGTTACACTTGTCAAAAACCTATTGTATGAGTATATTTCTAACCCTTATCATATTAGTCTTGAAATATATATTTGTGGGACCTTTAAAATCTGAAACGCATTATATAATAATGTAATATTTCATTACTTTCCAAGAGTGCCCCTCCTCTCCTCTTATAAAAGGCCCCACCTCTACCACCTTATTCACAACTTCAAATCCATTTTTCTCGGCCAAACTCTGTCAAAATACTCTCTAAACTTCTCTCTCTTACTCATAGAAGCCTCACTTTGGGCATAGGTCTCCCCAAGGAAGCCTTTGGCTCAAATCAAAAAGAGTTACCTGATTTTATGGAAATGTCTTCTCTTATGTTCTTTTGTTTTATTTTGCTTCTCTAACCCCTTAAACTCTTTGTATTCATTTATTTTGTAACAACAATAGTATCTTAAATATAATATGATGTTCTTATGAGAATTATTTCATTTAAACTTACATATAACTTCGTCTAATAGTTAAAGAACATACTGTTTCTGTGGGTGGCGAATTACTGCCTCACGAAACGATGATTGTTCAATATTCTTTTAACACCTCTCATGGTGGCCATTAAGATGTCACTATATTTATATATGATATATATTATGTTTATATTATTATTATGCTTATTTGTTTTTAATTTATATAATATCTTTATGATTTCCATTATGGGTAAACGTGATAATTTCATTTTAGGAAGTGCGGACTACCACCCCCTCAAAGAGATTTGAATCGTTAATGCCATATGTGGGAAATATAAAGGATGGAGTAAATGATATTATATATGAAATTATACTGGAATTATAATATACCTTGATATCATTATTATTTCATTCCATTAAATATGAAATAGAAATGAAAGTAGCGTTCATGCGTACGTACGTCTTACCATCTCCGTAAACGGTGCATTTCATTTCTTACCTCTAAATGTTATGTAATATTTTAAATGCATGTATATACTGGATATATATGATATATATGATATCTACATCATGAATATAATTATGGATATAATGAATATTTTACCATATGAACAACATGTAATTATAAGAAGTTATTTTTGACTCATGTACCAAAGATCGACAAAACGACTATTATTAACTTAAATAATTACATAATTTTCATAACATGGTAATAAGTGATATAAAAGGAATAATTAACTTGAAAAAGGTTCTTAAACAAGTAGAAATTAACTCTAGTTTATTATTCAGGAGGTTAAAGAACGCTCGAGTCAAGTTGAACACGAGGTAAGGGACTTCATCTCAATCTCCTTTCATTGCAGCATATTTTGTTTTATACACCACTTTCTTTTATATGGTTTATAAACCCCTTGGTGTTTAACTTTATTCAAAATGAATCTTTTTTATAAGAAGCGTTTTACTAAATGAAAAAGGGAATGTTTTTATTGTCATACGTATGCAGTGACAACGACTTCTCCACCGCCGTGACAATTATTTGAGTCTCGGCTTCCTCTACAAGCTATAACTTTTTTTAAATGAAAAATAAAAACAAAAGTTTTAATTTTATTTTATTTCGGTATTGAAAATGGTTTTTCAATGTTTTTATTATATCAATGAATTGTATTGATATCTTGTGATTGAAATGTGGAAATGTTATGCTTCCATTATGCATGTTTTATGTGATACGATTATGTTATGGTTTATTATATGTATAAACCTGTTCATATGAGGAATTCATTGGACTTAATAAGTGATGGGTGGAACCTGCTATAGCTCCTCGATGAATCGGAAGGTATCATGAGATAAACTAGTGTCTTGGCATGAGGGCTTGACAAAATCTTATTTTTAGTCTTGGCACGACGCCTTGGCTACGTGGTTATGATAGTCTAGCATTATGTATCCCATCATTATGAAAGTGGTTATTGATATTGCATGTGATTATTCGACTAGTAGAATATCCATGTGAATAATTAAATGGCATTATTTCATTTTATTTTTCCATATTATGCTGATGTTCACGTTTAAAAATCTTTTGTTTCAGTTATACATTGCCTTAAATGTTTATGTTTATTCATGAAAGTTTCTGCTATACTGTTATCCTTATTGAGCATCTAAGATCACCCCTTTCAATGTTTTAATTTTTCCAGGATGTGAAGAAGTATTTTATGAATGACCTGTAGGGATAGTCGGAAGGGGATATGAGTGTGGACTATAGAGACCATGTTATTTTAGTTTTTCACTTTATGATGTAATGTAACATTTTTGAATGTATCTAGTGTTTCAAAGGCTACTAAACTAATAGGTCTTTCGAGAATTGAACCTTTTTTATCATGCCAATGTCACGTAATAATGAACCGACTCTAGGTAACTGGGGCTGGGGCATTAAAGTTGGTATTAGGGGGAGGTTAGTACTAACCTTGGAAGCTAGATTTAGATAAACTCTAATTAGAGGACATAGCCCTAAGATAGACTTTGAGGATTAGTATAGAAGAACTTCCAAAAATTTTGGTATTATAGAGATTTTGTGAGTTTTCCGAGCAATACATCCCTATCTGGATACAAGCCAGTAGAGGTAGCTCTGGCACAGATGTACCTAGGGGTAAAACCTGAAAACACCACTTTGAGCTAGACTCGAACGAGAACTGGTGCACAACAACGGGCCTTGCTGCACTCTTGGTTACGACACTCCTGACGGATATGCTTAGGATAATTCTCATTTTCATTACAAATAATTATGAAGGTATTATGAGTATATACGTCCTCAAAGAAATAATTTTTTTGATTATGGATTATATCCATAAATATTTCAATTTATGTTAAGTGTTTTACAACTATAGAATTATGTATTTTGATACATAAACTAATCTAGTTTATGAAGTTGTATATAAATGGCACCTAGTAGATGGAATGGAAACCATATTAATGCATGAACTTCATGCAGGTATTTCCATCCTGCTTAAGATAATTATAGTGGATCTAGTGATACAACTGGTGTCGATCATCTTATCCCCATACTAGGACAACTCACTCAAGTTATGAATAATAACCTTACTCGTATGGAGCACCCTGATCCACAACGTGGAGGATTAATGTTAGTCGGCTTCACGAGGAAACAACCAACAACATTTAATGGGGGTATAAATCCATTAGTAGCTGAGCAATGGATAAAATTCTTAGAGAAATTATTCCACGCCTTGGGGAGTAGCGATAGGGAGAATGTTGTCATGGAAGTTTACTTCTTCACTGGAGATGCCAATCAATGGTGATCGAGATTCAAAACACAATGGAAGATGAGGAAGTATCAAGTATGTAATGGAGGGACTTTAAGGAAATTTTCCTAGAAAAATTCTTTACACATGACCATCGAGAAAATATGGAAAGGCAATTTCTGGGTCTGAGGAAGAAGGAGGATGAAATGTCGCAAAGTATGAGGGTAACATTAAATTTTTAGCGAGGAATGCTGCATATTATATAAGTAACCTAAGAAGTAAGATTGATCGTTTTTTTTATGGGTTAAAACCATTTCTCCGTCGAGCATTAGTCTCATAAACCTTCTCGTCGTACGAAGATATTATCTCGTGTGCTATCAAGACAGAAAAGGAATTCTTTAAGTCTTATGACTTTAAAGTAAAGCAATAGAAGAAGAGATCTTTTGATCAATCTAAAAATGGAAATAAGGGGAATAAGGGAAAAGTTGAATATCAGTCCTACAGTAAATGTGGGAAGAAACACCCAGGTACTTGCATGAAGGGAATGAGAGTCTATTACAAGTGTGGTGAAAAATGCCACCAATCTCATGATTGCAAGGGAAAGAGAGTTGTTGTCAATGTGGAATTCTATAATTGTAGAGATATGGGACATTATGTAAATGAATTTCCTAAGCGTCAGAGGGACTTACCTCAAAAGAGGCCAAGGTATCAAGGCCAATCTTATGCTGTTATTACAGTTGAAGTGCAATAATTAATTTATTGGTGATTTTGGACTCAAGGATTATATTCTAGTTATAAGAATAATGTGATATATATAAGGATTTTACTGCAGTACTTATTGTTTTCAATAAGGTTTTAATAGGATGAAGGTAATTATATTTTTAATATGTGACAATAAGAGAAACATTACTTTGTTTGGTGAATCTGATGTTACAATTGATTTTGGAATTTAGAGTTCTTTTAGAGAAAGTATGGACATAGGTAATTTGGATAACTATAATGGTTGGAATGGATTATATTTTACATTGGATACTATTGTAAAGGTTGTTTTTGGATATTTATAAAAAGGACAACACGCAGACCATGTGACAACCCGTCGCATCGGACAAAGTTGTGGGAATCGAACCCACAACCATAGTGAGATTGGGATTTATCACCTACCACTGGACATCGTGAAGTCCCTGGAGTGTATAATGTAGTTTTTTTAGTTCTGATAGAGGAATTATAAATTTATTTTTTGAACACTATATGGTTAGGATAAATTGAATATTTTTGAGTTATATTACCTTTTGGAGTGAAAGATGGGTTTGTGGTAAAAATTTAGTAAGGAATGAATGTCTACATGACAAGTAACTATATTTCCATTTGTTCTTAGTAAATCTCATAAATAAATTCTTCAACTTTATGAAAGGTCACTTAAAAAAAACATTGTCGGTTAACTTTTCCTACTGGGGAATCAAAGACCATTTAACCAATCACAAGTTTGTGATTTTCTTGTAGTTATCTTTCTCCTAATCTTGTTTTCTACAACTCTCCATCAGACCATGATGGTTTTTTTCTCCTCCATATCCATGTTTTAATAGAATCATAGTATGGGCTATCTCAGGTGACCTTTGTACTTTTCTTTCTTTCTTTTAAAGTTATATTTTTGTTAACCATATTTCGGATAAAGGTTTTCCACAAAGGTATTTTCTATTTTCCACATTTTATTTTTGAAGAACAATTTCAAATTGCGAGGACACAATTTATTTAAAGAGGGGAGAATGTAACACCCCAATCTTCCATGGTAAGCTTCTCTTTCAATAATGCAATAGCTTGCATTGTACGCAAGTTCGAGATTCTAACACACTACGACTAATCAAAGTAGCCGTTATGAATAGTAATACCCACTTTTTGAAATTATATTAATTTTATATTTCAAAATGGACTTCATTTTTGTATTCGTAATATCGAATGTATACTAAGTTGAATTTTTTCTAATTTTCTGAGAACTTCCAATTTTCTATGAATACTAAAAAAATACTTAAAAACAACTTTTTAAATCAAAATAATTTATAGTGATAAGTTATACTATTGAGTGGTTTTAAAGTATAATTAGAATATATTTTTACAATTTTATCCAATGGTGGTCATTAGAATTAATTTCACTTTGAAATTGGACATAAACAATTGTCAATCTTTTGATTGATATTGTTTCTTAAAAACACGCTATTTGTTTTGACAACGGGAATTACTTATAAAATTAATTAATTCAACTTATATGTTTATAATTTTTTAAAATAGATATCATTTTTTAATTTGGATTATCAAATATATCTTAGATTGAATTTTTGGGATTTTTCTGAAAAATATCGATTTTTGATGAATAGTGAAACCACTAAGTGGTAGTTAAAAAACTAATTTTTCATTTAAATGAAAATTTACCACCTTTGTGATTTGAATTTCAAAAATCCGAAATACGTCATTGTCATTAGGAATTAAAATGTGGTTCAATGGGATTAAAATAATTTTTGGTGAATAGTAACTTTTAAGTTCTATTAATCGCGATTAAAGGTAATTAGTGTAATTTAAGGTAAATATAATGTTATAATAATATGAAATTACCTTTAAAATTGTCCTACCATTATTGGATGAGTCATGGACAACCAAGAAAGTCTATGGGTCATCTTGGGGACCCTTTGGTGCCACTTGGGTAAGAAAATTACATTAATAACGTTTTATTTAAAGTAAAAAATAAAATTATCACAAACATGTGTTGTTTTACTAAAACAATTATTACCTGGGGTTATATAAGTTAAAATTTTGACTATAAATATTTATTATAAAGATAAAACTATTTCCTAAAACATGGTATTTTTGTTTATAATTATTAGACATTAAAAAATAAATTTATTAATGACACCATGATGATGCAGCGATTACCTCATTAATTAACGATTTAAATAAATTGAAAAGATAATGTAAAATATAAGACTTACACTTGTCAAAAATATATTGGATGAGTAAATTTAGAATTCTTATCACCTTATCTTAGAAATATTTAATTTTGGGACCTTTAAAATCTGAAAATCATTATATAATAATGTAACATTTGATGACTTTCCAAGAGTGCCCCTCCTCTCCTCTTATAAAAGGCCCCAACCTCTACCACATTATTCACACCTTCAAAGCCATTTTTCTTGGCCAAAATCTTCCCAAATACTATCTAAACTTCCCTCTCTTACTTATAGAAGCCAAAATTTGGGTATAAGTCTTCCCAAGGAATCCTTTGGATCAAATCAAAAAGAGTTACCCGATTTTAAGGTAATGTCTTCTCTTATGTTCTTTTGTTTTATTTTGCTTTTCCAACCCCTTAAACTCTTTCTATTACATTATTTTGTAACAAAAACAGTATATTAAATATACTAGGATGTTTTTACGATAAATATTATATTTACACTTACACATACCTTCGTCTAAAGGTTAAAGAACTTACTTTTTCTGTGGGTGGCGAATTACTGCCTCACGAAACGATGATTCTTCAATCTTCTTTTAACACCTCTCATGATGGCCATTAATATGTCACTATATTTTTATATGATGTATATTATGTTTATTTTATCCTTATTCTTATGTATTTTTCATTTATGGCATACCTTTATGATTTCCATTATGGGTAAACGCGATAGTTTCATTTTAGGAAGTGCGAACTACCGCCCCTCAAAGTGATTTGAATCGTTAATGCCATATGTGGGATGTATAATGGATGGATTAAATGATATTATATATGATATTATAATGGAATTATAATATAACTTTATATAATTATTATTTAGTTCAATTAAATACGAAATAGAAATGAAAGTAGCATTCATGCGTACGTACGGCTAACCGTCTCTATGAACGGTGCATTTCCTTTCTTACCTCTAGATGTTATGTAATATTATAAATACATTTTTATACTGGATATATATTATATATATGATATCTAAATCATGAATATAATTCCAGATATAATTAATATTTTACCACATGAACAACTTGTAATTATAAGAAGTTTATTTTTGACTCAAGTACCAAAGATCAGAAAAACGACCGTTAATAACTTAAATAATTACATAATGTTCATAAAATGGTAATAACTTACATAAAAGGAATAATGAACTTGAAAAGGGTTCTTAAGAAAGTATAAATTAACTCTAGTTTATTATTCAGGATGTTAAAGAACGATCGTGTCAAGTCGAACATGATGTAAGGGACTTCGTCTCAATCTCCTTTCATTGAGGCATATTTTGTTTTATACACAACATTCTTTTATATGGTTTTTAAAACCCTATGACTTTTAGGTTTATTAAAAAGGAATCATTTTTATATAATGAGTTTTACTAAATTAAAAATGGGAATGTTTTTTTTGTCGTACGTATGCGGCGACAACGTCTTCTTCGCCACCGTGACAATTATTGGAGTTTCGGCTTCCTCAAAAAGCTATAAATTTTTTTAAATGAAAAATAAATACCAAAGTTTTAATTTAATTTTATTTTGGTATTGAAAATGGTTTTGATAGTGTTTTTATTATATCAATGTGTTGTATTGATATCTTTTGATTTAAATGTGGAAATGTTATGCTTCCATTATGCATGTTTTATGTGATACGATTATGTTATGGTTTATGATATGTTTAAACCTGTTGATATGAGGAATGAATTGGACATAATATGTGATGGGTGGAGCCCGCTATAGATCCTTGATGTATTGGTAGGTCTCATGATACAAATTAGTGTATTGCCACAAGGCCTTGACAAAATTTTATTTGTAGTGTTGGCACGAGGCCTTGGATACGTGGTTATAATAGTCGGAAATTATGCATTCCATCATTATTAAAGTGGTTATTAATATTGCATGTGATTATTCTACTAGTAGAATATCCATGTGAATACGTAAATGGCGTTATTTCATTTTATTTTTCCATATTATGCTGATGTTCATGTTTAAAGGGATTTTGTTTCAGTTATAAATTGCCTTAAATGTTTATGTGTATTTATGAAAGTTTCTACTATATTGTTATCCTTACTGAGCATCTGAGCTCACCCCTTTAAATGTTTTTTTCCAGGATGTGAAGAAGTATTTTATTAATGACCTGCAGGGATAGTCGGAAGGGTTATGAGTGTGGACTATGGAGACCATGTTATTGTAGTTTTTCACTTTATGATGTAATATAACGTTTATGAATGTATCTAGTGTTTCCAAGGCTACTAAACTAATTGGTCTTTCAAGACATGATCTTTTGTGATCATGCCAATGTTAATTAATAATTCACTGACTCAAGGTAACTAGGGTCTGGGCGTTACAATATCCCAACATAATAAGATGTAAATTAAAAGACATAATAAAAATAATTCTTTTAAATAGAGGAGGGTGAAATTTTCCCTTACTGATTTGGTAACTTTCAGAAAATATGTCAGTTGAAAGAAGGATCATAAAATGAAGATGTAAATACTCATAAATGAAATTATATTACACAAATAGTACTATCATGGGTAGTACATACACCACACAAAAGGAAATTGTGGATAATATAGCATGAGTCTCACAGGAATAAAAAGTGAGATGAAACCATTTTCCTCGTTGTAATCAACTGAGTCATTTGATCAAAAGTTTATAACCATAAAATGAATCATAGAATACCTTGAATATAAATATAATCAAGATAATATATAACAAACAACAGTACATAATACACCACATGCAATAAATAAGTGGCGAATAATGGAAATCTCAGGGAATTAAAAGTGAGATAAGAATTCTACTTAGCTAGTTCCTGACATGTCACGTTCGTTCTTTAATCTCCTGAATAATAAACTAATGCTAATTTCTACTTTCTTAAGAACATTTTTTATATTTATTATTCCTTTTATATTACTTATTACCTTGTTATAAACATTATGTAATCACTTAAGTTAATAATGGTCGTTTTGTCGATATTTGGTACTTGAGTAAAAAAAATGAACACCTTATATATAAAAGTTGTCCATGTGGTCAATAGTTGATTATATCCAGAATGGAGTTCAGGATTTAGATATCATATATCATATATATCCATCATATACGTGTATTTATAATAGTACATAACATTTGGAGGTAAGAAATGAAATGCACCGTTCATGGAGACGGTAAGTCGTATATACACTTGAACGCTACTTTCATTTCTATTTCTTATTTTAATGGAATTAAAACATAATTATACATAGGTATATTATAATTCCAGTATAATATAATATATTATATCATTAAATATATCCTTTATACATCCCACATAAGGCATTAATGAGTCACATCACTTTGAGGGGGCGGTAGTCCGTGCTTCCTCAAATGAGATTATCATATTTACCCACTATGGAAACCATAAATGAGAACTATAAATGGAAAATACAGAAGGATAAAGAAAAAATAAACATAAAATATATCATATATAAATACAGTTCCATCATAATGGCCACCAAGATAGGGGTTTGGAGATACTTCAATAATCATCGTTTCGTGAGGCGTTAGTTTTCCATCCAGAGAATCATTATGTTCTTCATCCATTATATTGAGGTGTGTGTAAGTGTATTTCGAATCCTTATCATAAAAACATACTAGTATATTGAGGATACTAGTTTTGTTACAAATGAAATGAATAAAAAGAGTTTAGGGGTTGGAGAAGTAAAATAAAAGAAAACAAATTAAGAGAAATCGTTACCTTTGATTTGGATAACTCCTTTTGGTTTGAACCAAAGGACTTATTGATATTCCTTATGCCAATGGTAAGGCTTCTAGGAGGAGGTGAGGGATTTAGGGAGAAAAATTGGGTAGAGTTTGGACGATCAAAAAGGCTTGAGAGGTGTGAGGAATTGGTTTTAAGTGGTCACCTTTTATAAGGGGGAAGAGGGGCTCTTTAGGAAAGTGTGAAAACATTATTTTATTATACAATTATATTCAGTTTCTAATGGACCAAAAATCATTATAGTCGAATATATGATTACCCAAGGTCAAAATAAAATCATCCAAAAATAATTGGGCAGGTTTTTCATAATATTTTAATCATTAGAATCTAATTTACTTAAATCATTTATTAATTAGGTAAATACTGCATCATTACTTTGTCATATATAATTTAATTTATTTGTTGTCCAAAAATTATAAAAAAAATACCATGATGTAGAAAATCCTTTTATATTTATAATGAATATTTATAGTCTAAAAGATAATTTATATAACCCCTTATAAAAATTAATTTATTAAAAGATATTGGCTTTTGTCATTTTTGCCTTTACTTTAAGTTAATTAATCTAAATTGTCATTATCACACCCAAGTGGCTCAATGGGGTCCAAAAATCGACCCAAAGATGCCCATGGTCGTTAATGAGTCAAAAAATATGGTTTGGAAAAGTGTTAAGATAATTCTGAATTATTATAATATTCTTTTTACCTTATATTAACCTATTTACCTTTAACCGTTGTAAATAAAAGTCAAAAGTTACTATTCACTAAAAATTATTTTCATCTTATTGAACCAAATTTTACTTCTTGATAACAACCATGTATATTAGATTTTAGAAATTCAATTCACAGAAGTGGTAAAATCTCATTTAAATGAAAAAGTCGGTTTTTTAACTACCATTAAGTGGTTTCACTATTCATCAAAAATTGAAGTTTTTTCCAAAAAATACCAAATATTTAGCCTAATATTTATTTGATATTCCGAATTGAAAAATGATTTCTATTTTACCAAATTCAAAACATATAAGGGTCATTAATTAAATTTAAAATTAATCCCCGTTATCAAAACAAATAGCGTGGTTTTAAGAAACAATAACTATCAAAAGATTGATACATGTTTATGTCCAATTTCGATGTGAAATTAATTTCAATGACCAACATTGGATTAAATGGTTAAAATTTATTTTAATTTAACTTTAAAACTAATTAAAAATATAATCTAACAATATAAATAAATTAGATTAAAAGACACTTTTGAATTAAAATACAATATTTCTCATGATTCATTAAAAAATGAACTTTATCGGAATAGTCCCAAAACATTAGACAAAGTAAATTTTGAAGTCCCCATTCTAAAGAAGGATTTTATTTGGTCATATAGAATCTATTAAAGTGACCAATACTATATTTAAAAAGGGTTCACCATTAAAAGGTGATAAATCGGCCTTTTAATATAAATTATGCTTAAAATTAGATTCATTCACATTTTAAGCCTCTAACATTTTTTGGATAAATGTAAATACATTTAACAAACATGTATAACCATATTGTAGTTAGTTTCATTCATTCCTGCCAATACAACGACTAGGAGTTAACTGCCATTTAAAATAATAATATATTATTTGTGTGCAACGTAAGATTTCAAAGAAACTTCTTGTTGCGTATCGTGTATGCTATCGAACACAGCAAAACTTTTAAATTAAAATTAATATTTAATTCAAAAATTGATAAATATAAAAAATTCATATTCTTTATTTACTTGGGATGTTACACCCTTCCCCCCTTTTGGGAATTGCGTCCTTGCAATTTTAAAATTTGGGCTTGGAATCTTTATTGAAAGCCCCATATCAGAAAAAAGAGTCAGTAAAACTATAACATTAAAAGAAAGAAAGAGAAGTAAAATGGTCACACGAGTTAACCCATAATATGATTCCATGAAAAGATGGATATGGAGGAGAAAAAGAGGCCATGTTTTGATGGAGAGTGATAGGAAACATGATGAGGAGAAAGTTAACTACAAGAAAATCACAAACTTGTGATGTGTGTAAACGGTATTTGATTCCCCAGTTGGAAAAGTTACCAGACAATGTTTTTTATTTTAAGTTACTTTTCATTGAGGAATTTATTTATGATCTCAATTAAATCATAAGGAAACATACTTGCTTGTCATGTAGACTTTCAACTCTTACAAAGTCATATTTTCACCAAAATATGAGTATTTAGGATGTCTTGTTCGCATTAAGAGCACTATTATCAGCTTCGAGAGAGTATACTAATCCACAAAAGATGAACTATATATTTCCAATGTCTTTAGACCATAACCAAAACCAAAATGTTTAGTACAAGATCAGATAATCCCCAAAAGGATAATCTTTTACAAAAAGAAAAACTACTCTTAATCTCCGAAATTTGTCCAACAAAACCCAAAGTTCATCGAAGACCATTCAATAAAAAGTTGTCCTTAAAATTCTTCAAAGTAATCCATACTATGATTGAAACCAAAATCTCCAAAGGATTTAATCACATATTCTTCCAAGATAAATATTAAGATTTATCTCCAAATAACATCATTTACTCTTAAAGTCTCATATTGAAATGTAATTAACCTAATCACATATCCTCCATGTTAGGTTAATCATTTCCATAGATAACCCAAAATCAACTTTTTCTCGATTCCTAAGATCATCTAAATAAAAAGAAAAAGGCATACTAACTAGGGACTTCACGTAGTCCAGTGGTAGTCAATAAATACCAGTCGCACTTTTGTTGTGGGTTCGATTCCCGTAGCTTCGTCCGATGTGACGGGTTGTCACACGGTCTACATGTTGTCCTTTTTTAAAAACTATATAATTTTATAACATTCCCCAAAAAAATATAAATTCATCAAAAATTACCATAAAATATTCAAACCATAAATGTAATCTAATAACATTCGTTTTTCATCCCAAAAAGTATTAACTGGTAATTGCCTCAAATTCAAGGATCATATAAACCCAAATAGTTCTTTATAACTACATCTACAAAAGAAAAGATAATTATTCCTGGAATAAAATTTTAATATATCAAACATCAGGGTTACACATACTATAAAAAGTCTTCTAATGTAATCTCATCATCAAAAGAGCCTTAATACTTTTAAGCATTTCACCATCCTAAAATCTACTATAACTCTTGAATCCCTTATATGTTGAATTATTAATCATTCGACATTTTTCATGATCCATTAACCATTCCTTTCCGACTTATTCTAAAATAATTCTTTCCTAAAAACAAAATCATGAATCATATCCTTATATTTCAATAATAGGAAAACATATGTTTAAGAAATAATCCATAACTTTCATTGGTCATTGTCAGTTTCTTCATCCTCAATCGGAATGGAATTAGGTATTGGTAAAAAAATATTTCTATGATCCTAGTGATCCCATCACTAAAACTTCTTTGTGGGACATGTGTTTGCATAATGACCATGCACACTACATTTAAAACATTCAATTGATCCCTTAGAAAGGACTTCTTTCCATTATCTAGAGTCAACTAGATGCTTCCTTTTTCTATGGTAGGTTCTTGCTTTATGACATTAATTTCCACATCTATAGCATCTTTTTGTCCCTTTGAAACATTTTCCTAGTTGTTTCTTTCCACATCTTTGACACATAGGTTTTTGAACACACTTACCTTTATGATTATTACCTGAACTTCCATAGGGATTTTTTTCTCGCATATATGATACCTTATAAAGATCAATAAGGTTTAGGTGGTCAATCATGACTCTAGATAGTTGGTTGAGAATAACCACAAGTGTTCTCATTGTAGCTCCCATATCATTCAGTTGCTCCTTCTGAAAAACGTCACAGTTTTCTTCAAATCCACTGTTACTTTAGTGCCTACTAGATCCATCCATTTACTAAAACCAAAAAGGTTAGTGTGAGTATATCAGTAAAATCATCATATAATATCATATAAAGAGGGTACACACTAAGATATAATTATTCATGTTATCTTAAACCCATTCATTTTATCTAAAAAACTATGACTATTTCTAAAATCCTAACCATTATCGTAATGTAACTTATGCTTAAAGAATACCCTAACCTCTAAAGTTATCTAAAACAACCTCTAATACTAACTATAAGGACCCAACCATAAACATTACATAATCTTTATTAAATTAATATTTTACATTGAGGATCTTTTCAGGTTTATAGTTTTAGAGAATTATTCCATAACTATTACATAACAACTTTAATATTATAAGTAGACACTACTACTCAATATCCATTTTTTTCCTAAAATAAAAACTCTTAAAAAGAAACATGCCTAGTTCCATGTTTTAGACAGCATGACTTTTCCTTGATCCCATCCTTGAACCGATTCATCTTTATGTCCTTTGGAAAAAATTTCAAAAACTTGGGATGAGCATAAAAATCTCAGTAAGGGTTATAAAATAAAGAAGGAAAACATTAGCCCCACAATAAATACAAATCCATGAAACCATACTTTTCAATCACAACACACCTTATGAAATCATAAGATTTATGAATAACACACACAAATTATTAATCATAAAGGATACTTATGGCATCCATATCAAACATACATTGTAGCTATCACAGATACTTTGGGAGTTACACTTTGAATACCCGTCACAGTATATTCCCTAAATCTATTAGGAGAAACATCACGTTTACCTCTGTCACGTTACCCAATGCATTGGAGAGCTATCTCAGGGTCACCCGCCCTAGGTTTATCACAGAACCACCCGTATACATAAACAATTCCCAATAACCATAACATAATCATAAAATTTAACACATGTATAAAGTAAAGATAACATTTCCACATTCCAATATATCAAATCAAGACAATGTTTTATCAAATCATTTTCAAAACCTTTTAAAAAGATATTTTTGAATCAAAGTGTCACATGCCACATTGAAGATTTTAAATGAATTATAATTTGAAAACATGAATGTCCATTTAAATAAATCCTAAAACCCATATTGATAACTTAGATATGAATGAGAAATATTTAGAAGAATACATCTTTAAAACATTTACAAAGATATTTTAGTTAAAGAGTTTTTTAACAAAAAAGAGAGACACTTGAATACAAATAAGTGAGGAATAACATTTAATCAGAACATTAAAATTTCATTAGAATAAAGGGATTCGTGATATAATATGTCAAATTACAGTATATACACCATATAATAGTAAATTTCCACATAACAACAATGAAGTCTCAATGGAAATGTAAATTGAGATGAAATCCCTTATAAAGATGGTATCCTTCAATTAAGGATAAATCGATCACATAATTATATGTGAAAAATATAAATACACCCAATATGAGTGGATATTAATTGTATAAAATCATAGGTCATTCACACATATTTATTGTAATATATATTCAATGAGTACAAGTTGAACCCAAAGAATTGAAACTGGGTTAAGAAGTCCCCTTGTAAAAACTTGAGAACCTAACAACGTCACTTTAAATTTCAGAAAATGAGTTGATAAGATAAAATGAGTATCTCATCACTTGGAAATAATTTTTACATCAATGGGGATATAAAAGAACATTTCCCATCATAATAAGATGTAAATTAAAAGACATAATAAAAAGAAGTCTTTTAAATAGAGGAGGGTGAAAGGTTCCCTTACTGATTTGGTATCTTTAAAAACATACGCCACTTGTATGATGGATCATAAAATGAATATGTAAATACTAATAAATGAATTTATATTAAAAAAAATAGTACATTCATGGGTAGTACATACACCACACAAAAGGAAATGGTGGACAATATAGCATGAATCTCACGAGAATAAGATGAGATGAAACCCTTTACCTTGTTGTAATCAACAGATTCATTTTATCAAAAGTTAATAACCATCAAATGAACCAAAAAATACCATGAATATAAAGATAATCATGATAATATATAACAAACAGCTGTACATAATACACCACATGCAATAAATAAGTGGCGAACAATGGAAATCTCATGGAATTAAAAGTGAGATAAGAATTCTCCTTACCTCTTTGTCCGACTTGACCCGTTCGTTCTTTAATCTCCTGAATAATAAACTAATTTTAATTTCTACTTATTTAAGAACCTTTTTTATGTTTATTATTTCTTTTATATTACTTATTACATTGTTATAAACATTATCTAATTACTTAAGTTAATAATGGTTGTTTTGTCAATATTTGGTACTTGAGTAAAAAGAATGAACACCTTATATTTACAAGTTGTCCATGTGGTCAATAGTCCATTATATCCAGAATGGAGTTCATGATTTATATATCATATATATAATATATTTCCAGAATATACATGTATTGACAATAGTACATAACATTTTGAGGTAAGAAATGAAAAGCATCGTTCATGGAGACTGTAAGTCATACATACGCATGAATGCTACTTTCATTTCTATTTATTATTTTAATGGAATTAAAAAATAATGATACATAGGTATATTATAATTCTAGTATAATATAATATATAATATCATTAAATATATCCTTTATACATCCCACGTAAGGCATTAACGAGTCACATCACTTTGAGGGGGCGGTAGTCCTCGCTTTGTCAAATGAGATTATCATATTTACCCACTATAGAAACCATAAAGGCGTGCTATAAATGGAAAATACATAATCATAAAGAAAAAATAAACACAATATATATCATATATAAGTACAGTTCCATCATAATGTCTACCTGGAGAGGCGGTTAAAGATATTTAAACAATCATCGTTTTTTGAGGCCTTAGTTTTCCATCCACTGAAACATTATGTTCTTCATCCATTATATGGAGGTGTGTGTAAGTGTAGTTCTAATACTTCACATAAAAAAATGCTATTATATTTATGATACTGGTGTTGTTACAATAGAAAGGAATAAAAAGATTTTAGGGTTGGAGATGTAAAATAAAAGAGAACAAATTAAGAGAAACTGTTACCTTTAATTTGGGTAACTCCCTTTGGTTTGAACCAAAGGACTTCTTGAAGTGCCTTATGCCTAAGGTAAGACTTCTAGGAGGAGGAGAGGGATGTAGGGAGCTTAATTGGGAAGATATTGGATGAGTGAAGATGCATGAGAGGTGTGAGGAATTGGTTTGAAGTGGTATCCTTTTATAAGGGGTAGGAGGGGTCTTTCGGAAAGTGTGAAAACATGATTTTATTATATAATTATATTCAGTTTATAATGGTCTAAAAATCATTATAGTCAAAGATACGATGACTCAAGGTCGAAATAAAATCATCCAATAGGAACTGGACAGGTTTTGAATAATATTTTAATCCTTATAATCATACTTATTTAAATCATTTTTTAACGAGGTAAATACTTCATCATTATTGTGTCATATATAATTTAATTTATTTTTTGTCCAAAAATTTTAAAAAAATAGCATGATTTAGGAAATATTTTTAACTTTCTAATGAATATTTATAGTCAAAATGATAATTTATATAACCCCTTATGAAAATTAATTTACTAAAAGATATTTTCTTTTGACATTTTTTCCATTAAGTTAATTAATATAAATTGTCATTATCACTCCCATGTGGATCAATGGGGTCCCAAAATCGACCCAAAGATGCCCAGGGTCGTTAATGACTCAACCAATATGGTTTGGACAAGTGTTAAGGTAATTTTGAATTATTATAACATTATTTTTTACCATGAATTAACCTATTTTCCTTTAACTGTGGTAAAAAAAAGTCAAAATTTACTGTTCATCAAAAATTATTTTCATCTTATTGAGACACATTTTACTTCTTAATAACAACCATGTATGTCGGATTTTCGAAATTCAATTCACAGGAGTGGTAAATTATCATTTGAATGAAAAATTCAATTTTTTAACTACCACTAAGTGGTATAACTATTCATCAAAAATTGAAGTTTTTCAGAAAAATAACAAAAATTAAGCCTAAGATTTATTTTTTATTCCAAATTAAAAAATGATGTATATTTTACCAAATTTGAAAAATATAAATGGAATTAATTAATTATAAAATTAATTCTTGTTATCAAAACAAATAGCGTGTTTTTAAGAAACAATAACTATCAAAGGTTTGATACTTGTTTATGTCCAATTTCAATGTGAAATTAATTCAAATGACCAACCTTGGATTAAATGGTAAAAATATGTTTTAATTTCACATTAAAACCAATTAAAAAGATAATCTAACCATATAAATAAATTAGATTAAAAGGCACTTCTGAATTAAAATACAATATTTTGCACTATTCATTAAAAAATGAACTTTATCAAAAAAATTCCAAAAAATTACACAAAGTAAATTTTGATGTCCCCATTATAACGAATGATTTTATTTGGTCATATAGAAAGTATTAAAGTGACCAAAACTAGATTTAAAAAGGGTTCACCATTAAAAGGCGATAAATCGGCCTTTTAATGTAATTTATGCTTAAAATTAGATTAATTCACATTTTTAGCCTCTAACTCTTATTAGATATATTTAAATACATTTAAAAAAAATGTATAATCATATTGTAATTAGTTCCATTCATTCCCACAGACACAACTGCTAGAATTTAACTACCTTGTCAAATAATAATATATTATTAGTGTGCAACGTAAGATTTCAAAGAAACCTGTTGTTGCGTATCAGGTACTCTATCGAACATAAAAACCCTTTTAAAGTAAAATTAATATTTAATTCAAAAATTAATAAATATAAAAAATTCATATTCTTTATTTACCTAGGATGTTATAGGTTTGGTCCATAATGCAATGATAGATGTCCCCGTATGGATTTTGTAGTGTGTGGGGGTAGTGACTTGAGGGTTGGTTGGCATGGATGTGATGTGGTATGTTCATTATTATAGTGAAAATGGTGTGTTGGTGATAGTTCATCATGGTTGTTATTTCACTACTGTTATGGAGCAGTGGTTATGGCATAAACGTTGTGTCATAGGGATTCTGGAATAGTGGTGGGGGATTATATGTGGTCGAATAGTTCAAGTGGAATAGATGTTGCATCTAAGTGGTTGTGATGAAGATATTTTGGTGTAGTGTTTATGGTGAAGATGTTTTCAAGCAGTGGTTATAGATAAGATCTTGTGGTGTAGTGGTTGTGGTGAAGTGGTTCTGGTGAATTGGTTATGGAACATGGTGGTTGTGGTTGTGTGATATATGAGATGTGAGTTTTTTGTGTTTTGATATGGATTGGGTGATGTGATGCAATGAAGATGGAGGATGTTTCGTGTTGTGATGGTAGTTGTGTGTTATGGTGTTTGTGTACAATGGTTATGTTAGTTTCTCATGTATCATTGAATGAAATTACAATGCTGAATGATATTAATAAATGAATGGGTTGGTAATAATAAAATGATGGGATGGAGGTTGATGTGTGGTAAATGGAATATTGAATAAATGTGGAGAAACTTATAAGCCAATAGTGAAATATTGCTTGGATTTTGTGGTGCTTGTATGGTGTGTTACATAATGTTGTTCCATTGGTTTAGATAGTCGATGTGTGGTATGTAGTGTCAATGTGGTGCATGCAAGTGTTGTTGATGTGAAACCTTAGGTTGGATATTGTGTGTTATCTCAATATCTTTTATGATTATGTAATTTTATATGTTCCCCACCCAAGTTGGATAACCTTTCCAATAATCTGAGGTGTTGATTTACATGTTTTTTTCTAATATCTAGGATGATACTGATATGGATGGTTGGATACCCCCTCTCCCATACTCGTCCTTCTATAGTGATGTGTTGGACCAGTTGTCTATGGGAAATATGTGATGTGTTGTCTTAGGTGTCTATGGTGAATACATGATTTAGAGTGTTGTGAAATATAGTGGGGATCATTAATTGTAGGGGGAGGGAATGAAGTTGATTTCTTTCACATTCATGATACCCTAATACTCAGGTTCTCTATGTTTATAGTATATATTCCAGGTGTCTAAGGGTGGGATGTGATGTGACGTGTGTCCAAGATGTATGTTTGTGTGATGTGATGTGATGTGGAGACCAGGTGTCTACAAGTGGGATGTGATGGGATGTGATCTATGGATCAGTAGTCTATTGGTAAGATTTTATGTGATTTGATGTGATTTAATGTGTGTTAAAGGGATGGGAGAAAATAACATTTGATTTTGGAGATGTGAGTGGAAAATAAGAATAGAAGAGGAAGTGGGGAATATTATTTTTTATAATCTCGATACTATGTTAATATATTAGACTCATGAGTTGGTGAGTGCACTATATTGATGTTGGGTTTTATTAGATGGCATGATTAGGTTCTTGTTGGTTCTACTATTTTTTCACTGGCACATTAGCATTATCTTTTTACATGTGCACTTGAGGCCTTGGTTATGTCCCTAATGAGTATAGATGTTGTGCTAATCCTACGTCTATAAACTGTGTTAATGTTTCAAGGAGATATATGGGGACCAAGATGGGAATTACTAGATGTGTTGAAATTTTTTAAGTCTTTTTTGTAGACATTCCTTTTTTAATTTACTTTGCGAACCTTTATATGTATCAGTTTTATTTATTCATGAATTATGGGATAGTTTTTTGTATACATTTATATTGTCTTCTATATTTTTTGGTGGTTTTTTATCCTATCTCCCAACCCTATTCCATTTATATAAGTTAATGCATCCCATTTATGAAGACTTTTATACCCTCAAAGCTAGTCACCAACTCGAGGCCTATTGGTGGCAGGAACCAGTGTAATTATATCTCTCCCTTCATTGTGGTATCATTTGTGGGACGGTTCTAGACAAGTACTAACCATGCACCAACCAAGAACATGGTCTGTCTCCTCCAAAAATCACTATTTTAAACCATTGTTTCCCCAAAATCTATAAAACTACATTAATTTCAATCTACGAATAAACTAAATCACCATGAGATCTAGTAGGAGTTTCAATTTTGATATTTGTTATGATGAACCACTTTTAAAGTGTCATTAATAATTGGCTTAGTTGTGGTCCAAAGTACAGTAGGGATGATATAGATAGTTTGGGAGTTTGTGAGGGTAGTTCATGATAGATATAAGTATTATTATAGTAACCCTAAATTTCAATACATAAATTATACATCTTATTAGCTGAATATTTATTACATATTAATTGGATCCATCCTATAACACTAAAGGTTTAGTTTAGTTAGAATCATGGATACATAATAAACTTATACATGATGGATCTATATCATTTTCACCATTTTTATTCACAAATAGCACCCATATGTGACATATCATACTTAAAACCTTTCTTCACCTCCAGGGAAAGGTAAAGATAACAAATGGCGATCCCAACATCTTAGTATGGGTAAAAATAATAGATATCAATCAATTAACAAAACTATGAATAAGATTAATATAAGGGAATTATAAAAACTTCACGAAATATAATCATCACACTTATTCAGTCAAATATATTAATCATGAAACATGTTATAAGGAATTTTCAAAAAAACAAAATCCATAAAAGTATGGAATCATCAGTAATCCATTATGACCCATTATAACATAATATAAGATTAATACAATAGTTATTGGAATTAACATTAGCATATAAATTCACATTAATAGTCTAGGTTCACTACCATGAATATTATTATGGACAAAGTACCATAATTCCAATGCTTACTCGTTCATATCTAAAATTATATTTGTATTATCATACATCATCTTAACCCTATCATCTATTAGGAAATTATTATCTATTTTATCTCTTAATATTTTTGCAAATCTATATTCATTTCTTAGTATATTTGAGGGATATAATGTACTCACCAACCCTTAGTTCATAACATTAAAACTCATCCAATGTTTATAAAAAAATGTCCCATAACATAATAATAATTCATTAATATTTATTCTTAAATATATAAAAACATTTATAATTACATAAATGTATAACCTATGGAAAATAAAATGGTTTATATCAATATTTCACCATCACAATCATAAACCATCCAGATAAAGAATAATGATTGTAGTATTGGATCATATCTCTATTAAATCTTATTAAACAAAAAATCAAGTTACGATGAATGAAAATTCCTTTTAAAAATATCTTTGAAAATTTTATATAGAAAAATTATCTTTTTATATTGAAAATAATTATTTAAAATTTTAAAAAATTTAAATATTAAAGAAATTAATTTTTTTCAAAATATTAAAAAACAATATATAGTATTATTCATATAATATTTTATTCAATATGGTCAGAAATGTATTTTTTTTAATATATGTTAAAATAAAAAATTCTTTCACAAGTTGAGTAAAAAATCTTAAGTACATTGATCAAAAATCTATAAAAAGATTCCTTTATTAAAGTTTTATTAGAATTAAAACATGGTTACAAGTTAATTTACTGGATTGTTGTATAATACTAAAATGTTTCTTAAATTTCTTTTAAATAAAATATATAAATAATTTTAAATTTTCCTGATCGAAGAAAGATATATAGTTTGTTTTCCATAAAGATATTCTTTCAGTATCTCTAGTAAATAAAGAGTGGAAAATTAAATGAAAACATGGAATCAAAATAAATAACTATAGGAAAATAAATTATATTATATTTGGGATAGATATATCATATAATCTCACTATTATAAATTTAAACATAGACAATATCCGTAAAAAATTAGATTGAAATATAAAACCCTTACCAATTTGGTAATCTTTTATTCATAACCCCCAATAAATATAAAAATTTCAAGGAAAATATTAATTACCATGAACATTAGTTTATTCATAATAAAACAAATGAAAATTTTATTCTATAAAACTCATAAGAAAATATTGGAGTATAACATCAAATATGTTTCAATGGAAAAAATGAGAAAAATAATTGTTATGAATTAAGTGATTTTTCAATCTAAAGTAGTGGAATGTTTGGATAGAATATGGTTTTATAAATATATTTAATTAAATAATCTATTAATAAAAAAATACATTCTTGATATGTATATACACTATATAAATAATAAATTGTTGCATATCATTTTAACATGTCTCAATGAATATAAATTTGGATAAAACTATTACCCTATGTACGACATGATTCATAAGTGATCTATCCTCATATATAATAAATTTAGAGTCATTATAATTCTATATAATAGACATATTAATATTTAAAATATAATATATGATCCCTTTATAACATTTCAATACCATTTTATAATCAATTATCCACTAAAGGAAGTCTAAATTTTGGGTGTTAACTTCTTCTTTTCATACATGTTTTTATTTAGAAGTCATGGTCCATTCACATTTATCATAGATCCTCCGTATCTAGAATATTAATAATGATATATATATCATATATATTCAATATACACATATTTATAATCATTTAAATTAGGGGGTGAAGAAAAATGAATTGAAAAACATTATTTCTATTCCCACGAGGATGATCATTGCATCATCAATGAATTTCATAGTTAACATGATTCCTCATGGTTCCATCATCTAACTAAAACCAAAAGTATAGTAAGAGAAACAATAATGAAAAATCATTTAATAATGAAAAATCAATCTTATAATTTATAAATCCTAGAACATTATTTTTAACACATGACACCTTATGTTTAACCTTGTTCCTCCATGTTAATTATCTACCAAAATACACCATAATCACTTATAAATAAAACTTGAATTGTCCCAAAACTAACCATCGAAATTATCTTGTTAGGTGTGTAGTCTTAGGCCCACTTTTCATGATCTAGTGACAATTGATTTAATACTCAATCTTCCCCATTAAAATTTATTACCCCTCAATTCATTTTTTCCACAATTACATCCACATTCTATTATCTAGGTACTCATATATTGACTAGGAGAAACTCAATAAATTATTTATCATAACATAGGGAATTATTCTATACCAAGGCTTATCTTATGTGTTTTCACAACAATTTTCTTATCCTTGTTTCTAAAAGATACTAAACCTTCCTCTAATACCAACTATAGTGACCCAAAATATTCATACAAAGATACTTAATATTATTATTAGAATATTCATTATATATCAAAATAATCCATGTCAAAATCATAAATTTTTATTATCTTTAAAAACATTGATAAAAAGAAAACTACTAAAAATATATCTACCAAATTTCACATTCCATTCATTACAACTAACACCATTCTTAGATAAATCATATTTAAAATCTTCAATAATAATAAAGTAAAGGGAATGAAAATAAAGGGATAGATCAGATTCTTGTAAGTGTAAATATAAGAGATATCAATCATTAATAATAAGAAAGCATAATATAAGCACCAAGGTATAATAACATGATAATGAATTAAAATTATCATACCAAATTAGTTATATATATTTATCATGAAACATTTTTATGGTTTGTCTAAACAAAAAATATCAGACATAAGATTGTAGAATAATACATTATTAATCATGATCAATGAAAACACATCATAATAAAAAAGAAATAAGTTTTTTGAATTAATATAAGAATGTAAAACCACTCCTTTAGGAAATACTTACTCAAAAAATTATCATTGTGGAAAAACTACCACAATGTAAATACATTTATATTCATTTATAACATTTTCATAGTAGTAAATTTCATCCATTTAACCCCATCATCCCATAATATTTTATTAACTACGTCATATCTTAAGGGTTTCTCAACTATGTCATCATTACTAATGTATTAGGGGGAATAATGAACCCACATGTCCTTGTTTTATAATGTCCCCATCCATATATGGATTATAATGTGACCACACATCACATAGTTATAAATTATTTATACGTATTATACAATATCATGAAAACATATATCATTACATCAAAGCATAACTCATGTAAAAGAAATTAGCTTTTATCAGTATTTCACTGTCATAACCATAAACCTTATAGAAAATAATAAATATGGTATCATTCGATCATATCTATATTAAATAATAAGAAACATCATTGTAATTTGTTATAGATGAAAATAAATTTAAAAAGACCACTAAAACATTTCATATAGAAAATATCATTTCTATTTTTAAATCACTTATTTAAAATCTAAAAAATCTAAATATGTTATTGATAAAACTTTATGGAAAATTAAAAAACTATATAAATAAATTAAAATCCAAATAAAATATTATAAATGATTATGGAGAAATTATTTCATGTAGAGTTAATTAAAAAAACTCATTTCACATTAAAAAATATAAAATCATAAATACATCATTTTGTAAAAGAGAAGATCACCATAAAAAAAATATAAAAATTAAACCATATATAAAATTTTATTTTTTAACATTTTTAGAATTTTAAAAATATTTTTAATTTTTATTTTCCTGCAAATATAGAAATTAAATAAAATATAATTAACTAATGATAGAAATAAAGTATGTTTTGCTTAAAAATAATATTTTAATTTCCTGAGTAATTAATGGGAGAAAATGAATTAAAATCAGTTAATATCCTAAAATATTACAAGGGTAATAAATAAAATATTTTTTTGGAAAAACATATATTATAATTTCATCATTTTCATATTTAACCATAGATAATCTCGATATAAATGATATTATAACATAAAACCCATACTAGTTTGGTAAATTTTGATTCAGAACCCCCATAAAAGAAACAACATCGAATGAAACATTAAATATCATGAACATAATGATATTCAATATAAAATGTTTCAAATAGTTAGTATATACAGTTCATTAAACAATATTTATGTATAACATAAAATGAGATTCAATGAGACAAAATTGGGATGAAGAACCCTTACTGTTTTAGTAATTCTGAATTTAATGTAGTTAGATTCTTATAAATCATATGGTTTAATTAATGCGTTGAATTAAATCATTTTTTATTACAAATTAAATCTTTGTAATTATATATACCATTTAAATTATAACGTATTTCATGATATTAAAATATTTGACAATGAATTAAAATTGAGGCAAAACCTTTACCATATGTCTGGATTGATTCTTAAAAACTCTAACCTCATTTATAATAAATATAGTTTAATTATATTTATATAAAAGAACCTTATACATAATAAAAATATCATATATTATCTACTTAAGACATTTCAAAACATGTTTATTAAACATTTTTCTGTTAATGTTGTCATTTTAGGAGTTTATTAACTCATTTTTCATAAATATTTTGTTTCAAAAGTTATGGTACATTCACTTGGATCGAGTATCATCCATATCTATAATATTAATCATGATGTAAAATCATATATATTAATTATATACAAATTTATAAACATTATTATTATAAGGTGATGAAAAATGAATTATATCATATCATTGAAATGTTAATTCATACATACACACGAGTGATGTTTCTACCTTTTTATGGATAATACAAAATAATGTAAATGTGATATCTTGAACCCGTTTCTATATGTTGGTTCCTTGATTCGGTTAATTGTATAACCTCAAGCATGACTCCCCATATTCTATAGGTTGTCTAAAACTAGTGAGGGTCAAATTTGTAACATTGGAAGACTATAACCTCTTTATCAAAGCAGTAAAAAGGATAACTGAATAGGAAATATCCAATCAGTGATAAAAAATATCCAATAATCAACCATAATCAATATAAGACCAAAATATAATTATGTATCTAAAATTGGGAAAATAACTATAAAACCCAAGAAGTAAATATTTCATTACATACAAGTGTCAACTGTCTAATGAATAACCAAAATAAATACACACTCTCATTTCACAAGTAGTTCTCGACATCATGTTTGTTTCCCTTATACATGTTCCATCCAAAAACCAAACTCATCCATATAATATAGGTATATTTCCCTTATCATGTCTAGTGAATGTGAATTCTTCTTGGGTACCAATCAAGAAGCCCGTGTAGGGTCTGATCATAGCTCAGTAGGCCACCACCAACGTTGTCCAAATAAACATACATTCTTCAACAGTTTATATAGTTTTATAAGAAATAAATAACAAATGACAAGAGTTGTAATAATTATTCTTTACACAACCATAACATATATTCTTTGGTCCATTCTGGTTTTTGAACCATACAACATTGGATTTTCACAATTAATTCTTTCATGTGATTTCATTATTAATTAAATTATAATATCACAATCATATATCAGGGTCTTAGAGCAGCAGTCTACCACCCCATGTTTATTTGTAGCATCAGTACCCGACAAACAAATCATTGTTCATATTCAAAAACTTATTAATATCAGGGTCCTACAGAAATAGTCTGGAACCTAATTGGTATTTTGAGCATCAATCCCAATCCCATACCTAATTGTCTACATGCCCAAATCGAGGATTTAAAACAAAAGTTCTATACCCCATGGGTATTGGGTGCATTAGTCCCTGACCCACACCTAATTTATTAAAAAAAGTCACATGTTTCACATAAATTACAGTCATATCATTATAAAACATCATTAACCATCTATTCAATCGATCACATCATGTGAACCATTTCATTTATTAATAAAAACCATGATTGTTTACTTTATTCCCAATAAAAAACACAACTAGTTTACCATTACTCTATTTGTAAATAATTATTCAAATCTCATTAATTATTCATTGTTAAAGTAATTAAATCATTTATGTTCCATTATCAACTATGAAATATGAATTCAATTAAATTCCAATACCCCATTATTTCCCTTTTTCACATTCCATAATTCATTATTTTAAAGATATTGTCCCACCCCATGGATATACATCAAATAAGGACTCATAATTTCTAATAGTTACATGGGGATCCATGTAGTTTTTTTCCAATTTCATTTAATTAAATTCAACTTTTGAGTTTAAATTACATTTCACAACATAGGAACATAATAGAAAATTACATACAAAAAATCATAATAAAGACTATGGGAATTAGAAATTAAACTACCTACCTCAAGATTGAAGATGGAAGCTCTTTAAAATATAACACTAAATTGGATGTAGAATGGCTGAATTCACAATGGAAAGAATGATCTAGGATCAAAAAATAGTATCAAAATACACAAAAACAATGATCTATACTAAATACCCTTATATGAAATCATCACACTCAAAGGTGATAGAAAGTTAGTTGAGAGGGGGATAAAACCAAATCCAGAAGAGAACACTTGACAAATAGTAGTATATCATTCCACTGGATCTTTTATTCAAAAAGGAATACATTTAAGGGGCCTTATAACCCTTTCCCGAGCCTTTATAAATGTTAGAAATTGTGTTAGGTTGAAATAGGTTGGTTATGGATAATAACACTTTGTTTGAAAATTTTTGAATTAAAATTCAAGGTTTTAGAATCCCAGGTTGATTTTTTTCTAGGCAGGGTATATGGGTTTCCAAATTATGCACCCTAACTATACACACCTATAATCTAATGTTCATTGTTAATCCTATGTGGGGATGAGTTTTCAAAACTATGTTCCATTCATGAATATCCCCTCTATCTAAGGGTGCACGGATCAGGGAAGGATTATAAATGGTTTATTCAATCCATTCACCACCAATTATGAATCTAAAAACATCCCACTATTATTTAGGGGAAACCACAAGGTTTTACCGAACCATTATCTAACTCTACACATCCCCATGGGCTTCCAAAAATCTCTAATTTCATATAAGACAACTCTAAAGAAGTACCCAACCAACAAATGTTCAAAATAAGGGAAAATGAATACCTGAAAATAAGAATGAGATGTCTCTAGAATGGTTGGGATCCTACAATATCCCCACTATATAATAGATCATCATTAATTTGTACTCAAAATCATCACTAAGCTTCTTAGGTTAAAATAACTCCCCACTAGGCCTTCATATATACATTCCTATGTAATGTTTCCTCTTGCACACATCCATGATGAGATAGTACATAGAATATAAACAGTGTATTTCCGCAAATCACTTTCTCACTGCAATCTACAACATGAATCAGATGCTCCTCAAAGAATGCATCATCCTGTAGCTCAACATCATCAATATAGACCACATGGGAATAGTCAAGGTGATACTTCTATAGTTGTGACACATGAAAAAGATAATTCATATAATTATACCTCTCTGGAAGATCCAATCAATAAGAAACAAGTCTGATCCTCTCTATAATGTTTAACAATCCAATGGTCTTATATGAAAACATGTCTTACCTCTGAATCCTTTAGGGACCTAGTATTAGAGAAACATCATGGAATGAATGATCACCCACTATAAAATCAAGGGGTTGATGATTTTGATCAATATATAATTTTTTTTTAATCTGAGCCACCCTCATATATTTCCAAATCAACTGAGCATGCAAGAACGTCACTTGTAAGAGACTTAGTCCCAAAAACTCAGATTCACATACCACCATCCAACATAGAGGTGATCTGGATGGGTGACCATAAATTTCATTATATGGTGACATCCGAATAGGTGAATGAAAAATATAATTATGGGTGAAATCAATGATATTTAGGTTCTCATCCCAAGCCAACCAAAATCAAGGATGCATGTTCCTAGCATATCCTCTATCACATGGATAGTACACTCTGATTTACCATCTATCTGTGGGATGAATGAGGTACGTAGAAGTACTTTCATACTAGGTTCCTTATGTAAACCTTACTACAATCATCAAGCAAAATTTTCATGAGGATAAAAATTTGTGCTCTTTGGAAATCCATGAAAACTTGACTTTATCTTGAAAAATCATATCCTCCAACTGATCGATTATAAAAGTCTCTCGAATATGAAATTAATGGGATATTTTTTTCAATCAGTCTATAATCTCTCAAATTATATATTTCTCTTCACGGTTCCTTGGATGATCTACCATAAATTCCATAGTAACAGCATCCCACTTCCACTCTAGAATGGGAAATTATGGTAGTAAAACACCATGTCATTGATGCTCGGCCTTCACCTATAGACTAGTGGATCATTGTGTCATGAAATCAAATATCTCTCTTCTCATTCCCAACAACTAATACTATTGATATAGGTCACAATACATAACTATAAAAATAGGATTCATCACCAATTTCAAGGAATGAAACTCATATATCATCTTATCATCCATACATATAGGTATAACAACACATATTTTGGACATATGTGATATCATAATCATCTATTGTAAAATTTAATTGTGTCATGCCACTTTCAGGGGTATCCCTCATTTCGAAACACTTTGGAAACACATACTACCTATTACCTAATCGAGATCAAAATTGTGGACTCAACTAATAAGGATATGATTGTCATTAACTCATGATCCTCCAGAATGTCAATATGCATCTTAGATAACATGTTCATGATCCTATAATAAGAACTAGACTCCTAATATGCATGATTCTATCTCTTTCCGGTCAACACATCAGAAAAAATTCTATTTACAAGGGTGTATTCTATTTCATAACCCAACGACATCATATAATCAACCCTCATTCACTACTGGAAAGTCAAAAAACATTACAAAAAAGATGTATTTAAAACTTTTTTTATTGGTATACATTGTAATATTTTCTCCCAGTAGGTAATTTCACCAACACATTAAGGTGTAAACCAGCAAATATAAATTGACATCATGCATAGGGTAGTTCCATTAATGTGGCTTCAAATGTCACAACATGTACACCACAACTCAATCCAATTGTATCAATACTACTCCATGTTCTACTATAGATGTATAATAAACCACAACATACTCCTTACCTTGCTCGGTAGGATCAAAATATTTGTGGTTTTCAAATTTCTATCTAAATCATGGAATGAATTATCACATAATTCCTCCCATTCAATATTGATTCAATTCTTTGTCAAGCATGAATATTTTCTTCCAAATTGGGAAAGTAATGTATAGCCCTCTGATAATAGACAATAAACCCTAAAATGATTTGAATATCAAAATCATTCTTGGGGGATACCAATAAACCGCTCCCTTAACTTTTTCTAGGTCCACTAAAAACCATTCCTCAAGGATGATGCGTACTATGAAATTTTCCCTATTTATGTAGATTTGTCACTTATATATTGTGGCGTGTAGCCAATTCTCTCTTAGCATAATAAAGATTATGTCAAGATTTTTTTCATGTATTCCATGATTCTTGGAGTCCACTAATATTTCATCTAAAAAACAACAAAAAAATGATCCAGGTATGGGTGAGAGATTTAGTTCATCAAGGATATAAACATAGCTATGGAATTTGATATCTCAAATGGAATCATGATGAACTCGTACATGACATAACATCCTCTAAATTTATTATGTGCTATATCAAAAGGTTTAACTATCAACTGATGATACCCCAATCTCAATTTAATATTTAAGAAAAAAGAAGACCCTCTTAATTGGTCAAAGAGATCATCAATACAAGGAAGAAGATATCAATTCTTCATTGTCATCCAAATCCACTTTGGGTAATCAACATATAAATGAAATTTATCCTCAAGATTATTAGAAATGATATAGAGAACCCCAAGGTGATTTAATCAAGTGGATAAATACCATATTCAGAAATTTATATAGTTGAGCATTAATATCCAGATGCGCTTTTGGTGTGTATGTCTATGCAGGAATGAAAACCTACTTAGCTCTCTATGTGAGCACAATTGTGTACTTTGTATTTTTCTCAGGTGAAATACCTAATGAGTATTTAATAAATATGTCTTGAAAGTGTTCCACACTAGTTGGATGGTCACTTTTCTTCACACCCTCATCATCCAACAAAAGACTGGTAACCTAGGTGGTCATCTCTCCTAATTACTGATGAACATTCCATACAATGCCTACCAAGATATCCGGCCCTATATGATGAGTATAACTTTTACCCTCAGTTTACATAAAGGGTACTCTCATACCGTAATAATAAATGTGTTCCCAACACGATACCAACTTCTACATACCCAAAATCAAGTCAAAACCTTAAATTAAAAGTATTTAACTATCCTCAAGAAATTGATATTCACCAACCTCGAGAGAAATCCCCTACATAAATATATGTCCCTTGACCACACACCCAATGGTATGTAAATAATTATAACCCCATTCATAAAATCCACCATTAAACTCAAACCATTCATAATGTGACGATATATAAAATAATATGATGATTGTATATCTAATAAATGACTAGAAATCCTTAAAGTGACAGGAATACTACCTTGGACTATCAGTGGCCTTGTCGTGCTATCCATGAATGTAGGATGAACTACAAGCAACTGTCCAACCCCACTTCCCTATATTTTATTCTATGACTCATGTGTTGCACTACTCTAATGATATGGATTCCCTTTCCCTAAAGTATCACATTCACCGCACCAAATAGCATGGCTAGTGGAACACCAACTACAAGACAAGTACAGTGTATAAGACCCCCTTCCCATACTTAGGTTTAGTTTCACTACTCTATCTCCACTCATATATTATGGGTTCCAACTAAACCATTGTAAACTCCACATTTTTACACCAATTAAAAACTCAACCAATGGTCAGGGACAATATTTATAATATTTACTCTTCTTACTACACCAATGGAAAATCACATGAGTATTACTTTTGGTAACTTATCCTTCTCTCTGACTACTCAGTTTTTTACTTCACAAGTTATGTTCTCATAGAAATGTTTTATACCCTCAGAATATATAGCTCAAGGTCATCCAGTAGAAACGATATATACTCTTCTGAATGTCTCCTATAGGTTCACCTCATATATGAGAGCCTGATTGTAACACCCGAGACTTTTATGTTATATAAATCATCACAGGAATCTTTTTCTACACAACACTTACTTGGCTTGCTTTACATGCAATCGCGACCTTCCTCGATAGCTTGCGTCGTACGCAATACCGAGTTTCACTAAACAACAATATACTATTAAAACTAGCCGTTATGAATAGTAATAACCACTTTTTGAAATTTTATAAATTTTATTTTTCAAAATGGACTTCATTTTTGGACTCAGAATATCGAAATTAGCCTAGGGTGAAATTTTGGTATTTTTCTGAAAACTTTCAATTTTTGATGAATAGTGAAACCACTAAGTGGTAGGTTAAAAACCGAATTTTGCATAAAACTTAATTTTACCGCTTCTGTGAATGGAATTTCGAAAATCCGAGAGACACGGTTAATATCAAGGACTAAAATGTGGTTCAATGAGATGAAAATAATTTTTTGGTGAATAGTAACTTTTTACTATTTTTACCGCGGTTAATAGTAAATAGGGTAACTAAGGGTAAATATGATATCAATATTACCCTAACACATGTCCTAATTCTATTGGACAAGTATAATTCGACCAAAAACAAACTTAGTAATAAAATATGACCATTTAGGCCCACTTGGATTAGATTAGGACGTTTATTATTAATTTATTTAAAGAAGGGTTAAAATAGTTAAAATCAAAGTTTAATAAGTAAATAATTTTTAATATGGGGTTATACATAAGATAAATTCGATTGTAAATATTCATTAGAAAGCTAAAAAGATTTCCTACATGATGGTATTTTATTTGTAATGTTTAGACATCAAATAATTTAATTTATTTATGACACAGAGATGATGCAGTAATTATCTTGTTAACAAAATATTGACAAAATTGATGTTATAAACACCAAAATAAATGTAATTTGACACTTTTTATGAATTCCACTAATTTTATAGGTTACTATGATATATTAATGTTGATTTAATCAACTTGGTTCGAACATATAATTCTGTTATGACTTTCACAAAAATCATATATCAAATAGTGTCAAAATTGACACAAAATAGTTTTTAAATCAAATATTATATTACTAATTGTTATTTTATTCCTAAAAATCTAAGGTTCGGCCAAATGACTTAGATAAGGATATATATATTAATAATAAACAATTTGGGGTTCGTTTGGCATGTTATAGTATGTGTATTAACCATATAGTGAAAGAAAACAAAAAGACACGGTAAAAGTTAAATTATTTAACTTAGGGTTAAATCTAATTGATAAGGTTAAAATAATACCCTAAACTTGTCTAAATCCTATTGGTTGATGGGATTTCGACCCTTCCCCACTTTATCTTCGAAATAAGACCCATTGGAACCATTATAAACCGATTTTGACTTTAATATAAAATAATATTTTGAGATATTCCTAAGGTGCCCCTCTCCTCCCTTATAAAAGGGCACCTCCTCCCCCTCCTCCTCACACCAATTTGAGCACTCAAGCTCGGCCAACCCCTGCCATTTTCTCCTCTCCACTTCCCTAGAATAATCCTAGAGGTCCTGGTCTTCTCCAAAGACCAATCTTAGTTCCTTAAGTAGGGGATTCAAAGAGGCGTTCAAAGAAGAGGAGCTTCGGACACGTACAAAGCAAATCGGACCTAAGGTAAGGGAAATATCACAATCTCATTTTTATCCGAGATTGTTTATTCGTAAGTATTTACTGGGGTGTATTTTATCATCCACATCCATGTTCCCTCAATATGTAATATTGTTTCCATCCACTTGCAATAGTTTAAATCCAATTTTACCCTTAGGTGAGTATTTAGTAAAGAATATGAAAGGAATCTTTTGTCGTTTTTCCGTACGAGGTACTTTTTTGACTTTTCCGACAAAAGTACGAAGAATGTTTTTTTTAACTTATACGGCACGAACGGATTTCTACTGTTTTATAAAGCTTTATTCTCATGAATCTTCCTATAAAAGATTTCATGACTATTTTCAATAAAATCTCTTTCTTTTAAAATTGCATGATGTTTTGTGAAAAGAAATTGATTTTGAAGAAGAAAGGATATTTTCCTCAAGAATTCAATTCAAGTGTTTTATCAAAATTATTTTCCATCTAAGATAATAAAGGGTTCTGTTTCTATCCATATTTTTACATTGTTTTGACTATGTTGTGATGGAATTAGGTTTATGAATTCCTTTATCTTATATGAATTGATTTATGATGTCATGATGTTTCAAGAATCCCATTTTTGTTACATGTGTTATGCAATGATGTATGTTTTATGATTATGTGGCACACATAAGAAAGGATTCATTATAAGATGGGTGGGACCTATATCTCCCTCCAATGCATTGGGTAAAGATTTTATATCTCATGAGATAGACATGGCTGGAACGGAAGGTTATTTCGGTTCAGTGATACAGGACTGAAACGAGGAGTGAACTCGGTTCAGAAAGGGACTTTGTCCACTAAGATAGTCTTGGCAATAAGTCATGACTAACAAGAAATGATTTTCCATGATTATGTGTGCATGCCACAAAGTTTCAAGTTTTATGTTATGATTATGGGGATCTCATTTTCACTTCTATGATTTATTCCATGTTAAGATATTATGATCTCTTTTGCAGGTTTTGATTTTAATAAAGATATGATATGATTTTTATTTCCTTTATTTGCCCTTGCTGAGCATTTGAGCTCACCCTTTTATGTTTTCTTTTCCCCAGGTCAGGAAGATGGATATTAAGTAGAATATGCTAAAAGGGACCCTAGATATGATGAAATAAATGGGAGACTCTGTAGAAGATTTATGAACCAGTTGTTTATGTTTCCCAGTTTCTAAAGACACTATACCTATACGGTCCTTTGTGGTTTTGTCATATGTTGAAATAAGTGTGCTTCAATTTCGATGTATTAACAATGTATGTAAAGTATGGGTCGTTATAGTTGGTATCAGAGGGAGGTTATAGTCAACCTTTGGAAACTAGGATGTGAAAGCCTTAGTAAGAACCCTAAGGATAAGTCTAAGCATAGAACACGATCTTAGTGTTTTAGAAATGGCCTTGAATAACCTAGGATAAGACCATCAGCATGAAAATTTTATTCTTGAATTATGTGGTTTCCTATTATAATTAGTGTTGCTCACACTATTCTTCTTGGTTTTAGTCAATGGCTGGAACCCGAAGGAACCGTGTTAATGCGGAATGCGATGGGAAATGCAATAATTGTCCCCCTGAGCAACCAAACAATATGGGAGATGGAATGCAAAATCTTGTAGCCATGCTCACACAACTTTCTCAAGCTATGAATCATGCAGTATTTCCAAACGAGCAAAGGAGGGAGCAACATTCTGTTGAATCCTTCATGAGGCAGCGTCCACCTTCTTTCAGTGGGTCTACTGATCCATTAGTTGCTGAACAATGGATTAGTACTACTGAAAAGATATTTTCAGTTCTTCAATGTTCTGAACATGATAAAGTCATCCTAGCAGTGTATCGTTTAGAAGGAGATGCTGATCAATGGTGGAATCTTGTTAAGAATACGAGGCAAAGGGATGAAATTGAGTCTATGGAATGGGACGAGTTCAAGAACTTATTTTTCAATAAGTACTTCCCTCGTATTCTCCGAACAAAGATGGAGAAAGAGTTCGTTGAACTGAAGCAAAGGGATGATGAATCTGTTAGTACCTATGAAGCAAATTTTACAAGACTTGCAAGGTACGCTTCTGGTATTATTATCCAACCTGAGAGTAAGATCGATCGATTCTTTAGTGGCTTAAAACCAAGTCTTCGAAGGGCGTTAGCCATAAGGGACTTCAATAGCTACGAGGAAATCGTTTGATGTGCTCTCAAAGTTGAGATGGAGATTGGAGTAACCCATCAGTCACATGGGTTTGATAAGAAGAGGAAGATGGAATTCAAAGAAAAATCTAAAGAGCACACGGAAAAGAAGATGAGCTTTTCCTTATGCTCAAAGTGTGGAAAGAAACATGGAGGGAGTTGTCTTAAAGGGACAAGTAAATGTTTTAAATGTGGAAAAGAAGGTCATCGGGCATTTGAATGCCGTGATAATGGGAAGAAGATGTCTAATGATGCAAACAAAGGAAGGGATACACAGAATGATCCTACTACACTTCAATGTTTCAAGTGCAAGGAGATGGGGCATTATGCCAATCAATGCCCAAATCCAAGGGTTGATGATGATGGTCGACGTCAACAAACTCTTAAGGCTAAAGACAAAGGAAAGTCACATGCAATTTCTATCAGCGATGTGGAGTACGATAACGATGTGGTGAAAGGTACACTTACCATCCACTCTAAAGTAGCAAATGTTTTATTTGATTCTGGATCCACCCACTCTTTTATTTCTGAAGACTTTTCTAAGGGTATCACCATATTACCTCAACAATTAGATGTTGAGTTAGCTGTGACAACACCTAATGGCACATCAATCGCATCAAAAGTTTATAATTCTTCTCCGATCGAAGTTTGTGGGAAAGTGCTTCCTGCAAATCTTGTGATCCTTCCTATAGTGGAATTTGATGTGATTCTTGGCATGGATTGGCTTTCTTTATACGGAGCTCATATCAATTGCCAAAGAAGGGAAGTCACATTTCATATTCTAGATCAATCTACGATCGTCTATCAATGCAAGGATGAACATAACCTTCCAGTGGAAATTTCTTCCATCTTATGGGTATTGATTCCACTAAATGAAGGTTATTTATCTCAAATGGTTGGTGAGAAACTCACGATTAAGAATATGCCCATTGTACGGGAGTTTGATGATGTCTTTCCGGAGGAATTGCCGGGTCTTCCACCAAATCGTGAAGTTGAGTTTTCAATAGAACTCGTACCGGGTGCTTTGCCTATTTCAAAGACACCTTATAGAATGGCCCCAATTGAGTTGCAGGAATTGAAGAAGCAACTCCAAGAGAATCTTGATAAGGGATTCATACGCCCTAGTGCGTCACCTTGGGGAGCACCTGTTCTATTTGTTAAGAAGAAAGATGGATCAATGAGACTCTGCATTGATTATCGAGAACTTAACAAGATCACTATCAAGAACAAATATCCTCTCCCACGCATTGATGACTTATTTGACCAACTATGCGGAGCTCAATACTTTTCCAAGATTGATCTTCGTTCAGGGTATCATCAATTAAGGGTCAAAAGGGAGGATATACCAAAGACGGCTTTCCGTACAAGGTATGGACACTATGAATTTATAGTGATGCCATTTGGTCTTACTAATGCCCCTGCTATCTTCATGGATCTAATGAATAGAGTCTTTAGAGACTATCTTGATCAATTTGTGGTAGTCTTTATAGACGATATTCTTGTCTATTCAAAGAGCAAGGAAGATCATGAAGATCACTTGAGAATTATATTGAAGACCCTGAGAAAGGAGAAGCTTTATGCCAAATTTACTAAGTGTGAATTTTGGCTTCAAAAAGTTGCATTTTTGGGTCACATAATCTCAAAAGAGGGGATATCTGTGGATCCAGCAAAAACAGAGGTTATCGAAAGATGTTCGAGACCAACAACAGTAACTGAGATCTGAAGTTTTCTTGGTTTGGCTGGATATTATCGACGTTTTGTAAAAGATTTTTCACGATTATCTAATCCACTCACCAAGTTGACTCGGAAAGGAGTCAAGTTTGTCTGGACAGAGGAATGTGAAGAGAATTTCAAGGAGTTGAAAAGAAGGTTATCCAGTGCACCTGTGCTCACACTGCCTTGTAGTGGAGAAAGGTTTGTGATCTACAGTGATGCATTCAAGAAGGGATTGGGGTGTGTTCTTATGCAAAATGATATGGTGATAGCTTATGCCTCACGACAGTTGAAAATCCATGAGCAAAATTACCCAAAACATGATTTGGAGTTGGCTGCGGTAATCTTTGCATTAAAGATCTGGAGGCATTACCTTTATGGTGAAAGGTGTGATATTTATACTGATCATAAAAGTTTAAAGTATATTTTCACACAAAAGGAGTTGAATATGCGTCAAAGAAGATGGTTGGAGCTGATTAAGGATTATGACTGCTCAATCCATTACCACCCTGGGAAAGCAAACAAGGTGGCAGATGCATTAAGTCGACAAGACCATGCTAGTTTATCCATGATGAGGACCACAAAAGATCCAATATTTATGGATTTACAAAGGATGGATCTTGGAATTATAATGGAAGGGGAAAAATCTTATCTTTCTCAAATGAATGTTCAACCATCTATACATGTGAAGATTAAAGAGGCACAGAAAGAAGACGTCGAGTTACAAAAGAAGGTGAGAAATGTTCCTGAATTCAACCTTGATTGTGATGGGATAATAAAGTTCAGGAATCGGGTTTGTGTTCCTTCCATTCCTGAATTAAAGAAGGAGCTGCTGGATGAGGCACATAGTTCATCATTCTCTATTCATCCTGGAAGTACGAAGATGTATAGGGACCTGAAAGAGTACTTCTGGTGGGATGGCATGAAAAGAGATGTTGCTGAATATGTCTCTCGATGCTTGGTTTGTCAACAAGTTAAAGCTGAGAGACAAAAGTCTAAGGGGATGTTACAACCATTACCCATACCCGAATGGAAATGGGAAAACATCACTATGGACTTTGTCACATGACTTCCTAAAACATCCAAAGGCAATAATGCTATCTGGGTCATAGTTGATCGTCTTACAAAGTCTGCACACTTCATTCCTATTAGAGAGGATTTCTCTCTAGATCAGCTTGCCAGGATATATTTAAAGGAAGTGGTAAGATTGCATGGAGTACCACTTTCTATTATATCTGATCGGGATCCGAGATTTACATCGAAGTTCTGGCGAAGTCTTCAGCATACTCTGGATACAGAGTTGAGTTTCAGCACTGCTTATCATCCCCAGACAGACGGTCAGTCTGAGAGAACAATTCAAACCCTAGAAGATATGTTGAGAGCTTGCTCTATGGATTTCAAAGGAGGTTGGGATCAACACCTACCTTTGGTGGAATTTTCTTATAATAATAGCTTTCACTCCAGTATTCAGATGGCTCCTTATGAAGCTCTCTATGGAAAGAAATGCAGGACTCCAACTTGCTGGGATGAAGTTGGGGAAAGAAAGCTATTAGGACCTGATCTCGTTGATGAAATGGCAGAAAAGGTCAGATCTATTCAACAACACATAAGAGCAGCTCAGAGTCGACAGAAAAGTTATGCCGACAACCGAAGAAAAGACCTAGAGTTTGAAGTGGGTGATAAAGTGTTCTTACGAATATCTCCCTGGAAGAGGGTTATGAGATTTGGAAAGAAGGGGAAGTTGAGCCCTAGATATATCGGTCCTTTCGAAATACTGGATCGTGTTGGGAAGGTAGCTTACCGATTGGCGCTTCCACCGAATCTCTCTCAAGTTCACGATGTGTTCCATGTATCTCTCCTGAGAAAGTACATACCAGATCCTTCACATGTACTCAGCTCAGAAGTTGTACCGCTGGAGCAAGATCTTTCTTATGAAGAACAGCCGATAGAGATTCTGGATCGTAGCGAAAAAGTCCTACGAAACAAGACCACTCGCTTGGTGAAAGTTTTATGGAGAAACCACCAACTTGAAGAAGCTACATGGGAGCTTGAGGATATGATGAGAGAGAAGTATCCTCATCTGTTTGTTACAAAGTGACGAATTTCGAGGGCGAAATTCTTTTTAAGGGGGGTAGAATGTAACACCCGAGACTTTTATGTTATATAAATCATCACAGGAATCTTTTTCTACACAACACTTACTTGGCTTGCTTTACATGCAATCGCGACCTTCCTCGATAGCTTGCGTCGTACGCAATACCGAGTTTCACTAAACAACAATATACTATTAAAACTAGCCGTTATGAATAGTAATAACCACTTTTTGAAATTTTATAAATTTTATTTTTCAAAATGGACTTCATTTTTGGACTCAGAATATCGAAATTAGCCTAGGGTGAAATTTTGGTATTTTTCTGAAAACTTTCAATTTTTGATGAATAGTGAAACCACTAAGTGGTAGGTTAAAAACCGAATTTTGCATAAAACTTAATTTTACCGCTTCTGTGAATGGAATTTCGAAAATCCGAGAGACACGGTTAATATCAAGGACTAAAATGTGGTTCAATGAGATGAAAATAATTTTTTGGTGAATAGTAACTTTTTACTATTTTTACCGCGGTTAATAGTAAATAGGGTAACTAAGGGTAAATATGATATCAATATTACCCTAACACATGTCCTAATTCTATTGGACAAGTATAATTCGACCAAAAACAAACTTAGGAATAAAATATGACCATTTAGGCCCACTTGGATTAGATTAGGACGTTTATTATTAATTTATTTAAAGAAGGGTTAAAATAGTTAAAATCAATGTTTAATAAGTAAATCATTTTTAATATGGGGTTATACATAAGATAAATTCGATTGTAAATATTCATTAGAAAGCTAAAAAGATTTCCTACATGATGGTATTTTATTTGTAATTTTTAGATATCAAATAATTTAATTTATTTATGACACAAAGATGATGCAGTAATTATCTTGTTAACAAAATATTGACAAAATTGATGTTATAAACACCAAAATAAATGTAATTTGACACTTTTTATGAATTCCACTAATTTTCTAGGTTACTATGATATATTAATGTTGATTTAATCAACTTGGTTCGAACATATAATTCTGTTATGACTTTCACAAAAATCATATATCAAATAGTGTCAAAATTGACACAAAATAGTTTTTAAATCAAATATTATATTACTAATTGTTATTTTATTCCTAAAAATCTAAGGTTCGGCCAAATGACTTAGATAAGGATATATATATTAATAATAAACAATTTGGGGTTCGTTTGGCATGTTATAGTAAGTGTATTAACCATATAGTGAAAGAAAACAAAAAGACACGGTAAAAGTTAAATTATTTAACTTAGGGTTAAATCTAATTGATAAGGTTAAAATAATACCCTAAACTTGTCTAAATTCTATTGGTTGATGGGATTTCGACCCTTCCCCACTTTATCTTCGAAATAAGACCCATTGGAACCATTATAAACCGATTTTGACTTTAATATAAAATAATATTTTGAGATATTCCTAAGGTGCCCCTCTCCTCCCTTATAAAAGGGCACCTCCTCCCCCTCCTCCTCACACCAATTTGAGCACTCAAGCTCGGCCAACCCCTGCCATTTTCTCCTCTCCACTTCCCTAGAATAATCCTAGAGGTCCTGGTCTTCTCCAAAGACCAATCTTAGTTCCTTAAGTAGGGGATTCAAAGAGGCGTTCAAAGAAGAGGAGCTTCGGACACGTACAAAGCAAATCGGACCTAAGGTAAGGGAAATATCACAATCTCATTTTTATCCGAGATTGTTTATTCGTAAGTATTTACTGGGGTGTATTTTATCATCCACATCCATGTTCCCTCAATATGTAATATTGTTTCCATCCACTTGCAATAGTTTAAATCCAATTTTACCCTTAGGTGAGTATTTAGTAAAGAATATGAAAGGAATCTTTTGTCGTTTTTCCGTACGAGGTACTTTTTTGACTTTTCCGACAAAAGTACGAAGAATGTTTTTTTTAACTTATACGGCACGAACGGATTTCTACTGTTTTATAAAGCCTTATTCTCATGAAGCTTCCTATAAAATATTTCATGACTATTTTCAATAAAATCTCTTTCTTTTAAAATTGCATGATGTTTTGTGAAAAGAAATTGATTTTGAAGAAGAAAGGATATTTTCCTCAAGAATTCAATTCAAGTGTTTTATCAAAATTATTTTCCATCTAAGATAATAAAGGGTTCTGTTTCTATCCATATTTTTACATTGTTTTGACTATGTTGTGATGGAATTATGTTTATGAATTCCTTTATCTTATATGAATTGATTTATGATGTCATGATGTTTCAAGAATCCCATTTTTGTTACATGTGTTATGCAATGATGTATGTTTTATGATTATGTGGCACACATAAGAAAGGATTCATTATAAGATGGGTGGGACCTATATCTCCCTCCAATGCATTGGGTAAAGATTTTATATCTCATGAGATAGACATGGCTGGAACGGAAGGTTATTTCGGTTCAGTGATACAGGACTGAAACGAGGAGTGAACTCGGTTCAGAAAGAGACTTTGTCCACTAAGATAGTCTTGGCAATAAGACATGACTAACAAGAAATGATTTTCCATGATTATGTGTGCATGCCACAAAGTTTCAAGTTTTATGTTATGATTATGGGGATCTCATTTTCACTTCTATGATTTATTCCATGTTAAGATATTATGATCTCTTTTGCAGGTTTTGATTTTCATAAAGATATGATATGATTTTTATTTCCTTTATTTGCCCTTGCTGAGCATTTGAGCTCACCCTTTTATGTTTTCTTTTCCCCAGGTCAGGAAGATGGATATTAAGTAGAATATGCTAAAAGGGACCCTAGATATGATGAAATAAATGGGAGACTCTGTAGAAGATTTATGAACCAGTTGTTTATGTTTCCCAGTTTCTAAAGACACTATACCTATACGGTCCTTTGTGGTTTTGTCATATGTTGAAATAAGTGTGCTTCAATTTCGATGTATTAACAATGTATGTAAAGTATGGGTCGTTATACTGATTAACCACCTCAGTGAGATTCTCCAAATGAAATATTATACCCTAGGACCCAACCTCTCATTCAATTCCATCCGAAAAAGGAATCTCCACGGTTGCCTCATCTTCTTCCAATGCTAGAACAAAGTGTTTCAAATCAGTGAACTAGCCAAAATTTTTCATCAACCGAATGATTCCTTGGGTTAACCACATAAACATAACTTCCCTCCCACTTCTAAGTATCCCTAAGTAAATGTGTTCCTATAAATTATTTTGTAATTCCATCGATATCATTCCTTCCAACCGCTTATCCCAAGCCTAAATATCCCACCAGCACTTTGCTGATCCACACAAAATATAAGTAGCTTACATGACTCTCTTCTTAGAACAAGTCATTAAATGATTTAGAATTTGCTAGGTTAATTCAATCCATAAATAAACTAATTTAGGTACTACTTATCTATTAATGGTTAGGAGGCGCTACAATTGGAAATCTCATGTCAAATCCAAAATATTCTACACATCCCACCCTTGTTCCCATTCTATAAACAATATAGGTAAGAAATGTTCTCATGGAACTGCTCTCCCTCTCCTTGAACTATAACAAGTAAGACCTCTGGTTTCACTACTAGAGGTACAATTTTATCCATGACATTTTTTATCCTACCAACATGCATCCTCAAAGAGGCATTTATCTAAAATTCCAAACACACCTCTAAGGATACGTAACACACTATTAACACATTTACATAAGTGGGGTTTATATAAGGTTATGAATATTAAACTCCCATGTTCTTCAACATGGTCAAACCTGATGATCTATCATTACCCTTAATCATACCTCACTTTGGTCATGGATAACATAGAGAAAAATACTTTCATAATTTAATGTTTCCCATTTGACACCCATTTTATCCATTTTAAAATACCACTTTTAACATAATTGAAAATTCTCTATTTATTATTAAGAAAAATATTATTTTTTAAATACTCAAATAAATAATATCATTTTTTATTTCAAAAAATCAATGAAAAACTTTTTTTTATTGCATGCCTAAAGTTATGCATGTCACATAAATTAATGATTTTCTAGAATGATTCATTTACACTTAAATATTACTCCATACAAGGCATTGAGTAAAATATAAAAATTATAATAACATCACAAAACAAGTGGATTGCCCTTAGTGAAATAAAATTCTACAATAAATAAAGATAGAAATAACAATATTCTCACACTATGTACATGGGTTTCCCCCCTGTAAAAAGGTTAGATAATTTTAGGAAGAAGCTCACAAAAAAAGGCCAAATCCATCCTAGTATCCTATCCAACATTACCAAATAGTAATTCCTATAAAAAAAAGAAAAAAACTGATTTGATATAACTTTATGATGTTCTAACCTATGTTCTACAATCCTGTTCCACAATTCAGTTAATTATATGACATGAAGTGTGAATTCCCATATACCAGAGGCTACTATCTAGAAATGAGGGTCAAATTTGTAACGGTGGGAGACTATACCATGTTTGTCAATGAAACCCATCTTAATAAAATATACAATATTCAATGGGTAATAAAAAATAACCAATAATCAACTGTAATCCATATAATACCAACATCTCATTATGAATGAAAAATATGGGAAATGACTATAAATGAAAGCAGTAAATATTTTATTCCATACATGTTTCATGTGTGTAATGAAAACATGAAATAAAAACACATTGGAATATCCCCATATGTTACTAATAACATACATTGTTACCTCATACATTCACGATCCCAAACTCCAGCTCAAGAATCTAATATAGGGAGATTTCCTTTATCACATCATAAAAACATAAAGTCTATTCGGGTACTGATCAGGTAACTCGAGTAGGCTATGATTTCAACTTAGTAGTCCACATCTAATGAAATATAATGAAATACCTAGTCTATAAAATAGAATATATAAGTATAAATCATTAATAATTAAAAATTAAAAATAATTCACATTTATTATTCTTTAGTCAACTACATCATACCTGCTTTATCCCATGCCAGAGTCTCACCCATACACCATAAGATTCTCACAATTAATTATTTCTTGGTATTTCTTTATAATTTCACATTCATCAATTTGGTGGCATATAGAAGCAATCTTGAACCGCATGGGTATTTGGAGCATCATTCCCTACCCTAGACCTTGTTGTTGAAATTCACACACATATTTTTATTGGGAACCTAGAGCTTTAATCTAGAACCCCATGGGTATTTGGATCATCAGTCTCTATCCCACAACTTATTATTCACATGCATGTATCAAGGGCCTAGATCATTATTCTGATACCCCATGGGTATTTGGAGCATCAATCCTTGACCCACACCTCATTTTTTTAAAAATAATAAATACCACATAAATAATAGTCATCTCAAGGTTTAGTATCATTAACCATATATTTAATGAATCACATCATAGTGCCCCATTTAATTAATCAATAACATATGTGGTTTGTTACATTATTCCCAATTAATAACAAAAACTGTAGACAAATAACCCATGTGTCAATAATTATTTATATCTCATTAACTCAAAAATACTAAATCAATTAATCCTTTTATTATCCATTATCATATTTTAAATTGGTATCTTAATCAGTTATAATAACCCATTATTTCCATTTTCACATTCCATAAATTATCATTATAAAGATATTGTTGTAGCCTATGGGTTGTCATCAAATTCAGTCTCAAAATTTCAAACTCGTCCAACGGGGTTTGTGCTGGGTTTAACAATTTCATATAGTTAAATATATCCTTTTAATTTAAATGAAATTTGAAAATTTTGAAATTATAAGGAAAAATTACATACAAATGACCATAATCAAGACTATGGTTATTAGAAATTAGACCACCTACATCAATATCTTCGATGAAAGTTCTCCAAATTATAACCCTCAATTTGATGTAGAATGGGTAGATTGACAATGTAAAGAATGATCTATGATAAAACCTAGGTTATATATCTAATTAAACAATATCCATTAAAACCTATACATTTAAAAAATTCAAAATAGGAAATCATACTTCTTAGAGGTGAGATAAATAAGGGAGAGATAGGGAAATCAAAACGATGAATATATCATATACCAAAGAGGAGTCTATCCTTCCAACAGATCTTCAGTTTGAAAAGGAAGACATTCAATGATACTTAGAACCCTATCCTGATCCTCCAAGATCATTGTAAATAAAGTTACATTGAAATAGGGTGATTAGGGATAATAATAGGTGGTTCTTTAATTTTCTAATATAAATTCAGGGGATTAAATTCCCACACGCACACCTTGCTCGGAGGGGTGAATGTTTTTCCAAAATATGATCTTTAACCATGATCCCATACTATATGGGTTGAATGTATAATCCTTGGTGGTTCAATGGTTTTCTAAATCATTTTCTAATTATGCAACCCCCCTCTATTAGAGGGTTCACAGTTGGGGGGAGGCCACACCATTTGGTTAAACCATGTGCCACCTCTTGTGGATCCAAAAAAATGGGGAACTGTTTTTTAGGTCAAACCACACAGTTTTCCCTTACTATTCCTCAATCATGAAAAACCCATGAGATTAAAAAATTCTATAATTTTCCCAAAACAACCTCAAAGCAAGACCATACTATGGTATGATCAAAACAATGGTAAAAAAATACCTCAAAACGAGAATAATATGAATTCAAAAAGGCTTGGATATTACAAGTAAATGACAATTAAATTTTAAAGAATCATTATTATATTACAATTAACATAAATATTCCGTAATTATATTCTATTTAAAATCAATGTAAATATGTAATTATAATTAAAATTAGTTTACTTTTTCGTGGTGGTAATACACTTGTAAGCATGAGAAATGTTGTCTTTTACTAATGGATCAGATGATAAGAAGGTTGATAATATATTATAATTCTAGAATCATAAATATTTTATAAATATTATATATAATAATTATATCCATCATTATAACCACCTATGAATGGTGATGATGAAAATAAATCATATCTATATGTGAAGGTGGTAGTCCACATGTACGAATGACCAATAATATTATTTCTTAATTTATTGATAAGAGGTGGTAAATAGTTGTTATATCATCATAATATCATATTAGTATATTTATTTAACCAAGTTACTTGTGTTTTTAGTGACAAAAAAAGTTTATAGGATGTATAATAAGAAATAAAAATGAAAAAGTTTAGTTATGATCTATACAAATTCATTGAGAGACCTCAATTTTCTTACACCAAAATCCTTGATGAATTGGTTTTAACATAACACAACAATATCTATGATGAAGTGATGTTTTATATAGAGATTTTTTATTTGGAGAATTCTAATATATAAGCCTCAAGTGGTGTGAATAAGGGGGGCTGATAGGTTCCCTTTTATATGTGGTGGTAGGGACACACATTAAAATTCTTAAAATATTTTAATTATATAAGAACAATTTCATGGGATAGTTTAACTAAATGGACAAGGGTTTACATGAAATATACTATAATGATTATATATCTTAAACCAATAAAAATTATAATGGTTTGGGTAGATATCTTACCCTTATATCTTTATTTACCCCAAGTAAACCCCATTCAAAAATTAATTGTGGTTAAAAATTGTATTCTATTTTACTATTCATTATGAAAAACAATTTTTTACAATATTAAATTATATTAATTAATAGGATTCCAAATTTTTTAATTTTTTTATCATATTAAATTTATATAAGTTCCAGATGATAATTTTAAAAATCATGCACCCCACAAGAAAATCATATTTTAAAAAATGATTTTTTGCATAAAACAGAATTTACTTCTATTATATTATTATAAAAACAATAAAATGAATGATAATATATACCACATAATTTATAATCCATAAATTAAATTTAATCTATTATTCTATAGTGATTAAATAAATTTATTTTGATAGAATTTATTGGGAACATAATTTTTTTTAGAATTTTTTTATGCAAACATATTATCGTATACCAAAACAAAGTATAACGATGATTCCAATATATTTTGTTATATTACATATAATTAAATTATAGGTATGTATATTTAATAAAAAATTAAAAACATAATGGGATATTTACTTGAAAATAAATGTCAAATTTTAAAAAATTAGTATTTCTCACAATTCACAGAAAAATAATTTTTTGAAATAAGGTTCCAAAAAACTCACTCTAACTGAATAATAAAATAATTAATTAAAATTTTATTAATTAATTAAAATATTTTTTTTAAATTGTATAATTTGACAATATTATTGGAATAAACATAATAAAAATGATTTTTTTTGTAGAAAACGTGATTTTAAAGCATAAAAACACTTTAATAAAGGATGAGTACATATTTCCAATGAATTAATTAATTAATTTTAATTATTCAAACCCATTATAGATATTTTACAAATTTTGTTTATTAATATTCATACATTTCAATTAAACATTTTTTATAATGATTTTTTATATTAAGGTTTATTTGGACAAAGGGTTTCTTGTGGAGCAATCTGTCATACACATTAAATCTATTTACAAAAAAAATATTTTAAAATCCCATGGTGTTAAACATATAATATTCATAGGAGTAGAACTATGTATTTTGAGTGTGGAGACCAGGTTTTCATTACTATTTTCTATTATCAAGGGAATCAATGGTTTTTTCTTTGGAGTAATATCTCTCCATAGTTTCTCAGGCCTTTTGAGATTCTCAAGTGCATTAGTGAGGTGAAAAATATGTTAGTGAATCCAAATTTTATAGAAACCATCCGTAATGTTTTCCTATTTTATCATATTTATAATTATTTCATGATTACTCCCATTTAATATTCTAGGTGTTTATTATATTTAGGGTGACCTGTAATTGTTCGAGAAATCAGTTGAGATCATGGTCCCTCAAAAGAAAGTGTTTCACGAGAGATTTATCCCCTTAGATCACATGTTATTGAGGCATACTAGTTTTTAATAGAGTCAATGGAAATTTGAGACAATTTTTGGATTATAAAAGATTGTAATTTGGAAATATGTTTTGTTTTTTCCAATGTTGTCTTAATGAATGACTAGTTTTTGTTTATGAAATTCAATGGGTTTAGACAGTGTTTTTATTTAGATGGAGGCTATGTTTTATTTGTAACATGGTCCCTAAGATGAATAATCTTTCATAAATTTCCCATAATAAATTATTTCTTGTTCTGTTTTCAATGTCAGGGATTAAAATCATTGAGTGTCATCTAATGTGATGGTGTATAATTTTCGTCTAATTACAATATGTAGTTTTGGTGATAGAGATTCCAGGTGGAGGCCTATGGAAATATGGATGGTTTATAGAAAACAATTTAACTGGGAGACTGGATCAAAAATTTAATCTTTAGATTAGGTCATAAACTAGACCTAAATGTATCAGGAGGTTTATTTTAAGGCTCAATTAATGTTATATGCATGGCGTTTTTTAGCATGTATTTATGAAGGATTCCTAGGCGTGGCTTACAACATGATGTTTTCGATTTGGTTTTTTGAATCACTTTTCTCAGAGATATTCATGAGTTGGATGTACTTGTTCATATCAAGAAATCCTCCATTTTTTGATCTAACAACATGCTTTTCAGAGGATGATTGAAAAAAATGATCATGGTGTGACGACTCTCAACACACCATGAAAATATGGTTTCCATGGTTGTTAATGATGTGAAATAGTATTTCATGTTGTGATTTTGTCTTCTCTTACTCTAGTATAAATATTGGATATTGTCTTTTTTCCATCATTCTACACTTAATTTTACTTATACTTCAGTGAATTCCTTATGATTTTAGGAGCCATTTCAAACAATTTATATTGAATTTGATATGTGGAATCTAGAGATTAGTAATTGGTGATTCGGGGTTAGTTCCCAATATCTTACAACCTTCCCCATATTATTTATTCGAAGGAGGCCATATATATAGATACAATTTTTATATGTGATATTATAGAGGGAGTTTTGTGGGTATTGATGTGGATAAAATTGATCAATATGTTCCTCCACGTGGTGTTTTTTGGTTATTTAAATTCCCTTCTTTCATTCTTATGTGGGAATTACAAAAAGATTAAGGTTGAGGTACGAGATCCTTACTTTATTTTTTTGGTAAATATATTATTTTATCATGATCCTAGTTTTCAATAAGATGGATGATAAGTACTATCAAAATAATATCATCAAGTAGAACAAATTTAAATAAAGGGGAAGGGTGTATCCACATATGTTAATGTTATTTTTGTGATATTATTTATTATATTATGAAAATTGGACATTATTATTGAATGAATGTATTATTTTTGAATTCCTGCAGATAATGTTGTCACTGTTAATTATGAACACTTTTCATGATTTATTATTATATAATGAAATTCATAAAATGATAATCATGTATACTTAGTTGTGAATTATATGTGTGTGAATTTGGAATATGTTATAGTAAACATATAGGATATGAATTAATGTTTTGAAATCCTCATTTTTATTGATTTTTTTGGTAATTATAGAAGTAACAATTTACTATTATGTGTGTTTTTTGTGCATTCAAAAATTCCATTACGGTTATATGGTTCATTGGGTTGTACAGTGATGGTAGTGACAAGTTTTGATGTTGAATATGTTGAGGAAATGCGGTTTTGATTGATTTTTCATTCATTATATTGAGAAATGGTCTAGGGAAATTTTTTGTTGTTGTTTATGGATGATTTTTGAGGTTTTTATATGAACATTGAGTGATATGTGGAACTTCTGTTTTGATAATTTAATGTTTTTTAGAAGGTGTAGTATTTACTGATTATTTATGGATAGTGATTGTTAATAATTAATTACAAATTTCTTGATCAAGAATTAAATGAGTGTGGGGTATATATAATTATGTTCAATTTTATTAATTATTTGACTGTCAGTTAATGGGTTTATATGAAATTGGAATGGGTTCAATTCAATATCGGGTGTACTTAAGAGTGGTTAGTCATTTAATATGGAGTTTAATTGTTACTAAGACAATTTTTTTAATAAGCTATAAAATATAGAAAATGATTTAACATGTGAATAAATAAGTAAATCATATGTTGTTTTGTAGATATTTTGGGAGGTGATTGTTATTTTGTAGTGGAAATTGGTGGTGGTGTGCTTTGGTGGTGATGTGGTAGTGTTATGGGTAAGGATATTTTGGTTGCTTGTGGGTCCCTTATTTTTGGTTTTATGGGTCACTACAATTCTTTTATTTTCATTAAATTTATAAATGCTCCCACTTGAGTTTAGAAACTCATGTTGATTACGAACATAATTCCTTTGTTCTAGGTGATTTGTATGATTTACTTATAGTTTTAGTGATGATGGATCATTTGGTGGAGGTTCTTTTTGATCATTTATCAGTTGGTATAGATGCCTAGTGATAATGGCTTAGTTGGTGGGGATGTCATGAGATGGTGGATTAGTTTGTGATGTTTCATTTAGTTGAATACTTAGTTTATAGTGATGCCAAGTGATGGTGTTTTATATATTAGTGGTGGTATGTGGTGTGATTCTAGGTATGGTTCATGAAATGGTTTAAGATGGCACAAGGTTTTTTCCTTTCTTTTTCATGAAGCACAACTTCCTTGGATATGATACATGGATTTTGACGAGGTTGTGGATATATAACCATTTAGTTCAGAAGTGGTTAGTCAGAACCATTAATTATATTAATTATTTATAATTGTATTACTTTTATTTCATTACTTTTTGGTTGATCCTTGGTGATGTAGCAAAGTATTAATTTACATGTTTAGGTTCATGTTAGTTTCATTGATCATTTACTATAGAATTAGTAATCTCTGTTTACATTTTCATCAGATACCATTGGTTTGATTTTAAATTGTATAAATGTTATGATCCACCTATTTATATATAAACCATTTTTCCATATTTCATAGTATTTTAGAGATCTAGCTAGACCCTACTAGAATGGATGTTGGAGTTGATGTGAAATTGCTGCCTTAGGATTTCCCATTGCAGTTGTTTTATTTTTTATTTTTTATTTATATCACTAGAATTTCATTATGAAATTATGGTTATTATATATTAATGTGTTATAGTTTTTATTAGTTTTTTCATCTCATATCTTGTCTTTATTAATATTATTGAGGTTAATTCCTCGCATTATATGTTATATACACTTGCTTCTTATTGTCTAACCAACATTCATTAGATATAAACTCTTGGGGACACTCATTCACTTTTTTTTCTCATCCTAGGAGGTGTGCTAGTGGAGGGGATCTATGAAAAATTGATTTTAATGAGATTCCCATTATTTTTTAAATTTTTTAATTCTCATTTTTCTGTAAATTTAATTTTTTTATTAATATTTAATATTTCAGTTACTATTAAATATATTTAAATTCCAAATCCATTCCTTTATAATACACTTTGGCCTAGATGTATATCAGTATCAAAATCATTATTTGTCTAGTATTATTTTTGAGAAGGATTCATGAAAATAATAATTATATGTGGAATATGGAATGTTTTTTCTCTAGTAAAATGAATTTATATTTCTCATATTTAAATTGTATTTAAAAGATATATGGGGATGTTTTATCTCTTGGAGACCATTCAATCATAAAAAATTGATATAGTTGGATATTTTATAATTACATAATCTATTATTGTTAAAAAAATAATATATCAAGAAGTTTAAAATAATAATCTGATAAGTATTTCTCATCCTTTGATATGGTTACACTAATAATTTATCTAGCTAACCATATTCAATTTTAAATTCATTGTTCAAATAATTAAATTTACCAGAATAGAAATTTCTCATACTTTGGTTAATTATTATTTTTATAAATATAATATAAAAAAATTACAATAATATTAAAAGGTATTATATTTTTTTATATTTTATGAATCATTAATGTTTACATTTTGTAATTTTTTCAAAAATAATTCAAAAATTGACTTTCTAAAACAAAAGATTAAGGTAAATAGACTATGTGATGCATATGAAATGGGAAAGAGACCTATATCATATTTTTAATAAATCAATTATTCTTATACATATAATAAATATAATATTATAATCATCCATTATTCTATCCATACTAAAACATCGAACAATTATGTAATGTATTTTTTTATTCATTTTAGCAATTTTTTTAAGTTTTTCATGATTTTCATATGAGCTATAAAAATATTTATTGTTATTTCATTTTTTTAAAATTAGATACATTTAATGTTTTATAAACATAATTTATTTTATTACTAAGCATTTGGGATAATTTGAATGAAATGATTAAAACACATTCAAATCCATACAATACATTAAAAAATATATTCTACACTAAAAAACGTGATTCAATTTTAGTTTTTTGAAGACATTATAATAATTTCATTTTAATGTATCTAATAAGGATATTTTTTGGATGATTATTAATATAGCAATAAATATCATTAAAAGTGTTCTAATAAATAATATTTTAATGAAATATCATTTTAATTTATAAAATGGATAGAAGCCAAAAAACAACTAAAGTGGAGTTCATCAACATATTATTTAAATTTTATATACAATGTATAATCTTGGTAAATTTGGAAAAAATTAAAATCAAGGAATCATCATTAAATATTCTTCTTAATCTAATGATTATTAATATGTTAATAAAAATTAAATGATATTTCTAAAATATTTTCTTGTAATTTTTTCTGAATTTGATACGTTTTATTACTAGAAAACATCCACTAATGATCATGATTATTATTTTTATATTTTAATAATGGACCATACTATCAATAATAAAGAGAATGAAGATGAGGAATAGGTTATTAAAAAACATAATCTTAAATAGTAATAAATTTATTAACCTAAGGTTTTATTCTTGAAAAAACCTAGATACTTTATATATTATCACATAAAATATGTTTTTGGTGGTTTTGATAAAGGTATTATAACTAAGAGTAGTTCTATAAATTTCAATGAATTTATATGATTTATTTACCATCATTAACTTAATGATGTATAGGAATCCTTGATGAGTACATTTTGTGTTTTAGATATGTAACCTGACATGAACATATTATAAAAACATATAAACATGATTATGATGTTTTGATTAAAGAGAATAATGTTAGACTTGTTTAAAAAAATAAACAACAAGAATGAATATATTAAAAAACAGTTTTTTTATATATAGACAAGTTATAATCCCTAATGATCCTCCTTTGTTATGAATCTTATATGATTTTTAATCAATTAATATAGTTATAAAAATTGTTTTTCCATGTAATATTTTCTCTAGTTATGTTATTTTGAACAATACCTTAGTTTTCAAAATCAATTATTACTAGTTTTTTATTAAAAATACTAAAGATTTATATATACCTAAATAAAAACCAATATATCAATACAAAAGACTTCTTTATATTATTCAATAATATTTAATATATCATGGAAAATTAGAACATTATTTTTTATGAAAATATCGCGATTTTTTTATTCTAAATGTATATCATTATAGTGTTATTATTGGTTCAAAAAACAACAAATTATAGAATAAATATTTTAAAATCAATACAACGATGTTTAAAATGGTCATGATGACTGAGCTATATTTGGTTTCCGGGATTTAAATATATTTGAAAATTTTGAACTATCTTAATTAAAGGTAATATTAATAGTATTTATTGAGAATTTTTAGACTTGGAAATTATAAACCATATTAAACAAATAATAGTTCTAATATAAAACATTACATGTAATAATTTAGTAAACTTTGATTAATTATCTTAAGAGGGATGATTATGATTTTATTATATCATTATACTAATAGTCTTGGAATCATTATTTATAATTGGATTTATGTAATATTGAAAATAAAATCATGGGAGTCTCATTTTAAAAATAAGAAAAAATAATTATAATTATATCAATAAAAGGTCACAATTCATAATTTTTAAATAAAACATCCCAATTTGAAGTGTTTTCAATAATAATATTGGAGAATGTTGTTTAGATATAATGAGTTCCCTTAGAACTTATTATATGTTAAAATGATCATTAGTTTCTGGTTTTATAAATAAATTACATTGTGTTTCTCTTTTAGTTGCAGAATGTAAATTTTATACAAGTTTCAGTTTTTTATCTTTTGATTAGGATGAAACTCAATTTAATGGCCTTTATGTTTAATTTTAAACATGTATCTATCAAATTTGATAATAATATTTCTATAAAAATTTAAAAGAAATCATATATTTTATTCCTTATAATGGAAAATTTATATAAAGCAACATTTATTAGGAGATAATTGTTTTTAAGGATATTTCTATCTTCAGTTTAAAGATATTAATCATCATAATATAGATATATTTTTCAAAGCCGTCATGATTTTGATCATAATAGTTTCATTATGAGTGTGTTTTTTTGTTTTCATGTTCTGTTTTTTAAATTTTTTTATATTAGTTATGATTATGCTATTTCATTCAAGTTTTGTGGATAATTATTAATTCTTATATAGAGTTTAATATTTTTATATAGATGTACATATATAGTTCAAAAATAAGTTTGATCATACTGAACATTCTTTTCAATCATAGATTAACGTTATATGGAATATTATGTATATGATTTTTTATGAAAAAATAAATATTCAATATCAAAATTATCATATTATATAAAATGTTTTTAACCACATTTATATGTGATGTTGTTTTTTTATTATAATTTCCCAATTGTCTCATTATTTTAAATTCCTATTTTATTAATTTATTTAATTTTTCAAATATCATAATGAGGTGAAATATTGTTATGGTATTTCATATATTTTATATATTTTATATATTTTAATATCTTTTACTAATATTATGTCATATCACATTTTTATATTTTGGGACATAATGATTATCATCTCTAAACATTTATAACTACAACAATTAACCACTAAAATAATTAAATACTCAGGTTGAAAAGGAAATAATTAAATGGTCAAATGATTTACCATCCAAATTATGGAGTTATAAAAATATGATAATTAATCTTGGTTGAAATATACTTATAGATAAAGTTATACAGTTTTTTATATTTAATTTTCATACTATTTTAATTAATGAAATCATTAGTATTTATACAATATATATTTTATTAAAATTAAAATATAATGACTTTTTTACAAATATGATAAATAATAGTATGAATCTTTTATTTTTTATAAAAAATAATTAATTATATATTTAAATTATCTATTAATGATATATAATTTTTGGATAATGAGGTTGAGATGGATGAATAATTACATTTATCATAGGAGGTGAGATTATTGTTTAACAAGTATCAAGAATATGAATGATAGGTTAATGTTATGTATATAATGTTCTTCTTCGTTTGATGTACAACGATTCAGAAGAAGGTTTGGATGAATATATTTCTTGGGAAATAATCAGTAACTTTTTTATTTAAACTAAAATAATTCAATGGAATCATATAATTTAAGATGTTTTGTTTTAAGTTATATATTTCCTATTTATTTTTTTAATAAAATACTAATTATTCTTAGGATGATAGGATATAAATTGGATATCATGTTTGGAAGGTTGGTTTCATTTAAAAACCATGATGATGAAATTGATAATGTTGGTAATGCAATTAATAGTGGAATTTTAGAAGGAATTTCTATAGTTAAGAAGTTGAATCACTATACATTTATTGCTTTATTTGAAAATAAAATTTAAAAACATAATTATGGTCAAACCAATATGTCACTACTTGAATGATAACCTGTTTTAGAAGACATATTAATTCAAAATTATAATATAATAATATGAAAATTGTTGATATAGATATATGTAATTATCATTAGAAAATGAACCATGTTTATGATGTTGAATTATATGCCGAGTTTGGTCATATACTTGGATTAGTAATATTTAATATAAAGTAAAAGTATATTAATTAAATGAAGATAATATAAATAAAAATTATGAAATGTATAATTATATATCGACTAAAATTTTAAATGATGTAGTAATTAATTATTGTGGTTATCATGAAATTGATAATGGAAATTAATTGGTAAAATATAATGATGTTAAAGAGAAATTTAATTGAGTTTAATTAGATGTTAGAGTTATAGATGTTAATGCTTCACCTATAAATTAAATCTTTAGTGTTTAAGATCCAACATCTAGAATATATTTTTAAATAATTTAGAATAATAATTATCATTATATATCAATATCTATGTTTTTATAATTTGTTGTGAAATCCAATAATGTTAATTATAAAACTAGCCAGATTATGAAATATTAGATAAATGGTATTATAGTTCAGTATGATTATTCATTTTCAATAATAAAAATTAGATATTTAATATGTTATTTAAAAATCAATTAATGGTTAATGATGCTCACACAACTATATTGGAATCTAAACCACTAGATGGTTTTGATAGAGATATCATGAGTCACTGGTAAATTATAAATTAAATATTTTAAAATATTTAGTTATGATAATTTATGCAGTTACAAATACCAATGAAAAAAGAATAAATAATAAAATATATATATACTAGATCATATAATCTTGAATTATTTAATATTATAAAATTCATATTTAATTGATTAACAAATCCATTTATTTTTAAAACATCCATCATTAATATTCTAAAGAATATGTTGACATATTTTTTCTATAGTATGTAATTTAAAATTAATATTTAAACTAAGAAATAAATAATTCGTCAAACAATTATGGATATTTTTAAAATACTTAAAATTAAACTCATTTAATAATCTATTTAGAGTATAATATTTTTAAAATGGAGAAATTTCATAATTAAATAAAAGTTAAAATTTGGAGTTCATTTTTTGGGTAACCACATAATTTCACAGTTCCTGATATTTGTGGAATCAATGGTAATATTGATTAATTATAGACCTTGATATAGCCTATTCACACTAACATTAATAATGTTGATGGTCATAATGAATATCCTTCTTCACAATCAGAATTATATTTATATAAAATCCCTTATGCAAGAGTATTATAGATTTCTAGAAATTATATAAGAGTATTAATGAGACTACAGATAATATGAAATATCATTTAAAAATTAGAAAAATGAAATCTAATAAAAGCAATAATCTATTTTTATAACATATTAGATAATTATAAAAAATGCATATAAAACCATTAATCTCAGGTTATACTTTATTGGTGATATAATAGAGAGAAATACCTTTTTTTAACAATGTTAATGATAATCATGACAATGATATGGAATCTAAAATCCTTTTCAATGTCAGATATGGTTACAATGACATTTTGGATAACTTATAAAATGATATTTCTATAATGTTAAATTATTTAACATAAACCATATATTATATAAATGATATAAAATATTATAAATCAAATTTTGAATCACATTTTTATGAGTTAATCAACCAGAAAATCCTATTACATTTTTTAAAAAGAAAAATAAGTTTCTATTATTTGGAATTCGCGGAAGACTCATGCTACTCTTGAGAAGAATAATTTTTATAAAATATTTTAATTATCTACATTGTTTTCATGAAAAAATGATTCCTCCCACGATAGAAAAAAATGGGAGATTCTTTAGATATTATTAAATTTAAATTATACCAATAGAAAGAAAATAATAATTATTCATATATAAATGAACCAAAATAGATAACACCACTTGATTCTACACATGTTTGGTATTTTTCTCAACCTTAATGTCCATTATCCTATTTTATAGTGTATTACACATTAGAATTTTTTTCTACTTACAATATACATGTAATAGTTTTATTTTATATATTTTAATTCATATTTGTTAATCATTCATTTTTATTAATTTAATCCACTTCACCATGTTATATTAATTTCGAAATTATTTAAATTTTTACTCTATTTTTTGTTTCAAACATTTTAAAAAACCTGAAATAACAAAAAAAATTAATACATAAAATAATATTTCATTTTATGAGATTTGTGGACATAAAAATGTTGGGAATTTTTCCTATGTTTGTTGTTCGCTAAATTATTTCATTATATTATGGTATTTATATATTTAAATAAGTTTCCATATATGTTACAAATTTTTTACATTGAAAATTGTATATTCATGAAATATATACCAAAAATAAATTTTTTATTTAGGGATTTATTGGATTTTTCTTGGATTATTATATTCAGTTAAATAATCATCTTTTAGAATGAATTTCAGAGTTATAAAGATTCTAATAAAGTGTTTAATCATATATGAGTAGACTCCATTAATACATAGAGAATAAAAATTCTATTTCATTATTATTCATGTGCTAAAATTTTGAATTCAATATTAGGTTGTCTATTATTCAGTCAATTATAATCATATATTTTTATTATTATTTCATAATATGACTGATAAAGGGTTTAATAATATATAATTAGAATAAATAAATAATTAATCATATTGGAAAAAGTTTATTTGAAACATAATAATATATAACATGAATAATTTCAATTAGATCATTTATCTAGTTTATAAATTTATAGTTTATTACATGTTACACATATAGGATATTTCATACTTATATAAAGATATTTAATTAAAAAAATGGATATAGTAATTTATTGAACATAATTATCATTTTTCTTAAACTCCAAAAAGAAAAATGAATGAGAAATTTCACAAATATTTGGGTTTTATTCTATGAAAAAATTAATATTAATATTTATGGATTTTATATAACTTTATTATTTTATTATTAATAAAAAATTCTTTTTTTGTTTTCATTGAAGTATTTTTGAAGGATATTGATTATTGTTTATAATACAACAATAAAGTATGTAATTTTATACAATTTTATAATGATTGATCTATATGTATGAACTGTCTTATTCCCAATATAAATAATAACAAAATTAAAAACATATGTTATAGTTATCCATTAATTAATTTTAAGAAAATTATGTACTTAATTGAATTTTCATATTTATTATAAATATGGTTTAAGAACCATTCATTTTTATTCAAGGAGACTTTAACCTTAATGAATCCAATTCATTAGATTATGGTATAATAAAAATATTTTTTATAACGGAAATTAGAATATATTATTTTCTAATACTTCTATTTATTCATTTATTTTTCTACATATTGGGAAATACCATGGATGTGTTGTAATAATATGTTCCATGTAAGAGGATTTTTTTACATTACCTTTTAATATATAATGAGTTTTTCATTATTTTAAAAATACTATAATACAATTGATATTTAATAAAATACTCAAGAATTTATTAGGTGTTGGTTTGGTGAAGTGGAGGATTTCATTTTAAACCAAGAACCACTATAATAATCAATTATTCATATATTTTCTTTAATTTTCATATAGAAAAATTAGAACTAAATTAAAAAAAATATGAAAAAAAAAACAATTAAAAGGGATATATTTTTTGAACTCATTTCACTCCATTCTTAAGCCATTTTTTTAAAACATTGACAACATTTTTTTTCCATTAGTTGGGAATTTTCATTCTATATCTCAAAGGATTCCTTAGTAAATATGTAATTTTTTGTGATTTTTTACCTATGGTCAAATGAGATCCAAATGTTTAAATGTATATATGGAATTTTGTTACATTAAAATAAAAGATATATATATTAAAAAATAATCTAAAATAGTCAAAAATAAATAAATTTTAACATATAACTTATGTCAAAGTTATTAAATAGAAAATTGTTGATTATTTTTAACATAATTAACTCTATTATACATTTTAAATTATAATATCATAAAAGCTAATTCTATTAATTAATAATATTTAAAATATATATGAAGACCAATTCATATTTATTTTATAAATGGAATCAATTACTATATAACATAATCAACACCAAATATGTTTGAACCAACCATGGAAGAATGATGTTTTTTGTATAGATTAAAAAGGGAGAGAAATTACTAAATATTTGATACCATAATTTATTTAATCTTGAATAAAACTAAATAATGATTTCACTATTAGGATTATATTGTTATAGAAGATGTAAAAGAAGAATGAAAAATATAAATGTTAGGTGGTATAATTCATGCACAGTTCTTTAATAAACCTCCTTTATAATGAGATATAATTCATAGAGGATGGACTTTTGCTTCAAAAATTACTAACCCTCATTCTATATATACGAACATGTATAATATTTTAAATAATATTTTTGATGTTGAGAACAAATATAGATCCTCTGTTTGAATGTTGTTATGCTTTAAAAATAATATATTAATGATAATAACCTATTATTTAGAATATTCATGTTCAATTATTATAAAATTCTTATTTTCTCCTAAATATTTCATCAAATAGAGAAAAAAATGTTTTTGTTCCATCTATAATTGTTATTTTTCGTTGGAGGGGAGTTAAAATGGTTTTTACCAAGGGTATTGGGATTATACATCATTAGTATGTGATCAAATATAATTAATAAACAGTTGTTAATTATTTTTATAATTAACAACCCTAATGCATATTATTAAATCCCCTTTATGTCCTCTAATTTGGGATTCCGGAAACCCTATATAGATAAAAGGAGAAAGGAGATGACTTGTGAGAAGTGGTAATTGACATGTTTTAACTATATATAGGAATCATCGACACCCGACCCAAAGGTCATCACATGAAATTATGTATCCAAATGTGATATAGACATTTTTATTTTAAAACTTTTATAAAATATTGTTGATTAATAATATTTTATTTATTCAAACCACACTCAACATTTTTAGATGCTCAATTTTACAAGATAATATTATTTTCCTGATTTCCCCAATAATAGTTATTTTAAATACACAGGGTTTGAGATTTTATCACTAAATTTAGTCCATTTGAATAAATTTGTATGGTTGTTTGAATATACAGAACATGATCTCCCCCCACCCCTCTAGCTTATTCTTATTTTTAAGATTTTAATTGGATAAAAATTCATGTATATGGGATTGAAGTTGGTGGGGGTTATTTAGTTATCATGGAGGGTGCAGATACAAGTGGGGAATATGGTGGGATAATATAATGGTTAGAGGTTTTGAATGGTTTGTTGTATGTGGTCAGTTTCAATGGAAACCAATGGTGGTATAGAGAATTCTTTTAAGGTATATAGTTATTGTGTGGTCGAAAACAATAGGGTGGTCCATTTTGGTGGATCATGTGCTAGAAGATAGCATCCACTACAATAAATAGTGGATCATAGTGGAGGTGGTGATCACATGGCTACGATAGGGTAATAAATCATATATTATTTCCCCAATAGTTTATGTTGAGATATCTTATCCATCCCAGGAATTTTTCATGCAGTATCGACCTTCTAGGTTTCATTAGCATGTATGAACATCATAGGCTTGCCAAAAAACCCTAGTGGTATGACCAAATGATATCTTGTCGAGAAAAGTGATCTTAGGTATATAGACATGTAATCCTATCAGTTCAGGTCCAACCTACACAACAATATAATCACAACATAGTGCATGTTGGATGAGTACACCCACCACTGACTCTTAACGCACCTATTGGCACACCCCTAGGACACTATATGGACCAAATGTTAACCTACATTTTTTTCATTATTGATATTCTCATGGAATGATTATTTTAACGAAGTGAGTATCCTATCAATAGTTATTTTTCATTTGTATAATGATAGCGTGTTTCGTTTGGTCATTTGAGGTTTTTTACATGGAAGGACAATTTTTTAGGATTTCACTCTGTATGGATATTGGTAGGGATCGAGCTTGGTAACTGATGAATTATTAAGGGTGTTAATAAATAATATGCATGGTAATATTGGGTAATATTATATCTATATCATATATATGGTTTTTATTTCTCACATAATGCATTTTTTATATCCCTTAACAAATATAAAGTATTTGATGTGTTATTATTTCTTTCTTTCCTTATGGTGTTTGGTTGACTAGAGTCCTTATTTTTTCCATTTTGGATTTTAGTGGATCCAAATAGAGACTTATATACTCACTCAATAATGGATATCATTACCCGCATGTGTAATGTCTCATACAGATGATGGAAATTTCGATGAAGACCTTTATTATCATTGTGTGTTGGTGGATTATAGTAGTATAATGTGATGATATTAGTGGGAAATATTCATGTGTCTAGATATCTCCTTACTAACAATTTAGGATAGTTTTCATTATCCTCAATTTTTTGTTAGTTTCAAATTTTTTATTATTCACTTTGTACTATTTTCCCATATGAGGTTCTTATGATTTGTAAGATGAGTTATATATATTAGTTATTATTTTATCTTTTATTTATTGTAATATACCCTCTATATACATGTATTTAATACATAATAATTATCCAATTTTCTCAAATATATTTTTTTATTTTCCCACTAAGTGTTTAAAATCATCTCCTTGTCTATTATACATGGGCTCGGGGTAGAGCATTCATCTCACAACCATCTTTGTGTTAACCATGTTGGTTGTGTCCTTTTATGAGGTAATCATATATGTTTTTTTCTTATATGTAGAGTTTTGAGATATATTTATAGTGTTTTTTTATATTTTATGAAAAAAATTTAAGTAGTAATGTGTTTGGATTTCATGTTAGGTAACTGAGTGACGGTGTGGTATGTGACATATCCATTCCCTAGGACACTTATAGATTTATTGTGAACTTGTTAAACTAAGGAAAGTGTTTATTGGGGAATGTAACTAATAAATGATTTGTTGAGGAATGTTTCATTTATTTTAATGTCATTCTTTAGTATAATCCCCAAATATAATTTAATGAGATTCTCCCATCCTATTTATTTTATGGATACATCCCAAAAAATAGACTACTTGAATTCTAATTTAGTTTCAAAATATACTTGATCCAATGATTGAGTTTCATGATGATAATAGGTTGAGAGTTGAGGCTTCTATAAAGGGTCCAGATCATGTAGTTATTCCACTAGGCATGCATGGATTAATATATTTTCATATAATGCTATGTATAGACCCACATATATTGGTATAGATATACATTCTTCTGAAAACAATTAGTTGATTTTTCTTGTGGGATAGGATGAGGATATTTATATCTTGGTTCACAATATGAGTTCTCATAAAATAAATATCTTAGTTTTTTTGGAAAACCCAAATCTCTAGAATTTGAGGACTATTTTAATATAGTTTTTTTTGATAATTTTTCCTTATCAAGAGGAATAAATATTATATTGTAGTGCCTACATCCATTTTTTTCTATGGTGAGATATGTCACTAGTAGACTTTGATCATCTTGGAACATGATGTGGTGATAATTACCTGGTTAGAATTCAAGGATATCTTCCACTTGAATTACTATATGATGATGTTGATGTTAGTTCACATGAAGAATCATTTAGAGTTATAGAAATCAATCATGTATTTCATTGAGTGCACATTTATATTCAAGACCATAGGGATCAGTTTTAGATGGAATGTTTTAAATATATTCTGGTTGAGTTTATCTCCTTATTCCTTATATATCAAAGGGTGAAGAATCACTGGAGGGTCAAAGAAGGTTCAACCCAAATATTTTACAATCTATAATTTAAATTACATGGTATCTCAATATATATATTTATATGAATTCAATTATGACTAAGGATTAATGATTCTATCTGGCTTAAGAAGTCAACCAAAATATCTTATATTTGGGATTAGAGTTCGATATAGAGTTTGGGACAAATATACATTTAAGAGGATTTCTAGATCTATGGGATAATCTTAATGATCATTTATAACCAAGACATGTAATTTATATCCTTGACATGGAGGATATTTAAGGATGAATACTAAAATCATTTATAGATGAGTACACCATTCCACTGTAAGACTAGTCGATAGGAAGAGTGATTTTTTTTGTTTTAAAGGATATGACTATTTCATGTGTCTTGTATTTTTTTGAGTAGTGATGATCGCTTGATATAAGTAATTTATATTTGAAAAAACTCACTAATCTACTATTTACATGGATCCTTTTGAGACTCTATATTATAAACCTTCTGTATTACACCTATCTAGGATGGTGGTAAGAGAATTAACAATGATGTTGCAAGAAATTGTGTGGGTGATGATGGAGAATGTTTAGGTTGTCGAAAATTTGATAAAGAATATTAAAATACATCAATATTTTTAGGAAACCCAACAATAGAATCATTTTGAGTTCGAGGATCTAGTTCATTTATTTCTAATGGTATTTACATACATTATTTTTTTATAAATTTAGTTCTGGAGGATAGTTAACCATGAGGTTCATGGGTACAATCTAAATCCTAAGTATGGAGGTTGAGTTTTATTAAAAATTGATGTTTCTATTATAGTTGAAATTGGGGAACAATGCCTTCCTCATGTCACATCTGAGGATGTTCATTCATGTCCAATTTCACATCCCTAAATATTGTGAGAGAGATATTGAGGATGATTTCACCTTCATTTAGTTCCCAGTAAATGATAAGGACCGACAAGAAATGACTCTTCATGGCGGATTTATTCCACTAGTGCACATCCTTTAATAGAACTATAACTTTCTAGTGAGATTTTGGTAGCATGAGAATGAGAAAAGGGATTTGTACCCTAGAATGTTCAAAAAAAATTGATTTTATTATAATAAATCCCTGAATATATGGAGCATGTAGTTACCCTTCTTTCTATTTGAAACTTAATATTATTTTAAATATTATTTTTAACGTCGAATTAAAAATGGTTTTTCTATTTTTTTCAAGGATTCTAAAATGTCATATCCTAGATTGTATACTATTTTTATTTCATGAATTTTTTTTAGGAAAATATCATTTCCCCACTTATAGATAATTGGATGGAGAAACTAACACATTAGTTTCATTCATAACAGTTTGTTTACCAATTTTGTTTACCTAATTGACTTCAACTGGGTTTGACATAATGCCTTATCAGAGTGCATGGAGATTAATTGGATTTGGGAGAGTGAGGAGTTGTCATGTTTGAGGTGCATGGAAGAATTTATAATGACACCTGTTGTTTATCATATAATCATAAACAAAAGATCAATACACAATGTAAAGATCATTACATTGAATTTCTAATCCCATCGATTTTAATTATGATATTTATATTATATTAAATCCTATTAATAATTTTTTTAATTCTCCATTGTGTAATTTTAATCAGTGTTCAAGACTTATCTAGTCTTCATTCTCAAAATCCTTAAGTGTAGAGATTTTATTACAAACATTGTTACCATAACATTAATTCAAATGGTTAATATGGATTTAGATCTACATTAATCCTCCACTACAATTTTTATTCTTCTCGTGAATATAATCTATTAAAAATTCCAAGATGGGGGGTTTTCTGTGACAATGTGACATGACCTGTATAGTGGGTTTCACCATGATTGAGTAATGTGGTAAAGAAAATGAAATAAGTAAATAATGAAAGATCAGTGGATTAGGGAGGGATCATCATATATTTAAGGCACCCAATCAGGGAAGTGGATTGTGTTTGCAAAACCATAACCTGAATCATGGGGTATGAATTTATGTTCCACATGACCTAAAGTGAGTCTCCCCACACAATAGAAGCTTCATAATTGTAGTAATGGTTGAAATATGTCCATGGGGAGACTATACCCTTAATTATAGTGCACAATATTATATAAATAACCAAATATGTAAAAATGTAAAATTAGAGTATATGGAAAAGAATAAAATGACCAACTTTAATAAATGAATGTGGAAACAACATACTCTAATTCTAATATCCTAATATAGTACAATGATCTTATACTTAGAAGAAAACATACACATGATATGAAATGAATAAAATAAAAAAAGAGGCTACACACCAAAATACATGTCCCACCTCCTCCTATTTTTCAAACTCATAGCATGTTATCTAACTAAATGATCAAACATGGTACCCACCTAGACCAGTACCATTAAAAAATGAGGGATTTCAAGGTACCTAAGTATTATAACTACATGATAATGGTGTGAGCATTGCCTTGTAGGGAACCACTAATGCAGTCCAGTACCTAACTGTTAAATGTAGTGTTATTTCATGTGATAATATCAGAAAAAAATTAAATTAGAAATATATAACCACGAAAACATATCATATAATCACCAATTCTCAAGTAACCAATAAACACCAGTATTCCAGGTTAACATTCGGCTATCATTCCACCAAAAATAAATATTATACATGCTTTGGATCAATACTAGAAACATACTCATATCATAATTCATTAACAATGGTTTGACCAGAATATCACCATACGTACCCCATAGTAACCAAGTGGCCAACGAGTCTTAGTTCTATAAATGAGTTCATCATTACCTACCTCGGCAAGGATTATACCATGAGTCCATTATGCCCAGACAATCCCTTTTGTTAGATCACATGGTTTCCGGGCCAAAGAATTATGTCCTATTTTGTATCATTATATACAATCATGTCCCACTATTTCCACTTGTTTCAAGTCACATAAGTCCCACATGCTCCCATTTTAGTCCATAAGGCCATCATGTCCCATAGTCCAATTCAATCATGTCATATTGTAATACACAACATAGGATATGCCTCCCCCGTTGGGGCCACCAAGTCATAAATAGTCCACTTTTAATTTTGGTACTATTAATAGAATAATAAAAAAACATATAATATTCCATACAAATCACAAGGAAACAGTGCCAACCTATATATAAGAATAAGAAAGGAATATCAATTATCAGTATCAATTTCCATTTACACATACATGCTATCATACATCATACATGGTTTCATGGGACACACTTGCACATTTGTTAAAACATTTATCATGGTCTCACAGAATTAAAAAACACACACATGGGATGATGAATCAAACATGGCCTCATGGGATACACATGCACACTCTTGTGCTCAAGTATCATATATGGTCTCATCAGCTCTAGGACTCATGTAGAAGGACCACACACACAAGGGGATCCATGAATTGTAAGTCACTCATTAGTAATAAAGCCTCAACCATCAATGGTTGGAATCCAGCAAATGTACATGGTTTTTTCGTGGTTATATACAAATTATTCAGTTACATTAAATATGGTTCCTTTATTTATTTAAGACGTGATGATCATTAACTAATTAATCATTCATGTATTTTATAACACATATAGGAATAAAGGGACATTTTCTCATGGTGTATAGAATCATATCACATTCCAATAAAACATACATAATACCTTATAGTACAATACATGTCACCACTTGATTCAGCATGGATCCAACTCCAATCCAAACAATGTTTAGACATTTTTTAAGTTATCCAAGTCAATTTAGCATCTATTTATCACCAAATGGTTTTATAACATGCTCGACAATTCAAAATTAATTAATTATAACTAGATTATATTAAAATAATGGTTTATAAAAAATTATATCAAATTTAAAATGAATACTTGCTGAATTACTTATTGAGAATCATTATCTAGATGAAATCCTAACCATCCACCAATTCAAGGTCTATATCTCACATCAAACATCATTATAGAAAGAATACCTATCACATGAAAAAAATGAAACGTAAAATCTAATATAATTAAATTGGAACATCTTTAAGAAATCAAACAAACCATGTACCTTAGCTATAACATAATCTAATGTAGTTTTCCACTCCTAGAACACTCTCGATTCAATATCCTGAAAACCTGAAAATTAAATCCAATAATATAATAGTTCTCTTAACTAAATTAAAACTAAATATATAGAAGGAAAAAACATGTTACATACCTTCAACTAATTTCCTAAAAAAGAAAAAAAACTCATTATGACCATGAATCCTTTATTCATGTCGATCCAATGCCCAAACATTTTAGGAAATTTTATCACAATTCGGTGGAATTTTCATCAAATTATCTACTGAAGATATATCCAATGATTATTCAATGATAAATAAGATAAATAATAAGAAGATTATAATAAAATTTTAACACAAATGATTCTAAATGATAAATATATAGTAAGAGGAATTATCCACAATAAATGGAATAACAATCTGGTACCACATTAAGGAGAATGGGTCCAAGATCCATGAATAAGGGAGTTTATCACCTATATTCCACAATAGTTTTCATCTAAATTGAATATATATCAAGGTGAACTAATTAAGGGAGGAAAATATATGTGAATGGATGAATGGAGAAAAATGTATTTGAAAAAGGTAGATAAATCATGAGGGGGATCATTGGAAAAATGACCCAAAAGACCCCAAAATCAATATTGCTCTGTGTGCCCCACCGGTTTCCTGGTCGGGGTCCATCAGTTTTTTAGTGGGCCACAGTCCATCTAGTGTAGGATTACTGGATGGTTATTGAGTCATTATTTTCTATAGGGATATTTATAACCCCACCAGCTAGTTGGGGCTGTATCACTAGCCTTGGATATTCTAGTCCTCCACTACTCAAAACCCAAGCTTTGAGCCACCCACAAATCTTCCATCCAAGCGTAAAAACAACTCTTCGAGATATTAACATTTTTTTGCATCTTGTTTCAACACATGGTTATCTAAATGATCAATATTATAGACCAAAGTTTTCAACATCCCTCTAAATTCTAAACTCATAATAATGTTGGTCATTATAATCCCCCTTCCACAGTGCTTCTCATCCTCAAGAATTCTTGTTATCATGTGATTCACCCATCTCGATCATTATCAATCATCATCCACAAGAAGTTTTCTATATTATATCAATGAATTAAAACACATCACCATAATAATGTAAAAATTCAATAATTTCCTTCACAATATTTGAACATTAACCTAAGAATAAAACAATGGAATTTGGGCCAAAAGCTCATTGTCAACCAACATTATGACTATGATCACCACATCTATCTGACTCTACAAACCATGATTTATATAACTAATTCCACTCAAATATTCAAGGTGAGCCTCAATAGAATAATTTTCATACGTAAAAATGTTTTAATTGTTCAATGAAACACTATGTGTGGTTCAATTCCATCCTACATGATTAACTGTAAATAATGGGTTAACATTTTCTACAAACTCCTCATTTGTTATTCCAAGACAAACAAAACATTCTCTAATATCCAGAACAATATAAATGTTTCAACCTTTCTACAAATTAATCCTATATTTCATAAACAATTTTATCTTCCTTGATATGATATGCTCGATTTGGTTCCAACCCAATACATTTAATTTCACTTGGAAAAAACAAATGATACTCAACCAACTAACTTCATAAAAGGAAACTTGGTCAAAAGTTTAACACTCTACTGTGATATCAATAATGATTCCTTATTCCTATAATTCACCATTAAAACAACCCTATATCCTATAAATGTTTTAAAAAACTTCATATGATGTTAATAAATTGATTCAATAACCTCATGTACTACCCACAAAGCTCTCAATCATGCACTAATACACCAATGACTTGAATTACTCAAGGATTTAAATCAATAAGGCTCTGAGTCTGATCCCCACATATGATTTATATATAATTCCACAAATAAAACAAATATAAATCAACAAATATAGAACCATATTCCCTCAATTCCACCACCCACTAGTCTATTTATGTCACCATGAACCTCCAACGACCAGTCTTATATATGAGGACAACCCTTTTGTAAATATAGACATTCAAACTTGAAAATATTGATGTTCATCACCATAAGAGTACCCTTATTATCTCATTACATTGAATACATCAGTTTACATATATTATGACTAGTTCATCATTGAATAAAATGATCTATAATGATGTTTATTCATAACCAATTTCTCATAAAATCACTAAAGACTATTAAAACCTGGATTACACAAAACATATTTCACTACATTGAGTGATCCAATATTGATGTGTGATATTCCCTCAGGAATATTATGTGTGGTTTTGTACCTATAACCCCAATAAGTCACATCGCCTCATAAAAACTACTAAGCTAAACCACATTATATCCTCCAACAACAAACTCATGATTAAAAAAAAAAGGTATCCCAATCCATTTTTGGTGTCTTTCTCCACTATAGAGACATAGCTATTCTCATCAAATTTTGGGCATCCATACACTGAAATTATCCTAAAAGATATGATGGTTACTAACTCCAAGGTTACCCTTAAAATAATTTTTTAGTGAACTACCTCTATAAGATCTTTATAGATAATTAATAGAACCTGAAGTATTCTCAATAGTCCTCTCACCACCTCATTTATTATTATTCAAACGACATAGTGTATAAACATAAACAGGCACACTAAAACATTCAAGAATTTCTATAAATTCAATATATATCTAATCCTTTCTCATCACATAGTTATTTCATATGATTCAAGGACCTCCAACATGGAATCACACAACTCTTTATCTATAAAAACACTACAAGGAACCATTTCCAATAAAACAAAGCAACCTTAGAACTTGTTTTTAACTTTGAGCATCTAATTCATGCACAGAAATGACCTGTGTTATAAGTACAGTCATGAATAGCTCTATAATCACATGTATACACTTGTTTTATATTTATGAAATTTATGTTACACCCCGAAATAATAGGGTCATGGGCATAAAACATCCTTCCTTTTAACCCAAACCTTTCATCATGAATACTATCAATCAATGTGATCTAAAATAGTGAGGTTCAAGGAAACTGTCTATGTATTTTTCTGATCCACACAAATGTTATTCATAGGTATAATAAATTTTCATCAAAGAAATCCAACCCTCATGCACTAACCATGATTATAACATCACATGATGATGTTCTCACTCGGGTTACTCATGAATAGTATGTGGCACTGACTCACTTGTAACAATACTCGAATATCCAAGGACACAATGGTTTTCCACATAACATAAAACAATATATATTTAAGGATCATTAATTAGATAACATTTTCTATGTACAAATCTATAGATATTTCATTATGTCTCCATCATAGAACATTCATGTTAATGGTCCATAGATACTCAATTCAATTAAACTAATTTCTATTGGGTTCTATATAGTTAACTTTGCATAGGATATAGTTGGAGCCTGAATTAATCAAAACTGTATAATATCCACTCTCACATTATTCAAAATAGAGTAAAAAAACTCCTGAAAATTACTAAACAAGGTACAATACATCTTCTGTGAATAAAGGGACTAAATTATCATTGTCTCCATCATTATTTTTTCCTGGTTGCACCACAAAATAGTATCACATTACCACCTATTAAAAGTAGAAATTTATAGGGTTTTATCAATGTATGATGTTTAAAATTACTCATTTGTGAAAACAAAACAAAATTTATTGACATCAAAGCAGCTGACTTTTTCATCATTATTAAAATCACAAAAAAGTTTCATATTTTTTTGGGAACCAACATATAGAATATGTTGCATGTGACACCTCATGCTGATATGGTCAGGAGTAAAATTCATAAGAAATCATAGACCTAAAAATCTATGAGTGTCACGTGAGGTAAAATAATATAACCATAACATCATAAACTAATAATTTAAATTCATTCCTTAGGTAACCAGGACCTCTATTGAGAAATGAGTTTGCAATGCACCAAAATAAGTTTCATCATCAGATCTGACACATTCATATGTTTCCTATATAATGAATATCAAAATTTGGAAACAAATATAGCTTTGATTCCATTTTGTAACACCCACATCAAAATCACTACGTTTGAGCAAGAGTTCCACATATCCTCATGGTAGCCTCCCCCTATGCAAAGGAATTTGAATATTAATTAAAGTTTAAAGTTGATCATGGGGAAACTATACCCTCAATCAGAGTGGAAAATAATTTATAAATGACTATAAATGATGAAATATACAAAAATAGTATATTGAAAAAGTTGTCATAAATTTAATACGGAAGAAATATGGAAATAAAAAACTCAATTATTCATACCTAAATATAGGACATTGATAACCCATTTGGTTGATCACATACAGAAGAAAGGGAAAAGGAAAAAAGTAAAAAAAGGCTATGTACCCAAATCTATGTGTCACCTACTCATAGTATGATTCTTTTATAGAGTTATCCCTCCAAAAGATCAAACCTGAGACTCATCCAAATATTTATCTACAAAGAATGGGGGAATCTCGAGTACCCATGATTCATGGATACCCGAGTACGGTGTGTGTGCAACTAATTAGGGAACCACCAACTTGGTATAGTACCTAGACAATAAATGGATATTATGTTAATGTGATAAGATCAGCAGAATGAATATAAGAAATAAATAAGAATTCTAACATATTATATATTCACCATTTCACAAATAAAAAAACACACATATCACATTTGGTCATTTGCAAATAAAGATACCGCAAACCCTTGGTTTTATGTACTTCATCTCCAGGCTATAAATATATTTATATTTGAACTAATGAGGTATAGTTTACTATAATGTTTCCACATATATCCCAAAATAACCACATGGATAACTAGTCTCAGATAAATCCACACGGTAATCACGATTTTCCATTGTTATCGGTCAGACCAAAAGGCTATATTTCCCAAATACTCTATCAAGTCAAGTCACAAGCTCATTGTACCGTGACATTGTTTCTTAAGTAAAGTTAGTATATATCATCATTTTCCATAACCATATCTTATTTTAGGTTATATAAGATCATCAATCCTCCATGTCATGCCCCAAGGCCATCAAGCCCAATCGTCCAATTCAGTCTTATCATCATGTAACATCTAGAGTTTGAACATGCTTCCCTCAGGGTCCACCAATACATGATGGGACAACCTGTCACATTAGTACCATGAATATTATATTCAAATAAAATAATATACAATTTAAATCCCATGTAAACCATTTATTCAATCATATGTTAAATTTAAATACATATCGAGAAGGAGTATTAGTATTTAGATGAACACAAATCTAATCAAACATCATACATGGTGTCATTGGATACACACACAGATGTGATCAATAATAAAAAAAGGTCTCATGAGATATACGCACACACATTAATTTTATTAGGAATCAAAAAATGTATTCGTGGGCAACAAACTCACAACCATGTTTTTAAGAATAAAAAATGATCTTATGATATCTAGGTCTCATGTAGAAAGTTCAAATACACAATGGGGTCTCTGTAATATTAGGAACTTATTAGTGATCAATAATTGACCATCAATGGATTCCATAAAGATGGTGAACAAGGGATATGCATGTCCCCTTACACACTGTTCAATTAAAATAGGCATAGTTCCATTAATTAGTTAATACACGAGGTTCACTAACTAATAAAGCATTTTGGTGGATTATAAACCATTTATGAATTAGGTTTAATAAAAAAATAGTGGAGAACCACATATAAAATTATAATAAACAATGTTTAATATATAATGGTAGATTACACGGGACCACTAACCTCAAAATGGATTCAACTCCCATATAAGAAAAATATACTTCTTTTCTATAGTTTTCCAAGTCCATTGGTCCTCCATTGATCATCATAGGTTTCTTACTCATAACCATGAATTGATAATAAATTAATTATAACTAGATTATAATTAATTAAATTTTTAAAATAATTCTTATAACCAATGGATAAAGTCACACTTTCCATAATACTTATCAGGTATCATCGCCTGTTCAGAAACACGACAAACTGCTCATGTAAGGTTGGTATCACCCTTCTAATATCATTGTAGAAAAAGTCCATATTTATCATCAAAAAGAAAATGTAAAATTTATTATATTTAAATTTTAAACACTATAATAATTAAACCAAGTATTTTACCTTAGCCACAAAATCCTTTAATAGAGTTTTTCCTCCCCCGTCACACATCTAATTCTAAGGCACGTGAAATCCACAATTCCAACTCATGATCTGATAGTTAATTTAACTTAATTAAACCAAAAATAAAATATGGAAACATAGAGGGACTTATCATCAATTAAATTCATGTGAATGACATGATATCAAAATCATGGGACATCCTATAGGCATGTAGATCCAAATCATCATTGTTCTCAGAAAATTCCATCATGATCGTGTTGAATTATCATATTATTATTTACTCATGAGATAGGAAAAGGTTAATAAATTATCAATAAAATCAAGAATAATAAGATATAAGATAATTGAGACACCAATGTTTTACATGGTCCATGATATACTATGATTAATTATCCATGATGAATGCCATAGTGATCTGCTAACACATGAGGAAGATCAAGTCTATGATCTTATAGTAATAGATTATGTCAACCATATTCATCAAAATATTACATCTGGATCCACCTTGGATCAAGGGGAACACATGGAGGGAGGATAAGAGAGGTTCACAACATAATAGGACTCCAAAATTCATGCAATAGAGGTAAATCCCAATGGTGGTGAGTGTCCAAAATGACGAAAAAATATCCCCACTTGAATACTGCACAACTAGACACATCAATTGGCCTCTTAAAGACCAATATAGAGTTGGTACATCCTACAAGGCTAAAATATAATACTCACCCAAATAACTAGCTAGTTACTATATTAGCTACCCTGGGTTCTCCAGGCCTCCTATATAGAAAAAATTGAGCTCTAAGACTCCCACCAAGATTCATTCCATATATAAAAACCCCTCATCAATATATTCAAATAGGTATCATATCTTTTTATCCCTTGGTTCTATAAATGAGAATCCAACTAGATGAAAGATTCAAATATCCTTTAAAATTTATAACATGTAATGGAATGGGTAATTATAGTTTTGGTGTGATGTTGGATATAGGAATAGTGAAAAAAGATATTTTTAGTTGAAACATGCCTAACGGTATCAGGATATAAAAAATCTATAAGATTTAGGCCATCATAATTTTTCACAACTTGAGGCCGAGGTAGAGTCTACTTGGACATCATAGTTTGAATACATTGTTATAATGTTCCCACTAGTTCATGTTGATTTAGATCGACCCTTTTCCATGTATTATGGTAGTGTAGTCTCTTAGACATAATTAGGAATCTTAAGTATTGGTATGAAATGTTAATCACACATGAGCGGTCAGCCATGAAAGTTTGTTAGGTAATGTATAATCTAATTTACCTATGTAAAAATTTATAACACATGTTTGTACCATAAAATTAATTATCACAGTACATATGGGGTGAACAAGCAAGCCCACACACCTTATAAATCATGTGTTGCCCATTGGTTCTACCATGTGGCTTAGATGTTCACCTACATGGAGTATTTCTATAATTTATCATAGCATATTATTTTCATGTAATCAAATTTTTTATCTTTAATATTTATATATATATATATTTAAATAGACTGATCTATTTGGTTATCTGATGACATTAAAGAATCATGATACGTAGATTCTGTATTTTTCTCTATAAATCCAATCAATGGTATTAACCATGGTGATCAGATATCTCAAATGGTTATTACACATCACAAAGCATGTTTTTATCCGGGTGAGATTCCCTGTCATTATGAATCGGTTTTAGTACACTTCCATAAACATAAAGAATGTGTCTTCAGTGTTTGGAGTTAGTAAGACCTCTATTAAATGATTATTCAATTTGGGATTCCTCCCCTAGTTATAGTTACTCTATCAACCAATACATATTCTTCAGGGAGACATGGGTCACCAAAACCAGTTCCAGAGAGTTGATATGGTTTTCTTCATTTGGGTAGTTGGGATTCAAGGGGGGTAGTTTTGTATTATCTTATATTTGGGAAGTAATTAATGGGTTTATCTTCTATGTCATAGTTTCATTCCCTCAAGAAAATATTGGAATTTTATGGTTTACTTATTTCTTATTCTGAATTATTTCTTATTCTGTATTATTCTGTATTATGTAGATCACTGATAGTTTTTCAGTGACTATAGTTGGTAGAGTGTTGGATGATTATAGTGGTACCAAGAGGTTATAGAAGATAGTAACATTTATGTCTGGAGCTTGTTGTAGTAAGGATGTCTCTATATTTTTTATTTATGATTTTTCACTTTTAGGTTATTAGGCCTAAATCATTCACTATTTAATTGTGTATTATATACTATTTCATTCTATGTGGATTGTAATTTTTCTAAATAAATTATCTACTTTAATACATATGTAGTGTCTATTTTTCATAAATATTTTTTTTCAGAGATATGTGTTGTGTTTTGGGGTATTAGGATAATGGATCTCGCCATAAGTAATGTGTTTACTCAGTGTTCATTAACAACCTTTTAAGTAAAACTATCTCAAAACATGTTTCATTTACATAATTTACATAATATAAACATTATATCTCACAAAATAATATCCAAAAACAAAAAAACATAATGGACAGTGTCTTTAAATACCAGATACATAGGAAATTTATTTTACAAAATTTATGAACATTTATTCATAATCAAAACATACTAGACTCTCTTATAAACTTCTTGAAATATATACTCATCTTCTTTACCTGGGCAAGTGAAACATATAATATGGGTGAGCAAAATATCAATATGGGAAATTATATCAATATATCAATATGGGTTAGATCATAAGTTTATGATAAAAATAGAATTGTGGAGAAATATCTTATTATAATTAAAATAGAAAAATTTGAGTTGTCTATAATTCTTGATAGAAGGAAATGTAATCTCATATGAATAACATAAACCATGGAACAAAAGTTTTAAAATATGATATAATAGAACTATTATATGGTGGATAATATAATAATATGACATAGAATTATAGAATAGGTGTACGATTATGTGCTTATGAAATAGTGAACGTAGATAACCTCATCAAGTTAATGTTCATTCTTGTGAAAATAAACAATTTGTATCATGTTCATTCTTAATATTAACAAAATATCTAATCTATATCATGTTCATAAATTCTAATATGAATATAGATAGTCTTCTTCTCTTACATACTTAATTTTTTAGTGTTCTTAACTTTCATTGTCTTCATGCACAATATCATTACCTCATGAGTTAGAAAACCTTAACCGATGAACTATAGGGTGATATAGTAACCCACCCTTAATAATACATATATATATATGTTCCATTAGAAAAATCATTCACTATATACTTAATAACCATGGGAAATAAATTTGGGTTCATTCATCACATAATAAAAACACATGGAAATGAAAAAAGGGTTTCACAAGGCATCAAGAATATACCATGGAAATTGACCATAAGAATGTAAATGATTGATACTCAGAATTTAATCACCCAAAATAAAAATTTCATAATAATATTTAAAAGGGTATTAATCAAAAATAATTTCTATGAAGTAAATCTTTAGAGATAAATAGTAAAATTTTGGTGATAATGTAAAATAGTATTATAGAAAATTCTATTATCATTTGTTCAAAAAAATGCTATGTTCAATTTGAGAGGTTAATTTCCATAAAAGAATTACTAAAATTTTTTTCAAACACTTTCATTTTTAATCATAAACATTTTAAATTTTATAACTAAAAAATATAAAGGTATCATATTGGTGAAGCAAACCCACTTTTAGAATACTTATAACTAAAATTATTTTATAATATATAGATATTAAAATATATATTGGTAATAAAAATTTTTTTAGGGGAATATAAATCCATTTATTTATCGGTTAAGGAAAAATGTTTTGAAATTTTTTATATAACATTACTGAAAAACCACAACATAAGATGATTAAACAAAAAAACCTTTTAAAACGACTAGAAGATAAATATAAATTTCATTTAAGGTAACTCATAATTAGGTTTCTATAATTAAAAGAGAAAATGTATTATAAGTAAAATTATGGACAATGAGGAGAAACTGTCTATAAATTTGATGAGAACTATTCACATCAATGATATATTTTTTAGTTAGAAATACATCAATGTAATTTTTTGACCAAAATTTTCAATTTCCCTAGAGATAGTAATTATAATAACATCATATTATTCAATAACTCAATCATGTAAAACCATAGTAAAAAAGTATTCATTATGAATTATGAATGAAGTTTCATTAAGAGAAACACATATAGATTTTGAATTTTTTTAGTCAAAAACATCTGATATAAGAAATTCAAATAGAATATTGAAAATAATGATTTATAAAATATTATTTATTCAAATATATTAAAATTTCGTAGATACACCATTTTAAATAATTCATGGGGAATAATAAGATATATGTCTTAATGTGTGAAAATTGATACATCAAACACTTGTAATTTTTTCTTAGTTGGTTATATAATAACCTATTATATAACAAAAATTTGAATCTTAATAACATATTTCAAAAAATCCATTCCCACAACATTTTATAAACATCATTTATAATTATTATCTAAATTAATATTAGTTAGTTGTTATCTATTTTTGATACCAGGTTTGACTAAGAGAGATTCATTTTGAGCTAGTTTGATGATAGTGGTGTTGTTATTCATTATTCTCATAAATTTCTTCATTCCAAGATAATATATGGTTATAGAATTTATTTATTATTATTATTTATAAAATTTATGTATATTTTATGATATTTTTAGTTATGATTCTTCTAGATGAAATTGTTGAAAATCATGTTTTGGTGATTTTTAACAAATGAATAGTGGTATCTTAATTGATGATTAAAATGTTAATATTACCAGAGGAGAGCAAATCATTAATTAATTATTAATATCCAATATATTTCTCTTAATTTCATACATTTTTGAAATTTATATCCTTTTTCATGTTTTTGGTCAAACCGGTCTCATATGAGTATATAATAATCTATGTGCTAGCATAGCTATGGAAGATACACTTTTGTTATAAAATCATTATAAAAAAGCACAGTGAAATTATTTTTATTTCTTATGTGGATGAATCTGAATAGGGATGATTTATAAGAATACTGTATTTGAAAAATTAGTTTTAATATATAAATTAACGTCTTTTCCTCTTGGTATATTCGTTTTAGGTGGTTATTTTTACAATGGTCACATATAGTTAATATTACTTATATTATAGATAAATTATATTCCTATGAATTAAATAATTTAATATATAACATATCCATTAATTAAATAATATTTATATCAATATTTAAATGCATGTGATGAAAAATGAATCATATCGTTCATGTCAGTGATAGTCCGCACATTCACATGATAAACATATTTTTTGATTGAATGGGAGTGGAATATATAGTGATTATATCATCATTATAACAAGGTTTAAATATGTTATTCAAAACAAGGTAATTAAATAAATATTATTATAATGGTTTGGAAGATGGTGGATAACAAGGATAAGAAATGAATTCAATGGGTAATAAATTACTTCTTTAAAAATTTGGATCTTCTTATAAAGTGTCCTTTAGAATGGGACTTGAGGCACATTATTGTTATTAATGGATTATAAAAGTGTATAGGTGATATAGAAGATGTAAATTGGGTATCTTGTAACATCTCATATGTTTAAATTGTTAAATGGATAATTGTTACAACCCATGTGAATTGCGTTAACCATTCTTTGCATGTGCCTACCTAATTAGAACTAGAAAGATAAAGAGGTTTATCCAGGTGTAATGATCAGGAACGGTGACCCCCAAGATATATTTCTATGTTCTTTGTGAGTGAAGAAAGATACTCTATAAAAACATATCTTGTAATGTGGGGATAGTGGTTGTTATGATTACCCATTTGTGGATGTGGGTGGGGTTGAGAGAGGTGACAACACATGATTTTGGGGAAACAAGGGTGTTTGAGGGGCCAATTTTTTATATAATAGAACCTAATATTCATAACTATTGTTTACTTTTCTATAATCCATGTCATAATAAATCATTATATGTTAATTACATAGGTTTTACCTATCATGTTATCTCCCTAAATTTTCTCCATTGAACACTAAATCATTACCAATGCAATGGATAGTTATATCAAGATAACCCATCATTATGAGCTTCATTAGGCTCAAATTTCATCATATATAATGATAAAGTACCATATAATGAATAAAAATTTTCTATTATTCAAATGTTTCAACATAAAACCCTTGAAAAAGATATTTTAAACCATAACCATATTTCTTACAAAAAACTCATTAAAAAGTGATGAGAAATTACTGTGCTTTTAAAAAAACCTTCAAAAATAAAAAAAAAACAAATAATCAAAAATAGAATTTAATTTGCGAAACCATGTAAATATAAATAGTAAGATATATTATAAATAAAGAAAATGGTGGTGGAAAATTTCACTCAATCCTTATATGTTAATTTGTTTTTCACTTTTCTAAAAATAGTCAAAAGTTTCTCGTATGAAAAAAAATTAAAAAAATCCTTTTTCAACCTTTGTAAATAATGTAAAAATTTGTTGAAAAATAAATTTAAGATCCTTTGAAGTATAAATAATAACATTATTTAATAATTTAAGATAAATTTTATATGTATGATAAATAATTGTAGGAATTTTTGAAATATAATTAAAGGAAAATCATATACCATGTGTCCCGACATGTTTCACTCATAGTCTACACTCATCTTCTTTTATAACCCTCCTTTTGATTAAACATTAACCCTCCATGTTTTGGTATTTTTATAATGTTGGGTCCTATATCATATGGGGAGGTATTTTTTATAGTGATTTCAATGGTTTTTTGTGATGTTAGGGTTTTTTTGAGAAACAAGAATCAATATTTTTACATTAAAAATGATGCATAGTGGTGAACAAAAGGTTTATCATGAGGAGATTGTAGGAAAATCATTAAAACTCTCACACTATTAATTTTTTATTTGTAAATTTATAAATTTTTTTTATTTGACCAAAATTTCAAATAATAAAATAAATATAAATAAAAGTGGAATAAAATTCAATAGAAGACAAATAAGACAAAATAAATAAAGGGATTGAAATCAGAATTGAAACAGTAGTTGTGGGAAAGATTAAACCTTGCAGAAACTCCCCTATTCCTTATTTAAAATTATTTCTGAATGGAATTTCACAATTCCACCCCAAGGAACACTTTATTAACACCCTAGTTTGAATGTACATCATATCAAGATGTCAATATGATTATTTTCCCTACTTTTGAAATGGTTCAATTACTTGAATACCGCCAAGGAATTAAACCAAATCAAAATCCATATTCTCAATAAAAAACCCACATCGAAGAAATTTAAAAAATAAAATTCATTATTTTACACCATATTATGAAACTCAATCTAGAAACTAGTTGAAAAAATACTCAAGAAAGAAAAAAAATAATTTAATTAAAGAATACAAGTATAAGAGATATTGAAAAGTGATTACACATTAAGATCAAAACATGGAGGATAATTTCATTTGATTGTTACTATACTCAACCACTTGGTTATTATACTCACATATATTTATTAGTTTATTTATAAAATATTAATTATTTTCCAGTTTAAATTCACAAAATGTGAAAAAAACATTCTATAATATCCATCCCCTTCCACACAATAAAAAAATATTCTTGATGATGTGTACAGATAAAAATATATAGAAAATGAGGGATGGAAATATGATGTCCAATTGATCTATATATAAATTTGGATTGATTTTATCCTCCTTTATTTTTTAATCATGACAATATGTATTTGATAAAGTTGTTTAAAATTAAATTTTCTATAAAAAATAAAAATTTCAATTCATTATAATATGTTAAGAAATGATTAAGGTTCATTACTAAAGACCATGCATATGTTTGAAGATAATATTCATCTTCATCATGTTTTAAATGGTAAACAAACAAATTAATGATTAAATTTTAATTTTAAATTTAATTGAGAGTTGGTAAATATAATTATAATTCCATTCTAGTAAGAATAAATGATTTTAGATTGTTTTATAACTTGATAGTTCTAATATAATATAGATGGGTTAACTCTGTCAGACAAAAATATTTTCCAAATTGGATAATATATTTGGGGCTTATGATTTTTAATCTAATATTTTCTCTAGTTTATTAAATTCAATCCCACAAACAAATCAATCCTAAAAACGTTACTCAATTTGGATCAATATTGAAAATGTTATGCTCAATATAAAGAGTTGACAAAAAATTGATAAATTTGTAAAATTATGGAATTTTACTTTTAATATCAAAACAACCATAAAATAATAAAATAATATAATTCATATCAAATTGGTAATTTTTTAGAAATTAAATCACTTAAATACAGAAGATAAATAAAAAATATATTAGAATTATCAATTCACCTACAATTAGAACTTGGAATCTTCGATAAATAAGACTCAAAATCTAATCAATGAAATTTCAGACCATATAAAAACTAGATCCACCAATATATAACCATTAAATAAAATATATTATGCCTCCTCAAAATCCATCATTTTATATTCTCTATTCAGTAAAATTAATTTATTTCCACTTCATTTCACATCCCTTCACCGAAAACACTTACCTTATTTCTATTTTCTCTCAACACCCAAATAGTTATTTCAAATAAAAATTTTCTCTCCAAAAACATTTATGAAATATAATATTATTGATAAATTTCTAAATATCTACTTGATGTGAATTAAAACCATGAATTTTTTATAAATATATTATAGATATGTTATATTGATTTGATCAGTTTATTTTTAGATGTCTAAAATTTTATGGCCAAATAAGGAGGGTTTATATCTCTTTGAAGAAAATTTAAAGATTAGATCGGTCATAAATTTTTCCTCTTATTAGATTTCCATTTCGTAAAATTAGATCTAAAAGCATTTAAATTTCATGAATATCCAAAACCATCAAAATTTCATTACAAAAATAACATTTCCCTTCACATTTTTAAAGCAACCGATAGTCACATATTTTTTTTTAGTAGGAACAAAAGGGCACAGATTCATATTCCTTGAATTATATATAAAGTCACAACCATTAGTATAATAAATCTTGTTTATTTTTTGTATTAATAAAATATTGTAATAATTTTTTTAACCAAAATTAAAACCAAAGGATTTATTACACCAAAAAGAACTTTCCCCCACGCATAATTTAAACTAGATCATGAATTTCCACATATAGAGCCGATTGGATAAGGAAAATTGGAATGTAATATGGCTATCCTAATAGTTTGATCAATGATACTAATGTATAAAAGTGTTAAATTTTTATGTAATGAAAAAAATGATTCTCTTGAAAATGGGTCCTCAATATCCAATGAAATGAACCAATAATTTTAAACATAAGCACCTCAACCATCAAATTTTGATAGAAATAAATTAAATTCTAATTAGTATAATCATGGATTGGTTCTCTCATGAAATGGGTTTAATGTGAATAATATATCAAAAAATATGTTTATAACCCTTACTTTAATAGGATATTAAAAAAAGGAAGTGAGACGTGGAAGGAGATTCAAAACTCATAGGCCTTTTAAAGAATTTATCATAGGATTTAACATAAAACAAAGACATTTTCCACATTCATTTATGTTTATTTTCATACGATATATTTTTTACTCAATGAAATAGTTTCTAAAAAAGAAAAATATAATAATTTGATCTCAAAAGTATCAAAACACACAAAAAATTGAAAAAAATAAATGAAAAGAAACATTCTAAAATTTAAAATAAAATCTAAGAAACAAATATTATAAAAAAAATCAAAAAAAATACTAATATAAATAGAATATTAATCTCCCACATTAATTGTTTTCAACTACCTCATTGTGAATAGTTTATGTGAGATTTAAAAATCAATATGATAATACATGACCAAAACAAGTATGATGGAATGAATCAACAAGGTTTTTATTGAGCAATAACATCCTTGAGATAGCCATCTAAAAACATCAACATCAAATCCTATATGAAAAACAAGGAACAATGTTCATAATTTATTAAAATATAGGAAATTAAAATAAAATTAATAAGGGAAAAGAGACTTTTTCTTAACACCCATGTTGGTGATTTGATTTTATTTTTCCACGTTAGGAAGTTATTGCTTGTTAACCCCTATCCAAATGTGTGTGTGGTTTCATTATCATGAACTAAAAAATTAATAGTTTGCTATTATTATTCAGCTCACAATAATTTTAGAATATACCTTTTACTAATTTCATTAGGTTCCTCTCCATGAATTTATTATTCTAATGGTTTAGTGTATAAGGGAAAAATATTAGAGAAACTTTTCAATACTTGATCCTAAAAAATCTATATTGGTTATTGAAATTTAATTACATCATGTTTTTTTTCTTCAATTTAATCTTGAAATTTTATTTCTTCTTTGAAAAAACATATTACTACCATCGTAGTCATGTAAACTAGTGTACTCGTCAGCCCAAAATACCATTCTTTCATAAATTTCCTTAGTCACTTCCATATTATCTGAAAAATCATTCCAATCAAATGAAATGAGAACTAAATTTTTATAAGGTGAAATATTTATCAATTTACTCTCTAAATAATATAGAATAATTGGTTAAAAATTTAAGACTTTTCCACATGCCCTATCATGTTCAATTTTTTTCAAGGAGTGGAAAATTGATTCATCAAATGTAGGTATCAGTTCAAGTTCCTCCAAATCACATCAAAAATAAATCACTCTAATATTTATTCCTCTTTGGCCAACATTTTATATAATGTTTTTTTTTTCATTTTCAAAGAAAAATATTTCACATAGAATTTTAATTTTAACAAATACATCCCAATAATTTTCTAATGGATTTTTAATTCCAAAAGACACATTAATTGGGAAATCATTAATATTTTATTCAATTAAATTTAAAAAATGAGACAATATATCATTTTACAACTCACCCACAAAATTTTATTAAATATAAAAAGAGGTTGGAATAATATTTTACATTTTATGGGTCTATTTTTTATCTTTTAATTCTTTCAATTATTTTAATGAAGTGGCATGAATTTCAATTTTATACTTACTTCTTGAATCATAAAATCATTTTGTTGACCTACCAAATTATTTTGTGGGATAATGGACTGTGTTTCTTGGATCATGAAATCATTTTCTTGAAGAATCAAATAATTTTTTTCAACATGTTTTTTCAAAATATTTTCCTCATTAGACTGCTCAAATTTTTATTAATCAAGGAAATCATATACGTAGTCAGTATGATAATACATTTATTTAAGATAAACATTTGTGGTTAAAAACTATAGAAATTCAAAAAGTGATTAGAAACAATATTAGAATCCATATATATAATGAATCATGATAATTTGTGGGTTTTTTTAGAAAACATCAGTCAATAATTTCCCATTAAAAATAAATCACATTAGTTACCACTAGGTTGTCTCACAAAGAGGTTTCAGTTTATGTTTTAAATAAATCACAATGTTAGTTTGTTTACATTAAATGATAATATTTGTGTATTTGATTAAAATATATAATATAGAAAAATAAATAGAAACTATAGTGGAATAATTCAAGGGATAATTTTGAGGGTATAATACTATGAAAACACACACACACCCACATGATACAAGGATATGTCCTATCCTCTTTGGGTATTACCCATCCAAACATCCTCTTCATTACAATTTTATTTTTTCAAAAATACCCAGTTGGAACAAAAATTACTACATGGCCCAAAGGCCGATTTACTAGCCCAAAATCCCATTGCAGCATCATGCATGCATTATCCTACCTGTATCATGAAACATGCTTGCACCATTGCCTACCTATTTCATTGTCTACAAAACCACCTATATAATGCTATAATAGTTCTTTCACCCATCAGGACATTAACTACGGACCACCTAGCTGTGGAGGGTAGTGGATGGGTACCACTAATCCATAGCACTAACCACATATAGTAGAATAATATTCAATTTAAAAACAAAAAACTGATAAAAATTTAATTGGATTGAAATATGAATTGAAATAGTTGTGGTGGATAATTTTAGACCTTGTGAAAACTCCCCTCTTCCCTTTTTAAAATGATTTCCCAATTTAATTTATCAAATCACATTCAAATATCTCTATATAAACACTCTATTTTTTGAAAGATATCATATCATGATATCAATATGATTTGTATCCCTCCTATTGATGTGATTGAATTTATTGAATACCTATAAGCAATCAAACCTAATAAAAATCACTATCCCCAACAAAAATACCTCACTAAAGGAATATAAATAGTGAATTGAATTATTTTACACTATAGGGTTGAAAACTATCAAAAAATTTAGATGAAAATGTTTTCAAAAAATACGAAAACACTTTCATTAAAAAATATTAATTCAAGATAAATTCAAAAGATATTACATATGAAGATCAAAACTATGAATAAAGTTTCTTTTTGTTACCGCCATACTTGAAAATTGGTTCATAGCCTCACATATTTGATGAATCAACATTCTTCTAAATTCATTATGTACTAATGTTAGTGCACATTATGTTCAAAAAAAATTCTATTAGAACTCTTTCCTTCCTCTCACAACCAACAACAACCAAGAAATTTGGAAAATATAAAAATATATAGAAGAGGAGCGGTGGTAATTTGTTGTCTGATCTATGTACATCCTATATTTGTTCAATTTAGTCCTCCTTCTAATCCAAATATCCGTTACAGGTCCTAATAAACGTTGTTCAACAATGAATTATTTTTCGATGATTATAATTTTAACTCATTTGGCCTCATTTAGTAAAATATATGTGGTTTTTTAATTCCAACATTCTTATTCTGAAGTGACACTTCAACATCCTAATGTTTCACATGTTTAATTCCCATCACAATGAATGTATTTGAATTTGAGATATAATGGAGAGGTTTTTCTTCCAATTATAATTAATTTAGAGTTATAATCACAGAATTTTAACACTTTTATCCTGATATATTACTAATTTAATGAGGAGGGTTCAATTCCCTTTGCCAAAAATATTTTCTATATTGACTGATTTTTTGGGCCATATAAAATTTGATTTGTCACAGGGTCCAATTGAATATATTGAATCCAACGAACAAAAGACCCCAAAAAATAAATTAATCAATGTGAACAAATATTGAAATTGTTATGACCAAAATAAAAAAGTGATAGAAAACAATTGAATGTCTATAATTAAACAATTAAAACATTAAAGATTAAAACATCCCTAAAATCCAAAAATAATAATGTTATACTCAAATTGGTAAAATGGTAGTGACTAAACAATTTAAATAAAAATAATAAATAATTTGAATAATATATTTATCACTTATATAATCTAGATTTTTCAAAAAGTGTGAAGGATATATGATAGGTGGTTCCACTTTATAGGTGAGGGGAGTGACACAATTGTTATTTTTCTAAGAAAATGCATATTATAAATTTCCTACCCATTATAAAGTGGCACAAAAATCTATCCAATTTCTATTATATGATATTAAGGATTGAAATTAATTTACCAATAACTTGTAAGAGTATATTTTTTCACCTTATCACAACATTTTTACCTTAATTAATCAGATTTATCCTTTACAATGTTAAAAATTGTTCATCATGGTTACTATTTTTGTAGACCAAACATAAAATTAAACTCACTAATAAATTTTAACATATTAATTTAAAATATTAAATATATTCTATAAGATTCAATTTTTATAATTGGTTTAAATTTCTTCCAATAAAAGTTCATAAAATAGATGGAAAAATATTTTTCAGAAAATTGGTTTTTTGGGTATAAAATAAAATTATACCAAAATCAAATATTTTTTTGATTGATTTGGAGTTATTTATTTTTTATAATAAAGTATATATTATTATACATGAAAAAAATCCAAAAAATGGGACTTCTAAATAAAATTTTTTAATGAAATAAAATGATTTTTTACCGAAAAAATTGTGAACTTCCACTATTCACTCAAAATCATTCATTTCAGAAAAACCCCAAAAATATCAACATAAGAAAATTACAACATGAAGATTTCAAAAATAAAGGCAGTTTTTTAAAATAAATTTTCTATGATTGCTCGAAATTAATTACAATTTCTGCATGAAAAATGAAATAAAAAACATTTTTATGAAAATATATTTTTAATGAAAAAATTAACTGTATTCTCATTACTTTTAAAATAACCATTATTAAATGAAGATTGAATAATTAAATTGGTTATATAATATAATTATTTTATTATATTAATTTATTAATAGTGATTAATGTAATCAATTAAGATAAAAATACAATACACACACATATAAATTGTTTTATGAAAAATATATCTTTTACATTCAAAGTACATTATCTTCATTTCCAAAAAATTAATAATCAATGTATTATTATTAAGGAATATTTTATTCAATATATTTCATAATATTTTCATTCCGATTAATTCCCTCTAAACTAATGGTAGGTTATAATTTTCATATTTAAAAACATAATATTTATGTACTATATCGCAGTTCACTTATCCTTGATATTGTGTATACTACATTATATTAAATAAATTATTTATGGAAAATAAATTCTAAAGTCATTGGTTGTTACATATTTTCATAATATAATTGTCATGAATTAGGTTTTACTATAATGAATCAAGTTTATTAGTGAATATTTTTTAAAAAAACATTAAATTTTACTTGTTGTCACTCTTTCACATCGTACCTAATTTCTTCAATTATATTAGAACAGTTATCAATATAAATTAACTCTTATTTTAAATTAAAAATGAAAAAATTGGACAGAGAGATTTTATACGACCCCAGCTCCATTGATGATTCCTCAATACAAGTTCAAATTCCAAAAATAGACAGTCAAATATTGAATTCATTATAGAAATCAAAAACTAGAATTACGTATATATATATATATATTGAAAATCAAGTAGATGAATGTGCATTGTCTATGCAGGTATATTTAGATGAAATTCATGCAATGATACATTATAAAAAAGTTCCAATTCATTTGTTTGGAAGACATAATAGTAGGTAGGGGTTTTAAATCACATCAGTACATTGACCGAAATATAATAGGTTATAATGAAAGTAAAAAACTTGCAAAAAATTCCCCCAACCATTATGAAAAAAGGATTCCCTACAACAACATAGGGTTGAATATTTAATATAAATCTATTTATAAGAGAAAAACATATGTGTTCAATTTTATTAGGCATGAGGGGTTATAGACAATGTTCATAACCCATCTATTGTGTTGGTGCCTCGCCCCCAACCTTACATCAACTTTAATTCCATGGTCCTTAATGATGTGTTCATATGTAGTGACACAAGAACCTCCTATCATAAGAGTGTTTTTTTAATTTTGGCCCATCGATGTATATATATATATATATAGATATATATATCCAAAGGTGTAATAGTTATTCTAGTAGCCCTAGGATATACCTATGGGAATAAGTTACACATATTTTCTTATATAGAATATTTTATTTCCAAAAAAATGACCAAAGATAAATATGTATATAACCGAATATCAATTATGATAACCAATACATTATTAATGTAATTAAATTTCAATATGGTAAGAAATTTATAACAAAACATGATAAATGAAACATAACATTAAAAAGGTAACCAAATATAAAAAATGATTCTTAGAATCATTGTCAATAAGGTCATAGCTTTTCCTGCCACCACCAAAACCCTACTCAACAACATGTTCTATAACGCCCTGACCCCAGTTTCCTAGAGTCGATGCATTATTTTAATACATTAGCATAATTACATTGAATCGAGTCCCATAAGACTAATGACTTTAGCGGTCCTGGAAAATAGATTGCATAAATAAACATTACATTACATGTTAGAAAATAAAGCACAACATAATGATCCTTTGAGAATTTCATTAACCCCTAGCTTAACCCTGCTTATCAATCATAATACAGTTCATGGAATCCTAGGAAAATAAAACATAAGAAATGGGTGATCTCAGATGATCAGTAAGGATAAAAATATAGCAGAAACTTTCATAAATAAGAATAAACATTTAAGTCAATGTATAAGTCTAAAAAAGCCATTTAAAATTAAAATTCAGTATAATATGGAAAAGGAAAATTAAATAATTCTATTTACTTATTCACAGTGATATTCTACTAGTCAAATAATCACATGTAATATCAATATCAAATTTCATAATGATGGAATGCATAATGTCAGGCTTCATAACCACATAGTCAAGGCCTTGTGCCAAGACTACAAATAAGATTTGGTCAAGGCCTTGTGCCAAGACAGTATTTGGTCTCATTAGACCTGCCAATACATTGAGGAGCTATAGCGGGCTCCACCTGTCACTTACTAAGTCCAATGCATTCTTCATATAAAAAGGTTTAAACATAACAAAAACATTCGTATTTAAAATAGAATAAAAAATGCCAATACATTGTCCCTAAACCATGAATGGTGTAAAATTAACATATCCATAGTCAAATATATCACAAAACATTAATAAAATATGGAAGATTTTATCATAATAAATCAACATCAAACATGTTTAAAATCCATCAAAGGATGTTGACATAGATGAAATGAAAACTATTTGAAATAAAAAACTATTTCTATTTTGAAATCATTTAAATGTCACATAATATTAAAATAAAACATTTATTTTTAAAATATTCATATAAGCTTGTATGGGAACCTTTGACGAGGATATAATGGAGGAAAATTGCCACACCCGCCGTATAAGTTAAAAAAGACATTCATACCTTAATTTTGTCGAAAATGTCATAAAGTACCTTATTTAGAAAATGACCAAAAGATTCCTTTCAAAACACATATGTTCAAATAAAGGTATAAATGACTATAACCCATAGTATAGTAAAATATAAAAAAGTTTTGAATTACATTTTTAAGAAAACATAGATGTGGATGATAAATATGTCCCCGTAAATACTTACGTATTCACAACCTCAGATAAGTAAAGAGATTGTAGATTTAACCATTACCTTGTAATTTTCCTTGGTCAAGGGTATGTCAACCTCATGTATAATAGTGAAATAATTATTATAAAATTATACATGAATAATATACAAAAACATGATGTCATATATGTTCCTCTAATATTGCTTTGTTAATAATATTTTAGTAGTATCATTGTTTCGGGTGTTAACTGATCTGTTTTCCTTTATATTATTGGTTACATAAGCCATGTTTGTTATAGATAGGATGTATTTTATTTATATCTTGAATGATATTAATTTCTTAAAAATTATTTTTAATCATAAAATGAAAACTATTCTGGAAGGATTATGATGGGGAATTAATCTCATCGCGTTCATGGATATGGTAATCCGTACGTACGCATGAGTGAAAATATAACTATATTGAGGGTGAAATCATATGTAATTGGATGGTATATCATATATACAGAATCATTGACAAGTTATATTTATTATTTACTTTAGTTATACTTATTATTTTACCCAACCAAATAATGAAGTGTTTGAATAACAAACTACACCATGATGTGGAGACGGTAAGCCGTACAAACGCACGTATGGTGACTTTTTCATTTATAGGATAGATAGAATACTGAATATGTTTGTGCCATATTTATAATAACATAATTTTATGTAGGAGGTACTGAATTTATTTTTTGGTATGGAAACAACAAAGAAAGATGAAGTGGAAGAAGAACAGAACATGAAAGAGGATGGTGAAATTATTACCTCCTTTTTAGATGTTTCCAATTGAGTTGATCAAAATGGATCCATATGATGGATTTATGATCAAATTAATGACTCTAGTTTGATGAGAGGGATGTTTGAAGGATATTTGGTCAGGATTTGGCCGATCCAAATGGCCTTGGAGTTGTTAAATTTATAGAAGTGGAAGTACACTTTTATAAGAGAGGTGAGGGTCACTTTAGGAAACGCTGGAAATATTATTTTATAATAAATTTTATTTTAGTTTATAATGGCTTTAAAATGATTTATTTCGAGGATAAGGTGGTTATGGGTCAAAAAACGCTCAACCAATAGGTTTTAGTTAGGTTTAGGTCGCAATAGTAACCTTATCCTTTAGATTTAACTCATTGTTAAATAGTTTGACATTTACCATCTCTCTTTGTATTTTTATATTATATGGTTAATAAACATACTATAACAAGCCAATAGAACCCGAAGTGGTTAATTATTAATATATATAACCTTATCTAAGTCATTTGGTTGAACCTTGTATTTTTAGGAATATGATAACAAATAATAATATAGTATTTTTTTTAAAACTCAATTATCTCAATTTTGACACTATTTAGTATTTATTTTTTTTAAAGCCATAAATACTTTATCACTTTGAAGAAAGTTTATATAATAAACCCTAAAATTTCATTTTGACCTATAAAATTAGTTTAATTTTTCATAAGTATCAATTTACATTTATTTAGATATTTATAATATCAATTATTTTAATCTTTCATTAATAAGGTAATTATTGCATCATCATTCTGTCATAAATAAATTTATTAATTTAATGTCTAATAATTATAAATAAAATACCATTATGTAGGAAATATTTTCAGATTTATAATTAATATTTTTAGTCTAAGAGATAACTTATATAACCACTTAAAAAATTGTTTTATTAAAAGATATATGTTTTTGAAATTTTTGTCTTTACTTTTAATTAATTAATATAAAGTGTCATTATCAATCTCAAGTATCTCCATGGGGTCCCAGATTTAACCCAAGGATTCCCATGGCCATACATGTATCAACCAATATAAATAGGACACATGTTAGGTTAAGTTAATTTTATTATAATATTTTTTGTTTAGACTTGTTTAACAAATTTACCCTTTAACCATGGTAAATAAAATATTAACTAAAGTAAATATCCATAATATATAACAAATAAAAGTGACATATTTACACAATTTGGAAGACCTGATTCCAAATATGGAATCCATTTTTCCAAATTCAAAACATATTAGTGGTTTAAATTAATTTAAAATTAATTCCCATTGTCAAAATGAAAATCTTGTTTTGAAGAAATAAAAAATATCAAAAGATAGACACTTGATTATGTCCAATTTAAATGTGAAATTACATTCAATGACAAATATTATATTAAATGATAAAAATATAATCTAATAAAACTTTAAAACCACTCAAATGTGTAATTTAGCTCTATAAATTATTTTGATTACAAAAGTTGTTTTTAATTACAGTTAAGTATTTTTTTTACTATTCATCAAAATTTAAAATTTATCAAAAAAGTACCAAAAATTCACCCCAAGAAAATTTTGATATTCCAAATCCAAAAGTGAAGTTCATTTTTATGAATAAAATTTATTAAATTTTAAAAATTGTGTATTACTATTCATAATGGCTAGTTTGATTGGTCGTGGTGTGCTTGAACTCGGGGTTTCATGTAACACAAGATATTGAATTAATTTGAAGAGATAACGTACTATGAAATAATGAGGTGTTACATGTTCACTATCACTATCTACCACATCTTCTTCAACATCATCTCCATTGGTAGAATCATCATCACTGGATCCAAAAATAACTAGTAGGAGGAGAGGGGTCCTTATAAATAGACAATATCATCATCAAACAAGAATCAATTATTGCATCACACTCTACTAAAAGTAATGATGAAAGGGAAGATGTATATTTCTCAGTCTTTTCATTGACCATGTTTTTTCAATCATCTACATGTCATGTTTCTTTTTTTAATTTTAGAATTTATATGTTCCTCTATAATTATACAAGGTTATTTTTTTATATAATTGATGTGATAAGACCATTATTTATATGGTTCAATATTCTTCCCATGAAGACAACACACCCTACATAGATTACCATATCCTAATTATAGCTAAAAATATTCTCAATAGATAAATTTCAACATTATTTTTATTATACTCCCTCCAAAGTAATTTTTTTAGAAATATATTACATTAAATAAAATGAAAATATATTTCATAGAAAGAAATTTAGTAAAAATAATAAAAATAATAATATACTTACATTTATTTCTTAGGTTATAGTATTTACTATTCCACAACAATTGTTTTCTTTTCTTGTAAAAAATTAGATAGTGTGAGGAAGATATCCATCAATATTCAATTTTTTCTTTTGGGAAAAAATTTATGATGTTGAATCAAATGATTTGACTTAAAAAAACACTTAGTAGTGTGTCTTAATTTTTTATTTAATATCATCGACAATCTCATATAGTTGATATAAATATATTAGAACAAGATAAAAAATAACTAACATAAACAATATTAACTGAAAAATAATTTATATCATAAAATAAATTCAATTAGTGAAGAAAATAGAATGTAATAAAATTCATTATATTTTATAACCACAAACCACATTACAAAAAAAAATTAAACCAAAGTAAAAAAATATGTGGATATATGATTTAATGACACTATATAAGTGAAATGTCTACTATTTTGGTTTTCGGGTATTCTTTTTCTTCATTTTAAGTGATATCTGTCTAGGTGTGCTTATTTTATGTCAGTTTCATTTTGATTTATTTCAATTTTATTTTATTTTTATTTTTTCTGTTTTCTTCAAATTTCTTTCTATTTTTTGGATCATATATAAACTAGTACAATTATGTTTCTTAAATTCATTTTTGTTCAATTCAAGTTGGGTTGGTTCTATTTCATTATATTTGAGCCATTTTTTGGACTAATTAAAATTTTTTATTGTTGATTTGATTATATTTTTCAAATATTTTCAGTTTTTTATATTGGTATATAATATTATTTTATCTTTATTGGATTCAATTTATTAAATTTCGGTGTGTTTTTTTTGGACTTTTTTGGTTTGATTAAATATATTTCAACTCTATCTTATTAAATTTTGTTTGGTTTTTTCTAAATTTTGTTCTATCTGTTTTGGTTAAAATTGGTTTGGTTTAGTTTATTTTTGTTTTTTTATTTTATATACTTTACATTGGATATTTAATGTTTTATTATGTTTAAATTAGTTCTTTTTATTTTAGTTTGTTTTTTTATATTTTATTATAATTATATTTTGTTAGATTCAGATGGGTTTAGTTCATCAATGTTAAATTTTATTTTATTTGTATTTTACAGATTCAATTAGGTTAGTTTCATTTTTTATCATATGGTTCATTTTGTTTTTGTTAAATTGTTGTTAGTTTGGTTTTATTGTGTTTTGGCTCGTTAAACTTCTATTTTTTTGTTTTGATTATCATGAAATCATTTCAAATCAATTTTTTATTTTTTTCATTATCTTTTAGGTTTGGAAAGAATTTTAGTCATTCATTGAGAATATTTAAATTTCAATTTGTTATGTTTAATTTTATTCATGTCTCATTTTATCTATATCACCACACCATTATGTTCACTTATAATGAAAAATATGAAATTTGATTTCAATGGAGTCTATTTAAAGACATTTAATAGACTCAAGATAGAGTTAATCTCAATTATTATCATGTATACACTATATTGGAGTTGAAAATAGTTGTGATGAAAGTTATTTCTTAGTAGGATTTGTCTTTTGAAGATAAATTTCGAATAAAAACATGTTAGATATTATGATACCATGTCACTAGAACATCAATTTAATTTCATTTTGATTATATTTTTTATTTATAACTATATATATAGTTATTTAACATTATTTAAAATTATGATGAATACAATTATCATTATTTTTATGCCATTTATATTATGGTGGCCATGGTTTGGATTTTATCAGCACTCAATTTTGTTTAACTCCATGAATAAATGGGTCGTGGATTTTCAAATTATCAATGGATATTAATGAGGGGTCATTGTCTTTTTGAGTGTCCATCAATAACATTGACCTGATTTGGGTGAATGTTTTAGGGTTTCACCCATATCATTTGAGATATTCTAATTAATGTTTTCCAAATTAGAGAAGGTGTGTGTATTAAGGAAATGGTGATGTGGTCTGGCCTACACTTTGATCTATATGGTTTGATGCCTTAGATTATGATAGGAAAAGTTTTTGTTTAATAGAAACATAATTATTTTATAAAAGGTCTCGATATTTTTAAGTGATAAAATAAAATTAATATTGGTGTTTAAATTATTCTTTTAGTGTATTTGGAGGTATCTTTTGGTTTTGAGAAATATTTTTTAGATTTTGGAATGATTAGGAAATTAAGAAAGGTGGTGCCCTGGTACTGAGACTGGATCAGGTACCCAGTGGAATCTTAGTAGTTTTAGATTCACTTTAAAGGCCTCAATGTTCCTAGTGGACATTGAAAGGGTAACAAACTAAAATACTTGTGTTTTTTATGTTTGGGGGAGAATTTATTTTTTCACCTCAAAAAAATTTATATCCTTTTAACCGAATATTTTTTCAATTTTATGTTATATGAGAACTCATATGGAGATATCTGTCTCCACTAAATCATTTACATCAAACCATAATCCATTTATGATTTTATTTAAAGCCCTTTATTAGTGAATTCTCATCATCAGTTATCTAGAGTGATCTATCCCTCTAATATCTTATTGTAAATATTTCATTTATGGTAGTGATCTCACTCACATGTTTCTATAACATAGTTCTTATGAGATCATTAAAATAAATCATTTTCATTTTTGTCTAATTGCTAGTACTATACTATATATTATAATAAATGATATATAGAAATATTTTCCTTATTATATCACCTTCTCATTATGGATGTGATAAATCATTTCTTTCTTCCTTGTTCTAGTTTGGCTTAATGTTTTCTGCAGTGGTATACCCTCATCCCCTATACCAAAACGAGGAATTCCATATATTTATATTTAGGTAAACCCCTGCTTTTAATATATTTCATTATGGGTAAAACAAATAATGATTTATTTTTTAGTGAATTAAATATGCCTATCATATTTTAAACTAATAAATCTATTTATAAATTATTTTTAAAATGGTTGACATCTTATTCATCTAATTAAAAAAAATCTATCATTATAGAAAAACTTGAATATTTTTTAAATAAATTGTATAATGTTTTATTTCATAATATAAGGCATGTATTATTAATCATGTTATAGGACATGCCAACATGATACATTTAACAGGTTTGGAACCAACTAATTAGGTATTATAGTAAAAAAATCATTAGGTATATGATTGTCATTTGAATGACATGCCATGGATTTTAGGTAAAATAATGTGTAACTGAAGGAATTGAAAAATATTAAATCTTGATGATGAATTACTGGAATATTATGGGATTATCCACAACCCATTGGATAGGTAAAAGTTCTAATGGGAATGTAATGATTTATAAAGAGAACATCATATTTCATGAAAAAATAATTGATGTAAATAAGTCTACAAATGTGTACTAGGTTTATCATTTAATTCCAGAGTTAAGTTATCTCTTTAAAAAATCAAATTTTGGTACTCTATACGATTTTTGGTAATATATGTAAATATTAATGGGGATTGGGGGAAAACTATGAAATAAATGGAACAATGTATAGTAAATTGTAAGATACATAAACTATTTATTGTGATTTTGTGTTTGGGTCAGATGCGCATGTGATATCTTTTCAAATGATACTATTACATATAGTTCAAAATAATTTTTATGTATAAGAACCATGATATTTTTAATTGGATATATTATTTTTTCCATGTAGATATCGTCCTTTATAATCTCATCATCTTTTAACAAAATATTTTAATTGAGAATTAAAGTAATATTATTCACACAATTGGGGTGAAAAATGAAGAAGTTATTGCTCGAGGAATATCCTATTTTTTGTGAATGGTGAGTCATTGTTTTTTAATTACATCAAGTGGTATGATAAAAATATAAAATAGTTTTAAATTTAGTTAAATAATAAATTAAAGGATTTTTTCACAAAATAAATTATCCCAATTCTAACATTTTCAACACAAAAAGTGATTTTAATAACAAGTGTTTTAAAATTCAAAAATGTTACTTAAATAATAGAAATACACACTATTTGATATACATATATAATCAATTAAATAAAAAGATAAAATATCCAATCTAACAACCATTCTGGTTTAAAATCCTTGTTATTCAAAATATAATTTATTAAATTCCAATCACAAAAAAATTGAAGAAGGTTATTATGATATGAGAAATTTTTTGATTTAAAATAAACCAAAAAAAATACCATAAACAATTTAACTAAATTTAAACATGTTCTTAAATAGTTGAAATTTCAATAATAATGAAAAAAAATTAATATTTGTTCTTATAAACATCATTCATGGAAATATAACTAATTCAAACATATAAATGGAGTATATAAGAGTCATAAAGGGTGTAGATCACGGTGATGTATAAAAGTGAGAGGTTATTGGAATATTTTATTAATAGATGGGATTGGATCAATTTTTTTATTATAATTAATTTAAAAAAATTCTATTGAATGAAGAAAAAAATAGAAAATAACATCGAAAAACATTTATTTTTTTCACAATTAACACAACATTAAATTTTAAATTCATTGTTATTTCTCATGAAATACAAGAGATGTTTTTTTGAGAGTTTGAATATATTTTATGTCGCATTTATTTATTTTATTTCTTTTATATTTCTCCTATAAAAAATGCCATAGAATTTATTAAATATCAATTAAATTACTAAATTCCACTGTAAAAGTACTTTCAAATATATATATATATATATATATATATATAAAACTAATTCCATAAACAACGATATCATCCAATACAAAATCATATATTTTTACTCTGATGAGGGTTATCAAGGAAAATTGGTATTTCATTAAGCTTAATACCAACTATTTGCTTCCAACCAATATACAAGTTGTACATGTATTCTCACCCAAATTCGCCTAACTTCAATAACCCATTATCCATGAAATTATATCCAATTGGAAAATTATAAAAGAGATTCATTGAAAAAATTATTTGTTAATAAAATGTTATATATATATTAACATTAAATAATCAAATCATAGACCACACATCATCATTTTTTTGGTCTCTAACATCTATCCAACTTATTTCATGAGTGGGAACATCATTTTTTTTGTTTAAAAAGTACAACTGGAAAAAATTTTCATTTCTCACCATTTTTACCAGTAATATAAATTTCATTATTTTATTTAACCATAATCTATTCATGATAATTTTGACCTATAACCCCTTTGTGTGAACTCGTCTTCTTATAGAGGATGCATCTTGTCACGTAAAATATACAATAAGTAAAAGAAAACAATATGTATGTATTTAACATTAATCAATTTTATAAATGATTAATCACATTCCATTATATGGGTGATCCTTTATCCTATATAGTGTTTTATCTTTAGGAAGAGGAGGTGTGGTATCCAATACGGTGGGTGGTGGGATACAAAAAAGTACGAGTATATGATAAATTTCATGATGAAAAATGTACTAATTTAAGGGAAAATGGTTGACAGTTTTCTACTGATGATGGAAAATATAGATATGGTGGTGGTATATAAAGAGGATAAATTCCCGATATATAATATTTTGGGGATCATAAATAAGGTTGTATGGGAGGATAATAACTACCATATTTAGTGGGTGTGGATGGAAAAGGATATGGAAAATACCCCCTCATGTTCAGGTATTGAAAATAAAAAGACAGAATCATCATAAAATGAAATCTTAGTGAATTATGTTGTATGGAGGGAGGCTAAACTATATAATCTATTATAATGAATCGTTATTATAGATGTTTAACCATATAATTTGACATACATGTGCCCTTATCATACACTTTAACATTGAAACAAAATCTAGTTGTCTCCTTAATAAAGTTCCTTGTTATTGAATGGATGATAAAATAAAATGAAACTTAAAAAAATTGAAAGGAAATAATATCTAATCATAAAAACCATAATCACAAGATTTAATATTATAAAATAATTAAATTTTTTTTATTATTAATAAAATATTAAGTTTCATTCACAACTAAATTTTAATGTGGATATTTCTAAAACTATGCCAACATATTGGTACGAATTTTTTTGAGAGTAATATTAATTTAATTTTCTAACATAATAAAGATAATAAAATAAAAATCATATTTATAACATATCTAGTAAAAATATTAAATACTCACTACTATGATCCAAGGTGACATTCCAAAATATTTAATATACTCATCATTTCTTGAACTTTTTATCCATATAACTTCTTTGTAATCATGTGTAATAACTATAAAATTTAAAATAAAATTATGAGATAAATAGAAAAAAATAAAATTTTAAATAATTAAATTTTTTAACTAAAGAAAAATAAATATAAAAGGAAATAATTTTTACAGTAATGATTTATCAACTTAAAAATATTTGTTTTATTATGATTTTATAGTCGGTTACCACTATAACAAATCATATTTACAAAAAAATCAATTTAATATAGAAGAAAAAAAGTTAAATGAGGTTTTATTATCAAAAATAACTCTAGATTTATATTTATTGACTTGAAATATTTTGAAAATTATATCATAGATGAAAAACGTAAAACAAAATAAAAATTAATGGGTTGATACATGAAAAAAAATTGATAAAACATAATGAAATTATTGATTTTATAAATTTCATATATTTTTATTAAATTTTTTATATTATTATTATTTATTTATAATATTAAATGTTTTACGTTCTAATGTTTATATAATCAAAATTGTTTATGTTATGTTCTCTCCACTTCCATATATTTGAATATTATGTAATACACATTATAAACTATAGAAATGAATAATATATTGTTAAAATTATAAATAAAACACATATTAAAATATATAATTGTAATTATACGTATCACTAAGGATTAAAAAAATTAAAAAAGTATATTAGATTCTATATTTTTTTAAAAAAAAATACAATCAATGGTTATATAATAAAAAATAGGTTTATTTAAATAACATAAATTTTCATAATTTACATCACAAAATTAATTATAAACCATGTTTAAAACATTTAAAAACCTATAAAATATCTTAGAAATATACAAGAAATAGTTAAAAATGCTTCAATGTTATGTGTGCTATATTACAATACCATGTTCACAATATATTTTAATAATTGAATCATCGGTTTCATTAAATGAAACATTCTAGTGAATAATAAAATGTTTAACAATAATATCAATATCATTCATTCATTCATCAAAATAAATATCATTGTATGAGATAATCGATAACACACAATTGTTTTAGTTGGTCAGATATATAAAATACCAATCATGCTTATGATGCATTAATGTGTTGTTCATTGGTACAAAGAAAACATTGAAAATATAACACTATAATTCCATAATTATCAATATGTGTGCCTTTTCATTTCATCAATTCAATCAACATACATTTCAATATTATGAAATGTATTGTAATCTAAAAAAATTATTCATTAAATAGCCCCATAATGTAATATTATTTCATATCAATGTACCTTATCTGAAGAAATTTCATAAAAATCTATTATTTTTATTATTATTACAATTTCATGTTGATTTTCTGTGTTTTTTCCATAGATATAAATAATTAATATAAATCAGTTGGAAACCATTTCATTACAATCACATGACACATAGTTTAGACCAATGTGCAATGCCCTTATTTCATCATAGACATCTTCCATTGGTAAACATTGAACCTAAAAAACTCCATTATCTAATATTAAACAAATACATGTGATTATTTCCTATACAAAAATTTATACCTTTGACTTTAACTAAATAGGAAATTTCTTATTTTTAAATTGATCTGTCATCATAACAGTTAATGAATTATATATTACTTCTATAATTATATACTTCCTCTAGAGATAAGAACATTATAAGATAATTGTATCTATGTAAAAATATTTCTAATAAAAAAACAAAAAAAATTAGTTCAATTTTCTCATGTAATAATATAAAATGTCATAATTTTACAATATTTTATAGTGATAAATTTCTCACTCTTCACTTATTAATGTACATTACTTTAATCAAAATATTCTAATTTTTTTGGGTGTTAAAGGAAATATAGGATAAATTAGATGGTATTTCTAATCACCAATTATGATCAGTAAACTGAACCTCGTAGTGATGTTATCCAAGTTTGATGAATGATAATTCATGAATTCTTACACAAAATAACCTTTCTTAATATATCTTATATTATAATACACTTCCCTCATATTAGATTTTAATGTAGAAATAATTATTCATATCAAATATTTATTCTTAATCGAAATATAATGAATAAAAAACTTATATGGTATGATATAGTATTAGCTGTAACATACATATGAAAATGAAAAGGGGAAAATATTCTATAAGGCATAAATAGTTGTCATTGTTTCTTTCTATATTTTATAAACAAAAATCTCCCCGTTATTTTTCTTGAGGATCTTAATAAAAAATATATAGTTTAATCACAAATATTCCATTATATAAAATTCAATGTTTAATGTAAATGGGAAAAACTAATTTAAGATTAAATGGTTGTCCACTGTTTTATGATATTATAGTTTTAAATCATTTTTATTCACCCATTTTAAAATGTTATTTGAAAAACCCTCTTGAACCTTTATGGTTTATAATATATGAATATTTTTTTCTAATATATATCTTTTATAAAAAAAGTAAAAATGGAAATTCCACAAATATTAACAAATTAAAACAGGATAAATTCTTAGTTTTTTAGACCAATCCATTAAATCATAATGTGGATAAAAATAATAACATTTTCCCATTTAAATTTTAAATAGTTTAATGTAACATTTTTATAGGTTTTTATAAATATTTTATATTTCAATGATGTGATTCTATAATCTGATGGATAATATGAAAATTCGAAGAATATAATTTCCATTATCCAATTGTTTTTGGAATTATAATTGACATACCTTTTCTTTCAAGAAATTTTTATATTCTTTCCAAGAACATAATTCAACCCATCAAATTTTTTCATGATATCATTCCCTAATATTCAACGAGTTATTTAATTTATCTATATGGAAATAGAAAATTGCCTATGATTTTTATTATATGTATGAATGAAAAATATAAATCATTAATTTTCCTTGAATCTGGAATTTCTATGAAACCTTAATATCATGAATCTTATATTTTTTATACACACAGGTGAGGACAATTTCTACTTTGACTCTGACCAAACAATATTCCATAAACAAGGAAATAGTTTTTCGTCAATAATAAATCTATTAAAAACATAAATTACACCTTTATAAATATAACATACACCTATACACATGTCGTTCCCTAAAATACCATAATCTTTTTTATATTTTTTAAGGAATATTTCTCCCCTGAATTCGATGTATAACAAGGTTGGAATATGATATTTTTTGTAAGTTTCTATGACCACATTTTTAGGTGCACTATTTTTGAAATCATGTTTTAGTAACTATTCACCATATATACTTTTTGATACTAGTTATCATATTGTAACTAAAAAGTTTTACAAACTGAGTGAGAAAACCATGAGGACAATTTGGTTTTTGAATTTTTTTTATTTCATTGTGTTTTAATTTGAGGATTATTCAAAAATCTTACCTGGCATGAACCCCTCATCCGAAGAAACCTCTTTATCCATCTATTTATTATTTAAACACCTCTATATTGGGATTCAAGTGATTAATTTGTGGTTTCACCTCTGTATTGAATGGTTAGGGATCCTCCTTCTTTTTTTGTTTCCATTCAATTTCTCTACCATATCTTAAACTAGTAGATCTATTTTCCAAATTCTATGACTTGTGTTGTTATAAAATTTTGGGTTTTGGTTTATAGGGGTTTGGATTATTATCTTCTTACCTAATCCACTGGATATTGGTGTACGATACATGATGATAGTTGTGGAAGTATTTTTTTCATCCCATTTTGTTTTTAGCAGTTCTTTAAATGTATGATGTTTTTATCATGATTTTTAATTGAAATGTTGAAATATATTATACCTGGATTGGGGTTTTCAATGAATATTCCAGGTTTTGTATTATTATCCGTTTTCAAAAAATGATTAATCTTTTAGTTGGATAGAAATTACTTTTAAATGTTAATTTATGCAATCTAGGTGTTTGATAAATTCAAAATAATGATTTTATTCAATAAAAATGAATGTTCATGATGTTTTGTGCAATGATATATTTCCAATGTAGGGATATTTATTGTGGTAATGGGGTATTCTTATTTTGAAAAGGGGGTTTCATGACTTATTAATTTGTTTGATTACTTTATTATGTTGAATGTTACTTTTCATTTCCCTTCATTTTCTAATAAGTCTCCATATGGTTATAAAATGATGTTTTCAAATGGTTTCTTGTAAATTAACAATTAAATTTATTGTTGGAACCATATCATAGGAATATTGTGTGGATTAATAGTTACTTTCATATATATATATATATCCAAGTCATTACCTATTTTTTATACTTTTATGCATCTGTTCATGACTAAATAAATTTTTATTCATGATTATATATTTGTAAAGGGATATATCAATTGAATTTGATGTGTTGAATTTTGAATCTAATTGATTTTTTTGGTTTCATTACCGTTTTGATATGTGGTATTAATGTTATTTGCATTGGATTGAAAGTGGATCACCTTATTTATGTATTCCATGAGGATCCCAAAGATAATAATTGGGATATTGGGGGTTGTTTCACTTACTAGTTTAGAGTTACACACTGTCTAGTGTCCCCTAATTGAATTTTATGACCTAGATACGTGATATTTCCTTGATGAATCCAATTTAGAGTGATTTTCATGATGATTTTTGTTACTCCTAACCTTTTTTGCAGTTCGTTCCACCTATAAATGTTGTGTAACATAAAATTTGGGTTTGTGGGTTTGTCTCATTATATGTATCATATGTTATGCAACTTTTTTGTTTATTAGAATACATGTTTTTTATTTCTTTTATTGATGTTACATTCATTTATCTATTTATTATATAGTTTAGTATTTATGTTGAATAGTTTTACTCTATCATATTATAGACATTTATTCATTACTTCCCCTGAATTGAAGTTCTGTTTTGGTTTTACATTTTCTCTTTACATGTGTTTCATGTGTGTCTATTGATTTTTAATGAGAAAATGGGAGAGTTATTTTCAAAGTGCTAGAATTTTTTTAAAAATAATTTAATATGTTTTAAATCCATGTGATGGTTTGTTTTCAAACCATTATCTCAACAAAAAGTGAAAGGTTTCTTTTGAAATGGAAATACATTTTAAGGCCTCGTTGAGTAATGTTTTATAAAGTGTTTAACTCGATTACTCAAAGATATATATTTTTTCATTTTAACTAAAACCACTTCATTTATTTCATGGATATTTTCAGGGCGAAATGACTAAATCCCCAATTAGTGGAAAAGTTGAAAGGGCTACAGAGCTATATTAGTTGGTTCATACCAATATGTGTAACCATTTCGTATTAAAGAAAGATATGGATAATCATATATACCATGTTAATAAGATTAAGAATATCCACTCATACTATGGTGTAGAATATATTACTCATCAGTTCAATGATTATTTATCATTGTTTGGGATTATATATCAATTCACTACCCTTTACACACCATAATGAAATTGTATTGTTTAAAGGAATAACTAAACCTTCTTCAGAATCATAAGATCAATGATGAGTCATTTGAGTCATCCATTTTCCTTTTATTGATACACATTATAGATGGAGGGAAATATGTTGAACTATGTGAGAACTAAAGAAAAATAATCGTAATCCATAATAAAATTGAATTGGAATAAAATCTATGTTATCAAATTTCCATCTGTGGGGTTAAAATGAAAATTTTAATCACTCTTTAGGTAAAAAACTTTCACCCTTTGTCACAAAGTGTTCCTTTATAGGATACCCTAATTAAACAAGCTGGTATATCCTATACATTCCCTCATACAAAAATTTAGTAGTGTGAATACATTTTATATTCCATGGGAGGGACCACATATCTAAAATTGAGAGTGGTCATGAAATAGAATTTGATGATTTCATAGAACTAGATACACAATAATTTACATTAGAAAATATTCCATAGATCCCCATATAAGGAGATTTTCTAGGGACACAACTACTCTGTTGGATTTTATGAGATGTTAGAGAACACAAATGATATGGTTTTATAGTCACCGATAATAGTGAATAATTATTAATTAATAATAATGATATTATAACTTATAATATACCATTGTGTGTAATATAATCCACCATATTGAAAGAATATTTTAATTTTAAACTAGATTACACATAGTAATTTTTTTTGAATTTTTTAATTCCTTCAGTGGATGTTGAGATAATTGGTTTCAAATTGATATTAAAGAAGATATTGTATATGGATTGACATAAAAATGAAGGTAAGGAATGATTGGTTGTGATAGTGTTTAAACCGTTCCAAGGTAGACACTATGATGAAACCTTTTCACCAGTTTCTATATTAAAATTCCTCAGAATTTTACCATCATAGTGGAATTCTATAGCAATGGTAAGTGGAAGATGGATGTAAAAAAAACCTTCCATAAATGGAACCTTTATGTGGATATCTATATAAAAAAATAGAACGGGTTTGTGACTCTAAAGTATTATAATAAAGTACCTATGTTATACGAATCCATTTATGTAAGAATGTAATAATCAAGGTCATGGGACATTCAGTTTAAAAAATCCATACCAAAATTTGGTTTCATAAATACTATATTTTATACATATACTAATATGAGCATTAATGGTAATATGATAATTTTTATAACAGTTTATATCAATGATATAATACTTATTAGAAATTTAAAATCAGTCTTATAGACTTTAAATGGTTCTTAGACACTTTATTTAACATGATTAAATTATGCGAGGTATCATATATTCATAAGATTAAGATCCATCATGATAGATCAATGTTGCTTCATAAACATAGTCAAACATGTACATTGACAATATACTATAGATATTACATATAGAAAAATATACGTGGGTATTTTTTACCATTTTCACATTGAATAAATCATTCTAAGAAAATGATTCCTCATACACATGAGGATAGGAAGTGGATGGAATGAATTAAATATGTTTCAGAAATTTATTTAGACATGAATATTATGATATATTCTAGGAAAGAGTCCACTTATTCCATAAGAATGGTATTAAGATATCAAGAAAACCCAATTGATTTCTTTTGGATGGAAATCCAGACTATAATTAAATATATAATTCATACTAAGGATGTTTTCATGATATATGAGAGAGATGATAAACTATTCATCAGGGGATATGAATATTGTATTTTCAAAACAGATCAATATATTTTCAAATCACAACTAGGATACATATTCAGTCTCAATAGAGGTTTTTTGTACTTGAAGATATCAAAGATATACATGGTAACTAATTCTATAATAGAATTTGAGTATATTTAATCTTTTTAGGTTGAAAAATATATGGTATTTATATAAAACTTCATACGTCATATTTTCTTGATGTTCAAGAAGCAAATTCCCTATTGAAATTTATTGTGAAATACAGATGTGGTGCCTCTTCCGATGGATCCAAGATCACATCTATGGTTGATGCATGTACTCTCTGTATATCATTTATTAGGGATTTATATTATAGAGGGGACATAGTATTGAGAAGATATTCCATGGAAGAAAATGTGGTGGTTTCTTTATTAAATCCTTAACAGAACAAAAACCTGATCATCATCTGAGATCTAGTACACTAAAAGTTTTAAACATTTTTCCCTAATCCATGCATGAGTCATTTGGATTTGGTTTTCTATCACCAACAGTTTTCACTATAGATTTCATATATATTCGATGAATTTAATAATAATAAAATATCATATAATGTATAAGTAATTTTTCTACATGGATTTATGGAAATGTTGTATAAGAGTTTCCATCACATTGAAAAATGTCATGGTATGATCCCTCTATGATAAGAACCTTGGAATGTTTGAATATATTCTTTAATATTATTCTATTTTCATTCAAATTTCTATGATGGAAAACATAGTATGCTGACTATCAACTATGATTACTCATATGTAGATGAGACTACATCCCATGAAGTTCAGACATAGTATTCTCCAAGATGGGAAATTATAACAACAGACCCACCTGTAAGAAATTGACATGTTAATTAAAAATTGTTTATTATTGTATGTATGCTCATTTAATGATCATAGGAATTTATAAAAATTATTAATTGGTATCATGAATCACAATCCTTGATACACTACACAAAATAAATAAACTTTATGATCACTGGAAGTAGAATACGTTGGGTGTGTTGTGAAGGGTATGTTAACAATTAATAAGTCAATATATGATTTTTCTCTTCTATAATTATGTATATTGATATCATTACCCTTTAATTTATATAGAACAGTCACTTTAAATTACATTTCCACAGTTTATTGATTGTTTCATTACACATAGTAAATGAAAAATTTATCAAGCACATAGGTTGATGACATCGGTGTCAAACCTTGTTGATTAGATATCATAAAAAACATATTATATTACATAGTGAGTGTTGATATGAATTTCATTCCATGGTGACATATATTATTCTTCTTTGGATGCCTTGAATCATTTTTAGATAGTAATATTAAACTTTAGGATAGGCTTCCTAATGCGCCGAGGAAATAGCCTAGAGGGTCACACACAATGTGGATCCATTTATCATTTTTAAATGTTATTTATATTTAACAATTGGAATAATTATTATTATCCAAATCAATTAGTAATGTTTTAAAAAATTTATTGAACTACCGATGTTATTAAATTATAATTATTTACATGCTAATAACTTGATTATTTGAATATAAAATACTTATTTATTTCTTATTATTCACAGGGGAATAAATTAAAAGTTATTCTTTAATAGATAATTTATTTCATTACAAGAATATTAAATAAAAATTTATTCTCTTGAATATCAAAAAATAATTATTTATTTATTGAATTAATGTAATTTAATTAAATATTTAATCAAAATTCCAAAAAATAATATGTTGAGGGGAGAAGAACATATTTTCTCTAGTGGTAAATAATTATTTAGAAGACTATAAAATAATATTTTATATTATGCAGGTTTTCACAAGTCATGAGTTAAAATTTTGTTGTTCTTAATATTATTATTATTATTATTATTATATTACATGGAATGGTGTTATTTATCATTTTGATATATTAATAATTATAATTATGAAATTAATTAAATATTAATCCATAATTATAGGCCTTTAAATAAAACTATGATGTAAATTTTGATGTGGTTAATTATCATCCACAACATTCCTCTCACTTTTTTTCTCCTTGACCCATTCTGTAGAAATCTCGAAGAACATGAGCTAATTTTTAATCTCAAAGTTATGTAATGAAATAAATATTAACAATCTAAGAAGATCAATCGGTCACACTAATTACTAGTACATATTCGGTGTTGTTTGTAGATCTAAGGAGCATGTTTGAATCACCGATGGAGTGGATCTGCTTTGGTCATCTCACCATAATTATGATATACTATTCATGCTCAATAGATGAATGCCATCAATTGGGAATGAACTCAAGAATGAGGTAATATATATTATTGTATTTAAATTAAATATAAATTACCATGAAATAATCCTCTCTAAGATCTGGTGAAATTTTTTTTCAGTATTTTTAAAAAATAATTCACTGGTCAGAGAATTCATCCTCATACAAAATGACGATGAACTACTGAATCCAGAAAATCAATGTTGAAAATTGTCCAATCACAATTAATCTACATCAAAAACATATACATGTTATAAGAATATTCATGTACTCCATGAATATCCATTAATAGGTTTAAAGGATAAAATGAAAAGTATAATATTTTCTTAGTAAAATAAAAAATGTTTTGGGTGGGTGATTTGAAGGATATCATAACCAAGAATTCCTTTTCAATTTAAATATAGAGAGGAGTAATTCGTAAAATAACATATCTCGATATACATTATATCCATGATGTTATTAAATTTAGGGCCGATAATGAGACTTATAATATCACATCACGAACTAAAATTTGTGATTATTTTATTTATTCTTGAGTTTCAATTAAATTGTATTCATTTTTGAGTTTTCTCTTTTTAAATTAAATCACTTGAATTAAAAATAAAATAGAATTAATTGAAAAAAGTGAAAGCCTAAACTAACCCTTCCCCCTACCTCATGGACAACCCCCTACATTTTGCTAGCCTTGTGACGTCGAGCCCCCTTCTCCCCTTCCCCCAGTCGCGTGACAACCCATGCCCATCTCGGACCACTACCCTCGCTCCCTCCTCTTTAAAAATCTACCTCTCCACAACCTTTATCTATGGAAGCCTCATCTCCCTTTCGCGACCTCCCCGATGCCCCATTGGATAGGTAACTCATTCGGTTTTTTTCTCATCCAAACCCTAGGTCTTGGGTTGTCCGGATTTTGTTGATTTTTTCCATTTATAGGGTCTGCATCGGGTCTTTTGGGTCTTCGTCGTGCAGATTTCAGCATCCTCCACCCTAGGCGAAGCATCTAGGTTCATTTTGGTTCATCCTTCATTGTTTGAGTTTGATTTCTTTTACCCCCTTAATTATTTAGTTAATTTCAATGTGTTCTAAATGTTATTTGGGTAGTGTGAAGTGTGAAATGGTAGTGTTTTAATAGTTTTACGGGTTGAAAATAAGTTTTTTCAAAATAAATGATTGTGTGTTGTGATTTTGTATTGTAATGTCTCTTGAAAAGTGTTTTATGCCTTATTTTTAATGTGAAAATTATATTTTCAATGGCACTTGAGGTTCATTTTGGTTCAAAATGAGTCCTTATTGAAGAAGGGAGTAGTTTTGGTATGTTCTCCTTGTTGTGTAATTTTAAATATGAATTTTAGATTTGTATAATTATTAAAATGGGCATTCCTAGGAATTGGTTGCGAAATTGTGTGTACATTAGGTGTAAAATCTTATTTTTCTTCATGAAATGGTTTTTATAAAATGTGTAAATTTATTATTATATTTTTGAGTGATGCGAAATACATTTATGAAGGGGCTGACATGCTTTTGTATTAGGTTCAGATTTTGTAACAAAAATTGGTTATGTTGTGTGTGAGTGTATTGGTGCGTTGTTTCATGAGAATGTTTTTAGGGTTGTCTGGTGGGCGCAAACCTTGTTTTAAGGGCATGTAAGGTGCGAATGATTTTGGAAATAGTTTTTTAAGAAAATTGAAATACTTAATATATGAACTTGATTTGTATTTTATTTTTTAATATCAATTGTAGATGGTTTTGAGTAGTGGAAGTCATGTTCTCAAAATGATAATTGTTATGTATGGTTTTACAAAGGGGCTTGGCCCATGGCATTGGTTGATTGCTTCCACCCATTTTTATTGTTTCAATTGTTATTTAGAGATTTTGGTAATCCTTGATTCTCTTTTTGGTTAATTAGATTGTTCAGTGTCTCCTCAAAGGGTCACACAAACCTACATAGGTAAGTATACCTATGTGTATGTATATATATATCCTCCTTACACATATTCTTTTATGGCACAGAGAATATGTGTATTGTATTAAGGGGTATACATATATGTAATAGTGTATGTGTGTGAAATTGCAGGGTGGTCTTTGTCAAAGGCTTTAGGTGTCAAGTTGTTCATCATGGTCTACTCTTTTTTTGAGGTATTTTTCCCTATGCATTTTCCTTTAAATTGAAGAATTATTTGTTTCTTGAATTTCACACCTTTATTTAATATAAGTTAGAATTTTTTGTTTTTTAGAATAATTTCTTGTTGTGAAATAAATTAATGCTCTCTCTATATTTGAATTTCAATAAACTGTTTTATTAAATGCACTTATTAGTGGTTTTGGAAATGACCCTTTCTCCCTTATAAATATGCATTAGATTTAATGTGGTGAATTGGGTTTCTTAAATGGTTTTCCATGTGTGTTTCTAGTTTCCAAAATGGTGTGCGTGAGATTTTTTATGAAATTGTTTAGCATGGGAAAAAATAGTGTGACGACTGGTTGGCTCTTTTGTAATTCTAGTTATCTCTATAAATCTTTCCTTGGATGTGGTCCCCTATCTTTAGTTGAGTTATATATTATTGGGGTATGCTGTGTATGAATCCATTGAGATCAATGGTTTAAAGGTGATGGACATATTCCTCGGGGTGACTCAGGATGTTTCCTTTTGCGCTTTATTATTATATATACTATGATTGGATGCTTGGTTGGCATCGCTAGGCCCACCCCCTTTCTAAATACATGAGATATAGGAACCTGGCATATTGAGAGAATGTTTTGAGAATTATTTCCACACTAGTCTGTTATGGTACTCACTAGTGGCCCATAATAGGTGGAAATTTTTGGGTTTATTGCTATGGGATTTGCCCCCCAGCCTGCCTGTGAATGGATGGAAAATCATTTTGAGTGTTTTGATTTCATCTAGTGTGACATGTCAATGAGGATGAGGTCTCATGTATTGGTTTCTTCTGTGTTATTCTGGATCTCCTGGGTTCACCTATGTCTAATATTTCTTAATGATTGAGTGTTGAGTGTGTTACTTGTTTGTATAAATTATTTCCATTCCCTTATAGTGAAACTATCGTAATGTTTTCACATGTAATGTTTTCCTACTAGAAAGTGATGTGTAGTTTTAATGTGTCTTATGAAAATGTCTTTCCTATGAAAAGTGTTTTATTCTATTTGTGTGAATTGAAAATTTAAACATCAATTTCCCTTTGAAAATACTAATGTCTCACTACAAGATGGATTTGGGTTTTGAGAATTACCTAAGGGAAATGACTCAAACTTTTCTTTTGAGTAACATGTAGAAATCATTACTTTTATATATTGTAGTTCAAACCTGAAGTTGATGATTCTTTTGTTTAATGGAAATGCATTTGAGAATAGATTACAATGGCACACCTTCTGGGTTTTAATACTCACCCATATACTTCATTCTTTTTTTTAGTCTTAGGTGAAGGTTTCAGTTTGATCTCGATCGATGTGGGCGATGTTGAGTCTGGGGATCAGAGAGTGACATGTGGGGTCATGTTGAGTTTAGTGGTCATCAAGTCCGGTTAGTTTTGTTTTTCAATTCATTCTTAATTGTTTTGTTCAGTGTATTTATTTTTAGGCTTGTTTATTATTATTATTCTTTCTCCAATGCTTCTATTTATTTATATTAGGATAAATCATTCCATTCATCACTTTTTTGATTCCCTTGTGCTTGTTGCTAGCCCAGGAGGATCGAGAATGCCTCTCGAGTCTTCTCACAAGCCGAATCAGGTGACTAGTTCAGGGTCGGCCCGGGTTGGTTCATGAAAAAAGGGTACTAGAGGCATAGGTTCTTTATAGGGCATAGCATTCAGAGAACCCTCTGTTATTTGGGCTGTCAATGTAGATGAAGTATGACTATCAGAGCCTGAGTTCTAGGTTCTGGGGGGGGGGGGGGGTCTGGCTAACATTTTATGGGCTGAACCTTGAGTTACCATTTGCAGTCAGATCTTCGTGGTCTATTTGGTTCTTGTGGGTTGCTTGGTATTTGGAGATATGAAATAATAGTTGGGCCAGTTTTCTCAGTGAGATCACTGGGCCTGGAAATCCATGTGGATCTAGGGATGTGGTCTCGAAAGATTCTCTATGATAGTGGTTTTGTTGGAATATGGCCGCTGGCAATAAGGCCATGTCACCCATCGACACTAGTTTCCTGTGGTATATTATTTTGGATCCTTTTTTGATTTTTAGATTTTTGAACTATTGAATGGTATGTTTCTTTCTATTATACATAATATTGGCTGGGATGGTTTTGGGGTGTCTTTCTTATATTTTAAAAGGCTGTTTGGTTTGAAAAAAAATGATGATTGGCTGGTCAAAATGGGATTTCCAAAACCAAAACATTGAATCTTTTGAGAGTGAAATGGGTTTTTTAAAAATGGGGGTTATTTTAGAAAATGTTTTTGAATTTTTTAAAAGGTTTAAAGAAATATGAAATTAGAAAGTGAATATGGAATTTGAAAATGTTTTTCTTTTATGATGATACGTGGTATTAAAATTGGATTAGGTATTTTTAAAGCGGTTTTGAAAGTGATAATGTTTCTTTTATCTTACTCGTGGTATTCCTACGAGTGTCACATATATGTATATATATGTATGTATGTGTTGAGTTGATGGTTATTAGTATTTATGGGTGAGTTCTTGAGCTAGCACAAAAGTGTATATATGTGATCCTAAAGGAAATTCCAATAGCTGGTGATTGGTTCGTAAGGTTTGTTACGTTATCTAAAAATGTTCTTCAAAAAAGGGGATTTAAATGCTTTAAAAAGGTGTGAGTGTATGTTGTTTCCTTTTTGGTTTCTGGTGATTTTCGTTTCGGAATTTTTCTTTGGTGTGTTGGAGGTGTGATTGAAATCTTGTTTTGAGTTTGGGTTGTTGATTTTAAAATGGAATGTTGAATTTTGATTTGTCAAATGTTTTGATTTGGTTTCCTGATCCCTATTTTCATGTTTCATCCCCATAGAGTTCTAAGGTATTTTGATAAGCATATTCATGTAGTTATTTCCTTTCATGCCTTTCAGTTGATCAAGCCATGTTTTAGACATTTTTTGGTCTATTTCAGATATATAGAATGGTGGTTTTCAATATTAGGAGTTCGTCCATAGGTTCTGATAGTCGAAACCTCCTCGTTTCCTTGGGCAGACGGAACCAGAGAATGCTAAGTAATGGCTGTGAAACATCAAGGAGATCTTTGTTTGGCTTGAATCTCCCTAACCTCTCAAGCTGGATCTTGACACCTTCACGTTTGAAGTCCTATGTTAGGAATGGTGGAAATATGTTCTTTAGGTCGAGCCGCTGAAAAATTACTCTTGGGAATGCTTTAAATCCTTTTTCATTCAACAATATTTCCCCAATTACGTTAAGATACTTATGTGTTCTAGGTTGTATGGTATCAAGTAGGGAAATTCAACGGTGTTGGAGTATGCTAAGATCTTCACCGAGCTGGTGCCGTATCTCCCAAACCTTGTCGTGGATGAATTTTTGAAAGCCTGATTCTTAGAGAGGGGTCTCAGATCATAATTCCTCCCAATTCTTCCTTCATTGCATGATTATTATGAAGAATTAGTGGGGCGGGATGTTCAAGTCGATGCTAATTTAGCATCCTCTGTCCAGTTGAGAAGAGGCATAAAAAGGTCATCGTATTCTGCCTCACCAGATTCATCTGAGAGGAAGTGCTAATTAAGTTTTCAGTGTGGGAATCTAGGGTATAATATTTTATCATGTCGCAAAGCACCTAATATTTGTAATACCTATGTCCATTTAGATCATTTTAGAAGGTTTTAATAGGGAAGCACGTGGATGTGACATGGGGCCAGATCCACACCCTTGGAGAACCTTTTAGCTTAGTTGGATGAACGTAGAATTGATGCAAGCTCAATCAGAAGTTTTTCTTTTGTTTTAAATGCCCTTTTTGTTGTAATTAATTCAATCTATGTTGTAGTCTTATTTTGGGTGTGAAGAGTGATGTTTCATGTCCTTTTGGAACTTTGTTTCAGTGGGAATGTATTTTTAGTGTTTTTAAAATTCCTGGTGTAGAGTGGTGGTGATTTTTGTCCCATGTTTCATTTCAGCGAAGTATTAATAGAGGATGGCTTGCAGAATTTTTGTACAATTCTGCACTTATCAGTGGCATGGCCTATCATCCTGTAATGCTCATTGTACTTTGGTATGTTTTCTAATACAAAACATACCTCAATAATATGATCATTTATATCAATAGAAACACATTCCAGGGGGTGTAGAGGGCCAGGGGGAGGGGTGTCCGGCAGGGGGGGTGTCCAGCAGGGGGGAGGGGTGTCCAGGGGGTGTCCAGTGGGGCTGTCCAGTTGGGGCATGGGGGCTGTCCAGTGGGGTGCAGGGGGAAGGGTGCAGGGGGCAGGGGTGTCTAGCAGGGGGAGGGGTGTCTATCAGGGGGAGGGGCTATCCAAGCAGGGGGGGAGGGGTGTCCGGAAGGGGGGGCTATCCAGGGGGTGCAGGGGGTGTCCAGTGGGGCTGTCCAGTGGGGCTGTCTAGTTGGGGCATGGGGGATGTCCAGTGGGGTACAGGGGGGGCATGGGGGACTAAGGGGGGCATGGGGGTGCAGGGGGGTGTTCAAGGGGGCTGTCCAGGGAATTGCAAGGGGGTCAAGAGGGCTGTCCAGGAACCTAAGCCCATGCAGGTTATGAATGTCTCTATAGAGAAAATGCAGTGCTGTCCAGATCTGGAAAATATCATAAAACATCCCACAGATACTTCACAGTCACCAGGTATAACTATTTCACCACCTATAGATAGTGATCACGGTGCTATAAAATCTGGTTACTCTATTTCAAATCATAATTCCAATGTTATGTTTAATACAGTACTACATGAAATATGATGATTTATGTTGATGACATGATTACAATTTGTAAGAACATGAGCCTCATAATTATTGTAAAATCACAAAATAATGGTAAGTTTGAAGTGAAAGACTTAGGCATAGCTAATAAAACCTTAGGCATTGAAATTGTTAGATATAGACCAAATAAATTTTCTTACTTATCTCAAAATGGTTAAATATTAAATATTCAAAATACACACATGTTTGAATCTCTCAAAATTTCCAATGTACTCCTAGTAAAACACTTTAAATTTTCATCAACACAAAAACCCATTGCTAATGATGATATTCAATTTAGGTGTAAAATCCACTATGATAATATTTTTGGTAGCATTATGTACTCTGATTTCCATGGGACCTAATATTGCCTATGAAATCTACAGTCATAGCAGATTTATGACCACACCTGGTGCAGGTGGGCTGCGGGGGGGGGGGGGTGGTGGAGGTGGGCTGGGGGTGGCAGGGGGGTTGGGGGTAACAGGTGGCTGGGGGGTGGATGGTGCAGGGGGCTGGGGTTGGGGGCTGGTGCAGGTGGGCTGCGAGGGGTGGGGGCTGGTGCAGGTGGGCTGGGGTTGCAGGGGGGCTGGGGAGGGGGGACAGGTGCAGGTGGGCTGGGGTAGCAGGGGGATGTGGGGGGGGGGATGGTGCAGCTGGGGGCTGGTGCAGGGGGGCTTCGGGGGGGGGGGACCGGTGCTGGTGGGATGGGGGGGGGGGGGCTGGTGCAGCTAGGGGTTGGGTTTTGAGGCTGGTGCAGGTGGGCTGCGGGGGGGGGGGTGTGGAGGTGGGCTGGGGGTGGCAGGGGGGCTGGGGTAGCAGGCGGGGGTGGGATTCTAGATTTGGGATAGTAGGGGGGTGTCCAGACAGGGGAGGGGGTGTCCAGATAGGGGGGAGGTGTGTCCAGACAGGGGGGATGTCGCTGGACCGGGCCAACACGTTGTGGTCATGCTGCGGTCATGCCGCAGTCACGCCGCGGTCACGCCATGGTCATGCCACGGTCACGCCGCGGTCACGCTGCGGTCACACTGTGATTTGGCCTTGCTCCAGGACGACACCCTGCGGCGGTTACTCCTCCTTAGAGAAACATTGAATGTTTAGCTCTATAATTTTTCGTATTTCCTCATTCCTAAACTATATCTCCTCTTAGCACTGCCTCTCATCCATCTTTCCACAAAACGTGCATAGCAGGTGGTACAAAGGCTCAATTCAACTGAAAACATTAGTTTGGAATTGTCTGGCATATTTTATTGTACATGTATCACATAATATTTGTTCGGTAATTCTTCTTTTTCCTCATCCTCTTCACATGTTTTTCGAACCAGATCAGCCTCATCCTCTGCACATGTCGTCTGAACCGGATCAGCCTGTTGTGATGGAAATTCAATGTCTGCTTTTGGCTGTTTTAGATGAAATTCCTTCCATAATTCCCTCATCTCGTGTAGCACTCATTGGAGGAGGATGATCACTACCAAGTTGAGTTTTAAAGGCTGTAAACAATCTGTTTGATGCAATTCCAAAGAGGCTGTTCTATTCTGAGGGCCTATTTCATGCTGGAGTTCCCACATTTCCCCCACAAGCTGGCAAAGGGAGGTCTGTTTGGGCCTATGCAAACATGGATTGTTTGTTATGGACAAAGATGCAACTGGAGACCTGGTTTTCTTGAAGAGTTTCCATGAAGGGTCTTCACTGTAGAGGAGAATAGCTCTGGTCAGTATTTGGTAGTTGCTTCCATGATGGTTCCCACAACCGTTTGACTGAATTTCACACCAAACCAAGCCCTGCTAGTGACTCTTTTTCGATGCACTATAAAAATCCCATGGCCAACCCACCAAAATCAAACCAGCTATTCCAGGGCCATTTCCACTCTCACTAAATAATCCAAACTCAATCCCTTTTACAATTCCAAGCTCCCACGTCAATTTAGCCACTATGAACTCCTTTCTAGTCCCCCGCCATTTTTCAATCCACCTAGGCAACCCATACACAACATGACCACCAATCAGGCCTACCCACCTATCAACTTCTAAGCCACCAACCCCACATTTTCCACCAGGCATCCCACTTTAAAACCATTCCAAACCTCACCCAATTATAACCAATTAAACTAGACCCCTTAACATTTGGATCCCTCATCTAAATTCTTGTTCCAACTCACTTAAGGGGGGCGGGCTGTCCAGCAGGGGGGCGGGGCTGTCCAGCAAGGGGGGAGGGCTGTCCAGCAGGGGGGAGGGCTGTCCAGCAGGGGGGAGGGTTGTCCAGCATGGACTTAACTAGTTTTTTGGCACCCAAAAATACTGAATGATATTGTCTCATGCATAGTAACCGCTCTTAAAATTGATCAAAGGACCTTACATGCTGACTTGGATCTATTCGACAGAGTAATGGTTGAAATAAACCTTGACTCAAAACTTCCCAGCTCAATTAACTTCAATTCCAATGAATACAAAACTGAAGATATAGTGGAATATGAGCGAAAACCCCCATTTTGGGATCACTATAAAATCATAGGGCATACTATCTTCAACTGTAGGGTGATTAGGAAGCTGGTAATACAACCATATGAGAATGAATGGAAGGAAATGAGGAGACCTAAAAAAGACAAATCCCCCATGATAGACATGCCTAAAATATCCAAAAAGAAATATGAAGTTTTGGTCAAAAAAACTCACACTTTGACTCACATGAGAGATAGTTCAGGAACCAAATGGGTGGATGAAGTGGAGGAAGAAGAAAAATCTATTAATGATCAAAACCTCTCAATTGAAATTACAAACCTTTTACTAGACACTATTAGAGTATCAACCGAGCAGGAAAATATTTCTAGCTATCAACATGACCTAGAAAAGCATAATCTCTAGCACCCAATCTTGGATGGAGGGAATTTTTCTACTAATGAACTGAAGAAACTAACCTGTACTCCAAGTACTTCAATCCACAATAATGATGTTTGCACTAAAGAAAATGATGTTTCTGACACTACATACTTAAGCGCCAAGCAGACCCATATTACTTCCACACCTAAATTAGGTATGCAAAAGGAAAATCAGGAAACCCCCTAGTCTTCTAGCTCCATGGTGAAACCTGCCTCCATAGACCTAGAAGCTCGAGAAGGCATGAAAAAGATTCCAGCACCTATTTTATATGACAATTCAGTTTCGGTTCTCGTACCCTAACATATGTAGGTTTATAATGTTCCCCTAGAGCAGAAGTAGAATCTCTCTCAGAACTCTATCGAACAACAATCTGCTCTAGATCCTGTTATTCCAGGTACTTCTCCTCCTCTTTCTTATGCTACTAATAACTATTCCATTCTATCTAAAAAACTGTGTTATGATCAAAATGAATCTTCCTTTGATTTTTTTCTCTAAGAATTCTGCTTCTCTACACTGATGCAACCTGACCACTACTATCCCATCCCATATTTATAAAAAAACAATGCCTCTTTTATGAACAGTAGCCTGGTTTTAACTATAGGTGACTCCACAATGGGAAAGTAGCATGAGACCAAATTACATGTCCATAATCCTGGGTCTGGGGGGGTCTGTCCTGGGGTGTCCAGAGTCTGGGGGGGGGGAAGGTCTGGCAGGGGTTTCCAGGGTCTGGGGGGGTCTTTCCTGGGGGGGGAGGGGGGGGGGGGAGGGGGGGGGGGGGGTTCTGTCCTGGGGTGTCCAGGGTCAGGGGGCAGGGGGAAGGGGTGTCCATCAGGGAGAGGGGTGTCTAGTAGGGGGAGGGGATGTCCAGGCAGGGGGAGTGGTGTCCAGCATGGGGGAGGGGTGTTCAGGGGGGTCGTCTAGGGGTGTCCAGGGTCTGGGGGGGGGGGTCTGTCCTGGGGTGTCAAGGGGCAGGGGGCAGGGGTGTCCAGCAGGGGGAGGGGTGTCCAGTAGGGGGAGGGGCTGTCCAAGCAGGGGGAGGGGTGTCCAGCATGGGGGAGGGGTTTCCAAGGGGTGGTCCAGGGGTGTCCAGGGTCTGGGGGGTCTGTCCTGGGGTGGGGTCTGTCCTGGGGTGTCTAGGGTCAGGGGGCAGGGGGGAGGGGCAGGGGTGTCCAGCAGGGGGACGGGTGTCCAGTAGGGGGAGGGGTGTCCAGCATGGGGGATGGGTGTCCAGGGGGTGGTCCAGGGGTGTCCAGGGTCTGGGGGGGGGGGGGGGGGGGTCTGTCCTGGGGTGGGGTCTGTCCTGGGGTGTCCATGGTCAGGGGGCTGGGGGGGTAGGAGGCAGGGGTGTCCATTAGGGGGAGGGGTGTCCAGCAGGGGGATCTAATATAACTCTTGAAATCTCATTCATGTGTTTCCAATGAGTTCTTCGACTGATGTAACAGTAGAAAGCATAAACCATTTAACAAAAAGAGATCTGACCCTCGTTAAGGAAGGTGCAAGTGATAAGCTTGCAAGTCGGGTTTCATGTCCTCAAAGCACACAAAATTTAGAAAACTTCTTGAACCGTCCCTATTGTTTTGTTTACATCCACATTGCCCAAAAACCAATTCCCAGCTCACCATAAGCCTGACAAGGATAAGTTCTCTCTTTTATCCAGTTCTGATACTGCCATCACTAGCTGGTCCATTATGAACAATTAATGAGTAGGTTTTCACTGAAGGTAACCTTACTCCCTATGCTACAACTCTATTATGCTATGACAATAATGAGGAAATTTCATTCGGCCACCAGGGGGGCTGTCCAGCAGGGGGGGCTGTCCAGCAGGGGGGGGGGCTGTCCTGTAGGGGGAGGGGGTCCAGGGGTGGTGTCCAGGGGGTGTCCCGGGGTTTAGGGGGTCCAGGTGGTGTTCAGGTGTGGTGTCTAAGGGTTTCCAGTGGGGGTCCAGGTGGTGGTGTCCAGGGGTGTCTAGTGGGTGGTGTCCAGGGGTCTCCACTTGGGGCATGTGGGCTGTCCAGTGGGGTGTAGGGGGAAGGGGGCAGGGGGCAAGGGTGTCCAGTAGGGGGAGGGGTGTTTAGCAGGGGGAGGGGTTATCCAAGCAGGGGGGAGGGGTGTCCGGTAGGGTGGGGAGGGCTGTCCAGGGGGTGTAGGGGGTGTCCAGTGGGGCTGTCCAGTGGGGCTTTCCAGTTGGGGCATGGGGGCTGTCCAGTGGGGTGTAGGGGGGGCATGGGGGACTAAGGGGGGCATGGGGGGTGCAGGGGGAGTTTTGTTTCATGTGGATTTGTGGCCTCACCAGATTGGTTGTTCCATTTTGAGGTACTGTAGTGTAAGGGTAGTGATAACCCCTATGACCCAAGTATCTTCAAAATCTTGATCATTTTAATTTCTCATCCTCTAATATATTTCTATAGGTTTCCTCTGGTGAAAACCTTGATCTCCATTGCTTCTTTGCTTCAACAGAGCTCTTTCCATACCTATCTCTCCTTGAACTCATATCATTTCTTGTTTTATAGTGGAGATGACGTCCTTCCTTCAAGGAAGAAGTGAAGACCCTTCTTGGTGATAGTTCCACAAGTGCAGAAATGAGAATATGAACTTTTGGATCCTAGTGCAGATGGGTTGGGAGGGGGGGCTGGTGCAGGTGGGTTGGGGGGTTGCAGGGGGTAGGGGGGACTGGCAGGGGGTGGCAGGGGGGACTAGCAGGGGGCTGGGGGGGGGGGCAGGGGGGACTGGCAGGGGGGAGGGGGTGGGCTGGCAGGGGGACAATAAGGGGGGGCAGGCAGGGGGGTGGCAGGGGGCAGGGGGCAGGGGGGACAAGCAGGGGCGTGGCAGGGGGACTAGCAGGGGGCAGGGGGCAGGGGGGCTGGCAGGGGGGTGGCAGGGGGACTAGCAAGGGGCAGGGGGGACTAGCAAGGGGCAGGGGGCTGGCAGGGGGACAAGCAGGTGGGTGGCAGGGGGCAGGGGGGACTAGTAGGGGGTGGCAGAGGGGGGACTAGCAGGGGGTGTGGCAGGGGGCAGGGGGGACTGGCAGGGGGCAGGGGGACAAGTAGGGGGGCTGGCAGGGGGGTGGCAGGGGGCAGGGGGGACAAGCAGGGGAGTGGCAGGGGGGACTAGCAGGGGGCAGGGGGAAGGGGGCTGGCAGGGGGTGGTAGGGGGGACTATCAAGGGGGAGGGGGGGACTAGCAGGGGCAGGGGGGGCTGGCATGGGGACAAGTAGGGGGACAAGCAGGTGGGTGGAAGGGGGTAGGTGGGGACTAGCAGGGGAGGCAGAGGGGGACTAGCAGGGGGTGTGGCAGGGGGCAGGGGGGACTGGCAGGGGGCAGGGGGACAAGCAGGGGGGCTGGCAGGGGGGTGGCAGGGGGAAGGGGGACTGGTAGGGGGGTCTCTGCAAGGCAGTGGGGAGGAGGGAGGGGGGGGGTCTGCAATGCATAGGGGAGGGGTGTAGGAGGTGTTCAGGGGGGTGTCCGGGGGGTGTCTAGGGGGTGTCCAGGGGGGTGTCCAGGGGGTGTCCAGGGGGTTTCCAGGGGGTGTCCAGGGGGTGTCCAGGGCATGTCCAGGGGGGTGTCCAGGGGGTGTCAGGGGGGTGTCTAGGGGGGTTTCCAAGGGGGTGTCCAGGGGGTTGGGGGGGTATTTTTTATGTATGTGCACACCCTATAGCCACGGTTTTAAACCGTGGCTATTGGTTTATTGCCACAGTTTTTAATCGTGGCTATAGACCTAACTCCACGGTTTCCAACCGTGGCTATAGATCATGTCCAACGTCTAATATAGCCATGGTTGAAACCATGGGATTAAGTATACAACCACGATTCCAAACCGTGGATATAGGTCTGGGCATATGGCCACGCCAAACTTAGCCACGGTTCCTCAAACCGTGGCTATTACCTATAGCCACGGTTTGAGGGCCTATAGCCACGGTTTAGAACCGTGGCTATAGCCCGAATTTCCAGTAGTGAAAAGACATATAAATAATTATTAGTTCATAATCTTAAAGGATAATTTGAGAAAGATATAAATAATATAAGAAAAGATGAAAAGACCATGTATAATAATCAAAAATCTTAATAGAGAAATGAATCGTCATATTAATAATATTATGGAACCATAAGATGAATAAATATTCACAAAACACATCTCAAAATTCATATATCATGATATCATGATATAAAAGTCTAGAATACTTTAAAGATAAGTGATAATCATGAAAAAATTATAAACTGATAGAAAACATAAAAACATGGCACAATAATAAACACATGATTTCTTATCCTTGTCAACTTTCTACTCCTCATCCAGTTTCCTTATAAAATTGTGAGTATATCTTTATGCCTTTAAAATCAAAATTTTTAAACATAAAGACTTTATAACCTATTCACATGTAAAATTATCAGTATATATTAACGCTATAAAAATCCACCTTTAGTAACCTAGAAACATGGTAACCTATTTACACATAAAATTGTGAGTAGATTTTAATGACATCACACTCACCCTTTCTGATCCGATTAACATACTAACGTGTTCACATGTAAAACTTTTTGTTGATATTAAGGCAATCACACTCATTCTTTTTAATCCTTGTGACTTGATAACCCAATAAAAAAATTTCCATTGCATGATATATAATCATTTTCTCAATGAATTAGAGGTATATGTTGGTCCCACTATTCTTATAATCTATAAATTTTGGACCGCTGGAAAATCAAACATTCAACATCTCATAAAAACACATGGAAAAAAGGGAAGGGTTTCAATAAACAATCAAACCCATAACATAAAATTACCTTAATAAATAATAGAATTTAATAATTATAATTTTTTAAATTAAATCATCTAATAATAACATATAATGGGTGAAAAAATATCAATTCAGGTAAAATAATACATTAGATGGTATATATAAGATAAATTACAAAAGTATTCACAAAACTATTCAAATTAATTGAGGAGAAAATTTATTTAAGAAATATTTATTGAAGGGGAAAATAAAAAATTTGAAAACCATTTTATAAAATGTTCCTAAATGATTTACATAAAAACACAGAATGGTTTCAAAACAGAGAAGTGAAAATAATTTTATAACATTTAATTTTTGTTTATTATTTAATAATGAAAATATAAAAAATACGTAATGTTTTCAATAAAAGAAGGGAAAAATATTTGATGATTTTTACTTTTAATAAAATATTTATTAATTTAAACTTAAAAAACATATAATACTTTCAATCAATGGATTAAAAATACTTTGAAATCATTTACTTTTAAAAATATTCTTTTATATTGAAATATTGAAATATAAATAATATTTTCAATAAAAGAATTTGAAATAATTTGAAATTTTATTACTTTTAAAAAATAATATTTAATAATGGAATTTTTAAATATACATATTAGTAATCAAAAAAAAATTAGTGTGAATGATAAAAGTTTTTTTTGAAAGGATATAAAAACATTTATAAAATTATGAAATTACTATGTTCAAAACATTAATTTCATAGAAAATATTAATGATTCGAATTTAAAAAAAGTTAAATAGGGATTGAATTTTACCAAATATATCTGGATTAAAATAAAATTATATATTATTTATAATTAATTAGCATAAAAATTAACCAAATGGATTATCACATTTGAGAGGCCATAATTTATAGAAGGATGTTGAAACTAAATCCTTACATCTTGGCTATCATTTATAATAAAAACTCTTGAAGGAAAATGGTAATGAAATTTAATCTAGAATAAAATGAATGGAGAAATAATTAATGATATAAAATTTCATATATGAGGTATACACACAACATAAATGAAAATAGGTGTGTAGTAAATACAATGGCTTAATACATGAGAAATTGAGAAGAAAATCCCTTACTGTTTTCCTTTATATGTCGATGAAACACTAAAAAATAGTAAAACATACATAGCTAAATTAATATCCTATTTTAGAACCATACTTTGAAATATTAGCCTTTTTTATAATTTATTATAATTATTTATCATTACTATAATAGTATGTCATACTGTATTATAATCATCAGTCGTTAATAACTTTAATTATTTTGAACATCTTTAATAATTGTTATATAATTTCTCCTAATTCTATATAAAGTTAATTGTATATAAATAATCTATTATTATGTTAAATATTACTTTTATTTAAAAAAACAGTATTTCATTCCATATATGTTTTGGTTATGTTATGTGAAAACCAAATTGATAACAGCTTATTTTGGTAATTATAGAAAATGAAAATGATACTTTAATAATAAGTCAAATACCTAATAAGATTTTTATATGACCAAAATATAACCATAATTTGGTACATATATTATAAAAATATTAGTTTCCATGTTCCTATAGTTATCCATAATCACATTTTAAGTATTTCTTCACATAGGTGGTTAAAGTAACCCAAACTTGAACATGATATAAATTGATTGGAGAGAATGGATATAGAGGTGTTTATTTTGACATAATATCATCATAAAAATTTAATAATAATTTTTATTATTTATTCAGGATTTTGAACCATGTTTAAAGATGTTGATGTAATTAATTAAAATCTTGAAGGAAAATGTTTCATATTTGATGTGGTAATCTGTAAGTACGCAAGATTAGAATTCGAATTTCTCAACCCGTGAGAGGTTGTGAATGTGTATATAAAATTGAACTTTAAGATTAATAATAATATAAGATATATAATATGTATTCATCAATTACATAATTAAATCCTTTCAATAAATGAGGTAATGAAAAATAAAGGATGTCGCTTTGGGGAGGTGGTAGTCTTCAAAATTCAATAAAGATATTCTTTTGTATTTATAAGTGGATGGAAATGAATATATAAGAGAAATAACAATAATATAAATACCTCTAATTATAATTAAGATTCTTAATTCATCCTATTATTAATTTATTAAAATATTTTTACAAGTATGATTTAGAAAAAAAATGTTTAAAAAGAAGATAATACTTATGTTTGAGACTTGATTGTTCCATAGAAGTTACCTAAAATATAACGATATTTGGATGACTATGAGGGGAAAAGGGATTATGTTTCTAGAAGAGTTTTCCAGGGATATTAAATTTTAATATTTTAAAGTAATAACTATAAATATAGTTGTCTATTTGAAAGGGTATTAGTGATCCCATTTTATAAGAGAGGAAAATTCCAATTTCTGAAACACCTCATATATTTTAAATATGTCATGACACTATTCCAATGTCAATGGGACCAAATTTTAGAAATCATAGAGTTTCCAGAGTATTTTTTTAGTTTAATACTCAAACAAGTATTCCCATACATTTTTTCAAAAAGTTATTAGTATTTTACCATTATGTTTTTACATTTTCCTCTTTTTATTTTAAACTTGGTAATTAGTTTTTAACTAAGTAATTTTATGTTTCAATAAACATATAAAATAATAAATATAAAAAATTTCCATAAAAATGGAATAAATATGACATATATTATATCTAATTCAATTTCAATTTTTTATTTAATTAAATTTTAAATTAAAATAGATAATGTGTAGAAACTGCATTTTATTTGAAAAATGACATTTTGACCATTATTGATTCTTAATCTTATATTATATTGAGTAAAAATTAAATTTTGTGATATTTTTATATATTTTTTATAAATTATATTATATTCATTATCTGAATAATTTATATTTAATCTATTTTATATAAATTACATGATATTAATAAAATAATAATTTTAAAATAATTGATTCGTCAATACCATGGTATTTAACAGTAATCCTAGAAATATAAATTTTATAACCAAAAAATAAATTGGAAATATTAAATAATAAAAATTTATTATTTAATATATAAGAATAAAATTATAAAATTATTATTCTATGTGTATGTGAAATTAATTTTAATGTGAGCGCATATAACACGAAAACTTCTATTTTTTAGATTATTTTTAAGAAATTGATTTACGATTTGGATAGAGTAATCAATGTAATTGATTATAACCAATTTAAAATATTTATTATCATTAATATTCTATTTATGTAACCATAAAATAAAATTCAACTTTTATTTCATTATGTTTCAAAAAAACAGCTGAAAACTGTATTCATTTAAAACGCTACATAAATATTCAAAATTTTAATTGTGAGTTTCTAAATTAAACATAGTATTATAAAATAAATTATTTAATTTATAATGTAAAATTTAATATTAAAAGGTTTCAAAAAATCTAATTCATATTAAATTGGTTGTATTATAAGAATTGGTATTTTCATTAATCACTTAAAAACCCATTATTTTAGAAAAATCATAAAAATACATCCAGAATTAATTTTAATGTGAGGTATTCTGAAATGAATTTTATGTTATAAAATTTAATTTTAATTTTTTAAAACATATATTTTGATCAAAAAATGTTTGATATGAATAAAATAATATTTAATGAAAATAAAATCTTTAGTAGTTACTCATATTATTTGACTACTTTATAAAAGTAATAACTATAAATGGTATAATATGTTATTGCTTTTTATAAATATTTAATAATTTCTTATTAATATGATATTTTTTGAATATTTTATTTGTATCGTGTGATGAATGTTATAGAATATAGACTGTATTTTAAAGGATCAAAAAAATATCTGGTAACTACGTTCTACCACTTTAAAAAAATTGCATCCTCAAACATTTAATTATTATTTATAAAACAAATAATCTAATAGATCCACTAGAAAATTATCCAATATATTATAATTATATATCCACATAATTATCCTTTATAGTTCAAAAAAATTACTTATCCCTAATATGATTCTTAGGAGTTCCTATGGACATACCATTCACAGTTTCACTTCCATGATCATCATTTAGACAAATACTAACACCAAAAAGGTTATAATAATATATAAAAACATTTAAATATATGAATATTTTATCCCATTACTAATATTTATTCTGAAATTACAACATCATTTCAAATTATGATAATTTTATTCCAACCTTGTCTTGCATGGTTTATCCAATAACTATCTAGGTTATACCTATGATACATTCTGTTCTGATATTGTATACTTCTCATCTTAATTTCTCAATGTATCTGGGAAATAAATCCCTCATATTTTCCTAAAAATTAATATAATCAACTAAATTATATCTCCATGTAGGTTCAAACATAAGGTGTAGTCTCTGGCCTACTCATTTTGCATCATGGTGATGATCGAGTCAATTTTCACCCAACCCTTTTCGGGGTGATTTCCCTTAGGTGCATATATCCCATAGCTAAATCCATTTGTTATAACTATAATTGAATGTATTTATAGATAAAACCATAAACTCATAACATTACCAGTATTTTAGGATATCATTCTATACGTATACTCAACTATAGGTTTTTCACTAATATTATCAAACACTAATACAAAATGAATATAAAATAATCATCTAAATAAAAAAACTAATATAAATAATAACTAAACCATTATATGGTACAAACTGATATGGACCAAGATAAACATGAGTTAAATATTACATTAATACACTGATTTGAATAACACAACTAACAATAATCACACACCCCAACACTAAAAGGTATATTGTCTTCAATATTAGTTATATAAACATCTTATTTTAAAAAAAATCAAGAAAAAATTTATTCATAATCATGCTTATCTAGACCCTTTTTATACATCTCAGATGATATAATCATCTTTATCAAGTATATATTGGAAAATAATAATGGTTTAATCTCAAATGTTATTTAACGGATAAAACATATTATAATAGATTAAGCCATAAACATGAAGAATAATATAAAGAATGATATTATTAATATAATAAAATATCAAAAGATCATGGATAATAGTCATAAAACCTAATGGACAATCACTATATCATAATGATATCATTAAATAACCATAAAATAAATGATCTGTCTTAAAAAGGGGGCATAATCATAATCATATGATTTATTATCCCAATAAACCTGGCTACCCACCAACCTCTTCCCTCTTAAAATATTGAGTATATTTTAACACCTTCACACTCCCCCTATGTGAACCCAGTGAATTTATAAACTTTTCACACATAAAATTTTGAGTAAATATTAATCCCTTCACTCTCGCCATCTTTTGAACCTAGAAACAGGAAAAAAATTCATATATAAAATTTTTAGTGGAGATTATCATCATCATAGTAAACCATTGTGATCCTAAAAAAATTTTTACCAATTAATGCATACAATTGTGGTTATAGATTAATTCCATTAGACTCATCCATTGTGAACCTAGTGACCGGTTGACTTGTTCAACAGTAAATTTGTTAGTATAGTTTAACACAATCACACTAACCCTTTTTGAACCTATCTATTTGTTATCATATTATCAAAAATATTATATATCATGAGATATAATAATTTATCCAATAAATTGAAGGGAGATATGGATTTCACCAATCTCATAATCCATACATTTTTGTTCCATATAAAAATAATAATCATATTATAAAATTACCCATATAAATAAAATGGGTTTCATGATATTTCCAAAACATCACATGAAGAACCCAAATAAATAAAATGGGTTTCATAGAATATACAACTGTAAGTATTTTCATTTCAATAAATAATACTTGGAATAAAATGTTTTTTATAAAATAATAAAATTAAATCATGAATTAAATCTCTTGAAAATGATAACCAAATACCCAAAAATAATTACATAATAATAGAATAATATAAAGTGAATCATGAAACATAACTCTATGGAAAAAAATCATTTGAATATATTGAAAAAAATCATAAAAATTATTTTGGAAACAATTTTTATCCACCATTGTAAAAGATACGGTTATGGGTCTCGGATAAAAAACTAATTTTTTGTTTATATAAAAAATGAAACGAAAAACATCCATGGAAATGGAATTGGTACAAATAATATTTTCCCTAGACCTGAAAAATGGAATGTCATTTAAAACAAGAAAAATGAAAAACTAAAGATCAAATATACAATTTTACAACCAAAATGAAGGAGTAATAGTTACCATATCCTTCACATATGTCATAATTCATGGATAAAGAGAAAGATAATATTTTTCAAACCATTATTATAAAGAGTTAAAAAATAAATTATTCTTGATATACATATTGAATTGAAAAATTAAAATGAAAATAATTTTAAATCCTCTACTTTTAAAAATAATTTTTAATAAAGGAACATTAAACATAATATAAAGTTTTAAAAAATGTAAATTGATAACCATTTTAAAATTTTTCTTTATAAAACTAATTTCTAATAATTGAAAAAATATATAATGGTTATCAAAATAAAATTTGCACATGATGATAAAGGATTTTATTTTAAAAGGATTGAAAGCCCATTTGATAACTTAGAAATAACCATATTGAAAACGCACATCATTTAAAGTGTATTAAATATTACTTTTTTAAAGAGATAAATAAATATTCAAATAATATAAAATAATCCTTATTATATTTCAATAATGTGAGTAGAACAATTTCATGATGTAAAATATAAATATTTAAGATAAGATATTTTAGTTTGAATGAGAGTTATTCCTAGACAAGGTGCACATTTAATTTCAAAATAATTTAATCAATGAATTATATATTGTTAAATATAATTAATTCCCAAATAAAAGAGTGTGTAAATAAAAAATAAAATCATAATAGTTCATAATAGAACAATCTTGAAATATTGTAGTCAAGTAATAGTGATTATGGTTTGATAAAGAGATTCAAGTTATGATCTCCCCTTACTACCTTTGTAAGTTTTCAATCGAAGACCAACGAGATATATAAAATTAAATAAAAAATTTAATACCTATAAATAGAAGATAATAATGATGTGAAATTACAATGCATAATTATTTACAATATATAAAATGAATAATTTTCTTTACTATAAAAACTTCTCAGGGGATTCAAATTTGAGATAAACAAACCCTTACAGCTTAAGAAATGAATGGATTGAAAATATTTAAGAGATATTGTGAAATAAAAATATATATTTATCATTAAAAAGGATTTTTTTTTGATGTAATAATTCATATGTTCATTTTTTATACCACAATAATGATCAATAGTTGAAAAACTTGGAATCATACTTCAATAAAAGTGAACATTAGGCAACAAACCTTTACGATTTATGTAAATAATCAATAAGACCCCATAAAAGGGAAAATGAAATTACACATCAAATACAATGATTTATTCATAATTCATGAAATTTTACACCAATAAGGTAGTATAAACAAAACATAATGAATACTCGGTGCATAAATATAAAATATGTCTCAATGAAGGGAAATTGAGACGAAATCTCTTACCTTGTTTCCTTTCTTAGTTGATAACACTATAGCCTATGGTAAAAAATATATAGATAAAAATTATATTATTTTAATACATTGATAATAAATATTATCTATCTATAATCATTTTTTTAATTATTTATCATGAGTACATTAATTAGTTATAGCGTATTATGACCATTTAGTGTTAATAAATTTAATTGTTTTGTGTTTTTTAAATAAATTTAATATTATTACCCACCGTTTCATATAATATTCATTTTTCATATAACATATAAGGTTATTTAATATAAAACTAATATTTAATTAAAATAATTTTTATTTACATCCATATGTGTTTGGGTTATGTTATGTGGAAACAGAATTGATAATGTCTTATTTCAGTAATTTTTTAAAATGAAAATGTTACAATAATGATACGTCAAATATTTAATATAATATTTTGAGAACCATTTAATATTAATTATTTAATTAATATATTTTAATAATATCAGTTTCCATGCTTCCATATTCATAGATAATCAAATTTTAATTCATTGTTCATATAGGTGGTTAAACCTACCCATACACGGACACACTTTAACTTGATTGGAATTTGTGGTTAATGAGGGGTTTACATTGAAATAATGTCATTTTAAAATTATAAAAATGCTATATTATTTATTTTTTCTGATTTGGAACCATATTTTATATTTTTTTGATAATTTAGGAAATTTTTAAATGAAAAAATTTTCATCATGGTTGTGTTAATTCGCATGTACGCACAATTAGTGTTCATGATTCACAAAATTTAAGAGGTGGTGATGGTAGATATTAAATTGAAATTAAAGAATAATAATTATATAATAAATATCATATATATTCATTATTACCAACAATAATACCATCCATGAAATTATCTAATAAAAAGAAAATGATGTCGCTCGATGGAGGCGGTAGTCTGTGCAATGCCCTAACAATGTTTGATTGTTTTTATACATGAATAAAGATTAAAAAATAATAACAATACCCTTGGCATAATTATTTCACCATATTATTATGATGATACGACATTTTGAAGGGTATGATTATGAAAAAATCATAAGAAGTATATAATACTTGTGTTGGAGGCTAGAATTTTCCTTGGATGTTCCCATGAAATTGAATGTATTAGGCTTATAATGAGTGACTATGGAATAAGGATTATGGTATAGTGATCTGGGAGAGTAAAATTGTATAGTTTCAATTAGTAATTAAAAATGGAATTGTTTGTATGAATGGTTTTAAAGGATCTCATTTTATAATAGAGAAATAAGGTGACTTTGGGAGACACCCCTTATATTTTAATAATGACATGACACAATTACACGGAAAATGACTCAAAATTTTCAAAATTATTGATTTTTCCGGTGTCTTTACTTTGATCAACAAACAAAAATGTGTTTCAACTTATTTTTTAAATGTATTATACTATTTTTACCACAAAGTCGTCACATTTTACTCTTTTAATTTTAAACAAAGATACTTGTTTTTAACAAAGTGATTTTATGTTTTATTAAACATACAACAAAACTCAAATAGCCGAATTTTGGTATTCTGGGATTAAATATAACATCTATTTATTTGAATTAAAATTCAAAATATTCTGACATTAAATTTAAAAATAAAACATATAATGTGGATAAAAATGTTTTTTTTTGAAAAAATATATTTTAATCATTATCGACTCTTAGTATTATTATGTATTGATTGAAAATTAAATTAGTGTTAATAAATTTATTTTTATTTTTATAAATCTTATTATATTTTTTAATTAATTAAGTTCATTTAATTGATTTGATAAAAGACCCTTGATGTTAATAAAATAATAATTTGAAAATAAATATTTCACTATTATCTTTGCCATTACAGATAGTACTATAAATTTAAATTTTATACCCAATAAAAATAAAATTTTAAACATTAAATTATTTTAACATTATTATATTAAATATAAGAATCACTTTATAAAATTTACATTCATTATTTATTAAAAATTAATTTTGACACAATCATGTGTAATGCACAAAACCCCATTTTTTTGTTTATTTTTTAGAAAAAAATATTTGGGACTAGGATAGAGTTATCAATGTGATTTATTTAAATAAATTTAAATATAATTTTTATAATTAAATATGTATATATTAATAAAATAGATAATTTCTATTTATTTTGATATAATTAATTAAACAAAACGGTTCAAAAATAGTTTTCATTTAAAATGATATATGAATTTTCAAACAAAATTAGTAAGGGTTTATAAACAGAACATAGTTTTTTAAAATACATTATGGTATATAATTTTATTAGAAAGGTTTTAAAAAACATCAATGTATTATAATGGTAAAAATTATATTTTTCAAGAAAAATATATTTCTACACATTAATTTTTTTTAATTTAAACTATATTTTAATAATATTAAATTAATAATTTTATTAAATATATGTTAAATTTAGTTTCATCACACCCAAATATTGTTATATTATTTATGTATTATGTTTAATAAAACAAAAAATTGATTATTTAAAAACTAATTACACAATTTAAATAGAAAAGGTGTGTAATGTTAATATATAATGGTAAAATTCTTATAAATTCAAATATTTGGAGTCATTGACATTTGAATAATGTCATAGAATTTTTAAAATATAAGGTGTGTTTCCAAAATTTCTCTTTTATACTATTATAAATGGGGATCACTTACACCCTCTCAAATACACACATCCCTTTTGATAACTCCATGAAACTCAACACTTTTACTGTACCAAGAACCATAAAACCAAAATAATAATATTATTATCACAAATATTTATTCTATGACCATAAATTTCAAGGAAACTCCCAATAGAAAAATCAATTGTTCAACATATATATTATCTCCTATTATTATTTTCTTCTTGATGTTACTCTTCCAAGTATATGACCACCATAACAATTTAATGACATTTGTATCATTGGTAAACTGATATGTTTTTAAATTTATTGTAAAACTATTATCTATATGTTTATATCCACTTATATAAACAAGAGAAAATTGTTAGTTAAATGTGAAGACTACAATATCCATAAGGAGACAATGCTTTTTTTACCACTTTTCATGGATGGTACTAAAAGTTGCAATGATGAATACATATGATATATATTATATAATTATGATTTTGAAATGTCGATTTATTATCCACCTTCATCACTACTCATGTGTCGATAATGTGGAATGATAGTTATAGTGACCTTATCCTTTCTCACATATTATTACTAGGTTTTAAGCATAATTTACCATCAAATTAAAATCCATGGATTGTGATGTTTGGTGTCTTTAATGGATTTTGTACATAATTTCACATAATGAAACCAAAATAAAAACAAATTTTATATAATCATTATAGTGATACTATAACTCCATTTGATCCATTATATTTGCATAGGATAACATTGGGAATACATGAACAAAAGGGATGAGATAAAAATCCTTGAAAGTTAATAATAATTAGAATAAATCATATCACATGGGTTAGAAGTCATAATATGATGAAAATAAAAAAAACATGGTACTTGAATAAATGTATGGAAGCATAACATAGAGAAAATGGGGTAATTTATTAATGGAATCATAGTAATATGAAAAAAAACATAAAAATGACATATTCATGATTCAAGTCTCATTTCACGTTGAGTAGCACGAGTCCAGGCTAAACACTTAGACCATTACACATGGAGCACATGTCAAGGCTAACCACTAATACCATTCCACATGACGCCTCATGAGACTAAATATTATCCAATGAATTAAAGATCTATCAAGTTTAACCAAACCTAACTTGTTCAATTATATTTCTACAACATAAATAACCATATATAATGAATCAAACAAAAACATAAATATTACCCAAGGAAATAATTTTCTATCATATACATGTCATAAAGACATAACAAGAAGAAATATCATAATGGTCTCAGTGAAAGAAAGGATTTAAATCATAAATTTTAATTCATAAGGTAAGATATAAATATATCATGATAGTTTATGTCAAAATTAATTTAATATATTTAAAAATATTGTGTAATAGTCTTTTGAAATAAAACAATTTTTTGACGTTTAAGGAAAATATCGAAGATCCTTTAAAGCAGAAAAGGCATATTACTTTTTATAAAACCCAAAATGAAACCTGATAGTTCTTCATTATTAAATGAGTGAATTTTTAAAATAATAATTTATTAAAAAATATTATGGATATCACAATATAATGGGAATGAAATAGGGAAATATCTTAAATCAGGCTTGCTTTTCTGGAATATTTGAGAAGGCAACCATTTTAAAACATGCATTTTCCCATCAAACAAGGATGATGTGATATGAATATATGAGTTTAGAACATATATATTGTAACACCCCAGGTAAATAAAGAATATGACATTTTTATTTTAACCCATATTTGTGAATAAAATATTAATATGACTTTAAAGGGGACGCTATGCTCGATGGCGTACCCAACACGTTAATGAGTTTCTTGGGAATCTTACGTTGCACTCTAATAATAAAATAATATTATTTTAAATGGTAGTTAACATGTAGCCGTTGTATTGGCGGGAATGGATATAAATAACTAAAATATGATTATATATGTTTTTAAATGTTTTTACTTTTATCCAATAAACGATAAAGGCTTAAAATACGAAAAGATTTCAATTTTAGGCGTATATGCCCTAGTTTTCACTAAAGGCTCACTTATCACCTTTTGATGGAAAACCGTCATTAAATATAGTTTTGTTCACTCTTAGACATTCTATTGGACCAAATAAAACTCTTCTTAAGAATCGGGACATCAAAATTTACTTTGTGTAAATTTTTGGTATCTTTCCGATAAAGTTCATTTTTTAATGAATAGTGTAAAATGTTGTATTTTAATTCAAAACCTCTTTTTAATATAATTTATTTATATGATTATATTATCATTTGAATTGGTTTTAATGTTAAATTAGAATATACTTTTACCATTAAATCCAATAGTGGTCGTTGGAATTAATTTCACTTTGAAATCAGACTTAAACTAGAGTCAATCTTTTGATACTTATTGTTTCATAAAAACACGCTATTTGCTCTGACAGTGGGAATTAATTATTAAATTAATTAATGTGACTAATATGTTTAGAATTTTGTAAAATAAACTTCATTTTTGAATTCGGAATATCAAATATATCTTAGGGTGAGTTTTTGGGATTTTTCTGAAAAAATTCAATTTTTGATGAATAGTGAAACCACTAAGTGGTACTTATAAAAAATGATTTTTCCACTTAAATGAAATTTTCCCATATTTGTGTTTTTAATTTCATAAATCCGACATACATGGTTGTCATTAAGACGTAAAATTTGGTTCAATGAGATTAAAATAATTTTTTGGTGAATAGTAACTCTTAAGTTCTTGATTGCGATTAGAGGTAATTAGTGTTGTTTAAGGTAAAAATAATGTTTTAATAATATGAGATGAGCTTGACACATGTCCTAACCTCATTGGATGAGTCATGGCCGACCCAGAAAACCCATGGATCAACTTGGGGACCCCATGAAGCCACTTTGGTTGGAAAATGAGATTAATATCTTTTTATTTAAAGTTAAAGTAAAAATGAGACAAACATGAAATGTTTTACTAAAACAATTTTTACATGGGGTTATACAAATAATATTTTTGACTATAAATATTAATTGGAAATCTAAAACGATTTCCTACATCATAGTATTTTTTATATAATTTTTAGACATTAAATAAATTAAATTATTTATGACATCATGATGATGTAGTGATGACCTCATTATTTAATTATTTAAATAAAATGGAAATATAATGTAATATCTAAGACCTAAACATGTCCAAAACCTATTGTATGGATGTATTTAGAACCCTTATCACCTTATCCGTGAAAAATATCAACGTAGGACCTCTTAAATCCGAATATCATTTTAAAATAAAGTGATTTTTCTTTACTTTCCAAGAGTGCCCCTCCTCTCCTCTTATAAAAGCCCCCAACCCTACCTCCTTACCCACACTCCCAAAGCCTTTGGCTCGGCTAACCTCTGCCCATTTTTTCTCCCCACTTCCCCCTCTTACTCGTTGAGGCCTCACTTTGGCCATAAGTCTTCCCAAGGAAGCCTTTGAGCTCAAACCAAAGGGAGTTACCCGATTTTAAGGTAATGTCTTCACTTGAGTCCTTTTGTTTTATTGTGCTTCTCCAACCCCCTAAACTATTTTTATTCATTTATTTTGTAACAAATACAGTATCATCAATATACTAGGATGTTGTTTTAATAAGGATTCTAGCTACACTTTCAGACACCTACATCTAATGGTTAAATAACATACTGTTTCCGTGGATGGCGAATTTCGGCCTCCCGAAACGATGATTGTTCAACATTATTTTAACACCTTCAAAGGTGGCCATTAAGATGACACTATATTTATATATGATATATAATATGTTTATGTTTTCCTTAAGCTTCTGTATTTTTCTTTTTGGTCATACCTTTATGGTTTCCATTATGGGTAAACGCGATATCTTCATTTAAGGAAGTGCGGACTACCGCCCCCTCAAAGTGATTTGATTCGTTAATACCATATGTGGTACGTATAAAGGATATATTTAATAATATTATATATGATACCATAATGGAATTAAAATACTATTATGTATAATTATGTTTTAATTCCATTAAATATGAAATATAAATGGAAGTAGCGTTCATGCGTACGTACGGCTTACCGTCTCCATGAACGGTACATTTCATTTCTTATCTCAAAATGTTATGTAATATTATAGGTAAATATATATAATGGATATATATGTAATATATTACATCAAAATTATGGATATAATTCTGGAATTATAACATATATATATCTCTCTCATTTGGTTTTAATTCCATTAATATGACAAAAAATGAAAGCAGCGTTCATGCGTACGTTCGGCCTACCGTCTCCATGAACGGTGCTTTTCGTTTTTTATCTCCAAATGATATGGAATAATATGAAATTAATATTTATAGGATATATATGATATTTTAATCATTAATACTATTCTGGAAATTATTTACTTATAACTACATGGGCAATATTTTTTCAAACAAGGTCATTTTTGACTCATGTACCAAACATCGGCAAAAACGTCTGATATGAACTAACATTATTAAAAAATTATTATAACATTATAATATGTGATATGAACTGAATAATAATATCTAAATGAGGTACTTAGGAAATTATTAATTGACCAATGTTTATTATTCAGGAATATAAAGAAACGAACAAGACAAGTTGGACTTGAGGTAAGGGATCTTACTCCTCTCTTTCTTTTTAAGTTCACTCTTTTATGTCATTCCTTTTAAAGATCATTTTTCTTGTTATTGGAATGTTATTTTATATTACTCTTACTGTAATTTTTATTGTTCATATGATGATAGAACCTATTCTCTCTCATAAATCCATTTTTGGACGTTTTGAGTGGCGCCGTTAGGCTGCCGAATTTTCGTAAGAGATCTAACCTCTCTCTTTCTTTTTAAGTACTCTCCTTTATGTAACTTCTTTTAAGATCCTCTTTGTTATGTTGGGGGATGTTCTTTTATATTCCTATTTCTATAAACATTGAGTTAATATTATGAGATACCCTGTTTCATCTCATCAATCCTTTTTTGTAAGTTTTATGTGGCGCCGTTAGGGTGTCGAGTTTTCGTAAGGGATTTTTCATCTCACTTTTATTCCCGTGAGATTTGTGCTACATTTGCCACAATTTCCTTTGAGTGGTGTATATACTGCTCATTATTCTACTCTTTGTGTAATATACTTTCGTTTATTAGTATTTACATCAATGATTTATTGTCCTTATTTCATGGGGTGTATGTTTTGAAAGATACCCAAGTCGGTAAAGGAACCTTTCACCCTCCTCTTTTTAAAAGACTTCTTTTGTTGGGTCTTTTAATTCACATATTTTTATGTTGGGATATGTTCCCATATATCCTTATTGATGTAAATTTTAAGTGATGAGATACTTTTGTTATCTCTCATCAACTCTTTTTCTGAATTTTGAAGTGACGCAGTTAGGCTGTCAAATTTTTGCAAGGGAACTTTTTAACCCAAATTTGATTCTTTGGAATGAACTTGCACTCCTTGAATATGTCATTCTATGAATATGTGTGAATAAACTCTGATTCTTTTACACTTAATATTCACTTATATTTGGTGTATTCGTTTGTCACACATAATTATTCAATCGGTTTATCCTTAAACCAAGGATACCGTCTTTGTAAGGGTCTTCATCTCAATCTCTATTCATTGAGGCATATTTTGTTTTATACACAACCTTCTTTTATACGGTGTATAAACCCCTTTGACTTTTACATTTATTAAAAAACAATAATTTTCCTACGAAGTGTTTTACTAAACGAAAAAAAGGAATGTTTCTTTTACATACGCGGTGACAACGACCTTTTCCGCCGTCGCGAGTATTATTTGGTCTTTGGCTTCCTAAAAAGCCGTAATGTTTTTTAAAATTAAATAAATACCATATACTATTTTATGTATTTTGGTATTGAAAATGGTTTTTATAATGGATTTGTTATGTAAATATATTTAAGTGATATATTGTGATCAAAGTGTGGAAATGTTTTCATTCCATTATATTTGTTTTATGTCTTATGATTTTTATAATGGTACTTGGACATTTAACGGGTGGTTACGTGATAAACCATATGACGAGTGGTGCCGTGAATACCAGGACGGGTGGTTACGTTATAACCTCCAATGCATTGGGTATGGATGTCAGCTGTATGGCTATTCCATTAAGTATGTATGGAAGTTGGCCGAATGGATATTCCATTAAGTGATATGTGTGGGAGTAGACCTTATGGTTATTCCACTTAAGTATGTTTATATCCCAAGTTACCTTTATATGTTATGTGATATTTATATGGGTTTTATGGTAATCATTTGGTTACAAAAGGGTAAGTAATGAACTTTTATTCAGCGAAGAGTTTTTACTACTTCGAAAAGGTGAAAATTATTACTTTGATAAAGTATACATGGTTTACTTGTTGTTTTGAAAAACTAACAATTTTCATTCTTTATGTATCCCTTACTGTGCTTTTTATGCTCATCCCACATTTTTGAAATGTTTTTCACAGGACTTAGCGTGGAATAGGGTCAAGGATGGGTTCAAGGGAAAGTCATGCTACCTAAAACATGGAACTAGACATGTTTCTTTTTAAGAGTTTTTATTTTATGGAAATTTTAGTAGAAGTGACTACATTGTAATCTTTTTAGATGTAATAGTTATATCCTAATTTTCTAAAACTCTAAACCTGAAAAGATCCTCAATGTGAATCACTCATTTAATTAAATATTAAGTAAGGTTTAAGGCTGGGGCCTTATAGTTGGTATCAAAGGTCGGTATAGATAACTTTAGAGGTTAGGGTATTCTTTAAGCATAAGTGGTATTACCATAATGGTTAGGATTTTAGAAAGAGTCATAGTTTTAGATAAAGTGAATGAGTAAGTGTATCTTAGTGTTTAGCTTCCTCATTAGTACATGATGGTTTTGTTGATATACTCACACTGACATTTCTGTTTTTAGTGAAATGATGGATCTAGCAGGCACCATAGAGACAACAGGTTTGAAGGAAACTATGGTGGTTCCCTGATTAAGAGACTGGATGAAATGGGGGATTCAATGAGGAATCTCATGGTTGTTCTAAACCAACTATCAAGGAGTCATGATCAACCACTTTAACCTTGGTATGCTCTATAATGCATCATGTACGAGATGACCAAATCGATGTTGAAGTTTAGGTAATAATTATAAAGGTAACCATTAGAGTTTATATGATCCTTACTTTTGAGGTAATTATGGGTTATTATATGATATGCTGGAAAATGAAAGGCATGAGATAAAATTGAGGTTAAAATATGTAATGATCATTTTTGATGATTTTAACTCTTTTTGGGGAATGATTTAAGAATTATATAGTTTTGGAAAAAGGACAACACGCAGACCGTGTGACAACCCGTCGCATCGGACAAAGCTGCGGGTATCGAACCCACAACCAAAGTGTGACTGGTATTTATCGCCTACCACTGGGCTACGTGAAGTCCCTGGTTAGTTTGACTGATTCTTTTTAGTTATATGATTTTATGAATTAGGAGTAAGTTTATTTTGGGTTATTTATAAAAATTATTAACCTATCATGGGGGATATGTGATTAGGATAATTACTTTTCAATACGAGACTTTAGGAGCAACTGATGTGGTTTGGAGATAAATGTTACGATTTAACTTGGAAGACTATGTGACTAAATCCTTCAAATATTTGGGTTTCAATATTATATTGGTTTACTTTGAATAATTTTATGGACAAATTGTTTATCGTATGGTCCTCGTTGAACATTGGGTTTTGTTGGAAAAAATTTGGAGATTAAGCATAGATTTTCTTTTTAAAGGATTATCATTTTTTGGATTATCTGACCTTGTACTAACCTTTTGGTTTTGGTTTTGGTTAAATCCTAAAGAAATGGGAAGTATATAGTTCTCTTTGGTGGATTAGGTGATTTTCTAGAAGTTGATTATAGTACTCTTAATGCGAACAAGTCTCCCTAAATACTCGTCTTTTGGAAAAAAAATATGAGTTTGATTAAGGAATCTAGTAAAAGTTGAAAGTCAACATGGTAAGTGATTATGTTTTCTTATGAATAAATTCCTCAATAAAAAGTAACTTAAAACAAAAATGTTGTCTATTAATGTTTCCTACTGGGGAATCCAACACCGTTTAACCCATCACAAGTTTGTGATTTTCTTATTGTTAACGTTCTCCTAAACATGTTTTCTATCACTCTCCATCAGAACATGACCCTATGTTTTCTCCTCCATTTCCATATTTTTTCTACATGGAATCCTAGTATGGGTTAACTTGGGTGACCTATGTACTTATCTTTCTTTATTTTAAAGTGATTGTTTTACCGACTCTTGTTTCGATGTGGGATTTTCAATGAAGTTTCTGAGCCCAATTTTAAAATTGCGAGGACGCAATTCCCAAAAGGGGGGAAGGATGTAACACCCCAGGTGAATATAGAATATGAAATTTTTATTTTTATCCATATTTGTGAATAAAATATTAATATGACTTTAAAGGGGATGCTATGCTTGATGGCGTACCCAACACGCAGCAACGAGTTTCTTGGGAATCTTATGTTGCACTCTAATAATAAAATAATATTATTTTAAATGGTAGTTAACATGTAGCCGTTTTATTGGCGGGAATGGATAGAAATAACTAAAATATGATTATATATGTTTTTAAATGTTTTTACTTTTATCCAATAAACGATAAAGGCTTAAAATAGGGAAAGAATTCAATTTTAGGCGTATATGCCCTAGTTTTCACTAAAGGCTCACTTATCACCTTTTGATGGTGAAACATCATTAAATATAGTTTTGTTTACTCTTAAACATTCTATTGGACCAAATAAAACTCTTCTTAAGAATCAGGACATCAAAATTTACTTTGTGTAAATTTTTTGTATCTTTCCGATAAAGTTCATTTTTTTAATGAATAGTGTAAAATGTTGTATTTTAATTCAAAACCACTTTTTAATCTAATTTATTTATAATATTATATTATCTTTTGAATTGGTTTTAAAGTGAAATTATAATATATTTTTACTATTAAATCCAATAGTGGTTGTTGGAATTAATTTCACTTTGAAATCAGACTTAAACTAGAGTCAATCTTTTGATACTAATTGTTTCATAAAAACACGCTATTTGCTCTGACAGCGGGAATTAATTATTAAATTAATTAATGTGACTTATATGTTTATAATTTTGTAAAATAGACTTCATTTTTGAATTCAGAATATGAAATATATCTTAGGGTGAATTTTTGGGATTTCTCTAAAAAACTTCAATTTTTTATGAATAGTGAAACCACTAAGTGGTACTTATAAAAACTGATTTTTCCACTTAAATGAAATTTTCCCATATTTGTGTTTAGAATTTCAAAAATCCAACATACATGGTTTTCATTAAGAAGTAAAATGTGGTTCAATGAGATTAAAATAATTTTTTGGTGAATAGTAACTCTTAAGTTCTTAATCACGATTAGAGGTAATTAGTGTAGTTTAAGGTAAAAATAATGTTTTAATAATATGAGAAGAGCTTGACACATGTCCTAACCTCATTGGATGAGTCATGACCGACCAAGAAAACCGATGGGTCAACTTGGGGACCCCATGAAGCCACTTTGGTTGGAAAATGAAATTAATATCTTTTTATTTAAAGTTAAAGTAAAAATGAGACAAACATGAAATGTTTTACTAAAACAATTTTTACATGGGGTTATACAAATACAATTTGTGACTATAAATATTCATTAAAAAGCTAAAACTATTTCCTACATCATAGTATTTTTTTATAATTTTTAAACATTAAATAAATGAAATTATTTATGACATCATGATGATGCAGCGATGACCTCATTATATAACGATTTAAATAAAATGGAACGATAATGTAATATCTAAGACCTACACATGTCCAAAACCTATTGGATGGGTGTATTTCGAACCCTTATCACCTTATCCTCGACAAATATTAATTTGTGACCTCTTATATCCAAATATCATTTTAAAATAAAGTTACTTTTCATTACTTTCCAAGAGTGCCCCTCCTCTCCTCTTATAAAAGGCCCCCACCCCTAACTTCTTAACCACACTCCCAAAGCCTATGGCTCGGCCAACCTCTGCCAATTTTGTCTCTACACTTTTCCCTCTTACTCCTCGAAGCCTCAATTTGGGCATAAGTCTTCCCAAGGAAGCCTTTGAACTCAAACCAAAGGGAGTTACCTGATTTTAAGGTAATGTCTTCACTTGAGTCCTTTTGTTTTATTTTGCTTCTCCAACCACCTAAACTACTTTTATTCATTTATTTTGTAAAAAATCATGTATCATAAATATACTAGGATGTTTTTATAAGAATAATTCAAGCTACACTTTCACACAACTACATCTAATTGTTAAATAACATACTGTTTCCGTGGATGGCGAATTTCGGCCTCCCGAAACGATGATTGTTCAACATTCTTTTAACACCTTCAAAGGTGGCCATCAAGATAACACTATATTTATATATGATATATAATATGTTCATTTTTTCCTTAAGCTTCTGTATTTTTCATTTTGGGCATACCTTTATGGTTTCCATTATGGGTAAACGCGATATCTTTATTTAAGGAAGTGCGGACTACCGCCCCCTCAAAGTGATTTGATTCATTAATACCATATGTTGTACGTATAAAGGATATATTTAATAATATTATATATGATACCATACTGGAATTAAAATACTATTATGTATCATTATGTTTTAATTCCATTAAATATGAAATAGAAATGGAAGTAGCGTTCATGCGTACGTACGGCTTACCGTCTCCATGAATGGTACATTTCATTTCTTATCTCAAAATGTTATGTAATATTATAGGTACATATATATAATGGATATATATGTAATATATTACATCAAAATTATGGATATCATTTTGGAATTATAACATATATATAAATATATCATTTGGTTTTAATTCCATTAATATGACAAAAAATGAAAGTAGCATTCATGCGTACGTACGGCCTACCGTCTCCATGAACGGTGCTTTTCGTTTTTTATCTCCAAATGATATGGAATAGTATGAAATTAATATTTACTGGATATATAGTATACTTTAAGCACTAATAATATTCTGGAAATTATTTACTTATAACTACATGGGAAATCTTTTTTCAAACAAGTTCATTTTTGACTCATGTACCAAACATCGGCAAAAACGTCTGATATGAACTAACATTATTAAACAATTATTATAACATTATAATATGTGATATGAAATTAATAATAATCTCTAAAGGAGGTACTTAGTAAATTATTAATTGACCAACGTTTATTATTCGGGAATATAAATAAACAAACAAGACAAGTTGGACTTGAGGTAAGGGATCTTACTCCTCTCTTTCTTTTTAAGTACACTCTTTTATGTCATTCCTTTTAAAGCTCATCTTTCTTGTTATTGGGATGTTATTTTATATTACTCTTACTGTAATTTTTATTGTTCATATGATGAGAGAACCTATTCTCTCTCATCAATCCATTTTTGGAAGTTTTGAGTGGCGCCGTTAGGCTACTGAATTTTCGTAAGATATCTAACCTCTCTCTTTCTTTTTAAGTACTATCCTTTATGTCACTTCTTTTAAGCTCCTCTTTGTTATGTTGGGGGATGTTCTTTTATATTCCTATTTCTATAAACTTTAAGTTAATATGATGAGATACCCTATTTCTTCTCATCAATTCTTTTTTTTTTGTAAGTTTTATGTGGCGCCGTTAGGCTGCCGAGTTTTCATAAGGAATTTTTCATCTCGCTTTTATTCCCGTGAGATTTATGCTACATTTTCCACAATTTACTTTGAGTGGTGTATGTACTGCCAATTATTCTACTATTTGTGTAATATACTTTTGTTTATGAGTATTTACATCAATGATTTATTGTCCTTCTTTCATGGGGTGTATGTTTTGAAAGATACCCAAGTCGGTAAGGGAACCTTTCACCCTCCTCTTTTTAAAATACTTCTTTTGTTGGGTCTTTTAATTAACATATTTTTATGTTGGGATATGTTCTCATATATCCTTATTGATGTAAATTTTAAGTGATGAGATACTTTTTTTATCTCTCATCAACTCTTTTTCTGAATTTTGAAGTGACGTCGTTAGGCTGTCAAATTTTTGCAAGGGAACTTTTTAACCCAAATTTGATTCTTTGGGATAAACTTGTACTCCTTGAATATGTCATTCTATGAATATGTGTGAATAACCTCTGATTCTTTTACACTTAATATCCACTTATATTTGGTATATTCGTTTGTCAAACATAATTATTCAATCGGTTTATCCTTAAACCAAGGATACCGTCTTTGTAAGGGTCTTCGTCTCAATCTCCATTCATTGAGGCATATTTGGTTTTATAAACAACCTTCTTTTATACGGTGTATAAACCCCTTTGAATTTTACATTTATTAAAAAGGAATATTTTTCCTATGAAGCGTTTTACTAAATGACAAAAAGGAATGTTTCTTTTACATACGCGGTGACAACGACCTTTTCCGCCGCCGTGGGTATTATTTGGTCTTTGGCTTCCTGAAAAATCCGTAATGTTTTTTAAAATGAAATAAATACCATATACTCTTTTATGTATTTTGGTATTGAAAATTTTTTTTATAATGGATTTTTTATGTCAATATATTTAAGTGATATATTGTGATCAATGTGTGGAAATGTTTTCTTTCCATTATATTTGATTTATGTCTTATGATTTTTATAATGGTACTTGGACATTTAACAGGTGGTTACATGATAAACCATATGACGGGTGGTGCCGTGAATACCAGGATGGGTGGTTACATTATAACCTCCAATGCATTGGGTATGGAAGTCGCCTGTATGGCTATTCCATTAAGTATGTATGGAAGTTGGCCGAATGGGTATTCCATTAAGTGATATGTGTGCAAGTAGACCTTATGGTTATTCCACTTAAGTATTTTTATGTCCCAAGTTACCTTTATATGTTATGTGATATTTATATGGGTTTTATGGTAATCTTTTGGTTACAGAAGGGTAAGTAATGAACTTTTATTCAGCGAAGAGTTTTTACTTCTTTGAAAAGGTGAAAAGTATTACTTTGATAAAGTATACATGGTTTACTTGTTGTTTTGAAAAACTAATAGTTTTCATTCATTGTGTATCCCTTACTGAGCTTTTTATGCTCATCCCAAGTTTTTGAAATGTTTTTCACAGGACTTAGCGTGGAATAGGGTCAAGGATGGGTTCAAGGGAAAGTCATGCTACCTAAAACATGGAACTAGACATGTTTCTTTTTAAGAGTTTTTATTTTATGGAAATTTTTGTAGAAGCGACTACTTTGTAATCTTTTGAGATGTAATAGTTATATCCTAATTCTCTAATACTCTAAACCTGAAAAGATCCTCAATGTGAATTACTCATTTAATTCAATATTAAGTAAGGTTTAAGGCTGGGGCCTTATATATATAGTATTTATAAGGAATAATAAATTAATAATTATTTTGGAGTAAATATTGAGAATGTGTAACCTGAAGTAAAATTGGAGGTTCTAGTAGAATCTTATACAATATGCCTGGAACGATTCTCTAATTGTTCTTAATGTCTTGAATAATCAAATTAGATTCATTAATTTACAATTCTATGAAGTTTTATAAATTTAATTGATTTATTATAACATTATGAACTTTATATATGTCCTTTTATGATTTATAGTGTTCAATTTCATTATTTGGGATTGTTTGTTTTCTATGATTTTTAGTTTCGGTTCACTTTTATATGAGTATGGAAGTTCATGTATAATGGGTAAAATACACTAGAATTGAATTATATGTTATTAATGACTATAAATAATTGTAAATGGTCTTATATAATATTTTGTTTTTATATATGAGGATGAATCATTAAATAACATTTCAATATTAATCTTTTAGATTAATTTTAGCTTTTTTTCGATCACAACAAACTGATTTTGTTTTATCATTTGGTATTATGTATATATGTCATTTCTATAACATAATATGGGTTATAAAATTAATTTTAAAATATTTTTTATACCATTATATGTTTGTTAATACCATCATTGAATAAGGTTAAGGAAAATGAAAACTTTCCATCCCTGATGATGATAAAACAACACCTCATGAACAATGTTTCCATTTTTTTAATAATTTTAAAATTAGTAGGGGTTTGATGGGTGATTATTCCATTATAATAATAAAATTATAGTATATATATGGTTCTAGGGTTATAATGAAATTTATATTAGGGTATTTGAGGACTGATTAATAAAATAAAAGTATATGAAATGAAATTAATGAAAAAGAAATAGGAATTTACCTTTTGAACTTCTCCTCCTTGAGAACCTCCTTAGGGAACATTTTTTGGCCATATAATGAGACCTAGAGCTCTAGGACATAAGGTAGGGGATTGGGAATTTATTTTTTTAGATTTTTTAAATCGATCATTTCTTGAGAGGTGTTATGAGAAGTGGTGGTGAGGGATGGTATCTATAGTGGGGGAGAGTGGTATTTTCCATTATTTTTTTATTTCAGCTCAATAATATAAATAGTTCTAAAATTATCACCAAAATTATATGAATAATGAAATAGAGTTCAAGATTATATTTCTTACATCATTGATGACTCAAGGAATATTTTTCTGACATATAATTTATAAATACCAAAAATAATCATATGTTACTATTCACAAAAAAAAAATTCTAGTGTTTCAGAAAATTCCCACACAATTTCCATAACCATTCTTCGATAAATAGAATTCATAAATGAACTCAATTTTATGAAAATAATATTATGAATATGAGAAATTTAATTTTAATTAATGTCATTATTTAGTTATAAAATACAGATTTGATGATGATAACTAATTATAGAACACTTTCAAAAATTAATTATGATATCATAAAATTATCTTGTAATCAAAAGATAAAAATTATTGATTTATGAATAAATTTTATGGGAATACATATTCTTTTAAAACATTATAATAATTATAAAATTTAATATAAAAACAAAGTTTTTATAAAAATATCAACATAAATTTAATAATTTTAAAAATATTTATTTACTTATAATATTATATAATTATATCATATTATAACTTATAAGATGCCTAAATTTTATTTATACTTTTATTTGAGAAGTTATTATTCAATTGGCTGGTTTACTTTTCATAAGGTTCATATTACTATTCCAATGTTCAAGTTAATGTTTCATTGGTATAGGTTCCTTAACTTCTTGAAATACTAATTATTTAAGTCAATCATCATTTATAATGTTTTTTATTTTTTAATAAATTTTTTTATTTGATTTATACTATATAATATAATTATAATAAGGTAATTTCCATTGATAACATTTTGGGTCGTTACATTCTTCCCCCCTTATAAAATGTCTCCCTCAAAATTTTATTTTTAAATAATATAGAGAAAACAATTGAGGGTACTTCTCATTCATCAGTTCCTATGGTTCCCATGTTTGCTCTTCGTACTTATGGTCTCACCCTAATACTTTAACTTTGTGAGTAAACTTGTTGCGTAGAAGACTATCTCTATGATCCAAGATCATCACAAGATGCTCCTAATATGAGTGATCATTTTCCATATGTACCACTTCTGAATTCATTAAATGTGAGAGATCTGGTATGTAATTCCTCAATAAGGATACATGGAATAAATCATGTACATGAGACATGGTTGTAGGAAGTGAAAGTCGACAGGTCATAGTTCCAAATCAATCAAGGATCTTGAAGGGGTTGATATACCCAGGGCTTATCATTCCTTTATTCCCAAATAGTAGTATCCTCTTCTATGGAGATATCTAGAGGAATACCATACCTCCAACCATATACTCAAAGTCTCAACGATGATTTTATCCATTGGCGTTTTGTCGAATTTGGGCTGTATTGATGTTCTTCTATATTTTTTTTACCTTATCCGCTATTTCTTTAACAATTTAATGTCTTAGCATCTTAAGATCACCAACCAAAACCAAAGATTCTAGTATTCAAAATATTTTCCCATAAAGGGCTTCATATAGATACATTTGGATGATTGAGTGGAAACTGTTATTGTAGGATAATTTGATCAGAGGAATATGTTGGTCACATCCTCCTTTGAAATCTATAGAACACACTCTCAACATGTCTTCATGTCTCTAAATAGTTTGATCATATTTTCCATCAGTTTGAGGATGATAGGTTGTACTAAAGATCACCTCAATGCTTAGAACATGTTGGATACTTTTACAGAACTTAGAGGAGAATCCCTAATCTCTATCAGAGACAATCAATAGTTGTACACCATGAATCCTTACCACTTCTTTGATGTATATCCAAGAAATTTAATTGAGTCAGAAGTCCTATTTAATTGTAATAAAGTGATCTATCTTTGTAAGACAATTCTCAACAAACTATAATACGTTGTTTCCTCTAGATTCCTTCCAAATTACAGTGATAATGTCCATGGTTATGTTCTCCCAATTCCATGTTGTTATAAATAATGGTTGCATCAACCCTTTATACTTTTATCTTTCATCCTTAACTTGCTGACATACCTGGAACTTTGATGTATATTTTGTTATCTCCTTTTTTATATTTCCCCACAAATATTTCTCTCAAAGATATTGATACATCATTGTGTTCCATAGAGCAATTAATATGTTTGAGCTCTATGTTCTATTCAGAATATTATTATTTATCTCTGGATCAGATACTATACATAGTTGTGTCCTAAATCATATGACTTTGTCCTCATCAATATGGAACTCGGAGGATTTCTTACTTATGATAGTTTCCAAACATTTTTAAATTTCCACATCATTCATTTGAGCATCCTTTGGTTTATCCTAAATGTATGGTTGAGAAATCGTTTGAAAAAAGATTTATGATGTTCCTTCATTAATTAATCCCATATACATCCTTTGAAAATATAAGAGGATTTGATCAATCTAAATTATCTTCAATACTAAAGAGGTAGAATCCTTTTTATATAGATCATCTACCACCATATTTTTTTAGAAGGATTGTAGTGGGTTGAGAGTTCATAATCATTGATGATCCTTAACCATATTCACAGGCATATGTTAAGCTCTGTATGTGTGAATAAATATTTAAGACTCTTGTGATCTATATATATTTCAAACTTCTCCCCATATATATGATTTTGCCTAATTTTCAACATGATGATCATTGATTCCAACTCCAAATCATGCATAATATATTTTTTCTCATGGATATTAAACTTATTTAAGGCATAGTCTATTATTTTGTCATTTTTGTCATTAGTACACAGCCTAATCCCTTATTTGAAGCAATGATGTAGACCCAAAAGCTTTCCCCTCTTGTTGGAAGTGTGAGCATTGGTGCAGTGATAAGCCTCTTTCTCAACTCTTTAAAGTAGTATTCACATTCAATGGTCCAGGCAAACTTTTCTCTCTTCTGAGTCACATTAGATAGCTATTTTTTCAATCATGATAAGTTATTCAAAAATCACTGGTAATACCCATATAGACCAAGGAATCTATGACTATCTGTTACAGATGTTGTCCTAGGCCACTCTTCGATTTCATTTTTCCTGGAAGGGTCCACAAAAATTCATTTTTAGGGATTAAATTCCCCATGAATGATTCTTCATCCATCCATAACTCACATTTTTTGTACTTTTCGTATAGTTTCTCCCTTTTCAAAGTCATTATCATAATATTAATTTTCCTTATAATGTTCCTACATTCTCTTAGATTATATCATAATATCATCAATAAATACAAGGAAAAAACTATCTAGGTAATATATAAATACTCTATTAATTATATCAATAAAACTTCTGGAATATTGGTGAGTTCGAAGGGAATCACTATGAACTCATAATGAATATACCTTTTTCAAAAGGAAGCCTTTTTAATAAATTTCTTCCTGACCTTTAATTGCTGATATCCCTACTGAAGGTTCACCTTAAATAAATAATTGGCACCATGTATCTAATTGAAGAATTCATCAATCTAAGGAAGGGGATACTTGTTCTTTATCATGATTTTATTGAGCTCGTGATAATCAATGTAGAGGGGCATTTATCAATCCTTCTTTGTAATAAATAGGAATGGTTCACCCCATGGTGAATCACTTGGAAGTTTAAAATCCAATTCCAGATTCTAATGAAACTACTTATTCACCTCTTATAGCTCAATGGTGGCTATTATATAAGGTTTCTTTGATTTATGAAGCAATATAGGAATATCTTTAATTTTGAAATCGACCTTTTGATTAGAAGTAATACCATACAATTTCTCAAAGAATAAATTAGTGTAATATCTCACAATATGAATGTATTTATTCATGATTCTCTATTTTATATCAATCATTAGAGGTAGATATGTCTTCTAATATGGAAAAAATATCCACACATGAGACAGTTATTTCAAAGGAGATTTATTCTCATCCTTACAATTATATAGAATTGGATGATTCTTCAGGATTTGAAGAGAAATATACTTTTCCCAACATTTGATGTTGGATTTGTATGATGATAGTCAATCCATGCCCAAAATAACATCAAAACCCTCCAAAAAGTGTATAAAATGATTTACTAGGAGTTTCAGCCCAAAAAAAATTAACCAGGGATGAGTTATGAACTTTGGATGCAATAATTTCACCCTATGATGTACTTAAGGATAACTCAATCTCCTTGTTTTGAGGTGGGGGTTTGAATAGTTCTACTAAACTTGAAATATTAAAAAGAATGTGTAGAACGAGAATCAAATAGTATGACTTCTATTCTTGAATGAATTATCAATGTACCTATTACCACATAATTTTCAAGCTTCACTTTATTAGTAGTGGTAGACTATGTCCTTATTAATTTTTTTCAGGTAATTGATTTTGATTTCCTCTAACAACCCTTTGATTAGGGTAATGGTTCCCATAATAACCATGTTTTTTTCAGTTGAAACACTTCACTATAGGATGAGTGTTTATATAAACACTCCCTTATTCTTCCATATTGGTGGAATTGTTTATATCCCTTTGGAATTTATTATCTAGATTCCCAATTCTTCCACATTTGAACCATTTATTGGCTCCCATTAGATAGTTCCCTGGATTCTTATTCCCAGAATTTTTACATGTGGTATATTGTGTTTTCCTTCTATCATATGATTTACCTATTGATCCACCCATATTAAAATAAATTTTCCTCTTTTATTCATTGGACCCACAAAACCACTATGAGTCTCTGATCTCTATTTCAAACATAAGTTCATAATAGAGAATCTCCTCACAGTTGTAGAAGTCTTGAATTTCCAATGATTTTCATAGAATCATCATTAGTCGACTAAATAAGTGATCCAAATTTCATTCAGTTTTCATGAAAAATTTGTCAGTTTATCAATTAATCCTTGTGAAGTTTACTTCATATGATTTGATAGACTCATCTTCGCTCTAATTAAGTCTAATGAACTCGCTTTCAATCTTGATACATAGGACTTGGAGAAAATATTTATTGAAAAATTGTTTCTTTGATACCTCCCAATCCATGTAGTAAATTTACTCCTCGGACATCATGTATGTGGTTAGTGTCCACCACTTATCAGTTTCCCCATTAAAACTTATACCACCATTCCAATATTATCTTCTTCTAAAAACTAGTGGTTAGAGAATTTATTTTCAATGGAGTTAATCAACTGTTCTATGAGGAGGGGATAAGAAGATCCACTAAACATGGGAGGAATTTTCCACAAAAAGTACTAGACCTTAACTTTACCCCTCTTAATATATGAAGGGTGTTCCGTGAAATTCAATTCATTATAAATTACATGAGCCTGTTAGGCTAGTACTGTCATGATGTTTTGAGAAACCATTTCTATCATATTTTTCATATCATTAGGGAAATCCTTACATTTCTTATCACATTAACATTTATCCCAATTTATTCTATTTAAATCCATTAACTAAGAAGAATAAAGTATAGTTTGAGGGATTCAATACCTTTATAATTATCACATAAAAGGAAACATTTACCATAATAAGATAAAATTTTAAAGGAATAGTATATACTAATGTGTGGCTCTCCATGTTTCAATCTAAGTTATACATGATCTATTAAGTAATATATATTCTTTTGGGAATTTTTTGTTCCCTTAATAATGGTTTGTAATGAGATTATAAATTTACCACCGCATATACCCCATGAGTGTCAAACTAGGTATTTAGTAAGGTCGATTTTCATGAACCAGGTTACCATAAGTCTCGCCCAGAACACATTTCAGGAGTTGTTACTCCTAGGTATATCTGTGCAAGAACCACATCATCTTTTAGTATCAAAACTTGGATTTATTTGACCTCTAATCCACTAAATATATTCTGACCAAAATTTAGGGATGTTTTCTTACACTTAGTCTTATCCCAAAGGAAATTCCAAGAGTTTTATAATACTAATCCAAAAAAATCACTAGACCTTCCTATGTACCAACTATAGAACCCTTTAACATTTAAATAAATTAAAACATGGTTTTAATAATAATTAAACAAGAAATTACAATCCAAGGCTTATAAATTACATTGTCATTAGAAGATTAGGATCATGATTAAACATTATGAAACCAAAATAAGAACATCACTTATTTAATATTAATAATGACCCCCTGACTCCATTTGAGAACTTATATCTGCATAGGATAACCTGGGGAATACATGAATAGAATGGATGAGCTAAAAATACCACTAAAGGAATATGTATAAGAATAAGTTATAGAATATTGGTTATAAGGAATAACGAGATGATATAAAAATATATGGTACAGGAATAAATATATAGAAGTATAACATATAGAACATGGGGTCATTTATTCTTGGAATCATAGTAATGTGAAAAAAACATAAAACATGACATTATAATGAGTAAAGGTTCATTTCACATGGACTGGCATGAGTTAAGCTAACCACCTAGACCATTCCACATGGAGCATGTGTCAAGTCTTGCCAACAAGACTATTTCACATGAAGTATAATTAGACTAATCATTCCCCCATTAATTGGAGAGAAATCTAAGTGAACCAATAATAATATTGTAACGCCCCGACCCTAGTTACCCAGAGTTGGTGCATTATTACATAACATTGGCATGATCACAAGAAAGATCAAATCTAGAAAGACCGATTGGTTTAGTAGCCTTGGAAACACTAGATATATTCATAAGTCTTACATTACATCATAAAATGAAAAATTGCTACAACAATATATGGTATCCATAATCCACACTCATATCCCCACATAATATCCCTATAGGTCATTCATAATTTACTTCTTCACTTCCTGGAAAAATAAAACATAGAAAAGGGGTGAGCTCAAATGCCCAGTAAGGATAACAATATAGCGAAGACTTTCATAAATAAGAATAAACATTTAAGGCAATGTATAACTAAAACAAAAGCCTTTCAAAATTGAACTTTCAACATTGTATGGCATAAATAAAATTAAATAATGCCATTTACTTGTTCGCATGGGAATTCTACTAATCGAATAATCACATGCAATATCAATAACCACTTTCATAATGTTGGAATGCATAATGCTAGACTATCATAACAACATAGCCAAGGCCTCGTGCCAAGACTACAAATAAGATTTTGCCAAGGCCTTGTGCCAAGACACTAGTTTGTCTCATGAGACCTACCGATGCATCAAGGAGCTATAGCGGGCTCCACCCGTCACGTATTAAGTCCAATGCATTCCCATATGAAAAGGTTTAAACATAATATAAACATTCGTATTAAAACTAGCATACAAAATGTCAATAATTTCACCATAAACAATGAATGGTATAAAAATAGCACATCCACAGTCAAACATATCACAAAAACTTCAATACAATATAGAAGTTTTGTATCATAATAAATCAACTTCAAATAAGCGTAAAATCCATCAAAGGATGTTGACATAGATGAAATCAAAACTCTTTTTAGAGAAATATCTATTTCTATTTTTGAATTCATTTAAGAGACATATAAAATAAAACATTTTCTTGAAAATATTCTTATAATCTTTTAAGGAAAGCTTTGAAGATTTTATAATGGCGGAAAATAACCGCACCCGCCGTATAATTTAAAAAAACATTCTTACCTTAATTCTGTCGAAAAGGTTAAAAAAGACCCTGTTTTGAAAATGAAGGAAAGATTCCTCTTATAAAAAGTCAAACAACGGTATAAATGACTTTAACCCATATTCTTGTAAATAATAAAAATGTTTTGAAATACATTTTTAAGAAAACATGGATGTGGATGGTAAGAGATCCCAGTAGATTATTACATATAAACAACCTCGGATAATAAAGAGATTGTGAAATAACCCTTACCTTGTATTTTTCCTTGGTTGGGGTTGGTTAACCTCCTGTATAATGGTAAAATAATTGTTATTAAATTATACAAGAATCATATACATTAATATGATATCATATATAATCTTTTAATATTGATTTGATAATTATATCTTAGTATTATCGTTGTTTCGGGTGTTAACTTTCTTGTTTTCTTTTATATGTTTTGTTCTGTAAGACATGTTTGTAAATGATAAGTTGTATATTATTCATATCCAGAATGATATAAAGTCCTTAAACATCATTTTTTAAATCATCAAATGATAATTATACTTTAATGGATACGATGGAGAATGAATCTCATCGCGTTCGTGGAGACGGTAGTCCGTACATACGCACGAGCGACAATATCATTCTTTTGATATTAAAATAATATATAAATGGATGGTATATTATATATACAGAATCATTAACATGTTATATTTATTATTTACATGAGTTACACATCATTATTATACCCATCCAAATAATAATATATTGAATAACAATTACACCACGACGTGGACACGGTAAGCCGTACGTACACACGTATGGTGACATGTTATTCAAAGGGTGGATAGAATACTTAATATGGTTTTACCATATTTATAATAACATCACATTATATATATTATACTGGAGTTATTAATTTATAATGGTAACAAAAAAGGAAGAAGAAGTGGAAGAAGAAATGAACTTGGAAAAGGGTGGTGAAATCATTACCTCTTCTTCAGGTTCTTCCTTTTGATTTGATCAAAAGGGCTCCTTAGGTTGGCTTTCTGATCAAACTAAGGCCTATAGGTTCTATTTAGGGAATTTGGGAGAGTATTTGGGCAGATTTTGGCCGAACCAAAAGGCTTTGAAGGTGTGATGAAATGAGAAGGAGGAGTGCCCTTTTATAAGAGGGGTGAGGGGCACCTTTGGAAAAGCTAGAGATATTAGTTTATAAGAAATTCATATTGGGTTTCCAATGGCTCCAAAGTTGATTATTAAAAGTTTAAGGTGGGTATGGGTCGAAAAAAAACTCAACCAATAGAATTTAGACAGGTTTGGGTACTTATATTAAACTTATCTTTAAGTATTAACTCTAAGTTAATTAGTTTCACTTTTACAATGCCTTTTTGTATTTTTATATAATATGGTTAATAAACATACTATATACATACAAGAGACTCCCAAGTGGTCCATTAATGATTAACCTATTATTATATAAGTCTCTTGGCCGAACCTTAGATTTTTAGAAATTTAATATCAATTAATAATATAATATTTTTTTTAAGAACTCTTTTATGTCAATTTTGACACTATTCAATAGTTGATTTTTTTGAAACTCATAACAGATTGATTACTTTGAAAAAAGTCAATTAAATCAATAATAATATATCATATTATCCTATAAAATTAGTTTAATTCATTAAAAGTTTCATATTATATTTATTTTGGTATTTATAATATCAATTATTTTAATTTTTCACTATTATGATAATTACTGCATCATCATTGTGTCATAAATAAAATAAATTATTTAATCTCTAAAAATTTAAAATAAACTATCATCATGTAGGAAATCTTTTTATCTTTATAATGAATAATTATAGTCTAAAATCCAACATATATAACCCTACGTGAAAATTGTTTTGCTAAAAGATATATGCTTGTGTCATTTTTGTATTCATTTTATCTTAATTAAAAAAAAGTGTCCCTATCACCTACAAGTGGCACCATGGGGTCCCAAAATCGACCCAAAGATGCCTATGGTCGAACATGTATCAACCAATAAGGCTAGGACATGTTTTATGGTAATTTTATAATATTATATTTTAACCCTTATTTACCGGATTTACCCTTAACCATGGTAAATAAAATATTTACCGCAGTAATTATTCAAAATGTTTAAAAATAAAAGTTACCTATTTACACAATTTGGACATCATGATTCCAAATATGGAGTCCATCTTTCAAAATTCAAAACATAGAAGTGGCAGAAATTAATTTAAAATTAATTCCCGCTGTCAAAACAAAAAGCGTGTTTTTAAGAGATAATAACTATCAAAAGATTGCCACTTGTTTATGTTCGGTTTATTGTAAAATTATGTCCAATGACCAAAATTATATTAAATGGTAAAAATGTATTCTAAATATACTTTAAAACCAATCAACTTCATAATTTATCACTATTAATTATTTTGATTAAAAAAGTTGTTTTTAATTAAAATTTAGTAATTTTCACTATTCATCAAAATATGAAAGTTATCCGAAAAGTGCCAAAATTTCACCTTAGGCTAAATTCGATATTCCGAATCCAAAAATGAAGTCCATTTTGAAATATAAAATATATATAATTTCAAAAATTATGTATTACTATTCATAACGGCTAGTTTGATTGGTTATGGTGTGTTAGAACTCGGTGTTGCGTACAACACACGCTATCACATTATTCAAAGAGAAGCATACCGTAGAAGCTTGGGGTGTTACAAACATGTTCAGAAATATTTGTTTCATATAAATAATCACGCATAATGAATAAAACCAAAACATAACTTTCACCCATGGAAAGAAATTCATATCAAAATCAAGTCAAAAGGCATAACCAGATTGAATATAAAAATGGTGTCCATGAATGAAAGGATTTAAATAATACATGGAAATTCATAATATAAAAAAGGAAAGTTATATTATAATTTATGTCCAACTAAATTTAACACATGTAAAAACAGTGTTTATGAAAATTTATAAGTAAAACAATTTAGTGTGGTTTAAGGAATACATTAAAGATTCATTATAATGGAAAATGATTATTCATTTGTATAAAACAAAAAATTAACTATGATAGTTTTTCATTATAAAAATATTAATTTTATAAAAATATTGTTTTATTAAACCATTTTATGGATAACACATGAGAATGGGTAATAAATTAGGATATTTCATTAAATGAGTTTCCTTGTCAGGAAGATTTGAGAGGTGATCCTTTTTAAAACATGTATTTCCAAATAAAATAATGATGATGTGATCTGGATATTTTATTTTGAAACGTATAAAAAATATTCTTAATAAATAAACAAAAATAAATAATAACTCGATTGGATTAAATAAGGATAAAGAGTATCCCCATAGATAAATAGAGGTTCGGGTAGAATCTCATACCTTATGTCTGAAATGGTTCTATACTTGATTTTAATGTCCTGAATAATAAATTTAGAGTCAATAATTAATAATTAAATAACCTTTTATAGATGTAATTTATTTAATATAATTTTATTTAGTTCATTTATGGCCTTTTTAAGGAGTTTTATGTTCAATTTCATCCATCGAATGTGTTTGTTTTCTTAGTTTTCATGATTAGTTCACTTGTATATGAGTATGGAAGTTCTGGTAGAATATGAATAATTATATAGAATAGAAATTATACATTATTATTGAACAACCATAAGTTTAAAAGGTCTTATATTTTATATTTTTTCATATATGAGCAAGAATCATTATATAACATGTTAATAATAATTATTTAGATTAATTTTAATGGTTTTTCAATCACAACAAACTTGTTTTGTTTTATCATTTATTATTATGTATATATGTTTGTTCTAGAACATAAAAAGGGTTATAAAATAAATTTCCAAATATATTTACAACCAATAAAATGGTTTCAAGTCCATCTTTTAATGAGGTAATGGAAAATTAAAACATTTTATCCTTAAAGGTAATAAAAACACCTCACGAATGATGTTTCCATTTTTAGGATCAAATTGAGAGTAGAAGGGTTTTGATTTTGGATTATTCTATTACAATAATAACATTTAATTTTATGTAATGTATTTTATTTTTCATTTCATTTCTATTGGGAGAGGTTAGTATGGAATAAAAAATGAAAAGAACATGAAAAAGAAACTAAAATAAAAGAAAGGGGAATTTACCGCTTGAACTTCTCCTCCTTGAGAGCCTCTTTAGGGAAAAGGTTTTGGAATTTTTATGAGACCAAGAGATCTTATACATGTGTGAGGTTCTTGGGAGGTTATATGAGAATAATTTGGTAAAGAATAAAATCTTGAGAGGTGTGAGGAAAATAATTGGTGAGGGTGGTATCTATAGTGGATGAGAGGGGTGTTTCCTTGTTGTTTTGACAATTAGATTTTTATCCTGGGTCAAGAATATGCATAGTTTCAAAATTATAACAAAAAATATTCATATAATTAATTTTATTATGATATTATGATTCTTAAATTATTGATGACTCAAGGAATATTTTGTTTAACTTATAATGTATAAAAAAATAAATTGACGTATTTTACTATTCACCAAAACATCAAGTACCTTAGAAAAATCCCACAAATTCACCTAAACCGTGATTCAATTTTTATAATTAAAAAATTAAATCCATTTTACCCAAATAATTTTTTATATATGAAAAATTTAATTTTTTATTAAAAGTTTCATTTACATGGAAAAGATAGATTTGAAGATTATAAAAGATTTTTTAAAACATTAAAAAATTAATTAATATATCAGAAATTTATGTTATAATTATAAGATAACAAAATATTGATTTATTAATACATTTATGGATATAAATTTTCTTTTAAAACATTTTATTAATTATAAAATTGAAAATAAACACTAATGTTTTATAAAAATATCAGCACTAAATAAATAATTTATAAAAAATTTATTTACTTATACTAGGATATAATTATATCATATTTTCACTTATAAGATTCATAAATTTTATTTATACTTACATTGGAGAGGATACTATTCAGTTGGCTGGTTTACTATTCATAAGGGTCATATTACTATTCCAAAGGCCATGTTACTATTTCATTGGTATATGTTCCTTAAATTTTAAAAATAATTATTATTTCATTCATTATTAATTTATAATGTTAAACCCCAAGAAATTAAAATGTTTTATATTTATAATAAATATAATTTTTTTGTTAGCATGCTTTATAGACAAAGTTAAACTTATGCTACACTAAATTAGCTTGTGTTAGACGCAAAAACATGTTTTTTAGCCTTTTATTGGCAAACCTATTTTAAACCCGAATTCTGAAACACTTAAAATTTATATTTTTAAAAACATACATGATTTTAGAATTCAGTATTTCTAAATAATCTTTGGGTGAATTTTTGGGATTTTTCTGAGAAACGTCATTTTTTATGAATAGTGAAAATTAGTGCTATTTAGTTATGAACATCTTTTTTTTAAAAATAATTATCAATGCTAAATTATATTTAAGATTTTTTATGGTATCATTATATCAACTATTTATGTATTTATAAAATTAGGTTAATTATAATGAATTTTACATGGAAATTGAATTTAAATACTTAATAGACTTTTGAACATTTTTCTATTATAAAAACTCTTTATTTCACCCTATCTGCGGGATTATCATTAATCATAATGTTACCACTTTTGAAATTTTTAATTTTTAACATCCTAAATCAAAATATGTAATTATTATGTTATTTTTGGTTCCATAATATCAATATTATATTTTTGAAGAAACTGATTTGTGAATGTGATTAAAATTAATTACGGTGATTAATGTATGATTAAGATTAATAAGGGACTGAACATTAATATTAAGGAATATAATGACTTGGAAACTTGTAAAAAGTCCATTGGATTCAAATAATTATATTATATAACCACTTGTTTTAAAATATATTGCTTATTGGGATATTAATAAATAGAAGTGCCGCATATAAAAGGTTAAGTGAAGAAAGGGACAAAAAGGGAAATTTCCTTACCTTCGACATTTATAAAATTTTGAGATATGTAAAAAACATCATATTTTCGGTTATAAATGTCCTTTTGTAATAAATATGTCATATTTTTATCATAATAATTGACCAATAATTTTTAGGGATGGTTTAGTTATTCAAAAATTCTAATAAACCCCAATGTAATGATTATTTAGTTAAAAATCAACTAAAACAAATGATACTATAAACATTAAAAGATAATTTAATTGATTGAATTATTTTAATTATTTATTTTTTTTATATGAGTATATATTTTTACACACCTTTAAAACTAATATATTTTAATTCCAATTTGAGATTGATATTTTAAAATTAACATTAAATAAAAAAGGTAAAAATTGGCATTATTGTTATTTTAGAATAAATTAATCTTATTAAATGGTTTAAAATTAATAAAAATCCTATATTCTGAAAATTTATTTTTATGTGTCAATAAATATTAAATATGTTATATTAATAGACCATTTAATATTATATAATTTACATATTGACCCATATATTGTCATAATGTTGTAAACACGATCCTTGTATAAAGTAGTGTTTTAGAACATCACATACACCAGTTTTAAAATTAATTTCCAAAACACATTGAAATTTAATTTTATAGATTATATATAATATTAATAATTAATTTTATTTATATTTTCTTATAAATATAACATTATTTTATTCTTAATGGTTAAAATAATAATATTAGAAAACTATATGCTTTAATGAAAACCAAAATGATAAAATTAAGGAATCATAGATGTTAAGGAACCAAATTATTATAATGAACATATTGTTGTGTCGTGAGGCTTTAATCGACCAAAATTCTTCTTTAGTATGATATTTTTCCATTATTTAGGAACTTTAGGTAAGGGGGACCACCGATTAATGAATACCTTTTGGTATTTACAAAAGTTCCACTCCCCCTCCACTATAAAATGGAAAGCACTCTACCCCTTACTCACAACTCCCAAGTCATATTTTATCATCCAAAATCTATATAAATAGACTCATAAAATCCTACCCACAACTTAAAGTCCTATAATATTGAATAAAACAATCCCGATGAATATTTTGGTACAAACCAAAAGAAGTTACACGATTAAGAGGTAACACCTTCTTTTAGGTTTTCTGGATTCATTCCCATTCTCCACTCACTATACTCTTCTTATTTTATTATTAAATAACAACCCTAGTATCCTCAATATACGTGGATATTTTTATTATATGGTTTATAACTACACTTAAACACACCTCCATCTTATGGGTAAAGAACATAATTTTTCTGTGTACGGTGAACTAATTCCTCATGAAATGATGATTGTTCAATTTTTCCCTACCAGCTGCCATGGTAGCCATTATGATGGAAAATCTATTTAAATATAATTTATATTTTATTTATAATGACTTTATTATTCTTTAATTTTTATTTAGAACATAACATTATTCTTTCCAATTGTGTAAATATTATAATTTTGTTTGTTGAAGTGTGGACTACCCCCCACAACCGATATGACTCATTCATGCCATGGATGGAACATATAAAGGGATGTTTTAATAAAATTATGTAACATATTTTATATAGATATAATACTTGAATTATAATATACATATTTACCATTTATTTTTAATTCTTTTAATACAATAAAGAAATGAAAGTAGTGTTCATGCGTATGTATAGCCAGTCGTCTCAATGAACGGTGCACTTCATTTCTAATCCATAAAAATTACAGACTATTATAAATACATAATTAATGAATATAAAAGTTAATTTGGTCATGGTTTAATAAGAACATGCAAAAACATGTCAGAATGTACTTCATAAAACTAAGCAATTAACACCCCAAATAGATAAAATAATGAAAACCTGATAACAAACGGGTAATAAAATATTGTAAGAATTTAATATATGATATTATAAATATGATAATAGTTGTTTTATTAGTTAATAAAATATTTTAAACCAATATAATTGAGTCTAAATACCAAACAATTAAATGATGGATAATTTAAGAGATTTATGTCTCACTTTTACATTTGTGAGATAAATGTCATATTCACCACTTACTTCATTTGTGTGGTGTACCTACTACCAATTTTGATATATTATATATTTAATTAATTAATATTAATTGTATTTAGTTGTTTCATTTATTTATTATCACTTTTGGGTCTTTTGATTCATATGTAATGGCATTTCATCTCAATTTACATTTCATTGAGACTTATTTGTTATTTTGTTCCACTTCACTTTTATCTGGTTTATATAATTAATTCTTTATTATATATCATGAATCCTATTATTCTCAGGCTATTATATGTTTCATTTACTTTCATTCTGGATATTATGATTCAAATATTTCAATGTGGTATGGGAAACATCAGAATGTTTAAAGATTATTCTTCTCGAGAGTGTTCTTAATGGTTATCTTTGAAATATCACTACTTATTATAATTGTTAAAATTATTTTGAAACAATAACTTTATTTTAATAATTATTCATTGTAAATTTACTTAAATATACATATCATTTTTCATGTATATGATTATTTACTAAAACTTTATTACAACATTTATGCGGTGTTCACCTTAAAAGTCTTAGATTCTTGGCATGAGGCCTTGACCATAATAGAATCTTGGAATTAAGCCTTGACAATATCAAATTTATGGAACAAAGCCTTATAAGTATTATATTATTGTCTTAAAGATTTTAAAGGTTTATATTCTCATAATTAATCCTTGAAAGTATTAGATTCTTTGCATGAATCCATGAAAGTATTAGATTCTTGGCATGCAACCTTCAATGTAATAGATCCTTGTCATGAAGCCTAGAAGTTATGTTATAGATATCCATAGTTATGAATTTCCTTCATTGATATTTCAGTTTGTATTTATCCATTATATTTTTTATCAACATATCTATGGATGTATTCTATTCTCAGTTTATTGATTATGTGGCTTGGGTTTTATATTCTTACCTTGCCATATTAAATTTTCATTATCTAGCTATTTGATTGGAATTATTTACATACCATGTAATTTTAATTTATTCTTATTGATTCATTATTTCATATGAATTGTGTAACTTTGTTGATCTTTTTATCTCAGCCTTATTGTGTTTACATCCCTAGGTTATGAAGAAAAAATCATTTAATAGTCATTCAAGGACGTTGTTTATTTCATTTTCATATATATAATGATTTTATTTATTATTTCCTAATGTATTATTAGTATCAAGTATGTAATCTGGAATTCCAATACTGTTAAACTAAATGGTCCTTTGTGAATTGATTCCTTGTAATCGTTCCAATGTAATGTAATAAAGTATTGGCTCGTGGCTTCTAAGGTCAAGGTGTTACATATAATTTGTTGTATTGTGTTCTATATGTGATGTTTATGTGATTTATACTTTAAAAAAAATTTAGAAGGTAATTTCCATTGATGATTTTTTTTGTTACACTAATCATACTTACATGTAGATTACTGAGGCATCAGCCCCAACCATTTAAAAAAATTACATGTAGATTACTGCATCCATGATGAAATGTTTTCCATTTTTCATTCATATTTAAATAAAATAGCTAAACATATTCAAATATGGATCACCATAACAAAAAAATCCTAATAGTGTCATAATTTTTATTTTATAATGATATTATACAAAAAGAATTGCCTTTTTAACTATCACAATCCATCCCAAAGACCCTTATACATTGTTATTGGAGCTAGCTATGATAAATCCCAAAATGTGATCATGATCCCCATGATTTGGCCACGGGTACCTGGAATCGCACAAGATAAAAGAGGGAATGCATTTTTGATAAAACAATAGAAGATAAAATATACTAGTTTGATAAGGACTTTAAAGGAAGAAAACAACAAAAACCAAACAGGTATAACAAAACCCAAAAAAGTATATCATCAAAGTACTCAGTTGAAAGAAAAGAACACAAAGGAAAATCATTCCAATCCCAAAGGATCAAGAACATCCACAACCTCCAAGTAATTATTTATATTTTCTAAACCTCATAGAAGTAAATATACAATGACGTGAGGGGAAAGGTAGGTTGTGAGCTATAAATCCCATTAGGGTCTCACCAAGTGGTTAATAACAGATTCCTTAAAAATAAACAGAAATCATTCTATCCATATAAATACAAAAGGGAATAGAAATAAATTTTTATATTTAAAAAATTGATTTTATTTCATCATTATAGAAAAAAATTTAAACAATAGATTAAATATACATTTCATATAATATAGTTTATATAAATTTAATGGAATAAATAAAACTGTTCTATAATTAATGGAATATATATCAGAATAATCACAACAAGAAACATGGAAATCTTCCCTATGGTATGATAGTGTCTAGTTATAGGATCCTCACAATTCTCATTTTATTTATCATGGATAACATGTGTACACACATCCCCCGAGATCAGAACGAATATGACTCATCAACATCCTATTAAGGATAATATCTTCTACGCTAGTTTTTTAGATTTTCCATCATCAATCTATTTATATGGATTCATCATCAAAGAAAATTTTCCAAATAACCCACTAACTACCAAAACTCACATATAATCAACAAATAAATCAATAAATGGTAATTCATCTCACTTTAAATCAATCATCATTTACAATTCAATTGCCCAATATTCAGAATAAATTTTCCAATTCAATTTCAAAACAAAAATATAGATTTTTCATAATTTTATTCATTTTTAATACAAAACTAATTATTGGTTTTAATCATTTAATATTAAACCATTTTCTACAAAATAATTCTAATATCATCTTATTAATATCATCATTTTGAAAACAGTCCCCGAATTCCAATTTAATTGGAATTGAGGGGGGTGTGTTTTCCCCATAAATCATTCCCTTTAAAATTAAAATTCCAATTATATAAAATTGGGTTTTAATGAATTAATTTAAATCTAATTACAAAATCAAGGAAATAAATTTTTAATCATATTGACAATCTCAAACAGAATAACCTATCTTCAATCACATAATCGAATATGAACCCCAATAATGGGATCTGCCAATAAATAATGGTAGTGATTGAGAATAAGATATCAAGCCTATATTGAAGATTCAATTAAAGGAAGTTCATTTCATTCAAGAACACCATGATATAAAACATTTTAATGAGGAGAGAAAATGAGAGTGGGAGAAATCAAATGGGAGGTTATCAACATACTCAAGAGGGATCAGATCATCCATCACAGTTTCGATTCGAATGTGGGGTAAGACGAGCCAAAAATGATTAAACATGGGTTTATCAAAAATTTAATTTGAGATAGGTATGAGTGAGGGGATTAATCTTCTTAAATAGATGTTTAGAAAATATAAAATTAATTTCCACAATAAAAGAAACTTGTAGGCATGTTAATCTAGGCAGGTTGGTCTGGTTAGAAACACCATGTGAATATACACAATAGTGCATGGTTTATTAGAGGTGAGTGCATGGTTTTTCAATCCATGAACCAAATATAAAAAACCCACCTTGTCTATAGTATAACGGTTTGTACTATAGGGGTGCACGATTTGGGAAAACCATGCGCCAACCATGCACATCCCAGAAAACCTCCAAAAAACCAAAATTTCATTCAAAACAACCCAAGAAAATATAAAACCAAATAATGATAAAAATAATGGTATATTATTAATTAAAAAATTTAATTATATGTTATAACCTCCCCACCAAAGAAACATTTTGTCCCAATAAATCCTATCATATTGTTTTCGTATCAAATAGATGTGGACACTACCCTCTCATCAAAGCATAACTCTCCATTGTTTCATATTAATTGGAACTATGCTACCATAGAACATGGAAAAAAAGATTTATCCTCCCTTAAAGTACCTTTGTCTCTGAATCAATAATCCAGACTTGGTTTTTAGTCCCAGATAAATTAGTCTCAACGTTAAGATAACTCCATCTAAAAACATGTGATGAGTCAAAAATATGATTTCCTAACTGAGATAAAAAATAATTATGTATTGATAGAGATATTGGAGGAAGTTCTAAACTTTAAACCGCCTTACACACATAGTCAAAAACCATAAAAGGTAGATCATTATGAGATGCATCCTTCCCTTCCCTCCAAATCTATCGATGACCCAAATAGGTTGAAATTGTCTAGAACACTTGATCGCCAATATAACACTCCAATGGTCTATGATGATGATTAGAATAATATTTATATAGTATTTGATCCATAAATGTTCTCTCATGAATCCACTAAATATTTTTGATGTTTCTTAAACATTCCATGGTCCAACCAAGTAATTCTCATTAATCTCCCACTGACACAATTCAGATTTACAAGTCCATATATACATGAACTCAAAATGATCTATTATCATTTAATAATGGTCACTATTTTATAAGAAATATCAACCAAACACAAATAATCACCCTAGGATCCACCAAATTCAATGATGTAGGTGAGAAATATATCCCCAAGAATCAGTATAGAACTCTATGTCTGGTCATCCTTCATCGAATAGTATTCCATACTCAAACAAACCTGAGATCTCATCACCTCCTAGATTCCTCACTAAAAATGATCGGTAAAATGGGAATCTATATCAGAGATTATAGATAATGGAAAACCACTAAAATGGAGAATATCATAAACATAGAGAATTTTAAAGTCCTAAACTTTGGTTGTTTCATTAAAGGGTATAATGTGATCCAATTTGGTCAGCCGATGGATCACAACCCATATCAAATTCTTATTTCATAGTTTATATAGAATCACAACCATAAAGTGCATGGAAATATAATCCCACATAATATTTGGAAATGGAAGTGGTTGAAGAAACATTGAAGGCTTCTGGTTCTTGGATTTAACCTATTTGAAAGTACAAGAGCATGAAACAAAGTTAGTGATGTATTATCTCATATATGGCTAAAATAATCATCATCTTATATCATAAAACATCTTATTAGTTCCTATGTTCATAAAGCACTTGTAATCATTGAAATCCATCATCATAGTTGTCCCCATAAATAGTGGCACAACAAACTAATTCCAAAAACAAAAAATACCATCTGTGGAGAACAACTGCTCAACAACAGTCTCCCTGTTATAATTATAGTCTATAATTCTATGTAATTAATAATCAAGACATTCTTCCTGAATAATCATCTCATGAATCGAAGGCCAATTTAACTCTATCCAATATATCCTTGAACCCTATTTTTTGAACTCTCATATGTAAATGTGAAAAAATATCCATCAAATTCCATTCTTTTAATGATTCATCCTAATTCTATGTCGAAAGTTTCCTTCTTATAGCCTCAGCAACAACATTCCCCTTCCCTAGGGTATATGCGATGTTGAAATCCAAATATTAAGGGTACTATACCCAATGAATCTTTAGGAGATTCAAATATTTTTTATATATTATATAAATTAGTATCTTGTTATCAAAATACATTGTGAAGCTTTCTAAAAAAAGTTAATGATGTCAAATCATATGTGCATGCATCATGGCTGTGAGTTAAAGTTAAGGGGTCATATAGTTATTTTCATGTGTTCTATGTTGTTGAGATCCATATTCTAACACATGATCTCCTTGTATAAGAACATAGCCCAAACTCTAACCTGGTGCATCAAAAAAGACCACATTTCCCAACCCTACCCCTAGATGATTGTACACGAGTGTAGAAGTATAAAGAAATTTTATATCAAAAAATAAATATAAAACTTATCTTTTAAAAAAATTTAACCCCTTATAAGTAATATAGTTCATAAAAGAATAAAACCTTGATAAAATAATTAGGAACCATTAATATTACCCCACTAAACAAAAGAATCAATGAATGTCAAAAAACATTAAACGATTTCTCCCATGTCATAAAAGATTTCAACTTTTTATGGTCAATTGAAAAACCATGTTCTGTGAACACTTGTCCCAAAAAATACACATCTTAATTCCAAAGTTCACATTTCAACAGCGTGGTATAAATTCTGTGATTTATGAACAATTCTAGAAATTCTCTGAGATCAATCAAATGATCCTTCTCAGATAAAGATTTAACAAGGATGTAATCCATAAAGACTACAGTGAATGTATCAAGATACCAATGAAATATTATGTTCCTCAATTCCATAAACACTATAGGAGAATTTATTAGACCAATTGGCTTGAAAAGATAATCATAATGGCTATAAAAATATTGAAATTCTGTTTTGTAAATGTAGGATTCTTTCATACTCATTTGGTGATTACTAGATCAAAAATCAATCATTAAGAACAACTTTACCCCCTTGAACTGGTCAAATATTTCATCAATTCGTGGAAAATTAAATTTTTTCTTTACCGTAACATGGATTGGTTTCATATAATAATCACATAGGATATGTTTTCCATAATATTTCAATACAAATCGAAGAGACACCATCCAAGGTGACACACTCAGGCATATAAGACATTTTATAAGAAATTCGACCAAATTATTCTTCAACTCTTTCATCTCAGTTGGTTCAATAAGGTAATAAGGTATATATACTATTTTAATACCATACAATAAATCAATATAGAAATATACATCATAGACCGGTGAAAAATAAAGAAATCAAAAAGGAATAATTTCAAGAAAATTGATGATAAATTGTTGGAGATCATAACTCAAAGATTCCCACTCAGGGTCAAAAGAAAACCCTAATATTATTATACCCAACTCAAGAAAAGATGGTCCATATCTACTCAACCTCAGGTATCATTATCCTAGAATGAAATGCCTCTCGACATCGGTTGTAGTAAAGGAGACCCATCAATGATGTCATTCAATTTAGTCCATATTATCTATATGGAAATCCATCCCAAAAATGAAATCATGAGATTTATTCTTATCAACAAGAAAATCCTAGGTAAGGACAAACTATGATAAGGAGAAAACACAATAATTAAAATGGATACCATGATCATTATTTATTCCAATGGGAATAGTAATATCTATCATAGAAGCAAAAATATATATAGAAATATTTAGAATGTTCACAATATGTGTCAATATAAATGAATGAGATTCACCCGTATCTAATAAAGTAGTCACTAGATAAGAAGCAATAGTGATAGTACCTATCACAATCATTGGAATCATATCGATTTCCTCTATAGACTCTTACACTGTGTGAAGAGGTTTCATTCTGGATTCCTATGGCTATAACCCCTTTTTTATTGAACCATATGATCAAAACTTAATAATTTTAGGTTCTAATGAGACAATTCCACTATGTGGGTCAAAAATGATATAATAGTATTTTTTAAGTTTCCTAAACATTCACTGGAGTTGGATATCATGGGTGCTTTAGTTCAAACCAATTTTGAATACCTAGGCTTTCCAAACTATAATAAAGTCAAGTGTCATATTCCATGAACTATAGGAGTAATAGAAGAACCTTACCATTGAGATCCACCAGGTGAATCATCACACTTTCTCTTTTCATGGAAGGTACTCACAAAACTATCACTATGAGAAAAAGGAACACCCATATGCCATGAATTACCTTATAGGTTAAGCTCAACCAATAAACCTCTATATATCAAGTTAGTATGAGAAGATAGATTCTATAAGAAATCCTAAGAATGAATATGTGGTGAAATACCCATATCAAACCATTGAGTCATCATATTATAATTTAATACAATCTTAGCTGAAAACTACATATGATTAAAAACTCAATTTGGATACTCTATTATGGTCTTCTCAGCCTGACCGGTATTGATAAATTATATAGCCTTATCCAGTGATATAGACTTTGGATATAACTATTCAGTGCAAATAACCCTATATTCCTTCCACTGTAAACCCTTATTTGAATTATCTTTCAACATTGTGTCTTTATATCTCTATCTAAGTCCTTCTAGATCTAAGGGGGAACATTTCACTTTAATTTAATAAAGATTTTCGAAGAACTCAATAAAAATCTCTAACTTTCTCAACCAATCCATGAGAATATGAGGATAATTTGAGCCTTTGAATTTTGGTGGATTCCACATAATGAAATCTTAAGAAAGATTCCAAGATTAATCTATCTAATGTTCCAAAGCAAGATCCTAAGTAGAAAAATATGTAGGTTTCAATCCCATATATTGGATAGCGTGCACAGTAATATCGACCAGATTATGGTCTAAAAGAGGATCTCCCCATTTTGGTTCAACATTAGATTCCTCATGTGGCCAATTAACTGGTCGTCTTAGAGGAATGATTCTACAGAACATTAGAAAACATCATTTAATTCATCAGAACATTACTCATATCAACAACTCAAACAAATTAAATAGAAAAAATAATTCCATTAGATAAGAAAACATGCAATGGATTTTAAAATATCCAAATCAAATGTCAGGAATAGAATAAAACTAGAACAAATTATTCCTCAAGACTCTTTTACCAATCCACCCTTGGTGAAAAAAGGCTCATTATGATGAGAGTAGTTTTTGATGACAACTAAAAATACCTCCTAAGTCCAGATAAGAAATTTCAAACTACATACTAACATCAAGATAATATGATAATCCTGATCCTTTGATACCACTTTATCATGAATCATCCCATATACCCTGGTACCCTGATAACTGAGATGGATATGACAAATATAAAAGGGAATTCCTAATCCACACAAGTTTTCAGCTAGCATATAGGATCATACTTGATAAAATATGGAATAAATTTGGTATAAAATAGAGAAATAAAAATGGATTAATCTAGTATTTTCAACACTCCAAAAGAAATAAGTGCCATAAAAAATTGGTATAACAAAACCCAAAATAGTACATCATCAATGTAGTCAATAGAAAGGAATCATCCCAAAGTAAACATAACTCTAATACTAAAGGATCAAGAAACTATACCACCTATAAGTGATGATTTCCTTTTCCCAATCTTGGTAGAAAAAATCAAAAAATTCTTGAATGCAATGTTAGGGTGTGAGCATTAAATCCTTGTACTGTCTCACCAATTTCACCATAACATATGAAATAATAAATAAACCAAAATTATTCTTTCAATATAAATAAAATAGATCATTAAAATAAATTTACATATTTAAAAAAAACATTATTTCATTTCAATATGATGGGAAACATTTCAATCATTTGATTAACTAAAATTTTTATATAAATCAGTTTATATAAAATAGTTGTAATGTATAAAATAGTTCTATAATAAATGGAATATATAACAAATTAACTACAACACGAAACATTATTATATTACCTATTGTGTGATTGTGTCCATTTATAAGATCCTCACAATTCTCATATTAGTTATATGGTTAAATATATGTACACACATCCCTCATGCTTAGGCTGAATAACACTCATCAACATCCCATTAGGGATAACATCTTTCAAATTAGGTTTTTTTAATGTTATAATATGAAATTAATTTCTAGGTAATCATCAAACTAGTGTGTCTATAAAAAATAAGACACTAATTACCGAAGATATTGCATGCTCAATAAATCAATCAATAATGGTAAAATCATTTAATTTCAAATAAAATATCATTTATAATTTAATTTCCCATGTTTTAGTTTCAATATTCCAATTCAATTTCAAAACCAAAATATGGGATTTTAATAATATTGTGTGTTTTCAATAAATAACCAATCATAAGTATTTATTATCTCAAATTAATCCAATATTCTTAAAATAATGCTCAAACTAATTAATCAATTCCAACAATTTCAAAATACCCCCCAAATTCCAATTGTTTTTGGAATTGGGGGTTGCCCCCCAAAATGCATGCCATTTCAAATTCCAATTCCAATTCACATGAATTGGGTTTCAATAAGTTAATTGACATATAATTCAAACAAAATTGATTAAATCAAGGTGTAATCATGTGTCTAATCTCAAAGGGAACCACCTATCATGAATCATCAAATCATATATTTGTACTTACGAAGGGATCCGCCAACAAAGAAAGGTGATGAAAGAGATAATAAATTCATATCTAGATTAATTATTCTATTAATGGTATTTTATATTATTTAATAACATGATCATATAATAATTTCTAATGATGATATAAAAATATTTTTTTGTAAATTGAATTTGAGGAGATCCACTTACCGAAGAGGGATTAGATATTCCATCAGTGCTTCAATTAGATAAATGTGTTTTCAGAGAAAAAAATGAATCTAGGGATCCTTATATATCTTTTAATTAAATATAACGTCGATTGAGGGGATTTGGGATCTTAAACAGGGGTTAAGAATATTTAAAAAATCATGATAAATGTATCTTTTGTTCACTCTCAGTTGGGAAGGGTCCCACGGTTAGACAAACCATCCACCCTAACTGTGTAACCCCTAAATTGCGGTTCATGGTTTCTACTAGGTGTGGTCATGGTTCTTCAATCCATTATCCAATCATGAAAACCCCCATTTTCTAGAGTTTCACATTTTTTACTAGATGGGTTCACAATTTGGGAAAACTATGCGCCAATCATACACAACCCATAAAAACACCAAATATTTACAAATTTAACCCAAAAAACTCAATACAAGACCAAATAAAACATGAAAAAAATATGGCACTAGAATTTTGTGAAATCAATTAAATTTATTTTATATTAATCATACTCACCAATCGAGTTAAATCATGTTCATGTTTGGGTCAGTTTAACAAATTATGTGAAAAATTCATTAAAATATGGCCATAGATGTCAATGGGAACATAGAAAATAGTAATATTATAATATATTAATTAAATTATTATTGTTATATGGTTGTTTGAATATTGTTTTAATTATTTCACATATTATTAAATTAACATTTTTATTCTCTGAAACTACTGAAATTAGTCGTTATCAATATATCTTTCACATTACATATAAAACAAATATGGACAGAAATGATAACATATTAGTTAAATACAAGTTATATATTATATAAAACAGATTATATATAAATAAATTACTTTAAATAAAATTATGGGTAAAGATATCAAAATTATTATACATTCATAAAATAGTTAATGTTATTAACACCTGATGAACATAATACAAATTACCAAATTAATATACCAATTATAAATAAATATAATAATGATGATAAAAGTATAATTTTTATGAATAAGGATATAAAATAGGATATTAATTTAACTATGTTTGTTTTATAGGAGGTTAGAGTGTCATCATCTAATAAAGGAAACAATGAAAGGGTTTTTTGTCTTATCTTCTCTTCATTGATACATGTTTTGTTATTTTTCACTAGTTCCTTATTTATATGGGGTATGTTAATCACATGAATTTATTTTCGCATAATTCATGATTTAGTTCTTATTATTTATTGAGATATTTTATTTTTAATATTATAATGACTTTTCATTTAAAATCTACCAAATTCGTAAGAAGTTTTTTTATTCAAATATCTTCATTGTGTCATATTCACTCTTTTTGTCAATTATCTTTCAAGATAGATATATTATAACCTATAGAAAGGTAATGAATTATTAAATAATTATTTTATAAAGAAATTTTGTTTCAAACCAATGTATCCTTCGTTGAGGATTGTAATTTTTTGTTTTAACTCATTTTGTTGTGGATTATTGTTGTCACTTTTATTGGATTTTTCATTCATATCCGTGATTTTACATTCTTACCATGAAATAATTTCCTTAATTGAAACTAAATTTTTATAATATCCAATTATTATTTATATATTATCTAATTATAATGTAAGGTTTTAATTATCCTATTAAAACATTTTGTTTCAATACACAGTCTATTTCAAAATAATCGAGTTGTTTTTTTCAACCCTTGAAAATAATGGATTGTATAATCCATTACACATTTTATTTTGATAAAATATATTTATTTTTCAATTTTAAATTATGAAATATTATTTTAATAATTATAATGTATCCATTTATTTTCATTTCTTTTATTTAAAACATAATGTTTTTTATGTTTCAGTTATTAATGATTCTATTTAAAAGAAACTATTTTTAATGTATTTCCGCTTCTTTTATTAAAAAAATCATGAATTTTTCAAGTTTACATTATTAAATATTATTATTAGAAGTAAAATTTGTCAATGAATATTTATTTAATTTATTTAAAAATATAAGGTCTTTTACAAGGTTACATTATTAATTATTCACTTAATAGTAAACATTTTAAAAGTATTTTCACATATAATTTTTTAAAACATTAAATATTTTCATGGAATTTTTATTACAAACTCGTTATAATATTGTTTTCAATATTATTCCATTTCTCATCCAAAAATAATTGAAATTTATCACCACTTATGTGCTTAAAATTGGTTTTGTGAAATCTGTTATACTTTTACGTATATTTACCCTAGAAGGTTTATTTCTCATAAAATGATGTTTTTATCACCCTTAATATTTTATTTTGATATGATTTATTGTAAAAAATGACAGTTTTTATATTCTATTATATCTGAAGTACATTTTATTTAATGTATTTTAATTTTTTAAGAAACCCATTCTTTTACGAAGGGATCTGTAATTGATGATGAATGTTTGATTTCCAGGTGGTGAAAAATGTATGGATTAAAAGAAAAATGGGACCTATATCTCCATCAAATTAAAAAGGGTAAGGGAATATATATAATGATATATAAATTTTATAAGAATGGATTATAAATTATAGAGGTTCATAAGGGGTCAGTTTCAATTCATTATGCCCTAGTCAACATTAAATGTGTAAACTGGTCAACTTGTCACTAGGTTCACAGATTGTGAGTGTGATGGAATTAAAAATATTCCTTGATAATGGGAAATTGAAATAGACATAACATTTTCAATAGAAGAAGACTAAATAAATGGAAAATTTTAATTTAAAAACGAATATTTAATAATGGAAACATGAATAAAAACATATTAGAAATTAAATGAAAACATCGAATGGGTGAAAATTAATTATTTTGTAAATGATTGAAAACCCTTTTAAACATTTTGAAATGAAATTGTTGAAAACCCACATTACATAGAATATTTTAAAACATACAATTTATAATGAGGTAAAGTGAAATTGAATTTTTACAATGATATCAAAGTGAAAAAAATTATATAGGCTTTATAATGACTAGAAACTCATATTCTATAGATTGATTATCACATGAGGCCTTGATTTTTAGAATTAAGATTAGTAAATTCCTTGTGGACTGTGTAACATATTAATAAAAACAATTAAAGGATAATGAATATGAAATTGAACTTTAAATACTATGAATTAAAAATTAATTCATGGTATAAAATATCCAATGGTGAGTATACACAACACATAAATGATAATAGGTGTGTAATACAACAAATGTCGCAATGAAGGTAAAATTGATATAAAAAATCCATATCTAATTTCTTTAATTTAATGATGACACACTAAACTTTTATAAAATATAAATAAATATCTTAATATCTTATTTAAAATCCTTAGTCAAAAAATATTAACTTCTATAAACATTATTATAATTTTTTTTCATGACTATATAAATTATATATAGTGTATTATGATCATTAGGTGTTAATAACTTTAAATGGTTTGCAATTATTTACTAATTTTGATATAATTACCTATAATTTTTTATTAAATTAATTATTAATATATCAATGAGGTTATATAATAAATAAAATATATTTATTCAAAATGTCTTCATTTCATTCAACCTATTTTTTTTATGTTATGTGAAAACTGAATTAATAACGATTTATTGGGATAATTTTATAAAATGAAAATTTCACTTTAATAAGTAGTCATATAAATAATATAATATTAATAGAATGATATATACTCCACATTTTATTAATTTATAATAATACTATTACTTTTTATTATCTCATATTTATCAATATTTAAATTTTACCGCATTATTCATGTCGATTCAAAAAAATATAAGTTTCTATGATCTCATATTCATCCATAATAGGATTTTATATCCTTATGAACATGTATACTCACCAAACATTTTACTTATGAAATTTTGACCATTTATTAACACCTTCACACTCAACATTTGTGAACCAAGTGTCTTGTGAACATGTTCTGTCATAAAATTCCATGTTAAAGTTATTGTCATCACAATCCCCCAATTTGAACCTAGTGACATCCTAACCTATTCTCGAATAAAATTTTCATTATATCCAAAAACCACCATATACAATAAGTTTAAACCTATAAATTTGAAAACCATTCAAACATAACATTTTGAGTATATTATAATACCATCACACTCACCCCTTGAAACAAAAGTGACTTATTGACATTTTCACATGTAAAAGTTTTAGTGGACCTTATTTCCATCTTTATCACCCTCTATTAACATATTGACTAACTTAATTATTTATAATAAATTTATATATCATGACATATAATCCTTTAACAAAGTAATCGGAGAGATATATATGTCACACCCTTCATATAATCCACACATATATCTTCCACTTAAAAATAATACATTCATAATCTCGTAAATAAGTCGTGGAAAAGGAATCGGTATCTTAAAACATTCAAAAACATCACATAACACGAACATAAAAATCAAAAAAATACTAAAATCCCATTTTCATAAATAAATTATATCATAATAACATATAAATCATGATGAAAATAACTTAGAAAATAATAAACTATCGAGGGTATATATAATTCAAAACGTAAACTTTTTCACCGAAATATCTTACAACATTGTAGTGTAAACTAATTTTAAAAAAATTATAATGAGAAGATGGAGAATTTTGGAATCCTTATTATAAATCGTTCCTAATAAAAATTAATCGAAAATAAATAATTGTTTAAAAAATTGAAGTGAAAATCAATTGAAAATATCTTCTTTTAGGATAATCTATAATAATATAAACATAAAAAATACATAATGTTTTCAAATAAGAAGTGATTTTTTTTGATAATGTTTACTTTTAAAATGTATCATTAATAATAGAAACCTGAAAAAAAAATCAATAATATAATTGAAAATAAACTAAAAAAATTGTTTTAAAAAAATTTCAAATAATGGAATCTTGGGAAAAATTATGTTTCTAATAAAAAAAGATAAAATGTATTGAAAGAATTTACTTTATGAAATAATATTTAATAATAGAAACTTGAAAAAAAGCATTAAATTTAAAATAAAATAAGTTGTAATAATTTGATAACTATTCATTTTAAAATTATTATTTCATAATGTAAATATTTAAAAATAAAAAAATTATATAAAAAATTGTCGATTATATTTTTAAACCCAAGGATGGAGAAAAATATTTGATCATTTTAAAATTAATTTATCCTCAAAATTAATATCATTGAATGGATAAAAAATCATTTATTTAAAATTCAATAAGGTGAATTGGATCATTGAAAATAAAAAAATTGAATTTCTATTTGGAAAAGTAGATTATTGGTGGAAATTTATAACGAATGGATGTGAAAGAAAAATACAATAAACGTAACAGAAATTATTCATAACAAAATGATTTCTAACTAATTAATATAATAATCAATGAAGAATAGGTTGGTGTGAGTGATTATTTCACTATAAAAGAATGTGAAAGTAAAACCTAAATACATCAATGGTTTGAATGTATCTACCCTGAAATATAATTGGAAAAGAAGGGTGAATATTATCCAAGTAAGTGATTTGAGTCATGGAAACCCATTTTTTCCATTTTAATTTTTTAATAAAATACCCATGTGAGGTAAAAAAATCCAATTAATTATTTAATATCATGAAATATAATAATATCATTATAAAAAATGAAAAAGTTTCCTTATTTACAATATTTAAAAAAAAATTTGCGTTTAGAATAAACATGTGTTAATGGATTCAAATTTGAGACAACAAAAACCTTATAGTATGATAAGTGAATTGATTGAAAGAAAATTTAGTATTTATTAACAAATAAACATTTCTATCAAATAAAAAATTGTTATTTATGATTAATATATTCATTTGGGATTTATATATACCAAATCAAAGAGAAGTAAATTTAAAACATGATATCATGCCTTAATGAATGTGAATATGAGGAAACAAACCCTTATAACCGGGGTGAAAAATCAATCAAAAATTCTATTAAATTAAAATATTGGAATTAAACAGAAAATATAATGAATAAAAAATAATTTATGAAATTTTATAACAATTAACATTTATACATTCCACATAAATTTGGATTGGTTCATAAACACAAACTATGTCTCCCTGAATGGAAACTGAGATGAAATACCTTAGGTTGTTTACCTTCTTAGTTGATGACACAATAACCTCCTTCAAAACATAAATAGATAAATAAATATAATTTTATAAACCCTACCCATAAATATTTCCATTTTATAATCATTATTATAATCCTTTATCAAGATAAAATTAATTATTAATAGTGTATTATGACCATCGGGTGCTAATAACTTTAACTATTTTGTATATGTTTAAAAAATTTCATGTCATTTCCCATCATTTTATATCCACTTGTTTATTTATATATCATATATGGTTATGTAATATATAACATATAATTATTAAAAATTTATTATTTCATTCCATATGAATTTTTTTATGTTATGTGAAAACTAAATTGACAATGGATTATATCAGTAATTTTATCAAACATAAAATTTATATTAATAATTAGTCAAATGCTTAATAAAATATTTACATATCCATATAATTATTATTATTATTTTAATATATTATAATAAAATTAGTTTCAATATTTCAATATTCATCCATATTCATATTTTAAAGCATTGTTCACATAGGTGGTTAAACCAACCCAAACACAAACACACTTTCACTCAATTTGTGAGTCTCATTCAGGAGTTGATTATTTGGACTAGTTATCATTATAATTGAATAAAAATTATTTATTTTCATTATTTAATTATATTAAACAATAATTTAATATTTTTTGATAATGTGTGAATATATTAATGAAAAATAAAAAACATTTTATTGTGGAGGTGGTAATCTTTACATAGGCACGATTAGTGTTTTCGTTTCATAATGCATGGGAAGTGGTGCCGATGGATATAAAATTGATATTTCAGAATAATAAATATATTATATATATCATATTTATTCATCATTACCACAAATAATTCCATCCATTAATGTAATTAATGAAACAATAAATTGCATCGCTTTGTGGAGGATGTAGTCCTCGCAATATACAAATGATGTTCTTTTGTTTTTCTAAGTGGGTAGAAAAGAATGAATAATGGTTATAAAGTAAAAATAAATAAATTTAGATTTGATTTTTAAACATAATTTATCATATTATTATGGGGATATTATATTTGTGAGAGTAATATTAAGAAAAAATAAAAAAATTCAGTTCATACTAACATTGGGTAAATTATATTTTCTTTTAAGTTTACTTGAAATTTAATGTATTAGGATAACTATTTGTGACCGCTTGATTTTTTGAGACATATGGTTATATGGAGAGTAAAATGGAAGATTTTCATGGATGAGTTATAATTTTATGTGTATATATTAAAGGGTCTATGTGGTCCCCTTTTATAAGAGAGGAAAAGTGAACTTTTGGAAACAACCCTTATATTTTAATAATGGCATAACACTATACCAAGTTTAATGGCACAAAACTTTATAAAATATTTATTTTTTGGTGTATTTTGGATCAATTTATAAACAAATATTTATTTACTAAAAAGAATTAATTGTCTTATCGGGTTTTGATCATTAATTATTTATGTTTTACTATTTTTACTTTTAAACTTGGTAAATACTTTTTTACTAAGTTATTTCATGTTTTATGAAACCTATAATATAAACAATATTTCCAAATTTTTTTTTATCATACTAATTTTTAAATATATTTTATCCAATCCAAATTTTAAATATTAAAAGGTAAGATTTTAATTTAAAACAGATATTGTGTAGATAATAGTTTAATTAAAAAAATAACATTTTTGACCATTATTGATTTACAATCTTATTTATTATTGAAAAAAAATTAATTTATATATCAATTTCTTTTTTTATAAACCATATTATATTTTTCATTAAAATTATTTCAATTTAATTTATTTTATATAAATTCCTTCATTTTAATAAAGCAATAATTTAAAATAATGTTTCCATCATTATCATGGAAAATAACATTAATCCTATCAATATAACTTTTAAACCCAAATAGAAATTGTAAATTTTAAAAAATATAAATATTATTATCTAAAAAATAACAATAAATATATCAAATTAAATTTCTATGTGTAGGGAAAATTAATTTTAGCATAAGAACATGTGACACGTAATAATATCTTTTTAAAAGGGTTTATTTTTAAGAAAAATGATTTTTTTGGATATTATTATTAATTAAAATGATTAAAATTAATATAAAATAATTATAATCATAATAAATTTAACTTATTTAACAATAAAATATTCATCTTTTTATAATTAATTAATCAAAACATTTGAAAATACATTTCATTTTAAACATTGCACAAATTTTTAAAATATTAACTATTGGTTTATAAATTAAATACGTTATTTTAAAATAAATTTTTGAAATTTTTAGTATATGATTTTATATTAAATATTTTAAAATAATTATATGTCATATAAACATAGTTGTATTATAAAAATCAATATTATTCCTATTCACATATAAACGAATTATTTTTAAAAAAAATCCAAAAGTTTCATCTTAATTTAATTCAATTGTTCTGAATTCAAAAATGAATTTCAATTTGTTAAATTTTAATTCTAAAATTTGTAAATTTATATTTTCATAATAATATATGTAATATAAATAAGACATCTCTTATTGAAAATAACATTTTCGGTATTAACCCAAAAAAATTATTTTCCTTCTAAAAGTAATAATTGTTAATGGTTTACCATCATTGTGTTTATTATAGTTTTATTTATATTTTAATTTAAATAGGTTTTTATTATTATGTTCGTAGTATCATGTAAAACAATTTTTTTTGTGTAGTTTTAAATTATTCAAAATCTCTAGCATTCATATTCAACCCCCTTAAATAAATTGTTTTCGCATAATTTTAATTATCCTATAATAAAAGAATAATCAAACAGATCCATTGGAAACTAAAATTATATATTTTATTGAGATATTGACCTCAAAATCCTTGATAATACTAGGAAATTACTTGTTCCTAATGTGATTATTAGGTGTTCTTTGGGACATAAATTTCCCACCTTCATTATCCTGATGTTGGTTTAACCAAAAATGTTATGATAATATACAAAGGAATTAATGTATGTTAATATTGATGATCAATATTAAGATTTATTCTCCAATTAAAAATTAATTTCACCTTATGATAATTTCATCTCAACTTTTTCATACTTGGATAATAATATAACTCTCTCAATTCTATAAATATTACTTAATGTTTGGATATCTTACACTTCTCATCCTAATTCCTTAAAGTATCTCAGAAATAAAAACTTCATAGTCGTTTATAAAGAGAATATGACTAGATGATTCAAACCATGTGTGTTTTATTAGGCCCACTCATTGTGTATAATGGTGATTATTATATCAGAGCTTGACCAACCATTTTCATGTTAAGTACTACTAGATGTATTTATTCCATAGTCGAATCCACTTCTAGTATCTTGTTAGAGATTTATTACTCATCAAAATTATATACCAAGTAATTTACTAATATTTTAGGATATGATCTTATATATAAACTCATATCTAGGTTTTCACAATGTTTTTAAAACCATAACACCAAAGTTAGCTAAAATAATATCTTCATATAATGAAACTATTCTCTTAAATAACTAAACCCTATTATGACACCAAATGATTTGACCCACACTAAAAATGAATAAAATATTACATTAATCTCTTGATATAAATAATACATCTCATAACAGTCACACAACCCAAAAGCCAAAATATTTACTCTCATGGGTATTATCTATGTTTTCATATTATTTTACAATTCTTTTAATCTTGTAACCATAATTTTTCACCTATCTACCATTTCTAGACATCCTACATGATATAATAATCTTCATAACATGCAGATTAAAAATAGAATAAATGAGTGAGATGAAATTCTTGATAACAGAAAATAGATATCATAAATTATTATGTCATAAACATGAAAGAGAATATGAGAACTTTAAGAAAATAAATAATAAAATACCAAAATACCAAGGATAATAATCATAAAAAATCAGGGAGAAACATAATATCAAAAGAATATCATTATTGAATCATAAAAGAAATTTTTGGATTGAAAAATATCAATAATCATAAAACATGTGAGCATGTTATAAAATATTTGAATTATTTAAAAATAATTTATAATCATGAAAATCTATCATAACATGATTAACAAATGGAAAGGTCCCAAAATCGAAATCATAAGATATATTATCCCTATTATCATGGAAAATTGACAAAATTTTCACTCATAAAATTGTGAGTAGATCTTAACATCTTTACAACCACCCTTTTCAGAAAAAATTGACTTTATAAACTATTCATCCATAAAATTTGAGTAGATATTAACTCCATCACACTAACCCATTGTGAAGCAAGTATATTGATATCCTTTTCATACATAAAATTGTTAGTATAGCTATATTTCATAACATTCAATATTTTTGAACCAAGATACTAACTAATCTATTCAAAAATAAACTATCATGTGTAGATTAATTTCATCAATATCACCCTTTATGAACCTAGTAACATTATAACCTATTTAAATGTTAAATTGTGAGTATATATTAACACCATCAGTCACACCTTTTGTGAACCTAGTGAATTACTAAAATGTTTACATAACATTTATATCTCATGAGATATAAGTCTTTAACCAATTAATTGGAGGGAAATATAGTTCTATCCCATCTCAAAATCCATACATTTGTGTGCCACATGAGAGTAAAAAATTAATCATCTCACAAATTACCCATGTAAAAAATAATGGGTTTCATAAAAAAGTCAGAAACATCACATCACATAAATTTAAGAAATAATGGAGTATCAAGACACTCATTTTACAAAAAAAGTCATATCCTAATAAAATATAAATGGTAAGAAATATATAAATTCATGAAAAATAATCCTTGGGGTGTAAATGTAATTAAAAATACAAAAGTTTTCAAAAAACCATTTTAGAACATTGAAGTGAAAATTAATTTCACTAAAATTGAAGGGAAATGGAAGACATATGAAAACCTTATTATAATGAGTTCATAAAAAATTACTTGAAAGGAAACAGAGGTTTGAAAATGGAGAAATGGAAATAATTTGAAAAATTTTTTTTAAGTGAACCTTCAATAATGAAAGAATAAAAAATATATAAATATTTCAATAAAATAAGTTAAAATAATTTAATAAATTTTACTTTTACAAAGAATATTTAATTATGGAAAATTGAAAAATAAATAAATATTTCAATAAAATAAGTGGAAATGCATTTAATCCTTTTAATTTTAAAAAGAATATTTAATATTGGCTACTTGAAAAACATATTATTTTTTCAATTAAAAAAAGTGAAAATACATCCGACAAAAGGGAAATGGCCCAATGCTGGACAACTGAGCAGAGGAGCCTTAATATAGTAGCAGACTTTGATGGAATTTTGTGGACCTTATGTTTATTTATTTAATTTTGTTTATAATTATTACACTAGTTTTTCTTTCCACTTTGGGAGATTCATTATCTGTATTACTTGTATGTCATCTTTAGTTTATGTTTGTTTTACTCTAATTATTTAATGTATTTTAGATTTATGATTATAGATCATATGAAATGATACCAAGGGTATAGTCTCCCCATTGATAGGCATAGACCGTCACAGCTAGTCAACAACCTCTTATATATTGGGGGTATGCATGAGGTTATGTGACCTTCCATATAAGACTTGGTGTTTTTCTTTGGGATTTTATAAAATGGTATCAGAGTATTTGGATTCTCTAACTTTTTCTTCTCTTTTTCTTCATATGAGAAAAGATAAACATAATATAGGATGGTTATAACTCGTGTAGGGGGACTATGCTAGTACCTCGTTAGAACTGTATAGTGGAACTATGGAATTCCATAAAGTGGGGAATTTATGTTTTTCTGTTACTACAGATTAAACTCACATTAGTTGATTAACATGATGTTAAAAATTGAATTATAGAATTTTAGTTCTATTCATGCATCATGACTAGGAACGTATTTTCAAATTCCATATATATATATATACTATTTTTACGCTACATAATAGTTCTTTAATTAAAATCCTTGTTTTCACTATCTGTTCGAGATAGTTTCCTTGTCTGATATATCTATTGACATGTGGTGTGATATGTGTTTGTTGTCTTTAATAATATAAACTGAATATGTTTTGGTGTTATATATATATGATGATTGTGACTAATATGTAGGGATGGATATAATGGTTAGTACTAGGATGGGTATATTTTGGGTTCAGGTTAGACATCAAGGAGAACATTGTGTGATCCCATAGACTTGTTAGGATAAGCATTTTGTAATCTCATAGATTCATTAGGGATTATCATAATGGATACTCTTAATTTAAGAAGTGTCTTCATTCACATTAAAAGAAATGTCTCTATGATGTAGTCTTATGGGACTACTTGGAAAGAGGGCTATAAAACTTCTTGAATGGGATGAAGTTTCAGTATTACCACTGGACAAGTAGAAAAATTTAGTTGAGATTTCTAATATAGTGGAGATTTATTTTATAGCTGCTATATGGTTAGAGTATCATGGTCATTTCATCCAGAATTATTTGACTTAGTGTCTGACATAGGAATTGGAGTTTAGAAATGTTTTCGAACATGCATCAATTTTAATTTCAACAGTATATATCCAAATAGGGCACAATAGTCCATTATTATACTAAGTAAATCATTGAAATCATTTAGAGAATCATTGAAGAAGTGAAGACTCTAAAGGATCTTCAAGTTAAACTGAGTTAAATCTCATGTATTTTTTTGTCCTATTTGAAGCCCTCATATAATATGGTTCCAAAAAAGTTTAAGGATATCCAGGTACAACTAGATTAATTGGATTTTGATGTTGTAGAACAAGCTTTGAATTATTTGATACATTATTTCTTATATAAGAGATTTATTCTTTAAAAAGACTAAAAGACCCTTTGTTATATATTCGCACAGAGTGGCCTAAACAAAAGGCATAGGTGTTTAGTATTGTTTTTAAAGACTATTATCTTTCAGATGATTTCTTCACCTATAAAAGGTAATGAAAAAACAAATTCTCATGACCATAAGATGTGGGCTAAGAAGGCTTTTGGTAAGAGGCTTTCAAAGGATAAGTGATGCATGGTGAGCTTATTGGATTATTATAGGATGCATTTCAAGTAGGAACAAGGTTCTATGACTTGTGATCCTTTAGAAGTCACATATTTACTTCTAGACTGGGAAAAGGTCAAGCAACAGCATCTGTGTTGGCTATTGTGGAAACTCCATATACCTATGGAAGTAGGAGTACATCACGATGGACTTTGTGATTGGGTTAACTAGTAAATGAGGGTTCAAGATGCATTATGGGTGATTTTCAATGGGATAACAAAGTATGACCACAAAGCACCAATTAGATAGATTCGTGTTGTAGAGTTTCTGGGAAGGATCTATGTTGGAGATATCATACAGCTTCTTGGAGTTCTCTTGAGCATTGATTCACATAGTGACACATGTTATAAATCAGAGTTTTAGTAGTTCTGGGAAAATCCCTAGGGACTCAATTGAGGTTTAGCACAACATACCACCCTAAGACCAACAGAATATCTCAGTGGACAATAAACATATTAGATAATATAAATTCATCTTTCATGATAGTGGAGCATGCGTTGATCACCTGGAATAGGTTGAGTTTGGATATAACAATGTTTTCTAGGATTCCATTAATATGGCACCTTATGGGGATCTTTATAGAGTTCATGTCACTCACCTATCTATTGGCATAAAGTTAGAGGGGTAGTGGTTGTATCCCCCATTTTGGTCCAATTTCCCTTTTAGATAGTCATTTTGATTGAAAATAGGTTGATCACCACACAATACAGACATAGATCATATAATGACTATATGAGGAGACCTTTGGAGTTCACTATAGGATATTGGGTTTTTTCAACGAGTGATTCATCTACTCAGGATCAACATCTGAGGAATCATGGAAATCTAGAACCATGTTTTTGATACCCTTTGTGATCGCAGAATGGGTAGAAATAGTGGTGTAATATTTAGACCATCCTCTATGTTTTTTAGTAATTCATTATGTGTTTCACGTTTCTCAACATCAAGGGTAAATTTTTGATCCTCCACATGTTATTGATTGTGAGGATGTAGATTTGGAACCTGATGCATCTTATAAAGACTATCCAGTGTGGATTGTGGGTTAGAGTGAGAAAGTACCCTGATAGAAAATGATACCACTTGTCCAAATATGATGGAAGCATGGAATGATCTAATAGAAAACATGGGAATGCACATCTGATGTTTTATTATAGTGGCATGAGTTGTTTGAGAAATAATTCAAGAGGTACTTATCATGGATGATAAGTTTATATAAGGGGAAAATATTAATATCTTGAATTTTTAAAGATAATAAAAACCCCTCTTTCTAATTAATTTACAAGTATTTTCAGGTAAAATGTAATTATTCAAATAAAATCACATAATAAATTTTAAAAAATATTTTTATAAGGGTGATAGACTAGTTAGAATCTTGGAATATTCTATGTAACAATTTTAGAGTTAGTTTTTGAGTTAGTGTGATATTCTATGAATCATAAAAACTCAGTGAATATGGAACCAAAATATTAAATATACTATTTTATGGGTTCTCAATTTATCTAAAATAATTTAATATCCTCTTTATGGGTCATCATATTAAATATATGAGACTACCATTAGGTTCGAGAGATATCTTTTACCTTAGGAGGGTTATAAAATTTGTGAGCATCATGTGTTTGGTCCGATCACATGTGAGGATATGTAATTTATAATTTTTTTATGAAATTATTTGAATATATCTCAATGGTGAATAATATGAAAAATCTAGACCATAATTAGGTTAAATACATGGGCTTTACCCGAGGCAGGGCATAACATTTGTACGTATTTGGAATTTAGTAAGATCACATGAAAGGATAAGTTATTTTATATATTTATTATATTATTTTTTTAAACTAATACAATATCCCTCAAAAGGTGTGTTATATAAAAAATATGTGACCACCATTAAGTATGGGATGTGACTCCAAACTAGGCAAGAAATAAATTTTCCACCAATCGTGCATTTGGTCACATCGCACTTAATTTGAAGTTATTTAATATGTATATATTTATTATTATTATTATTATAACATACATTTAAATTTTTATTATTATTTAACTAAGGATAACCTCCATTTTTTCATGTGTCCTTTATCAAAACCTTGTATATTAACGTGTTTTGACCCATAAAAATTACCAATGCCTTAATGAGGATAAATTAATGAATCCACCATCTATTTTCAATTGAAGCCTAAATTAAATTGGGTGTTTTATTTTTCGGATTTAAGTAATATGATTATTAGGTTCTAAATAGCCAACCAATATCTTCCCTTGTGTGGGTTGTTTTTATCAATTTTGTACAAACTTTAATCTTCATTAGCCTTGACTGGTCCACTAATCTGAGCTACTTCTCCACACAATGGTCTATCCTTCATCTTTAAGTGCACTAGGTGTTCAAGAAACCTTGATGTACCTTAATTAGTGATGTATCAATATTTATGATAACAATACCCTGAATAGGTTTTCTTGAATTTTTATTTTTCCACTCCATATTGCAAACCAAATAGGCTGGTCTCTCCTTTCATTTTATGTCGAAGACATTTGTGGTAGAATGTTTCTTAAATTCTTGGTTTCTTTTAACATATTTTTCCATGATATGATTATTGTATTGGTATATTTTATATTCATTCTTTACCTGTGGTTGTTTATGGGTGTGTGCATAACTTGTGACACTGTATGGCCTTGCTTCATGAGAACTGTTGAGATATCTAGATTCTATGTTTATATTTGACTAACATCATGTATTTATAATGATGCAATATTTTTCTCAAGATCTGTTCTTTGATTTCTGTTCCCAGAAATGAGGCCTCGATATGATTTCACTGTTTCCTTGTGATATATATGGTATATATTATATTTTTTCTTCTAGTTTATAGTACTAATTAGATAGGTAGAACCTTCATGGCTCATTATCCACATAGGGGAAGCGTGTTAAGATGTTAAGTGGGACATGATGATGAGACTAAGATGGATGATGGGGAACAATGTCCTAGTGTATCTCAACCTAGGGGAAGGATGATCATGAGTGATTAGAACCATATGTGTTAAACATGTTGTATAATGATCATGAGTGATTATACCTACATGGAAGTAGTGGGGAATGATCGTCTATGTGATCAGACATGGAGATAATGCTTTGGTATGATGGACTAGTGTGTTCTGAACAGAAGTCATGGGGACTGTACAACTATAGATTATCTTGAGGTTAGATCTATTATTATATATATATAGTATTGGGACATAATGAACTAATGTTGTCTGACATGGAGTCTTACATCATGTATGAATATTGATCAACCTGAGTATAGATCTGTTGTTAATAAGTGTCAATTATTATTATTGTGTTTTTCGGATTGGATCCAAAGAAGGTATGATAAGGGGTATGTGGGGGCTTGGTTATTGTATTGCTGCTTGGTTGTGGAATGTATGTTTATGGTTACTCTGAATTTATCATTATCATGGAGTGCACTATTATTCTTGATGACATCATGTTAAGGACACATTGGTGTTGTATTACTAAGTCTGGTACTCACACCCTACTCGATAATTTTGATGTTCTTATAGATTTAATGATGGATTAAGTTAACAGAAAGGGACCTATGGTGGATAGCTGATTAGAAGAGTCTGGATCTATTAGAAGACTGGGATGGACTCTAGATGACCAGTTGCTTATTTATTTAATTCCTTTACTAATATTAAACTGGTTTTTCATTAAAATTTGGGATATTCATTATTCATATGACATGCATTCCATATTTATGTTTCGGCATGTTTTAATCTTATTATTCATAATATTGTTTATTTTTTATTATTAAGCTTGTGACCTGATATCTAGGATATTGTATCCCCACTGATGGGCTCAAACCCTCACTTCTAGTCAGAAGCCACTTTCTTTTGGGGAGGAGTACATGAGATCATGCGACCATCCATCTCGGGTGTGATGGTTTGGGTTGAAATGTTACAACTTTTAAAATATTTACTTTTAAAAAAAAATTAATAATGTAAACTTCAAAAAACATAATGTTTTCAACAAAATTTGTGGTAATACATTGAAAACATTAACTTTTAAAAAATAATATTTAATAATTCAAACATGATAAATGCATAAATTGTATCTTAAGAAAACATGGAATGGATTTTAAAACTTATTTATTTTGAAAGGATAGAAAAAATTATTCATTTTGAAATAGATCTTGTCTTAAACCACAAATATATTAAAAGGAAAAGAAATCATTATTGTAAAATATATTAATTAAATAGTGATCATTGGAGATTAAATAATAAATAGTTTCTATTATAAAAAATATAGCATTGATATAAAGTAAAAACATTTTTGCGAATGAAAAATCTAATAGAGGTAGTAAAAATTATCCTTAATAGAAAAATAAAATCAAGAATGAAGAAGAATTTTGTATGTAAAAATATTTCATCATAAATTATAGGGTAAATAAAAAATAACTTCATCATAATTTTGAATATATTAATCTTGAAATATAATAGACAATGATTAGTGAATATAACACTAAGTAAAATTTGAGTCATGAAAACCCCTTAATGTGTCTGTAAAATTTGAATCGAAAAACCTTGAGAGTTATAAAATTTAATAAAACACTAAATATCATGAAATGTAAAATAATAATGATAAAAAATTGAAATGGGGTAGTAATTACACCATTTAACAAAAAACAAGGTGTTTAACATAAAAATTTCTCAAGGGATTTAAATTTGAAACAAATAAACACATACAACTTAAGAAGTGAATGGATTGAAAAAAAAGTAGTATAAATTATGAAATAAACATTTATATCTCATGAAATGGGTGATTTATTATGAATTAATTCGTTAGTTAGTATTTATAGCACATCAAGGAATATTATGTGCCAAACCTAAAATCATGCCTCAAAAAAAGATAATCCGAAACAAAAAACTCTTATAGCCTATATAAAAGTTCAATCAATAACATATAAGGGGGGTCATGGAGTTAAAATGAAAATACAATGAATATAATATAATTCTTGAAATTTTTTAGAAATTAGGAAGTATACACACCACTTAAATGGAAATTGTTTTAGTAGTGTGAACTATTCCACAATAGAGAATGATTTAGACAAAATCGCTTCCTTTTTCCCTTACTTAGTTGATGACAATCTAAAATCCAATAAAACATAAATATCTAACTTAATATACTATTTTAGAGTAGTAATGAACAATATTTTCATGAATTTATAAATCATTGTTTTCCTATTTTAATTTGTTTTTTTTTCTTGGAAAACATTCCATGAGGCCTTTGGGAGGCCGTGGGAGCATCAGAGTATTGTTCGGAAGCCGGAGTTCCAAACATTGGGGTGGTAGACTGTAAACACCTAGAAATTTCCATGTAAATTTTTTTAATTATATTAGAATATTACGAATCTGTGAAAATTAACGGCGCGTTATTTCGAGGCCCATTGTGCCCGAAATTAATTTCTAAACTTTTTTTCTGGTACATTCTATAAACGTGCAAGTGGGTTTTTGTAACATTTGAACCGGTTATAGGAATTGAAATCCGAGGACACAGTTGAACTCGTAGCAATGGTATTCTCTTATGGGGACCTTTACCTTGATCATAGTTGGTCGAGGGTGAAAGTTAGTTTTTGTGTTTTTTGTGGGAGAGTTAAAAGAATAAAAATTAAAAATAGAACATCTTGTATATTTTTTTTAAAAAACCTACCATTATAATGTTTGGTGGTGGGGACCACCAGAGCTTAAAACCCCCCAAATTAAAATTAATAGTGGGGACCACCTATCCCTTTAACTCTTTTTTTAAAGAGGGAGGTGACTCTTCGTTCTCTCCTAATTAATTTTTCCACCTTCCATTAATTAATTATTCCAACATCAACATAATTAATGACCACATATAATTAAATTAATAAAACATAATTTAATAAGTTGTCTATTCATTTTTGGTGGAATTGGGGTAGTGTTGTCAAATGGAGGTTTGGGGAGAACTTTGGAAAAACTCTTCCTCCAACGAAGAACCCTCCAATGGAGAACTCACCAACAAAGAATGACCTCGGGAATCAAATAATGAGGACAACGCTTGAGCCCAGATCAGAAGAATCTTGTGGGAGCGAAGAACTCCGACGTCACTGTCCCCAATGACTTCTTATTCTTCCCTGCGACATATTCCAACAATCCTTCAAGGTAGGGTTTATTATTATTTCTATACCATCCATCCATGGCCTGAAGGCCTTCATTTTTTATTTATTTTTGATAATCCACCTCTCAAGGGGTGAGGTAGAACCCTTACAAGGCCCGTAGGTGTATTTATTATATGGCTCGTAGGCCTTAGAGAAATTCATTTCCCATTGGCTTCAAAAATTACATACAACCCAGACTAACTACTTGGAATTGGTCCTCCCCAGCAACTGTATCGTGAAATCAGCTCTCCACCTTCACATGGCTATTTGGCTAGGCTATCCCGTGTATGCACAGGCTTATCCCGATGGCAGGTACCATACCTTCTCACTCTTTCAATCTGTATAGCTTCTAATATGGCGAAATCTCCTTCCTCATCCACCTATAGAGCTTGTTCTTTGTAGGTTAGTCTGGTTTGTATCGGTACTTAAGGTGGCCCGAAGCCCTTGATGGGGCCTGAAGGCCTTACTCTCCCGAGGTCTTGGGTTGCTCGGAGGCCTTAAAGGACTCGGGGACCAAATGGGTGGCATGAAGGCCCAAACGGGGGCAAATTACTGGCTACTACAATGCCTACTAAAGGTCATGCTACAGTACCTGTTACAGTACTCCCCAGTTTATGTTAGAGTACAGCTACATTACCTGCTACAGTGCGTGCTACAGCACTCAGAAAATTATTCCCCCACCTGGATTTGATCCTGGGTTTCCTAGATGCACTTAAGAGTCCTCACCAACCATGATTAGGCTCGTGTGCTGTTATTTGTATACCCCCTTACCATGTTCTTGTCGTTCTTCATGATTCAAGAACAATTATGTCTTTTTGTACCATTCTAACATGGACGGTGCGGGCAAAATGAACATGGACTGACCTTTTTGCAACCTATATGAATTTTTTGTGGTCTTAAATCGTTGGCGACGTCCGGAGATGAGTGCTGGAATTTTCAGAATGAAGATCGGGCCACCGGGGCACACCGGTTGACTCGAAGAACGTCGCCGGCGACCGACACCTATGGGGCTCGGGAGCGGCGGTCGGCACTCTGGCTGGCTGTAATGAAGGTGGCAGAGAAACCGCGCTACTGGAGAAGGGTCGCGGCCCGTTTTCCACGGTGGAGGAAGGGTGGTGTCCGGCATCTGCCTACCACAAGAAGGGGCGGTGGCACGCGCCCGCGCTACCGGGTGTATTGGGGCCACGGCATGAGGTTGCGGTGACGATGGAGGGGCGACCGGCTCGCTGCCTGCCGCCAGTGGTGGCGTGATGCACGACCGCCCTGCGTAGGAGGGGTAGTCTTCTAGCCTACCACGGGCCGAGCCGCGCCAGTGGGACGGGCCGAACCCAGCAGGTCGGGTCGGCCCAGGCTAGGTCAGACCGAACCCGGACCTACTTCGACCCCTTTCCACTCTTTCGGCCATAACATGAGCTACGAGAGTCCGTTTGATAAACCTTCTATGGGGCCAAAAACCTTGGATTGAGATGGCACTTTTTTTATAACCCACTTGAGTTTTGGATAGAGTTGGAGTACAGGTGGGTTGGATATAACTTGAATCTAACCGAGGCCTCAGGACTAAAAGGCCAATAACTTACATACTGGGCATCTGATTGATGCACCATCTGTTCCATTGAGACCCCTATCACGTGGTGGTCCTTTGGGATACTTCTTCTCGGGACTTAGAGGAAGCTGGAGTAACGACCTATGGCTTGAGGAGCAAAACCTCCCAACATCAAGCGAGCTTAGTGCGGAAACCATGTGGCTGGCTGTTATATGGGAAAGGGATCCTATGTGGGTATGTGCTTTGAGATCCTATGTGGGCCTGTGTTAGAGAGTATCACCTGGATCCACTCTTGGAATCCATGTGGGACTACTCTAGGATCCTATGTGGGTCTGTTTATTAGGATCCTACATGGGTCCGATGATTTAGGATCCTACGTGGGTTCGATGATTTAGGATCCTACGTGGGTTTTCCTCTTAACATAGTAGGATGATTCAGTAGTTACATCTATTAATCTTTACTACCATACCTATGTTATACATAGTGTGAGATGAGTCTTTAACTTTATGGTAATCTTCTTTGTGGCATACCTTAGTGGTACTTACCTTCATGGTGATACCATTGTGGTATTCTTTTGTGTGGCGTACCTATGTGGTACTTCCCTTTGCGGTGATACCATTGTGGTATTCTTCTGTGTGGAATAACTTTGTTGTACTTACCTTCATGGTGATACCTTTGTGGTATTCTTCAATGTGGTGTTACCTTTGTAGTACTTACCTTTGTGGTGTTACCTTCGTGGTATTCTTTCCTTCGTGGAACAGTTGTACATTGGCTAAGGATTTGGGCCCTAGGTTTCTTCATGAATGAAATGGGTAATACTTGATAACTTAGGTATATGTATGGGAATATACCTAAGTACGGTTATCAGTTTTTTTCATGATTTTTGGTTTATCATTTGTGGATTTTTTGAGACCTATGAGGGTATCGGAATCCCTACAGAGTATCAATATACTAACCTCTGCATGGGCTACGCCCACACCTGGTTGTGTTTGGTGCTGATGACGGATAGCGCTGCCTGAGGATGAGGGTACAAGGACTGGAGGTAGCTCGGAACTGGACCTTATATGAGGCATACCAAAAAGAAAACTGTTGCAGAGCTTTACGTACCCTTAGAGTAGGATCTTTGGCGGCTGTTCACCGGAGCTGTTCAGTTTACTTATACCATCCATTTTTCTTGTACTTTCCAGTTGGGCCTGTATTCTGTCCCCTTTTACTTACTATACACAACCTTTTTACTATAAAGTTTTCTTGTTTTCGTATCATGTTGTGTCCTTGGTTGAGTGTGTTTATAGGATATAAAGGCAATGCCTACCCGGTTTTAGGCAATAAGACTTTTGGTGCCAGTCGCCAGTCCCTGGCCTATGGAAGGCAGGCTTGAGGTAGTCACAACACGGGCCCTAGGGGACTGGTAATGACAAAATGGTATCATAGGAGTCGGTCATACCATAGAATATTAGACTCTGATCTTATTTTTGAACTGCAATAGTTTTAAGTGTTATGAGTATGGTTATCAGATTAAGGTATCCAGTTTTCGTGCGGCGGCCGACGTATCCATACACCAGGAATCCAACTTCTGATTTCCGACTTAGTTCATGAAAACACTAATTGCATATGTGTTTTAAAAAAAAAATTTATGAAACCTTTGAGTCATCTCACCAGGTATAACTTATTGACTGTGGTGCACCTATTTCTTTTTAGGATGCCTCCACGCAGACAGCTAGCTAGGGTTCCAGATATAGTACGTGATGATAGCCCACCGAGTGACGAGGCCACGGTGCAGGGCCCTTTATTAGTAGCGACACTAGTGGAGGCACCAGTGGTACCATTACCCATTGAGCCACAGATTCCACTATCCCCAGTAGTAGAGGGTGCATGCCGCTTGAGTGCATTTCACGAGTTCTAGCACCAGAGGCCACCCAGGTTTATTGGTGAGATGGACCCACAAGCGGCTAAGGATTTGTTGAAGGTTGCGGTGAGAGTCTTCCGACTGGTAGGGACATCAGCTGACCTCATGGTGATTCTTACCACTAGTCTCTACAAGTAGCAGTAGGAAGATGGTGGAGCATGATGCTCTAGTTTCACGACGAGGTGACACTTCTCTAGGCAGACTTTGAGAGCCTGTTTCAGGCAGAGATTGTCCCTGTGACCCTTAATTAAGTGTGCATTCAAGAGCTTCCTCATCTGCAGTAGGGAAAAATGACTGTGGCTCAGTACTCAGCAAGGTTCACCGACCTCTCATGCTACTCCACTGATATAGTGTGGGACCCATTCTTCAAGGCACAAACCATCAAGTATTGACTCAGGCGGGAGATCAAGGCTTCGATGATTTCCCTCAGCATCCTGACGCAGGCGGGGGTGTTAGAGTGAGACCTCTTAGTGGAGATTTGTTTTACTGAGCAGTCGCTAGTAGTGAGACCCACCACTGGGAATCACGTAGAAGATTCTCCTGTAGCGGGTTATTGACAGATTTCACAGAGGTCCAAGAGGAATAGACCTACAGGTGGATGACTGTAGGACTTAGGGTTGGTCGTGTGAGGCACCAGAGATAGATCCAATCATATGGGGATCATGTTGTGTTAAGCATGCGGTGGGCAGGTTCACATGGCTCGTGACAGCCCAACCTGTCGTACAGATGATCAAGAGATGGTCAAAAGACCACCCCGGTAGAGACAGAGGTTTGACTGAGGAGGTCAATAGGGAGCAGGTAGATGTGGCAGAGGAGATGGCCATGCAGCTGGCGGTGGGTGACAATTCGAGATGTTACTGCCACCACTATCAGGTGGTCCTCCCCGACCACAAAGAGTTGGTGGACAAGGGCAAGCTCAGCTCCAGGAAGCTGAGTCCTATGACCACGGTGCTCTGGAGATGATATGTGGTACGATCTGTGTCTACTACTCCTTAGCTGCAGTACTTATAGACACAAGTGTCGTTAATTCATTTATTTCCATTTCCCTCATTCATAGCTTAGAGATTCTGGTGGAGTTGTTGGATAAATATTTACAGCTAGATATTCATACAGGATAGGATTAAATGATTACACATTGTTTTCGGTAGTGCGAGCTTACTCTTGGAGGTGAGAACTTCGGCTGGGATCTCCTAGTAGCGGCATCGAGGCCTTACGTTGTCATCTTGGGTATGGACTGGTTATCTACAATCCATGCTAAGATTGACTATATGAGGTGAAAAGTTTGGTGTGTTTGAACTGATGGGACTAGGTTTACCTTCACCAGCAAGAAGGGAGCCTTTGCATCATAGGACGGACTTACCCAAAGGAGGGTGCAGCCGATCACTAATCAGTTATCTAGCATTACCCTCAGAGTAGTTGATGTGGGGAATCTGATCTATAGTGTATTGGTGGACTAAGAGGTGGATGTCTTCCCTGTTGATGTTTCGGGTTTATTTCCTCACAAAGAGGTAGACTTTTACATTAACTTGTACCCCGGGATGGCACTAATATCTACACCAGCATATCGGATGGCTCCTGCAGAGCTTCGTGAGCTGCGGGTACATCTAGAGGACTTACAGGGGAAGGGGTTCATTAGGCCCAGTGTTTCTCTTTGTCCAGCCCCAATTTTGTTTTCCAAGAAGGTGGATGGGAGCTTGAGACTTTTTGTTGACTATCGACACTTAAACCAGGTGACCCTGAAGAACAAGTATCCACACCCAAGGATTGACGACCTCTTTGATCAGTTAAAAGGAGTACGGTGGTTCTTGAAGATAGACCTCAGATTAGGCTATCACCATCTCAAGGTATGGGACGAGGATGTGTAGAAGACAGCTTCCAGATGTCGGTACAACCATTATGAGTATTTGGTCAGGTTGTTTAGTGTGACCAAGGCTCCAGAAGTGTTCATGGGACTCTTGAACAATATCATCCAGCCATACTTTGATCGCTTTGTAGTAGTCTTCATCGATGATATTCTGATCTACTTGGCTACTAAGGAAGAGCATGCCTATCATTTGAAGATAGTTCTGGACACACTCCGAGAGTACCAGCATTATGGTAAGCTCCCAAAGTGCCAGTTTTGGATCTGAGAGGTTCACATTCTGGGACATGTTATCTTGGAGGCTGGAGTTGCGTTGGATCCATCGAATATTGAGGCGGTACTTTCTTGGGAGTCACACATGAGTGTGACGAAGGTACGAAGTTTCCTGGGTTTGGCCGGATACAACCAGAGGTTTGTGCCAGATTTCTCTAGAGTTTCACAACATTTATCATCATTGATGAAGAAGGGGAAACCCATTCGTGTGGTCAGAGAGATTCCAGCAATGTTTTTAGGAGCTCAGGTAGAGACTGACAAGGGCCCCCCATCACGAGGATTTTGGATGAGTGTGTTGGGTACATAGTCTACTGTGACGCATCAGGGACCGGGCTCAGATGTTTCCTGATACAGGAGCAAGCCGTGATTGCATATGGTTCTCGACAGCTGATACAAAATGAGTAGAACTATTCTACCAATGATCTAGAATTAGCAGCAGTGATCTGCACCATGAATATGTGGCAACATTACTTGATGGGTGAAAGTTTTACAGTCAGATTTGATCACAAGAGTCTTAGGTATCTCTTCTCTCAGATGGACCTAAATTTGAGACAATGACGGTGGCTTGAGTTCCTTCAGGACTATAACATCAAGATAGTCTATACTTCTAAGAAGGGGAATGTTATATGAGATGCCCTCAATAAGAGATCTGGTATATAGCATCTAGGCGAGGCGATGGAGAAGATAACCGATTTATAGATATCCTTTGTAGAATGAGATGAATAAGCTTTTCATCAGTCTCTTACAGTCCCTCCCCCACTTATTTAGTGAGTCAGATAGGCGCAGTGTGGGGAAACTGACTATGAGGATCGACGTGTTCATAAATCCTCAGAGCAGGCACCTGATGGATTTTATAAAGGTGGGTATCATGTCATCCTCTTCAGAGGAAGCACCATGGTACCAGTGTCTCTTCAGGAGGAAGTGTTGATGGAGTTTCATACGTCCCCTCTATCGGTACATCCAGGAGTGGCGAAGATGTAACAGGACCTCTGAAAAAAACATTGGTGTCTGGGAATAAAGAAAGCAGTAAGAGAGTTTGTCTTTCGGTGCCTCGTTTGTCACAAGTTAAGGTGGAGCATCAGGTACCAACAGGCTTAGTTCAGCCTTTAGAAGTCCTTGAGTGGAAGTGGGATGGAATTTCCATGGACTTCAGGACAATACTTCCACATATATCCTGGGTTCATGATTCAATATGGGTGATCGTTGGGTGACTCATCTTGTTGGACCACTTCCTACCAATTAGAGAGCAGGGTTCAGTATAGAGCTTGGGACACCTCTATGTTCAAATGATTGTGCGGATACATGGAGTAACCTTGACAAATGTCTCCGATCGTGATGCATGTTTCACTTCCCGGCTATATAAGGTGTTGTAGGAGGCTTTTGGTACGTAGATCATTTGAGCACCGCCTTCCATCCTCAGATAGATGGCCAGACTGAGGGGACCATACAGACCCTTGAGGACATGCTTTGTGCTTGCATCCTTGACATCGGTTTCAGATGGGAGGATCACTTTCCCTTGTTATAGTATGCATACAACAATAGTTATCACTCCACCATTGGGATGGCACCTTTCAAGGAGTTGTACAGTCGACCTTGCAAATCGCCTTTGTGCTAGACTAACCCAGGGGAGTCAGAACTCATGGAACCAGATACGGTACAGGCTACCACAGAGAAGGTGTAGATCATCCAGGAACAGATCAAGACTACATAGAGCAGGCATAATTCTTATGCCAACAGTATATGGAGACCTCTAGATTTTTCGGATGGTGACCACATCTTTCTATGGGTCTCACCCCAACAAGGTTTGCAGAGATTTGGCCGAGGCAGTAAGTCATCGCTGAGGTTGATCGGACCCTTTTAGGTCCTTAGCATAGTTGGAGAGTTGGCTTACCACTTAGCTCTTCCACCTCCGCTGCACCGGGTGCATGACGTCTTCAATGTATCCCAGCAGATGATATATGTGCACAACCCTTCTCACATCATTGACTCGGGCGAGCTGGAAATTGAAGATGGGGCGATGTTTACGGAGGTTCTAGTGGAGATTGAGAATGGACAGAAGAGTGTCCTTTGTGGGAAATAAATACCTTTTGTGTGTGTACGTTGGCAGCACGGGAACCTCCAGGAGAGCACGTGGGAGTAGGAGGCTTAGTTTCGTGCTCAGTACCCGAACTTGTTTTCCTAGTTTTTGTGATGTGGATTTTTGGGACACAAATCCCGGAGGTCGGGAGAATGTAAAGACATGGAAATTTGCGTTAAATTATTTTTTAATTATATGGGAATATTACAAGTCCGCAAAAATTGATTGTGCATGATTCTAAGGCCCGGTGTGCTCAGGATTAATTTCAGAACTTTTTTTTGGGTGTGTTCAGTAAACATGAGAGCGGGTTTTTGTAACTATTGAACCAGTGATTGGAATTTAAATCTGAGGACACCATTGAACTCAGTGTCGAAATTTTCTTAAGGGTACCTTCACCTCGACCACATTTGGTTGAGGGTGAAAGTTAGTTTTCTTGTTTTCTGTGGGAGAGATAAAAGAATAAAAATAAAATAAAGAACATCTTTTTTTAAACCTCCCATTTGAATGTTTGATGGTGGGGGAAACCCAAGATTAAAACCCCCCCAATATGAAATAAATAGTGGGGACCACCCGACCTTTGAACTCCCTCTTTAATGTGGGAAGTGACTCTTGGTTCTCTTCAAATTACTTATGCCACCTTCCAGTAATTAATTATGTCAACATGAAATTAATTAATGGACACCTCTAATTAAATTAAAAGAAACTAAATTTAATAAGGTGGTTATTATTTTTGGTGAAATTGGGTATGTGTTGGACAAGGGAGGTTAGGGGAGAACTTTGAAGAAACTCATCATCCAATGAAGAACCCTCCAACAAAGAACTCGCCAACGAAGAACGAACTCTAGAATTGAAGAACGAGGACAACACTTGAGCCCGGATTAGAAGCATCTTGCGGGAACGACGAATGCCGACATCCCCATATCCAATGACTTAGTCTTCTATCTCACGACATCTTCCAAAAAACCTAAGAGGTAGGGTTTATTGTTATTTTAATACCCCCTTACCGTGTTCTTTTCGTTCATCATGATTCAAGAACAATTAAGCTTCTTGCTACTGTTCTAACATGGAGGGTGTGTTCCAAACGAACACGTCCCAACCTCTCTATAATATATGTGAATTTTTAGTGGTCTTTAATCATTGGAAACATCCTGAGATGAGTGCAGGAATATTCAGATTGAATATTGGGCCACCGGGGCACACCAGGTGACCCGAAGAACGTCGTCGGTGACCGTGCTGGAGACCAACACTGGTGGGGATCGAGAGCGGCGGTCAACACTCCAGTCAGCCATGAAGAATTAGGTGGTGTGACCACATATCCATTGAAGGTCCATGAACTATTGGCCATGGTGGAGGAAGGGCGGTGGCTAGCCATGCAAAGGGGTGACGGCGTGAGGCCACGGCGGGGATGGAGGGGCAGTCGGCTCACCATCAGCCTCTGGTGGTGGCGCTGCGCGCGACCATACCGCGAAATGCCCTGTGTGGGCCACCTAATGTGTTGGGCCATGTCGGCGGGCCGGGATTCACCAGACCCAGCTGGTCGGGTCAGCCCAGGCTGGGTCATGCTGGGTCCATCTGACCGGGTCGGACCCGACCCGAACCAACATCAACCCCTTTCCACTCTTTCGGCCATAACATGATCTATGAGCATCTCCTTGAAAACCGTCTATGGCTCCAGAAACCTTGGATAGAGTCGGTACTTTTGGTATACTCCACTTGGGTTTTGGATAGAGATGGGGTATGGCGGGGTTGGATCGAACACGAATCCAACCAGGCCCTCGAGACAAAAAGTCCAATAACTTACAGTTCGGGCGTCCGATTGACACATCGTCTATTGAATTGAGACCACTATCACATGGTATTCCTTTGGTATAATTCTTCATGGTACTTAGTGGCAGTTGGAGTAATGACATGTGTCTTGAGGAGCAGACCCTCCCGGAATCAAGCAAGCTTAGTGCACAAACCCTGTGGCTGGCAGTAACATGAGAAAGGGATCCTATGTGGGTCTGTTCTTTGGGATCCTATGTGGGTCTATGTTTGAAAGTATCACATGGATCCGCTCTAGGAATACATGTGGGAAAAATCTAGGATCCTATGTGGGGATGCTGTATTAGGATCCTATGTGGGATTGATGATTTAGGATCTTACGAGGGTCTAACGATTTAGGATCCTACGTGGGTCTGCCTCTTAACATAGTAAGATGATAAAGTGGTTACATATAATCATCTTTACTAAAATACCTATGTTATACCTGGTGTGATCTGAGTCTTTACCTTTATGGTAATCTTCTGTGTGACGTACCTTTGTTGTACCTACCTTCGTGGTGATACCTTTGTGGTATTCTTCTGTGCGGCGTAGCTTTGTGGTACTTACCTTCGTGGTGATACCTTTGTGGTATTATTCTCTGGGGAATACCTTTGTCGTACTTACTTTTGTGGTGATACATTTTTTGTATTATTTTGTGTGGTGTTACCTTTTTGGTACATACCTTTGTGGTGTTACCTTCGTGGTATTATTTCCTTCGTGGAATAGTTTTACTTTGGCTAAGGATTGGGGCCTTGGGTATCCTCATGAATGAGATGGGTAAAACTTGATAATTTAGGTATATGCACATGCATATACCTAAGTAGGGTTGTCAGTTGTTTTCATGATTTTGGTTTATCTTTTGTGGATTTTGAGATACCTTTGAGGGTATCGAGGTCCCTACTCAGTATCGTTATACTCACCCCTGCACGGGCTACGCCCGTACCATGTTGTGTTTGCTACAGACTACAGACAGACCTGACTGAGGACGAGGGTACCAGGACTGGAGGTAGCTGGAAGGTGGACCTTAGATGAGGCATACCACAGAGATGACTATTCGAGAGCTGTACCTACCCTTCGTGTAGGATCCTTGGAGGGTGCTCACAAGGGTTGTTCAGTTTACTTGTACCTTTTAGTTTTTGTATACTTTCCAATTGGACTTGTATTTTGTCCCCTTATACTTATTGTACACACTCTTTTTACTATACAGTTTACTTGTATTCGTATCTTGTTGTGTTCTTGTTTGAGTGTTTTTACAGGATATAATGGTAATTCCTTCCCAGTTTTAGGGAATACACCATTCGGTGCTAGTCGCCAGCCCCTGGCCTATGGAAGGAGGGCTTGGGGTAGTCACGACATGGGCCTTGGGGGATATGTCATGACATAGTCTAATCCACATGGTTAGAGAATTTTTATTGATAACTATGCACCTCAATCATGTGAGGAAACCTTTGAATAGGGGAGGCCACACATTTTTTCTATAACAATGTGAGCTAGGTCGGACACTCGTGCAGGTGTTGTAGATGTTCTCACATAGGCATTATGAACATCTTTCATGTGTTTAGTCAAACCGTGCACCTAGCCCATGTGAATGGGGTTCTTGTATAGTGGTTGGGGCATTGTTGGTACAAATTTTGTCCAACTTTGTGGACAAACAACGTGATCCCACATTTGAGGGGGGATTTTAGGATTTCCCCAAAAAGGTTTGAAGCTCCCATCCTGTTTTCTTCCTCCTCCAATGAACAAAATGTCCTACTTCCATTACTCTGAGGGATCTTCCTTGTGCTCTCCCCCTAGGATTTATCATTTCTTCTCCATATGATCTTCGGTTTCTAAAGCATCGAACACATTTGATCTAAAATGGTAATGTCCCTATTCCTCTTGCTTTCCATCTTCATTTATCTTCATGTATCATGTGCTATTTTGGTGTGATCTCATATTCCCTATTTTAGGCTATTTTACTATTGTTTTTATTTCTTCCAATCTTCTTAACATCAAAGGATGATACCTGACTAGTGGTCATCTATAGAACTACAGTAGGAGGACTAGAAATTCTCCCTATAATTTTACCTTTTTAAAGTATTTTCGAATGTCCCATAAATCGTAAATTTCTTCCCACTTTGTTAAATGTGTTTGAAATATTTAAATAATTATATCATGTTCACTTAATATCATTAACCTTATGATTTATTAGAGTATTCTGATCTCCGTATGTGTTGGAATTAACCCAAAATAAAATTTCCTTTCTTAAAGAATTGAAAAGGTAATAATTTAATTGATTGAATGTGGGTGGAAAGGCCACTCCTTGTGTTATATATCTCCAAACATGAATTATGAGAATTGTGAAACCAGTAGATATATTGGGTTTATTGACCATAAATGAAAATATGTAATCCATATTGTTTATTATTATTTGACCATGGATACTAATATGTAAAAATGGTTAAGGGTTTTGTTGAGAATAGAATTTCTCCCAAATGTTGGGTCATGGCCATGATGTCTCACACAGTTTATTCTTATATGGATGATGGGAATGACACTCCATGTTTCCTTGAATTGTGTTTTAGTCCTCAAAACTCAACCCACTATATCATCTTTTGAGTATGATGGATCACAATCATATGAAATTCTGTCCTTGTCCCCATACTGAAGCCATTAGCTTGTTAGACTAGTTATGGATGCCTGAGTTATGCCCTCGGTCTAGCTAGAACCAGGTATCCAGGTATATGACTCTTAATGTCCATAAATATTGAGTGTATATACATATATACATATATATATATATGATAAATATATATTTCAAATGGATTACACTCATTTTATACTATGTCGGAGCTGGTAGAGTCATTCATGTGTCCTTTTGGAACAAGATCCGACTAGTATTTACATTTCCATCTTTGTTTATTATCCATTATACAGGAAAACTGAATTCTTATATACATTGGATGGATTATTCTAGAAATTTTTGTTGGTGTCCTACTAATTTTATCTCACACCATACTTGGTTCTCCTTTACTACACAATTATAATTCATGACTATAAGTATGAGTATGGACAAGATCCCTTTCATGGAATCTTGTTCTGTTTTACATATATCATGGAGCCTAAAAGAAGAGGAACGAGAATATGCTTGTGATTCTAGTGGAGTTGTCTTTTAGAATTCTTGTATTTTTTATAGAATTTTGTACATAAATTTACTATTTATCCCATTTATCCCCTTTTTGTATATTAGTATTCCATGAATTCATTTGGATATGGGTATGCCTATGTATTTTGACTATTACAACTTATTGGATGTATCTTATTCTACTATACTTATTTGTCGTCATATGTTTCTTTTGTGATGATATATTTCTATTATATCATGCTTCCACTAATTATTTTAATTTATTATTATTGTTGGTATACTCTTATATGAGGGTATAGTCTCACTACCTTACCATATTTGACCCATACTATTAGTCGAAAACCTCTGGTGTATGGGGAAGCACACATGAGGAAATAGGACCCATCAACTAAGTGAACCATTTAAGTGGCTCATGGTTTGGAATTTTATAAAGTGGTATTAGAGATATTTTCCTTTTGTTTTACTATATGGGAATTATGATAGGAGAATAGGTTGTAACATAGTTTATCAATAAACCTATGTCTAGTAGCCATTAACCCACATACTAGGGGAACCCAAATATGGTGGGATGGGTTTTTGTTATTATTGAATTGTGCCTGTTACAGTTGGTACAACTTCATTGTTGGGTGATGCACATGTTTTTTGGACATTATTCTTATTGATATTATTTTTTTCAATTGATTATATTTTATCTTTCATATTCAGTAATGGTATTATCATCTCATACATCAATACAGGAATATTAGGACTAATATTCCTTGTATTTTTTCAGGCCATGTTAACTTTCTGCATGCATTTTCCTATTGCATAATTATAGTGCTTTTTTATGTATTTAGAATGTGTTAATTCTTTCTTTAGGGATACATAATTTAGTTAATTATTATTCTTACATCTGTCTAAATTATTTTCCCCTATAGATTGATGATGACACCTTAATTGGAAAATTATACCAGGTTGTGGGTTCTGGGCCTACTGGTTCTATGGACCGAAACAATGTTATTTGATTATATAGATTTAACTTCAATGGTGATTAATGAAGAAAGTACTTCTAGAAACTCAAATATATGATTCATGTAATAAAATCATTTCATATGGCCTGTTGAATCTTTATACCTGATTTAAAGGTCATGTTCCAATTAAATGATGTGCCAATTGATATTTATAAGGAGTATGAATTTTATATAATGGTAATGGAAATGAATCTAACTGGAAAATTTATATATATTTTATATTTATTTATATATGATTACAAACAAAAATGCAATTAAATATTTTAAAATGAAATAGTTACTGCTAAAATAGATTCCAATGGTGAATTAAATGGCATTTTCCTCTATACCATAAAATTGACACTCTATATACTGGAAGCAATTCCATGTGATATGTGATCTAATCCAAAACATGTCCTTCATAGTGGGTATTTTTGGGTGTATCCTGTGATTTTTATGTCATGTTATGGAATTACTTACCACCTAGACCTATCCTTAGTAGCATACATAGGGGTGATATCTTTTTCATAGAAAGTCTATGTACTTTTCCTATAATCTATATAAACTCATTTTAACTCTCTTTTATCTTCTAAGGATTGAATTTGGAATTATAGAATCATGAAACCGTCATATCCTTCATTCACACAACATGAAGGTGGTGATGACTATACATCAGAAGAGGTGGTCCTTGAGAAACTAGTGATACCTCTAGAAATTCCACTAGAGGGATCAGCTTCTATTCTAGAAATGGGAACTAACACATTTTTTCAAGAGACCATTCTTTGTTTGATGAAGACTATGCATATAGATTATTTACCTACCCCAACTATTGCTGAGATGACTAGGAATTCCAATAAAATCATCCCCAACATTCTCAGGGGATAGAGGACCTCATACTACTGATTCATGGTTGTAGGTCATGCTTTCTATATTCGACCATTTGGATACATCTCTGGAGTGGATGGTCAATCTCTTTGCCTATATGTTATTTGATTATGAAAATATATGATGGTTGATCATTACCCAGACATACCGACATCATGATATTATTTGTAGGGTTTTACATATGGTATTCTACGATTAAATGTCTCCACAAACAATGAGGTCTGACTAGACAAGAGTGTTCACGAACTTGTAATAGGGATACATGTCTATCATTGATTATTATTCTCTTTTTACTGAACTATAGTGATTTTCAAAGACTCTAGCAGGTGATGATCTCATCAAAAGATAGATGATTCAAGGATGGGATGCTATACTCCATCCAATCAGATATTAACGTATTCTGGTTGACCACTATTTCATAGATTTCCATCCATGCCATCATCACTAAGGTGGGTTTAAGAGAAGATGGTGGTGCGAGCCATGGTTGTTTAGACCCATGACTTGACGGTGGTTGTTCATGGGATAGAAGCATCGCTTAGACATTTCCAATGGGGGTAGTAGAAACCCGAAAACTCTTATTTACAGCTTTTTTATCTATCACCAATGCGGTAAATTGGGAAACATGAAACCCCATTGCATACGAGACCCAGTTTAATGCATAGGTTGATGAACGATCGGGTATATCCAGCATTTCTTCTTGAATTTTCCACCAATACCTATTGATATATTGTCTACATTAGCAGTAAATTCTATAGTTAGACTATTTGTATCTATCTAGGTAGGTAGTTGGAATACAATAGGTTGTCCAGGCCACTATGGTGGTAGAGGAAGAGGAAATAGGACTCAAGGCATGCCTTTCCAGCATAGCGAAATTGCTCAAGGAAGTATGGTTTTGAATCAGTGTCATGGTGTGATCCAGTTACATGTCGTGCAACCTATTATAGAGGATGATATCATGCGAACTTCTACTATTCGAGTTAATATTCTTGAAGCCTCTACACTAGTGTACATTTTATTTGAAATTGGTGCATAACACTCCTTTATATATATGGAATCTTTGGAGAGGCTCGGACTTATGATAGAGTATTTTTATGCCATTATGATACTCAATACCTTGTTGGGTATTTGATCAATTATTTTTTAACAATTTAATTATTTTCCATTCAGATAGGAAGATATAATTTTGTGTGGGATATTTTCATCCTCAGAATGATAGGATTTGATGTTATTATTGGTATGGAATGGTTAGTTACCTATCGATCCAATGTTAATTATTATCTTTGGTATGCGATTCTTATATCACCAGAGTGAGGTAGACATATCCAAAAATGATAATTGGATTTCCATGTGTCTCAAGTTAGACCAGAGTATTCGGGATTGGGTAGAGTGAAATACCATATTTGTATTCTTTTCATGGATGATCTGGGAATACGATATACTATATTCCCTCATATGTTGGATAATTTTAGGGATTCCTTCCCTGATTACTTAACTGGGATGTCTCTGGTGAGAGTGGTATAAATCAAAATTGATCTATTTATAAGAGAGGAACTAGGGTCCTTCCCCCTCATATGATGGAACCTATAAAGATTCTAGATCTCGAGACGTAGTTGTAGGACCTTGAATCTAAAAGTTTTATACTTCATAGTACCTCACCATGGGGTTCCCCTGTTTGTGTTTTGTAATAAGGAATATGTTACCATTTGGATTTGTGAGGATTACCAATGGATGAACCAGCTTATAGTTAAGAACAAGTATCCATTAACTCGAATAGATGACTACTTTGATCAGATCCTAGGCGCTCTAGAATTTTCAAATATTAATTTGAGTTTTTGTTATCATCATGTATATTTCAGATATTCTAACATACCACATAGATCATTCCAAAGTAGATATGGTCTTTATGAGTACCTAGTAATGTTTTATGGTCTCTCAAACATGACAACTATTTTTATAGAACTAATGTATTGGGGTTTTCACAAATATCTGGATTCATTCATGGTATTATTTTCGTATGACATGTTGGTGTATTCTCATTAAAAACATGAACATTCCCACTATCTTGAGATTTAGGTGATTATCTTGAGATATAACCAGCTTTAGTCAAATCATATCAATGTCACTTTTGGATCGATGAATTCGACATATTGGGTCACATTATCTTAGAGTTAAGAGTATCTGTATATCTAGAGAAAGTGAGAGCTGTAGTTTCCTAGAAGAATTCCAAGAACATCTTCGATATACACAGTTTCAAGAGTCTAGACTTGTATTATAGATGTTTCATCTAGGTTTTCTCATGCCCAGTCATTCCTTTAATGGGATTGAATAAGAAAGGTGTGTATATCATATGGTCATAATATTTTGAATGATCCTTTTAGGTGTTGAAGGGATGATTGGATTTATCACTGATTCTAATTCTACCGAATCCAAACTAGAGTTACACAGTTTAATGTAATGCCTCAGATATTAGGTTGGGAGGATTTATGATATCGGATGATCAAGTTGTAGTGTATGGTTCTTGATATTTGAGGCTTTATGAGTGGAATAAACTGATGCATGACCTTAAGATTGCTTCTGTTTTTTATTGTTTACGTTTTTGGAGGAATTATATAATTGGAGAACATTTTTTGGAATCCATAGAACACAAAATAATCACCTAATAATTTACATTGCATGATATAAATCCCAGGTTTCACATATGGATTGAATATCTATAATAATTTAATTTTTATCTTAATAATATGCTTAGAAATGGAAATGTTTTAGATGATGATCTGAATATAAAGACTCAGACACATGTGGTTCAGGAGGCTAGTGGTGAGTGGTAGCTTATGGCCCTGTTTTCAGAGACACATGTTGAGGTTCAGGTGTATCACAATGAAATTGTCCTCTCAACCATAGCAGTAAAATATACCCCCCAAGGACATATAATAACGAGGCACCTTTAAAATCAAAAGGGCTTAGTGCTGAGGGAAATTATTTTATATGAGGATTCATATTCTGGTTGGTTCATCGATGGGGATGAAATCATAGACATATATGGGTGTGTATGTGTTTCATAAGACATTCAAGAGAAGATAATGTGGGAATCTCACACCTCATCATGGGAAGTTCATCCCCGAGTCACCATGATGTACCGAGACCAACATCACTAGTTTCAGTAGCCTATTATGAAATGGGAGATATCCGGATTTCTCACCCAGTGTTCCACCTATATGCAGGTGAAGGTGGAACATTCAGGTCTGGTAAGTCATCTAAAACCATCTTCCATTCCCATGTGGAAATGGGATGATGTCCCTATGAACCTAATGATATGCTATCCTAGGTAACCTCGAGCTGAAGATATAGTTTTGGTAGTTGTTGATCAATTGATGAATTTCACACACTTATTTCTTATTTAAAAGACCTTCTCAGTAGATGAGGTAGAGGGGATAAATGTTTTGAGATATTATTCCTTCAAGGATCTCTTCATACTATCATATATGCAGGGATGCTCACCTCACATCTTGGTTTTGGAAGGGGTTTCATAATGACTTGTGTAAACTAGTGCTTCTGATCACAGCTTATCACCATCAAACTGACAGACAAACTGAGCATGTGATTCATATGTTAGAGGACATGATTCATGTATGTGTCCATGACTTTGGGTCTTCTTGGATGAAATGTATTACCGTATTTTAGTTTGAATATAATAACTTATTTTAGGTTTCATTCCAAGATTCTACATATATGTAATTTTATGGAAGCCCTGGTTGATCACCTTTGTGATTTTTAGAGGCATGGGAGGTGGCTTTACATAGAGAGTGCCTCATCCAGGAGACTATAGAGCATGTCTAGTTTATTAGGAAGCATATGATGACAGCATAGTCCGTATAGATGTCATATTCCAATAAACATGAATAAATTTAAAAGAATCTATTAAATTGATTTTATGTGGTTGGAAAGTCCACACCATGTGTTATATATCTACATCAATGAAATATATGAATTATGAAACCCATATTTATATTATGTTTATATATTATAATTTCTTAATGGTAGTCCATCATGTTTATTGTTATTATACCAAGTATATTAGTCAGTGAACAATGGTTAAGGTGTCTATTGAGCATTGAATTTCATGCTCCCTTACATTGGGTGATAGGCATGATATCTCATGTCGTTTCTTTCAATTTGGATGGTGGAAATTATGATCCACTTTCCTATGTGGTATGGTTTGGGTATGAATACTCACCCAACCATCTACAGAGATAAGAATGATGTCTCACACTAATATGAGATTCAGGTGTAGTCCCCATGCTGGATCCATTAGCTAATAATACTAGCTATGGATGCTTGAGTTATAGCTTGAGTCCATCTATCCCCACGTATACATGTATACGACCAAGATTTCATTATATATAGAGTATATATACAGGTATAATTAATATATAAATATATGATGAAAATATATATGGTAAACTATTCATACACATTTTATTATGTTCCAAAGTTGGTTGAGTTATGCAGATTTACTTTTGGAACCTCATCCAAATAGTATTTCCTTTTTCATTATTTTTTATTATTCATTATACCTGCACATTGCATTCTAATGTGCACTAAATGGATTATTTGAAACACTTTTTTTTCTAGGTTAATTAGTTTTTCCTGAACCCTACTCAGGCCTCCTTTGGTTCTTGATAATACTGCATGATAATAGGTATTAACAAGGGAAAGCACCCTATCTTGGGTACATGATCTATTATAATTTTATCATTGAGAATGTGAGTAGACGACTGAGTGTATGATCATGATTCTAGAGGAAATTTCTTTTATACTTTTTGTACTTTTTTATAAGGTGTTGTATATTATAGTACTATGTATCCTGTGTATCCCCTATTTGTATATCATCATTTCAGGACACCATTTTTATATGACTCAGCCAATGCCTTTTGAGTATTACTACTTATTTGGTATTTCTATTTCATTGTGCACATTTATGGTCATTTATTTCCATTATCTTGATAGTTATTTGTTATATCATTATTCATATAATAATTTTTATTTATTATTTTATTTTTTGACTCTGATATGACAGTATTGTCTTCTAAACATAAGAACATAGACCCTCATTACTAGTTGGCAGCCTTAGGCGTATGGGGAGATGTGCTTGAGCCCATGTAAACCACTAGCTCGGGGTACTTTTTAATGGGATCCCATGTTTAAAAGTTACAATAAATTTCTAATAAATATTATCCTATTGTCATCCTTATTATATTTCTTTATCATGAGTATATTAATTATTTATAGCATATTATGACCATCTATTGTTAATAACCTTAACTATTTTGTGCATTCTTAATAATTTTGATTTCATTACCAGCTATTTTATATCAATTTCATTATTTATATATCATCTAGTTTTTTCTAATATATAACTTATAATTATTTAATATTTTATAATATCATTTCATATGTGTTTTGGTTGTGTTTTGTAAAATCTGAATTGATAACACCTTATTTCTGTAATTTTTACGAACAAAAATATTACTTTAATAATAATTAAAATACTAAATATAATATTTAAAAACCCATTTAATAACCATTATTTGATGAATATATTCTAATAATTTAATTTCTTGTGTTATAAAATTAATCCATAGTCATATTTTAGATCTTTATTCACATAGGTGGTTTAACCAATAAAAACCATGAACATGCTTTAACTCGATTGGAGAGATTAATTTTTTTGGTTCTTATTTTGAAATAATATAATTATAATACAATAATAATGATATTATTTGGAATTTTTCATTTCATTCAACATTATTTTAAAATTTTCACTATTTAATGAAAATATAAATGAAAAATGAAAAAATGATTCAATGTGGATGAGGTAAATTGCCCCAATGCCTGATTAGCATTCAAGTTTCTCAATGCACGTGATGTGGTAAAGGTGGATATTTAATTATCTTTTAAAATTCAAAATTATATTAGAAATATCATATTTATGCATCATTTCCATTGTTAATACCATCCTTGAATGGTTCTAATGAATAATAAATGACGTCGCTTGGTGGAGGTGGCAGTCTGCACAACGCACTAACAGTGTTCCTTTTCTTTCTAAGTGGATGGATATGAATAAATAAGGGTTATATTTTTAATATAAAAAAATGTAGAGACCCGAAGCTTAATGTACATGGACATTACATTACTTTTGCGGAATACTTAATACATAACAAAAACACACACACAAGGACCGTAATAGTTTAGTGTATTTGGAAACTCGGAATGTAATCTTCTAATCATTGTGGAAGATCTTCAATATCTCCCATAAAGATATTCTTTTTTTTAAAAACCTAAATTCTTTCTTTATATCTTGGGGAAAAGAAAACATAAAATGGTGAGCTCAAATGCTCAGTAAAGGTAAACAAAAGAAATATCAATCACATCATATTCATAAGAACATATCTTTTGGAAATCTTAACCTGCAAAAGAGGTCATAATTTCATAACATGGGATAAATCATAGTATTGAAATGTAATCACAATAATCATAACTTAAAACATGAAACGTTGTGGAATACACACATAATCATACAGAATCATTTCTTATTTGTCAAGACTCATTGCCAAGACTATCTTAGTGGACAAAGTCCATTTATGAACCGAGTTCACTCCTCGTTTCAGTCCTGTTTCACTGAACCGGTATAACCTACCATTCTAGCCATGTCTATCTCATGAGATATAAAATCTTTACCCAATTTATTGGAGGGAGATATAGGTCCCACCCATCTCATAATGATACCATTCTTATGTGTGCCACAAAATCATAAATCATACATCATTGCATAACCCATGTAGTAACAATGGGAATCTTAAACATCGTGACATCATAAAACAACTCATATAAGATAAAGGAATTCATAAAAATAATTCCATCACAACATAATCAAATCAATGTAATAATAGGGATAGAAATAGAACCCTTTATTATCTTAGATGGAAAATAATTTTGATAAAACACTTGAACTCCATTCTTGAGGAAAATATCCTTTCTACTTCAAAAAAACTTTTCCTTTCTTAACATGTCATAAAATTACAAACTAAAAGAAGTTGATTAAAAATAAACTTGAAAACTTGTAAATTAAGCTTCTTGGAAATAATGTTTTAAAAATCCATTCATGCCGTATAAGTTAAAAAAACATTCTTCTCGTACTTTTGTCGGAAAAGTCAAAAAGTACCTCGTATGAAAAATGACAAAAGATTCCTTTCATATCTTTTACTAAAAACTCACCTAAGGGTAAAATTGGATATAAACTATTGTATAAGGATATAAATATTACATATTGAGGAAACATGGATATGGATGATAAAATACACCCCAGTAAATACTTACGAATAAGCAATCTCGGATAAAAATGAGATTTGCGAAATTATCCCTTACCTTAGGTCTGATATGCTTTGTACGTGTCCGAACCTCCTGTATAATGATTTAAATAATGTTATTGACTTATTACACAATCATAATTATTTTTATGATATAATATATGTTCATATTCTTAGCTTCTTAGTAGTAATATTTCATTACTACTTGTTATTCGGGTGTTTATTACTTTTTGTTCTTATGCGTGTTTGTCGAATAAATTCTTATTCTTATATTTAGGTTATAGATACCTCATTTCCAGAATTATATTAGTGTAATATATATCATATTCATTCATTCAATTCATTTATATAATCATTATGACATGAAGATCATGTAGAACGAGTCGCATCACATCGTGGAGACGGTATTCCGTACGTACGCACGAGTGATGATATCGTTCCTATGATCGTGTAATTTTATTAGAGTGTATGTATACTATTTTGGAATCAATATCTCTTTATAATAGTCATATATAGTCATTATTTACACCATTATACCCATCCAAGTAAGGTGGTGGTGGAAAATAGATTACACCACGGCGTGGATACGGTATTCCGTACGTACGTACGCGCGGTGATTTATTTTTCCGTAGGATGGATAGATGGTGAAATAGGGTTGTTTCATACTTATAATAACATATCAGTATATGAGTGATACTTATGTTATTACTTCATAATGAAACAACTAAAGAAGAAGAAGTGGGAGAAGAAATAAAGATGAAAGAATCGGTAACGGACATTACCTCTTCTTTGAAGTGCTTCTTTGAGACCTCCTTTTCGGGCACTAAAATAGGTCTTTGAAGAAGACCAGAAACTTTAGGATGTTTCTAGGGAAGTGGAGAGGAGAAATTGGCCGTGGTTGGCCGAGCTTGAAGGCTCCAAGTGTTGTGAGGAAGAGAGGGAGGGGGTGCCCTTTTATAAGGGAGGAGAGGGGCACCTTTGGAATAACTAAAAATATTATTTTATTATAAATCCAAATTCGGTTTTAAATAGATCCAAATTGATTTATTTCGAAGCTAAGGTGGGTAAGGGTCTAAATCCTCTCATCCAATATAATTTATACATGTTTAGGTTCCTATCGTAACCTTATAATATATATTTAACTTTTAGTAAGATAATTTTACTTTTACTGTGTCTTCTTGTTTTCTTACACTATAAGGTTAATAAACTTACTATATCAAGACAAACGAACCCCAAGTTGTTTATTATTAATATATATAACCTTATCTAAGTAATTTTGCCGAACCATAGATTTTTAGGAATAAAATAACAATTAATAATATAATATTTGTTTTAAAAAATATTTTATGTCAATTTTGACACTATTTAGTAATTGATTTTTTTGAAAATCATAACAGAATTATTAGTTCGAAAAAAGTTAATTAAATCTATAATAACATGTCATTTTAACCTATAAAATTAGTTTAATTCATTAAAAGTCTCAAATTATATTTATTTGGGTATTTATAATATCAATTATTCTAATTTGTCCCTATTATGGTAATTACAGCATCATCATTGTGTCATAAATAAATTAATATATTTAATATCTAAAAATTATAAATAAAATATAATTATGTAGGAAATTTTATTATCTTTCTAATGAATATTTATAGTCGAATTTATCTTATGTATAACCTTACATTAAAAATGATTTAGTTATTAAACATTGATTTTAACTATTTTAACCCTTCTTTAAATAAATTAATAATAAATGTCCTAATCTAATACAAGTGGGCCTAAATGGTAATATATTATTCCTAAGGTTTTTTTGGTCGAATTACACTTGTCCAATAGAATTATAACATGTGTTAGGGTAATAATAATATAATTTTTACCCTTAATTACCCTATTTACTTTTAACCGTGGTAAAAAAAAGTAAACAGTTACTATCCACCAAAAATTATTTTCATCTCATTGAACCACATTTTACTGACTAACATCAACCGTGTATCTTGGATTTTTGAAATTCCACTCACAGAAGCGGTAAAATTAAGTTTTATGAAAAATTCATTTTTTTAACTACCACTTAGTGGTTTCACTATTAATCAAAAAATTAAAGTTTCCAGAAAAATACCAAAAATTAGGCCTAAACTATATTTGATATTATGAACTCAAAAATGATGTCTATTTTACCAAAATAAAAAAATATTAGTTTCATTAATTAATTTAAAAATTAATTCTCGTCGTCAAAACAAATAGCGTGTTTTTAAGAGATAATAACCATCAAAAGATTGACACTTTTTTATGTCTGGTTTAAATGTATAATTACATACAATGACCAAGATTGTATTAAATTGTGAAAATATATTCTAAATATACTTTAAAACAACTCAAATTAATAATTTATCACTATTAGTTATTTCAATTAAAAAAGTTTTTTTTAATTATAATTTAGTAATTCTCACTATTCATCAGAATATGAAAGTTATCCGAAAAGTACCAAAATTTCACCCTATGCTAATTTCGATATTCCGAATCCAAAAATGAAGTCCATTTTGAGAGCTAAAATTTCTAAAATTTTAAAAGGATGTTATTACTATTCATAATGGCTAGTTTTAATAATATTTTAATAGCATATCGTTGTTTAGTGAAACTCGGTATTGCGTACGACGCAAGCTATCGAGGAAGGTCGTGATTGCGTGCAAGGAAAGTCAAGGATGCGTGTTGTGAAAGGTCATTTTGGTGTAGCGTACAACACAAGACATTAATGAAAAGAATATTTTTCATAAAATCTCGGGGTGTTACATTCTACCCCCCTTAAAATGAATTTCACCCTCAAAATTCGTCGGGGTTATAAATGGTTTACTACATGAAAGTTTCTTTAATAGAAACCCACATTATAAAAAGGAATACCAAAACCATTCTTTAAAAAACAAAAGTATGAAATGTAAAGGTTACCCAAATAAACTAATCACTGGGTTTCCACATAGGTGAAAATATGGATATGGAAGAGAAATCTAACCATCATGTTCTGATGGAGAGTGGTAGAAAACATGGATATGGAAAAGCCATCAATAATAAAGCCATAAAATTGTGATGATCTATGGTACCATCTGATTCATCAGATATAAGAGCACTAGGACAACATTTTTGGTTTTCAAGATCATTTCCCTAAAGTTGATGAAATTGGAATTAGAAGAAATACTTTCGTGATTTTGGTACTGTGTCACAGTTGGTCATTCTTTGGACAATTTCCACTTCATCTCTTAAATATATGAAGTTGGATTTTTCATTCGTGAAGTGTTAGCAGATCATGTGATAGAATGATGGGTCATTCCATCTATCTCAAACAAAAGGTTACAAAAGTTATCAAAAATACATAAGACCATCTATGGTGAAGTTAATCGTATACGATTCCAAAAATGAACTTATACTTCATATATCATACCGCGTAATAAAATAAAACTAGTTTCTACTAACCAGGGACTTCCTGTAGGCTAGTTGTAGGCGATAAAGTCCAGTCGCACTTCGGTTGTGGATTCGATTCCCACAGCCTTGTCCGACGCGATGGGCTGTCGCCCGTCCTGCAGGTTGTCCTTTTTCTAAAACTACATTTCTATAACATCCCATCAATAAGATAGAAAAACTTATATCCTTAAACAATACTAACTTATGTCCAACATAATCCATTATAATCTTTAGGCTTATCCATAATACTGCAGTCAACTCTCATAATATAGTGAATACGATTACCAGAGATTTAATACCATCGTTGATCCCCATATATCATAAGATATGTCTTGTTGGTCACATTCAAAACATTCAAAAGCCTTAATCATGTATTCTCCATTTAACCATAGTGAAAACATTAATGTAGTTAAAATTTAACACTTTCCACATACCAAAATCCTCAAAACTCTATATACTCAAACCATGATATCACTTAGTCCTTATATCAATCATGAGCTCATGAATACTATCAAACATATTAGATTCTCTTTATCCCTTCATTATGTGCATATCATCTGCTTTACAAAAATATTTCAATCACTTTTCATGTTTACTGATGCCATAAAATTATTGAAAACCTCAATAGACCAAAACATAAATATTCTAATATTCCACGATATTATATACAACATTATTCTGGAATCCCATTACATAAACACTTAATCATTCCACCACATTGTTGTCATATTCAACATCTCCAATGGTGATCGTATGTGACTTCCCTATGTCCTTTGCCTTAAGTGGTTGCTCATGTCGATCATCACTAACCCTTGGATTAGGGAATTTATTAGCATAATGACCCATTACCATGCACTTGAAGAATTGAAGTGTAGTAGGTTCATTCTGTGTATCCCTTCCATTGTTTGCATCATTAGACATCTTCTTCCCATCATTGCGGCATTCAAATGCCTGATGACCTTCCTTTACACATTTGAAACATTTACTTGTCCCTTTAAGACAATCTCCACCATGCTTCTTTCCACACTTTGAGCATAAGGAAACATTCATCTTCTTTTCACTATTATTATGAGATTTCTCCTTGAACTCCATCTTTTGTTTCTTTTCAAAACTATGAGATGGATAAGTAACACCAACTTCCATTTCTACCTTGATAGCACATTGAACAATTTCTTCATAGCTACTGAAGTCTCTTATAGCTAATTCCCTTCGAAGATTTGGTTTTAAGCCACTGAAGAATCGATTAACTTTACTTTCAGGTTGGATGATAAATCCAGATGCATACCTTGCGAGCCTTGTAAAATTCACTTCGTATATACCAACAGATTCATCATCCTTTTGCTTTAGTTCAAGAAACTCCTTCTCCATCTTTGTTCGAAGAATACGAGAGAAGTACTTATTGAAAAATAAGTTCTTGAACTCATCCCATTCCATGGACTCAATTTCATCTCTTTGCCTCGTATTCTTGATAAGATTCCACCATTGATCAGCTTCACCATCTAAACGATATACTGCTAAGATGACTTTATCATGTTCAGAACATTGAAGAACTGAAAATATCTTTTCAGTGGTATTGATCCATTGTTCAGCAACAAGTGGATCAGAAGACCCACTGAAAAAAGGTGGACGTTGCCTCATGAAGGACTCAATAGAATATTGTTCCCTTATCTGCTCATTTGGAAGTCCAGAATGATTCATAGCTTGTGTAAGTATAGCAATAAGATTTTTTACTCCATCTCTAGTAACATTTGTTTGTTCAAGAGGACAATCATTGCATTGTCCATTGCATTGATCAACATCGTTCCTTCGAGTTCCAGCCATCGTCTAAAACCCAAAAACAATAGTGTGAGAGGAAAAAATCATGCTAGGGAAAACAACATAATAAAGGGAGAGCACCGTCAATATATAACATCTTAGGTTAAATTCTAAGATTTTTACTGTAGTTATAGGACTGTATCCTATACGTATACTTATCCTAAGGGACATCCCTAGACATACCTTAGAAATATCTCTAGGGATCTCACTATTGTTTTTGCATCCTAGATTCCAAAGGTTGACTAAACCTTTCCTCTAATACCAACTTTAGAGACCCGAAGTTTAATGTAAATGTACATTACATTACTTTTGCGGAATACTTAATACATAACAAAAACACACACACAAGGACCGTAATAGTTTAGTGTCTTTGGAAACTTAGAATGTAATCTTCTAATCGTGGTGAAAGATCTTCAATATCTCCCATAAAGATCTTCTTTTTTTAAAAAACCTAAATCCTTTCTTTATGTCCTGGGGAAAATAAAACATAAAAGGGTGAGCTCAAATTCTCAGTAAGGGTAAACAAAAGAATTATCAATCACATCATATTCATAAGAACATATCTTTTGGAAATCTTAACCTGCAAAAGAGATCATAATTTCATAACCTGGGATAAATCATAGTAGTGAAATGTAATCACAATAATCATAACATAAAACCTGAAACATTGTGTCATACACACATAATCATAGAGAATCATTTCTTATTAGTCAAGACTCATTTCCAAGACTATCTTAGTGGACAAAGTCCATTTCTGAACCGAGTTCACTCCTCGTTTCAGTCCTCTTTCACTGAACCAGTATAACCTACCGTTCCAGCCATGTCTATCTCATGAGATATAAAATCTTTACCCAATGCATTGGAGGGAGATATAGGTCCCACCCATCTCATAATGATACCATTCTTATGTGTGCCACAAAATCATAAATCATACATCATTGCATAACCCATGTAGTTACAATGGGAATCTTAAACATCGTGACATCATAAAACAACTCATATAAGATAAAGGAATTCATAAAAATAATTCCATCACAACATAATCAAATCAATGTAATAATATGGATAGAAACAGAACCCTTTTATTATCTTAGATGGAAAATAATTTTGATAAAACACTTGAACTCCATTCTTGAGGAAAATATCCTTTCTACTTCAAAAACACTTTTCCTTTCTTAACATGTCATACAATTACAAACTAAAAGAAGTTGATTAAAAATAAACATGAAAACTTTTAATGTAAGCTTCTTGGAAATAATGTTTTAAAAATCCATTCATGCCGTATAAGTTAAAAAAACATTCTTCTCGTACTTTTGTCAGAAACATCAAAAAGTACCTCGTATGAAAAACGACAAAAGATTCCTTTCATATCTTTTACTAAAAACTCACCGAAGGGTAATATAGGATATAAACTATTGTATAAGGATATAAATATTACATATTGAGGAAACATGGATGTGGATGATAAAATACACCCCAGTAAATACTTACGAATAAGCAATCTCGGATAAAAATGAGATTTGCGAAATTATCCCTTACCTTAGGTCCAATATGCATTGTACGTGTCCGAACCTCCTGTATAATGATTTAAATAATGTTATTGACTTATTACAGAATCATACTTATTTTTATGATATCATATATGGTCATATTCTTATCTTCTTAGTTGTTATATTTCATTACTACTTGTTATTCGGGTTTTTATTACTTTTTGTTCTTATGTGTGTTTGTCGAATAAATTCTTATTCTTCTATTTAGGTTATAGATACCTCATTTCCAGAATGGTATTAGTGTAATATATATCATATTCATTCATTAAATTCATTTATATAATAATTATGAAATGAAGATCATGTAGAACGAGTCGCATCACATCGTGGAGACGATATTCCGTACGTTCGCACGACTGATGATATCATTCCTATAATCGTGGAATTGTATTGGAGTGTATGTATACTATTTCATAATCAATATCACATTATAATAGTCATATATAGTCATTATTTACACCATTATACCCATCCAAGTAAGGTGGTGGTGGAAAATAGATTACACAACGGCGTGGAGACGGTATTCCGTACGTACGCACGTGCAGTGATTTCTTTTTCTGTTGGATGGATAGATGGTGAAATAGGGTTGTTTCATAATTATAATAACATATCTGTATATGATTGATACTGATGTTATTACTTCATAATGAAACAAATAAAGAAGAAGAAGTGGAAGAAGAAATAAAGATGAAAGAATCGGTAACGGACATTACCTCTTCTTCGAAGTGCTTCTTTGAGACCTCCTTTTAGGGCACTAAAATAGTTCTTTGAAGAAGACCAGAACCTCTAGGATGTTTCTAGGGAAGTGGAGAGTAGAAATTGGCAGGGTTTGGCCGAGCTTGAAGGCTCAAAGTGTTGTGAGGAAGGGAGGGAGGGGGTTCCCTTTTATAAGGGAGGAGAGGGGCACCTTTGGAATAACTAAAAATATTATTTTATTATAAAGCCAAATTCGGTTTTAAATAGATCCAAATTGATTTATTTAGAATCTAAGGTGGGGATGGGTCTAAATCCTCTCATCCAATATAATTTAGACAAGTTTAGGTTCCTATTTTAACCTTATCATTTATAATTAACTTTAAGTAAGATAATTTTACTTTTACTGTGTCTTCTTGTTTTCTTACACTATAAGGTTAATAAACATACTATATCAAGCCATGAGAGCCCCAAGTTGTTCAGTTTTAATATATATAACCTTATCTAAGTCATTTGTCTGAACATTATATTTTTAGGAATAAAATAACAATTAATAATATAATATTTGTTTTAAAAACTATTTTATGTCAATTTTGACACTATTTAGTAATTGATTTTTGTGAAACTCATAACAGAATGATTAGTTCGAAAAAAGTTAATTAAATATATAATACCATGTCATAGTAACCTATAAAATTAGTTGAATTCATAAAAAGTCTCAAATTATAATTATTTAGGTATTTATAATATCAATTATTCTAATTTTTCACTATTATGGTAATTACTGCATCATCATTGTGTCATAAAAAAATTTATTTATTTATTGTCTAAAATTATATATAAAATATCATTATGTATAAAATTTTATTAGCTTTCTAATGAATATTTATAGTCTAATTTATCTTATGTATAGCCTTATATTAAAAATGATTTAGTTATTAAACTTTGATTTTAACTATTTTAACCCTTCTTTAAATAAATTAATAATAAATGTCCTAATTTAATCCAAGTGGGCCCAAATGGTCATATTTTATTCCTAAGGTTGTTTTTGGTCGAATTACACTTGTCCATTAGAATTAGGACATGTGTTAGGGTAATAATAATATCATTTTTACCCTTAATTATCCTATTTACATTTAACCGTGGTAAAAAAAAGTAAAAAGTTACTATTCACCAAAAATTATTTTAATCTCATTGAAACAAATTTTACTTACTAACATCAACTGTGTCTCTTGGATTTTTGAAATTCCACTCACAGAAGCGGTAAAATTAATTTTTATGAAAAATTCATTTTTTTAACTACCACTTAGTGGTTTCACTATTCATCAAAAAAATGAAAGTTTCTAGAAAAAGACAAAAAATTAGGCCTAAGCTATATTTGATATTATGAACTCAAAAATGATGTCTATTTTACCAAATTCATAACATATTATTTGCATTAATTAATTTAAAAATTAATTCCTGTCGTAAAAAAAAATAGCGTGTTTTTAAGAGATAATAACCATCAAAAGATTGTCACTTTTTTATGTCTGGTTTAAATGTAGAATTACATCCAACGACCAAGATTGTATTAAATTGTAAAAATATATTCTAAATATACTGTAAAACCACTCAAATTAATAATTTATCACTATTAATTATTTCGATTAAAAAAGTTGTTTTTAATTATAATTTAGTAATTTTCACTATTCATCAGAATCTGAAAGTTATCTAAAAAGTACCAAAATTTCACCCTAAGCTAATTTCGATATTCCGAATCCAAAAATGAAGTCCATTTTGAGAGCTCAAATTTCTAAAATTTTAAAAGGTGGTTATTACTATTCATAACGGCTAATTTTAATAATATTTTAATAGCATATCGTTGTTTAGTGAAACTCGGTATTGCGTACGACGCAAGCTATTGAGGAAGGTCGTGATTGCGTGCAAGGCAAGTCAAGGATGTGTGTTGTGAAATCTCCTTTTGGTGTAGCGTACAACACAAGACATTAATGAAAATAATATTTTTCATAAAATCTCGAGGTGTTACCCGAAATATAATAATAATAATGATATTGAAATCATTATATTATTAAGGTGATAATAAATTCGGAAGATTAATATTGATTAAAATGTTAAAATGCATATAATACTTTTGTTAGATAGTTGATTTCTCCTTAGAATATCCCATGAAATTGAAGGATGTAGGATAGATATGAGTGACCAAGGGATTTTGTTTGTATGAGAGGGTTATATGGATAGTAAAAGAGAATATTTTCTAATGTGTCCCATGTAATTCCCCGACCCAACCCATTAGTTATGAACTGGAGTTCCACGTGACCCTATACATTCCTCACCATACGATAGAGGATGTCGACCAGCAGTGAGGGTCTAAGTCCATTAGTGGGAAGACTATACCGTAAATATCATATAATATATAAAATAAAAAATAAAAAAAAATATAATTAAAATTAGAATAATTTTGTAGAAACTAATAGATGGTGTATATTTCAGATAATAATAAGAAACTCCAAAAGTGGTGATCCATACATGATTATAAAAGTTTAGAAGTTAAATAAATAAATAAAACTATGGAAACCCTTAAAATTTTTATCGACCTAATCTCCTACTTTACACTCCATAAATCAATCATCTTCCTTAGGATCCTTTCTCTTTATTAGATCCTTATACATGAAAACTACACTAGCATTGAAATTCTCATGTAGAGTGTGAGTAATAAAACCATGTTATACAAAACCCATGCATCCTTAACCTGAGTGTACGTGCATAACAGTTTGTGAACTTATAATAAATAAATTCACACACCAGTATCAAACCATACTGAGAATAGATATATTAACCAAGCCTCCACAAAACCCATTTTTATATAATTTGGCTCCTTGCTAGAATATATCAAAATGCTCATGGATAGATTACAAACATGGGATATAACATCAAAGCAGTTGAAAATCCATATAGGATATAGGCCTATAGTTCATACCAAATAGGTAATCATACAATGTTGGTATCTCTTACCTCATGTAACATAGACCATCATATCCCACAAATACCACAGACTTTGGGGGACATAAAATAACATGCCTCACCATATTCTCACAATTCTAATTGTATTTGATAGTCATGTACTTGGGTCAGAAAAATCCATCATGCCCTGTCATCTATCTAGTTCTTTCCATTAACTCACATGACACATCTGAAAAGGATTTTTACCTATGATTGTTAATCCATGATGTGTCCACTTATCACTTTGGTACCATGCATGAAACAATAAAAACATATCATATACTAATACAACATAACAAATCATATTCTAACACAATGGGTTATTTAAACCTCAAATTAGTGTTCTTCTTAAAACCTAGGATTAATTAAAAATCACCTCAAAATCTATTCACTTAAACCCTCAAAAGATTTATCTATACCTTTGAACTTATTATCAACCATTAAATTATAAACAAATGACGGTATCCATAAATCATTGATTATCCTCATATGAAAACATATATGCTTCAAAAAACTAACACAATATTTATTCCTAAAATAATATCATAGACTATTTTCGAAAATATAAAAATGAAATAATCTTTTTTAATCATTACATAAATTTTTTTTCATAAAATCACTATCCAATTTCAATTTCCCCAAAACTATATCATTTACTTCATCATTTTTAATCATGACATTAAAACTAAGTCAATTTTCTTGTTTATCAGAACCTTCCAATATATGTTTTCAAAATTGTAAAGGAAGTAATTTATGGAACATTCTTTAAATTCATCATGGTTCTTATATCCATAATATTACATGATTCTCATATCCCAATACATAAGCATTTCGATCCTTACACATTAATGATTAGAAATTCCTAGTTTCTTCCTTGGTCTATGAGTTAGACCTCGTATTAGGCATCGACTCAGATAATTCTCAAATTCCCCACACATAATCTATTCAACTATTTATAAATTCATTACTGTATGACCATCATTTCGAAATAGAAAATATATTCCCCTTATGTTGAATAATTCCACAGGGTTTTCGTTTACACATAACTATCATGAAGTAAATTGAGCCTTCTTTCTCTAGGTTCTCCACTACCAGAGCTCTCCACAAACTCAATCCTTATCTAATTTTGTGATTCTAAGAGTTTCTTAATGTTTAGGTGGTTAATCACGTATCATCATAACTGATTAAGAATAATCATAATATCATTCACTATAATCGTTATCTCATTTTATTTCTCGTAATAACCACATTGTCAGTAACATTCAATGTTATCATAGTTCCTTATAGTTATTACCATTTTATAAAACCAAAAAACACAGTATGAGCAATAATAATAATATTTTAAACACTTTTTATTTAGGCTAGGCCATTCGTGGTCATCATAAATTCAAATCCTTAATAATGGTTTATAATGAAATTTAAATTATCCCATGTGTATCCTATAGGATTAGAAAACTAGATGTGAAATAGGGGTATACATACTATTTGTAAGATCTCAGGTTTTTAGAATGAGTCAAAATCCCAAACCTGTTTGAATTTTGACATTCCCTTGAGAAAACTAGAGAAATTGGGCAGCTTCTGGAAATTTCTAGACTACACGTCGTGTACTATAGAGTACATGATGTGTATGCGTTGGGCGAACACCGTCCGTGTGCCTCGGAGTACATGTCATGTGATGACCATGTAGGAATTTCTTACTACAGGGAGTGTAGTTATTGACACGCCATGTACCCGTGACCGTGTGGAGGCCATACATGGTGTGTAGGCCTATTGGTTGGGTAGAATCATTTAACCAAGTACACGTCATGTACTCCTTGGACACGTCGTGTAGTCTAGCTATGTATGAGGGATATACATGGTGTGTGGGTAAGTCAACGAGGGAGAGAAGAAAAACTAAGTACACGACATGTACCCCTAGAGACATGATGTGTACTCATGTCGGCGGATTCTGGAAAGTAAGTCAGCAGAATTTCAACTGTCTTATGAACAGTAAAATGATACACATTGTGTACTTAAATTACATGCCATGTAGTTTCCTTTTTTTGATAAAAGGGTAGTATCCTCGTATTGAGGCAGAACCTCAATACCTTTGACGGGTTGAGTAGAGAGAGTCGTCCGGGATTTCAATTTGATCTTGTTCGTCCTTTCGAACTCCGTTTTGAAAATCGTTGAATCTGTTGGAACCCCATCGGTAAGGCCTAGATTCCCCTTGAGCTGCGTTTCTTAATTTTTGTTCTAGAACAATTTATAGGTGTTTGAGTGGTTTTGATTCTTTTGTATATCTACCACGTTTTAGACCTAGTTGGAGGCTATTATCGGGGGAATATCATCATTTGAGTCTCAGGTAGGTGGTGCATACCTCTTTTTGTGTTTTTGTGGTCATTTGGGTGGCGCAACCTTCAGTGCATTTTCGGGTATTTTGAGTGGCACCCAATTTTATCTGATATTGCATATTAAATTGTTTTTTAGACCCGTGGGATGCCTTTGAGTATGCCCTTTACCTGTTTTTCTTGAGCGGGGATGGGCGAGGGGTCGTTGCTCAATTGGGGCATTTTGGCTGGGGGAAGCCAAAATGGTTATGATTGAACTGGGATGTTTTATTTGATAATTTTAGTTTATTAAACCTTGATATGAATTGTTAGAGGTTCTCAAGACCTCAGTACTTGTATGGGACAACCCCTTTCTAGTGTAATTCAACTGTTTCGTTGTCTTGCCTATTAAATTTTTTTTATTTTTATTATGTATGTGATGTATGATATTGCATATGATGGAACCTTCGGTTTGTGATGGGAAGGGCCTGGGTATTGTAGAGTGATGTCAATCATAGGTTGGTCTTGTCCTGGGTTATGTTGGGTGGTTCTAACCATGTGATTGGGTGTTATTGGTGTCGGTTTGAGGTAGGATGCCTATCAGGTTGGGCATGGTCCAGGTTACTGGGATGGTGAGACCATCAGGCTTGAGCGGCATGGTCGCATGGAAATGAGGTGTTAGAGGTGTTGTTTTTTGGGAACTATTTTGGTGATTACCACTCACCCAGAAACTATGAGTAGTGTTCACATAGAGAGACTCTGTGATGAGGTGTTTTTGACCACTCCTGTGGGTATATGCCACTGTTATTTGCAGTTTAGGTTCTTTTGGTTTGGGGGTGCTTTCCATAAGAATCCATGTGGAAGGTGAGGAGCCTTCAGGGGATATCATTGAGGCTATCGGGTTGACGAAAGAGGCTTGCCATTATTAGAGGGCAGATATCGCTCCCCCTCTAGATACATTACTTTGAGGGAAGAAGTCACTATCCCTCCTGCTATGTTATTTGAGGGCAGACATCGTTGTCCCTCTGGATACTTATTTAGGACAGGCATCATTGTTCCTTCAGGTTAATATTTCTCGACCGTGCCTTCAGGATGTCGGAACTTGAGACACGTGGTGTCCGGGGGGCACATGGTGTCTTGTTATATGACCGAGATTCCGACATTTGCCGAAGCAGGTGACACTCCATGGTGGCTGCTGAGAACCAATGGAGTTTGTGATTATTTGTGCATCATTTTATTTACTGCTTTCCTTATCAATTCATTAATTCTTAAATACTTATATTAGGTACGCACTTTGGGGTGGTATCCTACTAAGATTCGTCTTACACCCTCCACTGGACCTTAGAGACGCGTATAGAATTTATAGATTTACGTGCAAGAAAGAGGTCAACTTCAGGAGTTGGGCTTCATTAGCTGTTACATGGGGATGGTATGGACCCTAAGGACTTGCCTAGCTAGAGTTATTATGATTTTCTTACTTTCCTGTATCAGCATGCTTGTTTTGTAGCTACTATTTGTTTTCCATTGGCACCCTTATATTTATATATATGTATGACCATCTTTGGTTTCAGGTTTGTTTTTCTATGGTAGTTACAATTGATCAGCATGCTGTTGTGTCTACTTTCCACTGCTGTTGATTATATTTATTGCTTCAACTGTTTATTGATATTGAGTGTTCTTCCGCTCTGCAGGTCTGGTTCGAGTCAGCTGAGTCATTTATTCCACATCATATTTATTATTATACTCGAACCAGTACCATTATTATTATCCTCTAAGAGGGTATAGCCTCCCCACTATACCCATAAGACCCTCCTCGCTAGTTAGAAGCCTTTGTCATTTGGGGAGGTGCGCCTAAGGTAGTAACACCTGACCCATTTAGCACTGTTTGGGTGGTTGTTTGGGTCCGGGGTCATTACAAAGTGGTATTACATGGGTTCTTGATAGGGATTTAGCATCAGTGTTTTGTTGGCTACTAATGAGATTGATACTTCTCCGTGGGATTTGTGGTTTGATTTTTTTTCAGATTAAAGTTTATATAATTTCATCCTTGGTGGCTCACTTGGTGTGTGATGTTATTGATTGTGACATGTAACCCTTGACCTGGTGGGGTAAGGGAGAATTAGACCTTGGCCTGGTATGGAAGGGCTTGTTTGCTTGGATTTTGATAGGCACATTGTAGGGTATTTCAATCTCATAATTGCAAGTATTCTTTGTGAAGTGATAATTCCATTTTAATGATATCAATTACCATGCTTTGTATTCTTGAAATGGGAAAAGGTGAAATTCCAGATAGAATTTATTCTTGTTTCAATGTGTATGCCTTGCTGTATATACTGTAGAATTGCATGTGACCAGGTATTTGGGTCTGGCTCTTATATGAGCAGGTGGGTACTATCAGTTGAGGTGATTTTGATCACCAGGATTGGGCGATATGGTCGTCAGTTTGAGGCCACATTAGTTGTCAGGATAGGCATGGCCTGTGGTACTTTTGATACATGGCTATGTTAAGGGTGGGTAAGGAGGCCATGAGGTCGGGATTCAATGGGGCATGGTTTCGGTGGGGGAGAGTAAGGGAATTAGTTATGCACTGCCTTTTACTGCTTTCCTTATATGTGTTATATATGTATAAATTGTTATGTATGTGTGTTGTCAATCAATTTATGGTATTAAATGGGTAAATTTTTATACGACTCAATGGAACGTTAGGAGGGAGATGATATAGTGTCGTAGGATCAGGTTCAGGATATGGTGCAGGCAGAGTAGGTGCTGCAGGTACAGGCTCAGGGATGGGATCAGGTTCTAGATCTAGTGCAGGTAGGGCAGTAGCCGGGTTTGGAAGTGTTCAGACCATTGCTCGATGAGTAGCTCTGAGCTAGCCTTGTATGTGTATTGCATGATATTGACAGAGGCATGTAGGTTATAGAGACTTATATGGAATATTTAATGTGAGAGTTCTAGTCACAACACCCACAGCTTTTTCAGAGTGAGGGTGGTCCACAGGCAGCTGAGAACTGGATAGAGAGCTTGTATTTGATCATCGAGTAGCTCGAGATGCCTCCAGGGTTAAGGGTTAAGCTGGAAACGTACATACTGTGAGGGCCGACAAAGCATTGGTGGGATGTGTAGGTTCAGGCTCGTAGGCATGATGGAATGGCATGGAAGGACTTCGAGGATATATTCTTTGAGCAATTTTACCCAGTGACACTGAGAGTAGAGAGAGCTTATGAGTTCTTGAGTCTTCAGCAGGGGGACATGTCCGTCATAGACTATGCAGCTACTTTCACTGAGATATCTTACTTTTCACCTAGTATGGTAAGTGATGATGCAGCAAGAGTGAGGCATTTTGAGGATGGATTATGGAACGCCATTCTGATCTAGGTGAATATCTTCAGGCTGGGTTCATTATTAGAGGTGGTGAATCAGGAACTCATAAAAGAGGGAAACTAGAGGGATAGTCACTAGGTTTTCCAGGAAATAGTTTCAGGTGACCGTTCAGATAGCAGGAAGCGAGGATGGGATGAGTTCCAGCAGGACAGCCAGGCCAAGGAATCGTCTAAACCACCTTGTATCAGTTCATCAGTGGTTTTCCTTCAAAGTGGATAGCCAGGAGATGTTTGGACTCAGTGCGATAGGCCTCCTAAGGAGTGCTGGGCATGTGGAAAGGTTGAGCACCTTGAGAGGTTTTGCAGGAATCCTACTTAGACAGTCGGCAGGCAAGTACAAGGATAGACAGTGGCATCTAGAGTTGGTTTAGGTTTGATACCAGGTGACGGTAGTTGAGGTTCAGTAGCATGTGTAGGATGTGACAAAGATAGCGGGATCCAGCTGAGGAGTCAGTGGCTGGTGGCTGGAGCAGCACCGTAGGGAGGTTAGGCATCAGGCAGTCGTACCTCAGGTTTGGAGCACGCAGTGGAGCTACCAGAGGCTGAGCAGGTTGGTGAGCTGGCAATGGTTAGAGGTACACCATGGGTGTGGCCGTGATTTTCCATGTTTCCTTTTTGTAATGACTTATAGGGGCATGTCCGTTTTGAGTGCCTGTGATGCACGAGATCTATGTGGACTTACTAGATGCTAGTTAGTGGGATTGGCACCATATTGGGTGTGTGATATACTTATATATATATATATATATATATGTATGGTATGTGTAGCATTCGGGGCATCGAGGATGCGGGTTACATGAGGTGTCGTGGGAATTAGGGCATCGAGGATTTGGGTAAATTGAGGTGCCTTGGGAATTGGGGCATTGATGATGCAGGTTTCTTGAGTTTCTAGGAACCATGTTTGTTTTGAGCATCCATGGGATGAAATACCTCATAGAGGCTGGCACTGATGCGGTGCGAGATACGTTGGGGCACAAGAGCCTCAGCCCAGTTGGTGAAGACTTTCTAGTTGCATCCAAGAGACCCGAGATCAAATCTGAGGGGAGGAATATTTTCGGGGGTACTGTAGCAGGTACTGTAGCAGGTACTGTATCATCACTGTAGCAGGCACTTTTCGGTACTGTAGCAGGTGGAACTATTCATCCATCTGGGCTTTCGGGCCACCGGTTTGGTCCTCGGGTCCTACAAGGCTTTAGAGCCACCCAAGGCCTTCGTACTAGTTGATTCTTAAGGCCTTTAGGACACCTTAAGGCCATAGATCCACCCCATGGCCTTTAGGCCACATTAATAAAGGCCCCAAACACACTATAAAAAAAAGAGCAGCCCTAGAAGAGGATTCAGAGCAGGTGCACTCACCAGAGCAGAGCCAAATGGATTGTCATAATGAGAGGGTATGACTATACCATCGGTACCAGCCTGTGCTTGTACGGGAAGCCTAGCTAGACGATCATTAAAAGGTTGAGAGATACTATCAAGATGCAGATGCTGGGGAGGTTCAGTTCCTTCTAGATAGTCTGTTTGAATTCCCTAAGACCTTCGGGTCATGTAATCTCTTAAGCCTACGGGCCATGCCATCTCTGAGCCTACGGGCATTGTAAGGGTTCCCCATCATCCCTTGAAAGGGGGGCTATCAAAATCAATTAAAATGAAGGCATTAGGGCCATTCAGGAAAGATAAATTGGGTGTCTGGAATGACACAAGTGCACCAATGAGGCGTAGGGGTGACGATGTGTCACAGAAGGACTATGCATCTAGAAAATAGTTCAGTGAACCTTTATTTGTTTTATTTTTTGTCGTGTTGAGACTGAGTTAGGAAATTTCTAAGGTGTGGATCCCTTGAGAAATTTAGCCTGAACCTTTGAGACCGGGGAAGTCTGGGTTACATTGATCGGGGTGGTTTGTTCGGTGTCATCTTCGGGTTTTGTTTGATATCTCGGTGACGAGCTATATTAAGCTGGGGAGATTGTAAGAACTTGAGTTTTTAAAATGGGTCAAAATCCTGACCCTGTTTGAATTTTGACTTGTCCCTAAGAAAACTAGAGACATTTGGCAGTTTCTGGAAATTTCCAAACTACACACCCTGTACTATAGAGTACACGTTGTGTATTTGTTAGGTGTGCACCGGTCTTGTGCCACAAAGTACATGTCTTTTGATGACCGTGTATGACTTTCTTACATCACGGCATGTATTTATCGACACACCATATACCCATGACCGTGTGGAGTTCATAAAAGAGGTGTAGTCCTGTTGGTCGGGTAAGATCGTTTAACCAAGTACACATCATGTCCTCCTTGGACACGCCGTGTAGTCTAGCCTTGCATGAGAGATATACATGGTGTGTAGCCGAGATTTCAATTTGATCTTGTTCATCCGTCCGAACTCCATTTCAAACACCATTGAATCCGTTGGACCCCCCTCAGTAAGGCCTTGATTCCTCTTGATCTGTTTTTATTAATTTCTATTCTAGAAAAAATTATAGGGGTTTGAGTAGTTTTGATTCTTTTGTAAATCTACCTTGATTTAGACATAATTGGAGGCTGTTATCGGAGGACTATCATCATCCGAGTCTCAGGTAGGTTTGTCATACCACTATTTCTGTTTTGTGGTCATTTGGGTGGCGTGGATTTCAGCTCGTTTTTGGGTATTTTTTGGGGCGCCCAATTTTATATGATATTGCATATTAAATTGTTTGTTAGACAAGTGGGTTGCCTTTGGGTATGACCTTTTCCTATTTTTCATGAGCGAGGTCGGGCGAAGGTTCATTTGCTCAATTGGGGAATCTTGGTTGGGGGAAGCCAAAATGGTTATGATTGAACTTGGATGTTTTATATAATAAGATTAGTTTTTTAAACCTTGATATTAATTGTTAGAGTTTCTCAAGACCTCAGTTCTTGTTGGGGATAACGCCTTGCTAGTGTAATTAAAATGTTTCATTGTCTTGGATATTTAATGTTTTCCATTGTGATTATGTATTGGATGTGTGATATTGCATATGCGGGAACCTTTGAGTTGTGCTGGACAGGGCTTGGGTATTATAAAATGATGTTGATCACAGTTTGGGCTCATCCTAGGTTACGTTGGGTGGTTCTGACCACAGTATTGGGCGGCATGGGCATCGGTTTGAGGTAGGATGACTGTCATGTTGGGCTTGGCCCAGGTTCTGGGATGGTGGGACCATTAGACTTGAGCGGCTTGGTCATAGGTACATGAGGTGTCAGAGGTGTTGTAGCTTGGGTACTATTTTGGTGATTACCGCTCACCCGGAATCAATAAGTAGTGTGCACACAGAGAGACTTTGTGATGAGGTGGTTTTGACCACTCTTGTGGGTAGAGGGCCCCATTTGTTGCGGTTTTGTTAATTTTGGTCTGGGGGTGCTTGTTGTTGAAAGCCACGTGGAAGGTGAGGAGCCTTCAGGGGAAAGCATTGAGGCTATTGGGTTGGGGGCAGAGGCTTTCCATTATTTGAGAGAAGATATCTTTGTCCCTCTAGATACTTTACTTTGATGGAATACATCGTTGTCCCTCCAGCTACGTTATTTGAGGGAATACATCGTTGTCCCTCTGATTACTTATTGAGAACAAGCATCGTTGTTCCTCCAGGTTACTGTTTCTCGGTCGTGCCTTTGGGATGTTGGTACATAAGACATGCGGTGTAGGGGGCACAAGGTGTCCGGTTATATGACAGAGGTTCTAGAGTTGGCCGAAGAATGTGACACTCCATGGTGGCTTCTGAGCACTAGTGGAGTTTGTGCTTATTTTTGGATCGTTTTGTTTACTGCTTTCCTTATAAATTCATGACGGTTTAAAAACATATATTAGGTATGCATCATTTGGTTGTATCCAACTGAGATTCGTCTCACATCCTACACAGGACCTTCGGGATGTGTGCAAGCTTTATGGATTTATGTTTAGGAAAGAGGTCAGCTTTAGGATCTGGGCTGCATTAGCTGTTACATGGGGAAGGTCTGGACCCTGAAGTCTTGCCTAGCTGGAGTTATTCTGATTTTCTTACTTTCCTGTATCAACATGTTTTTTTATCTACAGTGGGTTATCCATTGGAAACCTTATCTTTATATATATGTATGACCTACATTCAATGCATGTTTGTTGTTCCATGGTAGTTACAAGTGATCAACATGTTGTTGTGTTTACATTCCGCTGCTTTTGATTATATTTATTACTTTCGCTGTTTATTGATATTGACTGCGATACCACTCTATGGGTCTGGTTCAAGTCTACTGAGTCATTTATTCCGCAACATCTTTATTATTATACTTGGACCAGTACCATTATTATTATCCTTCAAGAGGGTACAGCCTCCCCAATATAAATACAAGAACCTCGCTGCTAGTCGGCAGCGTTTGGCATTCGAGGAGGTGCGCCTAAGGTAGTAACACCCAACCCGTTTAGCACTGTTCGGGTGGTTGTTTGGGTCCGGGTCATTACACTATGCATTAGAATGATAGTTTAGATATACTGGGACAACTCTCTTCAAGTTTATTTAACCAATAAACATCTATTCTAAATCCACATCCACTTGTAATATCCATACAGAGAGGTATTTCTAGTAAAGAAACATAATTTCGACCTTCAAAATATTTTAGGATGTTTTCATATACTTATACTTTTCTTGAAAGTTATACATAATGTTACGCTACCTAATTTATGTTTTTCTAAATCTAGTTCCCATGTTTTCTACTAAAATTTCATGAATACCAACTACAAAAACCTCGAGCCTTATAACCTATAGTTCATGGTTACATTATTAAATTAAAAATCGTTACATGGAATTTCATCCAGAATTACTAGATAGCTTAATAGTATTAGTAAACTATATACATACTTCAATCTTATATACATTTAGAGACATCAAGAGAAAAAAATTATCTTCCTCGAGAACATCATTATTGACTTTATAATATCCTTGCATATCAATCATAGTGCACTTCCTAGTATCCTATGGATAGGAAAAATAATAAATAGTGACCTCATATGCTTAGTAAGTGTTTTTTACAATGGAAGCTATCACGAGTAAATATGGAATAATAAATATGTTATGGAAGATAACTTAAGGCCCATCTCATTGAATAAATAACTTGAGCACGAAGAACGGTATGGCTGGAATAAATGAAAATAAATAATACAATATAAATCATCACATGAGATATAAATTTATCCATTCATGTAATAATAATTAAAACTATCATATAGACATCAATAAATGATTTTATAAGGATGGAATTAATATTTTTTGTAAATCATAAACTTACCATCAAGTCCTCATGCCAAAACATCTTAAGCATACCATCAAAGCATCATTCTAAGACCTCATATATAAATGGGTATGTCCAAAGCCTAAAACTCAAACTAGTTTGTCTCAAAGGACCTAAAAATCCATCAAGGGGATATGTAATTTTAGGCTCCACACATCACTTAATAAGTAAAATGCATTCATTATGTTAATAAATAATATAAATTAATCAATATTCCTTATTAATCAATAATTTTTTGTATTGGAAGAACTAATATACGTAATGTCAATACTTTCCCCCAGAAAAAATGAACATGAACCATCTATAAAAATATGTTCAATGGTATCTTTTGAATATATAATTAGTAAATCATAAGACTTGGTCAAGGATTTTAACATAGATGAAAATATTTTTAGAAGATCATTGGAAAGATTCTTGATTAAAATACCCCTATTCAATTGGAAATCTCATAGAAATTTCACAAATATTAAAGAAAAAAATTATTTGAAAAGAATATTACGAAACTAAAAATGTATAATAAAAACATTGAGAATTCATGATGGTAAGAAATCGCATTCATCCAATATAAGTTTAATATATATCCTATTAACTCTCTTGTAAGAAAATTAAAAAAATTTCATCTTTTAGAAAAAAAAATTATAATATACCATTTAAACATATTTTTAGATTTTAAAAATTTGTAAAAAATATTTAATAAATCATTAATGATTATTAAATACTAATATTTAAACAATATTATATAAAATATGGACAAGGATGAATAAGATTCCCGACTAAGTAGAAAAAATAGTCGAATTTCCTTAAAAAAATAATTTGGTTTCTTGAGTACATAAAAAGAGAAAAATAAATTTGAATGCTATAATATAAATAAATAACCATATTATATAAAAATATAATGTTTTTAAGTTTTAAATATCATTTAATTTCCCCAGTTGAGACATAAAGATAAACATTCCGGACTAAAGATGAGATTGTTAAATAAAACCTTACCGCTTTTGTAACTTTTCAATCAAAACCAAAATGAATAAAATAATAATAAAATTAAAAATTAAATACCAAGAATATCAATGTAATAATGATATATCATGTCATATGTGTGTTATATACACCACATGAAAGAAATAAGTGGTGAGTATGACATATGTCTCACATAAACAAAAGTGAAACAAGAAACCCTTACCTTAGCACTGTATTATTTCATATGTGTTCGAAACACCTATATAATAACTATATATTTTTTATAAAATTATATCAGAACCATACTCATATATATATCATACCATATATTATTTACTTATAACATTTTATCTCAAAATTATAAACAATTATTAATTAATATCAATTTTATAGGTGATTACTATTTCACATTTCATGTATGGCTTGGTTTAGTAGATTGATCCTTATACATTGATAATGGTTACATAATTATAAAATTTAAAAAAATATATAAATATCATATATATTCATTATATATGTATAATCATCCAAAAATGGTATATATAGAAAAATAAATTTCATCGTTCATGGACATGGTAGGCTCTTTATGTGCATGAACATTATTTTCACTTTTTGATAGATGGATCAAAATAAAGGTAAATAATAATATACATTTACATGATCATTTTTATATCATATGTATCTTATGTAATCCTTAAACATATCCTTATTACCATCCATGTAATGCATAAATGTAAAAAATCTCACATCACTTCTTATATGTGGAAGTTGACACATACTCATATGTGACTTTATCAATTTCCAATGGATTGGATGGTAATAATACATATATGATATTATAATTAAAAACTATTTATGGCATAAATATCATATATATTTATTATTTCCATATTTATAAGGATCCAAGTAATTTTGTGACGAAAAATGAATTGCACCATTATGTAAAGACGACAAGTCGTATGTATACTCAATCATTGTTTTCACTTTTCATAGGATAGATAAGATAGGTAAAATTGTTGAAAAATAATCATAATAATATATTATTATATTAAAAAACTGTTTTTATTATTTTAGGATGGTTGTATTAAATTTAGAATAATTTTTGAAGAAATTAATTTGGAAGAGTCGGTAAAGACGATTACATCTTCTTAGAATGATTTCCCTTAGATTTTAATTTAAGGGGCATAGGGTTAATATTTTAGGAATTTCAAAACATACAAGACATGGATATGGATTCTTAGAAGATTTTTGGTAGGGCATGGTTGAGTTAAGAGGCTATAATTGTTGTATTGAAGAGTGGAGAGGTAGTTCCCCTATAAAGTAAACGAAAGGACATAGATGGAATTAATAAAAAATTAAATATAATAAATTCTTTTTCAAGTGAAATAGGAAAAATGTGGAAATACTTTCTATAATAATTTATTATATTCTTCAAATACCTTAAACTAATTAAAATTTTAGTTGTTTAAGTGTAATTTAAAACCTTATCATTTGGTTTAACACCCTAGTTATCATATTTTAACCATAACCATGCTAATGTTTTTGCCACACTTAAATGGTTATAATTTTACATATAAGGTAAAAATTGGAATATAAATTGACAATAGATGAAATTTTATACCATATATTACCTAGCTTGTCATATTATAATATTTTTATGTTTTTTTTAAAATAATATCATATTATCTTCATAAAATATCATTAATTTCATTTTTAAAACTATTCATTAAATTTGACTTTAACTACATAAATAAAAATGTGTAATTACATTATAGAAAATTAACAGATCTTAAATATGTCAAATATATCTATAAAATTCAAGGTTCATTGTAACTCTATAAAAAAATATTACATTTGGAGTTTTAAAAATAATTTATTTTATTTGTTCCTTAACTGAATTAATACTATATTAGAGTTGCGTGAGAATTTAAGGTAATTATTTAATAACTAAAAATTATAAATAAATTGCATGGGAAAAATTAGTTTATATTTCAATTTAACATATTGAACCAAATTTTCCTATTTTTACCCTTATAATAAAAAAATATATTTTTTAATGTCATGAGAGTTACATTTTTCATTAATTATTTTCATAAATTAATATAAAAGTCATAATCAAGGAAATATGGGACTAAGTGTCCATATCTAAAATAAATGTATATAAATGTAAAAAATACTAAAATAAAATTTTATATAGTGATGTTTTTTTCCATTTTTTAGTTCTCATCATATTATTTTTAACCTTAATTAAATGACCTACCCTAACCGTGGTGACAACTATTTACCACGGTTGCTATCAATAATGAAGAATGTTAGTATGGTCCTCTTTATTAAATTGTACTTTTTTATTCCAATTATGGAATCTATTTTTTAATATTCAGTTTTTATAAATGGACAAAATTAGTTTAAGATTAAAATTTAAAATGTAACGAAATACGGTTTTTTTTGGAAATATGGCTGTCAAAAAAATTAATAAAATAGACCATAAAATCGATTACAAAGAAAATAATTAAATTATTAATAATATAGGAGAACAAATTTGACATTGAGTAACATTTGAAAAAATTTAACTTTTAAAATGATTCAAACAAATATATAGTTTTCAATGAAATTCAGTATTTTTCACTATTCAGAGGAAAATCAATCTTTTCAGAAATATCGAAAAAATTTAACTAAATTTAATTTTAATATGATGATTTCAAAAATATTTTATTTTATAATATAATATTTTTGAATGTTTCAAAAATTATTTATAATTCACAGACACAAAAATAAAACCATTTTTAGAAATATGTATTTTTGAAATATAAAATGATTTTATATAAAATTTAGTAATTAATTAATATTATTAAATAAATTATATAAAAAATTGATGAATCTTTTAATAAATTTTTAAACCATTTTCATAACCCCTAATTTAATGGATAGGTTATAATGGTTGTATTGATACAATAATATTTTGTTTTTTAAGATTGGTGTGGTGTGTTATTTATGCTATTGAATATAATGTTCTTTTAAGATCTCACAGTGTCATACAATAGTACACTTCATTGTAAGTGGTTTTTAAAGCTATAAATCCCGATCATGACCAATCATATTCTACTGAATGGTTTCACCTTGGATGGTCATAATCTGAAAGTGTCTTAACTAAAGATGATTTGTATCCAAAATCACACACGTTAGTATAACAAGGTAATGAGCGTACATTCTCATGAACCACAAGTAGTGGAACATGAGAATCATGGTCTTAATTAAATTTTGGAATCATCAATCATCTCTAAGGTGTAATCCTTTAAGTGAATAAAACACTTAAAACATTTAAGATAAATCATAACAAGTCTACAGGACCACACAAAGGTTCTTGTAGAAGACTACCCTAAACACAAGGTATATCCCTCCTAGAAATAAACAAGGTCTCCATACATACATTTTATTCATTTTCATATATATAAAAATACAAAAAAATACTCAGGTTCTACTACATATTGTTAGCATAGATATATCGTAACTGCATAGAATAGAGATATACCACACAACAGACAATACCAATCTATCTCAAACATATAACACAATTTTGGGAACCAAATTAATGAACTAATATGAAATAGAAAAATATGTATATATTGGGAATTTGAACATATCTTACAAATCATAGTTTATTAATTCACTCTAAATCTCATAAAAATATAAATATTAATATTATCTATAATAACTTAGACATATACATGGTTAGTCTTCGTAAAATTATATAAACCCTTGCTACCTTCTATTTTTAGATGATTTTATATTTTAGTATCCCACATTTTGTTTACAATATAACTTCAATATCATATTTGAGTGATTTGAAACCTTATTCTTGTTTACAGGTGTGGTAGAGTTCTGTATTCCTCTTTCACTATTGTGTGTGGCATTTTAAGGGATTAATTTTTTGGCATCTTTCAAGGAAATGATTGTGAATTAATCTCTCCTAATATTTCTTGAAATTAATAAAAATTTATTTAATGATAATAACTCATAATTTTCAAAGAAAACTAATAAATAATTATTACACGATTAACTCAGATTATATATATATATATATTATATTATCCCATGTTGTTTTATAATTATTCATTGAGGGATAAATTCTTACCACACGTGTTTTCATCATTCGATAATTTGGAAATTATCCAAGAGACTAGAAATATTATAATATGTGGTGTTCTATTTATTTTCTAAATAAAATAATATAATTTGTTCTAGGAAACCTGGTTGAGTGGTTTGAGCTGATGAAAATGTCAGCGTGGTTCGGGTGATGATTTTGTTATGAACTATAATATTGATATCGATGGCATTTAGGTAGGAATTACCTTAACATATAAACGCCATGTATATGGTCGTTATCAGTATATGATGATAAGTTTCGATGGGTATTATACTAGATTTAGTTTAATCACATGTGTGTATGTTTTGGATTTTGTTTGAACTCATGATATGATTTGTGTTCCTTGATATGATAAAACTATTACAATGTGTTATATTTTGGTATATGCTATGTTGTAGTTTTTATATTCATGGTACAAAAATTATATGTGGACCCATCGTGGCTCAGTAACCCTAGATAGAGAGTGTGTGGAAATATTTGATGTGATTTAATGTTAATAACAAGATAGAAAATGACGTGATATTGCTTTGTGTAGCCTATCCTAGGGGAATGACAATCATTTTTGTTCTAACTCAGGAGATGATAGTAGGGAAAGATTGTCTATATGACTTTACCTACATGGAAGTAGTGGGAAATGATGTTCTATGTGACCTATCCTTAGAGATAAAGAAAGGGTATGATGACCTATTGTGTTTTTACATAGAGGCCTTGGACCTATATAGAAACTGAGTATCTTCGAGGATGGATAATTTTTTTTAAGTATCTAATACCATTCAGATATCCTTCGGCATAGAGATAATATTGGTAAAATAGATGTTTGTGGAAGTGTTGTCAGTTTAAGAAAGCTCAGTATGATTTTCTAAATGTTTCTGTATTTATTTATTATCATTTCATACACTCGTATTCATGTTCACTCATGTTAGTCCTGAATTGGTTGAATCCTTCTGGATTTTATTGCACACACCCTAAATTGGAATCTTGATGCTCAAAATGATTTCATGTATACAGATTTCGTAATGGGAAAGGGGCCATGGAAGATGGTTGAGTAGTGGAGGGTAGAGATAGAGGTGGGAATATTAACGATTCTTGGGGTTATTATAGTTTTATTTATTTATTTATATACCGCACTTTAATATTCTATTTTGGATTAATACTTTGGGAGCCTCTTATTATTGTATGACTTGTATGTTATAAAATAGTTTCTATATGATTACTCTGATTTTTTTATATTATTTATTATTTATTATTTATTCAATGATACGATATTGAGGGTATATTCTCCCCATTTATAGACTAAAAACCACACTTCTAGTTGGAAAATACTTGTATATAGGGAGGATTACACAATGTTTTTTGTAAATCTGATTCCGACATGGTGGTTGGGATCAGGGCATTATAAAATGGTATCCGAATTAGAACATAGATAGAAGTGCATTGGCACTTCCTAGGATGACATATGGGGTGTACAATGAGTTATTGTTTTCCTAATGTGGGTTGAATATAACTCCCCATAATTTCAATGGATTAAAATGATAAATATTACTACATATGTCAACAAAGTGAACATTTATTTTTGGTATCCTACCCAATTAGAACTCCATAGTTAAAGAGATTTTCCCTTGAGTATTGATCATGATTAGTGACCTTCTAGTGAGTTTCCCATAGTGTTTGTGGCTGAGGAAAATACCAACTGGAGATAATTTGTGTTGTTTTGTGGGGATATTCAATAGTTAAATGACTCATCCAGCACATGTGTGAGCCCTAGGGAAGGTACAACACATGTCTATAGGTAAAATGGGGTGCCATCAGGTCCATGTTATTAATACCATATTTAAAAATTACTTAAATTGTACATTAATCTCATGATTAAAATAATACATATCACAAGTAGTTACACAACCCAAATACATAATGGTTTAGTGCCTTTGATATTATATTTATAAACATATTAACTTACTAAACTTAAAACATTTATCTATAATCATTGTCCTATAGAACCGTTCTACACACATCTCATGATATAATAATCATCATAACATGGGGACTGGAAAAATTAAAAAATGGTGATCTCAAATGCTCAGTAATTGAAAATACATGTCATAAATGATTAGAACAAAAACATGAAGTATAATATAAGAATGACATAATTAAAATAATAAAATCATAATGGACCATAAATAATAATCCTAAAACATTAATAAACAACATAATATCATAATAAAAACATTAAGAAATAGTAAAAGAAATAACCTTTCTTAAAAATGAATATAAATAATCATAAAACATGATAGCCAAATATAAAAGTGTGTAATATGTCAAAAATAATTCATAATCATGTAAACTTTTCATCAAATTATAAATAGCATGAAATGGTGGAACAATCATAAAAATAGGATTTCTTATCCTTGTGAACCAAGCTACTCACCAACTTCTTGACACATAAATTTATAAGTAGTGCTTTACCCCATCACACTCACCCTTGACGAACCTAGGGACCTACTAACCCATTCACATGTAAAATTATGAGTATATTTTAACAATATTACAATCCCCCATTGTGAATATATCACCTTTCTAACTTGTTCATACATAAAAATGTTATTATGGATTAATTTCATTAAAATCACACTTTTTAACCACAAAAATTTCAAACCTATTCACAAGTACTTTTTTTATAACCTAACATTATCAAAATGACCTTTTTTTAACCAAGTGACGTGCTAAACAATTCATGTGTAAAATTGTGAGTATAGCTTTACCTCGTCATAATCACCCTTTTCAACTGACAAACTTGTTAACCTATTCACATATAATTTTTATATCATGAGATATAATCCTTAACCTGATTCATTGGAGGGATATATAGGTACCACCCTTCTTATAATCTATACATTCTTGTTCCACATGAAAATAAAACAGTCATCATCTCATAAAGAACCCAAGTAAATAGAAAGGGTATCTTAAAATAGAAATAGTAACATGTGACATGAAATTAATAAATCATAGATTATAATAATATTAATTTTACATAATAAATAATATCATAATAATATAAAAAGGTTGATAAAAAATTACTTCATGAAAAATAATCCTTTTAGTCTAAAAATAAGTGAAAATATAAATGTTTTCCCAACACCATTTTAGAACATTGAAGTGAAAATTACATTCACAAAATGTATTATGAAGGGAAATAGACTAATTTTGTAAACATTATTATAAATAGTTTCCTAATATAAATTACCTAAAAAATATAATGGTTTCAAAAAGTTTGTGTGAAAATTATTTTAAAACATTTACTTTTAAAAAACCATTAATAATGGAAACATGAAAAAGGCCAAAAGATTCTTATAATTGATCTAGAAGTACATTGAAACTTTTACTTTCAAAAATAATATTTAAAAATAGAAACTTATAAAAAACATAATAGTAATCAAAATTAAATGTGGAGTGAATGATAAAACATTTAATTTTTAAAGGATAGAAAAACCTTTTGACCCCTTTTACATAACCTTATTGGAAATACAAATTGTTAAAAAAACAGAAATATTTTATTTAAAATGAATTATGTAAAATAAATGATTTTTTCAAGATAAAAACATATTGATATTATTTTATAGAAATTAGCAAATTGGTGGGATGTAAAAACATGAATATCAATGCAAAATACATTAAAAATAATTATAATATTTCTTTCCAAAAAATGAATTTTAAAGAAACAATATAATAATCAATGAAGAATAATTTAGTGTGAAAAATTATTTCCCAATGAATTTTGGTGGAAATATAAAATAATAAATTCATTGGTTACAATATTACAATAATAAAATATTGTAGTTAATGAAGAGTGATTTATGACCCATGTAAAAGAGTTGAGTCTCAAAAACAACTTAAAGTCGTTGAAACTTTTGAATCAAAACCATATGAGATGAAAAATATAAAAAAAAATTAATATTATAAAACCCTTAATATAATCATGATAAAAAACGATAAATGGGAAATATTTACCCCACTTAGAATAAAACTAGTTGTATCACATAAACCACTCTCAAAGCAAGGAGTTGAGATTAAAACCCTTATGACCGGGGATAAAATTCAATCAAAAACCCCCTAAAAGAAAAAGAATGAAATTAAACATGAAATGAAATTAATAAAATATAATTAATTAATTTTATAAAAAATATTAAAAATTAGCAAACCATAAATAATAATTGGTGCATAAATACAAACTATGTCTCGTTAAAGGGAAATTAGTACAAAATCTATTAACTTGATTACTTTCTTAGTTGATGACAGTTTATCATGCTATAAAACATACATAGATTGTCATGACCCATCCCCCAGGTCCAATTATATGACTACCCCAAGCCCACCTTCCATAGACTAGGGGTTGGCCACTAGAACCGAAAAGGAATATCCCTAAAATGGGAAGGCATTTCCTTTAAACCTGTACAATCACGCAATCCTAGAACACAAAAAAGAAACAACCACAAGTAAACTACTGTAGTAAAATGTGTGATTAAAGTAATGGGGATGGAATTCAAGACCAACTAGACTGTACATGTATAACTGAAAAGAGAAAAACAGCTCCTGGATCTTCCACTGAGGATCCTACAAGAAGGGTAGGTGCAGCTCCCGATTATTAGTCACTATATCATGTCACGTCAAAGGTCGACCTCTGAGCACCGTCTAGTCCTGGATCCCTCATCCTCAATCAACACCATTTGTGTTCTGTACAATACACAACAAGGTGTGAGCATAACTCATGTAGGGGTGAGTATAACGATACTAAGTAGGGACCCTGAGACCCCCAATAGTCTCCAAGAGTTCCATAAAGGAAAAATCACAATGCAAGTCTTCAACCGCAATGCACGGAGTAGTAAAAAACTCTACATATGTATATGTCTATAAATATACCTATGATATCAAGATATACTTATCTCATAAATGAGGTAATAATACCACAAAGGTAACAGAATGAAGGTAAAAGTACCCCAAAGGTAACACCATGAAGGTAAAAGTACAACACATGTAACACAATGAAGTTTATAGTACCACATAGGTAACACCAAAAAGATAAAACCACGAAGGTAAAAGTACCGAATGGGTAACACAATGAAGATAACACCACAAAGGTAAAATAATCAGCTCACACAAGGAATATAAGTAAGGCACAAAAGTACAGATGATTAGTCAATAATCTAGATCATATTATTCTATTGAGAGGTACTCCTGGTTATTATACAGAGTTCGACCCACATAGGATTGATAGGTACTAACCCCCACAAGGACGCACACAAGATCTGACCTTCCAGGAGTTGATAGTTACTAACCCCCGTAATGTCCTACATAGGATTTTACCCACACATGAATAGTACGCACTGATGCACATAGGATCATTGAGTGCTGATGCACATGGAACCTGAACCACACAGGATCAGTATTCGCTGACCCACAAAGGATCATTGAGCGCTGACCCACACAGGATCTGACCCACGCAGGATCGGTTAGCGTTGACCGACATAGGATCGTTGAGCACTGACCCACACATGATCTGACTCACACTGGATCACTAAGCACTAACCCACATAGTATTTGACCCACATAAGATTGGTAAGTGTTGACCCACATAGGATCACTCGGTACTAACCTCCGCATGATCTATCTCCAACCTCCGCCTCACTGCCATCCATTGGATTCCCGCTCATAGTACACATGATTCTGGGATAACGGATCCTCAAGCCATTATTCATACCTAAACATCCATGAAGCTCCACGAAGAAGTATCCCAAAGGACCACCATGTATTAATGGTTCCAAAGTGAAACACTACACGTTAATCAGACGCCCAGTTTGTGACATATAAATGTTTTAATTCTGAGGGCCCATTTGCAATCGGATTCAATCCAACCGAGCCATTCTCTAACTTTCTCCAAAACTCAATTGGAGTATACCAATGTGAATAACCCACTCCAAGGGTCCTAGAACCGTAGATGGTTCGTCAAACAGACTCCTGAATTTCACGTTATGGTTCTTTAGGTGAAACTGGCCTAGAAGGGCCCGAGTCTGGTCCGACTTAGTCCGACTTACCTGGTTTGGGTCTTACGCGGCTGGGCTAGGCCATCGAGGGCTAGTCCATGGTGGGCTTGGGCCACTGGGCCGCTGTCTGGCCCTACCCATAAGGGGTGTGGCCCATCCCACAAAGGTGTGGCATGCTGGGCTCGCATAGCCCGACCCGGAGATGAGCTGCCCGATGGGCACACATGGCCCATCCAGTAGAGGGGTTGCCCGATGTGTGTATGCGGCCTAGCCCACTAGAGTAGGGCCGGACCTACCCGACATGGGGGAAGGTCCCCCCAGTATTCATGAACGACCGAGAGGCTATTCGGCTTGTGAAGTGGCGGCACCATGGGGTGTCGCCCGATCGCCACGTGACCTGAATGAGGGTGGGTCCCTCCACCGCTGCGGCCTCCTCCTACAGGACATGGCGGTGCACCACTCCACCTCTGACTTCTGTGGATGGCTTGATCCAGCAGTCATCTTTACCCACCGTGGCATCGTTCGTGGACTTTCTCATCGGTGGTGCGGGGTGTTTCACAACACCACCTTCGTGGTCAGTCGGTGTCGGTCGCTCCTCTAACCACTGTGGCATAGTGCAACACCCTCCTCCAGTGGCCTGTGACAGCGCACCAACTTCATCGTGGTCGGATGGTTCTGCCGCACTGGCAGTCTTTCACAGAGAATGCAGGGGTAAAAAAGGTATTGGAGGGTCCGGGACATGTTCTTTTGGCCAACGCACTCTGTGTTAGCTTAAAAACATGAGGGATGAATAGGATTAAACAATCACTTGAAATTATAACAAAATAAATCCCTAATTCACAACCTTTTGAAAATTACCCTGATTGAGGAAGAGTCAGTGTTCGTTGACCCTGCAACAAGCTACCAACATTGCCACCCAGACGTTGTCCTTCGGTTCGTGATTCGGTGTCAATCGTCACCACCTGCTGGAACCAGCTCCATCCTCCAAGTGATTGGCATCATAGCACTTTATCAAAACTTCATCTCTTGGTGATGTTGTGATATTAACTCTCCCCATGCTTCATATAAAAAAGATAGGTTGGTGAGTAATGCACGTTGAATTAATAGGGGTTCATTTAATAGGAACCACCTTATTTCAATGGTGTTGTTATAAATTGTTTGAGCTGTCAATCCATTTAATGGATTGACAAGTCATTTGTCCCACCACTACCTCTTATCCATTGGGGGAAAATAAATAAATAAATAAAATGAAACTGTTATTTTATTATTTTCTTAAAATTCAAAAATATATCTTTTTCTACAGACTAGTATTGTCGATGTAATTTTACCCTTAAAATAATATTGATTCTACGTATTCACTAGTTGCAACATATTTTTAATTTGAGCACCAGTTCAAGAGATAGAAAACACTACCCGTGCATTTACTAAACATACCTTAAAAATGGTTCCAAAATTCATTTCGGGAACACCAGACGTCGGAATCACGAACTGTCAATTTTCAAAGACGCATAATAATTCCATAAAATTGAAAAATGTACATGGAAAATCCTGTTCTTTAAATTCTCCCTACCTTAGGGATTTTCATCCCCGAAATCAAAAACATAGGGTAAAAACAAATGGGGGTATTGAGAATGAATCTGAGCCTCTTGATCACAAGTTCTCTCTTATAGGTTCTTGTGTTTCCTGAAAACACGCACCAGAGGTATCTATCATCCAAGAAGGACCTGCTCCTATTGATCCTTATTATCCACTAGAACCTCTGTGAGCATCATCCCATCATTAAAGTCCAGATCACCATGGTCAATGACATGATATGGGTCATTCACGTATCTCCCCAACTGGGATACGTGGAGGATGTTGTGCACCCTCTCTAAATGTGGCGGTAGTACCAAGCAGTATTTTACCTTGCTAATCCTATGAAGTATCAAAAATGGTCTGATAAACCTCAGTGAGATATTTCCGACTTGACCAAATATTTGTAATCCCCATTGAGGGGAGACTCTCAAGAATACTAGGTCCCCCTCCTGGAACTCCAAAGGTCTCCATCATCTGTCAGCATAAGACTTAGGTCTGCTCTGTGCAGTATTCATCAACTCCTGGATGATCTGCACTTTCTCAGTGGTAGCCCATACCAACTCTGGACCCATAAGTGTTGAGTCCCTGGGGTATATCTAGCATAGAGGTGACCTGCATGGTTGACTGTACGAGGAATCAAATGGTTTCATACTAATGATGGGGTGATAGTTTTTGTTGTATGTGAATTCCACCAAAGGCAAGTGATCCTCCCAACTGAGGCCAAAATCTAGGACGCAAGCATGAAGGATGTCCTCTACTGTCTAAATGGTCAATTCAATCTAACCATCTATCTGAGGATGAAAGTTGGTGCTCATACGTAGCTGAGTCCTGAACACCTCCTATAATCCCTTCCCCAACAAGGATGTAAAACGAGTGTCATCATTGGAGATGATCATTAATGGAACCCTGTGAATTTGTACAATATTTGGTATGTAGAGGCATCCCAAGACCTTTACTGATCCCCTCTCTCTGATGGGTAGTAAGTGGGATGACTTGTTGAGTTGGTCAACGATCACCCAGATGGAATCATCTCCCTTGGATGTACGTGGAATCCCTATCACAAATTCCATGAAGATACCATGCCACTTCTACTCTAGCACCTCTAGTGGCCGTGCTAAGCCTACTATAACCTAATGCTAAGCCTTCACTTGATGACAAATGAGGAATCGTGAAACAAACTCCACCACTTCCTTTTTCATCCCTAGCCACCAGTGCTAATTCCATTGGTCCTGGTACATCTTTTCCACAACCAGATGTACCTCTAGAGGAGATGTATGGAACTCTCTCAACACCTCCTCTCGTAGCACCATTGTTACCAGAATGCATCCTCTAAAGAGGATGACGTGCTCCCCACTCTTAGAAAATACATCAGGTGGATGTCCTATGGATATCTGAGCACATCATGCCTAGTAGTCAAAGACCCCAAGTTGTGCCTCCTGAACATGCTGATGAAGTGGGGGAGTGACAATCATAGACTGGAGGTATGCTGCTCCATGTCTTCCACAAATGATTTCTGCAACGCAACTAGCTACTCTATCGCCTCACTCTGGAACTGTAGACTAGACCTCCTGTTGAGTGTGTCTGCCACTAAGTTCCCCTTCCCATGAGTATAGACTATCTCAAAGTCATAGTCTTGGAGGAACTCTAGCCATAATCACTATTTCTAGTTCAGGTCCTTCATTGAGAAGACATATCTGAGACTCTTATGATCATAGTAGACTGTAAAACATTTTCCCATCAAGTAAAGTCATCAAATTTTCAAGGCGAAGACCAATGTTGCTAACTCCCAGTCATGGGTAGCATAATTCTTCTCTTGTTGTCTTAGTTTTCATGGACCATAAGTGATCACTACTCACTTCTAAATCAGGACACATCTATGTTCGGTCTCTGATGTGTGACAATATACTACATACCCAACTTCCTCTTACTATAGCCTCAAGATGGGGTCACTTGTTAGTCTCTACCTCAACTATTGAAAACTCTATTAGCATCTATGCATCCATACAAAGGGTTATCCATTATTATTCAATGCTGAAAAGGGTTCCAAAACTTTGAAAAAGTCAGGTGTGAATATTTTGTAGTACCTAGACAACACCAGGAAACTCCACACCTCAATCACACTCTTGGGTGGCTCCAAAGCTAACATAACCTCTATCTTTTCTGTATCCACTACAACTCTAGCCTCCATGATAACGTGTCCTAGAAAGTGTACCTCTTGTATCCATAATAAGAAATTTGAGAGCATACTATAATTCTGGTACTCTCAGAGTGTATCCATCAATATCTATAGATGAAAGGCTTGTTGATCCTTCGTCGTTGAGTACACCATGATGTGATCAAGAAAGACCCCCACAAAGCGATTGAGGTATGGATGGAAGATTATGTTCATGAGTCAAATGAACACTACAATGGCGTTGTTCACATCGAAAGAAATAACCAAGAACTCATAGTGGTCATGCCGACATCTAAAAGTCATATTCTTTACATCATAATCGCGTACCCTGAGTTGATGATAGCCTTATCTAAGGTCTATCTTCAAAAACCATCGAAATACCTTCAACTGATCAAAGAGATCATCAATCATCAGGATTGGATACATTTTCTTAATGGTGACCAAGTTCAGGCACCTATAATCTACAGATTCTCACACTCCCATATTCCTTCTTGGCAAACAAAATCGAGGCTTCCCATGGAGAAACACTAGGCCTTATGAACCCCTTCCTCTACAAGTCCTCCATGTATACCAGTAACTCACAATGCTCTAAGAGAGCCATCTGATATGCTACTGTACATATTGGTGTTTTCCCAAGGTACATGTAGATGTAAAAGACTACCTCTCTGTGTGGAGGTAGTTTCAGAACATCATTAGAAAAGACATCACCATACTGGTCCACCACTACAAGATTGCTCAGACTTTCAACATCAAATTATCTAAGGGTAAGGCTAGAAAAATTATGTGTGATTGGGTACACCCCCCTTTCGGTAAGTCCATCTTATGCTGAAAATGTTACCTTCTTGCCGGTGAAGGAAAACCTTATCTCGTCCTCAAGGACAACCAGCACTTTGCGCCTAATACAATCAATCTAGGAATTGACTATGGATAACCAATCAATACCCAAGATGACATTATAAGGCCTCGATGCTGCTAATAGAATATCCCAGCCAAAGTTCTCACCTCCTAGAGTAGGCTCAAACTACCGAAACTGGTGTTTAATCATTTAATCCCCACCCGTAGAAGTCTCTAGCCATAAGGATCGAGCCAACGGCTTCGTCGGAATCTCTGAGCTCCGAACGAGGATCGTGGAAATTAAAGAGTGACTAGAACATGTGTCTATAAGTACTGTATCTAGGGGTAATAGACACATATCATACCTCTAATCACCTCTAGAGGACCATGGTTTTAGGCCTCTACTTCATGTAGCTGAGCTCATCCATTTCCTTCTGTTATCCATGGTTGGGGTGTGCCATCAAGAGGGGGTAGCAGTAGAGCCTCAAATTGTCACCCACCTCCTGCTACATGGCTAGCTCCTCTGCCACGTCTTTCGCCCTATGGACCACCTCGCTCAAACCTCTACCTCTACCTCAGTGATCCATCAACCATCATCTGGTCATCTATACAGCGGGTCGGGCAGTCGTGATCCATGTGACCCTACCCGCCGCTCGAGTAGCACTGCCTAATCCTCAAATGATCTCCTTTTTCCTATGATCCCCTCAACAACGACCATGTGTCATGGGGTGATCCACTAGAATTTCGGGCCCACATGGTCCCCTGTGTCATCTGTCTACTACCTACAATAGATGACTCTGCTACCTGGTGTCTGGTGGTGGCTCTCGCTGTCGGTGGCTGCTCAACTAGGAAGCTCTCCACAAAAAGTGATCGCTCTAGAACCCCATCCAACATCGAAATGCTGAGATATATCATCGATGCTCTGATCTCCCATTGATGACCCTGCTCAAAGGTCTAAGCCCTAAAGAAAGGGTCATATACCATGTTAGTAGAGTAGCGTGAGAGATTAGTGAACCTCGCCGAGTACTTGGCCACGATCATGCTTCCCGGCAGTAAGTGTGACAACTTTTGTATACGCACTAAGCGTAGAGTCTTTGGGACAAAATATGCCATAAAAATGCCCTCAAAGTCCTCCCAGGTGAGGGTCACCTCATCATGTAACTAGAGTGTCAGACTCCACCATATCCTTGCTACTCCCAAGAAGATACTGGTAGCTAAGATCACCATCAGATCAGCTGGTGTCCCAACTATGTGAAAAACTCTCGTCACAACCTCCAACCATTCCTCAGACACCTACGGATCTATCTCACCTCAGAACCTAGGATCTCTCATCCACTAAAACTCATGAAACACGCTCAGTTAGTATGCACCCTCTGCTGGTGGGGCTGGTGTCATCTGATACCCAACAGGTGGTGGTGCTACTAGTGCACCACCCGATGGTATTATCACCGTAAGAGGGCCCTTCCCTGAAGCCTCATCACTCGGTGGGCTGTCACCGTGTACTCTCTCGGGAATCCTAGTTGGATGTCTACGTGGCGGCATCCTAAAAGAAAATAGTTGTGCCATAGTCAAAAATTTATACCTGGTGATCTAACTCAAAGGAAAACATAAGAAAGCATTTCAAAGCACACTCAATCAGCATTTTCAAGCACTGAGCCAAAAATTAGAAATCAGGGTCCTGGTGTATGGATACGTCGGCTGCCGCACCAACACTGAATTCACCAAACTAAAAACCATCGTCATAACACTTAACACTATTACCACATTAAAAAGATTAGAGTCCTAGTTCTTCGATAGAACAGACTCCTCTAATACCACTTTGTCATGACCTGTCCCCCAGGGCCTATGTCGTGACTACCCCAAGCCCGCCTCCCATTGGCCATGGGCTGGCGACTAGCATCAGAAAGGTGTATCCATAAAATGGTAAGAAATTTCCTTTAATCCAATACAATCACACAATACAAGAACATAACAACAATCAACCATAAAGTAAACTGTTGTAGTATAAAGTGTGTTGAAAGTAAAGGGTTCGGAATACAATCTGAAATGGAAAGTAAAAGTACTATTGAAAAGAGAAAAACAGCTCTTAGATCATCCACCGAGGATCCTACCTGAAGGGTAGATACAGATCATGATCAGTATTCACTATAGTACGTAATATCAAAGGTCCACCTCTAAGAACCGTTCTTTCTTGGATCCCTCTGCCTTGATCAGTGTTGTTCGTTATCTACACAAGACACAACACGTTGTGGGCATAACCTGTGCATGGGTGAGTATAACGATACATAGTATGGACCGTGAGACCCCCGAAGGTCTCCCAGAGTTCCTCAAAGGAGAAACCACAAATTAAGTCCTCAACCACAAAGCACAGAGTAGAAGAAAACTCCACTTTGGTATATTCCCATACATATACATAAGTTATCAAGATATATGCATCTCATACATGAGGGAAGAATAACACAAAGGTAACAGCACAAAGGTAAAAGTATTACAAAGCTAACACTACGAAGGTAACACCACAAAGGTAAAATTACTACATAAGTAACACCATGAAGGTAACACCACGAAGGTAAAAGTACCCCAAAAGTTACTCCGTGAAGATAACACCACGAAGGTAAAAGTACCAAATAGGTGACACCACGAAGATAACTCCATGAATGTAAAAGACTCATCTCACACCATTATATAAGTAAAGAAAAAAGTACATATGATTAGTCTAGAAGTTATATCATCTTATTCAATCAAGAGGAATTGTTGTTGATTATACAGAGTCTGACCCACATATGATTGACAGGTACTAACCCCCACAATAACCCACATAGGATCTGACCCGCCTAGAGTCAATAGGTTCTAACGTCCATAATGACCCACCCAGGATCTGACCCACACCAGATCGGTATGTGTTGACCCACACGGGATCAGTGAGTGCTGACGCACACTGGATATGACCCACATAGGATCGGATTGTGCTGACCCACACTGGATCACTGGGCATTGACCCACAAAAGATCGGTAAGGGTAAACCCACATAAGATCGTTGACCGCTGACCCACATGAGATCAGACCTACACAGGATCAATATTCCCTAACCCACAAAGGATCATTGAGCGATGACCCACACAGGATCTTACCCACATAGGATCGGTAAGTGTTGACCCATACAAGATCGCTTGGTATTCACCTCCGTATGATATATCTCCAACCTCTGCCTCACTTCCAGCAACTGGATTCTCACTCATAGTACGCTTGATTCTGGAAGAACCACTCCTCAAGCCATTGGTCATATCTAAACTGCCACAAAGCTTCAAACGGAAGTTTCCCAAAGGACCTCTATGTCATAAGGGTTCCAACATGATAGACAGTGAGTCAATCAGACACTCGGTCTATGACTTATAAGGGTTTTAGTTCTGAGGGCCCGGTTGGATTTAGATTCGATTCAACCCGGCCATACTCCAACATTCTCCAAAACTCAAGTGGAGTATACCAAAAGGACCATATCAATCCAAGGGTCTCAACACTATAGATGGTTCATCAAACTAATGCTAATATTTGATTTCATGGTCCTTTATGTGAAAATGGCCTAGAAGGGCCCGGGTCCGATCCAACCTGGTTGGACCAACCCGCCCCGACCCGGTCCGGGTCTGACCCAGTGAGGCAGGGCCATGGCAGGCACGGCCAACTGGGCAGCGGTCCGGCCTGAACCATAGGGGGTGTGGCCCAGCCAGCAAGGGAATGACCCGCTGGGCTTGTGCTGCCCGTTCCACGAAGGCGTGGCCAGGCCCGTAGAGGCTCGCCTGCGGGGCTCAAATGACCCGGCCCGCTGGGTGTGCACGGCCCGCTGGGCAGACACTGCCGGTTGGGAATGTGGGGGTCATTTGGCATGTCCGTTCTGCTAAAGCAGGTCCCTCCCTAGCCGACACGGGGAGAAAGTCCCCCCCCCCCCAGTTTTTTCGAATGGCTAAGTGGTCATTCGTCTTGTGAAGTGGTCGCACTATAGGGCACCGCACGATCATCACAGGACCCATAGGAGGGTGGGTCCGTCCACCACTGTGGATTTGATCCATGACTTCTTCCTATGGCATGTGATGGAATGCTACTCCAAATCTGCCTTTCGCATCCAGGACGAGCCAGCTATCGTCTTCACCTATCGCGGCTTCGACCGCATCCTTCCCCACCGGCGGCGTGCGATGGTGCTCCGCATCACCTCTGCAGTCGACCGGTGATGGCCGCTCCACTAACTGCAATGACATAATGTCACAGCCTCATCTTATAGAACCCGATGGCATGCCACCTCCATTATGGTCGGCCGGTGTCAGCACGCCGACGGTCTTCCACAGAAAATGTAAGGGTAAACAAGGTAGCGGAGGGTCTGGGCCATGTTCGTTTGGCCCTCGCCCTCCTCATTATCTTGAAAATATGAGGGAGGAATATGATTCAACAATAACTTGAAATGATAAAAAAAATAATCCCTAAATCCAGATCATTGGAGAATGCCCGCGATTGAAGATGAATCAGTGCTTGTTGTTCATGTAACAAGCTGCCAATGTTGCTGCTCATACATTGTCTTTAGGTTCATGATTCGGTGTCGTTCATCACCACCCGCAGGAACAGGATCCGTCCTCCAAGTGAGTGGAGTCATATTACTTTATTAGAACTTCGTCACATGGATAAGTAATTCCAATACCTCTCCCCAAGCTCTATATAAATAATAGAGGGGGAGGGTGAGTAACGCACATGGAATTAATAGGGGTTCATTTAATAGGAACCTTCCTCATTCCAACACCAATTTTACCAAGGATTTGAGGAGTCAAGCCATTTAATGGCTTGACTAGTCATCGGTCGCTCCACTACTTCTTTTCCATTAGAGGAAAATAATTCAATAAATAAAACAACATAGTTATTTTATTATTCTTTTAAAAATTCCAAAATCTAACTTTTTCCCCAGACTTACTGCAATCATAGTGAAGCATCCCATAAACAAATCTTCCCGCTACGGATTCAACTGTGCCATTATATTTTTAATCTGAGAACCGATTCAAAAGATAGAAAATTCCGCCCGCATGTTTATTGAACGTACCTTAAAAAATGTTCCAAATTTCATTACGGGAACATGGGGCCTCAGAATCATGGGTCGTCAATTTTTGCGGACTCCTAATAATTCTGTAAAATTAAAAAAAAAATACATGGAAATTCTTAGTATTTACATAGATAACATAATATAATATTTAATATCCATAATCATATATATTTCCCCTTTATATTCCTTATCATAATTCTTAATCATTATTAAATAAATTAATTATAGCATATTTTCTCCATCAGGTTTTAATAACTTTAATTGTTTTTTTTCATGTTAAATAAATTTGAAATAATTACCCATAATTTGATATAAATTTAATTATTTATATATCATATAAAGTTATTAAATATATAAATTATATTTATTTAAAATTTTATTATTTCATTCCATAAGTGTTTTTATTATGTTGTGAGAAAACAGAATTGATAATGGCTTATTTCTGTAATTTTAGCGAATGGAAATGTTATATTAATGATAAGTCAAATAATTAATATAATATTTCTATAACCATATCATAATTTTTTTTAACATGTTATAATAACATTAGTTTAAATGATCCTATATTCTTCCATAATTTTAATTTATGTAACTATTCATATATGTGGTTATACCTGCCCAAATGTGAACACACTATAACATGATTGGAGAGTATAGTTAAGTAGTTGTTTCTTTTAAGATTATATAATTATAATAGAATAAAGATGATACTATTTTCAAATTTTCATTATGGTTAAGAATATTTTAGTAAATTTATATAATTTATGAGAATCTAAAAAAGAAAAAAAAATTCATCATGGAGGTAGTAATCTGCTGGTATTCAGGGTTAGCGTTATCATTTATCAATACATGAGTGGTGATGAAGATGGATATTAAATTGAAATTTTGTAATCGTAAATATTATATATATATATATATAATTTATTCATAATTTACATGATTAATACCATCTATTAATGACACTAAATAAATTCAAGCGATATCGATTTATGGAGGTGGTAGTCCACCCAATGCGCTGATGATGTTTTTCTATTCTAAGTGGATAGAAATGAATAAATAAAGGCAATACCATTAATATAACAATATGTTAGTATAATAATGATAATTAATTCATTATATTACTATAGTAAAAATATTAATGGAAGATTAATATTAATAAAAAAATATAAGAATGACATAGTACTTAATTTGGATACTTGATTTTTCCTTGGATGTTCCCTTGAAATTAACGGTATGTTTTTAGCTAAGATTTGCTAGGGTATTATGATTGAGGGATTATATTTGAGGGGGTAGTAAAATGGTTTAATTTAAATTATTTTAATGATGATTTATTACATGATGTTCATGTTTGAAAGGGTGTCAGTAATCCCCTTTTGTAAGTGGGGAAATGGGCAGTTTTTGAAACAACCCTGATATTTTAATAAGTCCATGACACTATTACATGGTCAATATATCAAAAGGATATAAAATATTGATTCTTGGAGTATTATTGTTTATAAAGACTCAAAATTTTCATTTCAAATAAATTTTAAACATATTATAATGCATTTACTCATATATTTTCACATTTTTTTCCATTAATTTTAAACTAGGTAATGAGATTTTAAAAAAATTATTTTATGTATGAATAAAAATATATCATATCCCATATAACTAAATTTAGGAGAAATGGAAATAAATTTAAAATCTATTTAATAAAATTAACTTTTAAATTAAAACATATTATGTGTAGCAGTACTATGTTATTAGAAATATTAGAATTTGACCATTATTTATTCTTAATGTATTTATTTTTTAATAGAACTTTAATTATTTTTAATATATTTATTTATGTGTTTATAAATATTATTATATTCACTATTTAATGGTTTTTAATTTAATTGATTTGATAGATATTCCATGATATTAATAAAATACTAATTTCACATTAATTGTTTCGTCGTTATCATGGCAATTAATATTAATAATTACAATAGAAATTATATACCAAAAAAAGAAATAGTAAATATTAAATAATATGACCATAATTATATAAAATAAAATAATATTTTGATCAAATAAACTCTCTTTTATAAGGGAAATTAATCTAAATGTTGGCACATGAATCACGCAAAAACCTATTTTTTCCAAAAAATTGTTTTTAATCAAAAATATTTATAATGAAGATATAATTATAAATTATATTAATTATAATGATTTTTAAATAATTAATATCATTTTAATTTTATTTATTTAACAAAAAAATAAATTAAAAACATTATTTTATCAATACTAAAGAAACTGCCAAAAATAATTTCCATTTAAAATGCTGCATAAATTTCAAACTTATTAACCATGGGTTTATAAATATAATATAGTACTTAAAAAATTTATTATAATTTATAATATATAATCTTATAGAGAAACTATTTAAAAAAATTCTTATACATATAAAAGTTGTGGTATTGGAAAAATCTGTATTTTCACTATTCACCTAATGACCAATTAATTTATAAAAATCCTAAAAATTCTTCCCAAGATAATTTTGTTCTACGTAATTCAAAAATTAATTTTATGTCATGATTTTTAAATTATAATTTTTTTTATTTTTTATTTTTAAAATAAAATAGATAACACAAAGAAAGCATATTTTATTGAAAATTACAATCTCGATATTAACTCTTATTAATTATTTACTTTCCTAAAGTAACAACTATTAATGGTTTACTATATTAGTGTTTATTATTTAATTTTTAATAATGTATTGTTAATATTTTTTGTTTTATTATGTTGGTTTTATCATGACAAACATTTTATAAAACATAGTATGTATTGTAAATGATGAAAAATATCAAGTCATAACTTTCTACCCCCTTAATAAATTGCATGCTCATAATTTTAATTATATATAACTAAATAAATAAGATTATATATCCTTTTGAAACTCAAAAAATATGTTCTAATAATATATCAACATCATTATACTTGATAATACTATGAAATCACTTATTCCTAATATGATTCTAGGGATTTATTATTGACATACCTTCTGTAGCTTCATTTTTACTATATTGATTCAACAATGTACTAAGACCAAATTGTTTGGGATAACATCCAAAATAATTAATGTTTGTGAATTTTAAATTTAAATCCTAAGATGTATTCTATAATAAAACCATCATTTCAACTAATGATAATTTCATTTCAAAATTATCGTACTTGGTTAATCAAAACACTATTGATTCTATTTAGGTTACATTATGTTGGGAAATATTATGCTTCTTATCCAAATTACTTAATGTAAAAAGGATATAAATCCTTAATATTAGTTCATAAATAGAATATGATCAAGCAAAGAATATCCCAATGGAGATTTAAACTAGGTTTATAGCCTTAGGCCTACTCTTTTTTCCTTAGGGTAATGACTGTTTCGATGCTTATCCAACCCTTTTCTTAGGGATTACCTATAAGAGTGTTTGGGATACAACAACATCCACTTATAATATCTGAACATGGATTTATTTCTAGGGAAACCATATACATGGTAATTTACCAATACATCAGGATATCAACAAGTACATAAAAACATCTCAAGGGTTTTTAATAAGGTTATATATCTCTAATACCGAAGGTAACAATACTAATCTTCATATATAAATAAACTAATCTACAAAATGAATAAACCATTATCTGATTACAATTTATGTTACCCAAGATAAAAATGAATAAAATAATGCATCAAATTCATGATTTGAATAATACATCTTATAAACAGCCAAACAAACCAAGGACCAAATGTTTTGGTGTATTATAGATTAGCTATATAAATAAAAAAATTATAACACATGCAAACTTATATCCATAATCCTGATCCTCTAGACCCTTTCTACACATCTCACTCGATATAATCATATTCATAACCATAGGATTGAAATCATAAAAAATGGGTGAGCTCAAATGATCGGTATAAAAAATACATATTATAAAGTATTAGATAATAAAAAAGAAGAATATGATAAAGATATAAATAACATAACAAATGCTAAAAATACAATCAATATACTTCATAAAAAATTATGGAGTGACAAAGTATCATAAGAATATCATTAAGGAAGTATAAAATAAATTACATGGATTAATAAATATCAATAATTATAATATATGTGACCATGATATAAAATGTGGAATACTTTAAAATAAGTTATAATCCTAATAAAATAGAATAAAATGATAAACAACATGAAAAGGTGGAAACTCATAATAATGTTATTTCAAATCCTTCTGATCCTAGATACATTCCAACCTATTCACTAATGAAATTGTGAGTATATCTTAACACCTTCACACTCACCCATTCTAAACCTAGGGACCTGCTAACATGTTCACATGTAAAATTTTGAGTAGATCCTTACACTATCACACTCACACTATAGAAATCTAGAAAATTACTTGTCTTCTAAAATAAAAAATTGTGAGTAGAGAATAATACCATCACACTAAACCTTTCTAAACTTCTAAACTTGTTAAAATGTTCATATGTAATGTTTTGAGTAGACCTTAATGCCTTTACACTCACAATTTGTGAAACTAGTGGCATGGTAACCTATTCTCATAACATTTCTATAACATGATATATAATATTTTTGGTAGTGAATTTGAGTTATATAATGGTCCAACCTTTCTTATAATACATGAATTAATGTGCCACCTTGAAATAAATAATTCATCATCTTATAAATAATCCATGAAAAAAGAATGGGTTTGATAAAAAAACATCACAAAAAATGAACATAATAAATCATCTAATGTCATAAATATAATTTTCCAAAATAAATCATTTCAAAATAACATATAAATGTTGATCATAATAACACTTCATGAAAAATAAACCTTGAGGGTAAATATCCGATAAATTTAAAAACATTTCACAAAAACATTACAAAAAACCAAGTGAAAAATAATTTCAAAAAAAATTTTATGAAGGGAGATAGAAAACATGTGAAATCAATATTATTAATAGGTCCTAATAAAAATTTCTTGAATATTCATAATGTTTTCAAAAATGAGAAGTTAAAATTTCTTTAAAACATTGACTTTAAATAGAATATTTAATAATATAAGCTTCAAAAAGACATAATGTCTTTAATAAAATATTTAAAAATAATTTGATATCTTTTACATAAAAAATAATATTTAACAATGGATATCTAAACGGGAAAATAAAATTTTCAATAAAAAAATTGGAAATACAATGAAAACTATTACTTCTAAAAATAGTTGTTAATATAAAAACTTTTAAAAAATGTAATAGTTTCAATAAAATAAGTGAAGATGATTTTAAAAAATTTACCTTTAAATTAATATTTAATAATGGAAACTAGAAAAATAAATAATTTCTTTTGAAATAATATCTATAATGGATTATAGTACCCCCGTTATTTTAATCGGAAGGACAAACCAATTTTTTATTTTTACATTTATTGTTTCTGAAAACACACATCATAAAAAAATATTACAAAATCACTACTTTAAAATTAAATAACAGAAAATGTATTACTAGAGATAAAAAATCCCACTTTATAAAGTATAAAATTTTCATAAATTAAAAACATGGATATGGAATAATATTTCAATAAAAGTAAAAGATATTATTTTTAACAAAATTCAATTTAACAAAACAATAGAATCATCAAGGAATAATATTATTATTTGAAAATTATTTCCCTATAAAATATAGTTTAAATAAAAAATATTTTCATCTTAGGTTCTAATATTTCAATCTTGTAAGATAATAGATAAATATAGTGAATATGACCCAAGAAAAATATTTTTTCGCAAAACCCCTTACAAATTTAGTAATTTTTAATTCATAAATATTTGGAATATTGAAACTTATATAGTTCTACAAATACATTGAATTAAATAATTAAGTATTCTAAAATAAATTATTTGGATAAATATAATCTTATAAATAAAAAATTGTTTCATAAAAATAAAACATGTCTCAATGAGGATATAATGAGATGAAAAACACTTACATCTTAAAAGTGAATGGATTGATAGAACGTGTAAGAGGGATTGTGAAATCAAAAATTATAACCTGTTAAAAAGGGTTTTTTATGGTTAATTAATTCATATCGTTATCAGTTATACTATATTAAAGAGAAATATGTCCAAAACATGAAATCATGCCCGTATAAAAGTGAACTGGAGACAAAAAAATCCTTACGACATTTGTAACTTCTGAATCAAAAACCCATGAGAGGTATAAAATTAAATTGAACATTTACTATAATTATATAAAATAATATATTTTTATAAAATGATAAAAATTCATTATTTACCCCCATTAAAAATAAAACATGGTATACAACTTAATCATGTATCAATAGATCCAAATTTGATACAATGAAACCCTTACGCCCTTTGTGTAAATTAAATAAAAAACCTCATAAATGGGAGATAATGGAATTAAATATATAAATAATGACTAAATTAAAATTCTTGATATTTCATATCATGAATTCAATATAAGAACCACTAAAATTAAAATTTGTTTATAAATATGAAATAAGTTTCAATAAAGGGAAATTGAGATGAAAACCCCTTACCGTGTTTTCATAATTAGTTTGTTACACTATAAACACTTTTAAAATATTGATATCTTACTTAATATAAAATTGAATAACCTTACTCATAAATATTACCCTTTTATAGTATTTATTATATTATTTTATGATTAAATTAATTAGTTTTAGTGTATTTTGACCTTCTGGTGGTAATAACTTTAATTTATTTGTGCATTTCTAGTAATTTTGTTATCATTAGGAATCATTTTATTTCAAGTTAATTATTTATATTTCTGAAAAGGTTTTTTAATATATAAAATACATTTTCAGATTTATAATTTTATTAATTCATTCTATATGTGTTTTGGTTGCGTTATGTGAATACCGAATTGATAATGGATTATTAAGTCAAGTACATGATATAATATTTCTGGAACCAAATAATAACCATTATTTTATTAAAATATTATAATTACATTACTTTATGAAATATAAACCACTGTGGGTAGATATAATTTAAAATACAATAGATTTCAAAAATCCTTTTCAAACATTGAAGCATGCATTACTTTCAATAACATTAAATGGAAGAGTAGACTTTTGTAAATATTATTTCTAAATAAAATATTCTTGAAAATATATAAAGGATTAAAAAAGTATAACCTAAAATCCATTAAAATTTTCATATTTAAATAATCTTTAATAATTAATTTTTTAAAATATATAATGATTACCAAAAAGAGAAGTGAAACTATTTTGAAAACTTTTACACAAAAAATATTTAATAATTTAACATTGAAAATAAAATAATGTTTTTAAAAATTTTTGTGAAAACATATTGAAAATTATTAATTTTTTTAAAAAATAATTATTAATTTAAAATTTTAAAATACCTAAAGGTTATCAAAATTATGGAGTGGAAAATAAATAAATATTTTGAATGGATGGAAAATAATTTCAATATTTTGAAATGCCTATATTGAAAAATTCATATCATTAAAAGGATCACAAAAAATCTACATTAAAATGAATAAATGGGATTAAAATGATTATCTTATAAAAAAACATGATGTGTTTTTATTAGGTAGTGGAAAAAAATTGGGATGCAAAAAAATGGGCATGGAAGAAAAAACCATTAAAATAATTTGAAACTATACAGAAATACACTTTTACAAAATAGCAGAATCCTGAAGGAAGATGAAGTTGGTGTGAAAGATGATTTTCCTCCTAGAATAAGTTATTAATGCAACATAAAATCATCATAGGTGGGAATTGTTTGATCTTGATTGGTAATAGTCAATAAGATTGATTATTACCTAATGATAAGATTTGAGTCACAAAAACACCTTATCACATTTGTAACTTTTGTATAAAAACCCCATTATAGGTATAACATTGAATAGAACATTTAATATCATGAAATATAATAGTATTATGATACAAAATGATGATATGATTTTATTTAACTAATTGAAAAATAAACATTGTGAATATTTTAAACTAGTCTTAAGGGATTAAAATTTGAGACAAAGAAACCCTAATGATATGGGTAAAAATTCAATAAGAACCCCATAAAAGGGAGATCATGGAATTAAACATAATCATTTGTGAATAAAATATAATCCATGGTATGGTATATTAACTATGTATTATTCACCATATGTAAATAGAAATTAGTGAATAAATATGAACAATTCACTAATTAAGGGAATTTGAGATGAAATCTTCTACCTTGTAACATATTCATTCTATGCATGCACTTATCACATGGAATAATAAAGTTTATTTTATTAGATAACTTATTAAGAACCTCATTATTATTTATTTAATTTAATATTTAACATTTATTATCATATTATATTTATTTATTATATAGTCTCCTTGCATGTAATGATTACTTGAGGTTATTCAACCAATTTTTCAGTAACTCCTTATGTATGTTAACCATGGTAGAAAGCATCATAAAATATTTTCATAATATCAATAAAATTAATACTATAATAGACATAATTTTTATATGTTGAATATATTTTTAAATCTATCCATGATGGGTTATGATTAGATATGAAACTCATTTCTAATAGAGGTGATAGTTCATAGATACACACAATTAATGATTCTATTTCTCAATAAATGAGAGGTAAATTAGGTAAATGATTATTTAAAATTTAAAAATAATATTTATGTTTTTAATATAATATTTATTCATCCATTAAATCTGTTATATCATCCATTAATGGTGGTTATGAAAAATAGAAGATGTTTCTTTGTATAGGTGGTAGTCCACACAACGCACTAATGATGTTCTTTTTTTCTATGATAATGAAAATGAATAAATAAGTGTTTTACAACTAATATAAAAATATAAAAATATTTTAATAATACTTATTTAATTAAATTATTATGTCTATATGATAATTTTAACATTATTTTTAAGAATAAAATCATAATAAGAAATAACACTTATGTTGGAGACTTGATTTTTCCCATGTAATATTACTTGAAATTGAAAGGTTTAGGATCACTATGTGTGACCGAATGACTATTTTTGTGGGAGATGGTATAATTGAGATTACATTTTCACATTTAAAATGTGGATTTCTAAGGATATATGTGTTTTTTCAAGGGTATAATTGATCCCCTTGTATAAGAGAGGAAAATGGAACTATTGGCAGCACAACTTATAACTTGATAATGTCATGAAATTATTACATGGTAAATGGCTCAAAATATTCTAAATTATTGATTGTGGGGTGTCATTAGTTGGATAAAAGAATAAAAATGTGTTTATATGTAACCAAATTTAGGTTTTATGGAAATAAATTCAAACTTTATTCAATACAATTCAATTTCCAGCAATTATAAAATTATTTTTTAAATAAAACATTTAATGGGTAGAAAAAATAGTATTAGTTGAAAAATAGAATTTTGACCATTATGGATTCATAATATCATTTAGTATTGATTAAGAAATAAAATGTGTGTTAATATATTTATTTATAAGAATATAAATAACATTAGATCCTTAATTTAATTTTTTTCAATATCATTTTTTTGGTATAAAATCCTTGATATTAATAAAACATTAATTTTACAATAATTTTTTCATCATTACCATAGTAAATAGAAATAATAATAAAAATATAAATTTTTAAGTAAAATTGTTATTTTTTATATTCAATAATATGTAAATTATTATCTCAAATATAAGAAATAATATATCAAATAAAATTTCTATGTAAAGTGAAGGTAATATAAATATTAGCACATGTATCACGTAAAAACTCATTTTTAAAAAACATTATTTTTCAGAAAAATATTTATGATTAGGATATAATTATAAATATAATTTATTTTAGTGAATTTTAAATAATTATAATAATTATAATATTATTTATTTAATAAGAAAATAAATAAATAAAAACTTTCTTCATGTTATATTTATTTAAACAAAATAGTCAAAAAAATAGTTTTCATTAAAACACTAAAAAAAATTCATAATGTTGAACATGAATTTATAAATTCAAAATACAATTTAAAAATAAATTATTCTATTTAGTAATATATAATATTATAGTAAAATATTTCCAAAAACGTTCAATTTATTAATGTAATAAAAAAAATAATAACAGTGACATCATTTATAAAATCATTATTTCTTTCTATTCACCTAAAAATTTATTATATTCAAAAAATATAAAAAATAAATTTTAATATAATTTTTTCATGATTAATTCAAAAATGAATTTTGATTTTTTAAATATAAATTCCAAAATTCATAAAAAAAATTCAATAAAACGTATAATATAATGTAAATAATTTTTATTGGAAATAACCTTTTTAATATTAACATGTATTAATTATTTACGTTATTATGTTAATAAATATTAATGGATTACCATAATAGTGTTTATTATACATTTATTAATCATGTATTCTTAATAGGATTTTGGTTTATGGTGGGTGTAGTGTATGAAACTAGTAAAAGAACATAAAATGTATTTTAAAGGATCTAACTTCCCATGTCCTTACATTCAACCCCCTTAAATAAACAATGTCCATGAAATATTAATTATTACTCACAAATGAATTCTAGTGAGCGTATTTCTAACATACCCATTATTATATATATGACTTCCAATGTGATATCATTCTTACTATATTAATCTATATCAAAATATTTATCGTTCCCTAAAAAATATTAATTACTTATACCCTAATCATATATTCTTCATAGTATTCCTTTCCCAATTCTATATATGTATCCAATTCAAAAAACCAAATTGAGGTCGAATATTATTCCATAAATTAATTTCTACCATTAATCCTCAAATGGTATTAACTAGTATTTCAAAAACTAATATACTATCCTACAGATACAATAATATAACAATAAAATTAATCATAATACAATATGAATCATCTATCAATCCCAAGGATATCGACACTACATAAAATATGTTTTCAGAATCACCCAACTCTTTATTATCTCAACATTAAACATGTACTAAACCTAAAACTAATATAACCCTTAAACATGTGTTCTTTAGTAGTGATATCCGAAATATTACCTTTCTATAATATCATTTCCTTATTAATACAATTTAATATATTTTTTCAAAACATTAATGAAAAATTACTGAATAAAGATTCTTAGAAGTTTCACATAATCTTCAAAATATTTTAAACAAAAAAAAATATCATCAACACATTTCACTTCACAAATTAAAATTGCTAAGAGCATATTGATTTAATTTCTATTAGGAGAGAAATACCATTACCTTAGGTGAGTCTATAAAACATACTATTCTGTTATTTCATAAATATACTAAGATTTATATATTTAATTATTCTCACTTATTTGATTATATTACATAGTGGTCTTTGGATACATACATTTATCAGTTTTATCCTCATGATCCAGTTTCATCCAAATACTAAAACCAAGTTTTTTATAATAATATCTTAAAGAATAAGATAATTTGAATATGAAAGATCAATCCAAAAGAATGTTCTTCAAAAAAACCTTTATTTAAACTTATGATACTTTCATTTTAACTAAGAAAAACATCTTCAATAGAACGACTATCTTGTATCAACTTTGGATACATAAATTTATGTTAACTCATGCCTATTAACCCGATACCTTAATCTAATTAAGAAATATATCACTTATAATGCATCATAATGCATATTAAATAAACCAAATCCTCTCACCTAGAAGTGTTTAGACATGTGTGCAGTCTTAGGTCCACTCATCATGAATCAGAATAAGGATCGAGTCAATAATCAACCGATACGTTTTAGGGTGATTACCCATAAATGAGTTTGTGTTATAGCTACATCAACATTCCATTATCCAAAAAGGGTTTTTTCATAAGAAAATACTTCCTCATGACTTTACCAATATTTCAAGATATCATCATATACTTAGACTCATCTCTATGGTTTTTACAAAGGTTCTCAAAACTAATATATTAAAAAACTAAAATAATCTAAAAAATAACTAAAATAATCTCTAAAGTAACTAATATCATCTTTGATACTAACTATAGTTGTAACATCCCAGGTAAATAAAGATTAAAACATTTTAATATTTATTAATATTTAAGAATTAAATATTAATTTTACTTTAAAGGGGTTGCTATGTTCGATAGCATACCCGATACGCAATAAAGAGTTTGTTTGAAATCTTAGGTTTCACACTAGTAATACAATAATATTATTTTAAATGGTGGTTAACATGTAGCCATTGTATTGGCAGGAATTAATAGAAATACCGAAAATTTGATCATATATATTTTTTAAATGCTTTTACATTTATCTAATAAAGGATAAATGCTTAAAATACGAAAAGAATTCAATTTTAGGCATATATACTCTAATTTTTACTAAAGGTCCACTTATCACCTTTTGATGGAGAACCCTATTTAAATATATTTTTGGTCACTCTTATACATTCTATTGGACCAAATAAAATACTTCTTTATAATTGGGACATCAAATTTTACTTTGTGTAAATTTTCGGTATTTTCCGATAAAGTTCATTTTTTAATGAATAGTGGAAAATGTTGTATTTTAATTAAAAACCTCTTTTTAATCTAATTTATTTATAAGATTAGATTATATTTTGAATTGGTTTTAAAGTAAAATTAGAATTAATTTTTACCATTTAATCCAATAGTTTTCGTTGAAATTAATTTCATTTTGAAATTGGACATAAACTAGTGTCAATCTTTTGATATATTTTGTTTCATAAAAACACGCTATTTGTACTGACAGCGAGAATTAATTATTAAATTAATTAATGTAACTTATATGTTTTGAATTTTGTGAAATAGATATCATTTTTTAATTCGGAATATCAAGTATATCTTAGGGTGAATTTTTGGTATTTTTCTGAAAAACTTCAATTTTTAATGAATAGTGAAACCACTAAGTGGTACTTGAAAAAAAAACTGATTTTTTGTTTAAATGAAATTATACCACATCTGTGTTTTGAATTTCAAAAATCCGACATACATGGTTGTCATTAAGAAGTAAAATTTGGCTCAATGGGATTAAAATGATTTTTTTGTGAATAGTAACTTTTATGTTTTTAATCGCGATTAGAGGTAATTAGTATAATTTAAGGTAAAAATAATGTTTTAATAATATGGAATGACCATGAAACATGTCCTACCCTTATTCAATGATTCATGGCCGACCAAGACAATACATGGGTCAACTTGGGGACCCCATGGAGCCACTTTGGTAGGAAAATGTCATTAATAACTTTTTATTTAATGTTAAAATAAAAATGTCACAAACATGAGTTGTTTTACTAAAAAAAATTTATAAGGGGTTATTAAAGTCATATTTTTTACTATAAATATTCATTATAAAGATAAAAATATATCCTACATCATGATATTTTTTTTATAATATTTAGACATTAAATAAATTCAATTATTTATGACACCATGATGATGCAACGATTACCTCATTATTTAACGATTTAAATAAAATGAAAGGATAATGAAAAATATAAGACCTACACTTGTCAAAAACCTATTGGATGGGTGTATTTCGAACTTTTATCACCTTATCCTAGAAATATATAATTTTGGGACCTTTAAAATCCGAAAATCATTTTATAATAAAGTTACCTTTTATAACTTTCCATGAGTGCCCCTCCTCTCCTCTTATAAAAGGCCCCCACCTCTACCACCTTACCCACACCTCTCAAGCCTTTGGCTTGGCCAACCCTTGACTATTTTGTCTTCCCACATCCCTCTCTTACTCCTAGAAGCCTCACTTTGGGCCTAAGTATTTCCAAGGAAGCCTTTGAGCTCAAATCAAAAAGAATTACCCATTTTAAAGGTAGTGTCTTCTCTTGTGTTCTTATGTTTTATTTTGCTTCTCCAACCCCATAAACTCCTTTTATTAATTTATTTTATAACAACACCAGTATCTTAAATATAATATGATTTTTTTTATAAGAAAGATTCAAGATACACTTACACATGCCTTCATCTAATGGTTAAAGAGCATGTTGTTTCCGTATAGGGTGAATTTCTGCCTCACGAAACGATGATTGTTCCATATTCTTCTAACACATTCAAAGGTGGCCATTAATATGACACTATATTTATATATGATATATAATATTTTTATGTTTTACGTAAGATTATGTATTTTTCATTTATGGAATACCTTTATGGTTGTCATTATGGGTAAACTTGTATCTTCATTTTAGGAAGTGCGGACTACCGGCCCCTCAAAGTGATTTGATTCGTTAATACCATATGTGGTACGTATAAAGGATAGATTTAATGATATTATATATTATATTATACTTTAATTATAATATACCTTTATATCATTTTTATTTCACTCCACTAAGTAAGAAATAGAAATGAAAGTAGCGTTCATACGTACGTACGACTTACCGTCTCCATGAACGGTGCATTTCATTTCTTACCTCTAAATATTATGTAATATTATAAATACATGTATATACTGGATATATATGATATATATGATATATAAATAATGAGTATAACTCTGGATATGATGGATACATGAACAACTTGTAATTATAAAGAGTTTATTTTTTACTCAAGTACCAATGATCGTTAAAACGATTGTTATTAACTTCTATAATTACATAGTGTTCATGACAAGGTAATAAGCGATATAAAAGGAATAATAAACTTGAAAAAGGTTCTTAAGAAAGTATAAATTAACTCAAGTTTATTATTCAAGAGAATAAAGAGCAATCAAGTCACATCGGACACGAGGTAAGGGACATCGTCTCAATCTCCTTTCATTGAGGCATATTTTGTTTTATACACAACTTTATTTTATACGGTGTATAAACCCCTTTGAATTTTACGTTTATTAAAAAGAAATATTTTTATACGAATAATTTACTAAACAACAAAAGGGAATTTTTTTTGTCGTACGTATGCGGCGACAATGACTTCTCTGTCACCGTGACCATTAATTGAGTTTCGGCTTCCTCTACAAGCCATAAATTTTTTTGAATGAAAAATAAGTACCATGTTTTAATTTTCATTTATTTTGGTATTGAAAATGGTTTTCATAATGTTTTTATATCAATGTGTTGTATTGATATCTTGTCATTGAAAAGTGGAAATGTTATGTTTCTTTTATGCATGATTTATGTGATACGATTATGTTATGGTTCTTGGGAATTGTTATGAAGACGGGTGGTTCCGTGATAAACTAAGCACGGGTGAGCCCGATATAGATTTCCAATGCATTGGGTAACACGAAGGAGTTAAACGTGAATGTTTCTTTGAATATATTTAGAGAATATACTGTGATTGGTATTCCAAACATAACCATGAGGGTTACTCCCTACGTAAGAATGTTATGAATACCTCAAGTTGCCTTTATGTCTTATGATTTCTATGATTTAATCATTATTTGATGAGGTATGTTAAAGTGCTTATGTTTTATGAGTAAAGTATGATTTCGTACATGGACTAATGTTTTCATTTCGCACTTTTATATCCCTTACTGAGCTTTTTATGCTCATCCCTAGTTTTCGAAATGTTTTCACAGGTCAAGGGAATGGTACATGATGTGATGATAGTGTCAAGTAAGTGTCAAGAAATAATCCATGTTTTATTTTTAATATGTTTCCATTTATGGGGAAAATGAGTACTATCTTTTATGTAACCAATTTGATTAAATGTGGAATGTAATGCATGTTTAATGATCTAATTCTCTATCACTCTAAACCTGAAAATATCCTCAACATGTATTCTTGAAATATCTCAAGATTAAGTAATGTTTATGGCTGGGGAATTATAATATTGACCAAATCTAAACCTGGCATTAATAACAAATTAATCTTGTTATTTAAATAACACAACTCGCAAATAGTCACACAAACCAAAGACCAAAAGGTTTAGCAACCTGGAAATAACTATATAAATATATTTTTTACCAAAAATTTTAACTATATCTATATACATTCTCTTATATACCCATTATTGAAATCTAACATGATATATTCTTCTTCATTCCCTAGGGAATGGAAAACCTTTGAAATGAGTAATCTCAGACACTCATTAATATAAAAGAATATCATAATGTTTCATATAATAATTATAAAGGAAAACATGAGTAATACGAAAATATCATATTAAAATATAATAAGACCATATATGATAATCATAAAACATATTAGAGTAACATAAGTTATCATACAGGATTCATAAAAGATATGGAATGGCTCAAAACACATCTCAATAGTCAAATAACATGTGATCAGGACATAAAACTATGGAATAATTTTAAAATAATTAATAATATTGAAAACATAGAATTTCATGAAAATGAAATAAATAAAAAAAATTTCACCTAACATAATCTAAAATATATAAATGGGGCATAACTATAGGAATAAAAAATATTACGAAAAAAATACTTCAGCGTCCCAGTCTCACAACAACTTGTAAGAAATGATTTTCACATCTCATTTACATAACTGACTTGTGAAAAGATCATCCTATATTATTTTCTCATAATAAAGTTATAGAAAAAATATTCTTGTATCCCATTCACCCAAGAAAACCTATGAATAAATATTCATATATCACATTTACACAACAAACTTGGGAACAAATCTTGTCACATCTCATTTAAGCAACATTTAATTGTATCATATAAATCATAAGCACTATATTGGAGGGTTATATAGGACCCCACCCTTTATCATTCATACTTATAAGTTTAATATGAAAATAAAAAATTCAATTTAAAATAAATAACCCATTGAAAAAGAATGGGTTTCTTAAAAATTTAAACAACATCACAAAACATGAACATATGAAATCATAGAATAACATAATTCACATTATCCAAAATAAATCATATCATAATAATTATATATAATGGTTGATCGAAACATCACTTCATGAATTATATTCCATGTAGGGTAAATATTTGTGAGAATAACAAAATCAAGAAATATTATTAACACATTCAACTGAAAATTTCTTTAAAAAACAGATTTTTGAATTGAAATATAATACTTTTGAAAACCATATTATAAGGATATTTATAATAAAAAGTCTGCTAAGATATATAATTTTTTGAAAATGGAGAAGTGAATATTCATCGAAAACATTCTATTTTAGGAAAAATTATTCATAATAAAAACATGAAAAGGACATAAAGTTTTTAATAAATGAAGTGAAAATAATTTGAAAAACATTACTTTTATAAAGAATGATTAAAAATGGAACCTGAAAGAAATAAAAGAGTTATAAAAGAAAAATGTTGGGTGGATGATAAAACTATTATTTTGGAAAAAATAGAAAAATCATGTGAGAATTATCAAATAACTGTATTGAAAACACAAATTGATGAAAAAAGAAAAATTTTCATTAAAATGAATTAAGAATAATAAAAAAATAATATGATATAAAAAAATAATTTATATTATTGAATGAAGAACATTGGAAGAAGTAAAATGAGGATATAAAAGGAAAATTTATTACAAGAAAAGGGAATTAATATTAATTAAAAACAACATTTTAATAAAAAAAATAGAATCATCAATGAATTATAATTTGGTGTGAAACATGATTTCTTTTGAAAAGTAGGTGTAAATAAAACATAACATCATATTAGGATACAATTGGAAGATCATAAAATATTATTGTCAATGATGAGTTATTATGATATAAGGAAAGGAGTTGAATCTCACAAACCATTTACAACCTTTCTAACATTAGAATCAATGTGGCTTGGCACCTGATCCAATGCGGCTCGAAGGGGGGATGTTTGGTTTCAATTTGTCTGATTTCATTTGATTTTGATGCACTGTTGGTGTTTTTTCGGTGGTGTTGTCACTGTAGGAGTCCTTGTCCCCCATTGGTTCCTTCTACCTCCTATGGTATGAATGATTTGGAAGCTGGAGTTAGTTCTTTCGAGGCTTCGTTCTGATCCGCTCTAGCCCAGAGTGGTGTTGCCGACTCAGTCCTCCTCGGATCCACTCAATGGCAATGCTCCATCGACATGTTGTTGGATCTTCCAGTCCTGGGTGATGAAGATTTGACTTCTTTCTCTTTGGTTTTTCCTTCTTTTCAGGTTGCTGCATATGTGTTTGAAGGGTACCTTGTGGTCCTGATTAGGTTCCTCTGGTTTCAAATCTATTGATGATTGATGTGGGAGAGTACTTCATGAATCTTCCCATTTGTTTCTTTCTGACTACTATTGGTGATTTGTCTCTCTAACATTTGAATTTTCTAGAATTTTGATGTGTTCGGTGGAGTTGTTTTGTTTGTTTGTTTCGATCCTGGAGGTGGAAAGCTAGTGTAGCTAGACTTGATCACTTGGAACAGGCCCAGAGGAGGATTCAGAGCTGGTGGATCATCTTTGAAATGCTTTTTAGACTCGGTTGTTTGAGAGTGTATGGAATCAGCAATCAAATTGGGCTTGTGCTTTGAAGCATGACACTTTCATTCCAACTATCCTTTCAATGTCGGAGTGCTTCATCTTTTTTTATGCTGGGAGGGGCTGCTCGGGTTTTCGGTCTAGTTTTTTCACTCTTTTTGCCCTTCAGGTGTGATTTTCCTTTTTCAATAAAGTCCTTTAGGTTTCCCCCTTCTTCCCTTAAAAGGGGAATTTACCAATAATAATAAAAATTTAAGGCCTTAGGGTCATTGGATGGATAAAAACTAAAAAACCAAATGAAAAGTGAAAAAGTTTTTGTCATGGGGGTGGTAATCTTCCCATACGCATGATTAGTGTTTCTGTATCTCAATGCATGAGAGGGTGTGAAGGTGGATATTAAATTGAAATTTTAGAATAATAATTATATGATATATAACATATTTATCCATAATTTACACCATTAGTACCATCCATTAATAGTACTAATGAAAACCCAATGATTTCACTGTGTCGAGGATGTATTTTGTGCAATGCACTAATGATGATCTTTTAGTATTTTTTTCTCAGCTGAGGAAAATGAATAAATAAGGGTTTTACCACTAATATAAATACATATTAGTATAATTATTATACTAAATTCAAAATTTCATTATAGTTATACAATATTTGGATAATTAATATTTATAAGAAGAACATAAGATGTGATAAAACATACATTGGAGACACAATGTTTCCCATGAAAGTTCCATTAAAAATGAAGTCTTTCAGATAACTGTGAGTGACCAGAGGATTATATTATTGATAGTGAGTTATAGGGATAATAAAATTTCATAGTTTAAAATTGTTATTGAAATGATATGTGTATATTTTAAAGGTGGTACTAGAATCCATTTATAAGAGAACAAATTTGATCTTATGGAAACTCTCATCACTTTTCCCATAATAGTGTGACCCTATTCCGTGGACAGTGGCTAAAAGTAATAAAATTTATTTACATTAGGGTGTGTTTTGGTTGATAATTTCACAATAATGAGTTTCTCAACATTTTTTAAAGACTTTATTGGTTTTTTACTGTTATGTATTGACATTTTACTTTTTAAATTTTAAACTGTGTATATTGTTTGTAACTATTGGATTTAGTTTTTTATTAAATATATAAGAAAATTTTCATTTTATGGAAATTAATTTGTCATATATTTATTTCATGAACTTATACCACAAAGATACCATAATTAAATGATATAGTTAATTCCCCCGGAGTCTCGCCTCTAATAGGCCTCGTGTTGGCGAATAACACCACAGGTATAAAAATCTCATACATAGGAGGCATTTCCTTATATAATAAAATAGAATTAGGATATATGAAGAATAAACCATCATAAAATCCATTATATAACATATAAAAAAAATCCAAAACTGTCCTACAATTCATGTATAATAGAAATGATACAGATAAAAGTCTACCAAGGTAAATACCTAACAGAATAATATAAAGTAAAAATGCAGCAACTATATAAAAGTATGAGCTAGTAATCTCTAGCATGGTCCAAGTAATCCTTCTGGAAACCTAAAGATAAATTTATATATATATATAGAGTGACTACACAAGTATACTCAATATGGTATCCAAATTATATCATTCATGTGTGAAAAAATCATAAAAATGCACACATATGGAAAAAAATAGAACCAAAAACCACCTAAAAAGGTCAACTAGCCAATCCTCATTGTCACCCAGGCATAATCACCAAATAACACAAGCCAATTATAGTAATATAATATGAAATATATCTATGAAGTGTATCCCGCACCACTTTCCTATTAGTTTTATTCTATCATGCGCCAACTTCATATGACTTGGTGTATCCATCTATTTCATATCACAACTACATCGCACCACCTCACAGCACAGTCATCACATAACATCACCCCCAAAGAAATCAGGGCCATTAAAATAGCTCTCACCACCCCAAATCATAGCCATCATGTCTCCTCTCACCTCCTTACATCATGGTCATCATAAAACATCTCTCTCAAAGACACATATGTCATGGAATAACTAGCACAATAGGGTATCTTGAACATGTAGGAAATTGACATTGTGTCATCCTCCTACCATGAACGACCCCCTCCATAAGACATATTATCATCTTGATAGTGTAACTTTGACTTGTGATCATCACATATAATACATGTCATAAACTATTGGATGATAGAGAAAGAAAGAGTATGTTTCCATCTATCCATCATCATCAGTATGATGTTGGAAAAACACCCCCTATATGCATATGTGGGTGTAGGGACCTAGTGCTCGAAGCCAGTGGGTTGAATATAGAAAATCATAAGGAATATATATTTTATATATTTACATATATCCGCACACAATCTCAACCAATGGATTTGGTAAAAATCACTAACCAGCTCCTAACATAACCACCTGGCCTCACAACATCAGCACTTTTGTGCCACCACTAAATAAAGACACCCCACAAACAAGACAAACCTTAAATTTGACATTACACCATTTCTTTAAAAAATAGTTTTTTTTTCTAGATTTCTCATTTACCAACCAATTCCCTTTAATAATTCATTTATTTATATTTACAACCCATTATTTCCTATATCAAAATTAACTATTTAAACTACAATTCCCACTCCAATTCAAGTGTCTATTATTCATTTCAATATATTTTTCAAAACATCCCATTCCATTTCAATTTCAACGTTATCATTTAATTAAACTCATTAATACTCAAGAAACTAGCATAATAATTCTCATCAAAACATAAAAATCCCACCATCCTCATTATAATAAGTCCACATAGCCACCATCATAGCCACATAGTCCACTTCGTCACAATCTCCATATCACATCAACTTTTCATCACATCTTCTCCACAACATGTCCTCACATCCCATCACACATTTACATATCACAACAATTTCCATAGAACATAACATATTATTTTTGTAATTTATCACGGGATTGTTTTAACAATTCAACTTCACTTTTAAGGGTATTATAACAAAAGCATAATTATCAAGGGAAAACCTATTTATTAGCATGATATAAGTGATTAACCAATTTCAATTTATGGTCATAACGAACAATCACACGAATAGGGGTTCCATAATATCACAAATAAATAATAATAAAACATCCTGAAGAACCAAGCTTTTTAGTGGGGAATTTTCCCATTAATTTCACAATATTAATAATATTATCAAAGAAGTAAAAACTTGTGATTTTATTCTCTATACCCTTCAATTTAATTAAATATATATGTTTTTATTTTTTAGTCTAGATACAACCTTCTTTTCAAAATTTATCAAAATTGTAAATGCCTCTTTCTTGATACAATTGATGACAAATGAAGGAATCCCCCTACCAAGAAGAAATAAACATTTCAAAATTTACTACACAAAAAACAGGGGTGTGAAAACGGGAGGACACCACCTACACTGAAATCGAACCAAATACATCAGTAGATATCCACATTCTCCAAGTGAAAAGGATTTGAAACCTCCCATCACATGAGATACAAATCTGGAAACAACAATGGAAATATTTTCACTGTAGAATAAATAGATCTGAAACCATTTTAATTTGATATGGTTTTAATTTACCATTAATGGAGGATATCACCAAATCTAAACGTTATATTAATTTAAAAGGATCCATACTTTAAAAAAATAGGATATATAATTATCATCATTTAAAATGGAATTTAATTCAATTAATTAAGGCTTTAAAACAATATTTTGTTAACAAAATATGTCAAAAGGGAAAACATGAAATTCTAGAATTTGAAGAACATGCTACTATTGGGTAATACTATTTGGTGATAATATTAAAAGCTAAAATCAGGAGCATCCATCAGGTGCTACCGCCAGAATGTTACCATTAGGTTCTTCCATCAATGTGCTATTGTTGGGTGCTACAACGAATGCACTAACATTAGGTGCTATAGAAAGTTCACTATCATTAGGTGTTGTCATCAGTATGCTACCATCAGGTTCTACTAAAAATTTAATAACTTAAATTTCTAATGTTATTGTGCTCCCACTATTGTGCTACCATAGAGTGCTACTGCTATGGTTCTGCCATTAGGTTATACCGCTAGTGTGCTTCCATCAAGTGGTAATATCAAGTGCTACATTCACTGTGCTACTGTCAGTGTGTTACCATCAGGTGATACCTATATTATGCTACCATCAGATCCTACTATCAAGTGCACCCATAGACCTAAAAAATAACCCTTTTCCACAAAATCATCTCCATAATCCTCCCTTCCTCCTCCAAACCCCACTAGGCATTTCCTAGACACCTCAATAACCATATTTCTTATACAGTACTAGGTTGGGAGATCTAGGTTGTTGCATAAGAGTCCTCTCAAACTATTCTCACCCTCTATAATCCAAATATACCTAGAATGATTGTATAAAGTTTCATAAAGATCCATCCCTTGAGATACCTCTCAATGGTATCATTAAATCTGAAACACCACTACAAACCAAACCACCATCCAAATTAAAATTTTCACAACACCTCACACAAACACCACATTACCATATCATCTTCCATACATGCCAAGCAAGAAACATACAAAACCATCTCACAATAGATACCCAATCACAGAAATCCAAAAATTATTTATCTCATTTCAAGATACAATTTGATTTTGGTAGCACTAACTCACTCACTTGCTTTCAATCTAATTAAACTATAACACAAGTAACACCCCGACCCCGGTTACCCAAAATGAGTGCATTATAACATAACATTTTCATGATATAAGGAATCATGTCTCGAAAGGCTTACCAGTTTAGTATCCTTGGAAGTACTAGATACATATATAAGTTGTACATTACGTAATGAAATAAAAAAACATTGTGTTCCCTTTGAACACTCTTATATCCCTTGGCCTATTCCGGAAGGTTAATTATAATATACTTCTTCACATCCTGGGAAAAATAAAACATATGAAAGGGGTGATCTCAGATGATCAGTAAAGTTAATAATATAGCACAAACATTCATAAATAATAATAAACATTTTTGTCATTATATAAGACTAGAACACAATCCTTTTAAACTTAAACATCAGCATAATACTACACAGATTAATCAAATAATGCCATTTACGTATTCACATGGATATTCTACTAGTCTAATAATCACATGTAATATCAGTATCCAATTTCATAAGGATGGAATGCATAATGCAAGGCTTCATAACCGCATAGTCAAGGCCTTGTGCCAAGACTACAAATAAGATTTTCTAAATGCCTTGTGCCAGGACACTAGTTCATCTCACGAGACCTACCGATGCATCGAGGAGCTCTAGCGGGCTCCACCAATCACTTACTAAGTCCAATGAATTCCTCATATGAAAGTGTGAAACATAATCTAAACATTCATATTAAAACTAGCATACAAAATTTCAATACTTTAACCCTAAACCATGAATGGTATAAAAATAACACATCCACAGTCAAACAGAACTCATTTAATACAACATGTAAGATGTTATTATAATAAATAAAACTCAATTGAGAATAATGAATGATATTTACATAGATTAAAATAATCATAAATACTAATTGAGAGAAATATCCCCCTTTTTTTAAAAAATTTAAAAGTATCACTATTTATCAAGAAGTTGTTTAAAATAGATTATTGAATCAAAGTGTCCCATACCACTTTGAATCATTGAATTGGAATTTTAATTTTTAAACATTAATGTCTATATATATAAATCCTTAAAACCATTTTTAAAACATGTACATTAATGAGAATGATTTAAAAGAATAAATTTTTTAAACATTTAAAATGATATTTTAGTTAGAGTTCCTAACCAAATGAGAGACGCTTTAATAAAAATAATTGAGGTAATAAAAACATAATAATATCATGAGAATAAAGGGATTCATGATATATTATGTAAAAGTACAGTATATAAACCAAATAAAAGTTAATTGGTGCATAATAATAAAGAAGTATCAATGGAATGTAAGTTGAGATAAAATCCCTTATAAAGACTATATCCTTTGGTTAAAGATAAATCAATGACATAATTATGTATGAAAAATATAAAAACACTAAGTATTATTGGATATTTAGTGTAAAAAATCAGAGTGCATTCACACATATTCTTGTAACAACAACACCAACTACTTAGATGTTTAATTCAATGAATGAAAATTGTGATAAGATTACTCTTATCAAGTTCGTATCAATGACTTGAGAATTTTTCAATGGTGTGATTATGTGTATCAAATAAATAACTAAAAAAGGGGGAGTGTAAATTACTACATAAATAAATAAATCATGATTTCACACATAATCTTGTAGTAATATAATCAATGAATTTTGCATAAAACCCAATGAGTGGAAATCGGAATTAGAAATCACCTTACCGATTTGGTGATTTACGAAACATACACCCCATAAAAGAAGGATCATAAAATGAAGATGTAAATACCCATAATTTAATTTATATTACATAAGTAATACAATCATGGTCAGTACATACACCACACAAAAGGAAATAGTGTCAATGTAGCTTGAATCTCACGGAAATAAGAAGTAAGATGAAAACCCCTTATCATGTTGTAATCAGTCGAGTCGTATGACCAAAAGTTAATAACGACAAAATGAATCATAGAATAACATGAATATATAGTGAATCATGATAATATATATCAAATGTCATCACACAATACACCACATGAAATAAATAAATGGCGAACTGTGGAAATCTCACAGAATTAAAAGTGAGATAAGAGACCCCTTACCATGCACATTCTTTTGGTCGAGGGTACATTTAACCTCATGTATAATGACCGTAGTCAGTTATTAAATTATAAAAGAAAAAAATTAATATTTATTATATCATACATGATTTATTTATGACTTTATACTACCCATTTAACAATGATTTCTATGTTAAATTAACATTTTGGGTAATAAACACTTTCTTTAATGTAGGTGTTTTAACTTGTTATTCATGATCATATCATTTAGATCATGATTTAAATAATTCTAGAATATAAAGCTTGATTTTTATATAAAATATATTTACAATATAAATATTTATAATAGATATATATATGACATGTAAGGCACCGCTTATGGAGACGGTAGGCCGTACGTATGCATAAACGTTGTTTCTGTTTTCATATCGTATTGGATGGAAGTAAGTGAATAAGATATAATTAAGTAAATACATACATATATATATATATATATATCTAATAGAATTATTGTTTCATATATTACATACTTATTTATAATATATATTTTTATAATCATCGTTGAATGGTGAACATGGGAATGAATCTCATCGCGTCGTGGAGATGGTAATCCATACATACGCACGAGCAACAATATCATTATATTGATGGTGGAATCATATGTAATTGGATGTTATATCATATATACAGAATCATTAACATGTTATGTTTATTATTTTCATCAGTTATACTCATTATTATACCCATCCAAATAATGAAGTGTTTGAATAACAAACCACACCACGATGTGGAGATGGTAAGCCGTACGTACACACATATGGTGACAGTGTCATTTATAGGATGGATAGAATAACGAATATGGTTGAACCATATTTATAATAACATCATAGTATCTAAGAGTTACTGGAGTTATTATTTTTGTATGGAAACAACAAATAAAGTGGAAGTGGAAGAAGAAAAGATCTTGAAAGAGGCTGGTGAAATTATTACCTCTTCTTCATGTGTTTCCTTTTGAGTTGATCAAAAGAGCTCTTTGGTTGGATTTCTGATCAAAGTAAGGAGACTAGAATGATTTGAGGGATGTTGGTAAGACATTTGGGCAGGTTTGTCCCTATCAAAATGGATTTGGATGTGTGATTTTAAGAGAAGGAGAAGTGTCGTTTTATAAGAGGGGTGAGGGTCACTTTAGGAAAACCTTAAAATATTATTTTATAATAAAATAATTTTCGGTTCCTAATGGTTTTAAAATGATTTATTCCGAAGCTAAGGATAGGATGGGTTGAAAAAATCTCAACCAATAGGTTTTATACAATTTTAGGTTACCATTGTAATCTTATATTTTAGATTTAACTCTTAGTTAAATAGTTTAACTTTTACTGTGTCTATTTGTATTCTTACACTATATGGTTAATAAACTTACTCTAAGAATTAAAGAGAACCTAAAGTGGTTCATTAATGAAATATTTAAAATTATTTTATCCCTTTGGCCTAACCATGGATTTTTAGAAATATTATATTAACCAATAATATAGTATTTTTTTAAAAACACATATATGTCAATTTTGATATTATTTAGTATTTGGTTTTTGTGAAAATGGTAACAGAATGATTACTTTATTTAATCAACCCAAAAATGTCATATTAACCTATAAAATTAGTGGAATTCATCAAAATTCTCAAATTACATATATTTGGATATTTATAATATCAATTATTTTAATCTGTCATTAATAAGGTAATTACTACATCATCATTGTGTCATAAATAAATTTTGTTATTTGGTGTCTAAAAATTATAAATATAATACCATTATGAAGGAAATTTTTTTTGAGCTCTAATGAATATTTATAGTCGAATTTATCTTATGTATAACCCTATATTAAAAATTGTAGTTATTAAACTTTGAATTTTACTCTTTTGACTCTTCTTTAAATAAAATAATAATAAATGTCCTAATCTAATCCAAGTAGACCAAAGAGGAGCATATTTTATTCATAAGGTTATTTTTGGTCAAATTACAGTTATCCAATAGAATTAGTACATGTTTTAGGGTAATTATAATATCATGTTTACCCTTAATTACCATATTTACTTTTAACTGTGGTAAATAAAAGTCAAAAGTTACTATTCACCAAAAATTATTTTCATCTTATTGAGCAAAATTTTACCTATTTATGTCAATTGTGTCTCTCAGATTTTTGAAATTCAACTCACAAAATTGGTAAGATTATGTTTTATGAAAATTTGCAAGTGCTCCTAGAAGGTGGGTAAAAGAAGGTAAATAGTTCAATAAAATTTTATAGATCTAATTTTATTATAAAATTACTCCAATTAATTAAATTAAACATATATAGGTGTTTATATCTATTTTTATTTAAATAAATTTAAATAAAATAAATAATTATTTAAAAAAAAATCGATTTTAAACTATAATGCTGCATTTTTCACTATTCATAAAAAATTGAATGTTTTATGAAAAATACCAAAATTTCACTCTAAGATAAGTTTGATATTCCAAATTAAAAATATGAATTCTATTTTACCAAATTCAAAAACTAAAAGTTTCATAAATTAATTTAAAATAAATTTCCCATTGTCGAAACTGAAAAGTAGGTTTTTAAAAAGTAAAAACTGTCAAAAGATTGACATGTGTTTATGTCAAATTTAAATGTGAAATTACATATAATGACCTAAATTATATTAAATGCTAAAAATATAATCTAATTATACTTCAAAAAAAATTCAAATTCATAATTTAACCCTATAAATTATTTCGATTAAATAAGTTGTTTTCAATTAAAATTTTGTATTTTTCAATATTCATCACAATATAAAAGTTATCATAAAAGTACCCAAAATTTATTAAAAATAAATTTTTATGTTCCTATTCTAATGAAGAATTTAATTTCATTAAATTGAATATATAAGAGTTTCAAATATTGGTTTTAAAAAGGGGTTTCCATAAGAATGTGTTATAATTGCATTTTTAAAAAAATAGACATTTTATCAGAGAAAAATGAATTTGTTCTTATATTATGTCTAATAAACACATCATATGGACTCTAAAATTATAAGGAGTAAATAAAATTCAAAATTTAGTTAATATTATTCAGAACTTCTTTTGAACGACTAGTTTGGTAATTCATAGTGCGCTGAAGCTCTTTGTTACGTATAGGGAAAGCTATTGAATAACTTTAAAGAAAATAACTTACTATGAAATATTGGGGTGATAAATTCTTCCCCCATTCTGGAAATTCCTTCCTCGCAATTTTAAAATTGGGCTTGGGAACTTCATTTAAAGTCCCATATCGAAAATAGAGTCAATAAAACTACCACATTAAAAGAAAGAAAATTAGGTACAAAGGTCACCCGAGATAACTCATACTAGGATTACATATAGGAAAGCATGCATAAGGAAGATAAAATAAGTGTAATGTTCTGATGGAGAGTGTTAGAAAACATGAACAGAAGAAAGTTAACAACAAGAAAACCACAAACTTGTGATGGGATAAACGGTCATTAGTTTCCCAATAGGAAAAGTAAAGGGACAACGTTTTTTTTGTTTTAAGTTCAATTTCATAATGTTGAAAATTTATTTATGAGATTGACTAAGAACATAAATAGATATACTTATTTTTTTTTGTAGAGTTTCATCCTTTAATAAATTTCTACCACTAACTCATCTTTTTTTCAAACGATGAGTATTCAAGATGACTTGGTCACACCTAAATTTCTAGAATCAACTTCTAGAGAATAACATGACCCACAAAGGATAAACTATATATTTACATTGTCTCTAAAGATAAACAAAAACCAAAATGGTTATTTCAAGATCAGATAATCACAAAAAAGGATATTCCTTTAGAGAAAGAAATACAAATCTTAATTTCTAAAATTAAAGCATTAATACCCTAAGTTCAATAAATACTATTCCATAAACAATTTTCCTTAAAATCCTTCAATATAATCCCAACTAATATTGAAACCCAAAAACTAGGATAATTTGATTACATAGTTCTCCACATTAAATTTTATCTCCAAATAACATCGACTACTCTTAAAGTTACATAATAAAAGAAATTAACCTAATCGCATATAATCTATGATAGGTTAATCATTTCCAAAAATAACCCAAATCACTATAAATCCACAATATAAAAAGATAAAAATACACCATTACTCCTCAAATTAAATCTCATAGTATTCTATTCTCCTTAGGCATATAGTGTTCCCAACACTATGAACGTCTTCCAAAATAATATTTATCAATTAATCACCAAATCATTTTCCCATACTAAGTATATCAATTTTATAAGACATAAGATCACAAATCAACTTTTTATTGATCAATAATGTCATTTAACTAAAAACAATTAGTCGCACTAACTAGGGACTTCAGATAGTCATGTGGAAGGCAATAAATCCAAATTGCACTCTGGTTGTGGGTTTGATTTCTCATATCTTTGTCCGATGCGATTGGTTGTCACATGGTCTTCGTGTTTTCCTTTTTCAAAAACTATATTTTATAACATTCCCAAAATGAGAAAAATTCTTCAAAATAACCATATCATATTTTCACCAAAAATTTTATCTCATACCTCACATTTTTATCACAAAATTTAATAACTTGTAATTTCCTTGAATTTAAGGATCATATAAACACTTATAGTTATTTATAACTATAATAGAAAATATAATTCTTCTTAAAATAGAATTTTCACATAATAAGTTGTAGGGTTACACATATAAGAGAAAAGTCTTCCAATGTAATCCTATAAAAAAAGAGCACTATTACTTTTAAACATTACACTATCCATTTATTTTCACATTGGTTCTTTCTTGACTAAGATGTTATCTTATAGAATAGGGAATTCTCTAGGTTAATGCCCAGGTCCACTTCATTAACGACAAATGACTGTAAATGGACTCTAGGGATCATTTTTATTTTCTTCCATAGTACTCATCATTTTTTCTTAGAAATTCTTGACCTTATGTCCTTCTTTCCCACACATAAAGCATTTATTTTTTCTATTGAGACACTTTCCTAGGTGTCTCCTTCCACATTTTCTACATGATGGAAATTGAGATTTCTTTTCTCCATGGTCTCCACTGCTAGATCTCTTATCATTCACCTCCTTTCACTTCTTTATTGAGTCTGGGAGTTGATTAATATAAAGGTTTTTATCAAATTTTTAGAAAACTAATTCAACATGAACATGATATCTTTTACACCTATCAACAATCCAATTCTTTTCTCATTTCCACCATTGTGCCCACCTTGTACAACATGTTCAATATTACTATGACTTCCTTGGAATCTAGCCATTGACTAACAAAGTAAAGCATAGTGTGAGTCATAAACTCATTTAGAGAATATCATAACACCTTATTATCAAACTAAAACACCTTAGGATTAACCAAGGTTATTTATTCTCATATTAAATTGAAATCCTTCAAATCTATTTGTAAAGAAAATCCGAATTATCCTAAGCATATCCACTAGGAGTGTTGTAACCAAGAGTGCAGTAAGGTCTGTTTTCGTGTACTAGGATACCCTGGGTCAAGCCCAAAACTCGTTGTTAGAGTTTTTACTCCTAGGTGCATCTGTGCCAAATATGCCTCTATCCGCTCGTATCTAGATAGGGATGTATTGCTTAGAAAACCCACATAATATCTTCATTACCAAATTTTTCGAATGTTCTTCTATAATAATCATCAATGTCTATCTTAGGGTAGTGTTTTTTAATCATAGTTTTTTCTAAATATAGCTTCCAAGGTTTATACTAAACTTCCTCTGATACCAACTGTAACATCCCGACCCTAGTTACCCAGAATCAGTACACTATTACATAACATTGGCATGCTACAAGGAATCATTTCTTGAAATATCAATCAGTTTTGTAGCCTTGGAAGTACTAGATACATACATTAGTTTTACATTACATAATGAAAGAAAACAACTTGTCCCTGTTTAACACTCTTATATCCCATAGCCTATTCCTATAGGTTAATTTTAATATACTTCTTTGCATACTGGGAAAAATAAAACATAAGAAAGGGGTGATCTTAGATTCTTAGTAATGATAACAATATAGGGAAAACTGTCATAAATAAGAATAAACATTTAAGGTAATGTATAAGACCAGAACACAAACCTTTTAATCTTAAACATCAGTACAATATGGAAATGATAAATCAAATAATTCCATTTACTTATTAACATGGATATTATACTAGTCAAACAATCACATGTAATTCCAATACCCAATTTCATAAGGAATTAATTCATAATTGCAAACTACATAACCACATAGTCCAGGCCTTGTGCCAAGACTACAAATAAGATTTTGTAAAGGCCTTATGCGAAGACAATATTTTGTCTCATGAGACCTACCGATGCATCGAGAAGCCATAGAATGCTCCACTTATAACTCACAATGTCCAACGAATTCCTCATATGAAAGGGTGAAACATAATCTAAACATTTGAATTAAAACTAGCATTTGAACTGTCAACACTTTAACCAAAAACCATGAATGGTATAAAAATAACACATCCACAGTTAAACATAACTCAATAAAAACAATATTGAAGATTTTGTTATAAATAATTATCCTCAATCAATATTAATGAAGGATATTTACATAGATGAAAATAATCATCAAAACTATTTGAGAGAAATATCCCCCTTTTTCTGGAAAACATTTAAAAGTATCACTATTTATCAAGCAGCTTTTTAAAATAGATTTTTGAATAAAAGTGTCCCATACCAATTTGAAACTTTTAAAAGGAATTTTAATTTTTAAACATTAATTTCCATATTTAAAAATACTTAAACCCCTTTTTAAAACATGCACATTAATGAGAATGATTTAGAAGAATAAAATTTTAAAATATTTAAAATTATATTTTAGTTAGAGTTCCCATCCAAATGAGAGACACTAGAATACAAATAATTGAGGTAATAAAAACTTAATAATATCATGTGAATAATGTAATCATGATATATTATGTTAAAGTATATTATATACACCAAATAAAAGTGAATTGGCGCATAAAAACAAAGAAGTATCAATGGAATGTAAGTTGAGTTGAAATCCATTATAAAGACTGTATCCTTAGGTTAAGGATACATCAAGGAAATAATTATGTGTAAAAAATATAAATACACTTTTCATGATTGGATATTAAGTTTAAAACAATCATAATACATTCACACATATTCTTGTAACAATAATACCAATGACTTGGATGTTTAACTCAATTAATGAAAATTGTGTTAAGATTACTCTTATCAAGTTCATATCAATGACTTGAGAATATATCAATGGAGTGATTATGTGTATCAAAAGAATAACCACACAAAGGATAGTGTAAATCACTACATAAATAAATAAATAGGTATTTCTCAAATAATCATGGAGTAAAATAATCAATGAAGTTTGCATAAAACCCAATGAGTAGAAATCGAAATTAGAAATTCCCTTACCGATTTGGTGACTTACGAAACATACACCCCATGAAAGAAAGATCATACAATGAAGATGTAAATACTAATACATTAAATTATATTTAATAATTAATACAATCATAGGAAGAACATACACCACACAAAAGGAAATAGTGGCAATATAGCATGAATCTCATGTTAATAAGAATTGAGATGAAAACCCCTTACCATGTTGTAATCAATCGAATCGTATGAACAAAATTTAATAACCACAAAATTAATCACAGAATATCATGAATACAAATAGAAACATAATAATACATATCAAAGGGTAGTACACAATACACCATATGTAATAAATAAGTGGCAACTAATGGAAATCTCACAGAATTAAAAGTGAGATAAGAAACCCCTTACCTTGAACTTTGCTTTGGTCGAGGGTACATTTAACCTCTTTTATAATGATCATAGTATGTTATTAAATTATACCTGAACCATATTAATATTTATTATATCATAAATGATTAATTTATTACTTTTTACTACCCATTGAACAATGATTTCCATGTTAAATTAACATTTTGTGTAATAATCATTTTCTTTATCGTACATGTTTTAACTTGTTATTCTTGATCGTATCATATAGACCATGATTTAAATAATTCTAGAATATAAAGATTTATTTTTATATAATATATATTTCTAATATATATATTTCTAATAGATAGATATATGAAATGGAACGCACCATTAATGGAGACGGTAGGTCTTACGTACGCATAAACGTTGTTTCTATTTTCAAATCATATTGAACGGAAGTTAGTGAATAAGATATATGTAAGTACATATATATATATAATATCATTATTATTCCATATATTACATAATTATTAATAATATATATTTTTACAATCATCTTTGAATGTTGAACATGGGAATGAATCTAAGTGCATCGTGGAGACGGTAATTCGTACGTACGCACAAATGACAATATCATTATATTGATGGTGGAATCATATGTAATTGGATGTTATATCATATATATGTAATCATTAAAATGTTATATTTATTATTTACATCAGTTATACGCATTATTATACCCATCCAAATAATGAAGTGTTTGAATGACAAACTACACCACGACGTGGAGACGGTAAGTTGCATGTACGCACGTATGGTGACTTTGTCATTTATAGGATTGACAGAATAAAGAATATGGCTGAAACATATTTATAATAACATCAATTTATTTATGAGGTACTTGAGTTTTTATTTTGGTTTGGAAACAACAAAGAAAGTGAAAGTGGAAGAAGAAAAGTACTTGAAAGATAGTGGTGAAATTATTACTTCTTCTTCAGTTGTTTCCTTTTGATTTGATCAAAAGGGATCCATATGTAGGATTTCGGATCAACGTAGCACTCTAAGTTTATTTGAGGGATGTTGGGAGGATATTTGGGCAGGTTTTGGCCGAGAAAATGGCTTTGGAGGTGTGATTTTGAGAGAATGGTATGTGCCCTTTTACAAGAGGGGTGAGCGTCACTTTAGGAAAACCTTGAAATATTATTTTATAATAAAATCATTTTCGATTTATAATGGATCAAAAATGATTTATTTTGAATCCAAGGTAGTTATGGGTCGAAAAACATTCAACCAATATGTTTTTGACAAGTTTATTTTACCATTTTAACCTCATCTTTTAGATTTAACTGTTAGATAAATAGTTTAACTTTTACCATGTTTTCTTGTATTCTTACACTATATGGTTCATAAACTTACTCTAAACTCACAGGAGAACCTCAAGTGATTCATTAATGACATATATAATATTATTTAATCCGTTTGGATGAACCTTAGATTTTTAGAAATATTATATCAACTGATAATATAGTATTTGTTTTATAAACTCATTAATGTCAATTTTGACATTATTTAGTATTTGATTTTTTTTAAAATCATAAAATCATGATTAATTAGAAAAAAATATATTTACTCAACCCTAAAATGTTATATTAATTTAAAAATTAGTTAAATTCATCAAAACTTTCAAATTACATTTATTAAGATACTTATAATATCAATTATATTAGTCATTCATTAATAAGGTAATTACTACATCAACATTATGTCATAAATAAATTTAATTATTTGGGGTCTCAAAAATATAAATAAAATACCATTATGTAGTAAATATTTAATATTTATAATTAATATTTATAGTTGAATTTATCTTATGTAATACCCTATGTTAAAAATGGTTTAGCTATTAAACGTTGAATTTAACTCTTTTAACCCTTCTTTAAATAAAATTATAATAAATGTCCTAAAATATTAAAAGTGGACCAAAGATGATAATATTTTATTCCTAAGGTTGTTTACAGTCTAATTAAACTTATCTAATAGAATTAACACATGTGTTAGGGTAATTATAATATCATTTTCCCCCTTAATTGTCCTATTACTTTTAACCGTGGTAAATAAAAGTCAAAAGTTACTATTAAAAAAAATTGGTTTCATCTTATTGAAACAGATTTTACTTACTGATTTCAACTGTGTCTCTCATATTCTTGAAATTCAACTCACAGAAGTGGTAAAATTATGTTTTATGCAAATTTGTAAATGCTCCTAGAAGGTGGGTAAAAGACGATAAAAAGTTCAATAAAATTTTATACATCAAATTTTATTATAAAATGAATCCAATAAATTGCATTGAACTTATATAAGTATTATATATATATTTTTACTTAATATAAATTTAAATAAAATAAATAATTATTTAAATAAAAATTCGGTTTTAAACTATAATGCAGTGTTTTTCGATATTCATCAAAAAGTGAATGTTTTCTGAAAAATACCAAAAATTCACCCTATGATAATTTTGATATTCCAAATTCAAAAATGAAGTATATTTTTAAAAATTCAAAGCATTTAATTTGAATTAATTAATTTAAAATAAATTCCCATTGCCGAAACCGAAAAGCGGATTTCCAAAAAGTAAATACTATCAAAATATTGACATGTGTTTATGTCAAATTTAAATCGTGAAATTACTTATAATGACCTATATGGTATTAAATGTTAAATATAAATTCTAATTATAATTCCAAACCATTAAAATTCATAATTTAACCCTATATATTATTTTAATTAAAAAATATGTTTTCTATTAAAATTTAGTATTTTTCAGTATTCATCAAAATATGAATGTTATCAGAAAAGTTCCAACAATTTATTAAAAATAAAATTTTATTTCCCAATCCTAAAGAATTTTTTAATTTCATTAAATCAAATATAAAAAACTGTCAAATATTGGTTTTAAACAGGGTTTTCCATTAGATGGTGGTAAAATTTCCTTTTTGAAAAAATACTTCTTTTATCTGAAAAAAATGAATTTCTTCTAATATTATGTCTAGGAAACACATAATATAGATTCTAAAATTATTATGTATGTAAAATTCCAAATTCAGTTAATAGTAATTATAATCGCTTTTGAATGACTGGTTTGCTAAGCCATGGTGCGCTCAAACTCGTTGTTGCGTGTAGCGCAACCTATTGAATTACTTTAAAGAAAATAACATACTATGAAATCTTGGGGTGTTACAACACATCATGGTTATGAATATGGTTTTAAATAATTTTTTTTCATTGATATATTAATAAAAAATCATACCTACATGATGGAAGAACATATAATATAAAATTTTAATTTCAAAACATCACATAAAATCCCAACATGTAAATAAAAAACCTAAAATGACTCAAAAGAATTTTGGTACTGGGACTTCATCTGTGTCTCTTGATCCCATGTAATATCATCCAATTCACCATTCCAATACTATAAAAAACCAATGGGATGGTTTTTTCTCATGGTAAATTCTCTTGATGATCCTAAAGATTCTACTAGTTTATCAATGAACATCATGGAATCCTCAATATCCAACTATCCCTAGTAAATTCTATGGGTGTCATCATGAAGATATCATTGAAGTTGTGAAACATGGAAGACGTTGTGGATCAGGTCCATTCATGGAAGAAGTTTCAATCAGTAATCCACCTCACCAACATGCCCCCAACAACTTAAAGGTCCCTACAACCTGAGGTAAGAGCATACTCTTCATGACAAACCTCCACTACCCACATCAAGGGGAAACATTCAAGAACTTGTGGTCTTTATCCATGAAATTTGAGGGCCTTCTCCTATGATCAATATAATATATCTTCCTATACATTAATATTTTCATCTTCTATCGAAACAACTAATACTTCTTTTTATTACACTACCACACATCAAATCAATGAACTACTAACTCCACAACCTCAACCCAACATAGTGTAGAACAACACAATTGATCATTTGAAACCTCAAATGGGGCCATACTGATGGATGAGTAATAGATGTTGTAGTAGGAAAACCCAATAAATGGAAAATCATTCTCCAAAGATACACTAAATACTGAGATACACTCATGTAGTATATGCTCTAATTTATAGATAGTCCCTCTGTATGTTTTTTCATATAAGGGTGGAAAGCAGTTATAAGGCATAATTGACAGACAAAATCATGATGTAATCCCCTCCATACCTGAGAGGTAAAACCAGCATGCTAATCCAAGATAATTGACCTCTGTACTATATGTATCCACACCACCTCTTCTAAAAACTGACCTTCCAAAAACAAAAATAGTATATGACTCCTTGATCACTAAGATGTGAGTTTATTTCATCAACCAATCAATGATTAATTAGATAGCATCAAAACCTCTGAGAGCTCAGGGTAATCGTGTGATCAAGTCCATTAAGATGTCATCCCATTGACACTAAGGATCATACAATGGATACAAAAAACATGCATTAACCTGATTCTCAGACTTTACCTATTCACAACCCAAAAATAAATCCACAATCTCTTCCACCACTATTTTTATCTCGACCCACCAAAACCACATCCAATGACAATGGTACGTCTTAGAAAATTGAGGGTGTGCCTATAAATGATAGATATGAAACTAATAGAGGACTCCTTCATATATATCAACTAAAACGAGAACCATAACAAAAAAATAACATCTACTTCCAACCATGCTATGACCAACCCTCTAGGGCATCATCATGGCCAACGCAATCACACATCACCTCTTCCTATGATTCCCCCCACTGAGACTCTACCACCTACCATATCACAGATGATTTTACTTCCATATGAAATAATCAACCTCCACCATCAACCACCCTCACATCTTAGTGTTGGAAAAATATATCATCCATCCTTTTCCATTAATCCCCAAAATCTATAACCACATCCTTCTACAACATCAATCTCAAATAATCGGCTACAATATTCACCTTTCCTGAGGTTTATAATGTCTTGAAATCATAATCATAAAGAAACTCCATCCATCTATATTTTTCAAAGATTCAAATCACATTGGGGTAATATTTACCTCAAATTATTATGATATGTGAAGACCAAAAAGCACTACACAATGAATATATTTAGCCGCATCTTCAAGGAAAACAAAAACTCTCCTTACTCAATATCATAGGTGCAATAATTACACTCATGGGGATAAGATTTTATAGAACTATTAGATATCCCAACCTTTTCTTATATTGAGACAATCCTAATACAATATAGGAAACATCAAAAAACACCTCAAACATCACCCCTTCCTATAGAAATTAAACCATTTGATCACTGAATGATTTATTATCCAGTGAGTCAAATTTTTTCTAACACTAAGAAGTCCAAATAAAATATTAGTACTTACTAGTCAAATCTTTTACTAACATTAAAATATGAGAGAAAGTAGACACAAAATTTGGGCCATATCCAGTCAGACTAATGAAACTATAAACCTCTACCACGTTCTTAGGATATACTCATGAAACAACTACCTCGACCTTTGATGGGACCATAGCAACTCCCTATTAGGAAAACACATACTAATGAAAATAAATATATCATTTCCTGAACTTATAGTTGGAAAACATTCCATAATGCTTGTGGCATCGAAGAACCTTTTGGATGGCTTTGAGATTATTGAAATTCTCTACTTCTGATCACATGTAAATAAATATGTCATCAATGAACGTGAATACAAACTAGTCTATGAATTCAAGGAACATGGAAGTCATGAGTCTCATGAACACAATTGGTGCATTTTTCACATTGAATGAGATGACAAAAAATTCAAAGTGACCATAACTATAGTGATATCCATACCACATATCAATCTTATAGAAGCAAATCCGCATCCTCAAATGGTCAAAATTATTATTGATCCTCAAAAAGGGATAGAAATTCATGATCCTCACCTAGTTCAACAACTATTAGTTTATGAAGAACCTAATTGTATCATTAACCTTCTTGGAGAATAACACTAAAGTATACCATGGTGACACACTAATTTGGATAAAACCATTCTACATTAGGTCATCAATCTGAATTCTCAATTACCACAACTTATAGGAATCAATCTGATAAGGATCCAGTGAAATAATTGAATCATAGGACTATAGATCTATCCCAAACTTGACATCACATAGATGGGGTAGAGTCACAAAATCCTTGGGAAAACATAAAAAAACATCCAAAAAACATTTAGAACCTCAATAATACCGGCCTTTATTGATTCCATAAGAATATCATCCCTAAAATAAAGAAGGGGAACAACATTTCTACTACCCACTTTATGACACTACTCACCAATGAAAGTTGAATGATGTTTATCCACTTCTAATAACAAAAATACTCTTATTAGGCATTCAATAATGGAATGCATAGAAAACAACCAATTGATTTTGAGTATGAAATAATATGAACACATCTAAACAAGTTAAACATCTCAACATGACTGATGTCGCCTCATCATATGTTTATATACCCAGCACATATCAAACAATGTTTTCTAGCCTTCAAATGGATTTTTTAACATTAGGAGAACATGAATATTCTCTATTTATAGTTATAAAGAATGGATTATATTGGGTATATTATATGTGTGAAAAGATGCTAAACAAAAAAAGGAACAATAAAGGGAACTAAAAAATTAATCAAACATTTAACAATCTTGGGAACCTCTAAAATTTCCACCTCTACTGCATGTAACTGATCATGGTTTCCTTTTATACAACTCTTTTGATGGAAAACTCCATGACTATACTCAGTTTGAGGACCATGAGTAAGAGATATATCTGAAGGTTGTCCTCTACCTAATTCTTATCCTCTAAGTAGGGAAAAATCATGTTGCATGTGCTACTAAAACATCCTTGCTAGAAACTACAGATGTGATTGAAATTTACCCTAACAATTCCCAAAAAACTATTATCAAAGAACCATTAGGAATGGGTTCTGGAAATGGACATGAACTCCATAAATAAAGATATCTATCCCCAAACACCCATAAAAAACATAGAAACAAAGAGCCATAGAAGTCTGGAGAGTAATATACTGGGGTAGACTACCTAATGGTCTAACCCATGAAGCACCAAGTAGATGAAATCTACTACTAAAACCTATACCCCTCGATGAACCATGTTTTCACCACTCTTGTAGTAAACCTCCATGAAATTTCATGTAATCTATCACCTCCTCCTTCATCTGAACTTCAAAGTATGTTGGAAATAAAAATGGAGTCACTTCATACTTTATATAAGGATGGAGTTCCCCATCTAGATGGTGAGAATTGGAAACCATATCATGAAAAAGGATGATGGTGAGATACAATCAACCCTTGAACTTGATCCCAAGATCTCACACTAATAGTATCCCTTCTAAAGTGATAAAAACTCATGCATCTTCAATTCATTAATGTTCAAAGACATAAAATCTGAATGTAACTCTATTATGTAAATATAACGACAACATTTATACCTAATTTCTCTCGCCAAATAATAGTATACCCCACTAACATGAATATCCTCAACTATGAATGACCACCAATGGGACCCAGTACTCATCCTTTCCATATATCAAGCTGAAATAAATCTCTAGTTTCTCCAAAAAACTATATATCCACATCATAGTTGTTTCCCTCAAACTTACATAAATCATGTTGTAGAAATTCAAGCAACACCCTCTACCACTTATTATCATCCTTAATCGGATAACCCCTTCAGTGATCAAGTGGGTTAGCTGAATGAACCTCTACAACCTGATCCATGTGCGGATGAATACCAAGAGCCATAGCTAAAATGGAATCAAATATTTCTTAAGCCCGATGGTGAGGAATTTTATTATGATTTATATAATTCATTTTTTGTTCCCCAAAACCACTCAAATATGGATATGAACACATGTCATCATGATGTATGTACCTCTCCAAGGTCTATACCTTGCATGCACTGACACCTCACTTTTTTATTCAATAATATTAGAGTATGTAAACAGATCATGAAGGCAGTAAAATCATGTGTCCTAGTCGGTCTCCCTAGACTTTGTCATTTACCATGATCAACTGACACTATTTCTTTACTAACCCATGAAATACTCAGAATTTGTAACTCCAAACTCCATCATATCTCTCAAAAACCTCCCCTGATACCACTCGATCATGATCCCCTCTCACAAAAATACATTACAATAAAGTGACCGAGATTATGACCCCCCCCCCCCCAAGTCCTGCCTCCAATTTACCATTGGTTGATGACTAACAATGAGGGTATAAAAATATCACAATAGGAGTAATTTCCCTCCTAATAAAACAATATTGGGAGATGGGATGAATCAATTGTAATAAACTCCATTTCATAGAAAAAAGTAAATCTAAATACAATCCCAAAATGTATATAGATTAAAACTGATATTGATAAAAGTCTCAAAAAGTAATTACCCAAAATAAAAGTTGATACATAAATATAGAAACTGTTCAAATGTATGACCTATAAATTTCATTCACGATTCACATAATCCTCCTATAAACATGAAAATTAGTTTATATATGTAGGGAGAGTATGCTAGTATATATAGTAGGTAAATTAAAGTCTCTATTTCAACAGTGAAAGAAGCATACTAATTCACCTGTGAGAAAACAGAATAACTGAAACGCACCTAAACTGTTCAACATACCAATCCCCATACTCACCAACGCATTCCCACAAAATAAATATTGTCAAGTAGAATAACATGAAATGAATAGTATCGATTAAGGATACCCTACACCACTTTCCCACTAGTTCTATTCTCTCCCACCGCAATGTTGTATGTATAGGTGTGTCCATATCTTCCATATCACAACTCAATCACCCCCCCTCCCACAACATGGTCATCACATAAAATCTCCCTAGAAGAAGCCTAGTTCATCACATCACCCCTCACTGCCCCACATCATCATAATCACATCACCTATATATTCCCCACATCACGTTCATCACATAACATCTCACCAGAGGACACATAGACCATGTCATAACCATAGGAGTAGGGTATCATGAATATGTAAGTCACTAACCTCATATCCTCCCACACCATGAATAACCCCACCATAATCCATCTCATTATCTCAATAACGTACTTTTGACTTATGTCTGTCACAACTCGTGCATTTCATCAATTCCTTGATGAGAGAGTATGAAGGATCCAGTATCCATCCATCCATCAACATCACCGGTATGTGGGGAAATACCCCCTCCCATATACATATATGGATGTCATAACATGGTTCTTGATGTGGATGTGGTGCGTATATAAAATATTAAGGAACATACATGATATATAAATACATTTATCTACCCCCAATCCCAACTAATAGATTCACAACAATGCACTAACCATATCTCAACACCACCAATTAGCCGTATAACATTAACACTTTTGTAGTGACCAATAAATTAAAACAAAAAACCAAAAAACCACAATTTACATTTCACATTGCACCATATCCTTACAAATACATTAATTTTCTAGATTTATCCATTACCGTACAATTCCATTTCAACATCCCATTTATTTATATTTTGATCCCATTATTTATTATATAAACATTAAAAAATTAAACTAATTTTCCAACATAGATTCAAGATTCTGATATTCATTTAAACCCAATTTTTTAACCAACCCATCCAATTTCAATTTTAAAATTATCATTTATTTAATCCTATTACTACACGAGAAAATCTAATAACACTGTAGATAACAACAATAAATATCTCATCATCCTCAACAAAGAAATATCACATTACCACCATCATAACCACAACCACCTCCTCTCACAACCTCCACATCACCACCACTTTCTATCCTAACTGCCCCACAGTATGGACTCACAACCCGTCACAGATTCATATATCAAAACAATTTCAACCACACATCACATATAATTTTTCTAATTTATCAATGTGATTTTTATTATTTCAACTTCACTTTTAAGGTTACTCTTAAAAAAGTAAATTCATATAGGGGAAAACTCTTCATTAGATTTATTTATGTTATTAGATAATTTCTATTTTGGGTGATGACAAAAAATCATACAAATTTGAGTTCAATAACACCACAAATACAAGGCAAGAAAAGACCCCCAATGACTATGACTTCTGATAGGGAATAGGTTCATAAATTTCACTATATCAATAATAATATCAAATATATAAAAATTTTGATTTAATACCCCTTATCGTTAAATTAAATATAACTGATTAATTTATCATTTTTAAGCCAGATGCAACCATCTCCCCAAAACATCATAAATTTATAAACCCCTCTTGATTGATATAATTGATACAAAATGAAGGAATATCCATACCGAGAAGAAAGAAAATTTACAAAATTTTTAATTTCAAAAGCAGGGGCACACACATCAAAGGAAAACACCTACATGGAGCTCAAACCAACTACACCAATAATGTTCCATGACTACAATGGAAAAGTATCTAGAACCTCCTATCTCAATATAAATTAATCTAAAAAGAATAATGGAATGATATTATTTTTATAATGAATATAATTGAAACCAGTGGGATTTGATATGGTTTAAATTCACCATTTATGGTGGATCTCATAAAATCCACCGATTATTCCATTTAAAAGGGCTCCACACTTTTCTGAAATAAAAGATATAATTATCATCATTTAAAAAGGCACATAATTATATTAATTATTTTTTTTAAATAATTTTTCATCAAAATATGACTGTAAAAGGGAAAATATTGAAATTATGGAATTTAGGGAACATGCTAATATTGTTTTATACTATTAAGGTGCTACTATTAGAAACTATTGTTATGTGATACTATTAGGTTCAACTTCCAATGTGTTACCATTAGGAGATACCATCAGTGAGCTATCGTCAGGTGTTCCACTAGTGTGATATTGTGAGGTTCCACTAACAGTTTTCTACCATCAAGTGAAACCACAAGTGTGTTACTTTCATGTTCTTCATCCTTTGTGAAATAATCATTTGATACCTCTAGTGTGATGTCATCATGTGCTACCATCAGTATGATACTTTTAAGTGCTACCTCTTGTATGTTACTGTTAGGTACTACCACCATGTGCTACTGCCACAGTTCTACTGTCAGGTTATAATAAAAGTTTACTACCATCAGGTGGTACCACTAGTGTTCTACCTTTAAGTGATATCACTCCCTTGATGTAGTTATGTGCTTATATCAACCTCCAAAAATTGCTTTTTCCTCCAAAACACCTCCAAACTCATCCGTTCCTCCTCCATACACCTATTGACTTTTCTCATACACCTTAATCACTATATTTCCTACAATGTCATTGGCCAAATGTTTTGGTCCATTATAATTTGAACCAATTTAATTACTATATATTATAAAATTAACTTCTAAAATAAAATAGTAAATGTGATGAATAAATAGTTTAGTCGAAAAGGTAATTTTGACCATTATGGATTATTAATCTTATTCCATATTGATTACCAATTAAATGAGTGTTAATTATTTATGTTTTTGTACATCATGTTATATTCATTATTCTAATTACTCTGATTTAATTAATTCGATATCAATTCCATTTTATTATTAATACAATAATTTTAAAATGATCATTTAACCATTATTGTGGTAATTTGTATTAATCCTAACAATCTAAATTTTATACTTAGAAAACTAAATTTTACAAAATAGATTGTATTTATATAATTATCTAAAATATAAGAATATATTTATTAAATTAACTTTCTAGGTATATGAAAATTAATCCTCTGGTTAGCGCATGTTACTTGAAAAAACACCATATTTATATAAGAAGTCTTTTTTAAGAAAAAATATTTATTATCATGATAGAATTATAAATTCCATTGATTCTAAAAAAATTAAAATAATAATTTTTATTAAAAAATTTATTTAACAATAAAACAATTAAAAAATTTCATTTCATTATGTTATAATTAATTAAACAAATTTTTTGAAAAAACAATTCATTAAATCAGTATATAAACTTCCAAAATGTTGAGCACATGTATAGAAATTTAAAAAACATATTTTAAAATACATTATAATACATTATATTATATAATTTTATTGGAAATGTTTTAAAAATAATTCTATTTTTTAATATAATAATATAATTTCTTGAATGTGATGACATTAATAAAATTAGTATTTTTATTATTCATTACAGAAATTAAATATTTCTGAAAAAAAATTCACTTAAGCTAATATGAATATGATAAATCCAACAAACATTTTTTGTAAAATTTAGTTCCTAACCATTATAGACTTAACATTAAAATTGAATCATAAAATATCCTTAAAACATTTTTTCTATCACAAATAATTTTTTCATATATCATCTATTATTTTGAAATTAGTTATAATCATAAATATATCAAACATAAAAAATATAAATTTTATAAAATATATTTTAATCATGAAGAAATATTTTATTAGATTCATACATCTACAAATTTTGATGAATTAGAACTCTATTACTAATGTTCATGACTTCTAATATTACTGATTAATTATATTTGTCTATCCTCATTTGGTATTGGTATTCCATGTGGAGAAGATAATAAAACATAATAATTAATTAATTGTGAAAAACATTTTTCCTTTTATTCTATAACCCTTAAATAAATTGCATTCCCTAAATTTCAGTTATCGTTTACTAAAGGGAGAATCTATGAGATCCTTGAGAAACTCAAAATATATATTTAAAAAGATATTCAACTCATTATCCTTAGTAATTCTAGGAAACTAATTATAAAAAATATTATTATTAAGAGTTATACAGGTCTACCTTTCGCAGCTTAATTTCCTTCATTTTGATTCAAAAAAATTACAATATCCAAAAAATATTATGATAATATTCAAAAAAAAGTAAACTATGTGAATATGAATGTGAAATAATAAGATTCCTTCTCCAATTAAATATTCATTTAAACCTATGATGCATTCTTATAAATTCTTCCATATATGATTAATCTTATGAATCTCTTGGTTTTACCTAGGTTAGCTTAAGTTGTGATCACTCATACTTCTTAAATTAATCACTAATTTTAATTTGGAAATAAATCCTACATAACGGTTTATAAATTGTATTAAATAAATAAAAACCTATCTCATGTGGGTGTCTATCTTTGTGATTATTCTTAGTCTCCCTCATAATGAATCAGGGTGATGATCAATTCATTGCTCAACTAACCCTTTTGTGGTGATTAACTATAGGGGAATCTGTTCTTCAACTGCATCCATATTCCAATATCCAAAAAGTGATGTATTACTAAGGAAACCCACTTACTTAATAGTTTACCAACATTTCGGGATATCAACATATACTTAGTCTTGACTCTAGGGTTTTTACTAAGGTTATTTAACCTAATACTGATGGTGGATAAAAAATCTTCAAAAAAATTGCTAAACAAATGATAAAACTAACTAAATAATTATATGATATCAAAAAATGTGACACATAATAAAATCAGATAAATAGTATATTAATTTACTGATTTAAATAAAACATCACCCAATAGTCGCACAACCCAAATTTCAAAAGCATTGTTTTCCTAGAGATTAGCTACATAATCATATTATTTTATATCACATAAAAAATATATCCATAATTTGGCTTTATAGACCCTTTCAAGACATATTTCATGATACAATTATCTTCATAACCTAGAGATCTGAAGCAAAAGAAAATAGAGATTTAAAATGCATGGTAAGGGAAATACATATCATAAAATATTAGGGCATAAAAATAAATAATAATATGATAAATATTAAAATAACATAATAAAAAACCAATGTACCAAGGACAAAAACCATAAAACATGATGAATAAAATTATATCATAATAAGATCATTATAGAACCCTAAAAGAAATGGTTTGGTTCAAAACAATACCAATAATCTCAAAACATGTGGGCATGATATAAAAAAAAGAATACTATAAAAATAAGGAAAGTTATGAAAACATGTAATAACATGATAAACAAGGTGAAAATGGTGAACAATCATAAACATAGGATTATATATCCATTTGAACCTAGAAACTCTCTAACCTTTTCACTAATAAAATTTTAAGTAGATCTTAACACATTCACACTCACCGTTTGTGAGCCTAGAGAGTTTATAAACTCTTCATGTGTTAAATTTTGAGTAGATATTAAATGCATCACACTCACCATTAAAAACCTAGTGACTTTATAACATATTCACACATAAATTTAGGGTCAGATCTTAATTTCATGACACACACCCTTTATGAACCAAGAGACTTTATAACATATTAACTATTAAATTTTTGAGTATAGATTAATGCTTTTACACTCACCCTTTATGAGACATGGGAATTTATAACATGTTCTCAAAACATTCCTATTTCATGAGATATAATACATTACACAATTTATTTTTTAGAGATACAGGCCCCCCTTCATATAATTTATATCTTTACGTACCACTTGAAAATCAAACATTCATCGTCTCGTAAATAACCCATGTCAAAATAATGAGTTTATAAAGAAATTGAATAAAACATCATAACATGAACATAATAAATCTTATAATATCATAACACTCATTTTACAAAAATAAAACATATCATACTAAAATATAAAGGGTGATAAAAACATCACTTCCTGAAAAATAAACCATAGAGGGTAAATAAAAGTGAAAATAAAAAAATCACAAAAAAATTAAAACATTGATGTGTAGCTTGATATGAAAATGGTGGAGGTATTGTATCTCATTTATAATTGATGTAATTCCATCATTCACCATAAAACATATTTCAGCATTCAATTGGTAGTCACTAATTTAATTATTTTTGTTATGAAGAGTTCTAAAAATGATTACTATAGAAAAATCATATATGAATTCTATGTTTTTTGGATTTTAAGAATTAAAGGGAATTTCAAGTTATCTATTGGTTCCTTAGACGTTTTATAGAAGCCTCCCCTATGAATTTGGTTAAAAATGAATTCTGATGGTTCTTTTAAAGGTAACCATAGACCCTCATTATGTGGTTCCGTATAACATGATCGTAGTAGAAAAGTTCTTGGATTTGTTTATGGCGCATGGTGATTTGTGTCATCACTTCAATATAAAATTCTTTCAGTTATTCACATTGTATCATTTGCAATATTTAAAGGATGGAATAATATTTGAATGGAATTTTACTCTATTACCATTGTTCAGGCCATAAGAAATGGTGTTTTTCATCTCCCATGGAGTCTCAAAGCTAGATAGATGGAATTTATGAGTTCCCTGTCCAATATTAACTAGATTATCACACACTCCTATTAAGAGGAGAATAATGTAGTGAATTGTCTCTCCAACAAAGGCTTTTATTTGAATATAACTTGTATAAATGATCATTTATTTGGTTTATCTCTATTTATGATATATATTGTTGTAAAATCCTATATTTCAGACTATTGTAACTATTTTTTTTCACAGTAAACATTCCTTTCCCACTTTGGAAAGAAAAATTAAAAAATATAAGTATAAATTATATTAAAAAATTTTTTAAGGGAAAATAGAGGATTTTGAAAACCTTATTATAAATACTTCCTAAAAATATTCGTTGAAAATAAATTTATCTTTAAAAATGAGATATTAAAAGACTTCAAAAACATTAGCATTAAACATAATATTTTGAAATGTTAACATAAAAAATACCAAAAAAATTCATAAAATATGTGAAACTAATTTGATAACATTTAATTTTATAAATAATCATTAATATTGGAAACATAAAAAATAGATTATTTTTTTAATAAAATAAGTAAAATTACATTGAAAACATTTTATTTTTAAAATAATATTTAATAATGGAACCCTAAAAAGAGAATAATGTTTTCAATAAATGAAATGAAAATAATTTAAAATTTTACGTATAATAAAATATTTAATAGTTGAAACATGAAATATACATAAGGGTAATAAAAATAAAAATGTGAATTATATGATAAATTTTTTAAATGATCGAAAAACCTTTTGATCATTTTGATGTAATCTTATCGAAAACTCATATTTCCAAGATTATTTTTAAACATCCAATTCAAAATAAGGAAAAGGGAAATTTATGTTTTAAAAAGATATCTAGAGGAGAAAAAAATTATTGATGCATTATAATGAATGAGAATTCAAATTCCACTAATGGATTAACACATTTTAGAGGTCTTGATTTTTTTTAATGATGTTGAAAAATAAATTTTAATGACTTGTGTACTTTTTAAATAAAAACTCATCAAGTAGAATGACTATGGAATTGAACATAAAAACCATAAATAAATAATAAGTTCATGATATAATATATCATATAGTTAGTATACACACAACTAAAATTAAATAGGGGAGTAATGTAATCATTGTTTCAATGAAGTGGAAATTTAGATGAAAATATTTTACAACATATGAACCATTATGATAAAATCCCCTTGAAAGGGAGAGAGATTTAAATTGATGTTAAAATTATATGGTAAGTATTATCCAAGATATTACACAACCAATAGTAATTATACACACTATTTATATGAAACTATAAGCATAAAATAAAATATATCTCAAATAAAGAATGATTGAGATGAAACCCATAACATGTTTCTTTGCTTGTTAATGACACTCTAACCTCCTATAAAACAACTCTTAAAAGTAATTTTTTTATAATTGTTTTTAATTATCCTTTCTCGAACCATTATTTATTTTTCAATGAATTTTTATTAGGTTCTATTTATAATTATTTTCTATTATTTTTCACTTCAAAAAAAATTTAATGTAATTTGGACATAAATGTTTTAAAAATGTTTTGTGAAAACATTTGTATTTTCACTTATATTTACCATTAAATGTTTATTATTCATAAAATTAATATTTTTATCACCCTTTATATGTTATTATTGTTATATTTATTTTTGAAAATGGTATTACTATTATTCTATGATTTCCTATGTTCATGTAATGTGATGTTTTTAATGTTTAAAAAACCCCAATATTTTTTCATGATTTCTTCAGGGGATGATGAACGTTATATTTTCAAGTTTTTTATAAATTTGTGGGTTATGATATGGGAGGTACATATATGTCCCTCCATTTCGTTGGGTAAATAATTATATATAATTACATATAAATATTATGTGAATAGGTTAGATAGTTTTTTTGGTCACAAAGGGTGTGTGAAATGGATTTAAGAACTACCCAAAATTTTACATATGAACAGGTTATCAAGTCACTGGATTCAAAAAGGGTGAGTGTATTGGAGTCAATCTATACTAACAATTTTATGTGTGAAAATTTTAGGATGTATCTAGTTTCAAAAAGGTTGAGTGTGATGGCATTAATTTATACCCACGGTTTTATATGCGAACAAGTTAGTGAGTCCTTAGGTTCCCAAAGGGTGAGTGTAGAGGCATTATGCTCTACTCAAAATTTACGTGTCAATTTATTGATCATTTTTTTGGTTTTCAAGGATAAGAGGTCTTTTTTTATTGCGTCACCTTTTCAAGTAATTTATCATGTCATGCCAAGTTGTTATAATTATTCCTAATTTCTTTAGTATTCTGAACTATTTTTTCATGATCACGTGTTTTATGATTATTTATAATATTTTTATTCTATGTCATTTATCTTGTACTTACTTAATGATATTTTCATGATCTTATATTGATCCATAACGTGTTATTATTAGTATACAAGCTATTTTTAGAATTTATTATGTTATTTTTATGTTTCTCATATTCCCCTTCTGTTTATATTTTTATCCTTGATGATAAAACTTGTATATTATTGAGTTCTTAAGCTCACACCTTTCTTAATTTCCCAATCCCCAATTTATGAAGCGGATAAAATCATGTGATATTTCATGGAAGGGTCTAGAGGTGTATGATTATGGTTAAAAAATTTCATGTGTTGCAAAAAAAATTATTTTTATGTATCTAATCTCCAACACACTTAACCATTTTGTACATTGGTTGGGTACTTTTATAGAGATTTATTATTTAAATAATGAGATTAATGTGTTATTTAAGTCATGTTTCTAATGGGTTACATAAGATAGTATCATAGTATGAATTAGTTATTTTGGATATTAGTTTAGATATTTCTATAGATTATTTAAGATACTTTTTGTATTAGGGATAGAGAAGGTTAGTAAAAACCAAAGAGTTGAGTCAAATTATATAGTGATATCCTAAAATACTGGTAAAGTATTAAGTAATTAATTTTCCTAGAAATTATTCCATATATGGATACTATAAATTCGATGTTGTTTTGAAACATATTAACCTACAGGTAATCACTGTAAAAAAAGGTCGGTTGCGAATTCAAACAATCATACCTCTGATGCACGATGAGTGGGCCGAAGACTATGCACCTAGAGAGGAACTCATTTTTTTATTTTATTTATTTATTACTATACTCTTTATGAACCTCTATAAAGTATTAATTTCATAGTTAATTTGAAGTATTATGTTGAAAAGTAATAGAGAACACAACTTAATTTAACCTAGGTTAAACTAAAAGTCTTATAGATTTAACCAAGTGTGGAATAATATAAAAAATTGTATTTTAGAGTGAGAAAGGATTCATTGGAGAAGAATCCTTATAATTGAGCTTTCATATTCATTTATTCATTTAATCAAAAAGTATTGGAAATTATCATAACCTTTTTATTGTATTATTTTTTGGAAACATGAACATTAAAATGATGTTGTGAAGGGTATTTCCCTTTTAACTCTATGAAATTATTTTCGATATAAATATTATCCAAGTATTTTCAAGGATAATGTGGTGGATATCTCAGTAAATGATATATATTTAATTTTTCATGGATCTTTTAGATTTTGTATTTTTTAAATTTCAACTAATTTTTTAGGAAAAAAATTTTTAAGGGGCATAGATTGAAATGACCTATGATTTTGTATCCTTTAAAATTATACAATGTTCTATAACATGCTTCAAACACTAATCACAACATAAAAAACCATGACATATTAAGAATAATTTATTAATGAATATATAATAAACACTAAGATGGTAAACCATTAATGGTTATTTCTATAGTGACCCCGAAATCTCATACATATTTATTAAATATATATAGAAGAACATTAATTACATAACATTTTGATCAATTCCATTATCATGTAGGTCTAGTTCATTTGGAAACATTGAAAAACAAACAATTCGTTCATAATTTATCTATAGATTATCCCATTAAGTTATTTATAACTAGTACCTTATATAGAAACATATTTTCTAACACCATTATTCATAACCATGGGAGAAAAAATGTAAGAAATGGTGAGATCATATTCTCAGTAGGTGTATATAAGAGATATCTCAGAAATCAGATAAGTATACACTGAGCATAAACGTGTGAGAAAAGAACCCTACCATTTGAAATCTATAACCTTCATATCATAGGTCAAAATATTGTGTCATGGAATAAATATTGGAAGATAATTAGCTGTGAATCAATAAATGGTAAAATAACATAATCCATGAGATAATAACATTGATATAAGACATGGAGTTCTTGAATACACATAAATTTATAACTTTTTGAACATGTAAAATAAGAAAATTTCTCAATCATTAATTTAGGGACATGAAATCAGTCCATCATATAAAATTATGGACATGAAGCCAGGTCCATATATAATCTTATGGACATGAAATCAAGGTCCATTAATGATCTTATGGACCTGAAATCCTAGAATATGAATAAACTTATAGACATAAAATCCAGGTTCACGTATAAAATCGTGATCACGAAATCAGGTTCATTCATAACATATTTACCTCCTGATGTATCCATATATACTCAATACATTGAAGGGAGATATAGGTCCCACCTATCATAAAAATAAAATATACATAGGTGTTTTAAAATTTCATTAAACATTCATCATTTTATAACTCATGAAAGGAATCAAATTTCATCAAACTATACCCTATGAAAAAGGGAATGGATTTCATCAATATCTTGTCATCGTAAATATAAAACATATATAAAAAAGAATAAGTATGGCATACATGGATCATATACCTATTATAACTTAATTATTATCAATGTATTTTAGCATTTATGAATTTTGTTTGAAAGATCTCATCGAATAATTCTTGATGTAAATAACCTTTGCATTTTAAAATCACTTCTTTTTTTTAAACATGGCATATATGCATGGAAACATATTATTTAAAAAGAAATATAAAAACCTATAAATGAATATTTAAATCATTCAGGAATCATGATAGAGGGAAAATACACTTAATCTATGTAAGTTAAAAACAAATTCATTCATAATTTTGATCATAAATTTCACAAAGTATATCATTTTGAAATTAATAAAACTATTACATTCAAACCATTCACTACAAAGTCAAAAATGATTAAAAATGAATTTATAAAATTATAGTAGAATATTAAAAATAATCTTGAGAATATTTTTATAAAACATGGACATGAAATATTAATATTCCAAAATATATATTTATTTTTACATAATCTTGAATAAAATAATCTGTTATTAAAATCACTATTCAAAGTGAAAACTACTTTCTTTTCCAAGTATGTTTCAGTTCGACAGTCCCATAAGTATACTTTGATCATGGTACCAAAATTTCTAAAATATTGATATAGGTATAAAAATCATATATTCAAATTATGAACATATTTATAATTATTAATAATATTATAGATATAAAAATGAATTATATTGTTCGTGGAGATGGTAGGTCATATATATGCATGAACATTGTTTCAATTTTTCTACTAATGGAATAAATGAATGTTAAATAATAATTCACAATTTGAAAATATTATTATGTAATAAATATTGATTAAATTAATTATTATTAATATCATTAATTTGAAATATAAATGAAAAAATGAATGACATTACATCATGAAGATGCTTGTACATTTGGATGCACAAGTGACATTATCATATCCCAAAATATTGGATGTTAAAAATATTGACCTGATGTTATAGTTAAATAAGTAAAATTATTTCAAAAATATAAAATATAAACATTAAACCCTTAATAATTACCAACAATAAAATATGTTTATGAAAAATAATTTGTATCAGTGTGCGGATATGGTAAAGTGTATGTATGCATGAGGGATACACTCACTTCTTATTAAATAAGAAAGAGGGTTTACAATGGTGTTTTCATAATCATGATAAATTTTTTTAATATTTATTATAATTAATTTATTATTTTATGATAAATATCATAGATTTAGATAAGTTAAATGAGATTATAAAAACAAAGTGATTAGTTAAAGAAATTACCTATTATTTGAAACGATTCCTTTATATCTCCTCTAATGGTATCTAGGGATGGTTTTCAGAAATTAAAGAACCTCTAGAATGTGTCTAGTTAAGTGTAAAATATAATTTTTAATCTTATTTTTGAGCTCAAATTCTCAAATTGGAGTAATGGATTGTGGTAGGAAGTGTCCTTTTATAGTGTTGGTGAGGGACACTTTGGGAATTTCTTAATGAAAATAAAATATAATTAGACTATTCTTCAGAAAAATAATTTAAAATGGTCATTAATTTGAATATAAGGTAATATATGGTAGAAATATCTTCAAATAATGATATTTTATATGTTTATGTTCTATTATAGACCATATCTTTTGGTTTAACCCCTTAATTATATTATTTTAACATTAAATGTGTTAACATATTTGTCACTCTTAAAAGGTTACAATTTAAGATATAATTTATCTAATGACTCATAAATGGAAAATGTACGAAATTTTAGAGAATTTATATTTCGCATTTTTCCTTATTTTAAATTATTATTTTTTTTAAATAATTTAATAAAATATTACTATCCTAAAATATTATTATTATCAATTTTGACACTACTAATTACATTGACTTCAATAATATCAAGAAAAAATTTATAATTATAAAAAAAAATTTAAAAATAGCCAACTATTAATGGTCATATATAAAATTCTTTCATCACCTTAATTATCTCAAATTTTATTACTATTAATATGTTTAATATCATTTATTTTATTTTCCATACATTGAATAATTACTTGATTTATTATGTGTAAGTATTTAAAGTAATTATCTAATTCCTAAAAATTTTAAATAATTTTCCATAATGAATATAATTTTATTAGGAACAAAATTAATTTTAATATTCATTTATAACTACGTTTTTTCTTATGTGAAGACATATATTATATTTAAAACTAAAATGGCGACATTTTGTCTCTTCCTTTAGCTTAAATAATATATGTCATTTTCATGGTAAAATTTCCATTATAAAACTAAAATTCGAGAAAAATAAGTTAAAGGCCTAATTTAATATATCTAATAAGAATTCAGATGAATAATTTTAGACTCATCACCTAGTTTCAACAAATATTGACCTTATTTACCATTTACAGAGGTGATAAATTTTTCCACGATTATAATTAATTTTGACTATAAATAAAATTGAAATATTTATAAAATTTGAACCTCATTATTATCAATATAGAATTAATTTTTCATGATTTAGTTTTTATATTTGAAAAAATTAATTTTAATATAAACTCATAAAATGCAACGAAAAACAGTTTTTAGAAAATTGCTTTTTTAAGAACAAAAAAGTTCTTATTCCAAATTTGTATACAATAATGATTCCAATGAAGATAGTTAGATTAAATATTATTAAATAATACCTATATTAGTTTGTGGTAAAATTTAATACATAATTATACTTAATATGAAAATAAAATAATCTATTTTTATAAAAATAATTATTTTTCACTTTTCACATAAAAAGACTTTTCCAAAAAAAAATACTAAAATCTCATAAATATGATAACTTTGAAAATTTGATTTATAAAATAAAGTTATTATTGGAAAATATTTTTTATAATATTTCTATAAATTAATTATAATATTTTCTCAGAAAAGAAATAAAAATCATATTTGAAAAAAAACATATTTTAAAAAATGATATTACTTAAAATTGTGTGATTAATTGATAGATATTTATATTTAGAAGATAAATTATATATAATTTATTAAATATTTATCCTATTTATACTCTCTAATTAAATAGTTATGTACTAATAAGATTTTATATATTATAGTGTGGTTTTCTAAAACATGTGGTCACACGTAATCCTTGTTTTCAATGAAGTTATATATATTTAAAAGAAAAAATCCATAAAATATCATGATGTTACTTTATCCCCCATATAAAAAATTTCATCACTGCAATTTATTCTTGGTAATAAAAGGTTATTTATTTTTGAATTCCTTTTTTGAAACCCACTTCATAATAAGGGTTAATATAAATTCTTCTTGAAAAGAGGGAAAGGAAGGTATGAAAGTCATATGGAATAACACAGAACTAGGTTTCCATATGTGATAACATATGGGGAGAGAAAACATGGATATGGAAGGAAAAAACTAACCCTTAACAACTAATAAAGAGTGATATAGATCATGGTTTGGAGAAATTTAACCATTAAAAACTATAAATCTGTGATGGGTTAAAAGACTGTTGATTTCATGTTAAGAAAAATAAATGGATAACATTTTCATTTTAAGTACATTTTCTTATTTATTAATGGATTATTTTACTATCTATAAAAAATACATGAGAAATTATTTTTATGTTAATTATTATTATGTTTTAAGAATAATATAGTTATTTGGTTGTGCTTTGATCTATTATCACTAGATCTCTTACTCTAAGAAATGGATATTTAAGATGAATTTTTCATGTCTTGAGGAATTTTAATCAAAACATAAGAGTCATAATCCATTCCTTCGACCACTATATATTTTACGAAACCAAAATAGTTACTAAAATATATCTTAAATCATAATTTAACCCTAAAAAAATTAATCCAAAATTTTAACATAATCCATTCCATAAGTATTAAACCTTAAGACTCGTCAAAAATGTTTCTAACAATTTTAAAAACCCTAAAATAATTTGTTATTATAATCTTCCATGATCCACATAAAAATAATGTTAATTACACATAATGACTAATAAAAAATGTTTAAACCTTGTTCTTATATTCTCCATGGTGTACACAATCATTAGCTAAAATTTCACAAATAAATATGATTCTAAATAAAAATTCACAATTTATTATTTAAATAAGCTCTAATATTAAACAAAAATATTTCTATTTGAGGTTTGGGTTCATTCTTACACAAATAGATAATCATAAGTATTTTTATAATGAAATATGATAGCTAAATTCTATAAATACGTATGGAACCTATGTAGGGAGAGCTAACAAATTCTTAGAATTGTATCAAATATAACTAAATGTTGATATTTTAATAGGTCTTTTTCATAAAAATTTAAACATTGAATCCCCACTTTTATAGTGGAAGATAAGTTTTCCCAAACTACCATGATTCTCTTTGATAGTTTCAATTTCATTAGCTTTCCTTTTTTCCATTGAATTTAGAGGTCATTATGGTTTTCTATTTTTAATAGCCCTTAGATTAATGAATTGGTTCAGATAGTTCCCAAACACTTTTCATTTGTATCATTGAAGTGTGAGTGTTTCATTTTTCTGATCTCTATATCCATTCATTTCATTTAACCGCCTCTTTATATCACACTAAAATTATTTTTCGTGATTTACAAGATTCTCTAACTTCAAAAAATTTCTTTTTTCTTTTATAATTTCATCTGGGTTATCAAACCCATATTTTCTCAAGTAGGAGGTTGCAATTTTTTCATTCCTCCATGTGTAAAACCACTGGTTTTTCCATGAAGCTCCATCTTAATTTTCTTATCACCAGAACCTTGAAAGTTTCCCCATTAAATTTCCACTTTCAGTGCACATTGGATGATTTATATGTAGCTTCAAAAGTCCCTTATGGATAATTTCTTTCCATGACATTGTTTCAAGACACAATAGAATCGATTGATTTTTCATTCAAGGACAACTATTAAACTAGAAGCATAGCATGCATGTCTCATAAAATTTGCCTAATATAGACTGATGGATTCATAATCCTTCTTTTTAACCTCATGAAATTAATTTTACATTTTTGTATATATAATATGAGGGGAGTACTTATCAAAAAATATACCCTTATACTCAGCCCATCCAATGGAGTTAATTTCCTCCCCTTTTCTCATATTCTGAATAATATTTCACTGTTGATCTATTATACCTTCAAAATGATAAGCATCTTGGAAACTTCTTCATGGTCTAAGCACAGAAGAATAAAAAATATCTTCCCTATCACATTGATCCATTTCTCCTCAACTAGTGGATAAGAGATCCCACAGAAGGATGGTGTATTTTTTGAATAAAAGATTCAATTTATTGTTTTTCCATCCTTGGTGCATTCAGAAGTTCAACATGATCAATGTTTCATCCAAGAGATTGAGATAGGTGAGTGAGCATATTCAAAAGATCTTCCATACCATATATTAATTCATTTGACTTATCTTGAAGATGGTATTTTCATTGGTCATCAAATTCATTTTCCACATGATTCCTTCCCGTTCCATCCATTGACTAAATTCAAAAAAAGTATAGTGTGAGTAATGATAATCATAATGGAAAACTACATAGTCATGCAACCTCATTCATTTGAGGTTTAAATTATTACAAATTATTTTCAATCTATGACACCTTAGTTTTAACCTATTTAATCCCTGATCAAATCATCTGCGATTTTATCTTATTCATAGACCTATGCCTAGGGTTCTTACTAAAGGTTTCTCATACTATTTTTTAAGGTTAACTAAACGCTACTCTGATTCCAACTATAATGAACAAAATTTTTTATACATATTTATTACATCAACATTGATGGACATTCATTAAATTACATTTTCATCGACTCCAAAATTTTATTGGTGTATTGCCTCTAAAAATAGGGACACAAAAATAAAAGGTTCATAAATGATATATATTGTCAACCACTATGTTCTTCATAACTATCACCCTTATTAGAAACATCATTTATAAAAACATTCTTCATATCCTGAGGAAATAAAATATTAGAAAGGGCGGGTTTAAATGATTTTTAATGGTTCGTAAGAGAGATATCAATAATCACATAAGAATAACATGAGAAAAAGGGTGTCAGAACATGAACATGACATTTGAGCTCTACACCACTAATATTTTAGATCATAATATTGAGTAATGGGATAAATATTGGCAGTTTATAAGACATGAATAACAAAACAATCCCAGAACATAATCCATGAGAGCACAACATTGGCATAAGACATGGATTTTTGAAATTCAAATAAACTTATAACTTTGTGAATATGTATAAATTGAAACAGGCTCACTCATTAAGTTAAGGGCACGAAATCAGTGCATAAAATACACTTATGGACCTAAAAATAGGTTCAGGCATAATCTTATATACATGAAATCTATCTCCATGCATGATCTTATGGACATGAGATCTAGGTCCATTCATAAACTTATGAACATGAAAATCGGGTCTACAAATAAAATTGTGAAAAGGAAATTAGTTTCACGCGTAACATATTTAACTTATGAGTTACACATATTTAACCAATGCATTTGAGGGATAAATAGCTCTCAACCATCATATATGTAAAATCATAAATACATGTTCCACAAGATCATAAAACATTCATCATCTCAAAACTCCTGAAAAGAAATTAATTTCATCGAAGTATAACCCCTCAAAAAGGATATGAGTTTCATCAACATCATTTTCTCATAAAAATAAACAATCTAGAAAAAGAATATAGATGGTATTTGATATGGAATTTATTTAATTGTTTTTTCAAATCTTTTAGTGTAATTAATTTTATTTTTTAATAAAAAAATAACTTTTTAATTCAACAATTTATAGTTGTTGATAATTTTTTGTTTAATTATTAAAATAGTTCTCTTATGTTTAATTGTTAATTGATTTGTGTATTTTATTAATTTTTATGATCTATAATTAAATAAATAAATTATTTATCAATTATTTTTTAATCATTTTTTCATTCTCTTATAATTTTCAAATAATATTTTAATATTTATTTATTTCATTTCAATACTTTTATTTATTATATTTTTATGTTTCTATAAATCACTAATTTTATTTAATAAAATTATTTTATATTAATTTAAGTATTATTTTAAAAATATATATTTTTAATTATCAAATAAAATTTAATTTTTTTAAGAGAAAAATAAATAGATTTTTTTAATTTCTCTATAATTAAATTTTTTACAATGGTTTACATTATATTAATTTATTAACAGAATACAGATATTTAATTTCTTTCCTAATTTTATTTATTTTATTTTCATTTATTTTTTCAATAAATAATTTTTAATGTTTTAAATTTAAATATATTATTTTATTCACCCTTTATTTAATGTGTAAATAATTATTTTTTCGTGAATTAATTATTTTTTTATGTATTTATTAACTGAATTTAAAGAAATTTGGATATAATTTATTTCAATTATCTATGGGTAAATTACCAATTGTGGGTAATATACCGAACCTGAGTTAAGTTCCTGGTTTTAATTTCTATTACCATGTCAAATAACAAATGACCAATTACCAATTACCTTCCTACCTACTCATTTTAGGTTACCGTAAGGACTCTCACATGGAAACTATCATTACTGAACCCATTCCCCCCCCCCACCATACCACACCAGAAGAACCACTACCTGTCAGAAGAATAGTTATTCCAAGATTCTGGTTGTCTCCTTCTCCTATTAAGGGAGGCGTGGATGGATTTTATGTAGTGGGTGGCCAACCCCACCCAACTCAGCAGTAGTGTTGAGCAGGATGGGGTAGAGGTAGCATATAAATGGAGAGCCTCCCTATGTTTCCATTATCATCTTCATCTATTCTCAACACCCCCAGCAAATTCCATTTTTAGTGGTATTTTAGATGTATTTTCCCTATTATTCAAGAGTGGTATTATGAGAGTCTTATCCTTGTTATAGTGAAGGAGTTTGTACTCACATTTACTCATAGTGATCCTTTTATTTTGTCTGTGGTTTTTTACACCTTTCATTTTGGGGGTTTCTCTACATTACATATGTTGTCAATTTATTTCCTTATTTTACACTTCATTTTATCTCATGATTATTACTATGTCATGGGCTATAAATTTTCTGGTCCAATAAGTGGTATCAGAGGGAAGGTTCTTTCCTGGTTTTGTTCGTGTTTTTAGTTATTAATAATTCTCATAATTTTGATTATACTTAGTGATTGTTACTCTGGTTGATATTTCACATCAAAAAAAATATTGAGATTTTTAAATACACCATTGTGAAATGGAGGAGGTTCTAGATTAACGAAATTTCTAGATGGAGACAAAATTAGAGATCAACATATTCAGTGGGAATAATTATTCCTTGTGGACAATGAAGATGTAGGCAGTGCTGCAGAAGGATAATTGTCTACTGAAAACTGGTGAAAGACCAAAAAATGTGATTTTAGAGTGTGTTTTCAGTGGGATTCAGAATCATGACATAGAAATAATTGTGGAGAGTACTTTTGGAAGTGGATATATACTAGTAAGTGAAGCCGCGATGACTAGTGGAAGCAGGAAGCATATCAATGATGCATGGATTGTCCACTCATAAGAAACATGTCACATAAGGATTCAATGAGAATGGTTTGATCAGTATGAAACTATCCCAGAAGAACTTTTGTACATGGGGAATGATCACACCTTGATGATTGTTGGATCTGGTACCATCCAATTGAATTTTCATGATGGTATTATTTGAGTCGTCCAAGGAGTACACCATGTGATGGGTTTGAAGAAGAACATATTGTCTTTGGAATAAATTGATGATATTGGATGCACGAATTTCACTGAGAAAGGAATGATTAGAATTACCAGGGTAATCCTTGTGGTAATAAAGGAAGAGAATATATCAAAGAACTACGACATTCTTATGGGTGAAACGTACAAGGAGGTAGAGATAGTTGTCACAACAACTACCTCAACGAGAGTGTTGCCGACATTATGCTATCGAAATATTGGCCATATATTGGAATGAGTCCTAGAGAATCATGCATATGAGAATTTCCTACCTGGGCTAACAAAGGTATCCTTACCATTTTATGAGCATTGTGTTTTGAGCAAACAATACGGGTTAAAGTTCGGGTCTTCAATAGTAAGATGTTATGAGATGTTATAGTTGATCCATTAGGATGTTTGGAATGCACCAGTTATATCTTGGGGAGGAGCAAGGTGCTTTGTATCATTTATTGATGATTATTCTGGGAGATATTGGGTGTACCCAATCAAGTAAAAATCTGATGATTTTAAATACTTAAAAACAATCAATGTTTGGAAGGAACATGAATCTGGAAAGAAGATCATGTGCATGAGGACTAACAACAGTGGAGAGTATAGAACTAAGGATTTTGATACTTTTTTTCAACATGACGGAATCAAGAGACATTTCTTAGTGGCATACACTCATCAACATAATGGAGTGGTAGAGTGGATGAACAAAACCCTATTGGATAGAATATGGGAAATGTGAAAGACATTAGGAATTGGAAAAACTTTTTAGGTAGAAGAATTGAAAACCTCATGTTATATGATTAACAAATCTTCTTGAATAGTGATTTATTACAAGACACTGATGAAGATGTGGTCTGGTAAACCTGCTGAATATTCCCAGTTACATTATTTTGGATGCCATGTATATTAATTATTTAATGATAAAGAATTATCGATGATGGATTAAAGGTCCATGAAATGTATCTTCTTGGAGTATGGTGATGGTGTGATGGGGTATTGTTTGTGGGACCCCACTTCCTGCAATATTATCATCTACAGAGATTTAATTTGTTCATAAGACAAGGTGAAAAATACCATAGATCAAGACATAGATAAGGATAATATAGAAACAACAATATTCTAAGAAGAGGAAAAATTTAAGGAAGAACCAGTTTTCTCTATGGAATTATGAGAAAATGATGATCAAGTACCGATTAAGTGAGGACCATGATTTTCAACTAGGGAGAGAAGGGAACTAGTATGGCACCCAAGCTATGTGACTGAGAGAAATTTTGAATATTTCTTACTGAAGGATGATGGAGATCCATAATCTTTTTTGGAGGTGACCTAGAGTCTAGATGTATCCTCATGGATGGTGGAAATGTATGAGGAACTTGAACCCCTAAAGAATAAAAAAAATGGGATCATGCTCCATTACCTCATGGAAGGAAGGATATCAGAAACAAATGGTTCTTTAATATCAAGCAGGGTGGAACAGACCCGGTGGAAATATATCATGCAAGACTAGTGGTCAAAGGATATGCTCAGAAAGAAGAAATTAATTTCAATGAAATCTTTTCTTCTATTTTCAGACTGAAAACTATTCAGATAGTTCTGGTGATGTGTGCTATATACAGGTTACATTTAGAGTAGATGGATGTGAGGACTGATATTTTCCATGGTGATCATGATGAAACGATCTATATGCTCCAACCAGAAGGTTTTTCCAAATAAAGATAAGAAAACATCTTTTTCTAGTTGAAAAAATCTTTTTACGGTCTCAAGCGGGCACTGAGGTGATGGTATAATAGTTTTGATTCCTATATAAGGATTCATGGGTATGAAAGACTTAATTTAGATCCTTGTACATATTTCAAGGGTTTGGATGGTAATGATTTCATAATTATTCCTTTATAGGTTGATGAAATGATTGTTTTAGGCCTCATCAATGATCGGATCCAGAAGAGAAAGCCACATTTGGCTAGAGAGTTTCATATGAAGTACTAGGGACCACAAAATAAGATTCTTGGTATGCAAATTTAACATGATAGAAATATTGGAAGTTTTTTCTATCATAGAAGAGTTAATTATAGGGTGTCTTGAAATGATTCAACGTGCAAGACTCTAATCCAATATATACCCCACTTCCCTTTAATTTCAAGTTATACTCAACAATGAGTCCTAGTAGTGAAGAATATATGATAGAAATGTCTCATGTAATGTATACATCAGTGGTGGGAAGTATAATGTTCTTTATGGTTTGTGTACTAGATCAGACATTATATATATAGTGGGAGCAGTTAATTTGTACATGGATAATCTAGGATGGTAACACTAGAGCACAATGAAGAGGATAATGAGATACATTGAGGTGACCTCAGATGTTGCATTATGTTATGGAGGATCAGATTTCACGATTAAAGGCTATATTGATTTAGATTTTGTAGGGTATTCTGACTGGATGAAATCCACTAATGGTTATCTATTTACTCTTATAGGAGGAGCTATGAGCTGGATTTCAATGTTAGTAAACTTATGGATTTATCCATAATAGAGGCGGAGTACATGGAAGCTACAAAATCTTGCAAAGAGGACATTTGGACAAGAAGGTTTTCGTAGGAGCTCAAGAACATATAGAAGAAGATTATATTGTTTTGTGATAGTCATAGAACATTTCACGTTGTAATTAATCCATCATTTCATTCTCAGATGAGGTATATTGGGGTGCGGAATAACTTTGTCTGAGATATAGTGTAGGAATGAAGTGGGGATATGTAGAAAATTCACACTATGAAAAATAAGGCAGATTTCTCAATGAATGTGGTTGATTCTAATAGGTCTAGATGGTTTAGAACCTCGATCAGCCTCATAGCTACATAAGCAGCATGTTTTATAAGATATAAATATTGTGTTGATGTGTGATTAGTTCTCAATCAAATCTCCAAGTGGAAGATGTTTCAGCAGAATAGATAGTCTGGGATTTTGGTGCCCTCTTCTTCTATCAATGGAGGCAGGCATGGATGGTATGTGCTGGGTGGCCAACCCCACCAAACCCAATAGCAGTTTAGAGAGGGATGTGGAGAGGTACCCTATAAATGGAAAGGCTCCCCTCTATTTTGAGAAAAATCAACATCCATTATCATCACCACCAACAGGTCCCATTATTGAGTGGTATTTTAGAAGCATTTTACCCATTATTCAAGGGAGGTATTATGATATTCTTCTCCATAAAATAGTGAGGGAGTGTATACCCCAATTTACCCATAGTGATCCTTCTATTTTTCTGGTGGTTTTTTACCCCTTTCATTCTAGGGGATTTCCATGTTACTTCTGGATTCCATTTATTTTCTCATTTTGCACTTCATTTTATCTTGTGATTATCACTACATTGTGGTCTAATCATTTTTGGTCCCAACACTACTATGGTACCATAACATTAAAGTACACTAGGTCATGTGTAATGGCCCAATCCATCCCCTGATCAAGATATTGTTGGCTTTGGGCCTAGAAAGCATTGTTTTTATTTCCTTGGGATCTTGAAATCATGTATCTCATAAGAAAATTCCACATGATGGGAGAGGTATCCAAACCACCTTATTAATGGGGGCCTCATGATCTTCCACCTTCGATGTTAGATTACCATAATCCTCCCTTAGAAGGTCCCAGGATCCTCACTGGCACATCAAATGAACACTATCTCTGATACCATTAGTGACAGCCCAGTCTAGTCCATGATCATGATATTGTCCACTTTGGACCTAACCTGAATAATTTTTCATTCTCTAGGCTTTAGACCTTCGGTTTATCCTAGTAAAAAGCCTCATAATGGGATATGTATATGTATCTCCTTATAAATGGGTGCTTCATGCTCCTCCTCTATTGATGTCGGATTACTATAATCCACCCCTAGAAGGGGATAACATCCTCACTAGAATATCAAATAGATACTAGCTTTGATCTCATTTGTAACATCTCAGTCCAGCCCCTGGTCATGATAATTTCCTCTTTGGGGCTTGCCAACATGGTTTTTCTTTCATGGGGCTCTATCCATCAGGAATCTCCTTGGAAAAGGCCTCATGATGGAAGAGGTATCCAAACCACCTTAAAATGGGGGGCTTCATTATCCTCCTCCTTTGATGTTGGATTTCCATAATCCACCCCTTAGAATTGCCCAACATCCTCAGTTTCACATCAAATAGACAATATCTTTGAAACCACTTTGTAACATCCTGGATGTGGATGCCTCTCAACTGATTCCCCGTACCTGGTTGGGAACCTGACCTCACTCGCATTCCCCAAATTCTATAGGATTCCAACTAGTAGTGAGGGCCTAAGTTGTGTTATTGGGTAAAATATTCCCTCATTGGGTGTAAAATAGCAGAATAGATAATAATACAATAGTAGAAGCCATAAATAGAATACAACTGAAATAAATAGCGAAAGACTGATAATATAAATAACCAATCATTGTTCCATACAAAAGATGATGTAGCATGTTATATGTTCTAAGAATGTATCCAAAACAAGTACATTGTAGTAAAACACAATATACATCTCAAAAGAACAAAATAATAAAAATAGACTAGGAAGCATCACAAGACTTGGTTCTGTCCCATTCTCTCCTAATCAAAAGTATCACATCAAGTTCCTATAGTATGTAACTTCCCCGTATCAAAACCCACAATCATATAATCTTCTTGGGCCCAAAAACATGACCCAAACATGGTGTGAGACTAAATACCAGTAGGTTACCACCAATGGTCTCTGTCAATATGTCAGTGGATATATATAATAGCCAGCGTGCAATTGTGAAAGAAGTAAACCAAAAGGTACTCAAAGGTAAGCACAACAGATGTCTCAGAAGGTAGTGTAACCAAGTATAAGTGAAGAACAAATCCAAGCTTATGTTTTGGATTGGAAAATTCATCATTATTCATTTTATTTAATTATTTAATTCCATTGGATTATATAAAATTCTTGAGGTTCATCCTAGCCTCGGTGACCCCCCCATATAAATGTAGCCATCAACTCATGACATAATATCCTTTAATAATTTTCCAATAGTGCCCAACCAAGGAATCTCTAAATGGATCCTACGTTCTCTCGTCATTTTAAATAAGCCTTAATGATCCCAAACACCCTTTCATGGATCGCTCATGGGCCTTACATAATTACCTCTTGAGCTCATCTAAGGCCTTTTAATCGAGACCCTCGTTCACCCAAGGTATACATAAGGGGGAGTTAGTCACATGATCTTGACATTTTCTTTAAGCAGAGAGTGTGGATTGCCCAATGCTAATTACCCCTATTTTTTATAAATCATTCCCATAACAAAAGAAACACATGTTAATTAAACAATCACATGGATTATCATTTAAATAACTCACGTGGGAATAGTTTACATTACAATAATCACATGAAAATTAAACAACTACATGGATTAAACATATAATTATCTCATATGGGGAATTCACATTACATAAGTATATCATTTTAACAACTGAAGAATGGAAATTCAAGTTCATCCTTTTAGGCAATCTCGGCCAAACGACCATCTGAGGGAAACACACCCATGGGGTGGCCCTAAATCAATGTTCACAACCCAAAACATGATTTAAAATGATCTAATTAATTCCCTAATCATAAATAGGTAATAAAAATGTTCATTATTCAATCAAGAGACAACCTAAAAGTGGGTGCACATCACTTTGACATATATAGTCAACTTGAAAATCAATTAAAGGAACCAGGCCACCTACCTCATCCTCATGTGACTCTCATCATCCATCATTGGCCTCTAATTCATGCTATAACAGTGTAGATATACAAAATGAGGAAAAAAATATCAAGCTCTGATAGCTTCATCGAGAGAAGAAATTACAAATAATAGCTCAAGAGGAATCGAGAGCTTACTCATTGGGCTCAAATCATCTAATGGTGTTCGATTCTGATTTTGAACAGAAAAATGGGAGGAAAAATCCCACCTAATTTTGTTGTTCATGTAACGGGGTGAGCCCTCTGTCCATCTGAATAACCACGAGGCTACAACCCATTTTAACCAAAAATAGAAAAGTACATGGCATGTACTTAATAATACGCACCTTGTAGTCCCTTTTTCCACATAGGTCCTAGCCAGAACATTGCATGGCATGTACTAGGTGGTACATGGTGTGTACCCATATTACACGGTGTGTTATTGAAAATACATGGTCTGTAATCCTCTTTTCCCTCCATTTCCTTAAGTACCAAGATAAAAAAAATATCCATACCACAAAGAATGAATTGGGTTCTTACATCGTGCCCCCACTATCCACCTCTAAAATCATTGAAGGCGCTCCACTAATGGAATTACCAGAAATTCGAATCAAGATCTACCCCAATAGATCTCATGTAACCTCATTGTCACCCATTGATGAATGTCGTTGCACCATATCTAAAAGACTGATTCACATTTTCAACCTCCAAAGAAATACATGTTAAGAAAAACCAATTATTCTTCAAGGAAGATACTGAATCCAAACTTGCAATGAAACATGAATCGTCAGCTATTAAAGAAGAATATCCATTGAAGATGGAGAATCTGGTCAAACCCTATTTCCCGAGCCCACTGATTAAAGAACATCAAAACCACCATGGAGGCATGACCCGACTAGATCCACCTATGGATACTGTAATAATACAAACCAAACCCGAAAAAGGAGATCTCAAGCCAAAATTTTCCACTAAAGTCACTCTGTTGTTGAATATCCATGCCTCGTATTCGAGCTCGATCCATTCTCAATGAATTGGGATGGAACCACAGTCGAGAAGGCCAGTCAGGCCACCTTCTCAACCCACAGTGGTTGCCACTATAAGAAATGGAAGACCCAAAGGTTGTGACCTCTCCCCCCTCCCTTTTTTATTTTCTTATATTTAAATATATTTATATGATATATAATAAAAATAACCACAACTAAAAATATATGTATTTCTTATGATTATATGTATATTTATATTTACATATATATACATATACATATAAATATAGTTATATATATTTCATTAATACTAATACTAATATAATATAATTTTAATAATATATATATATATAACTATAAAAAAAATACTTGGATGTAATCTAGAGACGTTCGTGCCCAAAAATATATTTTGATCTTTAATTGGGTCACAAAAACCCAAATTACATTATCCCATGACCAAATTTTATTTTATGGTTTTTGTTTTCAAATATAGATTCATTGATCATGTTCTCACCTATTTATGTTTTGAAAGATTCTGGAATGTCTGAGGGAAAGAGTGATCCTGAGGAAATGGGATCATGACTATTGGATTTCATGAATTTTCAAGCATGAAATCGAAATTGGAGAAGTCTGGCTTAAACTAGCAAGTTGAGGTTCTGGAAGATTTCAGAGTCCACTAGATTCTTTATAGAATGTTTCATAGAATGAAGTATAGGTAATTTTACTGGTTGGGGGAGAAATACAATGTTTAAGGAGCACATTCTATTGAATGATCTCTCCCCAAGTCACCATAGTTTGGAGATACACAATTAATATTTTGGTCGAAGTGGAATCTCAAGAGGAGGGTGAATTGAGTTCCTACTTAAAAATTATGTTAAAAAAATTATATTAAAGATCCCCCAAATTTTGAAATGGCCCAGTTAATTAAGGAATTATTGATATTGAGGTCTAATTGGTCTACACGTTTCTCAAAAGGTGATTAGTCTTCAGTTAAATTAGTGTAAAACACTGAATCAACTTTTGAAACAAGTTTATAGAATTAAACACATACACAGACTCACCAAAATAACTATCAAAGTGAATTCCAAACAGTTTTATGATTTAAAAAATATAAACAGTGGAAAAATAGATAAAATAGAGTACAAAAAAAATACAGAGTATAATGGAGTTAAACAATAGGTTCAGTCTCAAGCCTAGACTTAATCTTCTCCACTAGGTGATCACTTTCCCCCAAGCAGTTTATATAAACAATAAACATGACACAACCAGTATTGATCTTTACAACAGTTTTTACAATCTATCCAGGGTTCACACCCTCTACCACAGTTCTTCATGTGAATGATAAACAACAAAGACCACACACGGTCTCTTCCATAGTTATACATGGGAAAACAAGGTGTAAGAGAAGTTTTATGGGATTATTTTTCTATCCTCCAGTTCAATCACATGAGACAGTGTGTGTGACACAAAAACACAATACTCAGAAATGTAAAATAAAAGAAAACAACTGAGAAAATATGATGAGATTGAGTTTAGAAGGATCTATTTGTTTTCAGTTCAGCTCTTGGCTCCTTGAAGTGAAGAACTTAATGTTCTAGTCTTTCTTTGAAAGTTGTCCCCAAAAAATAGTGTCACAACTCTAGTTTCTATATTTTATGAACTGAGATTTATGCTTCTTGCCTTGGTTGAGAGTTGATGAAGCACAGAAGGCAGAAGTGAGTTTTTCCCAAATAATCTTCATGATTCTTGTGGGTTCACAGTGTAACTGATCAGCAGTTCACATTTCATCTAGTGTATATGTTTCTTCATATGATCAGACGTGCTACACATACTCAGTATGTTCTTCTTTGGTCTTATTTTTTATACTTGATATCTAAAAATATGAATAATTAAATCATGTGCCGTCCTCCTCGTACCTTGTGCTATCCCCAGATACGGTCTCTTGATATTTCTAAATTCAGCATTAATTTATGTCAGAATCATTAAATATACCAAATATGATTATTAGAATAATATAAAGAATTTAAAAAAATTATGGAAATGTAGGCATTGGTAGACTGGTAAGGGTAGCCCACACAATGGTAGGCTTCAACAGTAGGTGTGCATCAGTAGCCTTCACCGATGACCTTCTCAATGGTAACCTTCACTGGTATCCTTCGATGGTGGTCTTGCATTAGGGACCTTTGCATCGGTGACCTTTGCATCAGTGACCTTTTCATTGGTGACCTTGGTATCAGTGACCTTTGCATCGGTGACCTTGCATCGGTGATCATTTCATCGGTGAAATTTGCATCAGTGACCTTTGTATCGGTGGCCTTTTCATCGGTGACCTCTGAATCAGTGACCTTTGCATCGGTGACCTTGCTTCGGTGACCTTTGCATCAGTGACCTTTCATTGGAGACCTTTTTACTTGGAGAAATTTTCCATTGTGAGATTCAAACAAGGGAGCAATGAGATTAAACGTACATAGTTATCACTTTGATATAAACATGATTTTCACATAAATGATTATCTTTTATGAGAAACAAGATGCTTTACATAAACAAAACATGATTTGGGATTGTCAAAACTGGTGAGTCCAACAATCTCCCACTTTTTTATAATCACAAATAATGTTAGTATTTTCTGAATTATGGTTATGAACATTTTCTAATATATTCATAGGTGTGTATAATAATATTTTAACCATGATTATTATTGAAAAATATAGATGGTGTATATATGAAAACAGTTCAATCGACTTAAAAAACTGTCTCCTCCTTTAAGGTTAGGCAGCCTAAAACTTAAACATGACTTGTTTATCCCCCTTTGGGATAAAAAAAAAATGTAAAACAAAATGAGATAGAAGAGTATTTTCCTTTAATGAAGAAAAAGTATAATATACAAAAACGGTATTAAGATCCATATCAAATAAGAAATTAAACATTAAATCCACATCAGAGATGTCCAAGGGAGATTTGCCTTTGGAAGTGGAAGAGGCAGATTCTGAAGATGGATAGATAGGCCTAGGGATGGAAGTCAGCAGAGTAGGAGGAGCTGCAAAAGAAGAATCAGTAGACCTGTAGTGATTAGATCTCTGGGGAATGGTGGGGTTAATGTTTATGATGGCCTATACATGAGTCATCAAAATATTAGAATTGGAAGATATTGAGGCGCCTAAGGTAAAAGGCATGGCTGGAGGAACAATGATGGGAGTGCAATCCAAATGGAGGAAGGGAGAAAGAAGATTTCTAAAATCAATTATAATACATCCTTCTCTTTCTATATCTGAAATAAAATCATCCTTATTCTTCATAAATTTCCCCAAGGTAGGTGTAAAGTCTCTAGCCCTGCTGACCTGATCCTTAAAGGATTGAGTGAGAGGTGGAATCCTCAAGTTATCCAACAACAACATGAAGTGACCATCCATCTTATGCTTAGTGTATACCATTTTTTAGTAGAAATAAACTTATTCCTTGATGACCTTCAGATATTGAGAAGCTTCCATTAGATAATTTCCTACAAATTTATGAATTTCTCTGGTATTGGAAATAACCTGGGTCATAGACTAAGGATCTGAGGTACTAGTACTAGAGAACTTATCAACTTCTTCTCTAACAACTGACCTGAAGGATTCTATATCAACAGGAGGAGAGGATGAAGATGAAACAAATGCACACAAGGGTGCAATAGTGAAATCCATTGTCTCCTTAAAATATTTAGTCATCCCACTGATCTGCCTCTTCACATTATCATCTTGGCCCCTCACATGTGTCTCTAGGGACTTTGTAAATTCCTCAAACATAGTGACCATTTGCTGAACCACACTTTTAACATATCGAATATCTTTGTCCACCTAAACCATTGAAACCATGTAAGAGTATAATCTAGAAAATATACTACTTCCTAGATTCCAAATAATCTTTCAAGGTTCTGATCTGATTCTGATAGTCCATTACCTCCTCTAGTAGGATGGAGTGAGAGGCAAAAACTAGCCTTTCCACTGCAAAACTGACAAGTTCTTGATTGTGAGTCATAGCCCTCTCTAACCCAATAAATATTTTATCAAAGTGGCTCTAAAGATCTGATTCATTGATTCTAAATAATCCTTCTTCACATAGTCATGAGGCAAAAGAAACACTAGATCCACAATAGTAGATTCTGAAATAGTAGGAATTAGAGGACTTCTGATAGACTAGTCATCATTAGAGTCTCCATGATCTAAGCATAAGACCACAAATCCAGGGTCTTATGACCAATCCTCTATTCCAATAGCAACAGAAAATGAACTTGTGGCTACAGGTTCCTCCCCCTCACGTGGAGCGTTTTCCTGATCAACCACATTCAGCTCTTCTGTACCTCCTTGAACAACTGCATCAATAGAAGGGTCCACTGCCACTTCCTCCACAGAATATTCAACAACTTCTAAAACAATTCCAGCTTCAACTAAATCAACAGCATATTTATCTACACTTTTAACCATTTCTATATTCCCTATCAAGGGATCGAGACTATGACACTCCTCTTCATTTGTATTAGCAGCTGTCTCAATGTTATCATGACTAGATTTAGTGTCCTCATCCTCATCCAGGGTCTCTCTAGTGTCTCTTCATAAATTTTCTACCCCTTATTCTTCTTCATTGGTCTCTTCATCATCACTGTCCCTTAGGGCTGTCTCCCTTCTAGGAAATCTCTTTAGTGGACTAGGCTCACCAAAGGATACATTTTTTGCCTGAGGATTGGAGGGAAGATCTGGATCACTTCTATCATCTATAATAGAATCCTATCTTTATAGCACAGCATCAGCTTCTCCTTCTTCATCTAAATATGAAGTCTCCACTTCAACAAGATTTAGACCAGGATATCTGTTATCCTTAGGCCTAGTAGGATGAGTGATAGGGTTGAATTCCTCATAAATCTTAGCATCATCATGTACCCATCTTCTTTGCTAGGGGTTCCAATTTATCTTCATCAACTTGCAAATTACCTTTATAATGTGGAAACTATCCCTTACTACAAATGTATCCTTCTAATCTTTAGAAACTCCTTTCACCTTCAACATCAAGGATATCAATCTAGCATGAAATAAGGCATTGGATTTGGAACAAGGGTTTTTCATATCCTCTAATTGAATCATTAGCATCCTACACAGGTTAATCTTATTTCCATGCTTTAATAGATATAAAAAAATATGTTCTGAAATTTCAATGTAGCAAAGTCCCCTCTTCTGGGACTCAAGACATGCTGGAAAAACTTAAACAGTATCTTGTCTTCTCCTTCCATCTCAACATTAATGACTTTCCTAGGAATCCCAATCCCTATCAGTTCGGCTAAGGCTTCTTCATAACAGAAGAACTCATTAGTCGTAGGCACCACTCCTGAGTAGTAGTAATAAATCCCTTCATGTGGTACTCCCAGAAACACATCCCATTCAATAGAGGAAAAACCCATACTCATTCCATTCACCCTTGAGTACATTATATTCTCATCCTCAGTCAGTTTGAATTTCAAAAACTCATAAAACTCCTTCACTAACTTCATGTAATAGGGCTCATTGTGGTTAGAAAATCATTCAACCTAGCTAGGGGCATTAAGTTCCTTCAGCACTAAAGATATGCTCATCAGCAACCACTCAGAACTGAGTTCTTTTTTCAACCATGATTTCCCTCTTCAACAGATGAGGTTTGATGGCTTTTCCACTTCATGGCTTCCACTACATGACTCAACTCGAGGTCTCATTATAATTGGTGTATCCCCTTCATCACTGACCAATGGTCTCTTCACTCTTTCCATGTGATCTGGAGGAGTTTGAGGATTTCAAAAGAGGGTTGGGTTCTAAGGTTATGGAGAAAATAGATTCAGGAGAGAATTTTAGGTGGATTGAAATGTGGTATGATCGTTTTATATTATCACTTAGGGATATAAAAACAAATAAAGTAAAATAAATAAGTAATGAAAATAACGTTTTAGATTCTGGTAGAGAAAACACTATGTTATGAAATCATCGACTATTGGTAAGGTAAGGTGGGGTTCTAATGGTGAGGTCCTAACAGTGAGGTCCCCAGCGGTGAGGTTTCTAAAGGGGAGGTCCAATAGTGAGTTTCCTAATGTTGAGGTTTCTAAAAGTGAGGTCCCTAATGGTGGGGTTTCTAACAGTGAGGTTTCTAACCGTGGGGCTTCTAACGTTGGGGTTTCAAACGGTGAGGTTTCAAAGTGCGAGGTATCTAAAATTGAGGTTTCTAACAGCGAGGTTTCTAATGGTGAAGTTTTTAACAGTGAGGTTTCTAACGGTGTGGTACCTAACAGTGACGTCCCTAATGGTGATGTTTCTAATGGAGAGGTTTTTAACCCTTAACAGTTTGTCAAACCTAACTCATGTTTTATGTAATTTAACCTCTTAGAATTCGAAGGCTTTGTGAATATATCAGCCAGTTGGTGTTTAGTACTAATGAATTCAAGAGTGATATCACCTCTTTGATAATGAACTCTCAAGAAGTGATGTCTCACAACAATGTGCTTTGTCATAGCATGAGATACTATATTTTTGGAGACGCTAATAGCACCTGTATTATCACACTTTATAGAGACATATATGGATTGATACCCATAATCTAGAAAAGTGTGTTTCATCCAAATAATTTTAGCACAACAACTACCAGCAACTATATATTCACCTTCAATAGTAGATAATGCAAAAGAATTCTATTTATTACTACACCTTTATACTAGTGAATTGCCCAAAATGTGACATGTTATAGTGTGTCTCTTTCTGTTTAACATTCAACCATCACAGTTATCATCAGAAAAACTTATTAAATCAAATGTTTGTTCTCTTGGATAAAACAGTCCTAATTTTGTAGTATATTGATGAAGTTTACGAATCTTTTTAACAATAGTTAAATGAGACTCTCTGGGATTCGATTGAAAATGAGCACACATGCATACACTGAACATAATATCTGGTTTTGTAGTAGTAAGATAGAGTAGACTTCTAATCATACCTCTATAATTGATTTTATCCACTGGTTTACTAGTTTCATCAGCATCTAACCTACCAGTGGTACTCAAAGGTGTATCATTACCTTTATTGCAGTCCAAACCAAAACGTTTCAAAATATCCTTGTTATATTTACTCTGATTTAAAACAATACCATTTTTATTTTGAAAATTTTTAAATCCAAGGAAAAATTTATTTTCCCCCATTAAACTCATTTCAATTTTATCTTGCATCATTTTTGAAAAATCAATACATAAAGAATTTTTAAAGGATCCAAAAATAATTTCATCTACATAAATCTATTCTATTATAACATCTTTGGAAATTCATTTAATAAAAATAGTATGATCTGTTATTCCTTTAGTAAAACCTTTTGAAATAAAGAAAGAACTAAGTCTATCATACCAAGCTCTTGGAGCTTGTTTCATACCATATAGGGATTTGATAGTTTGAATACATGATTTAAAAAATAAGGCTTTATAAAACCAGGGGGGTTGTTCAACAAATATATCTGCAACTATGTACCCTTTTAAAAATGCACTTTTGACATACATTGATAAATTTTGAAATTCAGATGAGCTGTATATCAATGTAGTATCATAATGTCTTCTAGTCTAGCTATAGGTGAAAATGTTTCCTCATAGTCTATTCCTTCTTCTTGACTATATCCTTGTGCAAATAGTCTAGCCTTGTTTCTAACTATGTTTCCAGATTCATCAACTTTATTTCTAAACACCCATTTAGTGCCTATGGTCAATGTGTCTTTAGGTATTTCTACTAATTCCCAAACTTTGTTTATTTCAAACTTATTTAATGCTTCTTGCATAGATATCACCCAGAATTCATCATCGATTTCATCATCAATATTTTTAGGTTCAAGCTGTGAAATAAAGACTTGATGTTCAACTTGGTTTCTTTGAGAAGCTCTAGTTTGTGTTCCTCTATTTAAATCACCTACTAAAACATATAGAGGATGATTCTTGAGAGTTCTGATACCTCTATAAAGAGTTCAACTAGACTCCTCATGAATTTCTATAGGTCCATATTCACCATGCATAGATTCTGGAGAATTTCTTGAACATGTTGTTATCACTAAGGGCTCGCTATCTTTATCATTAAGGTCCATAATTGACACATCTTCCTCAAGGTGTTAAACAGATGTTTTGCGTTCCTATGGATCAGTCTCATAAAATTTGACATGAACAGATTATTCCACACATTGGGATCTCTTATTAAATATTCTATAAGCTTTACTAGTGATTTAGTAACCTAGAAATATTCCTTCATCACTTTTTGAAGAAAACTTGTCATGATTTTCCTTACTGTTAAGGATGGAGACTTTTCAACCAAAATATCTGAAGTAATTAACCTTAGGCTTCATATTATTCAGAAGCTCCTAAGGGATCTTCTTAAGAACCGGTTTAATTCAGACTCTATTGATAATGTAACAAGTTGTACTAACAGCTTCATCCCCAAAATAGATATGTAGATTATATTCATTTAGTATAGTCTACGAAATCTCTTGAAGTGTTCTATTTCTTATTTCTACAACTCCATTTTGTTGAGGTTTTATAGGAGTATAGAAATTGTGAGTATAGACATTTTGTGAGAAAAAAGATTCAAATTCCTGATTTTCAAACTCACGTCCATGATCACTTCTCAATGTCTTAATTATATGTCCACTAAGATTTTCTAGAGACTTGGTATATTTAATGAAGTATGAACATGCTTCACTTTTGTGAGCTAGAAAGTATACCCAAGTATATCTAGAAAAATGATCTACAAGAACATAAATATAGTTCTTCCCATTTAAACATGAAACTCTCATTGGTCCAAAAAAATCCATGTGAACCAACTCAAGTGGTTGAGAAGTATAAACTTCTTTCATTGGTTTGATAGAAACTTTGTGTTGTTTTTCCTTTTGACAAGGATTACAAAGTTTTTTAAGTGGGAATTTCAATTTAAGTAAGACTCTAACTAAACATTTTCTAGTTAGTTTCCTAAGAGAGTGTACATTGAAGTGTCCTAAACTTTAGTGCCATAACCAGGATTCTTTATGAAGATAATTTAAACATGAAACATTTTTATTTGCTAATTAATTTAAATCAACAACATATACATTTTCATTTCTAAGAGCAGTGAATATTAAATCATTTTTAGAATTAAAAACATTTCATGCATCATTTTAAAATTTAAAATTAAAACCATCTTCACATAACTTAGAGATAATTAGTAAATTGTACATTAACCCATCAACAAAAAGTAATTTTGAAATTAATACATTATTACGGTTAAAAATTTGGCCTAAGTTAACGATATTCGCTTTTGCATAATAACTAAAAGTAACATGTCCACCATCAACATTAATTAGGATCTTGAAGAATGAGTAGTATTCTATCATGTTTCTTGAACATCAACTATCAAAGTACCATAGAGTTTTATAGGATCTCTTGAAATAGTTTTACTACAAAACAAATTAAGTTAAGGGTAACTTTGGTACCCCGATTTTTTTGGGTCTAGAGATGTTAACATGTAAAGATTTGGGTACCCATACTTGTCTCACAGATTTCTTATAATAAAGAGATATGTTTTGAGACATGAACACTTTGTTTGGTCCTTTAGATATATTTTTTCAAAAGATAGTCCAGAATTTGAACTAGCAGTGAACTGTCCAGATTTTGGAATAAATATAGTTTTAAAAAACCCTCTTTTTCCTGGTTGATATCCTATACCAGTTGTGTATTTTGTAGAAATTTGATTTCCTAGAAATTGATTCAAGAATTCCTTAGCTGTATTAAACTTCTCAATATCTCTTTTTAATTGCTCATTGGATAATTTATTTTCAGTATTTTCATATAACAGTTGAGAAATTTTTTCCTTTCCAATATCCAAATCAGACATATAATTGGAATTTAAAGCATGTTGTCATTTCAATAATTTATATTTATCCTTGAGTTCATTAAATGGTCCTCAAGAATCCCACCAAATTCAAATAGTTCATCCTTAGTCATATTTTCATCATTGTTTGATTCACTTTCATTTCCATAATAGTAACCTTTATGTACAGGAGAATTGGGTGTTACCTCGGATGTTTCTGTCATGAAACACAGGTTTGCATGTTTGTCTTTTCAATATCAGAAGTGTTAGATCCACTTGAACTATCATCGGAGGCACTCAAAGTATCTTTCATTTCTTTTTAATATCCATTTCCCTTGTCTTCAAACTTCTTATATTTCATCATGGGGAAATCAACTTTCACATGACCTTTTATTTTACACTCATAACAGACTATCTCAATTGGGTTATCATTCCATTTTCTATCCTTTTTTCCATTGTTCTTTATTATCATACCTTCCTTTATATTTTGACTTTCTAAAGAACTTTTTATTATGGTATAACTTCATGAATCTCCTAGAAATATGATCCATCTCATCATCAATGTTAGAGTTTGAGTCTTCACTAGTGGACATATCTATAGGATCTTGAACTTTTTATTTGTCCTTGTTCTTTGAGGTAGTAGTCTTGAATGATAAAGACTTATTTTTTGGTTTGTCATCTAGTTCTTGATTTAACTTAAGCTCTTCTTCATACATCATAATATTTCCAATTAATTCCTTCACTGGAAACTTGCCTATGTCACAGGATTCTCTGATTGAAACGGAATTTCCTCTCCATCTATCAGGTTGGCATCAAAGAAACATCATAATCTAGTCCTTGTTTCCCATTAGTTTTCTAATCAGACTCTTAGTATTTACTATTTCATTGAACCTGAAATATATTTCAAACATAGGTTCATCAGGATTCATTTAAAAATTATCATATTTAATAGTATATGTATTTAATCTCATTTCTTTAACATTGGTTGTTCCCTAATGAGAAACAGGTAAAGTATCCCAAATTTTATATGTAGTTTTACAAGAAGATATTTTATTTAATTCTTCATCACATAGAGAATAGTACAATTCATTCATTCCATTAAAATTATTATTATATATTGCATTAATCAAATGAGACCATGTATTCCTTGCAGTAGCTGGAAATACATGTTTTTCTTCAATTGTTTCCAAGATTTCATGTCACATGATCTCTAGATACATTTTCATTTTTAATTTCCACTGAGCATAGTTATTACCATTAAAAAAGGTGGCCTGTTAGTAGCAGCACTCTCAACTCTGTTATCCATTGTTAACTAAAATTGTAAAGAACTAAAAATTTAGATATGACAAGAAATTTTAAGATCTTTAAGATACAACTAAAATCAAAGTTAATGAATTTGAAGAATTAGACAACATTTCAAGTAGTAGTAATAAAAACTAAACTAAATTCCTCTAATACCAAATGTTGGTCGGATTGGAATCTCAAGAGGGGGGTGAATTGAGTTCCTACATAAAATTTCTATTAAAAACAATATATTAATGATCCCCCAAATTTTGAAACAGCCCAGTTAATTAAGGAAGTAGAGATATAAATGTCTAATTGGTCAACATGTTTCTCAAAAGGTGATTACCCCTCAGTTGAATTAGTGTAAAACAATTCTTCAACTTTTGAAACAAGTTTACTAAATTAAATACATGCACGCACTCACAAAAACTAACTATCAATGTGAATTCAAAACAGTTTTATGATTTAGAAATTATAAGCTGTAAAGACCCATATTTTTCCATATAATTTTTTTAATTATATGGGAATATTACGAGTCCACAAAAATTGACGGTACATGATTTTGTGGCCCGATGTGCCTAGAATGAGTTCCTAAACATTTTTTATGTACATTCAGAAATCATGCGAGTGAGTTTTTATAAATTTTGAACTAGTGCTAGGAATTCAAAATAAAGGACCCTATTGACCTCACAACACTGACATTTTTTTAAGGATACCTTCACCTCCACTGCTATAGGTCGAAGGAGGAAGTTAGTTTTTCTCTTTTACGTAGAAGAAGAAAAATAAAATATTTGACATTTTAATTTTCATTTTGAAACGTTTCTTTTTGAGTTATGGAGGTGGGGACCACCCGAGCTAGAAAACCCCCCAATTTGAATTATTGGTGGTGTTAAACACCCAAACCCCTCTTAATGGGTGAAAACCTTTCAACTCTCCAATTAATTTATTGTTCCAATTAAATGTGCCATTTAATTGTTCCAACTTTAATCGTACCAACGTGAATTAATTTGATAAACCTATTTTAATTTGATGGCTCCTCATTTCCTTGTGGAAATCGTTGAAAAAGGGGGGCTTTGGGAGAACACTGGAGAAACTCTTCCACCAATGAAGAATGCCATCTCCAATGAAGAACTTGATCTAATGAAGAACGAGGAACCGACCTCAAGCCCAGATCAGAAGAGACTTGCACAAGCAACAAATGTCGATATCCTTCAATGATTTCATCTTCTACCTCTCGAAACCTCCAATGAATGACATGATAGGGGTGTCTTCTTTATTTATCATAGTTAATTTCTTTTATGTTTAATCTCTCCCCATGAGCCACTAGCTACCACTCTAACGCTGATGGTGCGGGCCAAACGAACAAGTCCCGACTACTCTTCCACCATTCTAGTTTTTGATGTGTTCTTCGCGATGGAGGAGGACAGCGACCAGTCCCGGAAACTGGTGCCAGTAGAACTCAGGAGTGGCGGCCAAAACTTCAGCTAACCATGAAGACGGCGGTGGCACGAGGTCATGACGATGAAGGAGGGGGGCCTACTCACTGCCAGCTATCGGTGGGGGCTCAGGATGCAACTCTAATATAAAGGAGGGCTGGCCGTCCGACCAGTCACGGGCCAGCGGGTCACCCAGCGCGGGCCACCCATCATGGGCCACCCAGTGGGCCAGGTCTCGCCATCGGGCCGGGTCAGACCCAGCAGGCCGGTTCTGATCCCGCGGGCTGGGTCGGACCCGGTTTGATCTGGGTCAGACTGGACTTGAACCAGCTTAGACCCCTTTTTTCTCTTTCGGCCATAACTTGAGATACATGTTTCTGTTTGATGAACCATCTATGGCGCTAAAAACCTTGGCTCGAGGCAGTATTTTTGGTATACCCCAAATGAGTTTTGGATAAATTTGTGGTATGGTCGGGTTGGATCGAACACGAGTCCAACTGGGCCCTTAGGACGAAAAGGCGAATAACGTATAGACAGGTTGTCTGATTGATGCACCATCTGTTTCATTTAGACACCCTTTTTTATGGAGGTCCCTTCGGATACTTTCTCATGGGAATTCATGTAAGTTAGAATATCGACATGTGGCTTGATGAGAGTACCCTCCCGGAATCCAGTGAGCTTAGTGCGGGAACCCTGTTCCTGGCTATAACATGATAAAGGGATCATATGTGGGTCTGTGCTATGCGATCCTATGTGGGTATGTGATTGGGGATCCTACGTGGGTCTGTTTTTGAGAGTCCCACTTGGATCCACTCTAGGAAATCCATAAGTTACTACTCTAGGATCCTATGTGGGTCTGTTGTACTAGGATCCTACTTAGGTAGGATGATTTAGGATTCTACGTGGGTCTGCCTCTTAATAGTGTAAGATGATTCAGTAGTTGTATCTAATCATCTTTTCTACTATATCTATGTTATACCTAGTGTGAGATGAGTCTTTACCTTTGTGGTAATCTACTGTGTGACGTACCTTTTTAGTACTTACCTTTGTGGTTATATATTTGTGATTTTCTTCTGTATGGTTGTACCTTTGTAGCACTTACTTTTGTGGTGTTACCTTCGTGGTATTCTTTCCTTCTTGGAATAGTTGTACTTTGGATAACGATTTGGCCCTTGTGTTTCCTAATGAATGAGATGGGTAATACTTGATAAATTCTGTATATGTATGGGAATATACCTAAGTAGGGTTGTTAGTTGATTCCAAGATTTGAGGATTATCCTTTGTGGATTTTTTTGAGACCATTAAGGGTCACATGGTCCCTAATGAGTAACGTTATACTCACTCCTGCATAGGATAGGTGTGAACCTTGTGGTGTTTGGTGTAGACGATGGACAACATTGACTTTGGACGAGAGTAACAGGACTAGAGGCAGCTCGGAGGTGGAAAATATATGAGGTGTACCATAGAGACGACCATTCGAGAGCTATACCTACCCCTCAGGTAGGATCCTTGGTAGGAGTTCACATGAGCTGTTTGAGTTTACTTGCACTTCTTAATTTTTTTGTACTTTCCAGTTGGGCTTGTATTCTGGTCCCTTTTTCTCACCGTATAAACTCTTTTTACTATATTGTTTTACTTTGTGATTGTGTCTGGTTTTGTGCATAGTTGTGTCAGTTTATAGTTTCTAAAGGAAATGTCTTCCCATTTTTTGAGAATACACCTTTCAGTGCTAGTCGTCAGCCCATGGCCTAGGGTAGGTGGGATTGGGGTAGCCATAACACGGGCCCTGAGGGATGGGTCATGACTAATTGGTATCAAAGGAGTCAGTTATACCATAGAAAATTGGAGTCTGATCTTCTTACATAAATAGTTTTAAGTGTTATGAGTGTACTTATCAGTTTAGGGAATCCAGTGTTGGTGTAGCGGTCCATATATATATACACCATGACCTTGACTTCTGATTTTTGACTCAGTGCATGAAAACATTGATTGTGTGTGGGTTTTGAAAATATTTCTTTGTGATCTATTAAATTCAAACCACCAGGTATAACATATTTATTGTGGCGCATCTATTTCTTTTCAGGATGCCTCCACACAGACAACCATCTAGGGTTCCGAGTAGAGTACCCGATGATAGCCCACTGAGCGACGAGGCCTCGATGAAGGGCCCTTTATCAGTAGGGGCACCAGTAGAGGCACCAGCGGTACCGTTACCCATTGGACCACCATTTCCACCAACCCCAATAGAATTTGGTACACACCACCTGAGCGAGTTGCACGAGTTTCAGGGCCTGAGGCCAATCAGTTTCAGGGGTGAGACGGACCCACAGACAGCTGAGGATTGGCTGGAGGCCGTGGTGAGAGTCTTCTGACTGGTAGGGGCACCAGCTAATATCATAGTGATCCTTAACTCCATACTTCTACAGTTAGTAACAGACAGATGTTGTAGTTTGATTCTCCAAGTTCACGATGAGGGGACACTTCACTGGGTATAATTTGAGAGCCTATTTCGGGCAGAGTTTGTCCCAGTGACCCTTTGCGCAATGCACATACCAGAGCTTCTTCATCTGCATAAGGGTAGCATGACTGTGGCTTAGTACTCAGAGAGGTTCAATGACCTCTCACGCTACTCCACTGATAGGGTGCGGGGCCCATTCTTGAGGGCTCGGACCTTCAATCAGGGACTCAGGCTAGAGATCATAGATTTGTTGATTTCTCTCAGCATACTGATGCAGGCGGGGGTGTTAGAGCGAGCCCTCTTAGTGGAGTGTTCTCTCACTGAGCAGTCACTAGTAGAGAGACCTCCATCGGGAGTCACGTAGAAGAGTCTTTTGCAGATGGTAGTAGACAGATTTCACAGAGGTCCAAGAAGACCAGACCTACAGGTGGACGACCTCAGGATTCAGGGTCGGTCGTGCGGGGCACTGGAGACAGAGCCAGTAATGCGGGGAGGAGTCGGTGTTACACATGTGGTGGGCAGGGTCACATGGCTCGTGACTACCCCACCTGCCATACGGGTGATCAGAATAAAATTTAATGACCACCCAGGCAGAGACAGAGGTTCGACCAAGGAGGTTTGTAGGGAGTAGGCAGATGTGGCAGAGGAGCTGGTCGTGTAGCTAGTGGTGGGTGATGATTTGAGATGTTACTGCCACCACCACCAGGTGGTCCACCCAGACCATAAGGAGAAGTTTTATAGGGGCGATCTTAGCTCGAGGTATCTGAGGACTATGACCACATCGTTGTGGACATGATACAATGTACGATCGTTGTATACTCCACCTTAGCTGTAGTACTTATTAACACATGTTCCATTTATTCTTTTATTTCCACTATCCTTGTTCTGAGCTCGTAGATTCTGGTGGAGCCGTTGGCTCAATCCTTATAGATAAAGACTCATACGGGATTGGATTCGACGATTACACACTAGTGTGGGCAGTGTGATCTTACTCTAGGAGATGAGAGATTTAGTTGGGATCTCTTAGTAGCTGCGTCGAGGCCTTACGACGTCATCTTGGGTATGGATTGGTTATCTACAGTCCATGCTCAGCATGACTATATTAGTCACAAAGTGTAGTGTGTCCACACTGATGGGACTAGGTTTACCTTCACCGGCGAGAAGGGAGCCTTTGCATAACATGATGGATTTACCCAGAGGAGAGTGTAGTCAATCACTCATTAATTGGCTAGCCTTACCCTCAAACATTTGATGTGGTGAGTCCGAGCTATGCTTTAATGGTGGACCAGTATGCCGATATCTTCCCTAATGATGTTCTAGGTCAACCTCCACATAGATATGTGGACTTTTACATTTATTTGTACCATGGGATGGAACCAATATCTACACCAGTGTATCAAATGGATCTTGCGGAGCTTTGTGAGTTATGGGTACAACTGGAGGACTTACAGGGGAAGGGGTCCATCTAGCCTAGTGTTTCTCCTTGTGAATCCCCAATTTTATTCACCAAGAAGGTGGATGGGATCTTGAGACTTATTTTTGACTATCGATGCCTGAACCAAGTGACCGTGAAGAACAAATACCCACTCTTGAGGATTGATGACCTCTTTGATCAGCTGAAGGGAGCACAGTGGTTTTTGAAGATAGACCTCAGATCAGGCTATCACCAGCTCAGGGTACGGGATGAGGATGTGCAGAAGACGACTTTCAGATGTCGGTATGGCCATTATGAGTTTTTGGTCATGCCATTTGGCATGAAAAATTCTCTATCAGTGATTATGGGACTCATGAAAAGGATCTTCCAGCCATACCTTGATCCCTTTATAGCAGTCTTCATCGATGACATTCTGATCTACTCTGCTACCGAGGAGGAGCATTCCTATCTTTTGCAGATAGTTCTGGACACACTCTGAGATCACCAGCTTTTTGGTAAGCTCTCTAAGTGCCAGTTCTAGATATGAGAGGTTCAATTTCTAGGACATGTCATCTTGGAGACTAGAGTTGCAGTGGATCCAGAGAAGATTGAGGTGGTGCTTACATGGGAGCCACCCAGGAGTGTGACAGAGGTACATAGTTTCCTGGGTTTGGTCAGATACTACCAGATGTTTGTGCCAGATTTCTCCATAGTTTCAGCACCGTTATCAGTGTTGACGAAGAAGGAGAAACCCTTTGTTTGGTCAGATAGATGTCAGTGGAGTTTTCAGGAGATCAGGTTGAGACTGACTAGTGCCTCCATCTTGAGGCTTCTGGAGGAGGGCTTTGGGTACGTAGTATACTGCGAAAAGTCCGGGACCGAGCTCAGATGTGTCCTGATTCAGGAGTGAGTAGTGATCATGTATGGTTCTCGACAGCTGAGATAACATGGGTAGAAATATGCTACCCATGACTTGGAGTTAGCAGTAGTGGTCTTCACCTTGAAGATGTGGTGACATTACTAGAACGGCGAATGTTTTACAGTCTACTCTGATCACTAGAGTCTCAGGTACATATTCTCTCAGAATGACTTGAACATGAGAAATTTACGTTGGCTTGAGTTCCTCATGAACTATGACTTTGATATAGTCTACACTCCTGGGAAGTGGAACGTTGTAGCTGATTCCCACAACATGAGATATGGTATACAGCTACTAGGTGAGGCAACATAGCAATTGGCCGCTTTATAGATATCCTTTGTGGAACGAGAAGGAGTAGCTTTTCTTTAGTCTCTTATAGTCACTCCCACACTTCATCAGCGAGTCAGGGTGGTGTAGTGTCGGGAAACATACTATGAGGCTCGACGTGTTAAGATATCCTCAGGACAGGCACCTGATGGATTTTCTGAAGGTGGGGAGCACATTATCCACTTTTGAGGACTTACCATGGTACTATTGTCGCTTATGGAGGAAGAGTTGAGGGAGTTTCATACATCCCCTCTAGTAGTACATCCAAGAGAGGCCAAGATATACCAAGACCTCTAACAACAGCATTAGTGTCTAGGAATGAAGAAAGAAGTAGTAGAGTTTTCCTATGTGTTCTTCCCTTGTCAGCAAGTGATGGTGGAGCATTAGGTACCAGCAGGCTTAGTTTATCCTTTAGAGGTCCCAGAGTGGAAGTGGTATGGAATATCCATGGACTTCAGGATAAAAATTCCACATACATCCAAGGTACATGATTCAATCTGAGTGATCATTGACTGACTCACCAAGTTTTCCCACTTCGTACCGATCAGAGAGCAGGGTTCACTAGAGATATTGGGATTCCTCTATGTGGAAGAGAGTGTGTGGCTACATGGAGTACCCTCGATTATTTTCTCCAATTGTGTTATACGTTTCTCTTCAAGGCTATGGAAGGGGTTGTAGGAGGATTTTGGGATGAAACTTCATTTGAGCACTGCCTTCGATCCTTAGACAGATGGCCAGACTGAGAAGACCATTCAGACCCTCGAGGACATGTTGCGTGCTTGCGTCCTCGACTTCGGTCATTGCTGGGAGGATCACTTTACCTTGGTGGAGTTTTCATTCAACAAAAGCTATCACTCCACCATTGGGATGGCACCATTCGAGGGTTTTTACAACCAACCTTACATATTGACTTTATGCTAGACTGACCCAGGGGAGTCAGCACTCAGGGAACCAGAGATGGTATGGGATACTACAAAGAAAGTGCATATCATCTAGAAGTGGATGAAGACTAGACAGAGTAGGTAGAAGTCTTATGCTGACAGGAGACAGAGACCTCTGGATTTCGACGATGGAGACCACATCTTTCTATAGGTTTTACCTAAATGAGGTTTTGTGGAGATTTGGTGAGGGCAACAAGTTATCTCTGAGGTTCATCGGACCCTTTCAGGTCCTCAGCAGAGTAGGCGAGGTGTCTTACCGTTTATCTCTTCCACCCTAGTTGCACCGGGTGCATAATGTTTTCCACATATCCCAGCTGAGGATATACGTGCACGACCCTTCTCACATCATTGACTAGGGAGAGATGGAAATCGATGATGGGTGGCGTTTACGGAGGTCCCAATAGAGATTGAGGATCGATAGGAGAGATTCCTTCATGGGAAATCGATACCATTGGTGTGTGTACGTTGGCAGCATGGTAACCTCTAGGAGATCACATGTGAGTGGGAGGCTCAGATTCGTGCTAAGTGCCCCCACTTGTTTTCCTAACTTTTGTGATGTGGCTTTCAGGGACGCAAAGCCCTGAGGTGGGGAGAATATAAAGACCCATATTTTTTCATATGATTTTTTTAATTATGTGGGAATATTACGAGTCTTAGAAAATTCATGACGCATGATTCTGAGGCCTGGTGTGCCCATAATGAATTTATGAACATTTTAGTACGTTTAGTAAATGTGTGAGCGGGTTTTTATAACATTTGAATCAGTGCTTTGAATTGAAAACCGAGGACACCGTTGAACTCGCAGAGCTGATATTCACTTAATGAGACCTTCACCTCGACCACATTAGGTCGAAATAGGAAGTTAGTTTTTTTGTTTTACGTGGATGAAGAAAAAGAAAATATTTGACATTTTATTTTTCTTTTTGAGACCTCTATTTTTGAGTTATGGTGGTGGGGACCACCCATGCTAGAAAACCCCCCGATTTGAATTCTTGGGATTGGGGACCACATGAACCCCTCTTAATGGGTTAAAACCTTTCAACTCTCCAATTAATTAATTGTTCCAATTAAATGTGCCATTTAATTGTGCCAACATTAATTGTGCCAACGTGAATTAATTTGATAAACCAATTTTGATTTTTTGGCTTCTCATTTACTTGGGGAAATCATTGGCAAAGGGAGTCTTGGGGAGAAAATTGGAGAAACTCTTCCTCCAATGAAAAATGCCCTCTCCAATGAAGAAATTACTCCAATGAAGAATGAGGAACCGACGTCGAGCCTAGATCAGAATCCATTTGCGGAAGTAAAGAACATTGATGTCATTAAACGACTTCTTCTTCAACCTCTCAACACCTCCAACGAATGAAAAGGTAGTGGTGTTTTTAATTAATCTTCATAGGTTTATTTTATGTTGAATCTCGCCCCATGATCCTCTTGTTACCACTCTAACGCGGAGGGTTCGGGCCAAACGAACATGGCCCAACCACTCTGAAACCTTTGTGGTTTTTGATGCATTCTTCGCGATGGAGGAGGGTGACAACCGGTGCCGGCAACTGTTGCCAGTAGTACTTAGGAACGGTGTCCAGCACTCTGGTTGGTCGTAAAGACAACAGCAGCACAACTGTGACGCCGGTGGAGGGTCGCGGCCCGTCGGCTGCGGTGGAGCAGAGGTGGTGGTCGGCGCATGGACGACATCACAAAGGGGAGCCAGTAGCGCGCATCTACACTTCCAGCGTACAGGGACTACAGCACGAGGTCGCGACGACGAAGGAGGGTGGTCGGATCGCTGTCAGCTGTCGATGGTGGCACATCGCGCGACTACACCGCAGAGGAGGGCTGACTATCCGGCCAGCTGTAGGCCAGCGGTCCACCCAGCGAGCCTCCCAATACACTTATCATTACGTGGATATTTTAATAAGGATATTTCAATGTTCTCATATGGTATTTCCATCATTTCAAAATGGATGTTTTATCACCCACACAACATTTAATTTTGAAAACATTATATCTTTTTAATGAATCTATTATTAAATACTATGTCACTTTTGAAATATTAATTAATAAATATTATTTTAGTAAAAATTTTCAATTAATTTCCCCATTCAAATTTCAAAACATTTTTTACCTTTTCAAGACATTATTATTAAATATTCTAGTAAATCTTTTCTATGTATTTTCACTTCCCTTTTTTAAAAATTTATATCTTTTTCAAGTTTCCATTATGAATTATTTTTTAGAATTATATTTTTTCGTAGTATTACAAATTTATCTTTTCATTTATTCTGAAAAATTATTTTAAAACCTATTCCATTTCAATGAATGGGTTTCTTTTCCCTTTTCGTTACAATAAAGGTAAATTTTAGAAATCGTGCTCAAAACTATGAATTTTACAACATTGAGTTTTTTTTTCCAAAAATCATTTTTGATGGATTTTCTTAATTATAATTTTTCTCCAATTTATAATATTTATAAAACATAATGGATAAACATAAGATCAAAAAAATATTATGAAGGAACCATAAAAGAAATGACATGGATAAGAAAATACAAAAAATCACAAAACTTGTGAGAATGATATTAAAGTGAAAAATAATTTAAAATAATATATTATCCTGAAAACATGGTATGACATGATAATAATATTGAAAAGGTTGAACAATCATAAACACAATATTTTTTATCCTTATGAGACTGGTTACATTAAACCCCATTCACACATAAAATTGTGTGTAGAACATAATGTGATCACACTCACTCATTATGAACATAGATAATTGATAACTAGTTCACATGTAAAATTTTGATTAGATATTAATTCCACCACACTCACCCATTATGAACCTAAAGACTTTATAACTTGTTCAAACATAAAATAATGAGTAGGGCTTAACGTCATCATACTCACACATTCTGAACCTATAGAATTTGTAACCAGTTCATATAAAATTTATATATTATTAGATATAATCATTTATCTAATAATTGGATGGAGATATAATTATAAACCTTCTTATTATCCATATATTTGTTTCCACTTCCAAATCTAGAATTCATAATCTCATAATAAACCCATTGAAAATGGAATGCCTTTCTTAAAACATTAAAAAACATTTTTTAACATGAACTTAAGAAATCATATATTATCATAATTTATATCATAAAAAATAAACCATATTCAAATAACTTATAAAGTATGATCCAAACATGACATGATGAGATGAAATCATTGGTGGAAAATTAAAAGTCAAAATTTATAAGTTTTATGAAAACCATTAAAACAATGTATTAGTTTTTGAAATGTAAATTATATGTAAAGACCCAAAAATTTAAAGGAAAATTGTTTCTTAAATTCTATGGATTTTATGAGTATGCAGTTTCTGACGGCACCTGAATCCGAGGGCCGGTGTGCCCGGAATCAATTTCTGATGTTTAGCCCGAGTACGTTCAGTGAACGAACGAGCAGGTTTTTTCTATATTTTGAACCGGTGTTCGGAATTAAAATCTAAGGGCACTAATGGAACCGCAACGCAAGTAATTTCTCAAGAGGACTTTTATCGTAGATGTGTTTGAATGGGTGAAGGAGTTTAATTTTAGGGATTAATAAAGAATTGAATAAAATTTGTGGTAGAAATTTTATTCCTATTCTAGGTGGTTATATCCAAAGTAGGGAGTTAGGGTGGGTCTCACTAGTCACTAGCTACCTTTGAGAGGATAAAGGTGAGGTGGGGCCCACATGAGCCCCATCCCTTCACATTCCCTAACTCCCCATTAATTCGAGTAACTCTCATCTCTCCTTCTTTAATTTAGTGACTTCTCCTCTTCCATATTAAATCATGCCAACTCACATAATCAATTAAGAGGGTGATGTGTTTGAATCTTAAAATTTAAATGCATGGCATGAATTAATAAAATAAGGAGGATCCTTATTTTATTTGGGGATTTGCTCATTGTGTTAAGAATTAGAGGAGAGAGCTCAAGTTCCTTTGGAAGGACTTCATCCTCCCGCAAAGAACGACACCCTTCAACAAAGAACGCCAACTCTCCGATGAAGAACATCGACTCGGTAGCTCTGTTTCTCCGTCCTCTTCTTCCTCTTTGACAAGGAAGGAAACATCGACGATGACGGAATCAATGCCATCATTCACGGCGCTTGACCCCTGCGAACATCATTCAAGGTAGGGGTGTGTTTTGAATTGAGAATTATTGGTTTTCCTTCCATGTTGACGTTTCTATCTAAACCATTTGCTATCAAACTAATTTGGAAGGAACCGGACCAAACTAACATAGTCTGATTCCTCTGTCGTTCTTGTTGTATGGTGTCCTCCAACCGTTCTTGAGCGGTGAATCAAGGAAATCTTTCGGAGCCGATCGGGGGCCTGAAAACATCGGAAATGGCCTCGGAGCATCGGGATGACCTAGGAACGGGAACTTTGTAGCGAACAGATCATCAGAACAAAGGATAGACGCCTCAAGAGGCGTGCTGACCCGAGGCATCATTTCAGGAAAATTCCAGAATACATGGTGTGTACTTCCAAAGCACACACCATGTAGTACAAACGTTCAGCGGTAGAAGTAACGAACATCAAAAGAAGTGACACACGGCGTGTGACACTAGTCACACGACATGTACTGTCCAGTCAGTTTGACAGAGGAGACTTCGATTGACATGGCGCATAATCCGAGAGATACATAGACATGGGCAGAAGAACACATCCAAGAGGCACGACACGTACTTCCTTCACCATGGCAGTAGCGGCTTCGGTATGACTCAGTGTGTATTCTCGAAATACACGGACACGGGGTGGGGTACATGAGCTTGTACTCCACCACAGGGCCAGGCATGGCCAGTGTACACGGACCAGACCCCAAAATTTTGGACATGGCGTGTCACTATACCACATGCCGTGTATTTACTTTTTACACGAACAAACCATCGACACGGGCTGTGGTACATAGACAGTACCCCTGGACTGAAGACATGGCATGTAACCATACCACATGTCGTGTATTTACTTTTACACGACCAGCCCTGCAACACGGGCCGTATCACACGGGCAGTACCCAGTGTCTAATGACACGGCATGTATCGCTTATCTACACGCTGTGTACTTTTGGAAAATGTCTTGGTCGTCTTGTTCTCTGTGACTTGGGCATGTTTTTCTTTTTTTCCTAGGAAGTGGGATGGAACGTTGGGATACATCATCCCTAGTCTTCGTAATGGTTGATGTATCCATCCATTTGACTCGAGGATCAGACCCTCCTGGAATCGAGTATGCTGTGTACGAGAAACCTAGATATGGCTGCGACTGCAACGACTATCCTACTAGAATCCTCTATGGGTTCGACGGTGAAGAATAATGTACTGGATTCCTCCGTGGGTTCGACGATGACAATGACAACTGTATTGGAATCCTCTGTGGGTTCGGTGGAGATGACTACTGTATTTGAATTTTATGGGGGTCCGACAGTATTGACCTATGTTGTAGTATCCTACGTGGGTCTGACAGAGTAGATCCACTAGTATCCAACATGGGTCCAACTGCTTAGCTGGTCTAGTATCCTACGTGGGTCCCAGATTAGATGAATTAGTAACAACATCTGATCATCTCTTTTTCTTTACGAATGATGTATACTTGTGTGAGCTGAGTCTCGACTTTCAATCATTATCTTCGATATGATTGACTTGCTTTCCTGTGTGGATTGGGTTGTGCTTTCTTATGTGGATTGGGTTGTGATTTCCTTTGTGGACTGGGTTGTACTTGGGCTCATGAGATGGAGACGAACTAGAAATGATGACTTAGGTATATGTATGGTCATATACCTAAGTAGAGTTGGTTGATACTTCGTGTTTGTATCCTTCCTTTGTGGTTTATCCTTGGTGGATTTTGGGAGACCTTCGGGGGTCTCGGGGTCCCTACTGAATATCGTATACTCACCCATGCACGGGCTATGCCCGCACTACATTGTGTTGGTTGCAGACATCGGATAGTGTTGATCGTGGTTGAAACTTGTGGAGTGTGACGGTACCCGGAGGTGGTCTGTCACGACCCCCTCCCCACAAAGTGTACCCCTCTTAGGCCGGCAATGTGAGAAGAGAGATAATGACCCCCGATTCCCGCCTCCAGTAGGCCCCGGGTTGGCGACTAGCACCAAGGGTATAATAAATACACAAATGGGAGGCATTACCCTCTAAGAGAACACATGCAGAAGAGAGAGATAAGATAGAAACCAACCAACTCCAACTCAAAACTGAAATATAAATGGAACCCAAGTACATATATGAAATGCCATGCAAAATTACTACAAATGAAATAAAAAACTAAAAGTACCCAAAAGAAAGTAAAACGGAAGCGACCACAAGCCCGAACAGCTCCTCCAACCACAAGCTCGTAGAAACCAGCTTGATCTCCAACCTGCTCCAAGTGACCTGAAAAGCAGTTTATATATACATAGGGTGAGTATAATAGTATACTTAGTAGGACCCTCCCCAAACCCTTCATGCAAAAGTAAAGAAAGCATGCTAAAGCCCAGTGAACAACAAGTGAAACTAACTCATCACCTAAACAGGTATACTAAGTTCCCAACCTCACCATGGACACTCTCGCCAAGTAACAGATACAAGAATATAGCATATAATGAAAAATATCAAGGGTACCCCACTACAACTTCCCCACTGCTTTCCTCTTTTCCCCAACGACATACTTCATGTGCATCTCTCTCCAAAGGCTTGCCCACAGACACCTGGGCTATGCTCCACAATCTGCACCTCGTGCACCACAAAGGCTTGCCCGCAGACATCTTGGTGAAGCACCACACCATCCTCACAACCCAAAGTAACCAGGTATGTTCCGGGAGCCACCACATCCCACATAACGTGTATCATACATCAAGTATTATATCTCAATCCATTATACCCCATACACCGAGTAGGGATCCTCAAGCCATCACAGCCTATACACGTTACACCTATAGTAGTCCATAGGATACTATATCAAGAATATATGTGTATGAAATAACCACAAGCCATTACAGCCCTCTACACACATATATGGGGAATCTAGCGGTTGTTCCTGTTAGCACATGTATCTACCAAGAGAAGAGAGTAGGGCCAAAGGGGGTAGTCAGCCATTCAACCTCCCATCAGAATGTGGGGGAAAACACCCCCCCCCCCCAGGGCTCAGAATCCCTGGGGTGTCAGTTGCCCTTACAGATAGGGTGGAGTAGCGTATAGAAACACCAAAAGTACAGAATATATATATTACTCACATCTACACTATGGTGATTACCTAGTCTTAGATACAACTGCAGCTAACGTCTCTCAGACTCCACGCTGCTACTTCTAAGACTAGGTATCCTATAAGCACACAAACATTTGAAGAGCTTTATTAGATTACTCCATTATCATTTTATCAGTTCCACTGTATGTTAATTAATTATTTAAAAATTAATTAACCATGAAGAATTTAACATTAAACTTCATTATCATCACACCCAATATCCATTGTACCGTCCAAACAACAACCTTGTAATTATGTTTCAGCAACTCCAACCCCATGAGTTAACATCATTTATTCAATTATTCATTATAGAATTACCTTCCCACATTCCCAGGCATTCTCAAAAAATAACCTATGATACTAAACAGAAGGGGGCTCATCACAGTGAGTAGTTATTCTACCCATCGAGTCTTTTCCACCTATATCAAGAGCATAGACCCATTCTCCCTCGAGATGTAAAACACAGAAAGCACGTGGAATACCCCGCGTGTCTTCGGCTCTTTCGGAAGAAGGGTAATCAAAACCAGCTTCCTTGTGCAGTGGGGAAAAGTAAAGAAGATAAACAACCAATCAAACCACCAAACATCCAATAACCACATCCATCCCATTCCATCATCCCTGGTGTCCTCCCTGACACCCACATGCATAAACAGATGCATCTCGCCACTCTAGGCATCATCTTCTACCACAACCACAAGTCCCCATGCCTCCACTTCTCACAATAGCCATCCAAGATCACATTATAGCACAAGCAGCAAGAAAGCAGAAAATCACATCAATGGGCTCTTGACCCTTTAACAATCAAGAGTGTAACTTAGAACCCTTTAAGAAATTCTCACATAATATGTTCTTTAATCCATATTGAAGTAGCAGATTTTTTATTCATAGGTTCCAATTACAGGAGACCTAATAAGTAAGATATCATAATTAAACAACCATGCTTACTTCCCTAAATTGATTAATATCAAATTAGAACAACTACTACAATGGCAACAACCAGATTCATTTACATGCCTCCTTATCTTTATCCAATTAATTAACAATTAATTTTGTCTTTACGTTCATTATCAATTTCCATCAAGAACGAACAATTAATCAAAGAAATCATAGATATCACTCTATCTTGCAAAACATGAGGCAAACCGTTATCACAGTACAAAGCAACAACATGCGATCAACCAATTCTTTTAATCCGGTTCAAGTATTTAATTAGGTCAATTTCATTGTGATCCAAAGGGCTAAATCATGATAATTCAACGATTGCACATACACAATTAGAAAAGCCACGAATCCCCTAACTCAACAATTCTTGACGTTCTTTATCCACACAACAGGTCACAATCCTCCTCTCGCGATAACTTCATCAACCCAAAGATGCCAAGGTATGACAGCACCAACCAAACCCCAAGAAAAACCCATTATAAGCATGGAGATTACATGCTATAATATAGAAAGGAGAACATGAGAATATTAACCCCAAAAGAACAATGATACAACATAACTTATAGGGAAGATTGACTGACACAGCTTGATTGCATCCAAAATAGAGCGGAACTAATATGAGGATTAGGGATTGATTGTGAAACTCCTACAGGAATGATTGAAAGGTTCTAGCATCTCATAGCTGGGAACAAAGGGAAAGAACATGGAGAATGATATCTAGTTCCTTTTTGAAGATTTAACGAGGCGAATGTTTAAGATCCAATTAATTCTCCCTAAAAAACGGATCGCATTAACCCACACGGTTTGACCAAGTAAAACATCCCAAGCCATACGAATAATTATTATATGATTTATGGCATTTGAATCGGCCTTAACGGTCCTTAAAACAAAGCTTTAAATGTATTTTATGTCAAAGGAAACGTCAAAGGGGCGAAACTGTAGGAACCTAGAAACACTATTCACATACTCAAAATTTGGCAAAGGAAAGAAAAGGTCACCGTTAGACCTCACCGTTCTGGAAACACTGTTCAATTCTACCGTTAGAAGGTCACTGTTAGAAGGTTACCATTCTGGAAACACTTTTCAAGTCTACCGTTATAAGGTCACTGTTAGATGGTTACCATTCTAGAAACACTGTTCAAGTCTACCGTTATAAGGTCACCATTAGAAGGTTACCATTCTGGAAACACTGTTCAAGACTACCATTATAAGGTCACCGTTAGAAGGTTACCATTCTGGAAACACTGTTCAAGTCTACCGTTATAAGGTCACTGTTAAAAGGTTACCATTCTGGAAACATTATTCAAGTCTACCATTATAAGGTCACCATTAGAAGGTTACCGTTCTGGAAACACTGTTCAAGTATACTGTTATAAGGTCACCGTTAGAAGGATACTATTCTGGAAACACTGTTAAAGTCTACCGTTAGAAGTCCACTGATAGAACCTCACCGATGGAAACATTGTTCACTGAACCTCACTGATAGAAACATTGTTCACCTACCGATACTATTCATAAAACTGGAAACACTGTTCACAGAACAGGAAAGTTGGCTAAGTGTTGGGGATAAGTCACCTTGACCTCCCAAAACACCTCCAACACCACATTTTCACAAAGTAATGGACCGGAGAGGTCAGGGCCATTACATCAAATACCTTTCAAAACATTCTCGTCCTCGAGAATTCAAAACCAACCTAAAGAGAAAAAAAAATAAACGGGGCCCAAACAACCACCCATCGAGATACCTCTCAAAATATAGAAAGCCACAAAAAGGAACAAAATAAGTTTATAAATAAAACATAAAAGGTCTAACCACAAAGGAAACATCATTACATGAAAAGAGTTAAACATTAAAAAACTCTGGGTACTAAGCACGTATATGTGACTCATGCTCCCAGGTACTCTCGTCCATGCCACAGTGTCGCCACAAGACATGAACTAAGGGGATAGAACGCCCACATAACACCTTCTCCTTGCGGTCTTGGATCTCTACAGGTCGCTCTGCGAAGGTTGCATCATCATAAATATCAATCTCTCCCCAATCAATAACATGAGATTCATCATGAAGATAACGAAGGAGCTGTGATAGATGGAAATCATCATGTATCTAACTCATCTGAGGGGGAAGTGCTACTCGATACACCATAGCTCCAACATGATCTAACACCTCAAAAGTCCCAAAAAACCGGGGAGAAAGCGTACTTCCACGACCAAACCTTCACTACCCACGACGGGGAGTCACCTTTAGAAACACATGATCCCCAACATTAAACTCTAAGGGTCTCCTTCTTTGATAAGAATATGATTTCTGACGATCTTGCGCTGTCTTCATCCTCTCACGATTCACCTGAATCATTTCTGTTGTATTCTGCACTAGTTCCAGTCCGAGGGTTGCTGACTCTCCGACCCCAGTCCAACACAATGGAGAACAGCAAGGCCGACCATACAGGGCTTCAAACGGCGCCATACCAATGCTGAAGTGAAAACTATTAATGTAAGCAAACTCCACTAGGGGTAGGTGCCTCATCCATGAACCTCCAAAGTCAAGAACATAAGAGTGCAACATGTCTTCAAGAGTATGGATGGTTCGCTCTGTTTGACCATCCGTTTGAGGATGAAAAGCAGTGATAAGGCATAGCTGAGAACCAAACGCATGTTGGAAACCCCTCCACATCCTGGAGGTAAAATGAGGATCTCGATCAGAAATGATCATCCTAGTTACTCCATGAAGTCTCACCACCTCCACTAGATACTGCCTCGACAAAACTTCCACTGAGCTCGACTCCTTGATCTCTATGAAGTGGGCCAATTTTGTTAAACGATCCACTACCACCCATATAGCATCATGTCTTCCCAGAGCTCGAGGTAAAACTGTAACAAAGTCCATTGATATGTCCTCCCACTTCCACTGAGGAATATCTAATTGCTGGAGAGGACCACGAGGAACATGGTGTTCGGCCTTCACCTTCTGGTAGACTAAACATCGAGACACACACTCTGCAACCGCATGCTTCAGCCCAGGCCACCAAAACTGACTCCTCAAGGATCAGTACATCTTTGTCACACCAGGACGTACTGCCAAGGGTGAACTATGGTACTCTCAGAGAACCGTCTCGCGCATCTCCAAGGGAACAAAAAGGATTCCATGATACAACACTCGGTGTTGTTCATCCTCCGACCAACCATCAGGGGCCTCACCACAAACAACTCTGTATCTCCAAACATCCACCTCTAGATCACCCAACCGAGACTCTTCCACCTTCTTCATCAGGGATGACTGCACCATCATCTGGAAAAGATAACCTCTACCCCCAAATTCACCCATATCAAGATGAAAAGCTGATAACTCTTCCATCACTCTCCAAGAATCACTAGATTCACGCACAGCATCATTACGTGACTTTTGGCTCAATGCATCAGCTAAAACATTCCCTTTTCCATTTTTATATGATATTGAAAAGTTGTATTCCTACAAGAACTCCATCCACCAACACTACCGCAAGTTCAAGTCACGTTGGGAGAAAACATAAATCAAACTCTTATGATCAGTGAAAACCACAAAGTGCTCACCAATGAGGTAATGTCTCCACTACTTCAGAGCAAACACCACGGCTGCCAACTCATGATCATGGGTGGAATAGTTGCGTTCATGGGGACGCAAATTCTGAGACCCATAAGAAAAAACTGACCTTTTCTACCTGAGAACACAGCCTAGCCCTAGATGTGAAGCATCATAGAAAACATCAAACTGGACTCCCTACGCTGGAAGACAAAGGAATGAAGCACTTACCAACTTCTCTTTTAGATACTCGAAAGCTCCCAGACACTGATCAGTCCATATAAACGCTTGATCCTTCCGGGTAAAAGCTATCAGAGGAGTTGAAACTTAGGATAAATTGGCTACAAACCTCCTATAATATCCTGTGAGACCAAGGAAACTTCGCACCTCTAACACGGTCTTGGGGGTTTCCCAAGACACCACTACTTATATCTTCGATGGATCCACAGCTACTCCCTGTTGGGACACAATATTCCTCAAGAAATGAACTTCTCGAGCCCAAAACTCAAACTTCAACAACTTCCCAAACAACTGATGTTGGCGAAGAACTCCCAAAACAGCTCGTAGATGCTCTTAATGCTCCTCTTGAGATGTGGAGTACACAAGGATGTCATCGATGAAAACCACAACAAACTTGTCCAGGAATTCACTGAACACAGCATTCATCAACCCCATGAAAATAGCAGGAGCATTCATCACACCAAATAGCATTACAACAAACTCATAATGCCCATGAAGACAACAGAAAATAGTCTTTGGGATATCCTCATATTTTACACGCATCTGATTATATCCTGACCACAATTCGTTCTTTGAAACCAACATTCACCCTTCAGTTGATCGAATAAGTCATCAATCCATGGAAGAGGATAGCGTTTATTTATTGTCACTTTGTTTAATCGACGATAATCGACACACAACCAAAAACTTCCATCATCCTTTTTCACAATCAAAATTGGTGCACCCCACGGTGACACACTTGGTCGAACAAAACCGTACTGCAATAGACCATCAAGCTATATATGTAGCTCCCATAACTCAGAAGGGGCCATCCTATACGGAGAAATAGAGATAGGAGACGCTCCTGGCTGTAGCTTGATCCCAAACTCGATCTCTCTTCGAGGGGGTAATGCTACAACCTCTTTTGGAAAGACATCAGGGTACTCCTCTATGACCCTAGGAAATGCCAATTGCTGAACCTCTGAAGAACTCAACATCATCTCAGCCATCATGGATGATAATGATAGAACTCGTCTATGACTCATCCAAGGATCTCGCTCACCAACAAACACCAATTTATCTCCATCTTCATAAAATAAAATGACCTTATTCTTGTAGAAATCCACAATAGCATGCACCGAATACAACCAATCCATGTCGAGGATGACATCATATGGTTGTATTCGTAAACATAGGAAATCTCCCCAAGAGCAGTGTTGCACCAACACTAGATCACAATCTCTACATACTTCAAACAAGTCGACCCGACCTCCAACTGGCGTAGTAAACGCCAAGGGCACTGGAAGCCTATCTACCTCAAGTCCCCATGCATGTACAAGGGTAGGTGATATGAAGCAGTACACCAAGGTAGAAAACAAGAAAAGGGTACCTCAAACGACATCTGGCTCGCCTGGGGCTGGCAACGCTAGAGCATGAAGCTAACCACGCCTCCTCCACGACCTCTCTAACCCTGATGAAGACCACCACCATGGATTCACTCTGATCTTTGAGGACGGGGAGCATCATGGGGTTGTCCTCTACCTGCTCCATCTACCCACTGGTGATTTAAATCTGGTGCAACCTGCTACTGTTGCCTCTGCTGGAACTGCCTCAACGGAGGAACCTGGAGCGGAGCGCCCGATGCAAGATGACTGCACTGAAAAGTCAGGCACTCCTGCTGCTGATGACCACGACCACCATAAGAAAAACAAGCGCATGATCCCTTGGCATAGACTTGAGAGTTGCTGCCTCTGGAGAAATGAGATGGGAAGGGCTCAGACCTACCCCCAGGTGAACAGAAACTATTCTGCCCTAAAAACCATGAACCTCGGACCACAGCTCTGCTTTCTGAGGAATCATAACAATTCCCCTCTCATGATGATACAGTCCTGGAAAAAGTCCTCTCAACAACCTCTGCCCTCACCAGCACCTCAAGATATGTCTTCAACATAAATGGGGTGGCCTGGCGCTGGATCTCTGGATGCAAAGCCTCCTCAAAATGCCTCGCCCTAGCCTCCTCATCTAGTAACAGGTCTGAATCATATCGTAGAAGGTTCCTGAAATGGATTCCAAAATCTCGAACACTGGAGCTCCCCTGTCAAAGGGTAAGAAGCTCATGGAGACTGGACACCTCTGAAGTTGATGAAATAAACTCAACTCTAAACTTATCTCGAAACTCCTCCTATGAGATCGCTGACTCTTAACGATCCCTGAAGAACAAGAACCACCACTGTCTTGCTGCTCCACGCAGCATCGTCACAACCAAGGACACCCAATGTTCCTTCCAAGCATAAATCGAACTGAAGCCTATCTCAACCTACTCCAACAAGTCTTCTGTGACTGCATCTGAAGCGGAGACCTCGTACTTCTGTAGACTCTTGCACTGAAGCTCTTGGAGTGTCTTCCTCCAAGTGTCATCGCCGTTAACCTCTACCCAGTGGTGATCTACTAGAACAGCCTACTAGACATCTTATGCGCAAACCTAACGAGGACGTCGACCTGGAGCCATACCTGTAAAATAAAAACTGTTAGAGCTCCTAAGCCAGGAATATGGAAGACTCAACATTAATAAATTAATTGTTTTCTTTAATTAATTTTAGGTTAACCTATCCCAAGGTCTACCCATTCAAACACAGTCACAAGGAATAATGATGCATGATCCTTTCCTAGGTCTCTACCCTGCAACTAGTATCACTTTGTTTAGTAGCCATTGTAAACTTAATGGTCTGTATGTCAGATCATAGGGGAACCTAAACGCCTATGTCTCATCTGGTCTCCAGTTTTTTCCTCCCTTGCTAAACATGAATGACATGGTTTCCCTACCAAACCATGCAATCTCACGTGTTCCTAACTCCAAACTCCATCTTATCCCTCAACCAGACCTCTGATACCACTCTGTCACAACCCCCTCCTCACAAAGTCTACCCCTCCTGGGCCGAAAATGTGGGAAGAGAGATAATGACCCCTGAGTCCCACCTCCAGTGGGCCCCGGGTTGGCGACTAGCACCGATGGGATAATAAACACACAAATGGGAGGCATTACCCTATAAGAGAACACATGCAGAAGAGAGATAAGATAGACTCCAACCAACTCCAACTCGGAACTGAAATATAAAAGGAACCCAAGTACATATATGAAATTCTATGAAAAAGTACTACAACTGAAAGGAAAAACTAAAAGTACCCAAAAGAAAGTAAAACAGCAGTGACCACAAGCCCGAACAGCTCCTCCAACCACAAGCTAGTAGTAATCAGCTTGATCTCCAACCTGCTCCAAGTGACCTGAAAAATAGTTTTTATATACATAGGGTGAGTATAACAGTATACTCAGTAGGATCCTCCCCAAGCCTCTCGTGAAAAATTAAAGAAACCATGCTAAAGCCCAGTGAACAACAAGTGAAACTAACTCGTCACCTAAAGAGGTATAATAAGTTCCCAACCTCACCATTTCCACTCTCTCCAAGTAACGCATACAAGAATATAGCATATAATAAAAAATATAAAGGGTAACCCGCTACTACTTCCCCACTGTTTTTCCGCTTTGCCCCAATGACATATGTCATGTGCATCTCTCTCCAAAGGCTTGCCTGTAGACACCTGGGCTACGCTCCAAAATTGGCACCTTGTGCACCACAAAGGCTTGCCCGCAGACACCTGGGTGAAGCACCACACCATCCTCACAACCAAAAGTAACCAGGTAAGTTCTGGGATCCACCACATCCCGCATAATGTGTATCATACATCAGGTATTATACTTCAATCCATTATAGCCCATACATTGAGTAGGGATCCTCAAGCCATCACAGCCTATACACGTTACACCTATAGTAGTCCATAGGATACTATATCTAAGATATATGTGTGTGAAATAACCACAAGCCATTACAGTACTCTACACACATATATGGGGAAACTAACTGTTGTGCTTGTTTTCACATGTATCTACCAAGAGAATAGAGCGGGGCTAAAGGGGGTAGACAGCCATTCGACCTCCCATCAGAATGTTATGGAAAACACCCCCAAGTGCTCAGAATCCTCGGGGTGTCAGTTTCCCTTACTGACAGGTTGTATTAGCATATACGAACACAAAAAGTATAGAATATATATATATAACTCACATCCACACTATGGGCATTACCTAGTCTTAGATACAACTACAGCTAACGTCTCTTAGACTCCAGGCTGCTACTTCTAAGACTAGGTATCCTATAAGCACACAAAAATTTGAAGAGCTTTATTAGATTACTCCATTCTCATATTATCAGTCCCACTGTATGTTAATTAATTCTTTAAACATTAATTAACCATGAATATTTTAACATTAAACTTCATTAGCATCACACCCAATATCCACTGTACCTTCTAAATTACAACCTTGTCATTATGTTTCAGCAAATCCAACCCCATGAGTTAACATCATTTATTCAATTATTCATTATAGAATTACCTTCCCACATTCCCAGGCATTCTAGAAAAACAACCTATGCTACTAAACACAAGGGGGCTCAACACGGTGAGTAGTTATACTACCCATCAAGTCTTTGCCGCCTATAGCAAGAGAATAGACCCATTCTCCCACGAGAGTCTAAACACGGAAAGCATGTGGCATACCCCGTGTGTCTTTGCCTCTTTCGGAAGAAGGGTAAGAAAAACTGGATGCCTTGAGCAGTGGGGAAATGTAAAGCAGATAAACAACCAATCAAACCACCAAACATCCAACAACCACATCCATCCCATTCCATCATCCCTGGTGTCCTTCCTGACACCCACATGCATAAACGGATGCATCTCGCCACTCTAGGCATCATCCGCTACCACAACCACAAGTCCCCATGCCTCCACATCTCACAATATCCATCCAGGATCACATCACAGCACAAGCAGCAAGAACGCAGAACATCACATCAATGAGCTCTTGAACCTTTAACAATCAAGAGGTTAACTCAGAACACTTTAAGAAATTATCACATAATATGTTCTTTAATCCATATTGAATTAGCAGATTTGTTATTCGTAGGTTCCAATTACAGAAGACCTAATCAATAAGATATCATAATTAAACAACCATTCTTACTTCCCTAACTTGATTAACATCAAATTAGAACAACTACAACAATGAAAACAACCAGATTCATTTACATGCCTCTTTATCTTTAGCCAATTAATTAACAATTAATTCTGGCTTTAAGTTCATTATCAATTTCCATCAAGAAAGAACAATTAACCAAAGAAATCATAGATATCACTCTCTCTAGAAAAACATGTGGCAACCCGTTATCACGGTACAAAGCAGAAACATGCGATCAACCAATTCTTTTAATCCAGTTCAAGTATTTAATTAGGTTAATTTCATTCTGATCCAAAGGGATAAATCATGCTAATTCTACGATTGCACATATACAATTAGATAAGCCATGAATCCCCTACCTCAACAATTCTTGATGTTCTTTATCCACACAATGGGTCACAATCCTCCTCTCGCAACAACTGCATCCACCCAAAGATGCCACAGTACGACTGCACCAACCAAACCCCAAGAAAAACCCATTATAAGCATGGAGATTACATGCTATAATATGTAAAGGAGAATATAAGAAGATTAACCCCAAAAGAACGATGATACAACATACCTTATAGGGAAGATTGACCGACACAGCTCGGTTGCATCCAAAATAGAGCAAAACAAATAGGAGAATTAGGGTTTGATTGTGAAACTCCTACGGGAATGATTGAAAGGTCCTAGCATATCATAGCTGAGAACAAATGGAAAGAACAAGGGAGAATGATATCTGGTTCCTTATTGAAGATTTAACGAGGTGACAGTTTAAGATCCAGTTAATTATTCATTAAAAACAAATCACATTAACCCATGCGGTTTGACCAAGTAAAACATCCCGAGACATAGGAATAATTAATATAGGCTTTATGGCATTTGAATCGGCCTTAAGAGTCCTTAAAATAAGGCTTTAAATGTATTTTATGTCAAACGAAACGTCAAACGGGAGAAACTGTAGGAACCTAGAAACACTATTCACATACTCAAAATTTGACAAAGGAAAGAAAAGGTCACTGTTAGACCTCACCGTTCTGGAAACACTGTTCAAGTCTACTGTTAGAAGGTCACTGTTAGAAGGTTACCGTTCTAGAAACATTGTTTAAGTCTACCGTTATAAGGTCACCATTAGAAGGTTCCCATTCTAGAAACAATGTTCAAGTCTACCATCATAAGGTCACCTTTATAAGGTTACCATTCTGGAAACATTGTTCAAGTCTACTGTTATAAGGTCACCATTAGAAGGTTACTGTTCTGGAAACACTGTTCAAGTCAACCGTTATAAGGTCACCGTCAGAAGGTTACCATTCTGGAAACACTGTTCAAGTCTACCATTATAAGGTCACCGTTAGAAGGTTACCTTTCTGGAAACACTGTTTAAGTCTACCGTTATAAGGTCATTGTTAGAACCTCACCATTCTGGAAACACTTTTCAAGTCTACCGTTATAAGGTCACCATTAGAAGGTTACCATTCTAGAAACACTGTTCACGTCTACTATTAGAAGTTCACCGATAGAACCTCACCGATAGAAACATTGTTCATTGAACCTCACCGATAGACACATAGTTCACGTACCGATACTGTTCATAAAACTGGAAACACTGTTCACAAAACTGGAAATTTTGCTAAGTGTTGGAGATAAATCACCTTGACCTACCGGAACACCTGCAACACCACATTTTCACAAATTAATGGACCAGAGAGGTCCGGGCCATTACATGGTCTATTAGGCGGGACGTACACGGAGTGGACAACCAGACACGAGGAGCTGAGGAGATCATCTATACCCACCCTTCAGGTTGGAGAGTAGGTGGAAGACACGGTGGTTACTAATTTACTTTACTGTTGTTGTACTCTCTTTTCAGCTGTACTCTACTTTTAGTTGGGTTTGTATTCTGGCCCATTTACTTTTCAGCACTTACTTTTGTACTCAGTTTACTTAGTGTTTACTTCAGCTTGTGTACTCTATGGTGTTTCATTTCTTATCTAAAGTAAATGCCTTACCTTTTATTGGGATTTACGCCTTTGGTGCTAGTCACCAGCACCTGGCCTATGGAAGGTGGGCTTGGGGTACTCACGGAACTGGCCCTGAGGACGGGTCATGACAAATTGGTATCAGAGGAGTCGGTTCTACCGCAAAACTCAGGACTCTGATAACTTATACTATGTGAAGCAATAGTGTTAAGGGATTTGAGTGTGGTTATCAGTCCAGGGAGTCCAGTGTTGGTGTGGCGACCGACATATCCATACACCAGGACCCTGACTTCTGATTTCTGACTTAGTGCATGAAAACATTGATTGCATGTGTGTTTCAAAAGTTTTCTTTGTGATTACTATGTGTCAGCACACCAGGTATACTGTATTAACTGTGGCGCGTCTGTTTCTTTCAGGATGGCCCCACGATGACAACAAGCTAGGGTTCTGATATTTTTGCGAGACGGAAGCCCACCGAGCGACGAGGCCTCGGTGTAGGGCCCTATTACAGCGGAGGCACCGGCGGTACCTCTACCTGGCGAGCCACCGATGCCACCAGCCCCAGCAGATGAGAGTACACATCATCTGAGTGCACTACACGAGTTTTAGCATCAGTGACCACCCAGGTTACATGGGGAGACGGACCCTCAGGCAGCCGATGATTGGCTAGAGGCATTTGTTAGAGTCTTCAGATTAGTAGGGACACCAGCGTATCTCATAGTGATTCTTGCGGTGAGTCTCCTGCACGCGGTAGTAGGTAGATGGTTGATCTTGATGCTCCAGGTGCACGACGAGGCATCTCTTCTTTGGTCGTTCTTTGAGAGCCTCTTTCGTTGAGAGTTCGTACCCACCACCCTCGGTGCGGTGCACATTCAGGAGTTACTACAGCTGCAGCAGGGCAGCATGACAGTAGCCCAGTACTCGGTGAGATTTACTGATCTCTCGCACTACTCCACGAACATGGTATGGGACCCTTTCTTCCGAGCCTGGACCTTCAATCAGGGACTGATGCATGAGATCAGGGCATCGATGATCTCCCTCCGTATTCTGACATATGCAATAGTACTGGAGCGAGCCCTTCTTGTAGAGAGATTTCTTGCTGAGCCTACACCAGCAGCGAGACCTACCACTGGGAAGCACGTACCAGAGTCTTCTACAGATGGCAGTCAATGGATGTCTTAGGGGTCCAACCAGACCAGACCATCATGTGGATGACCGCATGATACAGGTTTGATTGTGCGGGGCACTCGGAACAGAACCAGCTATACGAGGAGCAGACAGTACTATGCATGCAGCGGGCAGGGCCACATGGCTCGTGACTGCCTGACTTTCTATGCAGAGGAGCAACAGACGGTTGAGGGACCACCCAGAAAAAGGCAGAGGTTAGACTGTGCTAGACCGTAGGTAGTAGGAAGACGAGGGAGAGGATTTGGCTGAGCAATAGATGGTCGACGATGTTTTGAGGCTCTACCACTACCACCACCAGGAGGTCCACCCCGACCACAGGAAGCTAGCGGACAAAGGCCGGCTCATCTCCAGGCAGCGGAGGCCTACGACCACAGCGCACTAGTGATTATTCGAGTTTCTATCTATGTCTAATCCAATGTTTCTTCAGTTCTTATAGACATAGGAGCGAGTCATTATTTTATTTTCGATGCCCTTGTTCGAAGCTCAGAGATTCCGACTGAGCCATTGGCTCGATCCTTACGGCTATAGATTCCTACGGGAGAAGACTCGACTATTACGCACTGGTTCCGGTAGGGTGAGCTTACTCTAGGAGGTGAGAGCTTCGGCTGGGATCTTCTTGAAGCAGCATCGAGGCCTTACGGTGTCATCTTGGTCATGGATTGGTTATCTACTGTCCATGCTCAGATCGACTGTATTAGGCTCAAGGTGCGGTGTGTCCGCACCGAATGGAGCAGGTTTACCTTCACCGGCGAGAAGGGAGCCTTTGTAGCATAGGACGGACTCACGCAGAGGAGAAGACATCCGATCACTCATCAGTTGGCTAGCCTCATCCTAGGATCAGTTGATGTGCTGAGTCTGAGTTTTCCTGTTGTGGTGGATCAGTATGAGGACGTTTTTCCTGACGACGTTCCAGGACTACCTCCTCATAGAGAGGTAGACTTATACGTTGACATGTACCCCGGTACAGCCCCGATATCTACTCCAGCATATCGGATGGCTCCTGCTGAGCTTCGAGAGCTACAGGTACAACTGGTGGACTTGCCGGGCAAGGGATTCATTCGACCCAGTGTTTCACCCTGGGCTTCCCTGATTTTGTTCGCCAAGAAGGTAGACGAGAGCTTGCGACTATGTGTCGATTACCATGTCCTGAACCAGATGACCGTGAAGAAAAAGTACCCACTTTCAATGTAACACCCCGAGCTTCCACGATAAGCTTCTCATTCAATAATGCAATAGCTTGCATTGTACGCAACTTTGAGTTCTAAAACACTACGACTAATCAAAGTAGCCGTTAAGAATAGTAATAACCACTTTTTAAAATTATAGAAATTTTATATTTCAAAATGGACTTCATTTTTTGGATTCGAAATATCGAAATTAGCCTATGTTGAATTTTTGGTATTTTTCTGAGAACTTCTAATTTTTTATGAATAGTGAAAAATACTTAAAAACAACTTTTTTAATCAAAATGATTTATAGTGATAAATTATAATATTTAGTGGTTTTAAAGTATAATTAGAATATATTTTTACCATTTTATCCAATGGTGGTCATTAGAATTAATTTAACGTTGAAATTGAACATAAACAATTGCCAATCTTTTGATATAAATTGTTTCTTAAAAACACGCTATTTGTTGTGACAGCGAGAATTAATTATAAAATTAATTAATTCAACTTATATGTTTGGAATTTTTTAAAATAGACATCATTTTTGAATTCGGAATATCAATTATAGCTTAGGGTGAAATTTTGGCATTGTTCTGAAAAACATCAATTTTTGATGAATAGTGAAATCACTAAGTGGTAGTTAAATAACTGATTTTTCGTTTAAATTAAATATTACCACTTCTGTGATTTGATTTTCAAAAATTCGACATACATGGTTGTTATTAAGAAGTAAAATGTGGTTCAATGAGATTAAAATAATTTTTGGTGAATAGTAACTTTTAAGTTCTTAATCGCGATTAGAAGTAATTAGTGTAGTTTAAGGTAAAAATAATGTTTTAATAATATGAGATGAGCTTTACACATGTCCTACCTTCATGGGATGTGCCATGGACGACCAAGAAAATCCATGGGTCAACTTGGGGACCCCATGGAGCCACTTTAGTTGGAAAATGACAAAAATACCTTTTATTTAATGTTAAAGTAAAAAATGACACAAACATGAAATGTTTTACTAAAACAATTTTTACATGAGGTTATACAAGTCATATATTTGACTATAAATAGTCATTGGAAATCTAAAAAGATTTCCTACATCATTGTATTTTTTTATAATTTTTAGACATTAAATAAATTAAATTATTTATGACATCATTATGATGCAGCGATGACCTCATTATTTAACGATTTTAATAAAATGAAAAGATAATATACAATACAATGCTTACACTTGTCCAAAGACTATTGGATGGGTATATTTATAACCCTTATCACCTTATCAACGAATAATATAAGTTTGGGACCTTTATAATCCTAAAAGCATTGTATAATAATGTAAAATTTCCTTACTTTCCAAGAGTACCCCTCCTCTCCTCTTATAAAAGGCCCCCACCTCTACCACCTCATTCAAACTTTCAAACCATTTGTCTCGGCCAACCTCTGCCCAAATACTCTCCCAACATCCCCCTATTAATCCTAGAAGCCTCACTTTGGGCAGAACTCTTCCAAAGGAAGCCTTTGGCTCAAATCAAAAAGAGTTACCCGATTTTGAGGTAATGTCTTCTCTAATGTTGTTTTGTTTTATTTTTCTTCTCCAACCCCCTAAACACTTTTCATTCATTTATTTTTTAACAACACCAGTATCCTCAATATACGAGGATGTTGTTATAAGAAGGATTCTAGCTACACTTACACACACCTACATATAATGGTTAAAGAACATACTGTTTCTATGGATGAAGAATTTTTGCCTCACGAAACGATGATTGTTCAACACTCATATAACACCTTTAATGGTGGCCATTATGATGACACTATTTTTATATATGATATATATTATGTTTTCGTTTCCATTATGAATTTTTATTTTTCATTTATGGCATACCTTTATGGTTTCCATTATGGGTAAACACGATATTTTCATTTTAGGAAGTGCGGACTACCGCCCCCTCAAAGTGATTTGAATCGTTAATACCATATGTGGGATGTATAAAGGAAGGATTAAATGATATTATATATTATTTTATACTGTAATTATAATATACCTTTATATCATTATGATTTCATTAAAAACGAAATAGAAATGAAAGTAGCGTTCATGCGTACGTACGACTTACCGTCCCCATGAATGGTGCATTTCATTTCTTACCTCTAAATGTTATGGAATATTATAAATACATGTATATACTGGATATATATGAGATATATGATATCTATATCATGAATATAATTCTGGATATAATGGATATATCACCACATGAACAACTTGTAATTATAAGAATTTTATTTTTGAATCAAGTACCTAAGATCGACAAAATGACCATTATAAACTTTAATAATTACATAATGTTCATATCATTGTAATAAGTGATATAAAAAGGATAATGAAATTGAAAATGGTTCTTAATAAGGTAGATATTAACTCTAGTTTATTATTCATGAGGTTAAAGAACGGTCGAATCAAGTCGGACACAAGGTAAGGGAATTTCTTAACCCAACTTCCATTCTTTGGGTTAATCTCCTACTTTCAAATTATGTCATAATATTATTATGTACTATCTTGTATTTGTACTTTGTTTATGTGTACTTATAGTGAATACACATAATAGATCTATTTTATTTTAAAAAATGATCTTTGTATGGACTTCGTCTCAATCTCCTTTCATTGAGGCATATTTCGTTTTATACACAACATTCTTTTATACGGTGTATAAACCCCTTTGAATTTTATGTTTATTCAAAAGATTTTATTTTATAAATATGTGATTTTTAAATGATTTCAAAAAATAGATATTTCTCTCCAATATTTGAAAATCCAGTGCAAATATATACGTATTTAACGCAAGCTTAAAAATGTTTTCAGAAAACCCGACTCTCTAGTGTGGTAGACAGGAAGGGATAGGGTGTGGACCCATCATGACCTGTAATTAGTCGAGCAGTCTCAGAATTAGTTATTTTGTTTTCAGAAGCTTGCATAATGTTTTTAGAAAAACACTGGAGTATATTTGAGCAATTTTAAATGTAATTATCTTCTAAAAAAATTTCATCGGCAGGTCTGATGAGACAAACTAGTGTCTTGGCACGAGGCCTTGACAAAATCTTATTTGTGGTCTTGGCATGAGGCCTTGACTACGTGGTTATGATAGTCTGGCATTATGAATTCCATCATTATGAAAGTGGTTATTGATATTTCATGGGATTATTCGATTAGTAGAATATCCATGTGAGTAAGTAAATGGCATTATTTAATTTTATTTTTTCCATATTATGATAAAGTTCAAGTTTAAAAAGGCTTTTGTTTTAGTTATACATTGCATTAAATGTTAATGATTATTTATGAAAGCTTCCAAAATATTGTTATCCTTACTGAGCATCTGAGCTCACCCCTTTCAATGTTTTAATATTTTCCAGGATGTGAAGAAGTATTTTATGAATGACCTGCAGGGATAGTCAGAAGAGGATATGAGTGTGGACTATGGAGACTTTGTTATTGTAGTTTTTCACCTTATGATGTAATGTAACATTTATGAATGTATCTACTGTTTCCAAGGCTACTAAACTAATCGGTCTTTCGAGACTTGATCTTTTGTGATCATGCCAATGTTACGAAGTAATGCACCGACTCCGGGTAGCTGGGGTCGGGGCGTTACAGTTGGTATCAGAGGCAGTTTAGTACTAACCTTGGAAGCTAGATTTAGATAAACTCTGATTAGAGCACATAGCCTGAAGATAGACTTTAAGGATTAGTATAGAAGAACTTCCTAAAATTTTGGTATTATAGAGATTTTGTGAGTTTTCCGAGCAATACATCCCTGTCTGGATACGATCAGGTAGAGGCGGCTCTGGCACAGATGTACCTAGGGGTAAAACCTGAAAACACCGCTTTGAGCTAGACTCGAACGGGAACTGGTGCACGACAACGGGCCTTGCTGCACTCTTGGTTACGACACTCCCGGGGGATATGCTTAGGATAATTCACATTTTCTTTACAAACCACTATGAAGGGTTATGAGTATATACTTCCTAAAAGAAAACATTTTTTATGATTATGGATTATATCCATAAATAGTTCAATTTATTATAAGTGTTTTCAAGTTTGTTATTATGTATTTCGATTCATAAACTAACCTAGTTTATGGCATTGTATAGAAATGGTGCCTAGTAGAAGGAATGTGAACTCCATCAATACGTATGATCCAAAGAGTAAGAAGGATCATATCTTTCATGGTATTAAGCCAACATTTAGAATGAAAATATTCTCCCATGTGTTATCAAAATATGAAGAAATAGTATCATGTGTTAATAAGATAAGTAGAGAATTATCTGAGTCTTATGGATTTGAAGGGATGAAAGAGAAGAAAAGGATGGAAGAGAGAATGATGGATAAAGGGACGAGGGAAAAGAAGAATTTTCCAATATGTGATAACTGTGGGAAAAAACACCTTGGAATTTTCCTGAAGGGAATGGGAGTTTGTTATAAGTGTGGAGAAAAAGGACACCAAGTGCGTGACTGCAAGGGTAAGAAAAAGGTTTCAAATGTACAATGCTTCATCTGCAAGGAGTGGGGACACTACGCAAACCAATGTTCAAATCATCAGAGTATGCCCCAAATGATGTTATTGGATAATAATCAAGTTATGATACTACCACAGATGAGGAGGAATGATTAGAGTTCTTATGTTGTTATTAATGAATTTTGTAATTTGAGTGTTGTATCAATGATGTACTGGTTATAATAATTATGGAGCATATAAGGATTGTACTGCAGTACTATTTCATCTAGGACTTGAGATTGTGTGGAACCAATAAAAGTGACTCCACAGTAGGTTAAATTTTTGGAAAATATATGGTTGAGAGAAAGATAAACCATAATATGGTTTTGATACTGAGATAGTGATTTTGGAATAAGACATGATTGATTCATATAAATTATGTTGGATATTCTTAACATCCTTGAAACTGATTAATGATTTGTATACATTTTTGTATAGAAGGAGTATATCTAGTTTTCTATAAGGAATAAGGGATCATGAATGTAATCAATAAGGATTTATGGTAATTCAGTATTTTGCAGTGTTTTAAAAGAATACATGATGAAGGTGTTCACAGGTTGTTACGAAGAAAAAAAGGAGCTTCATTATGTTTACCTACCTCATAAAATCTGGACTGTGAGTTGGACAGAATTATTTTGGATAACTATAAAGGTTGGAATGGATTATATTTTACATTGGATATTATTGTTAAAGTTATTTTTGGATATTTATAAAAAGGACAACACGTAGACCGAGTGACAACCCATCGCATTAGACAAAGCTGTGGGAATCGAACCCACAACCATAGTGCGATTGGGATTAATCGCCTACCACTAGACTACGTGAAGTCCCTGGTTATTACAAAATAGTTTTTCTAATCTAAATGGTATGTGTTAAAATTTGGAACCTTATACAATTAGGATAAGTATAATATTTTTGAGTTCTATTATCTTTTTGAGTGAAAGATGAGTTGAAGATTGAAACTCTAATTGTCAAGCATAAATATATATATACCTATCTCTTATTCAATGAATAAATTATTTCTTAAACTTTAGTAAAGGGATATTAAAACAAAAAATGTGTTATCCTAATACCTTATGTCTTGTTGAACAGATGATATTTTAAATCAACATAGATTGAAGGCTTTGAGGCCCTCAATTTGACAGTTGATTGTGATTGATGACCTCAATCACTCCCTACAAATATTTACGTTTTTCCTCCAATTATATGTCTCTAATTGCCACTATTTTTTTCCTAATCGAGATCATAATTCGGTGGTGACTTTTTCATTTCCCTTTCTCTCTTATTAAGGCTAAATTTTATTAATCTTATTTCCGATGTGGGTTTTCCACAAAGGTATTTTCTCTTTTCAAACTTTTATTTTCAAAGAAAAAAATTTCAAATTGTGAGGACGCAATTTATTGAAGGAGGGGAGAATGTAATACCCTGAGCTTCCATGATACGCTTCTCATTCAACAATGCAATAGCTTGCATTGTACGCAACTTTGAGTTCTAAAACACCGCGACTAATCAAATTAGCAGTTATGAATAGTAATAACCACTTTTTAACATTATAGAAATTTTATATTTCAAAATGGACTTCATTTTTTGGATTCGGAATATCGAAATTAGCCTCTGTTGAATTTTTGGTATTTTTCTGAGAACTTCTAATTTTTTATGAATAGTGAAAAATACTTAAAAACAACTTTTTTAATCAAAATAATTTATAGTGATAAATTATAATATTTAGTGGTTTTAAAGTATAATTAGAATATATTTTTAATATTTTATCCAATGGTGTTCATTATAATTAATTTAACATTGAAATTGGACATAAACAATTGCCAATCTTTTGATATAAATTGTTTCTTAAAAACACGCTATTTGTTGTGACAGCGGAATTTAATTATAAAATTAATTAATGCAACTTATATGTTTAGAATTTTGTAAAATAGACATCATTTTTGAATTCGGAATATCAATTATAGCTTAGGGTGAAATTTTGGCATTGTTCTGAAAAACTTCAATTTTTGATGAATAGTGAAATCACTAAGTGGTAGTTAAATAAATGATTTTTCATTTAAATAAAATATTACCACTTCTGTGATTTGATTTTAAAAAATCCGACATACATGGTTGTCATTAAGAAGTAAAATGTGGTTCAATGAGATTAAAATAATTTTTGGTGAATAGTAACTTTTAAGTTCTTAATCGCGATTAGAGGTAATTAGTGTAGTTTAATGTAAAAATAATGTTTTAATAATATGAGATGAGCTTGACACATGTCCTACCCTCATTGGATGTTCCATTGCCGACCAAGACAATCCATGGGTAAACTTGGGGACCCCATGGAGCCACTTTAGTTGGAAAATGACATAAATACCTTTTATTTAATGTTAAAGTAAAAAATGACACAGACATGAAATGTTTTACTAAAACAATTTTTACATGGGGTTATACAAATCTTAGTTTTGACTATAAATAGTCATTGGAAAGCTAAAAAGATTTCCTATATCATAGTATTTTTGTATAATTTTTAGACATTAAATAAATTAAATTATTTATGACATCATTATGATACAGCGATTACCTCATTATTTAACGATTTTAATAAAATGAAAAGATAATGTACAATCCAAGGCTTACACTTGTCAAAAGACTATTGGATGGTAGATTTATAACTCTTATCACCTTATACACGAATTATATAAGTGTGGGACCTTTAGAATCCAAAAAGCATTGTATAATAATGTAAAATGTCCTTACTTTCCAAGAGTACCCCTCCTCTCCTCTTATAAAAGTCCCCCACCTCTACCACCTCATTCACACTTTCAAACCATTTGGCTCGGCCGACCTCTACCCAAATACTCTCCCAACATCCCCCTATTACTCCTAGAATCCTCACTTTCTGCAGAACTCTTCCCAAGGAATCCTTTGGCTCAAATCAAAAAGAGTTACCCGATTTTGAGGTAATGTCTTCTTTAATGTTGTTATGTTTTATTTTTCTTCTCCAACCCCCTAAACACTTTTTATTCATTTCTTTTGTAACAAAACCAGTATCCTAAATATAATAGGATGTTGTTATAATATGGATTCGAGCTACACTTACACACACCTACATCTAATGGTTAAAGAACATACTGTTTCTGTGGATGGCGAATTTTTGCCTCACGAAACGATGATTGTTCAACACTCATATAACACCTCTAATGGTGGCCATTATGATGACACTATTTTTATATATGATATATATTATGTTTTTATTTCCCTTATGATTTTGTATTTTTCATTTATGGCATACCTTTATGGTTTCCATTATGGGTAAACGCGATATTTTCATTTTAGGAAGTGCAGACTACCGCCCCCTCAAAGTGATTTGAATCATTAATACCATATATGGGATGTATAAAGGATGGAGTAAATGATATTATATATGATGTTATACTGGAATTATAATATACCTTTATATAATTATTATTTCATTAAATACGAAATAGAAATGAAAGTAGCGTTCATGCGTACGTACGGCTTACCGTCTCCATGAATGGTGCATTTCATTTCTTACCTCTAAACGTTATGGAATATTATAAATGCATGTATATACTGGATATATATGAGATATATGATATCTATATCATGAATATAATTCTGGATATAATGGATATATTACCACATGAACAACTTGTAATTATAAGAATTTTATTTTTGACTCAAGTACCTAAGATCGACAAAATGACCGTTATAAACTTTAATAATTACATAATGTTCATATCATTGTAATAAGTGATATAAAATGGATAATGAAATTGAAAATGGTTCTTAATAAGGTAAATATTAACTCTAGTTTATTATTCAGGAGGTTAAAGAACGGTTGAATCAAGTCGGACACAAGGTAAGGGAATTTCTTAACCCAACTTCCATTCTTTGGGTTAATCTCCTACTTTCAAATTATGTCATGATATTATTATGTACTATCCTGTATTTGTACTTTATTTATTTGTACTTATAGTGAATACACATAATAGATCTATTTTATTTTAAAAAATGATCTTTGTATGGACTTCGTCTCAATCTCCTTTCATTGAGGCATATTTCGTTTTATACACAACATTATTTTATACGGTGTATAAACCCCTTTGACTTTTACGTTTATTCAAAAGATTTTATTTTATAAATATGTGATTTTTAAATTATTTCAAAAAATAGATATTTCTCTCCAATATTTGAAAATACAGTTCATATATATATGTATTTAACGCAAGATTAAAAATGTTTTCAGAAAACCCGACTCTCTGGTGTGGTAGACAGGAAGGGATTGGGCGTGGACCCATCATGGCCTGTAATTAGTCGAGAAGTCTCAGAATTAGTTATTTTGTTTTCAGAAGCTTGCATAATGTTTTCAGAAAAACACTGGAGTATATTTGAGCAATTTTAAATGTAATTATCTTCTAAAAGAAATTGCATCGGCAGGTCTCATGAGACAAACTAGTGTCTTGACACGAGGCCTTGACAAAATCTTATTTGTGGTCTTGGCACGAGGCCTTGACTACGTGGTTATGATAGTCTGGCATTATGCATTCCATCATTATGAAAGTGGTTATTGATATTGTATGGGATTATTCGTTTAGTAGAATATCCATGTGAGTAAGTAAATGGCATTATTTAATTTTATTTTTGCCATATTATGCTAAAGTTCAATTTTAAAAAGGCTTTTGTTTTAGTTATAAATTGCCTTAAATGTTAATGATTTTTTATGAAAGCTTCCGCAATATTGTTATCCTTACTGAGCATCTGAGCTCACCCCTTTCAATGTTTAAATATTTTCCAGGATGTGAAGAAGTATTTTATGAATGACCTGCAGGGATAGTCAGAAGAGGATATGAGTGTGGACTATGGAGACTTTGTTATTGTAGTTTTTCACCTTATGATGTAATGTAACATTTATGAATATATATACTATTTCCAAGGCAATTAAACTAATCGGTCTTTCGAGACTTGATCTTTTGTGATCATGCCAATGTTACGATGTAATGCACTGACTCCGGGTAGCTGGGGTCGGGGCGTTACATTCAAGTATTGACGACCTCTTCGATCAGCTCAAGGGAGCACGGTGGTTTTCGAAGATAGATCTCAGGTTAGGCTATCATCAGCTCAGAGTTTGAGATGAGGATGTGCAGAAGATGGACGTCAGATGTCGGTATGTCCACTATGAGTTCTTGGTTATGCCTTTCGGTGTAACCAACGCCCCAGCAGTGTTCATAAGTCTCATGAACATGATCTTCCAGCCTTACCTCGATCGATTTCTCATAGTCTTCATCGATGACATATTGATTTACTCGACCATTGAGGAGGAGCATGCCTACAACTTATGGGTTATTCTAGACACACTCCGAGAGAACTAAATTTATGGTAAGCTCTCGAAGTGTCAGTTCTGGATATGTGAGGTCCACTGCTAGGGGCACGTCATCTCTGAGGTAGGAGTTGCAGTGGATCCTGTGAAGAACGAGGCAGTGCAAGCTCAGAAGCCACCCAGGAGCGTGACAGAGGTGCGGATTTTCCTAGGTCTGGCTGGGTAATATTAGAGATTTGTGCCAGACTTCTCCAGAGTTTCAACACCACTTTTAGCTTTGATGAAAAAGGGGAAACCCTTCGTGTGGTTAGATAGATGTCAGCAGAGTTTCTAGGAGCTGAGGCAGAGATTGACCAGTACACCCATCTTGAGGCTACCGGAGGATGGAGTGGGGTACATAGTTTACTGTGATGGATCAGGGACTAGACTCATGTGTGTCCTGATGCAGGAGTAGGAAGTGATTGCCTATGGATCATGACAGTTGAGGCAACCTGAAAAGAACTACGCTACCCATGTCCAGGAGTTAGCATTAGTGGTCTTCTCTCTAAAGATGTGGCGGCACTATCTAATGGGCGAGCGCTTTACAGTCTACTCTGACCACTAGAGTCTTAGGTACATCTTCTTGCATAAGGACATGAATCTGAGATAGTGGGGATGGCTCGAGTTCCTCCAGGACTATGAATTTGAGATAGTCGATACTATTGGGAAGTGGAATATAGTAGCTGATGCTCTCAGCAGGAGGTCGGGCATTCAGCTACTAGGAGAGGCAACGGAGAAACTTGCCGCATTACAGATATCCTTCATGGATAGAGATAGAGTAGCCTTTCTACAGTCGATCACAGTCACTCCTCCGCTAATTTTGCGGGTCAGATAGGCACAACGTTAGGACATTTACTGTGAGGCGCGACGTGCTCAGATATCATCAGGCCTGGAACCCAAAGGATTTTATAAAGGCCGAGAGCACTTCATTCTCTTCAGGGGACATACCATGGTACCAGTTGAATTACGGGAGGTGGTGCTGAGAGAGTTCCACACTTCCCCTATAGCGGTACATCCTGGAGTAGCGAAGATGTACCAGGTCCTCAGAAGACAACACTGGTGGGTGGGTATGATGAAGGATGTGGTAGAGTTCATTTCACGATGCCTCACCTGCCCGCAGGTGAAGGCGGAGCACCAGGTACCAGCAGGCTTGGTATAGCCCTTAGAGGTCCCAGAGTGGAAGTGGGATGGGATATCTATGGATTTCGTGACAGTACTTCCATATACTTCCAGAGGTCACAACTCCATGTGGTTGATTGTCGATAAACTCACCAAGTCGGCCCACTTCTTACCTATCATAGAGAAGGTCTCAGTGGAGATCTTGGGAAGCCTCTATGTTTAGGAGATCATATGTCTTCATGGTGTTACATCGTCTATTGTCTCTGATCGAGATGATCACTTTACTTCCCAGCTTTGGAAGGGGTTGCAAGAGGCATTTGGGATGCTGTTACACTTGAGCATTACATTTCACCCGCAGATGGATGGTCAGACTGAGAGGACCATTCAGACTCTTGAGGACATGCTCCATGCATGTTTCCTCGACTTTGGTCATAGCCGGGAGGATCACCTAACTTTGGTGGAGTTTTCGTACAACAACAGCTACCACTCCACCATCGGGATGGAACCTTACGAGGCAATGTACTGCCGACCTTGCAGATCATATCTATTATAGGCATACCCTAGGGAGTCAGCACTTGTAGGACCAGAGATGGTACAGGCCATGACAGAGAAGGTACAGATCATCCAGGAGTGGATAAGGACTGCTTAGAGCTGACATAAGTCCTTTGCTGATAGGAGGCAGAGACCACTAGAGTTCGAGGATGGTGACCACGTTTTCTTACAGGTCTCACCTCAACGTAGATTACAGAGATTTGGCCAGGGCAACAATTTATCTCCATGCTTCATCGGACCATTCCAGGTTCTTAGTAGGATAGGTAAGGTGCCTTATCTCTTGGATCTTCCACCTCAGTTGCACCTGTGGAATGATGTCTTTCACGTATCTAAGATGAGGAGATACGTGCACTACATGATTCATATCATCGACCATGGGGAGCTGGACATCGATGACAGGGAGATTTTTGCGGCGGTCCAAGTGGAGAACAAGGATCGACAGGAGCGGGTCCTACATGGATGGTTGATTCCTCTAGTGCACATCAGCTAGCAGCACGGTAACCTTAATAGAGCACATGGGGGCAGGAGGCTCGGATGCATGCTTAGTACCCTCATTTGTTTCCTTAGTTTATGTTGTATCTTTACGGGTACGTAAGGCCCTAAAGTGGGACTAATGAAAAGACCCTAAAATTTCAAGGAAAATTTTTTCATAAATTCTTTGGGATTTTACGAGTATGCAGTGTCTGAAGTCACATGATTCCGAGGCCCGGTGTGCCCAGAATCAATTTCTGAAGTTTAGCTCGGGTACGTTGAGTGAACGAATGAGAGGGTTTTTCTATCTTTTGAACTGATGCTCGGAATTGAAATCTGATGGCACTGATGGAACTGCAGTGCCGGTAATTGCTTAAGATGACTTTTACCATAGATGCGTTTGAATGGGAGAAGGATTTTAATTTTGGGGATTAATAAATAATTGAATAAAATTTTTGGTACAAATTTTATTCCTATTTTAAGTAGTTATATCCTAAGTTGGGAGTTGGGGTGGGACCCACTAGTAACTAGCTACCTTTGAGAGGATAAAGGTGAGTTGGGGCCCACACGAGCCCCATCTCTTCACATTCCCTAACTCCCCCTTAATTCAAGTAACTCTCCTCTCTCCTTCTTGAATTCAGTGACTTCTCCTCTTCCGTATTAAATAATGCCAACTCACATAATCAATTAAGAGGGTGATGTGTTTGAATTTTTATATTTAAATGCAAGGCAGGAATTAATAAAATAATGAGGAGCCTTATAATATTTGGGGGTTGGCTCATTGTGTTAAGAATTGGAGGAGAGAGCTCAAGTTCCTTTGGAAGGACTTTATCCTCCCACGAAGAACGACACCCTTCAACGAAGAACGCCAACTCTACGACGAAGAACATCGACTCAGTAGTTCGGTTTCTCCATCCTCTTCTTCCTCTGCAATAAGGAAGGAGACACCGACGACGACAAAATCGATGCCATCATTCGTGGTGCTTGACACCTGTGAACATTCTTCGAGTTAGGGGTGTGTTTTTAATTGAGAATTATTTTTTTCCTTCCATGTTAATGTTTCTCTCTAAAACTTTTGCTATCAAACTAATGCGGAAGGAACCAGACCAAACTAACATGGTCTGATTCCTCCACCATTATTGTTGTATGGTGTCCTCCAACCGTTCTTGAACGGTGAATCAAGGCAAGTTTTCGGATCTGATCGGGGGCCCGAAAACATCGGAAATGGTCTCAGAGCATCGAGATGACCTGGAACGGGAGTTTTGTAGATCATCAAAACCAAGGACGGACACCTAAGGAGGCGTACTGAACAGAGGCGTCATTTTGGGAAAATTCCATAATACACGGCGTGTACTTCTAAAGCACACGTTGTGTGGTACAAACGTTCAGCAGCAGAAGTAACAGACATTAGAAGAAGTGACACACGACGTGTGACACCGGTCACATGGCGTGTGACACCGGTCACACGACGTGTACTGTCCAGTCAGTTTGATAGAGGAGACTTCGATGGACATGGCATGTAATCCAGGAGATACACGGATACGAGCAGAACTACACGGCCAAGAGGCATGACATGTACTTCCTTCACCACGGTAGAAGCGGCTTCGATATGACTCTGCGTGTATTCTTGGAATACACGGACACGTGGTGGGGTACACGAGCTTGTTCCCCACCACACGACCAGGCATGTCCAGTGTACACGGAGTAGACCCCAGATGTTTGGACATGGCGTGTAACTATACCACACACTTTGTATTTACTTTTTACATGAACATCCCATCGACACAGGATATAGTACCCAGATGGTACCCGTGGACTGAAGACATGGCGTGTAACCATACCACACACCGTGTATTTACTTTTTACATGACCAGCCCTGTTACATGGGCCATATCACATGCGTAGTACCTAGTGTGTGATGACATGGTGTGTATCACTTATCTACACACCGTGTATTTTTAGAAAATGGCTTGGTCGTCCTGTTCTCTGTGACTTGTGCACGTTTTTCTTGATTTTTCCCTAGGACGTGGGACGAAATGTTGGGATACATCATCCCTAGTCTTCATGGCGGTTGATGTATCCATCCCTTTGACTCGAGGAGCGGACCCTCCTAGAATCGATTATGCTGTGTGCGGGAAGCCTAGAGCTGGCTGTGACTACATCGACTATCGTACTAGAATCCACCGTGGGTTCAACGGTGAAGAATAATGTACTGGAATCCTCTGTGGGTTCGATGACGATGACAACCATACTAGAATCCTCCGTGGGTTCGACAGAGACAACTACTGTACTTGAATCCTACATGGGTCTGACAGTATTGACCTCGGTTGTAGTATCCTACGTGGGTCCGATAGAGTAGCTGGACTAGTATCTTACATGGGTCCAACAGCTTAGCTGGTCTAGTATCCTACGTGAGTCCCAGCTTAGATGAATGAGTAACTACATCTGATCATCTCTTTTACTTTATGAATGATGTATACCTTTGTGAGCTGAGTCTCGACTTTAAATCATTATCTTCGATATGATTGACTTGCTTTCCTATGTAGATTGTGTTTTGCTTTCTTGTGTGGATTGGGTTGTGCTTTCCTTTGTGGACTGGGTTGTACTTGGGATCGTGAGTTGGATCCAAACTAGAAATGATGTCTTAGGTATATATATGGGAATATACCTAAGTAGAGTTGTTTGATAATTCGTGTTTGTATCCTTTTATTGTGGATTATCCTTTGTGGATTCTGGGAGACCTTTGGAGGTCTCGAGGTCCCTACTGAGTATCGTATACTCACCCCTGCACGGGTAATGCCCACACTACATTGTGTTGGTTGCAGATGATGGAAAGCGCTGATCGTGGTTGAGGCTTGTGGAGCGTGATGGTACCCAGAGGCGGTCTATCAGGCGGGACGTACACGGAGCAGACGACCGGACCCGAGGAGCTGAGGAGATCTTCTGTGCCCACCCTTCATGTGGGATAGCCAATGGATGAATCAGTGGTTACTGATTTACTTTACTGCTGATGTACTGTCTTTTCAGTTGTGCTGTACTTTCAGTTGGGTTTGTATTCTGGCCCATTTACTTGTCAGCAATTACTTTTGTACTCAGTTTACTTAGTGTTTACTTCATCTTTCTTACTCTGTGTTGTTTCTTTTCTTATATAAAGGCAATGCCTTCCCTTTTATTGGGATTTATGCCTTTGGTGCTAGTCACCAGCCCCTGGCCTATGGAAGGCGGGCGTGGGGTAGTCACGACACGGGCCCCGAGGATGGGTCATGACAATATATTTAAGAACAAATTTTTTAGAAGGGGTAGAGAATAATTTTTAAAAACCATATTATAAATACTTCCAAATAAAATATCCTTGAAATGATTTCATTTTTTCATAATGATTAATAAAAATACTTTGAAAACATTTACTTTTTGAAAAATATTTATTAATTGAGACATGAAAAGTAGATATTTTTTTCAAAAAGGAAATAGAAAATACAATGAAATTTTCTAATTAAAAAAAATAATTAACAAAGGTCCCCTAAAAAATGCACAAAAATTATCATAATAATATTTTGGAGTGTATTATAAAACTTATATTTATAAAGGTTTCAAAAACCATTTTAGCGCTTTGAAATGACATTTTTGAACACCCATATCATTAAAAATATGAAGAAAGTATTATTTTAATGTGGATAAGGGGGATAAAATGATCAATGGAGAAAAACCCAATTTCTATTTCCACTAGGTAAATAAAAACATAGTTGGGAAGTAAAAACATGGATGTTGTAGAAAATTCTACTAAATGTATTAGTAATTATTCTAAAAAAATTATTTTAACGATACAATAGAATCACCAAGGTGGAAGAATTTTATGTGAAACATTATTTCCCCACCAAAAGGTGGAAAAAATATAATCATAATTTTAAATAGATCAATATTAAAAGATAAGAGTTAATGAAGTGTGATTATTACCCAAGGAACTGATTTTAGTCACAAAAACCCCTTACAACTATAGTAATGTTTGAATCAAAAGTAATTTAGAGGTTGAAAATATTATGGTTATATAAATACCATGAAATAAATTATATTTTATTTAAAAATGAATTTTTTTTCATATTTTACACCATAAAAATAAGGATTTTCGTTATAACCATACGAAATATCTCATTGAAAATAAGTCGAGACGAAAAAACCATATGAATATCACAATATTAAGAGTAACGATTCTTTGGAAAGTAATTAATGGATACAAATAAATGAGGTTGGAAATATAATTATATAAAATCATTGGGTTAAATAATTTAAATTTAAATAATGGGTTTCAATAATAGACATTATAACTCAAATAAAGTATACTGATTTATGAAAAAACCCTTACCTCATTTCCTTACGTAGTCAATCCACTCTAACCACCTATATAACAAACATAACTAACTTAATATCCTATTTTATACCTATAATCATAAATATTAAATATCTATTTTAAATACTCTTAACCCAATAGCTCAGAGTCGATGGTTACTTTATTATATTATTTCTAGAAACAATAGATCAATTTCCAAAGGACCGAATCGATTAATAGTCATACTAAACCAGATAAATACTCAAGTCTCGCATTAAATTTTAAATCAGAAATTACAACATAAATAAGGTAAATATTCTTCATCCTTGAACTCATTCAAATATATTTTTCTTCATATCATGGTTAAGGGAATCCAAAAAAGGATGATCTTAGATGAAATGTAAGGGTAATGTACAAATAAAGCTATGTTGAATCATTATTGAATAATCAATTTGGTAATATAAATAATGGAAAGAATAATTCATTAAATCAATAACATGAAAATCATGAATAGATAAGTAATAATTAATATTTCAACGTAAATAATGTAATACACATTCCATTTAATCAATAACTTGATCACAGAATTTATCCATGGATAATATCAATGTAATTTACTCATGGATAATAAGAAATGAATTATTGATTAATGAAATTCTTGATATTAGGCATCATGACCTGAGTCATAATGATATATAAAACTTCAATTCCTTTCACTAAGAAAGTTTAATTGATGAGTACGTATAAACCAAAAACTCATTTAATTTGGTTATCCAACTGATACACCTCATGAGACCATAGATGCATCGAGGGTCCATATAATTCTATGTCCCACACATCATGGAATTTCCAATTCATACATCATCAGTTTTTTGATATATTTAATTTACAAACAGTATTATTTATCATTATGTATCCATATTTAGTAAATAATGCGAATTTATCAATAATTCCACATCCAATCAAATAACTTTTTAAGTAAACACCATATGTAAAAATGGTATACGATCTATGTAAGGGTCCATATCATTGTAATCCAACCTATTTTGTGTTTTTGAGGATTATAGTGTTTAATGGAGGCTTAAAGTGAAACTGGAGTGGTTTTTCTTCTAAAAGTATGGGAAATGGGGGAAGAAATGACGTGTAAAGGGTTTTCACATCATGTATGTGCAGTTAATAGATTTATAAGGATGGATTATGGCGTTTTAAATGACATGTAATTATTTGGGGTTAAAAGGATTGATGAGACATGTTTTTAGTGATAATTGAATCATGACATTTACATGATGTGTAAGATTTATACTCCATGTAAATCCCATATGCAACAAATCTTTAAATATAGCAGGGCCTTGGGTTTTTCCAAAAACATATGGATTTTCTCTAATTTGATGAAATACAATAGAGATTTCTTTATTTTTGGGATACCTTTGATGAGGATTAGTCCTTTGATTCTCAAAATTGATCTGGAGTGATCTGTAGTGATCCATGGTGTGTTCTTTCTTTGTTTTATAGTGGGTTCTCCCCGATCTATCTTGTTTCCTACAGTTTCATCTTTCCATGTGGTGGAGGATCATCTCCCATGTTTATTATGGGGTTTCCTTGTTTTTTTGCATGGTTGTGGTGTGGTGTCCTTTGAGGGATGCAGTTCTTGCATGAGTGGCGGTTAGAAATCCATAACATTGGTCGGTTAATATGAAAAGAATGTCGATTCCTTTGAGGTATGGGGTTTGTTTATTATCTTATTATATTTATGTGAAATCAAAGATTTATCATGATTTATGAATTAGGATAAAAATTAAATTAACCGAATAATTTTTAAGAAAAATTAAATAAAATAGATTGAGATCACAGGTTGTCAATGTTATTTCTTTATACCATGATAGTGGTTTACCTCATGTTTTTCTAGATAGTGTGATATCATTGTTGTATTATTTTTATCAAGTTTTTATTCATGGATTAGTATATTGAAATTGGGAAACAACATAAATAAGTAATTAATTGAAAGTTAATTAGCTTAACAATAATTAAAAAAGAGTCTTGTTTGAATATGTTGTTTATTGTAATTTTACAATTATCCAAATGATTCTAGTATGCATGTTTAGTTAAATGTGATCATCCACGAGACTAATGGAACTGGAAAATAATTTAAAGCTTGTTTATGATTGTTGATAATAAATAAAATACATGTTAAATGAGAATGGTACTTCTCATAGTTTAATGAAACAGTTTTAAATGTTAGAGAACATGTTTAATATTTTGATATCTTGATGCCTTAGATTTACAATAGTTATAAACATTGAATAATTAATTTGTTAATTCAATATGGAATAAAAACTAAATTGTTTATAAACAAAATTTTGGGGCATGTTTTTTCTATTTTCTTAATAAGGTCATGTTCCTTGTGTTAGAGCCGTGAGATATTTTTTTTGTGAAGGTTGTATGCCTTGTTTTGAGGGCCCAGTTGCCCTTTTATTTATACTTTTTTTCCCACGCCTTCATTAATATGCTCTGAATGTGAGATTTTTTTATGTGATGTGATATAGGGTGGAGAGTCTCATATGTTATTTGAGCTTAGTGTTGATGATCCTGGGAGAACTGATGTGAAGTGGGTGGGGAGACCTGCATGATGTGGCATCAGTTGATGCTTGTGATGGCATGATAAAGTAGTATATGTATGTGGGTGTCGATGATTGATCCAGAGCTAATGGAATGGGATGAATCTGGGATTACCCATTTAAGTGATACTAAGAAATGGTTTTCCATCTTGTGAATATGTTTAATGGTCTATGGTCGGGTTTCTTGTTTTATCTTTATTAATTTTCCCACTTCTTAAGGCATTTAGATGTGCTTCATTGCATGTTTCCTAATAGCGGTTTCTTAGGATGGTTTCTCAAGAGTACCTAGATTATGGAATGATTATAAAAATGAATTAAATAATTCTTAAATCATGGGGTTAATTTTTATAAAGTGAAAATTTGAAATTATTTTAATCTTGATAAACTGAGTCCTTAGTTTGGATTTTTCATGGAGGGCATGGCCTTTACTCAGATGAATAATCTAATTTAATTTGGAATAATATTAATGGTTAATTAATACCCAGTGAATTAATTAACTCATGTAAAATGAAAAAAAATAAATTAATGAATTTAATGTTCCTCTTTTAAATGTTTGTGTGCTTATATAACATCAATTATTAGTAGTGACAGTCGGGAGTCCGAGCGACATTAGTTACAGTTCAGTATAAGACTAGGTTATACAAATAGTGTGGTTATCAACAATATTATATCATATATATTCTATGATTCCATATGATACCCCACCCATTTCTGTTATGGATAATGACACCTAATGGACTATGGGAGGGTTTTTCCCCGAAAATTCGGATTGGACGATGGATGGCTGACTGCCCCATATGACCCTTCTCTCTTCTTTTTATAGTTTCTTATACTTGTATGCACAATGGTTATTTTCCCCATATATGTTTATAGATATATATGAATGATTTTTGTATATTTCAAACACAAGTCCTACTATATATAGTATCCAATGGATTATTATAGGTTTGTCATGAATAATATTAGATGGCTTATGGTACTTACTCAGTGTATGGGTTGTAATTTATTGAGTTATAATACCCATTATATAATACATGTCATGCAGGTTATAGAGGATTGTAGAAACTACATGGTTATTATATATGGATATGTGTATGGGTTAATGTGATAATATGATGTGGGAGTTGCAAGTTGTGGCAACATGCTCAGGTGTTTTTGGGCTGGACTATTTTGAAGAGATATGGATCAAGACCTGCAATTTTGGCATAGAGTAGACACAAAGTGGAGAAGTGGGGGTGAGGCACCCTTGATGTTTCATTATTATATTATATTCTCTCTTTTATTTAATACATGGAGATATTTAACCATGGTGAGGCTTGAAACTTAGTATTCCTATTTAGGTAGTGAGTTTGTTTCACTATTGTTCACTATGTTTTAGCATGCTTTAATTATGTTTTTCACATTAGTATCTGGAAAGGATACTACTAAATATTCTGTTATGACCACCCTATGTATATATAAAATGGTTTTTGGTTTCCTGGACAAGGTTGTAGATCGGGATTGATACTACTAGCTTTTGGTTTTATATGAGTAGTTTGGGATTTGTTATTGTTGTTGTTTTCACCATATTGGTACTTATAACTTTCGTTTCAATAGTTATAGTACTGTAAAAAATTAATTTTTTCAATTGGGATTTCATTATATATATATATATATATTTCTGAGAAGATGTTTTCTGGTGTATCCTTCTTATATATCTCTTTCATATGTTTCTCTAATAGGGTAATGCCTCTCATATGCATGTTTATTATACCCTCGATGCTATTTTCCAACCCAGTTCCAACTAGAGGTTGGACTCGGGGAGTCGACATATCTCTCCCCTCATTGTGGGATCTTTTTAGAAAGGATTTCATGAAAGAGTGCAATTAGAGGATCATGTTATGGCATATGGTGGGTTCTAGAGTTATTTATAAGTGAGGATTCATCAGTTTGTAGGGAAATGGTGTCAGTAAAGTTTAGTAAGAAATTTAAACATTGGAGACCGGTTGAGACATATGTATTTAGGGCCCCTAGTGATATGTTGAATAAACATTTAGGTTTAATGATCCTACTAAATGATGTGATATCGGTTATAGGATATATTCCTAGGAAAGGATCATACATCATTATACATTGTGACTATGGTTCAAATGGTTATACCTTGGGATTTGGTAAAACATTAACATGATGATAAAATAATTAATTAATTAATGTTAATTATTCTAAATTCTAGGTTTATGATTTCTAATTGTCTTTTCTTCTTGCAGGTATTTCTCTAGGTTGATTTCCTTATCAGGTTCTCATTGAAGATATTCTGTAGGATTTCCTAGATGATCATCATAGAGTGGAGGTCAATTATGATGACTATAGGAGAAGGAAACCCTGATAGGTTTGGTGCCAGAGTATGTATAGTTATGAGGGATCCGTTTCAGAATCAACCATGAAATAATAGTTTGAGGATTTTGAGATATATTTCAATACAATTTGTGCTATAAAGGTGCACAGGGTTTCATTAGCTATAACGAATTTTCTTAGAGCATCCGGATATTAGTGTTTCTTATTCCTACGGGATCATAAAAAGTTAGTGGTATTGTGAGAGAAGATCCAAAACAAGTTCCAAGAATATTTTTCATTCATTAACCATGAAGGTAGATAATTTCCAAAAGATTCTTACCCTTCAACACTAGATATCTAGTGTGTGAGAGTTTGGGATCTATTTCAATTTCCTTCTTTGATATGCTTCAGGCTAGTTTCCATATGAGGAGGCCGTGGAAAGGAATTTCGAGGGGGATTTACATCTAGACATCCAGTGCTATGTCATATTGTTTATGTTAAAGATGTATCTCGGGGTGCTGTAAAGAGAACGTGTTATCGGGATGATGCTATATAGAACCAGTTCATCATGATATAGGAGTCATTAAAATCATGATTAGGGAGAGTTTTGGTAACTGTTTTAAAAAAAATTTATGTTGCTAATCTCCAAGACACTAGACCTTTCGATCTTTGTGTTCTGTTATTATTTTGTGATTTGTGATTTAAATCCTTAAAATAATGTAATATTTAATTCATGATTAGATTGAGTCTCTTAAATTAGTATTAGAGGAAAGTTTAATTATTTTAGATACTAGTTTAAATAATTTTAGAGATTATTTATGTTACCTTTTTTGTTAGGGTAAGATAACCGTAGTAAAACCCTATAGTTGAGACTAATTAAAGAATGATATCCTAAATATTGGTAAATAAATGAGTAAGTGGGTTTCCAATAATTTTATCCTTATCTAGATATTGTAAATTGGATGTAGTTGTGGCATAGATGTATATAGGGGTAATTTTCCCCAAAGGGTAGGTTGATCATTGTTTGGATCATTACACTAATGCATGATGAGTGGTCCTAAGACTGCACACGTGGATAGACACTCCTTGGGGGTATTATTTGGTTGATCAAATGAACTTTACAAACCACTATTGAGGATTGATTTACAAGTTAATGTGAGTAATTATGTTGAGAAGATTAAGATATTCCTATTTCAAATGAACTAGGTAAAACCATGAAAATTATGGGATTACCCAAGTAATATATAGTTGAAATGAATGTATCATAGTTGAAATGAAGGTTTCTTTGGAAAAGTAATAATATGATTGAACATTCATACTTTTATAATTTAGAAATTTTTTATGTTATCATAACCTTTTTGAATCAATATCATGGAAATAAATTTGTGAAAGGTATGTCCCTCAAAAATCTGAATAATCATATTTAGGATATGTTGATTTCTAGTCTTACAAAGGATAATGAGGAGGATATATCAACATAAGAAATATATATTACATCTCGTGGATATCATAGATTCTTCATTTAGGGAACTATAATTAAAATTATGAGGATACAATTTATTCAATTGGGGGTAAAAACTAACAAACTGAGATTTTAGATCCTTTAAAATATAAAATTTGTTCTATAACTTGTGTTACAAGCTAAACCCAACATAAAAACACATAATATTAATAATAATAACACTATATAATTTTTTTATTTTGAATAAAATCACATTTTATGGTTATGTAAGAACCATTACAAAACAACTAGAACCAAAAGGCTAAGCCCGACATTACATATTCCAGCAGTGAGAATAATCTAGATTAAAAAAAACTTCAAAAGATTATTTCTAATAAAAACTATTTTATTTACAATAAAAATTTTCTTCAAAAAATATAAATTTTATAATTTTATAATTTAAATTTGATCAATTAAAATTTATTTTTCTTTTATTCTTCATATTGAAATCATATTAGGACGACTTTTTAAGGTATTTCTATAATAATTTATTTTCTGGTCAATAGTGAAAATATTAATTAATTTAGTTACTATTCTGAATTATTTTATATAAATATATTGAATGTTTCTAAAACACTTATACTGTAATATTATTTATTATAAATTAGAATAAATCATTCTGAAGTACTATTTTTAATTTATAAACTCATGATCAATATTTTGAAAACTTATATAGTGTTTTTAGGAAAACTTTTTTAGACTATTTTGTTTAATTAATTACAACATGATGAAATGAAGTTTTTATTTACTTTATTGTTAAAAAATTATCATTTGAATGAAAATAATTATTTCAAATTAATTTGAATCAATTTCATGGATAATTCTATCCGAATCAAAAATCATTTTCCTCTTAAAAATAAGCTTCTTCTAAAAAATGGACTTTCACACGACACATGTGTTAACATGAAGATTAATTTCAATAAAAATACAATTATATTTTGGTAAAATGATTCTAATATTTGATATAATAATTTTAATATTATTTAATATGACCAATTTTATTTTTGGGTATAAATTTAAACGGTTATTATTAATGTAAATTACCACGGTAATGGTGAAAAAATTATTTTAAATTTATTTTTTACTAATATCATGGAATTTATATCTAATAAAATTAATTAAAAAACACTACATAATGAATATAATTGTATTTATAAACATTTAAATTAATAAACTAACAGTAATTTAATTTTTACTAAACACAAAAATTTATTAAGAATCAATTCTGGTAAAAATATCATTTTTCTAATAAATTTTTTTTCTACAAATAATTTATTTTAATTTAAAGGTTAATTTTGTAACATTTCCAAATTTAAATGAATTAAATGAATTTCATATTTACTTCAATTTCAGCCAAATTTCGTTATTTAGGTTATGATTTATGTTTAATAAGATATAAAATCACATAGTTAAGAACTAGTTACCTTGTTTAAATTTAAACTGTAAAATGAAAAAACATAATGGTAAAAGACATATAACATGTATGAAACTTGTGTGAAAAGATTTTCTTGATTATATACTGACCCAAATACACCCTAATAATAATATATTAAAATATATTGAGCCATTTAATTATGAATAGTGTCACGACATTGTTAAAATATATGAGTTTTTTTCAAAATTGATCTTTTCCTCTCTTATAAACGGGGATCACTTGAACCCTTTCAAAGACACACATCCCTTTAAATTTAATCCTAAAAAATATACACTTTTACTATCTCTATGTTTATATAACCATATACTATAAAAATAATCCCCTAGTCACTCATAATGTAACACCCCGACACTAAAAGCCCGGAGTTAGTGGATTATTTTATTACATTAGCATGATTACAAGAAATCAAATCCCAAAAGACCGATTACTTTAGTATTCCTAAAATGAAAAATTACATAAATAATACCCATAATATATTATAAAATATAAATAAAAACATGATACATAATAAAAATAAAATATTTCCTCTTCATAACCTGAAGAAGGGAAACATAATAATGATGAGCTCAAATGATTAGTAACAGTAAATAAAGAGGAAGCAATAATGAATAAATGAGAATAAATTAACATGGAAAAGTGAATAACTAATTACACTTTCCATTCAAATAACTAGATAAGGAAAAATCACTATGTAAAGGTATGAAACTAAAATCGCATTCCATTTAATCAATGAACTGAAAATAAAATGAATCTATATATATGTTGATGAAAAATAATATAAATAAATAATAACTAAAATATCTATGATGGAAACTCTTAATTATTGGAATTCATGTATAAGTAACATGAAAAACTATACCTTTAATAAAGTTCACAATATGGTTAAAACTACAGAGAGAACCCCATTTAATTTGTCCTACTTATTTGCCTCATGGGAACTTATCAATGCATTAAGGGGATATATAAGTCTTAAGCCGCACCCGAAATTTCAGGTTTGAAGAATTCTTCATATCAAATAATCGAAATAAATGATATTCATATCGAAAAATTCCTCACTGGTGGATAACTAACAATAAATGTTGTTGATGTTGACGAATGAAAATACCACTTAAATATCATTAAAACATTCTTGAGGAAAATAATTGTTTAATATTCCAAAGCATCCAATACCACTTTGATAAATTTAGAACATAATTTAATATGAAGTAATATCATAAAATTAAACCCACAATATCAATATAGTAAGGAGATTCATGATATAACATGGTAAATAGGTGTATATACATCAATTAAAAGTGAATTTGTGCATAATACAAACAAGTCTTAATGGAATGTAAATTGAGATAAATCCATTACTTTGAGTATGACTTGTTCTACATGTCTTTATATTACTGAATAATAGACTTATGTTAATTATTTACTTGATTAAAACCCTTTTTAAAGTTTATTATTTCTTTTAATTTACTTATTACAGTGTTCAATACAATTACATAATCAATTAACATTACATCAGGTATTTTGACCAAATATAGTTCATGTGCTAAAACATCATTGGTAGGCTGACTACATTAAAAAGGGTAATTATATACAAATATCCAGAATAATATTAATGAAATAATTATTTAATTTTTAAATAAATTATAATTTTAAAATAAATCGTGAATTATTATTATGAGAAATGAACCAATGTTAAAATCATGGAGATAATAGGTTGTACATACGCATGAGTAATATTAAAATTTTCTAATGATCATTATGGAAGGAATTTAAGTAACACTATATATTTCCATAATTATAATTATATAATAAATATATTTTTATTATGTCTTATATACATATATATTTTATTCTCGGGATGTAAAACGAATCACATCGTCTTATGAAGGTGGAAGTCCACACGTCCACGAACGACATTATCACTTTTTAAGTGTGTGAAAGGGTAAAAAATAAAATGATATATTATATTTTAATAAAGGTAATAATTACATTACTATAATATATTTTTCTATTTGTCTCATATTTTTAATTAAAAAAATATTTTATGCATTCCATGTATCATGTGAATGATTCACATCACTTTGAGGGGCTGTAGTCCACACTTCCACAAATAATGTTTTTGTTTTTACAAAAAAAGGATAGCATAAAGATATGTGTTCTAAAAGAATTAGATAAGGATAAAGGCACACAAAATTTAATATATAACATATATAAACAGATTTTACATCATAATTAGCACCATGAGAGTTGGTAAGGGAAAAAAATGAACAATCATCGTTTTGTGAAGCGGTAGTTCCCTATACATGTAAACAGTTTGTTTATTTCCCATTAGATGGAAGTTTTTGTAAGTGTAGGTATAAACATTAGTATAAAAACATTCAAGTATAAATATGATACTATATTTGATATATAGAAAATTAATAATAATATTTGAGAGAGTGGAGAATGAAAATAAGATTAAAAATCATTCGGAAAGACATTACCTCTTAATCAGGTAACTCCTTTTGGTTTTCACCAAAGGCATCCTTTGATTATTATTTTCCCAATGGGAGGATTAAATGAGTAAGGGAGGTATTATAGAAATTTAATTGGGTAGATATTTATCGAACCTATTGGCGTGAGAGGTGTGAGTAAGTGGGAGGTAATGAGGCCTTTTTATTGTAAAAAAGAAACACTCTTGTAATATTTTGAAAAAAATGAATCTCACCCACGTTTTTTATTAAATTAGATCAATAACATTCCAAATTAGATATAGTGTTGTATATGGTATATTTATTTCTATCCAATGGAATTTTTTCATGTTCTTTTTTCATATTAGGCCTTATGTTTAGGGTTTAATCTCTTGTTAAGCTTAATTCCACCTTAATGGTTGTAATTAATTTTAATTACATTCACTAATAGTTTTGGTCAAAAATTAAGTTGACATTATAAGTCATTATAAAAACAATTTATTAAAAATATAGAATCTATTTTTCCAAATACCTAACACAAAAGTGGTAGAAATTAATTTAAATTTAATCCTATATATGGGACGCCAATGCATCTTTTAAAAAGCAGACGTCCAAAACCTTGCAATGTTTTTATAGTCAATTACAAATTGAAATTGATTCCAACGGCCTAAATGGAATTAATTGATAAAAATAAGATCTAATTTTTCATGAACCATCCCTCGAGACCCATGTTGTGACTACCCCAAGCCTGCCACTCGAAGGCCAAGTGCAGGCTTCTAGCGCCGTAGGCGTTAACCTAAAAGTGAGAGGCATTTGCATAAGTATCTATAAGCACAAACACACCCAACAACATCCCAAGACAATGAAAGGGGAAAAAATTATACTAAAACAATAATGAGTAAAAAATATAGCTGAAAGCAAGTGGTCCAGAATACAAACCCCAAAAAAAGAACTGAAACAGCAAAGTACAAAAATTAGCTCTGGTGGCCATTTGCAAAAAACCCCACCGGATCGTAAGAGAAGTGAAGCTACTAGAAGCCTAAGTAGTATGTATTGTCTACCTAGTCTTACTGGGCCCCACCTGGTCCTAGGTAACCCTATCCACCATCTTAGCATCCGTTAGTCCCATCCCCCTGATCACCCCTATCGAAACATTGATCGTCTGCACCAGACACAACACGTGTGGCTGATGCCTCTGCAAGGGTGAGTATAAAAATACTCTTTACAGACCGTAAGGAAAAAAGGAAATACCACATAGTATTGAACGTCCTCTTCTAGAACCACCAGAAGTAGATTCTGACCGTCGGGTGGTGGTAGCACTAGTGCATCATTCTGTGGGTCCATCTCAAGCATTGGTTGCTGAACGGACGCCTCGTCGCTAGGCGGGCGGTCCTTACGACCTTGTATCGGGATCCTGATAGGTCGTCCATGTGGAGGAATCCTAAGATAGATCAAGAAGTGAAATTTTTAGAAGTCAATACATATTGAGTGGAATTTTATTCAAAATAACATAAGGAGACACTTATGCAGCCAATGTTTTCATGTAATTACTGGAAAAAAAGAATTCAATGTCCTAGTGTATGGATACGTCGGCTGCCGCACCAACACTGGACTTCAAAAATTTGAAAGTCAGGCTCGCAACACCTGACACTGTTGCCCAAAAAAAGACTCACAGTATTTGTGGTAGGACTGACCTTCCTTGGATACCACATTTTCACAACCCATCCCCTGGTGCCTGTGTTGTGACTACCCCAAGCCTGCCTCTCAAAGACCAGGGGATGGTCACTAGCATTAAAGGCATCAACCTACAAGTGGGAGGCATTTTCTAGAGTACCTGTATGCACACACACACCCAACCACATCCCAAAACACTTAAAGGGGAAAAAATAATACAAAAACAAGACTGAGTACAAAGTACAACTGAAAGTTAGTGGGTCAGAATACAAACCCAACAAAAAATAACTGAGACAACAAAGTACAAAAAAGAGCTATAATGGCCATCTCAGAAAAACCCTACCTGATCATGAGAGTAGTATTGCTAATGGAAGCCTAACTATTATGTAATTTCCACCTATTCATATTGCACCCCACATGGTCCTAGGCTACTAATTCCACTTTCGTTGCATCCGTCAGTCCCATCCTCCTGATCACCTCTATCAAAACGTCGATCGTCTGCACCAGAAACAACATGTGTGGGCGAAGCCCATGCACGAGTGTGTATAAAAATACACAGTAGGGACCCTATTACAAAATTTAAAGACCATAAAACAATCCACAAAGCATATAATGAAGAAAAATCACATAGAACAAGGTATCTCACACCAAGTATATTCTAGATTAGTTACAATATCATCATTAGTCGTGTCATCAAACTCCTCGGCTAATAGAGAACACCTCTTCTATCGAGTTCCGTGATCCAACTAGGTCACATAGAGCTGCTTCTCACTAACCATAGTATTATGTGGTACTCATCCGGAATTTTTACCATGGGTATACTGGTTCACACAGAGCCCCTCCTCATTGTGGGCCTATCGGGTCACACGAAGCCGCTTTCCACCTTGAACGAACTGAGGTACTCTTCCTATTGAGTACCATGGGTCTGTCAGGTCATACGAAGGCTCTCCCCACTATAGTCATGTTGATTCACACAGAGCTACTTTTCTTTGGGACTTCCTTGAGCTATCTTCGGGTCTTAACCAACCGTAGGGTTTCGTATTTAGCGTGTAGGGGTCGGTATAGTCAGGCTTGGACAATGTGTCAGGCCCAATAAGCCTTGTTGGACCTGGTTCGATTTGGCCAAGGGTCCGGCCCGACGGGTCGTCTGGTGACCCAGTCTAGTCTATCTTGGCCCGAAGGGCACGTGTCCGACCTATCTGAATGGATCTGGCCCACTGGGTGCAGGTCTGGCCCACCAGCGTGTGTCTGGCTCGCTCGACTTTGGGAATAGCCCACAGGGCCATGGGATCGGCCTATTAGTGTGGGTCAGGCCCGTTGGGCTGGGGGCGTAGCCTGCCAGCCCTAGCCCAGTCCTCCAGGGGGAATTGGTGGTGCACCACCAGGCCGGGGCATGGAAACGGGCTGCGTCTGGTCTCCTCTGCCCCGTAGGACGCTGCAAGGCCTCCTCCTCCAGCGACAGTTGATGGACCATGGCTCGTCTAGTAAATCCAGTTGGCCCGTACAAAGGCCATCCCCTTTATGTAGTGTCAGTCTATCACCGCAACTCTTGCAATCAGTTGGTCGTGGCCTACTACCACCACGGCACGCCAATGGCACGTCGCTGCACTCCAGCACGACCGGTGAGGACCGGGAGCCTCCGTTGCTGCCCTGACACTGGTTAGTGATTCCCCCTTCACACAGCTATAATGAAACACCTTCCACTACTGCCACGCTAGTGGTTCCACATTGGTGGCACCTTCCGCAGGCCACTAGAGTTGCTCCAGTGGTCCATTTTCAGATCCCTCTCCATCTATGAGCCTCTCGGGTTGGCACCATCCCTGCTCAGGCCCTAGAATCAAATTTTCACCACTTCAAGAAAGATGCCATCAATAATGAATGAGAGGAGGTGGTTAGGCCTAGTGCATGGTAGACCATACCCTCCGTGTTAGATCTTTAAAAAAAGTTGGAGGTTCAGGTATTGAAGATTAATCATTTCATGCATGGTTTGAATCCAGAATAATAAATCCCCATGAAAAGTCACCCTCTCGCATAAACGCATGAATCACGGATCAAATTGTTTATGGGTTGATATGTGTTCATCGTTTCTAGAAATAGACAAGTGAGAAGAACTTTGAAATAAAAAATCAATCCCCTGCCTCTTTGACTTTTGATGTTGAAGAGTTCGTCCTTGAGAGTTCGAGATGTCGACGTTGTCACGTCGGGCTCTGTTCTTCGAGGTGCGTCGAAGACGATGAAGATCCACCAGCGTTATTCATTTCTCATTGTATAGGAGATTAAACATAGTTTTTTAGAGAATCCTCCATGTTTAATTCTCTATCCACCAATGTGTTAGACAATAAAAATGATATCACAACAAATATTTTCAGTTACACTACAATGTTGCATCGTTACAAAGATTAATTCTTGAAATGGTGTCGATTTTGTGCATCCTTTATTGCATCATTTTGTTATGTGGTATGGGCCATTAATGGGACTCATTAATGTTCCATGTCGCCGCTTTGGCACTGAACCACAACTTTTTTGTGATGCTGCTAATCAGATGACAAAATAATAAAATAACTTTTTTAAAGTTATTTTATTATTTTCCTAAAATTCCGAATACAAACTTTTCTTTTTGGGGCTTGATGGCTTTAGTTATGTCCATTATAGGTAATACTGGTGCTCTGTGGTCAACAGTATCCTTGGATTTTTAATCTGATCACTGGTTCAAAAGTTAGGAAAACCTGCTCATGCATTTACTAAATGTACCTTACAAAACATTAGAATTTTGTTTTAGTCTCTACGGGCCTCAAAATCATGGGTTGTTAGAGCGCGTGGTCTCATAATAATTCCACGTAATAAAAAATTATATGGAAATTATGAGTCTTTACATAATTAAATTTTATAACCAAATTAAAATATAATTTATCCTTATAAATAAATTAGATGAAAAAGTATTTTTGAATTAAATTTCATTATTTTCAACTATTTATGAAAAAATAAATCATCACATAAAAATAAAAAATGTTTAACCTAACCTAATTTTTATGTTTATATTTCAAATATGAACTTTATGTTGAAATATTAAATTTATAAAAGTATCAAAAAACGGATTTAAAAGGGGTTCCCCATCAAAAGACATGAAATCTACCTTTATAAAAAAATATATTATTATATATGGTTTATTCGGTTTGTTCTTATCTTATGATTATCAAATATATTGGATGAATATAAAAAATATTTTATTTAATAATGTATATACATATATGTGACATTAATGTTAGTCACTAATTGTAAATAATTTAATTTATTAATATAAAATAGCTTTCTGAGCATAAAAATGGTTTTCTATAAAAATATTCACTTTATAGTCAATTGGTTCTTAAATTTATTTCTAATTAATTTGTAAAAAATGGATCTATTTTATATTTTTAAAAAAAATAATTATTATAATTTAGTTATTTTTATTCATAACTACTAATTTATGGGATACATTATATATTAATATATTAAATTTAAATATTTAATAATATATTGTTTTTTAGTAAAACTTGTTATTTCTTGTAACACAATCCATTTGAGAAACTCTTTGTTGCATGTTTCACATACTAAATAAGTGTCTCATGCATTTCAAAATATAAATTAAATGGAATTTATTTGAAATTTTAAATATATTAGAAGTACTTAGGATATTATATACTCTTACACTCTTGGTGTTGCTTATTATACATGCTATTGAATATAATGTTCTTGATTTAGAATTTAGAGGTGTTACATTCATCCTGCCTAAATAAAATTGTGCCCTCACAATTTAAACTCGATTTTGGTAATATATTGTTTGATATTTCCTATGTTTGAAATTCCACATTATCAAATGGGTTCATAAGAAATCCTCTAGAAATCAGAGAATGGGAAGTACAAAGGTCATATAAAATAGCATATAACTAGTTCTCTATAAATAGTGACATTAGTGAAAATTATAGATACGTACTTGGGAAAAATAATAAATATTTATAGGGTATTATTGAGGTCATCAATAACAATCAATTTAATGATCACTAGAATGTTGAGGGTCACAAATCAAAAAATTAGTGATGATTTAGTAGACCATCAGTTCTATAAAAATCATGGTTTTAGGACAACACATTTTTTTGATCATTTTCCTAATATTGAGTAATTATTTTACTTCCTAAGAATACAAGGAAAAATAATTTCTTCGTAAATTTTAATTTCATTAGAATAATTTCATCATTTGGTTGTTATTTTATAAAATTATAATACATCCCTTACCCCAAGAAATGGGTTTCTAAAAATTAACTTTGATCCTTGAAACACTAAAACATTTAACAGATCATAAGTCCCGTAAAAGAGTGAAAAATATAAGTATTTGTCATTGACAATTCTCCAAATTCAATATGGTAATATATTAATCTCTAAACCTAAGAAGTAACAATGTTGGTTCATCATTAATATTTTCTCATCAAATTGTTTAAATAATTACACATTAACCTGGAAATCACGTAAGCCAGTGGTAAATGCAAAACCCATATCATCATTTGGTCATGGGTTCAAGCCCTGCACGACCTTGTCAGATTTGATGGGTAGTCACTTGGCATATAAGTTGCCCTTTTTTAAAACCATACTCATAGAATATCCAAATATAAATATTATGGAAATCATTGAAATAAGGAAAATCACTAAATAACCTTTTGACTAAGGTTTTGAATACAACCCTAATACGTAAATACATCATCTATTTTATTTCACATTGGTATTTACTTGGTATAAGGCTTATCCTATGTCATTCATTATCAGAATCATTCATAATGGACTTTAAAGAAAATTTTAATTATCCTAATCATATCCCCAGGGAGTGTCAAACCAGGTGTGTAGTAAGGCCCATTATCATGTATCAGGTTATAATAAATCAGGCCCGACATACCTTGTTAGAGTTGTTACCCTAGGTATACCTTTTCCAGAACCATTTTCACTTGTAGTATCTAGATAGCTGTGTATTTCTAGAAATACCCACGTAATATCCACCTTACTAAAATTCTAATATTTTTTTGTATACTTATCCTCAATGTCTATCTTAGGGTTTTCTCTCTATTCTATGTTTTCCGAATCTAGTCTTAAAGGTTGCTATTAAACATACCTTATTTAGAACTATAAAGCCCTGACCCCAAAATCCCAAATCCTATACATTATTGTATAACATTGGCATGATAACAAGGAATCAAATATCGAAGGAGTTATTAGTTTTTCAATCATGGAAAGATAAATTACATACATTACATTAATAATACATTTGGAAATAGAAAATACAATCATGATACATAATAAAAAGAAATAATTGAATCCTTGAAAACATATTCAAATATTTACACTTCATAACCTGGGGAAAAGAAACATAATAAGGGTAAACTCAAATTCTCAATATGGATAACTAAATTGAAGTAAAATAATGAATCAATGAAAATAAATTAACATGAAAAATTGAATAACTGATAACACATTCCATTAAAATATATAGATAAGAAAAAATCACTGTAGAAATATAAGAATCTAAAAGCATGTGTCATTTAATCAATGAAATGAAAATAAAATGCAACCATATATATGTCAATGTAAAATCTCATGGATAAATAATAAATGAAATTTCTTTTAAATAAATTATTAATTATTAGACATTCTGTGTAAGACACATGAAAACCTATAAATTTTAGAACATTCACAAGATAGTTAAAACTATAGATAGAAACCAACTTAATTTGGTCAACTTATTTTCCTCATGAGAACTTGTTGATGCATCGAGTGGAAATATAAAGACATGGCCCCACCCATTATTTTGTGTCCATATCATTCCTTATATATGATGATAAAAATAAATAATATGTCTTATCAAATATCCTGATTTAATAAATAATAAATATATCAATAATTTATCAATGTAGAATAATTAACAATAAGGGTTGTTGTTTCTGATGAATGGAAGTACCACTTAAATATCTTTAAAAATTTCTTGACGAAAATAATTTTTATACATTCCACAGTGTCCCAAACACATTAAAACATTTAAATCATAAATTACTATGATGAAATATCATCAAATCAAACCTAAAACATCACGAGAGTATATATATTCATGATTTAACATATTAAATTGTGGTATATACACCAAATAAAATTTAATTGGTGCATAATAACAAATAAGTCTCAATTGAACGTAAATTGAGACAAAATCTCTTACATTGAGTATGAATTGTTACACATGTATTTATCTTTCTGAATAATAAAATTTGGTTTATTATTTTATTTATTTAGAAAAATTATCATGTTTTTTATTACTTTTACAATACTAATTATGATGTTTTATACAATTACATAAATAATTAAGTTTACATCGATAATTTTCACCAAATTAGGTCAATGTGCTAAAATGACTTTGGTAGGTCGATTAGGGTAAAGGTGGTCATTATATAAACATATCCATAATAATAATCATGAAATAATTATCATATTTTTTAAATAAATTAGAATTTGAAAACCTATCATTAAATATTATTATGAAAAATGAACCAATGTTACAATCATAGAGATGGTATGATGTACATATGAGTGAGTAACATTCCCATTCTTCAATTATCATTATGGAAGCCTGTTAAGTAACAATTTATCTTTACATAATAATAATTATATCATAAATACCATTTTATTGAGTCATATATGCATATATATTGAATTCTTGTTATGTAAAACGAAACAGATCATGTCGAGATGGTGGTAGTCCATGCGTCCATGAATGACGTTATCACTTTTAAGTGAGTGAAAGGGTAATAAACTAAATGGTATATTATATTTACATAAAGGTAATTATTTGTTTAATAGAAAATAGATTTTATATATGTAACATATTTTTAATTAAAAAATTCCAATATACATTCCATATATCATATGAATGAATCATATCACATTGAGGTGGAGGTAGTCCACACTTCCATAAACAATGTTATCGTTTTCACACAAATTGGAAAGTACAGGATATGTGTTATAAAATAATTAAATAATATTAATTTTTTAATAAATATCATATTTAATATATATAAATATACTTTCCATCCTAATTTATACCATGAAATGTGGTAAAGGAAAAACAAAAAATCATCATTTCGTGAGGCGGTAGTTCGTCATAAATGTAAATAATATGTTCATTACCCATTAGATGGAGATGTGTGTAATTATAGCTCAAACATTTAGTATAAAAACTTAATATTTATTGAGGATGCATTATTTTATATATAAACATGGAATAATAATATTTGAAGGAGTTGATAATATAAATAAAATCAAAGAGGTTTAGCAAAGACCTTACCTCTTAATCGGGTAACTCCTTTTGGTTTCCACCAAAAGGCTTAATTGGATTAGTTTATTTCAAAACAGATGATTCAAATAGTTAATGATGGATTTTTTGGAGTTAATTGGGTTGATATTGTCTAAAAATAAGTGGATTTATAGGTGTGAGGAAGTGGGGGGGAAAAGAAGGAATTTTTATAGTGGAGGAGGAGTGGCACTGTTTTAATATTTTGAAAAAAAGGAATCCCACAATTTTTTTATTGAAAGTAGATCATTAATTTTAATGAGTAGATATAACAGATGATAGGGTATAAATATTTCAATGAAATGCTTTTTTACAAGTTTATAGGTCATATTAGGCCTTAAGTTGAGGGTTTAGTCCCTTGTCAAACTAAATTTCAACCTAATCATTTTAATTAATTTTAATTAATTTCACTAATATCTTTAGTCAAAAAACTAAGTTGAATTTAGAAGAAATTATATATTATATTGATTTTAAATATTTAATACATTTTTCCAAAATTCGGAAAACACATTAGTGGAGCAAATTAATTTAAATTTAATCCTACAGATGGAACTATAATGAAGTTTTTAAAAGTAAAAACATCCAAATGTTAGCTATGTTTTTATAGTCAATTTCAATGTGAAATTTATTAAAATGAATTAAATTGGATTAATTGACAAAAATATTATTTAACTAAACAGTAAAATAATTTAAAATATAATTTCATCTTATTAATAAATTAGATGAAAAAACTTTTTTTAATTAATTTTTAGTATTTTTCACTATTCATTAAAAATGAATCTTCACAGAAAAATACCAAATATTTACCATAACCTAATTTTTATGATTATCATTAGAACACGAATTTTATTTTGAAAAATTAATTTTATAAAAGGTTCAATAATTGGATTTAAAAAGGGTTCTCCATTAAAGGGTTCAAAAACTACCTTTATAAAAATATAGTTTTTATGTCTTTTATTAGGTTTCTTCATATGTTTTTCTTATAAAATAAATTGCACAAATATAAAAAAATATTTGATTGAATATAATATATATATATATATATATGATATTAATATAAGTTACTAATTGTAAGTAATTTAATTTATTATTATTAAACATCTTTCTGAGCATAAAAATAGGTCTCTATAATAATATTCATTTTATATTCAATTAGATCTTATATTCATTTATAATAAAGTAGTAACCATTTAACTAATTTTATTTTTGTGTGAACCATAATTTTCATAAGTTAGTTATTACTATTCATAACTACTAGTTTAACATTAGTTTATATCTTATTATATTAAATACAAATAATTAATAATATATTGCTTTAGGTAAATCTTGGAATTGCGTGTAACACAAGCCAATGAAGAAACTTGTTGTTGGGTGTTTTTCATGTTAACTCAGTGTCACGTGCATTTAAAGCTATAAATTATTTAGAATTTAATTAAAAAATTAAATATATTACCAGTACTCATCATATTATATTCTCTTATTCTCTTGGCATTGCATGTCATACATGCTATTTAATATTATGGTCTTTCTTTAGAATTCCAGTTCATTACCCATAGTTAGCCTTATCCCTTATGTTCGGAGTGAACTTCTAAAGGAAAAATCAAGTCTCCAACGTAATTTTTATCTTTTCTTAAGCTTTTCTTCATAGTATTAATGTTACAAATATATAATAACCATAATAATATAATGAATTCAGTATAATATTTATACTTTTATGATTTTATACTAGTGGTAGATACCTTATTTCTTCATTTCCATCCACATAGATGAACAAAAGAACATTGTTAGTGTGTTGTGAGAAATACTTCCTCCACAAAGAGACATAGTTTGTTTTAGGAAAAAACTTTCAATGGATTGTCTTAATAGAGGTGATGGTTAATAAATATTATATAATTATATAATTATGATCCTTAAAAATCAAGTTATTATCCACATTATCACCCTCTCAAGCATTGAAGAATTGGAATACTAATCATGTGAACATGCAAATTACTACCTCCACGATGAAACAGTTTAAATTTAGACTTTTATACAATATATTAACATAATAATAATTTGTTAATCCACATAAAAATGAAATTAATATCATTATGCTTCTATTATAATGATATTATGTCAAAATAAACACATTCTTAATCAAAACCACTAATCATGTTATAACGTGTTCAAATTTGGGATTGTTTAACCACCTAAAAGAATAATGCTTAAAAATTAGATTATAAATGACTATAGGAACAAGGAAACTAATAATATTATAGTATATTAATAAAATATATATTATTATATGGTTATGGAAATATTATATCATGTATTTATCTTATTATTAAAGTAACATTTCAATTCGCTAAAGTTTCCAAAGTAAGTCATTATCTATTCAAATTTCACATAACGTAACCAAAACACATATGGAATGAAATAATAAAATTTTAAATAAATATAAGTTCTATATTATTGAAACATATATGATATATAAATAAAAAACACAATATTAAATGATAGGTAATGATTTCAAAATTATTAATCATATGTAAAACATTTAAATTTATTAACACATGATTTTCATAATACACTATAACTAATTAATGTAATCATGATAAATAATTATAATGAGGATAATAAAAGTGTAATATTTATGACTAAGGTTATGAAATATGATATCAATTTAGATATGTATGTTTTAAAGGAGGTTAGAGTGTCATCAACTAAACAAGAAAACATGGTTATGATGTTGATTATATCATGTGAGATCTATGGAAAGGGTCTATAGGAGCACTATTATAGAGGAATATTCATAGGTATAGTAAATTAAGATATTTATATACCTAATATCTAATACACTAAATTATTATACACATTTTTTTATATGTTTTGAGATATATTATTTAAATTATGAGATTAATGTATAATTTATTCCTTGTTTAGATTGGGTAGCTTCAGTCTCCCCTTGTAGTATCTGGACATGGATGTATTTCTTAGTCAAACCATATACTCTGGACTTTAAAAAAATTTTAGTATATCATCTTATACATAGAATAATCTATGGGGATATTTCTAAGGTTTTCTTACCCTAACAACAAAGGTACCTAAAATAATCTAAAAAACAAACCTCCAAAAAAAATTAAACCATACCCTGATACCAACTGAATAAAAAAAAGATAAACAAAAGTTAATCATTATATTAATCACATGATTTAAATAGTAATTCTCAAAATAGTCACACAACACAAATACTGAATGGTTTATTTTCTTGAATATTAGTTATACAAACATATTATTTAACAAACCTTATAAAATTTTATCAATAATTATCTTGCACTAGACCCTTTATAGACATCTCATGTAATAAAATAATATTTTTTTCCTTGGGATTGAAAACATAAAAATGGCGTTAGATAAAATTCCTAGTAAGGGGAAATACATATCTTAAGGGATTAGATCATATAATTGAAGTAGAATATGACAAAGATATAAATAAAACAATAAAAGCTAAAATGAACATGGTTAATAATTGTATCTAATAACCTAAGCCTTTGTGATATATTTCTTTATAAATAAATTAAATCACTTCAATATCGTGTGATGCAAGCAAAAATGTGTTTTAATGAAATGTGATAACCTATTAAAATATTATTATTTAGACATTAACATTATAACCTAGCCGTTACTTTGGCAAGTATGAAGTGAATAACTGAATTAAGAAAATTTATAGGGTTTACACATGTATAAAATAAATAAAATAAAACCCATTTGAATGTAAAAGAAATTTTTCCAAAAAAATAGTATTTTTCTAAAAAAATGTTTAGTCATTCATTTTACAAATAATTTATAATTAATATTTAATAATTTTATAAATTTTATTTTAATGAGTAAAATTATTTTTTGTAATTATTATATCAATATTATCATTAGGAATGTTTTTGTTATTTTTTATAAAAAGTTTCATTTTTCAATAAATAGTGAAAATAATGATTTTTATTAAAACAATTATTTTAGTTTAAATAATTCCAAAGAACCATTTTATTTTAATGTTTAATTTAAATAAATATTAGTTATTTTGAATTTTAATTTATCCTAATTATTTCATAATAATAAATTTCATATATAAATGTTTTATAAAAACTTTTTCATCTTTTTAATGTTTTTTTATTTAGAAAACCATTATTTTAAAACCTTTATAGGTTTAATTTTAAATTAAATTCTTCCATATACTTGAGTTAAATTTGAAAAAATTTATTCCAAATTTCTTTATAATATTTTATATTTTTATAAAAGTTCAACATAATGTTTTAAAACAATGAATTGGAAAAACATTAAAAACCCACCACGATTAAGGTAAATATGGGTTTACAAGGGGTAAACTAAATAGATAAGGGTTAAAAATAGCCTAAAACATGTATAATTACTATATAATGGTCATATTTTGAACATATCTCTTATAAGTTTCCAAATTGGTCCATTTTTTTAATTTTTCTTTAGAATAACTTGGTTTGAATTCATTCTTTTCATAAATTACAATGGTGTCATCTCCCCCACTTCTAAAAGGTCATCCCCTCTCCTATACTTTACAGAATTATATAATGTTTGAAAAATAATTACCAAAATAGATACCCTAATTACATACCCTCATCCGTGGATCCTTTTTTATTATAAATCCAACCTCTAAAGTCTGTTGGAGAAAACTAAAAGAAGTGTTCCGAAGAAGAGGTAATGTACTAAACTGAGAATTTTATTTTATTTTTTACTAGACTCCATAAAATATTATTAAACTATTTTTATATAATAAAACCATTATTTCCCATATAATTGTATTTTTTTGGTTGTTGGAATGGCTTAGAACCATCTCCTCACACCTAAAATGGGAAATGAAATTTCTGATCATTTGTACGACAGATAACCACATTGAAAACTGATGCAATTCATTTTCTGTTATAGCTTCCCATTAATGGATATGATTATTTATTTAATGTCAATATTATATATATATATATATATATATAATAGAATTATACTTATGGAATTATAATATCACATATTCCTTCTTAATTTCCATTATATGGTGAATAGGATAACTTTGCTCGTGTGTACGGTGGATTACCACCTCACGAAGAGATGTGAATTATTTTTATAACACATCACACAGACGATATTTTTAAGGGTATATAAAGAATTAATATGAAATTTATGATATATTTATCATATTATAATGATAAAATAACACTTAACTTCTTTCCATCATGGTCTTTGAAAAATGGAAATGTTACTCATGCGTACGTAGGAGCTATCGTCTCCATGATTGTAATGTAGTTCATTTTTCATAGCCATATTTCATGGTTAGATTAAAAATTATAATTTATGTGTAAATATGATAATTATTTCATGTTTAATATTCTAGGGATGATAAATTTATAATATAATTTAACTTAGTCAAGTACCAAAAGGGATTTTGGACATATGAGTCATTATCGTTAAAACTTCTGATGTAAAATTAATTAGTTAAGTAATTAAATATGGTAAAAATAAAATAAAAAGGAAAAATAAACATTAAAAAGGTTATTAAGAATTTAACTAACTAAAATAATTTTATTATTCACGAATAAAAAAAATTCATGTCATAAATCGGGATCAAGGTAAGGGATCCTTCTAACCCACCCTTTTCTTTGGGTTAAGACTATTCTCTCTCTCACTCACTTTATCTCTCTTTAATGTGATATAATTATTATAATTTTTTATATATTTATCTCATATTTATAACTATATTATTTTCCCTTCCTGTGGAAAGGTAATACATTCTTTATTATTGTCTCAAAAAAATATTTCATTAAGGAATCTCTTTTCATTATGTTATGAGACAAGATTATGAAACTCATTTACTTCTATGGGTAATTTATATGATTATTACTTTTGAATTATATCATTATATGGAAAAAATATTATTGTGTATTAAACTAATTTTATGGCTAGTAACATGATTATATATACCTATAATTTATTTTTTAATGTTTTAGTCGCGTGATGCATCAAGTATGGGATTAGGGAGTGAACCAAATCCATTATGGGACTCTACCCACCATGTGATAATGTCTTAGTTGTTAATATTAACATATATTTATTTCATGTTTCAAATCATTTCCACTTTTTCATGTTTCCAGGATCTTATGATTCTATTCTATTTATCTTATTATTATATTTGATTACTCATGTACCTTCTCTTTTATGATATCTTGTTATAAATTTGAATAATATGTTATGTTTCTTTATCATTATTGTTCCCCTTACTGGATTTTTTATCTCACCCCTTTTATTATGTATTACTGAATTCATCCCATGAATATTTAGGAACAAAAACAGATTTTGGGAGATCATAATAGAGAATAAAATAAGGATACCATGTTTTAGATTCATTTTATGTATTAAGAACCAAGTCTTCAAAAAAAACCAAGCCTTTACAATCCTTATGTTTTATTAATGGATATTAAGGTCTAATAATAATGTAATAATTTGTATAAAATGGATTTTGACTCTATATTTGGTATCAAAGGAAAGGTGTAGTTAACCATTGGAAATAAGGATGATGAAACATTAGTTAATACTTTGTAATATATCCAAGGATATGTTTAAAGATAAGCCTATATATAGGATAATAACTTGGAATTTTGGTGAATTATTGATAGAGTGGCTTCTGAGAAATTACATTCCTGTCTAGGTTCTAACAGTGGACATGATTATGAAACATATGTTCATAGGGGTAATAAATCTAAAAAAGGCATGTCAATATTGACTCGAGCATTACCTGGTACATGAAAATGGTCTTAACTGGACCCCTGGTTTGATACTCGTGAGGGAAATATTTTGGAAATTCAAAAATAATTTATGAACAATTATAAAGAGAAAAAAATTACAATAAGATTTTATATTAGAAAATAGTGCAGGGATAACTTAGATTGAATCTAATAAATTTAGAATTTATGGAATTTATTTCATTTATGATTTATCCCTTTAATATTCACAGTTTCATGTGTATGTTTTTAGAAAATTACGAAAACTATTACCAAATTAACTTTTTATTTCAATCAAATGGATAGAGACAGGAGAAAACGAGTCAACAACCACTGTGAGTGGAAATATGATGACTGCCCAAATAAGATTCCCAATCCAATGGAAAGAGTCCAGAACTTCAAGAAAATATTTTTCTTATCATAAACTTGTTTGAACTGAAACATGAATATGGAGGAATACTCAACCCCCCCCCCCAAGAGAAAGATGATATTAAAACCTTTATGAAACAAAGGCCTCCAACATTTAGAGGATCTCTCGATCTTTGAATTGAAAAAACGGATCAAACGCCATTGAAAATATCTTTTATATCCTTCAATTACCTTATAAATTGAATGTTTCACTAGTTGATTATTATATATATAGAAAATTAGATCAATGGTATACAAATATCAATTATACAAAGCTTGTGGGAGATATCAGAGTGATGGAGTGGATGTAATTCTAGAAAATGTTTCTCAAAAAATATTTTCCGTTCCCTATAGGACATAAAATGGAGATAAATTTACATATCCTTAATAAAAATGATGACCAATCCATTAGGGAATACTAGTAAAACATTACTAGAATTTCATGATAAACCTATATATTTTTCTACTCCCCCAAAAGTAAAGTTGATCAATTATTTGGTAGACTAAGGCCAAGTCTATGAACATATTTGGAAATCCAAGACTTCGATAGCTATGATAAAATTCTACTATTTTCCCTCAAAGTTGAGATGGAGATAAATAAATCTCAATGATCTCATGGTGATAAGAAGTATAAAATGGAGTTTAAATTAGGTGGTATGTTAGTGAAATATAATGGTGGAAATAAATTACAATACCCCCTTGCAAAAAGTGTGGGAAAAAGAATCCAGAAAATTTTATAAATGGGAACAAGATGTGGTTTAGGTTTGGGAAAGAAGGTCACATATCCAATGATTACAGATAGGAGAAACCAACCAATGTGATGGAAGAATGTAATGTTACAATGAACCCTTATCTTATTGTACAATGTTACAGTTACAAGTAATAAGGACACTATGTGAACTAATATACTATGAAAAGGGTTGTTGATGAAAACTGATGACAATAACCACCAAGGCCTAGAGATAAAGGGTGAGATTAGGCCATTACAATTGTGGAGGTGGATCCGGATAATGAATTGGTGTTAGGTATCCTAGTTATTCGTTATATAATAGTGAAAATAATTTTTTGATTCTGGTTCTACACATTATTTCATATGACACAGTTTTTTGTAGAAATATTCAAGAAGCACCAAAAAATATAAATATTAAGTTATCATTCAAGATAGAAAATGGGTCAATTATTTTATCTCAGGAATATAACCCATCCACTATCAATATTTTCAGGTTGGACTTCCCATAAAATATTATCATAATTTCTTTATCATAATTTGATTCAATGATAGAAATTTATTATATTTTCATATATAAACCCAACATAATGTGATGAGAGAATAAAATTAACCTCAGAATCATGAATCTCACACTTATTCTATACAAGTTAAAGGAGGATGAAGAATCTCTTTTGGTATCATCATCTGAATCATGTATATTTTTTCCTTATGATCAAACATATCTTTCTTAAATGATTAAGACTAAGGAAAGGATCATACTTGGATATATACTCATTGTGAGGGAATATATAGATTTTATTCTACAAGAGTTATATGTTCTTTCTCCTAGAAGAGAGGTTGAATTTTTAATCGATCCTATACCAGGATTTTTTCCAATATCTCTGAATCCATATAGAATGTCCATTTTTGAACTTAAGGAGATGAAGAAGAAACAATAAGAGAATATTAATAATGGATTTTTATGCCCAATTTATTCATCATGGGGTGCACCATTCGACTTCATTAATAATAAGGATTGGTAAATGAACCTCTTTAGTGATTATCTTGAGCTCAAAAAACCATGATAAAGAATAATTATCCCCTTCTATGGATATAAGACTTGTTTGATCAACTATGTGGGGCTTGTTACTTCTCTAAGGCGGACTTTATGTTAGGATATCACTGATTAAGGTTAATGAAGAAAGATATTCCCCAAACTACCTTTTGAATAATGAATGGACACTATGAGTTCGTATTGATTCCTTTTTCAAAAACTAATTCTCCAAAAAATATTTATGGGCATAGTGAATATAGTATTTAGGGATTACCTTGAAAAATTAGTGGTAGTATTTAGATATGATATTCTAATATACTATAAAATCAAGGAGGATCATGAGGATAATTTTAATATTATGATAAAGGAATTCTTAAAGAGGCAACCTATGTGAAACGTATAATAATTGTGTGTTCTGGATTAAGGAACGATAATTATTGGGGAAAATTATCAGTAGAAAATAATTGTCTATAGACCCTTGTAAGATAAAGGAAGTGGGGGATTGGCCTAAAAGAGCATCTTTAATGATGATCTTTAGTTTCTATAGACTACCTAGGTATTACCCTTTATCTATGAAAAAAATACATCATTTTCTTATATACTAACCAATATAACACATATGGGAGTAAACGTTTTCTAGACTAGTCAATTTGAATATTTCTTAATGAGTTGAAAAAGAGGTTTATTGCTGCTCCAGAAATTATACTTCCCTTTATTGGGGAACTTTTAGGGGAATACATAGATTATTCAGAGAAGTGTTTGGGATGACTAAAAATATAGTATGATAAATTGATAACCTACTCCTCAAGGTAGTTGAAATTTCACAAGCAAAACTACCAATCACATGATCTATATTCGGATGTAGTGATCATTGCATTTAATTTCTTGTGACATTATCTCTATGGGTAGAAGTGTGAAATATTTATGGATCACAATAGCATAAAATATATATTCACACAGAAATAACATAACATGAATCAATGAAGATGGTTAGAGTTGATTGAGGGCTATAAATTCAGAATCCATTACCATCCTAAAAATTAAAACAAATAGGTATATTCTCTACATAGAAAGGATAAAAAATGTTTTCAATCTGTATGTAAGAATGATTAACATTAACATTTCTCAGCATGTGAGAGGTGGTGAAGGTAGATATTGAATTTTCATTTTAGTATCATAATTATATGAGATATATTATATTTATTAATCATTAACACCATTAATACTATCCATGAAAAGTGGTGATGAAAAAAAAATGGTCTTGATTCCTTGAGGTGGAAGTCCGTGCAACGCACTAATGATACCCTTTTGTTTTTCTAAGTGGGTGAAATTGAATAAATAAGGGTTTTTATAATAATATAATAACATATAATTTTATAAATGATACCTAATTAATAATATTATTAATGTGATAATATATTTAGAATATCGATATTAAGAACAAAATCTTAAGAGGAGAAAGCACTTATATTGGAGACTTGATTTTTCCTTTAAAGTTCCCTTGAAATTAAAGGACTTAGGCTAACTATGATGGACTAGGAGATTATTTCTTTGAGACAATGTTATGAAGATATTATAAGGGGATAGTTTCAAGTTTTAATTTTAATTTTAGGTTTTTTTGAATGATTATATGTGACCTCCTTTTATAAGGGAGGAAATGGACACTTTTGGAAGCACCCCTTCTATTTTAATAATTTTATGACACTATTCCAAGATAAATGGATCTAAATTCATGAAATTATTAATATATGGGATTATTGGGTTATATAAAGTAAAAACCATGTGTTTGAATACATTTTTTAAACATATTTTAGGGTTTTTACAATTATGTATTTAAATTTTATTTTTTTAGTTTTAAACTAGGTAATTAGTTTTTTAACAAGTGATATTGTGTTTTATTAAACATTAAACATTACCCACATGACCAAATTTTGGTATTTTAGGAATAAGATTATCATATATATAATCATTTTAAAAATCTAAATTTTATAAAATTATCTTTTAAATTATAATAGAAAATGTGTAGAAAAACTATTTTATTAGAAAAATGGATTTTTGACCATTATTGATTCTTAATTATATTTTGTATTGATTAAAAATTAAATGATTTTTAATATATTTATTTATATTTTTATAAATAATTCTATATTAATTATTTAAATAATTTTAATTTAATTGATTCAATAAAAATTCCATCATATTAATAAAATAATGATTTTAAAATAATTGTTTCACTATTATCATTGTAATTAACATTATTCCTAGAAATATAAATTTTACACCCAGAAATTAAATTGGATATATTAAATAATTATAAAATTAATATCTAAAATACATGAAATATTTTATAAAATTAAATTTCTATGCATAGAGAAATTTAATTTTAACAAAAGTGCATGTTACATTCAAAACCCCTTTTTAAAGCATATTTTTAAGTAAAATGTTTTTGAATTAGGATAGAGTTGTAAATTACATTAATTTAAAGCAATTTTAAATAATTATTAAAATTAAAATAGCATTTATTCAGCTATAAAATAAATAAATAAATATATTCATCATGTTTAAACAAAACAGTCGAGAATAGTTTTCATTTAAAACACTCCATAAATGTTCAAAAAAATTTCCATGAGTTTAAAAATATAATATAGTATTATAAAAAAATTTATTATAATTTTTAATATATCATTTTATTGTAAAAGGTTTCAAAAAATTATAAGTCATATTAAAGGGGAAGTATGGAAAAAATCATTATTTTTACTATTCACCTAAAAACCACTTATATTAGAAAATCTCAAAAATACATCCTAAGATAATTTTATTGTAAGGAATTGAAAAACAAATTTCTATTTATCAAATTTAAATTCTAAATTTTTTAATTTTATATTTTAAAAATAAAATTTAAAATAAAAAGTTTATTTTTTTAGAAATAATCTTTTTAATATTTACTCATATTAATTACTTACCTTATAAAGGTAATAAATATTAATGGTTCATCATCTTAGTATTTATTATATATTTATTAATAATTACTTGTTAATATTTTTTTGGTTTTTATAATTTTGTTGTAGCATGTGACGTAGTCTATAGAACATAATATATATTTTAAAGGATTCAAAATATCAGTTTATTACATTCTACACCATTAAAAAAATTGTGTCCTTGTAATTGTAATTATCACTTAATAAAAAAAATATTTAGGGATTCCCATAAGATTCGTATGGCTTGAGTGTTTTTTTCCAATGTGGTATCATTATTACTAATTCATGTGATACTATGAAACACTTTTATTTCTTCTGAAGAGGCATATTCCATTATTGAGTATATTTCCAACCATTTGAGTTAAAAATTCTTCTTAATAATCTATAATAAGTCCTATGATAGAATTATTTTTCTTGTAGTTTTCATGGTAATCATTATACCAATAGATAATCATAATTTGGATTGAAATACAAAATAGGATTTCTCAATTTGGATGATTAATATGGATTCATTGAGAGGATAACCCATACATTTGAAAGATAATATAGCTGTAAATGTTTGTTCCAACAAACCCTAGTTTGGTTATAATATCTATTTAATATGTCTAATAAAATATCAAATCATTTAGTTAAAAATTAGTTACATAGTTTAAAAGTAAAAAAGTAAAATATAAAAACATAATGGTAAAAGCCTTATAACATGTTTAAAACTTGTGTGAAAATACATTGTTATATATTTATTGACCAAAAGACACCCAAAAATATATAATTCTAAAACAATTGATCTTATTACCTTGGAATAGTGTGAGTTTATTATTAAAATATAAGAGGTGTTTCCAAAAGTTTACTTTTTCATCTCTTACAAATTGGGATCACTTAATCCCCTAAAAACACACACCTCCATTTCGAATTAAACTTCAATAATATGCCCTTTTACTCTTTATAGAACCCACTAGAGAAAAAAATAAATTATTAACTCATAGATATCCCATACCTTAAATTTAAATGTAACATTCAAGGAAAGAATAAGGTATCCAACATAAGTGTTATCTCCTCTTAATATTTTCTTCCTAATATTACTCTTAAGATAAACTTATCACCATAATAATTTGATAAATTCGGTATCATTGGTACATTGACACATTTTTTATTAGTTTTAAACCCCTTATTTATTCATTTTCATATACATAGAGAAATAATAGAACATCATTAATGTGTTTCATGGACTACCACTTCAATGAAGCATCATCATTTTTTCCCTTTTTACATGGATGGTATAATTTTTGTTAATAATGAATAAATATGCTATATATATGTAATGTAATTATTTTCTAACTTTTTCATTTAATATCCACCTTCACCCCTCACTCATTGAGAAATGGGAATTCTAATCATGTGTACATGCAGATTACCACCTCCATGATAAAATTTTTATTATTTTTCATTTACATTTTCATAATTTATCAAAAAAAAAATAGTTCAAAATCATAAAATTAAAAATATTGCAATTATTATTCTATTATAAAGATATTATTTCAAAATAAATACCTCATTATCCATACTCTCTAATCAACTTAAATAATGTTCAAGGTTGGCTAGTTTTAACCACCTACAGGAACAATGCTTTAAAATTTGATTATGGGTGACTATGGGAAAATGGAAAATAATAATATTATAATATATTAATAAAATCATGATTAGTATATTATTTGTGAAATATTATATCAATTATTTAACTTATTATTAATGTAACATTTGTTTTTCTAAAATTTCTAAAATAATCCAATATCAATTTAGTTTTCACTTAACATAGCCAAAAAACATATAGAATAAAATAAGAACAATTTCAAAAAAATATAAATTATATATCATAAACCTTATATGATATATAAATAAATAACATGATATCTAATTATTGTTAATGATATTAAAATTTTTAAACACGTGTTAAATAGATATTGTTGATAACATGTGATAGTCATAATATGTCATAACTAATTGATGCAACCATGATAAATAATTATAATAATTATTATAAAAGAGTAATATTTTTTTATTATGGCTCTAAAATAATATATTATGTTATCTATGTATGTGTTACATTCGGATATCGAGTCATCAACTAATTAAGGAAACAAGTTAGGGATTTTTGTCTCAGCATCTCTTTATTGAGAAATGTTTTGTTGTTATGAACCAATTACCTATTTATATGGTGAATATTAATCTAGAGATTTTCTTTATTCTATATGATTCAATTCATGGTATTTATAGAACCATATAATTTTAAATCTTCCAATTACTTTTGATTTATAAATTACTAAATTTATAAGGGGTTTTCATGATTGAAATCTCTTCATTGAGCCATATTTACACTTCTTGGTTTATTATCTTTATATATTTTTTTTATTCTCTCATAATATAAATTTGTTTTATACATACACATTATTTTATAGGTGAATAATTTTTTAGATCAGATAATATTTACTTTATGGTTCTATTGTTTCATTAAGGTGAATTTTGTTATGAATAATTTCGTTACATTAATTGAATTTTTCATTCATATCCATGATTATATTTTCAACCAATGTTTTACAATTCCAAATGAAAACTCAACTTGTTTTTATCTCCAATGATCATTTTACCCATAATTAATTTTAAATAAATGTTTACTTTTTTCTTTTAATGAAGTGGTGTTTCAGAAAAAATTTATTTCAAAATGATTATAATGTTTTTTCCATCTTTTAAAAGTAACGTGGTTTTATAATCCATTACACATTTTTTTATAAAATTTCCATACTTTTCAAGTTTCCATTATTAAATGTAATATTTTAAATTAAGTAAAATCACAGTATTTCCTCTAAGTCTATTGAAAAAATCATTCCTTTTTCAAATTACATTATTAAATAAAAATTTTAAAAGGAAAAAGCAATCAAATTATTTTCACTTATTTTATTAAATTTTTTTTTCATTTTGAAGTTTATATTATTAATAATTCTTCTAAAAATGTTTTCAATGAATTGTGACATATCTTTTTTTAAACCATTATTTATTTTTAAGGATTTTCTATTAAGAACTCTTTAAAAAAGGTTTTCAAAATTCTCCCATTTCCCATCACAAAAATGTTTTTGAAAGTAATTATCAATTTAATGTTTGAAAAAGGTTTCCTAGAAAGTTTTTTTCAATTATATTTACTCTCTAAGGATAATTTTACATGAATTTGTGTTTTTTTATCTTTATAGGTTATTATGATGTGACTACTTTTAGGAAATTAGATTTATGATATTCTATGATTTTTTTGTCCACATTATGTGTGGTTTTTTAATGACTTTTGAAACACATTATTTTTTCATGTGTTATTTAAGAGATGAAGAATGTTTAATTTTAACATGGCACAAAAATAAAAGGATTAAGAGATTTTTTAGTCCTATATATCCCTCTAATTCATGGTGTAAAGGATTATATCTAATGAGATAGAATTGTTATGTGAACAGTTTAGGTAGATTATAGGTTCAACAGGGGAGTGTGTAAATGGATTAATATCTACAAAAAAATTTATGTATAAAATGGTTATCAAGTAGCTATGTCAAAAATGGATGAGTGTGATAGAGTTAATCTCTACTCAAAATTCTATGTGTGAATAGATCACCAACACTTTTAGTTCATAAAAGGTGAGTGTGATTGAGTTAGTCTCTATATGTAATTTTATGTGTCAAAAGGTCAGAAATATTCTAGGTCAACATATAGTGTGTGTGAATCCATTAATCTCCACTCATTATTTTATGAGCGAATAGGTTCATGGGTAGCCAGGTTTACAAGAATAATAAATCCTATATTTACGATTAATACACATTTTCATGTTTTTTATAATGTTGTAAAAAAATATCATTTTTATTACTTATTTTTAATTTATTATGGACTTTTATATTATGCTCATATGTTTTATAATTATCAAAATTTCTTAAGATAATTAATTTTGTTTATGGATCCATAAATATCTAATTATGATCTTTTATTAAACTTATGTATTGTATTATTAAACATTATCTTTTGGGATTTTATTATGATAAATATAAATTTCTCATATCCTCCTTCATGTTTATGACCTAATCCTTCATTACCTATATTTTACCTTATCAACAATTTGAACTAACCCCATTCTTATTATTCCAATCACCAGGTAATAGACATTATTGTATCATATGAGATGTTAATAAAGGGTCTATAAGAGCACGATTATGGATAAAATTTTGCAAGAGTTGTAAGATAATATGTTTACATAGCTAATATCCAAGACATTAAACCGTTATGTCTTTAGGTTGTGTGATTATTGTGTAAGAACCCGGTTCTTATTTTGGAGGTACGGGCTTCTTCTTTTCCTTTTCACTAAGTGTTTTTTAGAAAATATGGAAAATGGAAAAAATGATAAATTTCGAAACTACATGTCGTGTACTTTTGGCCGTGTTGGGATGAGTACACGGGGTGTGTAGCCTTGTTAGAGATGAGGGGTGTAGGAACCGACTACACACCGTGTAGTGGTACCTTACATGCCATGTAGTCAGTCGGCAGGATTGAATAGTAAGGCGGTGGAGTCTCCGCCAACTAGGCGACAGTACATGCCGTGTATGTGGGAGTACATGTCATGTACTCATGTCGATGGATGAATAGTGTGGTGGTGCCACCAAATGAACAGTTAAATGAAAGAAGTACACGCCGTGTACTCAAAAGTACATGTCGTGTACTTTTTTTTTGACTTAAAACAGGTAGTAGCCTCCTCATTTGGCAGAGGAGGTGTCTGAGCCATTTTGGAGCCAAAGGAGGAGGTCGGACCTCTGAAGATCCACCGGGAGTTCATCTGGAATCCGATTCAGCTTTGGATGATCTCGTTGGAACCACACGGGTAAGACCTCTCCTCTCCTGGTACCGTTCTTACCAATTCTTCTCCTAATGTAAGTTAATTATGTTTATTTGGTTTCTGTTCTTCGTTAGATCTACGCCGTTATTGGGCGTTTTAGGAGTCGGTGCTTGGGTATAACGCTTGTTGACGTATAAGGTAGGTGGCTTTGTGTTATTTTCCAACTGTCGTGCGAGTTTTGTGCATTTTTGTACCACGAACCCATGTTTGGGTGTCGTGTGGATGAGGCCGTTTCTATATTTAATGCCTAGAATTTCATAGGTGATTAAATTGTGATAATAAAATGCTGGTTGGGATCATTGCTTGGATCCGAAACCACTCCAGGTGTGTGTTTCATTGTTTAGTCGTTTGGCTAGGATACCCAAGGGTATGCCTTAAATGTAGTAATTTTATAATTTCCTTGAGAGGAATTGATTGTTTACTGCATTTTGATATGTTGGGCATGGCCCGATTACCTGTTTAGCCTAAGGGAGTTGTTGTGATTAGCCTGTGGGCACTGCACTGTTTATCCTGGGGGCTGTAGTTATTTCGGCCTAAGGGAAACTTCTTTCGTGCCCGAGGTCCATATAATATGTGCCTGAGGGTGAAACTACCTACACCTGAGGGTAAAATACTGTTATTCCTGAGGGAAATTACCTACAGGTTGGGTTCTGCTTACTTGAGGGTAAGGTTTTTCTTGTCTTAGGACGTGGACTGTTTAGGTAGAAATGAACTGTGGCGATTTCTAATATTTAATGGATTAAATGGAGATTAAAATGGAAATATATTTTGTAGTTGTTACTTTTGATTACTTCTTACTTTATTGCATTTATTACTGCACACTATTGTTGCATGCTTACACACCGTTGGGAATGGGCCTTCAGTGGGTTCCTACTGAGATATATTTTTCACACCCTGTTTGGGTCCCGCTTTTTGGACCAAATAGATTATATTGCTATAGGTGTAGATAGGGCCAAGAGTCCCTATATAGGTACTTGACTGTTGCTGAGGAGTATGAGGGCATGGGACCGAGCCCAGGCTCGTGATGCCACTGCCAGCTGTTTGCTTTGCTTTGCTATACTCTGCTTTCTGCTGTACTGTATTGATGTGTAACATGTTCTGGCTATTTTCATAGAACTTGAAACATGTAGCAACATCTTTTATATACTGTTGGTTATATCCATTGCAGTTGTTTATTTTATTATTTGTATGGTTTACTACTTCCGATGTCGTTGTATGTTAATTCTGTATTCCGCTGCGCTACACTTTGACAAATGAGGGCATAGTTTCCTCACTATCAGACCTGGGCCCTCGCTGCTAGTCAGCTGCCTTTGGAATTTGGGGAAATGTGCTTGAGGTCACGTGGTGAACCGAGATCGGGGCACCCGTTACGTGGCACCTGGGTCCGGGACATTACAAAGTGGTATCAGAGAGGTTTCTTTTCTTTGACTTACTATTTGTAGCCGTATTCTAGAATAAGATAGAACGGTAGTTGGTAATAAGATGTGCCCGGGCATAGCTAACCCGTGTATAGGGAAAAGCCATTCTACCTCGTATTTTTCATTCTTTTTATTTTTCAATTTTACGGTTGATTTGTTTTCACCATTGGGTGATGCACTTGGATTGTGTTGTTTATATTTTATTTGTGGGTTCTATTTAGTTGCAACCCGATGAGATGAGGGTATTCCATCTCATGCATCATATAGGCACATGCTAGATATCACATGCCATGCATAGTTTCCATGCCATGTAGGTGCATTAGAATTTTCATGTTGTTGTGATAGTTGTTGTGCTAGAAAAGCATGATGTTGTGATAGTTGTTTGATAAATACATGCCTTGTGATATGGTGTTTTTGTTTGAGCCTGTTTATAGAATGGACTCCAAACTTTGGTTTTTGGGAGTATGGGCCCCATTGATCGGAATTTGGTGGATCATTGACTGTTATTGGTTATAACACATATAAGATGTCAAACTTTGATTCGTGGGGAGTATGGGCCCCCACGGGTCGTAATTTGACACTTAAGTGTTGTTTTACGGTATTTTCTGGGTTCCAGAGAAGTTTCTGAGGCATACTATCCAGAAACCCGGTATACACGCCATGTATGCTCTTCTGTTCGGGAAGAAAAATGAAATTTTGAGTACACGCCATGTACCATGATTACACACCGTGTATTCTCTTCCCATGTCACAAATCGTGTGGGTGGCGACACGGGGTGGGGAAGGCCTTGGGTAAAACACGCCGTGTAGTTTTTGTGCACGCCGTGTAGTGTGACCCGAAGTCCGACCGTGTAACTAACAACACAAGTCGGTGAACTCCTTGACCGAACATGCCGTGTCCATTATAGACAGGCTATGTAGTGTGACCTGGGCACTCGGCTGTGTAACTAACAACACAGGCCAATGTCACCTCTCCCTGAACACACCGTGTATCTGGGGGACACGCCGTGTAGTCTTGTCCGAGGACAGACCGTGTGGAGTTAGCCATGTGGCTGGGAAATGGGGTGGTGTACACGCCGTGTGCGGGTTTAACACTCTGTGTAGTGTCAAGCCGAGTAGTCGGCCGTGTCACAGACGACATGGTCAGTTGGAAAATAACAATGTTCACACCATGTAAATATTATACACACCGTGTATTTTTGTTTGACGGAAGTCATGTGGCTTAGCCATGTAGAAGGACCCAGGCAGGGGAAGGAAAGTCAAGTACACACCATGTAGTCATTGTACACGCCGTGTAGTCTTGTTTTGCCAATTTTGACATGCTTTCTTCCTCCTGTTCCTTTGTGGTTCCTTCGCTTTCAGTCTTAATAATTTTGAATTTGAGGCATGCTTTTGACCTTGTAGTGTCATGCCACCTAGACGACCGCGAGTTGTTTTCCAAGAGAGCGGCGACAATTATACTCCGACGATGGTGGGCCATGGGCTACCAGTTAATCCTCCAACAGAGCCAGATGCGGCGCCAGCTGTTATACCAGACACAGGCATGGAGGCGCAGTTCCGTGAAGGCTTATTGCGGTTCATGCAGACCTTTCAGGGAGCACCTCAGGCTGCCACATCTATGGCCGAGCTGACGCGTATCTTTCAGCAGCAGCATCCACCTACGTTTTCAGGGGTTGGAAAACCACAAGCTGTAGAGTCTTGGCTAGGATAGATGCAGACTATTTTCGAGCATCTTGAGATGCCTCCAGGGCGGAGGGTCAAGCTCGTGACTTACATGTTGCGTGATTCCGCCAAGAGGTGGTGGGATGTTACCACCTAGACAGAGCATCACAGGGACATGGTGTGGGAAGATTTTCAGGCAGTCTTCTATGACTTCTTCTTTCCCAAGATGTTGAGGGTAGATAGAGCTCGAGAGTTCCGGAATCTGCAGTAGGGCACCATGTCGGTGATGGACTACTATGCTAATTTTACGGAGCTTCAGCGTTTTGCACCCGTGCTGGTGGGTGATGAGACATTGAGAGACAAATGTTTTGAGGATGGTCTTCGGTATGACATCCGAGCATTGGTGAATGTTTTCAGGTTTCCTACTGTACACACTATTGTGAACCAGGCCTTGATTACAGAGAGGAACCTACGGGAATCAAGTGGTGTGGGCCAGGACGGTTCAGCACTAGTTACTGGTATTATCTCTTCCGGCAAGAGGAATAGACATATAGACTTCTCTCAGGGTGGCAGTACCAGCCATGCAGCTTCTTCAGGTGGTCCGGTCAGGTGCTACTAGTGTGGCAGAGAGGGGCACAAGAGGCCGATGTATCCACGAGACCCAGTGGAGTGCCGAGCTTGTGGCAAGATGGGTCATCTGTAGTGCTTTTGCAGGGTGTTTCCACCAGCTAGTGAGAGGGGTTCTGTGCAGACTCCGCGTGTTGGATCAGGACCAGTGGCTTCTTACCAGTCTGGGAACTGGAATACGTTAGGGCGTGCATGCAGAGATGGTGGTCATTGTCGTGGTTGCCAGACACCAGGATCATAGAGGCAGGAGGGCGGGACAACTCAGGGTAGCCAGGCTGTGTCGCAGGGCCGCGGCACTGGGAAGGCATATGTAGTGCAACAGACCCAGTAAGAGCAGGATCCCGGACCTTCTACAGTCATAGGTACTATTCTAGTAGCTTCTATCTTGTCTTCAGTACTTTTTGATACGGGTTCTAAACATAGTTTTATATTTGTACCCGTTGCGGAGATCCTTGGGCTCGATGTTTCTTCTTCTTTGGATATCATGACGCTAGACACTCCGTTGGGGACTTGGACGGCTGGTGTGTATCAGTGCAAGGAGTGCCCCCTTGAGGTTGGAGGGTTTCACATCCTTTGGGACCTCTATGTCTTGGAGATGACGAGCTATGAATTCATTCTCGGGATGGACTGGTTGGTTCCCTGTCGAGCCTTTGTAGACTGCTATCGTCGCAGGGTACGTTTCACTTCACCAGTGGGCGGAGAGTTTCTATACAAGGGAAAATTGGATGTTCAGGCAAGTCGAGATGGACCAGAGCATCATGGGCGAGGTGGAGTCATAGCCCAGATTGCGAGCTTATATCTGGATGACCAGGGGACTTGTTAGATGGATTTCCCTCCGGTTGTCGATCGTTTTAGGGATGTCTTCCCGGACGACTTTTCAGGCCTGCCTCCGGTGCGTGAGGTGGATTTCTCTATCGAGCTTGTGCCAGGAGCAGCAGCGTTGTCCATTCCTCCTTATAGGATGGCCACGCCTGAGTTTCAGGAGCCTAAGAGGCTGTTAGAGGAGTTTCAGGCAAAGGGCTTTATCCAACCCAGTACTTCTCCTTGGGGTTCCCCAGTCCTTTTTGAAAATAAGGTGGATGGTACCCTTAGGATTTGCGTGGATTATCGAAAGCTAAACCAGTTGACGGTTAAGAACCGATATCCCTTGCCAAGGATAGATGATCTTTTTGATCAGCTTCGTGGAGAACGAGTGTTCTCGAACATTGACTTGAGATCCGGATATCATCAAAAGCGCGTGAGACCATCAGATATACAGCTTACTACTTTTTTGAGTAGATATGGTCTGTACGAGTACTTGGTTATGCTGTTCAGACTCACAAACGCGCTAGTGGTTTTCATGGATCTGATAAATCTTGTGTTCCATCCGTATCTTGATTCTTTTGTGGTAGTATTTGTGGATGACATGTTGGTGTACTCTCACACCCTACACGACCATGCCACCCATCTTGAGATCGTATTGAGTACACTGAGAGAGCATCGACTATATGCTAATCTCTCGAAGTGCCACTTTTGGATGGACCAGATTTACTTCCTGGGTCACATTATCTCAGAGGTAGAAGTTGCAGTAGACCCAGGGAAGGTGAGAGCAGTAGTTTCTTGGGAGTATCCTAAGAACGTATTTGAGATACAGAGTTTCTTAGGGCTGGCTGGTTACTACAGACGCTTCATACAGGACTTCTCCCTCTTAGCAGCACCGTTGATAGGTCTGACTAAGAATGTTGTGAAATTCATTTGGTCGGAAGGTTGCGAGGCAGCTTTTCAGGACCTGAAGGGACGGTTGACATCATCACCGATCTTGATACTCCCAGAGTAGGGGAAGATCTATACAGTTTACTGTGATGCATCATGGATTGGGATGGGAGCCATTTTGATGCAGGGCGACCGAGTTGTTGTGTACGGGTCTCTGCAGTTGAGGCCGCATGAGAGGAATTACCCGACGCATGATCTCAAGTTGGCTGTAGTTGTTCATGCGTTGCGCTGTTGTAGACTATCTATTGGGAGAGAATTTTTTGGTTTTCACCAACCACAAAAGCCTCAAGTATATCTTTACTCAGCGTGACCTGAATCTGAGGCAGAGATGGTAGGTTGAGTACCTACAGTACTTCGATTTTGAGCTTGCCTATACACCTGGTAAAGGAAATGCAGTAGCTGATGCACTGAGCAGGAAGACTCAGATACAGGTAGTGTAGGAGTCCAGTGGTGAGTGGAAGCTCATGGCTCTGTTCTCTGAGATGCATCTGGAGGTGCATGACAGACAGGGGAAGACTTATCTTTCCTCGTTAGCTATGACTTCTACCCTCTTGGTTAGAGTAAGGATGTGGTAGTTATCATATTTAGAAGGCATAGTTCTACGGGGGTCGGTGGAAAGTGAGGACCCTCCTCCCGGTTGGACGATAGGCGATGATGAGGTCTTGCCTTTCCATGGACGTGTATGGGTTCCAGGGGATATACGCGAGGAGATGATGAGGGAGTTTCATGCTTCATCTTGGGAAGTTCATCCTGGGGTTACCAAGATGTACCGATACTTGAGACATCAGTACTGGTGGCCGGGTATGAAGAGAGAGATGAATGGTTTTGTTACGAGGTATTCCACCTATCAGTAGCTGAAGGCAGAGCACTAGAGGCCGGCTGGGCTGTTATAGCAGTTGCCCATTCTAGAGTGGAAATGGGATGATGTCACGATGGATTTCATGACGGGATTTCTGAGGTCACCTCGAGGCAATGACGTCGTGTGGGTTGTTGTGGACAGACTCACGAAGGTAGCTCACTTCTTACCGATCAAGGAGACCTTTGGTGTGGACGAGCTCAGAAGGATGTATATCCGAGAGATCATACGTCTTCATGGGGTCCCTCATTATATCGTTTCAGATAGGGACACCCTCTTTACATCTTGTTTCTAGTAGAGATTTAAGAGGGCGCTTGGTATACAGGTGCTTCTGAGTAGAGCATACCACCCTCAGACAGATGGCCAGTCAAAGCGGACAATACAGGTTCTAGAGGACATGCTACGCGCATGTGTCCTAGACTTTGGGAGCTCTTGGAAGAAGCATATACCCTTAGTCGAGTTTTCATATAATAATAGTTCTCAGGCAACTATTTAGATGGAACCATATGAGGCTTTATATGGTAGGCCATGCTGATCACCTTTGTGCTGGTTAGAGGCAGGTGAGGTAGCTTTACTGGGGCCACAGCTCGTGTAGGAGACATCTGAGCAGATCCAGTTGATTCGGAAGTGGATGGCTACCACACAGTCTCATCAGAAGTATTATGCTGATCGCCGTAGATGACCTTTGGAGTTCGTGGTCGGGGATCAGGTTTTTCTACGTGTTTTTCCGAGGCTAGGACACAAGGGGATGAAGAGATAGGGTAAGCTTTCACTGAGGTGTGTGGGGCCATTCAAGATTCTGGAGAGAGTCGGGCTAGTTTCCTATCGGTTTCAGTTACCGCAACGGTACTGATCCATGCATGACGTCTTCCACGTGTCTCAGTTGCGTCGCTACCATTCAGACCCATCTCACACCTTTCAGCCAGAGGAGGTTGAGCTTCAGAATGATGCATCCTTTGAGGAGCATCCGATCCGTATCGCTGACAAGAGCATGAAGGTTCTCTGAGGCCAGTCATTTCCTCTTGTACGGGTGTTATGGCTGCATGGCAGAGTGCAGGACGAGACCTGGGAGCGGGAGGCCGACTTACGTGCTCAGTGGCTAGAGCTGTTCTGAGCTTTATCTTCGCCACCCTTGGATGGGAAATTCAAGGACGAATTGTTAAAAGGGGGGAAGTTTGTAAGAACCCGGTTCTTATTTTTGAGGTATGGGCTTCTTCTTTTCCTTTTCTTTAAGTGTTTTTGAGAAAATATGGAAAATGGAAAAAATGATAAATTTTGAAACTACACGTCGTGTACTTTGTTCACACGTCGTGTACTTTTGGCCGTGTTGAGATGAGTACATGGGGCATTGATTAGTCACTGAAAGTGGCTAATATTAATTGTTAATATCTTTATATTCATTGTTCCAAAGTCCATAAACATTTTTTTAGTGCATTACATAAATAGAACTTCATTTCTCTTCTTAGATGCAATTCATGTTTAAAATGAAAATTTGGGCCCAATCATTCATTTGTTTGTGGACAACATTATATTGATTTTCTGAATTTTAAATTTTGGGATATGATTGAGCACTTTGTTTGGAACATTTTATCTTTTAGGTCCTGTGTATGAATCCCAAGGAATATGGAGAAGTTTACTCCTGAAGGCAGAAACATCCTGGAAAAAGCATAATGGGCCTAAGGCCAATCAAACAAATGTGGGGCCCAGAAACCAAGCCCAATGAATCTCAAATTTTTACATTATAAAAATAAAACATATGAGGATCATTTTATTCAACTTTGGCCGAAGATAATTCTGATGTTTTCATGATGATAAAGGGATCTGAAGTTGAGATTTAAATGGTGGACTCGACATTAATGAACAGAAATCTGTCCCACCATTTCGACCATAACATCCAAACGGATGTCCAAAATTTCCTGAAATTTTTAGACCATTTAGAAGACACATGTAAGAAGATATTTCTCTTCTACAACCCCTCCGGATTCTGATTTCTTCAATTTCTAATTCACACGTCAATATGGTGGACGAATCTGGACAGTTTTCCGGGTCAAATTCAAAACATCAATTTCCTTTTGATTATTCACCCTCCATTTTACTCTATTAATTGTTGGGCGGTGAATTAATTGTTGGGGGATGTACCTAAGGATCCTAATATGCCTATATAAGGAGCTATTGGTGAAGGGAATAGGGGTGGATATTTTTCATATCATCTATTGTTGCTTGTTTCATTGTAAGGTTATGCTTCAAAATTTCCTTTGTAATGTTTTCCATTTCCATGTAAGTTTCTTTTTTGTATCTTTATGTTCTTAATCAACTTCATTCACTTCTATATTTTCCATTTCTTTTATTAAAACTTTATTATCACAAAGCACAGTGATATCTCTGTTTTGTTGTGAATTAGTTCACACATAGATGTGAATTTCATTCACACACACGGAGGAGTGCTCGTTATTTCCGCGGTTTTAATTTCTTCAATCCAATTCTTGTTAGCCATATTCCGCCAACCATTGAGAGTATACCATAAATTGAGGCCTAAAACCTTAATGGGATGATCTTAGGAGGATGCAAAGGCTGGATTGAATGTTATTTTATGAACGAATTGTTGTTAATTGGATAATTAATTTAAGACATCCATTCTTCAATTATTTCTACTATTCATCTTTACTGTGTTTGAGCAAACTAAATTCAATTACTAAATGACCATATACCTCGGGGAGATCATGAATTTGGTTCTCTAAGTGTATACGGGATTAGTAATTGTGTTTTTTAAGTACCAAACCAGAAAATGATGAATGTAACGTTATTTTTGAAGAATGGATTCATCAAAAATTAATAAAACCAAAATTGTCTAATGAAGTAAAATTCATTCAATCCACCCCGAGCATAATACTAAGATCAACCCATTTCCATTTAATTGAATTCACTTAGGTTTATTAGTGTTCTTTAAAAACCATCCAAAATCAAACCCAAAGTCGGCTACTTCATAGCCCATCCTTCACACAATCATAGCATCTCAAGGTTACTTCTTCGGTCCCTGTGGATTCGACCCCTACATGTACTACATAGATCGCTTTTACCAGTAGGGTAAATTTTGGCGCAACCAAATTTTGGCGCCGTTTCCGGGGACCAAGTAAGTTCCTTAGACCCAAAACCTTCTTTTATTACCCCCATTCTTCTATTCTCATCCCAATTCTCTTATCGTTTCCCTTTCTCGCTTTTTTTTTCTTTTGGCGCATGTCTGCCTACACCCGCGATAACTCAAACAGATTAGTTAGGGTGGATACTCCTAGGGCTGGGGATTCAAGCACTAAAAGGGTTCTATTTCCTTTAGATCCAAATCTTCCTAATACTCCAAATTCAGACGTTGAGTTTGATACAATGGAGAATCTCCCACAAAACCAAATCATAAACCGGTGAGGGAACCAAAATAACGGGCAAGACACTAACTTGGGAATTGTTGCAGACCCGACCATGAATGACTACCTCAGACCAACCTGGACCAATGCACCCTCATGCATTAGGCATGATAACATAGGATATGCCCAATATGTTTTCAAACCCCATGCCCTGAACCACCTTCCAACCTTTCATGGGATGGAGTCTGAGATGCCTTACCGTCATGTTAAAAAATTTAATGACATTGTCGAAACCATGTGCCCACCAAATCAAATTGAATCTGCTAAAATGAGACTTTTCCTTTTTCCCATAAGGACCGAGCAAAGAATTGGTTAAAAAATTTGAGACCAGCATCCATTCACTCTTGGGACCAACTTCAATGATAATTTTATAAAAAATACTTCCCCCATCACAAAACAATTGCACTTAAAAAGAGCATACAAAACTTTTTCGAAAGAGAGGGAGAAACATTCTACGAAACATGGGAAAGGTTCAAGGACACATTAAACATGGTACCACACCATTGTTTCTTAATCCCAGAACAAGTGAGAATTTTCTATGAAGGTTTGGGTCCTGGAAATAATCAATTCATTGATATGATGTGTAATGGAACCTTCAAAAACAAAGCCCCAACTGATGCTTACGAGTATCTAGAAAATCTTGCTGAACAAAACCAAACATGGGGAACATCACCATACTATGGGAAGCCACCCAAATCTGGTGGAATGTACAATCTTGGAGAAGAAGAAAACATTAGAGCAAAACTTGCTGCACTCACGAGGAAAGTTGAGGAGATTGATCTTAGAAAGGTCCACAAAACCCAAACTGTTGAGCTTGTTTGTACAATTTGTGAGAAGAATGACCACAAGAATTATAATTGCCCAACCATTCCTTCCATCAAGGATGTTCTTTTAGGAGGACCCCCAGAAGAAGTTAATTCAATGAACTTTTAAAAGCCACAATTCATGAACACCTTCAATCCAAGGTATAATGACCATCCGGGCTTTCATTGGAAGGACAATCAACCACCAACACAACAACAATGTATCAACCCATACCCTCAACAAAACTTTCAACCTCATAATTAGTTCCAACCACAACCGGTCCAATTCCAACATCCTCATGTCCAATATCAACATCCTATCCAACAACCCATTTAACAACCTATCAAACAACCAAAGTATCCTCCTGGAATAAACCCACAAGCTCAAGCACCAACCCAAAATGTTCCACAAAGCCTAATAGAACAACTGTACAAACAAATGGACAAAATGAACTCAGAATTCTCATCCATTAAACAAGAACTTCAAACCATAAAAACTGGAAAGGAACCCATGCCCACACAGGCTATTCCACAACAAACATCAAGGGGAGAGACAAGTTTCACTCAAACAACTCACGAACAACTAAAGGCTGTGACAGTTTTAAGAAGGGGGAAATCAATTGAAAAACCTGAACAGATAAGTCAGAAACCATGTGAAGCTTTAAACTCTAATGAAAATTTAAATTAACTACAAGATCAAACTGAAGAAACTGATAATAATGTGAATGAAACAACACTTCAACAAACAACTCCACAATCTGCACCATTTCCTCAATGCATGAGGGGAAAAACCAAGCCTGATTTCAGTGAAACATTGAGGGAAAACTTCTCACAAGTCAAGTTGAACATTCCCCTTCTTGATGCCATCCAAACCATACCTTCCTACTAAAAATAATTTAAGGACTTGTGCACTTTTAAAAGAAAATTTTCACATAAAAACCAAGTCCTTTTGGCTGCTAATGTGAGTACCACCATTCAAGGGACCATTCCTCCTAAGATGAAAGACTCAGGATGCCCTTAAATAAATGTTGAACTAGGAGAAAACAAAGTTGTAAAAGCCTTGTGTGATCTAGGTGCTACTGTGAACCTCATTCCTTATGCCATGTACTATCAGTTAGGGCTCGAAGAACTCCAACCCACATCTATCACTCTTCAACTTGCTGATTGTAGTGTTCGAGTTCCAAAGGGGATCTTAAAAGATGTTTCAGTGAAAGTTGAAAATTTAATTTACCCAGCTGACTTCATTGTTCTGGACAATCACCCAATCTTAGGTACTAGGGAGCAAACCCCAATCATACTTGGTCGTCACTTCCTTGCAACAATCAACTCTGTAATCCGAGTCCGAAATGGGAACATGACCATCACCTTTGGGAACATGAGTCTAGACTTGAACATCTACAATGAAAACTCTCAAATTGGGGATGATGAACAGATCCATGAGGTTAATTGGATTGGTAGTGTTGATAATTAACTCAATGAACATCAAGGAGTTACCGAAGGATGTTTAAGTCAAGAAGAGATTGATTTTCTTTATTCACATGAGGGAAATTTTCCTCCTTGGATTGAATTTCTTTCAGACAGCTCTATTGATGAATTTCTAGAATCACCAATCAATGATACCATGGTTGAAATCAATAACATTGAGTCCATAGCCATTCATGACACTACTCTGGAAAATTTAGTGGATGAAAATTCTGTTCACAAGGAACTAATTTTGTCAATAAATCTGAACAATGAAACTATGTTCAATACAAAGTCTCATCCATTCTTGGAAAGTCATGACCAATATGATCTTGAATTTAAAGTCTTACCTTCATCACTAAAGTATGCTTTCTTAGGGGACAATCAATCCTTTCTTGTTGTCATTTCTTCCTCCCTAGAAGCCGATCATGAGAGGATGCTTCTAGATGTTCTTAGGAGACACAAGAAAGCCATTGGATGGACCCTATCTGATATCCCTGGGATTAGCCCACTTATCGGGACTCATAGAATTATTCTTGAATCTGAGTCAAAGCCATGTTGTCAACCTCAGAGGCGACTCAATCCTAATCTCATGGAAGTAGTGAGAAAATAACTTTTGAAATTGTTAAAATCTGGTATCATCTATCCTATAGATGAGAGTGAGTGGGTTAGCCCAATCCATGTGGTTCCAAAGAAGGCTGGAATCACAGTAACAACCAACAAGGATGGAGAGATGCTTCCAACAAGGGTCTGTAGTGGATGGAGAGTGTGTATTGACTATAGGAAGCTCAACTCCTGTACCAAGAAAGACCATTTCCCCTTACCCTTTATTGATCAAGTCCTCGAGCGAGTGGCAGGTCATCAATTCTATTACTTCCTAGATGGATTCTCAGGGTATAATCAAATCGAAGTATCCTTAGAGGATCAAGTAAAAACAACCTTTACTTGCCCATTTGGCACTTTTTCCTTCAAGCGCATGCCCTTTGGGTTATGTAATGCCCCTGGTACCTTCCAGTGGTGCATGATGGGAATATTCTCGGATATGGTGGGGGATTTTTTAGAGGTCTTCATGGATGACTTCTCCATATTTGGGGATACTTTTGAGGGATGCCTTATAAATGTTGAAAAGGTTTTGTCAAGGTGTGAAGATAAGAATCTCATACTAAATTGGGAAAAATTCCATTTCATGGTAAGGGAAGGACTTGTTCTAGGTCATCTGGTATCCGGTAGAGGGATTGAAGTTGATAAAGCTAAGGTTGACATCATTCGTCACCTTCCCTCTCCTAAAACTATTAAGGAAGTGAGGTCCCTCTTAGGAAATGCTGTTTTTTATAGAAGGTTCATTAGGAATTCCAGCTCTATTTCTCGACCACTTTGTGCTCTATTGGTAAAAGATGCTCCATTTTTATGGACAGAAAGCTGTGAGGAATCATTCTCTACACTCAAGTCAAATCTTATATCTCCACCTATCATGAAATCTCCAAATTGGAAACTTCCTTTCGATCTCATGTGTGATGCAAGTGATTTTGCTGTAGGAGCTGTCTTAGGACAACGGTGTGAGAAAACTCCACATGTCATTTATTATGCAAGAAAATCTTTAAATTATGCACAAATAAACTACACCACCACTGAGAAAGAGTTTCTTGCTGTTGTCTTTTCCTTAGAGAAATTCAGGTCTTATCTCTTAGGATCACCAATCATTGTCTTCACTGATCATTCAGCCCTAAAATACCTTTTCCAAAAACAAGATGTCAAGGCTAGATTGATTAGGTGGGTCCTTCTTCAAGAGTTCGATTTAACCATTAAGGATAAAAATGGTGTTGAAAATATTTTAGCTGATCACCTCTCTAGGATGGAATTCAAAGACAACTCACACCACCTCTCTGTGTCTGATTCATTTCCCGATGAGAACCTCTATTCAGTGAGTGATTTCCCTTGGTATGCTGACATAGCAAACCATTTGGTGACGGGTGACATTCCAAAATTCATGGGGAACAAGCTAAGAGGAAATTCTTTTCTGATGTAAAACACTATGTGTTTGATGATCCTTACCTCTTCAAGTTCTGTCCGGATCAAATCATCAGGATATGTATTCCCGAGTCTGAATAAGAGTCCATTCTAAAATTTTGTCATGGAGAGCCATGTGAAGGCCACTTTTCTACAAATAAAACCACTGCAAAGGTCCTTAAAAGTGGTTTCTACTAGCTGAACCTCACTAAGGATTCCTTCCAATTCTGCAAAAGTTGTCCTCAGTGTCAGAAATTAGGATCCATTACCAAAAGGAATCAAATGCCCCTCACTCCCATTCTGGTCGTTGAAATCTTTGATTGTTGGGGAATTGATTTCATGGGACCCTTTCCAAACTCTAAGGGATACCTCTACATCCTCTAAACTATTGATTATGTCTCAAAATGGGTTGAATCCATTCCCACCAAGTCCAATGACCACCATGTTGTGATACGATTTCTGAAAGAGAATATATTTTCTCAATTTAGAATTCCTAGGGCTATAATCAGTGATCGTGGAACCCATTTCTGCAACCGTCCATTCTCTTCACTCATGTCTAAGTATGGTATTACTCATAAAGTTTCCACTACATACCATCCTCAAACCAACGGTCAAGCTGAGTTGGCAAATAAATAAAATTAGAAAATTCTTGAAAAAACTGTTAATCCCTCTAGGAAAGATTGGTCCGAGAAACTCTTAGATGCCCTTTGGGAAGATCAAACTACTTTCAAAACTATCCTAGGAATGTCACCATATTGATTGGTTTATGTAAAAGCATGTAATTTACCTGTTGAAATTGAGCATAAGGCCTTTTGGGAAATATAATAAATGAAATTTGACATTTCTTTGGCTGAAACAAAAAGGAAATTAGATATTAATGAACTCGAGGAACTTAGGATGGAGGCTTATGAAAATTCAAGGATCAATAAATCTAAAGTTCAAGCCTACCAATCTATGAATCTCAAAGTTAAACACTTTGAACTTGGAAAATTTGTGCTCTTTTATAGTTCAAAACTTCATCTACACCCAGGGAATCTAAGCTCCATATGGTCTGGTCCATACCTAGTGCATCATGTGTACCCTCATGGGGAAATAGAGATTCAGGATCCCAAAAGTGGTCATGTCTTCAAAGCCAATGGTCATAGGTTAAAACCATTCATTGAATCATTCAATAAACAAGAAAACAAGGAGGAGTTAACTGAGCCAACATATGAACTAGAGAAAAATTGATAGATTTAGGGTACAAGTCAGGCTAACGACATTAAACAAAAGCGCTACACAGGAGGCAACCCATGGTTTTCATGTTTCCAATCACTGTGAATCATATTTTGTTTCGTTCTACTTAATTTTGTTATTTTTTTTATATATAGAATTTTTACCTATTCTTCTTTTATGAGTAAGGATGGGTATGAAAAGGGAGCACTGTATTCATCCTTGTCACGCGGTATGATCCTTGAGTAATACCTTACCCAGAAATTTAAAGAAGACAATGTATCATCAGTTTATTTTATTTGTGTTTTTGTAGGTTAAAAAAATTAGACTCTTGACCTGTTCTTCTTTTATGATTATGGATGGGTATGAAAGGGGAGCACCGTATTCATCTGTGTCACGCGGTGTGATCCCTGAGTAATACCTTACCCAGAAATTTAAAAGAAGACAATGTATCATTAGTTTGATTAAAAAAATGAAAATGATGGTACTTGGAATTAAATAAATCATTGTGTTGGTTTTTTTGTCTACTTTGTCCTTCTTTTTATGGTTCAGGAACTATTTTGGGTGATACATGTTCAATAAAGGAGGTTCCTACATCCCCAAAGAGAACAAAGGAGTAATTTGGATCATCATGAACCTCAACTTTAAAAACCAGGTGAATTTGGTCCATATTTATCATTCTCAATTTCATCTTTGAACTCCTCTCCTACCCACTTCTGAATTTTCTTTTCATTAAACACTGGGGACAGTGTCATTCTAAGTTGGGGGGAGATAAAAATTGATTTTTTTTATTTTATTTTAAAGACATGCATGAAAAGAAAAATTCCATTAACCATAAACATGATAAACACACATTGCAAACTCTAAAATTGGATATCAAATAAATTTTTCATTCCTTGATTCTGATATTAATGCAAGTTTAAGTTCATGAGCATATTTTTTGGAAAGGGTGGTTGTCCGATGTGATTTTTCAATGTTTATAATTTCATCCTCTTAATAAAAATGCCACAATGCACGTCTACTGGATCATGTGTGTAAATTTGAGTTCTTGGGTCCCTTTCATTATAGCATAGGGTTCTAGGGTCACTTTTAGTTTAATTTGAGTATCCAAAAAAAAGACCACATAGAGCAATGTTTTGTCCAAATGCGTGGCATCCGGCACTTGGGGATCATGGCTCCATAGTTGTTTTTCCCAGAGTTAGGCTTTATATCTCTATTGTAGAGCATGAAATTGACAATATGTGTGGCGTCCGGCACTTGGGGATCGTGACTCCATAGTTGTCTTGCCCAGAGTTAGTCTTTTCATATCTATTGTGGTTAAAAAAATAAAATAAAAAAAAATCAAAAAAAAATAGGATACTCATCTTAAGGTTTAATGTGATTCCCACCTAGCGCTTCCATTTTTTCCCCTTGAACATAAAAATGGGCCCCATATCTTTTATGATGCACAACACTTTATCATGCTTAATTGGAATTGGATGAAATGTGGCGATGAATTTGAACAAAGGAATGGGCTTGGTCTTGGGATAGGATTATGGACCTAGCTTGTTTTTAATGATTTTGATGGGTTTTCATAATTTTTTTTGATATTATATATTTGGTTGAGCAATGTGTATTAAAATGTTTTTGGAAAAGGGGATTTGAATTTCATATTTGTAATTTATTTTGCTCGGGACTAGAAAAACTCAAGTTGGTGGTGTGATTAGTCACTGAAAGTGGCTAATATTAATTGTTAATATCTTTATATTCATTTTTCCAAAGTCCATAAACATTTTTTTAGTGCATTACATAAATAGAACTTCATTTCTCTTCTTAAATGCAATTCATGTTTAAAATGAAAATTTAGGCCCAATCATTCATTTGTTTGTGGACAACATTATATTCATTTTCTGAATTTGAAATTTTTGGATATGATTTATCACTTTGTTTGGAACATTTTATCTTTTAGGTCCTCTGGACGAATCCCAAAGGAAGATGGATAATTTTGCACCTGAATGCAGAAACTTGCTGGAAAAAGCATAATGGGCCTAAGGCCCATCAAACAAATGTGGGGCCCAGAAACCAAGCCCAATGAAGCTCAAATTTATACAGTAGAAAGATAAAAATATTAGGATCATTTTATTCAACTTTGGCCAGAGATAATTCTGGTTTTTTCATGATGATAAAGGGATCTGAAGTTGAGATTTAAATGGTGGACTCGACATTAATGCACAGAAATCCATCCCACCATTTCAACCATAACTTCCAAACGGATGAGCCAAATTTCATGAAATGTTTAGATCTTCTAGAAGACACATGGAAGAAGATATGTCTGTTCTATAACCCCTCCGGATTCTGCCTTCTTCAATTTCGAATTTACACGTCAATATGGTGGACGAATCTGGACAGTTTTCCAGGTCAAATTCAAAACATCAATTTCCTTTTGATTATTCACCCTCCATTTGACTCTATTAATTGTTGGGGGGTGAATTAATTGTTGGGTGATGTACCTAAGGCTCCTAATATTCCTATATAAGGAACTATTGGTGAAGGGAATAGGGGTGGATATTTTTCATATCATCTTTTGTTGCTTGTTTCATTGTAAGGTTATGCTTCCAAATTTCCTTTGTAATGTTTTCCATTTCCATGTAAGTTTCTTTTTTGTATCTTTATGTTCTTAATCAACTTCATTCACTTCTATATTTTCCATTTCTTTTATTAAAACTTTATTATCACAAAGCACAGTGATATCTCTGTGTTGTTGTGAATTAGTTCACACATAGTTTTGAATTTCATTCACACACACGGAGGAGTGCTCATTATTTCCGCGGTTTTAATTTCTTCAATCCAATTATTGTTAGCCATCTTCGGCCAAACATTGAGAGTATACCATCAATGGAGGGATAAAACCTTAATGGTATGATCTTAGGAGGATTCAAAGGCTGGATTTAATGTTATTTTATGAACGAATTGTTGTTAATTGGATAATTAATTTAAGACATCCATTCTTCAATTATTTCTACTATTCATCTTTACTATGTTTGAGCAAACTAAATTCAATTACTAAATGACCATATACCTTGGGGAGATAATGAATTTGGTTCTCTAAGTGTATACGGGATTTGTAATTGTGTTTAGTAAGTACCAAACCAGAAAATGATGAATGTAACGTTATTTTTGAAGAATGGATTCATCAAAAATTAATAAAACCAAAATTGTCTAATGAAGTAAAATTCATTCAATCCACCCCGAGCATAATCCTAAGATCAACCCATTTCTATTTAATTGAATTCACTTAGGTTTATTAGTGCTCTTTAAAAAACATCCAAAATCAAACCCAAAGTGGGCTACTTCATAGCCCATCCTTCACACAATCATAGCATCTCAAGATTACTTCTTCGGTCCCTGTGGATTCGACCCCTACATGTACTACATCGATCGCTTTTACCAGTAGGGTAAATTTGGGCGCAACCAGGCATGTATCCTTCTCGGTTACGAGGGGTGTAGGAACTGACTACACGCCGTGTAGTGGTACCTTACACGTCGTGTAGTCAATCGACAGGCTTGAATAGTTAGGCGGTGGAGCCGCCAGCTGGGTGACAGTACACGCATTGTACTTGGGAGTACATGTCGTGCACTCATGTCGACGGATGAACAATGTGGCGGTGCCGCCGAAAGAATAGTTAAATGAAAGAAGTACACGCTATGTACTCATAAGTACACGTCATGTAATTTTTTTTCGGCTTAAAACAGGTAGTAGCCTCCTCATTTGGCAGAGGAGGCATTTGAGCCATTTTGAAGCCAAAGGAGGAGGTCATACCTTTGATGATCCGCCAGGATTTTGTCTGGAATCTGATTCGGCTTCGTACGATCTCGTTGGAACTGCACGGGTAAGCCCTCTCCTCTCCTGGTACCGTTCTTACCAATTATTCTCCTAACGTATGTTATTTACGTTGGTTTGGTTTTTGTTCTTCGTTAGATCTATGCCATTCTTGGGTGTTTCAGGAGTCGGTGTTCGGGTATAACGCTCGTTGACGTATAAGGTAGGTGGCTTTGTGTTATTTTCCAACTGTCATGCATGTTTTGTGCATTTTTGTACCACGAACCCATGTTGGGGTGTCGTGTGGCTAAGGTCGTTGCTATAGTTAATGCCTAGAATTGCATAGGTGATTAAATTGTAATAATAAAATGCTGGTTGGGATCGTTGCTTGGATCTGAAACCACCCCAGGGGTGTGTTTCACTATTTAGCCATTTGGACAAGATACCAAAGGGTATGCCTTAAATGTTGTAATTGTAGAATTTCCTTGGGAGGAATTTCTTTTTTACTGTATTTTGATATGTGGGGCATGGCCTGATTACCTGTTTATCCTGAGGGCGTTGTTGTGATTAGCCTATGGGCACTGCACTGTTTAGCCCGAGGGCTGTTGTTATTTCGGCCTGAGGGAAACTTCTTTCGTGCCTGAGGTCCATAGACTCTGTGCCTGAGGGATTCACTACCTACGCCAGAGGGCAAAATTCTGTTACACCTGAGGGCAATTACCTGTGGGTTGGATTCTGCTTACCTGAGGGTAAGGTTTTGCTTGTCTGAGGACGTGGACTGTTTACGTAAAAATGCACTGTGGTGATTTCTAATATTTAATGGATTAAATGGATAATAAAATGGAAATATAATTGGTATTTGTTACTTTTGAGTACTGCTTACTTTATTGCATTTATTACTGCACACTATTGTTGCATGCTTACACGCCATTGGGCACAGGCCATTGGTGGGTGACTACTGAGATATATTTCTCACACCACGTTTGGGTCACGCTTTTCTGGCCAAACAGATTACGTTGCTACAGTTTTAGATAGGGGAAAGAGTCTCTATACAAGTACTTGACTATTGCTGAGGAGTATGTGGGCATGGGACCGATCCTAGGCTCGTGATGCCGCTACCAGCTGTTTTCTTTTCTTTGTTGTATTCTGCTTTCTGCTGTACTGTATTGATGTGTAACATGTTCTGGTTGTTTTCTTAGAACATGAAACATATAGCATCATATTTTATATATTGTTGGTTATATCCATTGCAGTTGTTTATTTCAGTAGTTGTATTGTTTACTGCTTCTTCTGTTGTTTTATATTTATTCTGTATTCCGCTGCGCAACACTTTGACAAATGAGGGCATAGTTTCCCCACTATTAGACATGGGCCCTCGCTGCTAGTCTGCAGCCTCTAGCATTTGGGGAAATGCGCTTGAGGTCACGTGGCGAATCGGGCTTGGGGCACCCGTTACGTGTCACCCGGGTCCAGGACGTTCCAATTGTGTGACATATTATTTAAATCATGATATTATTGTAATTTTTATATCATGTTTAGCTTGGGTCTCTTCAATTACATGTTATAGAAAATTATATGATATATTAATAAATAAAATGGTATCAAAATATGGGTTATGATATCCAAATTATTAAGCATGCACAAAACATTAAAAGTCCTTTACACCTGATTGTCAAAATATGCTATAGAAAATTATTGTTCCCATGATAAATAATTATAATATGGATAATAAAAGGAAAAAGTTTTTGTTTAAGGTTATGAAATGGGATATTAATTTCTCTATGTTTTTTATAGGAGGTTAGATATGTTTGTTCCGAACACAACGAAATCATATAGTGGTGGGTGATATATTAAAATTACTTGTAATTATCATTTCCTTAATCCATGAGTGGGGATACTGAACATCATAATTTTAATATATTTATTTAATATCTAAATCAATTAATACTTGAGAATTGAAACATTATATGTTGATGAATGATGATCATCGGATAAAACCCTTTCATATTTTACTTTGTTGATCTTTGAGGACTCAAGGATATAATCCCTCTAGAGATGATCCAAACATACTCTTATGATATCTGAGAAACGTCACTAACTCTCTAGGTGATATAACAGAGAATTGAATGTCTTGAATTTTTTTTCCTTGAATACTCATTCATTTATTGAGTAAATCCCTTTAATTTTTCAAATTCATTAAATTGATAGAGAAGAAAGATTTGATATAGAATTAATTATGCACAACAATTATCCATTTTTTGATGTCACATTGATGCTCCACACAATAAACATAACCTTCACTTATAGAGACAATATTTATTTTGAAATAATAATTTAATTTAATTTCATCCATTAAATAATATTATAACCTTTAATGAAACCACATGACATGTAATATTAGTAATAATATTTTGTGGCACACACCAACATGCACAAATTGATAAATAATATTTATTTTCTTGTATATAATTATTTATCATCAGATACAGTCTCGATCCATTACAACTCATCGATATCTATTGAAAACCCAATAAAATATTTTATACATAAATAAATATTTCATTCATATACTAATGAATAAATATTTATTAAATATTCAATAGAATAAATAAATATATTTTTATTCACATGTTAATGAATAAATATTTTTTGAATATATGAAATCAATATAACTTGAATAAAATTAATCCTTATTATTGGCGATAATATTTACCCCCATTAATTATATTCAAATAAAATTTAATCTAAATCAATGTAATCACCTAGTGTGTAACCCTCTAGTATTATTTATCATTGGAATTAGGTAGGCTTTCATAATGTCCAAGACTACTATCAAGTAACAGGTCAAGAAAACCAATATAAATCGTATAATTTTACAATGTTGACAACCACATTTGAATTATGACTATGTAATATAATCTCTTTGTCAAAATATATCAACAAGAAGGTTTGACTTTTGTATAACCAACCTATATGCATGATACATATTTCTATGACTATCTAAACTAAACGTTGTTAAACCATGACCATAGAATTTTATGTGACAGTTTTATAAAAATAAAATGGTAGATATATAAACTTCCATAAATATGGAAGGGAGAATTACTTCCTCTACTTATTCATTAATGACATGCCAATTCTGACAAACACACATTACCCTACTCCCCATCAACACATTTCATGACAGTTTTGGTAAGTAAATCTAAGTGTGTGAGTCATGGAATGCATCATCAATAATCTTAACATCTAAAGACTATATCATATTTTTTCAAAAATGAATATCAGATGAAAAAAACCTGTGGATTTCCTACTAGTGGTTTTGTTATGATAATATTCTATCATAGAGATTACCAAGTATGAATGTAAAGAGAAGAAGCGTCATTTTATTATGAGAACTTGCACCTAATGGTCTAAATACTATGTTCCCAATCATAATACGTTATCAAATACCAAAACTATATTTATGAATATCATCATAGCACATCAAGGTTCTCATCATAGTATGGAATTGATATGACCTTATCAATGCGATAAATACCCTAGTACATTATCACATTAATTTTATGCTGAATAATACTTGATATATGATAAGTCATTTATATTAATAGTCACTTCCTTGAATATATAAGTAATCTAATGTACAAAGTATCTAGTTCAGGGGAACCAACTCCAACAAACTTCTTCTTGTACTAGAGCCAGCTGTTAATCATTGGTTAATTCCTTACATGTTCAACATGAGTTTTCTGAGTATGGATACACTTTCAAGGCCTACAACATTTCCATGGATGGGGTTGAATAAGCCATATATCTGTGCGGAGAATTACTTTACTATAACATAAATTTTTTGATAATATCACTCATGTAGTGATTTAACTAAGTATCCACTTCTTGTTACCATGTTGGAAAACTGAAATTTTGACTAAATCCAAAGTTACGGTTTTTCATAAAATGATATACCTATTTGTTTTGGTATAAGACAAAATTGGAATAATATGTTGCAAAATAGCTTCTTCAGTTTTATCTGAAGCCCAAACATACTCAGATATTCTAGATATTTCAATCAATGGTTGTAATATGTTTTTCATTGATATTAATATATCCTTATCAATGATATTAGGTCAACATAAACTAGATAATGATAAGTATTCAATTCCCATGATCACTAGTATTCTTAATTCTCCAGACATACAAAAATCATATAGTTTTACTTTTTAATTTATTATCAGGTTGTTATAATTGAGAGTCTATGATTTTTTTAATTTATTAAATATTTTAATATTAATATTTATGAACTAGTAATGCCAAATTTCACTGCATATCATGGAACCAGATATTAATTCCTAGAACTTAAGCTTGTGGAATTATTTTAATCTTCAAAAACACTTCCAATTCCGATGTATGTTCTAATTTAAGGATTATATTCCAATAACAATTTGACCTTTAAATATAGAAACTTTTATTTTTCAATACATTATTAATATATTTCTGATGTCTAGATTTAGAAAACAAAGATATCCATTTTTATAGATCTTCTTCCAAAGAACATGGTTTCTACATTAAATCAAACTTGTAAAAATTTCATTCCTTAGTATTAAAATAATTTTAATATATACAACTTGTTTTCATATGTTATAAAAATATGTATCATCAAAACATTAACCCCACCAACTAGTCTGAGATAAATTTCACATATTTGTTTCCAAATGAATATTATCTAATCACTATGGATGATTTATACATAAATAAATTTATGTAATATACATATCTTATTGACATTTATTGATATCTCTAACCATTTAAGTTTTTCCTAGTAGAAATATATCATAGGTGTAACACCCCAAGCTTCTACGGTACGCTTCTCTTTGAATAATGTGATAGCGTCTGTTGTACGTAACATCGAGTTCTAACACACCACAACCAATCAAGCTAGCCGTTATGAATAGTAATACCTATTTTTGGAAATTTTATAAATTTTATCTCTCAAAATGGACTTCATTTGTGGATTCGGAGTATCGAATTTATCCTAAGGTGAAATTTTGGTACTTTTCAGATAACTTTAATATTTTTATGAATAGTGAAAAATAATAAATTTTTAATTTAAAACTACTTTTTTAATCAAAATAATTAATAGTGATAAATTAATAATTTGAGTGGTTTTAAAGTATATTTAGAATATATTTTTACCATTTAATACAATGTTAGTCATTGGACATAATTTCACAATTAAACTGGACATAAACAAGTATCAATCTTTTGATAGTTATTATATCGTAAAAACACTCTTTTTGTTTTGATAGCGGGAATTCATTTTAAATTAATTTCTGCCACTTTTTTGTTTGGAATTTGTAAAAATGGATTCCATATTTGGAATCAGGATGTTAAAATTTTGTAAATAGGTAACTTTTATTTTTAGACATTTTGAATAATTACTTCGGTAAATATTTTATTTACCATGGTTAAAGGGTAAATCCGATAAATGATGGTTAAAAAAATAATATTATAATAATGAAAAATTACCCTAAAACATGTACTAAACTTATTGGTTGATACATTTCTGACCATGGGCATCTTTGGGTCTATTTTAGGACCCCATGGAGCCACTTGTAAGTGATAATGACACTTTACATTAATTAAGTTAAAATAAATACAAAAATGACATAAGCATATATCTTTTAGAAAAACAATTTTTACATAGCATTATATATGTTGGAAATTAGACTATAAATATTCATTAGAAAGATAAAAAGATTTACTACATAATGATATTTTATTTATAATTTTTAGACTATAAATAATTTAATTTATTTATGACACAATGATGATGCATTAATTACCCTAATAGTGAAAAATTAAAATAATTGATATTATAAATACCCAAATAAATATAATTTGAGACTTTTTATTAATTAAACTAATTTCATAGGTTAATATGACATGTTATTATTGACTTAATTAACATTTTTAGAAGTAATAATTCTGTTATGAGTTTTACAAAAATCAATTATTGAATAGTGACAAAATTGACATAAAAGAGTTTTTTAAACAAATATTATATTATTATTTGATATTAAATTCCTAAAAACCTAAAGTTCGGACAAGAGACTTATATAATGATAGGTGTATCATTAATGGACCACTTTTGGTTCGCTTTGAGTTATATAGTAAGTTTATTAACTATATAATATAAAAATACAAAGTGACATGGTAAGTGTCAAACTAATTAACTAAGAGTTAAAACTAAAAGATATGGTTAATATAATGACCCAATACTGTCTAAATTCTATTGGTTGAGTGGTTTTCGACCTATAACCACCTTAAAATTTAAATAATCCACTTTTGAGCCATTAGAAACCGAATATGAATTTATTATAAAATAATATTTTTATCTTTTCCAAAGGTGCCCCTCACCCCTCTTATAAAAGGGCACTCCCCCTTCTCATTAATTCATACCTTCAAAGCCATTTGGCTCGTACAAACTCTGCCCAAATACTCTCTCAACTTCCCTCACTTCATCCTAAAGTCCTTCCTTTAGTCAGAAACCCATCCTAAGAAGCCATTTTGATCAAATCAAAAGGAAGAACCCGAAGAAGAGGTAATGTTTTCACCACCCTTTTTCAAGTTCCTTTATTCTTCCACTTCTTCTTTCTTTGTTATTACCATTCTAAAATAATTACTCCTGTATATAATATATACTGTGATTTTAATATAAATATGTTACAACCATATTCAGTATTATATCCATCCTTTGAATGACATGTCACCATACGTGCGTACGTACAGATTACCGTCTCCACGTTGTGGTGTAATTGTTATTCAATAAATTATTATTTGGATGGGTATAATAATGATGTGTAATTCATGTAAATAATAAATATAACATGATAATTATTATTTATATATCATATACCATCCAATTATATATTATTTTAATATCAAAGTAATGATATTTTCACTCGTGCGTACGTACGGACTACCGTCTCCACGAACGTGATGAGATTCATTCTCCATCGTATCCATTCAAGTATAATTCTCATTTGATGATTAAAAATAATGTTTAAGGACTTGATATCATTCTGTATATGAATAAGATACAACCTATCCATGAAAAACACGTCTTACGTAACAAAACATATAAAAGAAAACGAGTAAGTCAACACCTGAAACAACGATAATACTAAGATATTATTAACAAATCAATGTTAAAAGATCATATATGATATCATATTAATTTATATGATTCTTTTATAATTTAATAACAATTATTTCACCAATATACAGGAAGTTAACCTACCCCCAACCAAGGAAAAGTACAAGGTAATGGTTTACTTCACAATCTCTTCATTATCCGAGGTTGTTTATACGTGATAATCTACTAGGACTTCTTTATCATCCACATCCATGTTTCTTAAAAATGTATTTCAATACATTTTTACTATTTACTATAATATGGGTTAAATTCATTTATACCCTTGTTGACTTTTATAAGTGGTTTATAAATGAATCTTTCTGTCATTTTTCAAATAAGGTCCTTTTTAACCTTTTTGACAGAATTAAGGTAAGAATGTTTCTTTAACTTATACGGCGGGTGCGGTTATTTTCCACCGTTATAAAAACTTCGAAGCTTCCATTACAAGATTATAAGAATATTTTCAAACGAAGTGTTTTATTTTATAAATATATGACCTTAAATGATGTCAAAATAGACAGAGATATTTCTCTAAAAAGAGTTTTGATTTCATCTATATCAACATCCTTTGATGGATTTTACGCTTATTTGAAGTTCATTTATTATGATACAAAACTTCTATATTGTATTGAAGGTTTTGTGATATGTTTGACAGGGGATGTGTTATTTTTATACCATTTATGGTTTATGGATGAAGTATTTACATTTTGTATGCTAGTTTTAATATGAATGTTTATGTTATGTTTAAACCTTTTCATATGGGAATGCATTGGACTTAATATGTGGCGGGTAGAGCCCGTTATAGCTCCTCGATGCATCAGTAGGTCTCATGAGACTAACTAGTGTCTTGGCACAAGGCCTTGACAAAATATTATTTGTAGTCTTGGCATGAGTCCTTGGCTATGTGGTTATGATAGTCTGGCATTATGCATTCCATCATTATGAAAGTGGTTATTGATATTACATGTGATTGTTTGATTAGTAGAATATCCCTGTGAATAAGTAAATGGAATTATTTCATTTTATTTTTTCCATACTATGTTGTAGTTCAAGTTTAAAAGGATTTTTTTAGTTATACATTTTCTTAAATGTTTATTCTTATTTATGAAAGGTTCCGCTATTTGGTTATCCTTACAAGGCATTTGAGCACACCCCTTTTCTATGTTTTATTTTTCCCAGGATGTGAAGTAGTAAATTATGAATGACCTGCATGGATAGTATGAGGGGATAAGAGTGTAGACTATGGATACTATGTTGTTCAAGTTTTCATTTTTGTGATGTAATGTAAAACTTTATGAATATATCTAGTGTTTCCAAGGATACTAAACTAATCGGTCTTTCGAGATTTAATATTTCTTGTGATCATGCCAATGTTATGTAATAATGCACCGACTCTGGTTAAATGGGGTCGGGGCATTACAGTTGGTATCAGAGAAAGTTTATTACGAACCTTGGAAACTAGATTTTGATAAACTCTGATTAGAGCACATAGACCTAAGATGGACTTTGAGGATTAGTGTTGAAAAACTTCCTAGAATTTTGGTATTGTAGAGATTTTGTGAGTTTTCCAAGAAATACATCTATTTCTGGATACGAGTAGGTATAGGCGGCTCTTCCACAGATGTAACTAGGGGAAAAACACGAAAACACCGCTTTGAGCTAGACTCGAATGGGAACTGGTGCACGACAACAGGCCTTGCTGCACTCTTGGTTATGACACTCCCAGGGGATATGCTTAGGATAACTCTCATTTTCATTACAAATAATTATGAATGGTTTATGAGTATATACTTCCTCAAAGAAATATTTTTATGATTATGAATTATATCCATAGATATTTCAATTTATGTTAAGTGTTTTATAAGTATGGTAATATGTATTTTGATTCATAAACTGATTTAGTTTATGCCATTGTTTAGAAATGGTGCCTAGTGGAAGAAATGGAAACCATATCAATGCACACACTCCATATAGGGATTTCCCTCCTGCTCAAGATAATTATAGTGTAGATGGTGATGCAACTGGTGCCGATCAACTAATCACCATACTGGGACAACTCACTTAGGTTATGAATAATATCCTTACCCGTATGGAGAACCCTGATCTACAACATGGAGGATCAATGTTAGATAAATTCATTAGGCCACAACCACCAACGTTCAATGGGAGTAAAAATTCCTTAGTAGCTGAGCAATGGATAAATTCCCTAGAGAAAATATTTCAGGCTTTGGGGAGTAGTGAAAGGGAAAAAGTTATCATGGCAGTTTACCGCCTCACTGGAGATGCAGATCAATGGTGGTCATTGATTCAAAAAATGAAGGAAGATGATGAAGTATCAAATATGTAATGACGGGAGTTCAAAGCTCTGTTTTTAGAAAAATAATTTCCTCGTGACCATCGAGCAGATATGGAAAGGCAATTTCTGAGTCTGAGACAAAAGGAAGATGAGAATGTCGCAAATTATGAGGCTAACATTACAAGGTTAGAAAATTATGTTGGAGATTATATACGTAACCCAAGAAGTAAGATTGATGATTTATTTGATGGGTTAAAACCATTTCTCCATCAATCATTAGTCTCACAATCCTTTTCAAGGTACGAAGACATTGTCTCATGTGCTATCAAGACAGCAAAAGGAATTCTCTAAGTCTTATGACTTTAAAGCAAAGAAAGAGAAGAAGAGATCTGCTGATCAATATGGGAATGAAAATAAGGGGAAGAAGGGAAAGTTTTAATATCCATCCTGTGGTAAATGTGGGAAGAAACACCCTGGTACTTGCTTGAATGGAATGGTTGTCTGTTACAAGTGCGGTGAAAAGGGCCACCAAACTCATGATTGCAAAGGGAAGAAGGAAGCTACCAATTTTCAGTTCTACAATTGCAGGGAGATGGGACATTATTCAAATGAATATCCTAAGAATCAGGGGAACTTACCTTAGAAAATTCCATGGGATCAAGGCCAAGCTTATACTATCACTACTGCTGAGGTAGAAGCTCCGAAAGACGTGGTGACAGGTAATTTAATGGTTTCCTCAAGTTTAGAAAATGCATTGTTTGATTCTATATCATCGCATTGTTTCATATCTTCCCATTTTTCTAAGAAAATTATATATTTACAATTTGATTTAACAAGGGAGTTGTCAGTTAATACTCATAAGGGAAGTATCATTGCAACAAAGTTTTGTGAATCAGTCCCCATTATGGCACATAAATGTTCTTTATCTGCTGATCTCATCGTCATACCTATGATTTAGTTTGATATAATCCTCGGTATGGATTGGCTTTCGGACCATGATTTGAAGATTTATTGTAAGAAGAAGGAGGTTATGATTTTTGATGACGATGATAAGGAACACCTTATCTTTAGAGCAGAATTGTCACCACCTAATTCTTATCTAGATCCACCCCCAGTAGCTCAACTAAATTCAATTATTGGGGAGGAAGAGGATGAAATTATAGTGGGTGAGGAAAGGAATGTTCAAATAGAGGATGTACTTATTGTGAAAGAATATGTAGATGTGTTTCTGGAAGATTTACCTGGACATCCTCCAAAATGAGAAGTTGAGTTTTCCGTTGATTTAATTCCTGGATCAAGGCCTATATCGAAGACCCCTTATAGAATGGCCATTGTATAATTAGTTTAACTAAAGAAACAACTAGAGGAATTGAATAATAAGGTATTTATTCCCCCTAGTGTTTCTCCATGGGGAGCCCCTGTTCTTTTTGTTAAAAAAGAAAGATGGATCTATGAGGTTATGTATCGACTACAGGGAGATGAATGCTATAAAAATAAATAACAAGTATCCCCTACCTCACATTGATGATTTATTTGACCAACTACATGGAGCTCAATAATTTTCAAATATTGGCCTTCGATCTGGATACCATCAATTGTGTGTGAAGAAAGAAGACATTCTGAAGACAGCATTTCGAACCAGGTACAAGCATTACGAGTTTACAGTAATGCCTTTGGGATTGACTAATGCACCCTCTGTATTCATGGATCTGATGAATAGATTTTTCAAAGAATATCTCGATGAATTTGTGGTGGTATTTATTAATGATATCTTGGTATACTCCAAAAGCTACGAAGATCATGAAAATCACTTGCGCATTATCCTGAAGACTCTGAGAAGTCATGAATTATAAGGGAAGTTTAGCATGTGTGAATTCTGGCTTCAGAAGATTTCTTTTCTTGGCCATATTGTCTCTAAATATAGAATCTCTGTTGATCCTTCTAAGACCAAGGCAATCCAAGAATGGCCAGCACCTCCGAGTATAACCGAGGTACGTAGTTTTATTGGTTTGGCAGGTTATTATCGACATTTCGGCCAGAATTTTGACCGGTTGTCTAACCCATTAATGAAGCTTACACGTAAAAGGGATTAAATTTGTTTTGAAAAAAGATTGTGAATAATGTTTTGAAGAACTGAAGAGAAGATTAGTCAATTCTCCTATATTGACTCTACCATCGGGGAATGATGGGTTCGTTATTTAAAGTAATGCATCGAAGAAAGGACTTGGTTGTGTCCTTATACAGAATGATAGGGTTATTGCCTATGCATCACGAAAGATGAAAATTCATGAACAAAACTATCCTACTCATGATCTCGAGTTAGCATCTGTGATCTTTTCTTTAAAGATATAGAGGCACTACCTCTATGGTGAATAATGTGAGATTTATACTGATCACAAGAATTTGAAGTACATTTTCTCACAAAAAGAACTCAAAATGAGGCAAAGGAGATGGCTTGAATTACTCAAAGATTATGATTGTACGATACACAACCACCTGGGGAAAGAAAACAAGGTGGCAGATGCTTTGATCAGAAAAGATCATGGAGTTTTGAACAATATGAGAATTAAAAGGGATCCAATTTTCATGGATCTAGTGAAGATGGACATGGGAATAACCAGGGAAGGTGAAAGATCAATTCTTTTTCAAATGGTTGCTAAACCATCTTTACTAGAAATGATTAAGATTTTTCAGACCGATGATAAAGAATTTAAAAAGAAGATTAAAGCTGTGAATGATTGGAGATTGAGAGACTTTGTGTATGAAGATAGAATTTTGAAATTTGGGAAGAGGCTTTGCGTTCCTGATATACCTGATCTAAAAATGGAATTGCTGGATGATGCTCATTGTTAGAATATCTCTATACACCATGGGAGCACCAAAATGTATAGAGATTTGAAGGAACATTTTTGGTGGGACAACATGAAGAGCGAGATTGCCGATTTTGTGTCAAGATGTATGGTTTGTTAATAAGTGAAAGCTGGAAGGCAACAGCCTGGTGGAGTATTGCAACCTCTTCCCATACCAGAGTGGAAATGGGACAATATTACGATTGACTTTGTCATGGGGCTACCAAATACAATTAGAAGGAATGATGTAATATGGGTCATTGTTGATCGTCTTACCAGGTTAGAACATTTGCTTGCTATAAGAGAAGATCTACCACTGGAACGCCTTGCAAGACTATATATTGATGAAGTTGTGATACTTCATGGAGTACCCCTATAGATTGTTTCTGATCGTGATCCCCGTTTTACTTCAAGATTCTGGAAAAGTCTTCAGAAAGCCTTGGATACTGAACTTCATTTGAACACTTCCTAGCACCCTCAAACAGATGTACAATCATAACGAACTATTCAAACCATAGAATACATGTTGAGATCCTTCTCACTTGACTTTCAGGGCATGTAGGATCAATATTTACCTCTGGTAGAATTTTCCTATAACAATAGCTTACATTCGAGTATTCAGATGGCACCATATGAAGCGTTATACGTAAAGAGATGTCGCACACCAACCTGTTGGGATGACGTTGGTGAAAGAAAACTTGTAGGTCCATAACTGGTGGAGGAAACAATGGAAAAGGTGAAGGTAATCCAAAACCATATCAAAGCAGCTCAAAGTAGGTAGAAGAGCTATGTCGGTAACCGAAGGAATGATTTGGAATTTCAAGTCGGTGATCATGTTTTCCTGATTGTATCTCCATGGAAGGGAGTCGTACGTTTTGGTAAGAAAGGTAAATTGAGTCCCAGGTACATCGGACCTTTCGAAATTCTAGAACGAATTGGGGATATACCTTACTGATTGGCAATGATGCCAAGTCTCTCCAAAGTTCACGATGTGTTCCATGTATCTCTGTTGAGAAAATACATGCCTGACCCAACGCATGTACTCACCTATGAGGAATTAGAACTGGAACTCGATATGTCTTATTGAGAAGATCATGTCAAGATTCTTGATACAAGAGAACAAGTATTGAGTAACCGGATGACTCATCTGGTAAAAGTCTTGTAGAGAAACCATAAGATGGAAGACGCAACGTGGGAACCCGAGGAACTTATGATGAAGAAAAACCCGAGTCTTTTCATGTGGTAGTATTCTAGAAATTTTGAGGACGAAATTATTTGAAGGAGGGGATAATGTAACACCCCAATCTTCTATGGTATGCTTCTCTTTGAATAATGTGATAGCGTGTGTTGTACGCAACATCGAGTTCTAACACACCACAACCAATCAAGCAAGTTGTTATGAATAGTAATACCTACTTTTTAAAATTTTATAAATTTTATCTCTCAAAATGGACTTCATTTTTGGATTCAGAGTATCGAATTTAGCATACAGTGAAATTTTGGTACTTTTCAGATAACTTTAATATTTTGATGAATAGTGAAAATTACTAACTTTTTAATTAAAAACAAATTTTTTAATCAAAATAATTAATAGTGATAAATTATGAATATGAGTGGTTTTAAAGTATATTTATAATATATTGTTACCATTTAATACAATGTTAGTCATTGGACATAATTTCACAATTAAACCGGACATAAACAAGTATCAATCTTTTGATAGTTATTATATTGTAAAAACACACTTTTTGTTTTGACAGCGGGAATTGATTTTAAAATAATTTCTACCACTTATGTATATGGAATTTGTAAAAATGGATTCCATATTTGGAATCAGGATGTTAAAATTGTGTAAATAGGTAACTTTTATTTTTAGACATTTTGAATAATTACTTCGTTAAATATTTTATTTACCATGGTTAAAGGGTAAATCCGGTAAATGAGGGTTAAAAAAATTATAATAATAAAAAATTGCCCTATAACGTGTCCTAACCTTATTGGTTGACACATGTCTGACCATGGGCATCTTTGGGTCGATTTTGGACCTCATGGAGCCACTTGTAAATGATAATGACACTTTATACTAATTAAGTTAAAATAAATACAAAAATGACATAAGCATATATCTTTTAGAAAAACAATTTTTACATAGCGTTATATATGTTGTATTTTCAAATATAAATATTCATTAGAAATATAAAATAATTTCATACATAATTATATTTTATTTATAATTTTTAGACAATAAATAATTTAATTTATTTATGACACAATGATGATGCAGTAATTACCATAATAGTGAAAAATTAAAATAATTGACATTATAAATACCCAAATAAATATAATTTCAGACTTTTTATGAATTACACTAATTTTATAGGTTAATATGACATGTTATGATTGACTTAATGAACTTTTTTTAAGTAATAATTCTGTTATGATTTTTACAAAAAATCAATTATTGAATAGTTTCAAAATTGACATAAAAGAGTTTTTTAAAAAAATATTATATTATTAATTGATATTCAATTCATAAAAATCTAATGTTCGGCCAAGAGACTTATATAATGATAGGTGTATCATTATTGGACCACTTGGGGGGTCTCCTAGAGGTATATAGTAAGTTTATTAACTATATAATATAAAAATACAAAGTGACATGGTAAGTGTCAAACTAATTAACTAAGAGTTAAAACTAAAAGATAAAGTTAATATAATGACCCAAACATGTCTAAATTCTATTGGTTGAGTGTTTTTTGACCTATCCCCACCTTAAAATTTAAATAATCCACTTTTTAGGCATTATAAACCGAATATGAATTTATTATAAAATAACATTTCTATATTTTCCAATGGTGCCCTTCACCCCTCTTATAAAAGGGCACTCCCCCTTCTCATTAATTCACACCATCAAAGCCATTTGGATCGGCCAAAATCTACCCAAATACTCTCTAAACTTCGGTAACTTGATCCTAGAGGCCTTTCTTTAGTCATAAATCCAACCTAAGGAGCCCTTTTGATCAAATCAAAAGGAAGAACCCGAAGAAGAGGTAATGTTTTCACCACCCTTTTTCAAATTCCTTTCTTCTTCCACTTCTTCTTTCTTTGTTATTACCATTCTAAAATAATAACTCCTGTATCTTATATATACTGTGGTGTTATTATAAATATGGTACAACCATATTCAGTATTCTATCTATCCTTTGAATGACATGTCACCATACGTGCGTACGTACAGCTTACCGTCTCCACGTTGTGGTGTAATTGTTATTCAATAAATTATTATTTGGATAGGTATAATAATGACGTGTAATTCATGTAAATACTAAATATAACATGATAATTATTCTTTATATATCATATAACATCAAATTATATATTATTTTAATATCAAAGGAATGATATTGTCAATCGTGCGTACGTACGGACTACCGTCTCCACCAACGCGATGAGATTCATTCTCCATCATATCCATTCAAGTATAATTCTCATTTGATGATTAAAAATAATTCATAAGGACTTGATATCATTCTGTATATGAATAAGATACAACCTATCCATTACAAACACGACTTATGTAATAAAACATATAAAATAAAACACGTAAGTTAACACCCGAAACAATGATAATACTAAGATATTATTAACAGATCAATGTTAAAAGATCGTATATGATATCATATTAATATATATGATTCTTTTATAATTTAATAACAATTATTTCACCATCATACTAGATTTTAACCTACCCCCAACCAAGGAAATGTACAAGGTAAGGGTTTACTTCGCAATCTCTTCATTATCCGAGGTTGTTTATATGTGATAATCTACTGGGACTTCTTTATCATCCACATCCATGTTTCTTAAAAATGTATTTCAAAACATTTTTACTATTTAATAGAGTATTTGTTAAAGTAATTTATACCCTTTTTGACTTTTATAAGTGGTTTATAAAGGAATATTTCTGTCTTTTTCCAAACAAGGTCCTTTTTAACCTTTTCGACAGAATTAAGGTAAGAATGTTTTTTAACTTATAAGGCGGGTGCGGTTATTTTCCATCGTTATAAAATCGTTGAAACATCCCTTACAAGATTATAAGAATATTTTCAAAGAAAATGTTTTATTTTATAAATATATGACTCTTAAATGATTTCAAAATAGAAAGAGATATTTCTCTAAAAAGAGTTTTGATTTCATCTATGTCAACATCCTTTGATGGATTTTATGCTTATTTGAAGTTGATTTATTATGATACAAAACTTCTATATTGTATTGAAGGTTTTGTGATATGTTTGACTATGGATGTGTTATTTTTATACCATTCATTGTTTATGGATGAATTATTTACATTTCGTATTCTATTTTTAATATGAATGTTTATGTTATATTTAAACCTTTTCATATGGGAATGCATTGGACTTAATATGTGACGGGTGGAGCCCGCTATAGCTCCTCGATGAATTGGTAGGTCTCATGAGACAATCTAGTGTCTTGGCATAAGGCCTTGACAAAATCTTATTTGTTGTCTTGGCATGAGGTCTTGGCTATGTGGTTATGATAGTCTGGCATTATGCATTCCATCATTATGAAAGTGGTTATTGATATTGCATGTGATTATTAGATTAGTAGAATATCCATGTGAATAAGTAAATGGTATTATTTCATTTTATTTTTTCCATACTATGTTGAAGTTAATGTTTAAAAGGATTTTGTTTTAGTTATAAATTTCCTTAAATGTTTATTCTTATTTATGAAAGTTTCCGCTATATGGTTATCCTTACTGGGCATTTGAGCTCAACCCTTTTCTATGTTTTATTTTTACCAGGATGTGAAGATGTAAATTATGAATGACCTACAGGGATAGTATGATGGGATAAGAGTGTAGACTATAGAGACTATGTTGTTTTAGTTTTCATTTTTATGATGTAATGTAAAGCTTTATGAATATATCTAGTGTTTCCAAGGCTACTAAACTAATCGGTCTTTCGAGATTTAATCTTTCTTGTGATCATGCCAATGTTATATAATAATGCACCGAATCTGGGAAACTGGGGTCGGGGCATTACAATAGGGACTCATTTGGGTTATGTCATATCGACATATTCTATAAGAAACCCTCTAAATGATATGCATTTAACAATCAATATCCTAATATGATGATCATAGAAGTACTCTTTGACAAGAAAAAATCAAAAAAAAAAGATTTTGGTCATGATGTGAAGTTATATTTTGTTTTGTAGACATAAATTATGATAATTAATCATTTTTTTGGTACTTTCATGAACTATAAATTTTTTTTTTCTCTTGAATACTCACCAGTACTATAAATTCTTCAAAACATTCAAAATACAGAATCCTGAATCTTGATACGATGATTATATTACTTGAATTTATATTTACTTTTCAATCTTATTATATTACCTTCTAATGGTCTTTATAGGAATCATTGTTTTGAAATAATAATGCAAGTATCATCTATCGTGGTAAAAATAAACCACCTCTTTGGTAATGAATATCTACACAGTATGTGTCTATAGAACTACTCCTCTCACTAAGATCAATGGAGACCATTATTCTCATTCTGACTTATGTTCATCTAAAGACTTAACATGTATAAATTAAGTCTTCTCCCACTAATGGTATTGTCATAATATATTCTTATCAAATCAAAATTGTTATGATATCTATTAGACACTATTTTTGTAATATGGTTATGTGTTTCGCTTATATTTGAAAAATATGACTCATAATGTATCATTGAATATTTTCAATATATATAAGACTCATAATTAATATTATTTCTATTATCATCAAATAATTGATGTATATTAAAAAATTTGAGTTTTTAATAACCTTTACTCCACATGTAAGATAAATGATTACTTGTATAATATGTTCATTGAAAAGCGAGCTCGAAGATTTCTCTATCTTTACCAAGTGCATTCATTTACCTCACTGTACATTTCTAAAATTTCTTAAAGGGATATCATGTAGTATATGAAGTTACCATTATCTTTTTAATAGTTCACATGGCCATATAAAAACTAATTTTAAAATCTTCATGATGTACCTTTATATGTAACGGTTTATTTATCTAAAACATGATAAGTAGTTTGTTGGTATATCTAGTACCTAATATCAATTGAGAATAAACTACATTATACAAAATAAACATGTCAAAAACATTCAATTTTATTTGATAAGTATTATCTACCCACAATGACGTAAACATATTATATTTGTATATTCATCATTCATTACAATGGATATATGTTATTCAAGAGTTACTGAACTAATATTTTAGTATTTAATGTACTATAAAAACATTTATTACAAATGTGAAATAATGTCTCACTATGTCTATCTAGGTACAAATATAAATGTTTTGGTAATAATTATTTTAATATTGAAAAAATATACTTAGAAATGAAATGTATCAAGCTCACCATGGGTGACATAGGAATCACCCTTTCTCATCTCAGTTTGAGTTAAATTTAGAACCCTTATATTCTATATTGTTTTCTTTTATTTAAATAATGTTCTGTTGTAAGAATATTTCATTTAATATATAAGTGGTGAATAAAAATGTGATGAACATATCTTAAGTGGATGAAACTACTTTTTTCTTCACTTCATTACAGTTTATTTTTCAGTTTCTAATCTTTCCACATGAGAAGAAAATAGCCTCATGTTCGTTCTTGTGCCTTTAAATCCTTTGAATCGTTAAAGGATGTTGTAAAGGATATTTTTGTTTTATATTATCCATAGGTAATTATGACTTTTATTTCAAAATTTTAACAATAACTAGTGGATAAATAGGTTTCAAATAGTTCTTATCTTCATGGTGAAGTATGGTAAAATGTTTCCTAAGTGACTTATCAATTTTGTTTATATAGGCTTGGAAAATAAGTAAAATCTTAATGGAATGGATAAAAAAAATAATATTGATGGATAGTTTCTAATCCAAGTGTGAGCCCCTTTTTTTAATAGATAAATATACCCTAGTTTATTGAAAGCATGATCAGTAATTAGATTTATTTCTTCTATTTTAAACTAATATAGTGCAATGAAAAATCTTATTTATTTATGGGATTTCCTTCTCTTTGTCAAGAGAATGAAGATGTGTTATTATGGTGTAGACATTCATGTATTTATATTATATCCAAAACTCTCTAAACATAGTTGATAATATAATATAACATATATAGGAAGCATCATCAACATATCTCTGGTAGGCCACCTTTTTACCTTTACTCACTTGATGGGGTATCTTAATGAGAATCTTCGATTTGAACAAAAAATTAAATTTTTATTATAATAGTGTATCATATAAATTATTGTGCCATATATAAAAATTTATATTTGTAAGGACATACCCTGAGTTAAGGATTGATTCCACTACTTTCATGGTTTTTCTTTCTTTTTTAATACAAAAATTAAAATAAATGATTAGTACTTTAAATTATTTAAAATTAAGTGATATATAATAAATTTAAATATTTTTATTAAATAATAATTTTTTTATCAAATCCCAATTTCCCTCGCCATTGAAATCATAATGTATAGATTCTAGAACAATCTAGAGGCAAGGTTCCATATTCCCATTTACATAACCCTAACAAGGGTTGTTCAAGCTACATGAATGTATTTAGGTTGGAAGGTCTTCACCAACTGTGGTCTTCGTGCTCCTTAATCCGTTGAGTGGACTCCCCTATCCTAAAATCCTTACTTTTATTTCCTTGACACTTACCTCTAAATTACACCATGTCTAGCAAGGGATACTCCTCTAGATGTAAAATGGGTAAGTCAATCAGAAAACTTCATAATAACTCACCTTATAAAAGTAAGTGTACGAACAAGGGTTGGTCAAACACTTAGTTCTATTAAGTTTCATATTTAATCGACTAATGAAAGACCAAGTCTGATATGGTAATTAATGGATATATTTTAATTTATCAGTCATAATTGTTGTCTTGTTTTATCCTTTACATGTATTTTTAATATCAAGTGGAAGTTACTTAATTAATTAACCATGTTGAATAAAAAAATTACGCAGAATTCATATATTCAAATTCAGTCATTTAACATTAATTCATGTATTTATATGATTTCGGTATTTCATACATAAAATAAATAACACGTAGAAAAAGATAAATAAATATAGTAAATGACATGTTCATGATATTATCTCATGGTTTATTTAATGAGTTCACATTAAATCAATATATGACTTATGGGAATGACTCTATTTATTAGTCTTATAATGAGTTACATCATTCCACATGTACACACCTGTATCACTAACATGGAATCATCATGATTTTGTCTTGAACTGCCTCTATACGCCTTAGGTTACTCCATTAATTACATGTATTTATTACTCATACATAGGTGAGGGGAACCAAAGGATTAGTTAGAGGGGACTGGATAAATATCCTGGGACACATAGGTCCTATATAGTAATGGAGGGAGAGATGACTCATAGAACATCAATTAATTTAAAATTAAATAATTTAAACTCATTCAATAAATTAAATTAAAACATCTAATTCATGCACATGGATTGTTCAAGCTCATTATTGGACATAAATGAAACAAATATGTAAAATTAACTAGTTAGGATTAATTTCATTATTCATTATTAATTATTAAGATGGGTGTTTTTTAATTAATTAATTAATTAATTCTTTTTCAGCTTAATGGCCATCAGAACATTATTAGAGATACCCATAATTTATGGAATTCATGGTAGATAAATTGAAGAAAACATAATGACATATATATCAAAAAAAATTGATAATTTAAAATTCTTTAAAATCATTATTAAATTGGTATACACACAATAGTGTTCTAATCAATGAAATATGGTTTGAATGCCTGAATTTACAATTTAATGTAATTTTTTAATTTTTTAGATTAATGGGAGACTACAAAATGTGTACATCTAAGTACACACCATGTATCATGGTTATGTGTACCAAGGGTGCATGCCTGGGTCTGTGGCATGTATATCGACCAGAATAGATGGAATATACAAATGAACTATACACAGGGACTCTTTTTTAGTCTTGTGTTTATTTCCTTGTTGAGTGGATTGGCCATTTAATTGTATGTAGGATTTTATAAACTCCACCCTATGTACACTTCATAAATGTTGTGTATATCATAAATTCCCTAGGATTTCAGTCTCACTCAATTTTGACCATGTATAATGACTACACAGATTGCATGATTTAGGCCTTTAACATTTATAGACTAACTGGCGTGTACACTGATACACATTTTTCAATTTGACAATCATGTTCCAGGTTGGATGGTCCACACATAGAATACACCACATGTAATTACTATGTGGTGTGTCATGTATCCCTTGGCATATCCAGATTCAGTACACTAGGGTACACAATATGAACATCCGAATACACATCATGTTACCCTTTCTTACCGACCAAAATATTGGTAGTTCACCATGGAATCTTTGATTGTCCTTTATCTATTCTTTTACCTTAAATAAAATTAAACACTAAAAAACATGATTTCTATATTGAATCATGTTAAATAAAATTAGATTAAATGAGGAATAACATGTAATAAAAACTTTACCATAAGTTTTCATAGATCAAGAACACAATAAATAATTATAAATTTATATGAGACTTCTCTAACACTACTTTTTTGTTCTAGGAATAGTGTAAGTGTGTAGTATTGGGAAATATAATAAAATTTATTTTAATTATCATTTCCAGAAACCATGAGTGAGGATCTTTCACATCAGGTTTATACCTAATTTTTTTAGTATCAGAAAAAATAAATATCTGGGATTAGGATCTTTGTTCATTGATGAATTTTGATCACCCAAAAAGACCCTTTTATATTTTATTCATTGCATAGTGATGATTCAAGGATAAAATCACTCTAGTGGTGATCCCCACAAGATCTTGTGGTCTCTAAGCAATGCCACTCGATCTCTTGGTGCTAGCACGAATAATCAAATGTCATGTGTTGCTTTTTCTTGATCTATCATTCTTTGGACTTGAAAAAATTCTCTCTTATGTTTCTTGTTCTTGAGAGGGACAGGGAAGGACGAGTTTAGAGAGAATTCAAAGTGCACAAAAGTTCTCTATTTTTTAATTGGACACTAATGCTCCACATAATAGACATAACCTTTTATTTATAGATCTATGATTTAGCTTAAAATAATAATTTAATTTAATTATTTCAATTATATAATATTATAACCTTTAATGAAACTCTATACCACCTAATAATATTATTTTTTTTGTGGTTCACACCAACATATGCAAATAAATAATTTATATTTACTGGGTTGTAAATATTTATATATCATAAGACGCTGTCTTGATCCCTTTGAACTCTTAAGTTTTATCAAATACATAAATAAATATTTTTTTCATAAATAAATATTTCATTCACATATCGGTGAATAAATATTTATTATATATTCAGTAAAATAAATAAATATATTTTATTCACATTCTAGAAAAAAAATATTTATTAAATTTATTCAATCAATATAACTTGAATAAAATTATTCCTTGGTCATGAGAATAATATTTATTCAATTAATTAAATTTAAATAGAGTTTAATCAATATCAAATAAAAACTTTTGTGTGGTCCTCTAGGATAAATTCTCATCAGTATTAGGTGGGCTTCCCTATATTCCAAGATTACTATCTAGAAATAGTTCAAGGAATCTAAGAGAAATAACTTAATTCCTCAAATTCAACAACTAAATGTGAATGCTCATTGTTTCATATAATCCCTTTTTTATAATATCTAAAAAAGGAGGTTTCAGATCTATGTCACCAACCGGTATTCCTGATACATATTTCTTTGATTATCTTAAATAAGCATTGTTACACCCTGGAAATTTAATTTAATGTGATTTTTGTATTCTAATAAAAATGACAAGGTACCAACATCTATAAAGATGTAAGGGAAAAATCCTTCCTCACATTATCCATTAATGACAAGTCAATTGTGACACACCCAGCATACACTACATCCCACCAACGTATTGTGTGAGAGTTTTGGTTAGTAAGTCAAAGTTCAGGAGTCATGACTTTCATAAATGATAATCTTAAATTCTAAGGATAATTACACATGTTCGCGTATAGTAATATCCAATGACACCAAAACATGTGGAATTATTACTAGTGCATCTTTTATCGTAATATCTCATCTTAAATATTACCAAGTATGAACTTCGTGAGAAGAATCCTCATCTACCTATTATCACATTCAGCTAATGTTCTATGTACATTGTGCCCTGTCATAGTATGGTATCCAATAAAAGACTATATTTAAGAATATATTCATAGAATTTCATGGTTCTCATCATAGTTCAGAACTAATATGACCTTACCAATGTGATAGATACCATAGAACAATATAAAATTAATATTATTCCAGAGAACAATAAATATGAACTAGTGAAAAAACCCATTTTCACATCTCTTTTTTTACCTGTTTACATCGGTTATAAGGCATCATTATTAAAAGAGAAGTTGTAAATAAGTGTTTAAAGCCACTTAAAAATGGACTTTGTAAATGAAATACCAAATTGGTTTCTCACATTGGTTATCCAATAAATGGCATGATAATCCCATTCACATTGATTTTTCATGATGGTTATTCTATAAACAACCTGAAAATCATCTTCAAAACGGTTTTCCACATAGGTTATAGAAACAAGAATGTGAGAAAAAACATTTTCATGATCTATTTTCCACATTGGTTATAAAATAAATGACATGATAATGATTTTTACATGACTGTTATAGAAAAACCAATGTGAAATACCATCGATATAGTATTTATCATGCTAGTTAAAGATTCACTGATGTGAAATACAATCAATAGTGGATCTACCACATCAGTTATAAAATAAATGAATTGAAAAAGAATTTTTTAAAATTACCATCTATTTTTAACCCTCCTATCCCCTCCAATTCCAACCAAAATAACAAAAAAAGGTAGCAGCAACAAAACAACTATCCAATTACAATTACAACATTTAAAATTAAAATATATACTACAAAAAAATTAAATCTGTCTAAACATATAAAATGATTTTCACTTTTAAGTTGTATGTGTTTGAACTCCTTTTAAATATAAGGTAGTGTTTCATCAAAAAGATTATAATTATAAGCAAATCATTTAACATTTATTGTGAATAAAATGAATGAAATTGTATGGAAACATTTATAAAGAAATCTAACCACTTCTAACTTCATTACTATCCCATCTAAAATTATTCCATACAGAAACCTCCACACATAATATATGTATTATTTTATGAATTTTTGTTAATGATAATTTTTTTTAAAATATATTTCAATTCAAAATAACATTATTAAGTAATATATCTAAAATTTACTAATTATAAATGAAAATTAACCTTTTCTTATAGATATTTGATCTTCTGGTACCTTTTATATATGGTTTCATGAAATAATTTCCATCCCATGTTAGAAAATAATATTAATGAAATAAATTTAAAATTAATTATAATATAAATAGGCATTAATAAATTCAAACTTATAGTTCCAATGCATTATTAAATTTTTCTTGCACTTCTCTATGAATAGAGAATAACCAGTAAAGTGTCTTCCACCTTGGAAAAAAACACCTAACATATAATGGCCACTAATATAAATGAAAATCTAATGTTAGTATTTATTATGTACAATGATAAATAACACATTGTGAGATATATTTTTCATACTTTTGAAGATAAGGAAATATACAACAGTAAATAATTATATTATTTTGAAATCTTTCAGTAATATAGACTATTCTTTCTTATTCTGTCATTGTTCACGCTGCGTGTGAAAAAATTCGTGGGTCCATAAATCCATATACATCATTATTATCATGATATTTATAAATTGTATTATGATACCTAATAAAAAACAAATATATATATATAAATTTATAGTAAATTAAGCATGTGAGAAGATTTATGATGAGACTTACATGGAAAAAACTTTCATCGTTTTGATACCCAACTAATCTCTAGCTACAACATCAAGGATATCGTTTTTGAAAAATCATAACTGTCATTTCATGCTTATATACATTAGATTAAATTGAAATATCATAAAAATAAAACATAAAATTTGAAAATGATGAAAATCTATTATGACTACTAGAATTTTTATATGAAGTCATAATATATTTATATGTTTTTATATATTATATCATTACCTTCAAATTATTCTCGTAAAAAATAGATAAATACATAAAATTTAAAATTTCAAAACATATTTAATACCAAATTGAAATAAAATATAAAATATATGCATACCTCTATGGTAATATGTGGAAGAAGTCTAGATGGAAAAACTAAAATGTGTTTGATACTTTTTCCAATTGTAGTTACCTCATTTGTAGGTAATGGTGCTATAGCTGATCTATCTATAATATCCTAAACAGTAACCCTATGATGCTCTATATCTATTTGTTGATGATGATCAATATCTTCTTTATAATATATCATCATGTATGAAAAAATATGATATTCAAGAGATTAACCTATAACTTACTAGAACTGGTAATCTACAGAGGAGGGGTATAGAGACCCGAAGCTTGACGTACATTGACATTACATTACATTTGCAGAATACTTAGTACATAACAAATACACACACACAAGGATCGTAATAGTTTAGTGTCTTTGGAAACTCAGAATATAATCTTCTAATCGTGGTGAAAGATCTTCAAAATACACCATAAAGATATTCCCTTTTTTTTACCTAAAACCTTTCTTTATATCCTGGGGAAAAGAAAACATAAAAGGGTGATCTCAAATGCTCAGTAGGGTAAACAAAAGAAATATCAATCACAACATTTTCATAAGAACATAACATTTTGGAAATCTAAACCTGCAAAAGAGAGCATAATTTCATAACATGGGATAAATCATAGTAGTGAAATGAAATCCCAATAATCATAACATAAAACATGAAACTTTGTGGCATACACACATAATCATAGAGAATCATTTCTTGTTAGTCAAGACTCATTTCCAAGACTATCTTAGTGGACAAAGTCCCTTTCTGAACCGAGTCACCCTCGTTTCAGTCCTTTTTCACTGAACCGGTATAACTTACCATTCCAGCCATGTCTATCTCATGAGATATAAAAACTTTACCCAATGCATTAGAGGGAGATATAGGTCCCACCCATCTCATAATTATACCATTCTTATGTGTGCCACAAAATCATAAACTATACATCATAGCATAACCCATGTAATAAAAATGGGAATCTTTAAACATCGTAACATCATAAAACAATTCATATAAGATAAAAGAATTCATAAAAATATTTTCATCACAACATAATCAAATCCATGTAATAATAGGGATAGAAATAGAACCCTTTATTATCTTAGATGGAAAATAATTTTGATAAAACACTTGAACTCCATTCTTGAGGAAAATATCCTTTCTACTTCAAAAACATTTTCCTTTCTCAACATGTCATACAACTTTAAACTAAAAGAATTTGATTAAAAATAAACTTGAAAACTTTTAAAGGAAGCTTCTTGGAAATAATGTTTTAAAAATCCATTCATTCCTTATAAGTTAAAAAAACATTCTTCTCGTACTTTTGTCAGAAAAGTCAACAAGTACCTCGTACGAAAAATGACAAAATATTCCTTTCATATCTTTTACTAAAAACTCACCGAAGGGTAAAATTAGATTTACACAATTTTAGGTGGATGGAAGTAATATTAAATATTGAGGAAACATATATGTGGATGATAAAATAAACCCCAGTAAATACCAAAGTATACACAATCTCGGATAAAAATGAGATTGTGATATTTTCCCTTACCTTAGGTCTGATTTGCTTCGTAAGTGTCCGAACCTCTTGTATAATGATTTAAATAATGTCATTGACTTATTACAGAATCATATTTATTGTTATTATATCATATATGGTTCACTTATGACTTTATATTACCCGTTCTTTTGTAAATTCTTGTTAAAGTATTGTTTTGGGTAAAATCGTCTCATTTGTCATTCGTGTTTTAACTTGTAATTATTCATATGATTACTTAGATAATTATTACTTAGTTATAGAATATAAAACATTATTTATATATAATATATATTCAGAATATACATATATATAATGGATTTATAAATGGAAAGAAATACACCGTTCATGGAGACGGTAGGCCGTACGTACGCATGAACGCTGTTTTCGTTTCCTTATTGAATTGAGTGGAATTAAGTAGATGACATACATATATATACACATAAATCCAGTAGCTTTATAATGTCATATATTTCATTATTATTTCTTATATATACTTTATAATCATTCTTAAATGGTTAACATGGAGAATGAATCTCATCGCGTCGTGGAGACGGTATTCCGTACGTACGCACGAGCGATGATATCATTTCCATAATTATTGAATTGAATTGGATTGGATGATACAATATATCAGAATCATTATGATGTTATAATAACTATGTATAGTTATTCTTTACACCATAATACCCATCCATGTAAGGTGTTGGTGGAAAAACAGATTACACCACGGTGTGGAGACGGTATTCCGTACGTACGCATGCGCGGTGATTTTGTTTTCCGTAGGATGGATAGATGGTGAAATAGGGTTTTTTCATACTTATAATAAAATATCAGTATATGAGTGATACTGATGTTATTACTTCATAATGAAAAAACCTAAGAAGAAGAAGTGGAAGAAGAAATAAAGTTGAAAGAGTCGGTAACGGAAATTACCTCTTCTTTGAAGCGCCTCTTTGAGACCTCCTCTTAGGGCACTAAAATTGGCCTTTGAGGAAGACCAGAACCTCTAGGATGTTTCTAGGGAAGTGGAGAGGAGAATTGGGTAGGGTTGGGCCGAGCTTTAAGGCTCAAAGTTGTGTGAGGAAGAGAGAGAGGAGGTGCCCTTTTATAAGGGAGGAGAGGGGCACCTCTGGAATAACTAAAAATATTATTTTATTATAAATTCAAGTTCGGTTTTAAATAGCTAAAAATTGATTTATTTCGAGGCTAAGGTGGGGATGGGTCGAAAGCCTCTCATCCAATAGAATTTAGACAAGTTTAGGTTCCTATTTTAACCTTATCATTTTGATTTATCATTAAGTTAAATAATTTTACTTTTACCGTGTCTTCTTGTGTTCTTACACTATAAGGTTAATAAACTTACTATAAGAAGCCAAACGAACCCCAAATTGTTTATTATTAATATATATAACATTATATAAGTCATTTGGCCAAACCTTAGATTTTTAGGAATAAAATAACAATTAATAATATAATATTTGTTTTAAAAACTATTTTATGTCAATTTTTACACTATTTAGTAATTGATTTTTGTGAAAATCATAACAGAATGATAAGTTCGAAAAAAGTTAATTAAATCAATAATAACATGTCATATTAACCTATAAAATTATTGTAATTCATAAAAAGTCTTAAATTACATTTAGTTTGGTATTTATAACATCAATTATGTCAATATTTCATTAATAAGATAATTACTGCATCATCTTTGTGTCATGAATAAATTAAATTATTTGATGTCTAAAAATTAAAAATAAAATACCATTATGTAGAAAATCTTTTTATCTTTCTAATTAATATTTAAAATAGAATTTATCTTATGTATAAACCTATATTAAAAATGGTTTAGTAAATAAACTTTGGTTTTAACTATTTTAACCCTTCTTTAAATAAATTAACAATAAATGTCCTAATCTAATCCATGTGGGCCTAAATGGTCATATTTTATTCCTAAGTTTGTTTTTGGTCGAATTACACTTGTCCAATAGAATTAGGACATGTGTTAGGGTAATAATAATATCATTTCTACCCTTAATTACCCTATTTACTTTTAATCGTGGTAAAAAAGGTAAAAAGTTACTATTCACCAAAAAATTATTTTCATCTCATTGAACCACATTTTACTTACTGACATCAACCGTGTCTCTCAGATTTTTGAAATTCCACTCAAAGAAGCGGTAAAATTAAGTTTTATGAAAAATAAAGTTTTTTAACTACCACTTAGTGGTTTCACTATTCATAAAAATTGAATGTTTTCAGAAAAATGCCAAAAATTAGGCCTAAGATATATTTGATATTATGAACTCAAAAATGATTTATATTTTACCAAATTCAAAACATATCAGTTGCATTAATTAATTTAAAAATTAATTTTCATCTTCAAGACAAATAGCGTGTTCTTAAGAGATAATAACTATCAAAAGATTGACACTTGTTTATGTCTGGTTTAAATGTGAAATTACATCCAATGACCAACACTATTTTAAATTGTAAAAATATATTCTAAATATACTTTAAAACCACTCAAATTAATAATTTATCACTATTAATTATTTCTATTGAAAATTTTGTTTTTAATTAAAATTTAGTAATTTCCACTATTCATCAAAATATGAAAATTATCCGAAAATTACCACAATTTCACCCTAAGATAATTTCGATATTACGAATCCAAAAATGAAGTCCATTTTGAAAAATAAAATTTACAAAATTTCAAAAAGTGGTTATTACTATTCATAATGGCTAGTTTTAATAATATTTTAATAGCATATCGTTGTTTAGCGAAACTCATTATTGCTTACTACACACGCTATCGAGGAAGGTCGCGATTGAGTGTAATGCAAGGCAAGTCAAGGATGCGTGTTGTGCAAGCTCCTTTTGGTGTAGCGTACAACACAAGACATTAGTGAAATTAAAAAGAATATTTTTCATAAAATCTCGGGGTGTTACATTCTACCCCCCTTAAAATGAATTTCGCCCTCGAAATTCGTTGGGGTTATAAATGGTTTACTATTAGAAAGTTTCTTTAATAGAAACCCACATTGTAAAAAGGAATACCAAAACCAATCTTTAAAAACAAAAGTATGAAACGTAACGGTTACCCAAATAAACTAATCACTGGGTTTCCACATAGGTGAAAATATGGATATGGAAGAGAAATATAACCATCATGTTCTGATGGAGAGTGGTAGAGAACATGGCTATGGAAAAGCTAGCAATCACAAAGCCATAAATTTGTGACGATCTAAGGTACCATCTGATTCATCAGATATAAGAGCACTAAGACAACATTTTTGGTTTTCAAGATCATTTCCCTAAAGTTGATGAAATTGGAATTAGAAGAAATACTTTCGTGATTTTGGTATAGTCTCACTGTTTGTCGTTCTTTGGACAATTTCCTCTTCATCTCTTAAAGAAATGAAGTTAAATTTGTCATTCGTGATGTGTCAGCAGATCATGTGATAGAATGATGGGTCATTCCATCTCTTTCAAACAAAAGGTTAGCAAAAGTTATAAGTACATCTTATGGTTAATCGTATATGGTTCCAAAAATGAACTTATACTTCATATAGCATACCACTTAATAAACTAAAACTAGTTTCTACTAAACAGGGACTTCCTGTAGGCCAGTGGTAGGCGATAAAGGCCAGTCGCACTTCAGTTGTGGGTTCGATTCCCACAGCCTTGTCTGACGCGATGGGTTGTCTCTCGTCCTGCAGGTTGTCCTTTTTCTAAAGCTATATTATTATAACATCCCATCAATAATATCGAAAAAAACGTTTTATCCTAACATATGTTCAACAAAACCCATTCTAATATTTTGGCTTATCTAAGAGACTTCGGTCCAAGCTCATAGTATAAAGAAAACGATTACTTGAAATGTTCTCAACAAAGCATGTGAATACAATCATTTATCCCCCATATATCTTGTTGGTCACATTCCAATCATTTGAATACCTTAATCATGTATTCTCTTGAAAAATGAATACCCATTGAACCTTAGTGAAAACATGAATTCAGTCAAAAGTTAACTCTTTCCAAATACCAAAATACAAAAATTCTATATACTAAAACCATGATATAACTTTCTCCTTATATCAGTAATGAGCTCATGAATACTATCAAACATTTAATTTTCTCATTATCGCTTCATTATGCGCATATCATCTATATTCCAAAAATATCTGAATATCCTTTAATAGATACTAGTACCATTAATCATACACTTTCAAAACTCAAGGAAAGACAATATTGTAACAGTCCTTAGATGTCCCTTTATTCCATAGTACCATGAGATTACTTATACAACATTACACTTGATAAACATGTAATAATTCCACTACCTTCTTAAACCATTGACTGAGCTTCAACAATTCTTTCAACTCACATATCATTTGTAGTCTCTTCCTCATCATCAACATAAATACTACTCATATGGCCGTACTGATTCTCTTTATGAGACTTTCTCTTAGGGCATTGGTTTGCATAATGCCCGTACATTCCACATTTAAAACATTTAACCATTGTTGATGTCGTAGCAATACCATTATCCTCATCCATGGTGTTAACTGAACCTTTTCCTTTTCACTTATTGGCTTTGTGTCCTTCTTTTCCACACCCAAAGCATCTTCCAGTTCCCTTGAAACATTCTCCTCGATGCCTCTTCCCACATGATTTACATAGGGGAAATTGAACTTTCTTTCCTCTATGACCATCATAAAACTCCATCTTTCTCTTATTAGCCGAGTCAGGAAACATACCAAATTTTACTTTATTGATCATATTATGAGATTGCTGATTCGTCATAATAATGATGTTTGGACTTCCAAATCCCATTTCATTTGGTTTCTCGTCATTCCATTGTCCATCATATCCTCCATTATCGTGAATCATCTTATTTCCAGCCATTTTCTAAAACCCAAAAAGAATAGTGTGAGAGACAAAATTCATAATAAAGAGGGAGTATCTTCAATATCTAACATCTTTGGTTTAATCTAATATCGTTACCATAGTTCTAGGACTATATCCTATATGTATACTTATCCTTAGGGACATCCCTAGACATACCTTAGAAATATCTCTAGGGATCTCACTAACGTTTTCGCATCCTAGTTTCCAAAGGTTGACTAAACCTTTTCTCTGATACCAATTGTGGAGACCCAAAGCTTGACGTACATTGACATTACATTACATTTGTGGAATACTTAGTACATAACAAACACACACACACAAGGATCGTAATAGTTTAGTGTCTTTGGAAACTCAGAATATAATCTTCTAATCGTGGTGAAAGATCTTCAAAATCTCCCATAAAGATCTTCCCTTTTTTTACCTAAAACCTTTCTTTATATCCTGGGGAAAAGAAAACATAAAAGGGTGAGCTCAAATGCTCATTAGGGTAAACAAAAGAAATATCAATCACAACATTTACATAAGAACATAACATTTTGGAAATCTTAACCTGAAAAAGAGAGCATAATTTCATAACATGGGATAAATCATAGTAGTGAAATGAAATCCCAATAATCATAACATAAAACATGAAACTTTTTGGGATACACACATAATCATATAAAATCATTTCTTGTTAGTCAAGACTCATTTCCAAGACTATCTTAGTGAACAAAAGTCCCTTTCTGAACCGAGTCACCCTCATTTCAGTCCTTTTTCACTGAACCGGTATAACCTACCATTCCAGCCATGTCTATATCATGAGATATAAAATCTTTACCCAATGCATTGGATGGAGATATAGGTCCCACCCATCTCATAATTATACCATTCTTATGTGTGCCACAAAATCATAAACCATACATCATAGCATAACCCATGTAATAAAAATTGGAATCTTTAAACATCGTAACATCATAAAACAATTCATATAAGATAAAAGAATTCATAAAAATATTTTCATCACAACATAATCAAATCCATGTAATAATAGAGATATAAATATAACCTTTTATTATCTTAGATGGAAAATAATTTTGATAAAACACTTGAACTCCATTCTTGAGGAAAATATCCTTTCTACTTCAAAAACATTTTCCCTTCTCAACATGTCATACAACTTTAAACTAAAAGAATTTGATTAAAAATAAACTTGAAAACTTTTAAAGGAAGCTTCTTGGAAATAATGTTTTAAAAATCCATTCATTCCTTATAAGTTAAAAAAAATCTTCTCGTACTTTTGTCAGAAAAGTCAAAAAGTACCTCGTACGAAAAACGACAAAATATTCCTTTCATATCTTTTACTAAAAACTCACCGAAGGGTAAAATTAGATTTACACAATTGTAGGTGGATGGAAGTAATATTACATTTTGAGGAAACATAGATGTGGATGATAAAATACACCCCAGTAAATACCAAAGTATACACAATCTCGGATAAAAATGAGATTGTGATATTTTCCCTTACCTTAGGTCCGATTTGCTTCGTAAGTGTCCGAACCTCCTATATAATGATTTAAATAATGTCATTGAATTATTACATAATCATATTCATTGTTATTATATCATATATGGTTCACTTATGACTTTATATTACCCGTTCTTTTGTAAATTCATGTTAAAGTAGCGTTTTGGGAAAAATCGTCTCATTTTCCATTCGTGTTTTAACTTGTAATTATTCATATGATTACTTAGATCATTATTACTTAATTATAGAATATAAAACATGATTTATATATAATATATATTCATAATATACATATATATAATGGATTGATAAATGGAAAGAAATACACCGTTCATGGAGATGGTAGGCCGTACGTACGCATGAACGCTGTTTTCATTTCCTTATTGAATTGAGTGGAATTAAGTAGATTACATACATATATATACACATAAATTCAGTAGCTTTATAATTTCATAAATTTCATTATTATTGCTTATATATACTTTATAATCATTCTTAACTGGTTAACATGGAGAATGAATCTCATCGCGTCGTGGAGACGGTATTCCATATGTACGCACGAGCGATGAATTATTTCCATAATTATTGAGTTGAATTGGAGTGGATGATACAATATATCAGAATCATTATGATGTTATAATAACTATGTATAGTTATTCTTTACACCATAATACCCATCCATTTAAGGTGTTGGTGGAAAAACAGATTACACCACGGCGTGGAGACGGTATTCCGTACGTACGCACGCGCGATGATTTTGTTTTCCGTAGGATGGATAGATGGTGAAATAGGGTTGTTTCATAATTATAATAACATATCATTATATGAGTGATACTGATGTTATTACTTCATAATGAAACAACCTAAGAAGAAGAAGTGGAAGAAGAAATAAAGTTGAAAGAATCGGTAACGGAAATTACCTCTTCTTTGAAGCGCCTCTTTGAGAACTCCTCTTAGGGCACTAAAATTGGTCTTTGAGGAAGACCAGAACCTCTATGATGTTTCTAGGGAAGTGGAGAGGAGAATTGGGCAGGGGTTGGCCGAGCTTGAAGGCTCAAAGTTGTGTGAGGAAGAGAGGGAGGAGGTTTTCTTTTATAAGGGAGGAGAGGGGCACCTTTGAATAACTAAAAATATTATTTTATTATAAAGTCAAGTTCGGTTTTAAATAGCTCCAAATTGATTTATTTCGACGATAAGGTGGGGATGGGTCGAAATCCTCTCATCCAATAGAATTTAGACAAGTTGAGGTTCTTATTTTAACCTTATCATTTAGATTTAACATTAAGTTAAATAATTTTACTTTTACCGTGTCTTCTTGTGTTATTACACTATAAGGTTAATAAACTTACTATAAGAAGCCAAAAGAACCAAATATTGTTTATTATTAATATATATAACCTTATCTAAGTCATTTGGCCGAACCTTAGATTTTTAGGAATAAAATAACAATTAATAATATAATATTTGTTTTAAAAACTATTTTATGTCAATTTGTACACTATTTCGTAATTGATTTTTGTGAAAATCATAACAGAATGATAAGTTCGAAAAAAGTTAATTACATCAATAATAACATGTCATATTAACCTAGAAAATTAGTGGAATTCATAAAAAGTCTTAAATTACATTTATTTTGGTATTTATAACATCAATTATGTCAATATTTCATTAATAAGATAATTACTGCATCATCTTTGTGTCATAAATAAATTAAATTATTTGATGTCTAAAAATTACAAATAAAAGACCATTATATAGGAAATATTTTTATCTTTCTAATGAATATTTAAAATCTAATTTATCTTATGTATAAACCTATATTAAAAATGGTTTAGTAAATAAACTTTGATTTGAACTCTTTTAACCCTTCTTTAAATAAATTAACAATAAATGTCCTAATCTAATCCAAGTGGGCCTAAATGGTCATATTTTATTCCTAAGTTTGTTTTTGGTCGAATTACCCTTGTCCAATAGAATTAGGACATGTGTTAGGGTAATAATAATATCATTTCTACCCTTAATTACCCTATTTACTTTTAACCGTGGTAAAAAGGTAACAGTTACTATTCACCAAAAAAATTATTTTCATCTCATTGAACCACATTTTACTTACTGACATCAACCGTGTCTCTCATATTTTTGAAATTCCACTCATAGAAGCGGTAAAATTAAGTTCTATGAAAAATTCAGTTTTTTAACAACCACTTAGTGGTTTCACTATTCATAAAAATTGAAAGTTTTCAGAAAAATGCCAAAAATTAGGCCTAAGATATATTTGATATTATGAACTCAAAAATGATTTCTATTTTACCAAATTCAAAACATATCAGTTTCATTAATTAATTTAAAAATCAATTCCCGTCGTCAAAACAAATAGCGTGTTCTTAAGAGATAATAACTATCAAAAGATTGACACTTGTTTATGTCTGGTTTAAATGTGAAATTACATCCAATGACCAACATTGTTTTAAATTGTAAAAATATATTCTAAATATACATTAAAACCACTCAAATTCATAATTTATCACTATTAATTATTTCGATTGAAAAAGTTGTTTTTAATTAAAATTTAGTAATTTCCACTATTCATCAAAATATGAAAGTTATCCGAAAATTACCAAAATTTCACCCTAAGCTAATTTTGATATTACGAATCCAAAAATGAAGTCCATTTTGAAAAATAAAATTTACAAAATTTCAAAAAGTGGTTATTACTATTCATAATGGCTAGTTTTAATAATATTTTAATAGCATATCGTTGTTTAGCGAAACTCGTTATTGCGTACTACACACGCTATTGAGGAAGGTCGTGATTGTGTGTAATGCAAGGCAAGTCAAGGATGCGTGTTGTGCAAACTCCTTTTGGTGTGGCGTACAACACAAGACATTAGTGAAATTAAAAAGAATATTTTTCATAAAATCTCGGGGTGTTACAAGGGGGTGCAAGAGTAGGATATTGAGTGGGGTCTACAGGAAGAGGTGGAGGAGGGGATGTAAGAGTATGATAAAAAGTGGTGGTTGTTGACATAGGTGTAGGAGAGCGAGCTACTGGCAGAGGCGAAAGAGTGGTAGTTTCAGGCTAAAACTATCTTTTTATATGTACAAAAATGGATTATATTGATTCTCTAATATTATGCTCGATCATCACTTCAATATTTTGAACCAGAGCTTCCTAATATTCTATTTTTTATAAAAACCCTCCATTGTCGAATCTAAAGAATGTGGAAATTATTCTCTCACTAATACACCCACCAAGTATCCTCGTACACAACCTGAGTGTTCTAGATTTCCCAATGTTATAGATAAAATATCCTACTGACCCATAGCTACAAATACCCTCGATGTTCTCTTATTCTCAAGAGAATCCTGTACAAATTATTTAGAAAAATCTATAATGATTCAAGATATATATAGTATTTTATTAAATTAAATAAAAAAAATAAACATCTTATAATACTCTCATCTTGAACAATTGACTCTTCCATAAGATATTTTCCTTTTCTTCTCATTTGATCCCTCTTCCATTTTTCATGTCTAGATGGGTAGATAGAGGGAAAACCTATCCAGATCATGAAGGCATAGCTCTCAGTTTTGGAAAATTTTCTACCATCATTTGTTCTTCAAGTATACACTCCCTAATATAAAGTATTGAGGTATATGTTTCTAAATTCGATATCCTAATGAGATCTCTTCAATTTTTGTAAATTAAGAATATGAAACCACTAAAAAATCATTAATATAAAAAAACATCTAAAATTTCACATTACACATACTTAAAATTCTTCTTTTCTTCTACTTTAAACAACTTTCTTCCATATTTATTCGTCTATAAAAGGATATATATCACATGGATTATGATGTGTCCTATTCCAAAAAATTAAATCAGATATAAGGGATAGTTTGAAATCCCTATATCTCTTAGCATCCAATGATAAACATTTCCTCCTGAATCCTCTAGTTTCAGGAATATCATATGTCCTCAGATAAGAAGGGGAAAACACATATTCCTTTAACCATTTGAACATTATTAAAATAATAAAAACAATCATACAAAAATAGTCTCTCACAATAAATATAGTATCACTTGGTCAACATATCTCTAATCATCAATCAAAATACTGACTTTCCTTTTTGCATAAATTGATATAAAAAAATTGAATTGTTTTGAATTAGGAACTCTTGGAATATCATTATCATTAAATTATACCAATATCCTCTGGTCTAGGATAAAAACTAGTGATAATTTTGGTAAATGTGTTTTGTGAAGTTTACCAACCCAGAAACTCTTTTTTGACTCCATGTGAGTGTATCACTCTTCTAAAAAATAATGGGGATCATCAAGAGGAGCGTGTTCACATTCCTCCCCAGAGGTATTTGTATGCTCATATCCAGAGGAATGTGGTTGATCAGTTGATTGAATTTTCATTATCCTACAAATCAAGGAAAAAAACAATTAAAACAAAAAAAATACAAATTCAACTATTAAAATATTAATGTAAATGAAAAATGAAATATTTTGAAACAAAAAAAGTAAACTAAATTAATCTTTACACATTATTATTCAAAATTATTATAGTTCACTAAAATTTTAACAATAGTACTGATATATGAAATGTCATTCAGATGAATGAAAAAAAAATCTAAAAATGGTGTATGAATATTATAAATGATCCAACGTAATAAATATATTTTTACACACAAAAAATATTTTCTCAATATACACTTGTAAAATATATTTTTATTTAATATATTATATTGAAATAATTTAATTAAAAACATTAATAAATAGATAAGTTATATAAGGGTAAACATTGTTAAATAAACAAAACCAAACAAATATAAACAAACACTTTATCTTATTATTTTTAATACGTGTTGTAATAATGAAATTAAAATTAGAACACCTAACATTTTATGAAATTTATAAAAGTATATAAGAAATAAACATATGTTACTTGAAATATTATGAATATAATAAAGGATTGTTTTCCCAAATTCATTCTTCATCATTATTCCTTATGGCACAAACCTAGTCTTTGATATTCTCATCGTTATTATATGTCAATATTACCATTTAGGTTGGGATCTAACATAAATCAACATATTATTAAAGTTTATCGCCACCAACATATTTTTTTTACTTATAAAACAATAGACCATTGTATATCGTGTTTTCCCTCTTCAGTTTTCATAATCAAAAATCATTTCCAATCATGTTTATTTATGTCAAATCATGGTTAGTTAATTTACAATATGTTTAATTATGTTTATATTTGTTCAATTATAAGTTTAAAATATTTTTCTGATGTTTATACTATAAGTCAGGTAAACATACATAATGGAAGTGTATGAGTCACCAATAGTTATGTCATAGAATTACTCAGTAATATATCAAATGAGTCACTAACAGAATAAATAAATGATAGAAAAAATGATTCTCTAACAGAATGACTCACTGATATAATAAATGAGTCACCAATAAAATGATTCAATGAAAGAATGAATGACTCGCTAAAAAAATTGACTCACTAATAGAAGGATATATCAATAGTTTGACTCTTCGATAGAAGGAGTCACCGATAAAATGATTCACCAATAGAAGGATTCACTAGTAAAATGAGTCACTAACAAAAGGATTCACCAGTAGAAGGATTCACCGACAGAATGACCTACCATTAAATACATAGAAAATTATCATTACCCTTTAATTCAAATTTAATTATAATTGTCATATTTATTAATCACAGTGCTACTTAATATATTAATTACCTTGTCTTTATTTTGTAAAAATTGTCAGAGAATAGTACGATGTAAAAGGAATCCCTCATGCCTATTGTCCACCTCTTTAGTATAAAAATAAATCACCTAAGAAAAAAAGTAGAAGCATGTGATATAGAGATAACATGTGAAGAAATGAAAGAGGTGTACACAAATAACACTCATTCTTGCTAACTGTAAACAAGAATGATTTGTTGAGAACTTAATTCTCAATATTTTTTAGGAGACAAACCCTAGTGAAGAGAACCTTTTAAGACCATCTCACCTCACTAGAAACTATAAAATAGAGCTTCCATAACACATTTTTTTGGAGTCTTTTTTCTTAATAGGACTCCAGTTCCACATCTACTTTACTTAGGGAGTCCAAAAGAATTTTTAACATCACTGAGATCATTCTAAACCCTCTCCCATTATATCTCTCCTATTTTGTATAATTTTAACACTTTTTTAGTAGTTTTTGATTCTTTAGTATAAACACATGTTGTCTCCTAAGCTAAGCAGGATGATTCAACATATCCTCACTGACATATCTTTCAACACCATTTTTCACCCACATATAACTCTAGAAGAGGTCCCTATATGGCCTGGTTGTATTTGTTTTTCACAAATAACTTTTGTAGAGGTCTTATTAACTTAAACATCCTTGTGTTCTGTTGTGAACCCCTATCCAGGGTGTGGGTCATGTGTATTAATATAAATTACTTTTTGTAAGGTGATCACCAAGTGGAGAGTATTATTTATCTTCTTGAGACTAAAACTCTATTTATCCGCTATTCTTTTCAAATTTATTTTTCTTTGTTTTCATGAACATTTCATAAAACTATATATTACATTTATAGTTAGTCTTAGTGAGTGTTTAAACATTTTTTTGATTTAGTAAATTGCTTTCAAATGTTATATCATTCATTAAAATTATTTTAATTAAGAATTAATAAATCTTTTGAGAAATTAATTAAACCTTCAAAACTCTTATATATCTGCTACTTCAGTTAATTGGTCTGTTTAGATTTTCAATTCTTGGAATTTTTTAAATAAGCTTTCTAACATAAATTTATATATAAACTCAATTCACCACCTCTTGAGTGTTCTACTCTAACCAATATTTGGTATCAGATGATTATTTTTAATCTTTTATTTTCAAATCTTTCAAATCTTTTCAAAATCATTTCATTTGTGCTTTTATTTTTGTTTTAAAGATCTTGAAATTGTTTTAATTCTGAATTTTTATATCTTTAGAAAACTATTATTTACACTTTATTATGGATAGTAGATTAAAATGTGATGCTAAAAAAATAACTCCATTTTCAATGGAACTAATTATGATCAGTGGAAAATTTAGAGGAAAATGCAATTAAAAGCTATGGGTTTTGAGATATAGTCTTCAATTGTAGATGAATATAATATTTCTGTTTCTACCCAAAATACATGGGATAACCCAACTAATAATTCTTATAGAAATAACTATAAAGATATGAATGCATTATATTTTTCTTTAGTATATGAAAAATTCAATAGGATCTCGGCACGTAAAATAGCCCATGCAATTTGGGATACTCTATCTATTTCACATTAAAAAACAACTATTTTTAAGTAAATGAGACTTAATATATATACTATTAAATATGATAACATCAAAATGAATATTGGTGGACAAATATCTTACATGTATCTTAGGTTTAATGAAATTTTAATACAATGATTTCTCAGGTAAAAGATGTTACTGCTAAGGAAAAAAACCTTTCAATTCTAAGATATATACCAGACAGATGGAGGGGAACCTCAGTGTCTATTAGATAATCATATGATATGAGAAACCTACCAGTAACAGAAATGATAGGTAACCTGATAATTCGTGGGGAAGAATTGAAGGTCAATAAAGAAAAGTTTGACGATCCAAAGATAAAGTTAGTGGATTTCAAGAACACTACTTCTAAAGACAAAGAAAGGGAGAATGAACACACTCATTCTGATAGTTCAAGCAATGAAGAATCACCAAGTGACAATGATAAGAAGATAGATCAATTTTCCATGATATTTAAGATGTTCTAAAAAATAAATAAGTTTTTAGGAATCCCAGCTATAAAGGAAAATATAATAATAAGGGTAACTCAAAAAAGAACTGGAAGATTGGTCATAAATCAAATGAGATATTCTGTTATGAATGTAAGAGAGGATGATATATAAAGGGTGACTATCCTAAGTTAAAGTACAAAAAAAATATGAGGACAATGATAAAAGGTATAATAAGGAAATGAAGGCCACCTGGAGTGCTTCTAAGGATAGCTCTAGTGAGTGAAAATCGTCACAAGATGAGAAAGGTGAAGAAGCTAACATGTGCTTCAGGAAAAACATTTCTGAGGTAAACCTTGAATATCCTATACAATGTTACAACTATTATAAAGACTAATCCGATTATGAAAACATGAATAATGATGAAATTTTTTAGTAATGTAAAATTCCTAAAGCCACATGCAATGAATTAAAATATATGTATAAATTTTTAAATAAACAAATAGCTCTCACCTCTACTATTAAATCTAATATTACTATAGAGAAAGAGAAAAATGATCAATTAATTAATGAAAATAATGACCTTAAACTATCAAATTATCAGTTTAAAAGATACATAGAACATTTTTTGAATGATGAGAATACTCTTACTCAAATGCTTCATAAACATGTTGCCCCAAAATATGCCACTGGTATAGGTTATCAGCCCTAAAAAAGAAACTTTAGTAAAAATAATTTTGTTCCAAAACTATGATATTAGGCTTTATACCTAAATTTGATAAATCTTCTATAGGTTCTAACAGTGAAAAATCATTTACTACTTATAATTTTTCAAGACCAAATTGTGTTTATTTTTCAAATACTCTACAAATATTTATAGAAAACCCATGATGAAAGTAATGGTTCCCAAAGATTTTGTCAGAATCCTCATGTTTTAATCATGTTTTAATGGTCACAAATCCTATACATCTTCTTTAATCTATTTCAAGTCATGTGTAAAGATGGTTGATTTCTTTATGATTTACATAAATTGTCTCAAGATCTTAATTGATATAAATCATGTTTGATTATTGTAAAATATATTTAACTTCTGTCTATAATGATTTATTTTATAAATTATTAAGTTTAATTCATTCTGTGTATATTACTTCTTATGTCTATATATAGATATTTGGCTATGTCTGAGAAACTGTGAGTCTACCACCTGTTCTGGTTTTTCTGGCAAAGGACCAGACACTGTAAACCAAACACCATGACCCTATCCCTGTGACTCAGACACCGTTAACCAAACACCGTGACCCAAACATGATGAACCAGACACTATGACCCCAACACCGTGACCTAGACACCATGAACCAAACACTGTGACTCAAAAACTATGAACCAAACACCGTGAAAAGACATCGTTTGAAGTTTGGAAAAGGACCAGTCATTGTGATCCTAACACCGTATCTTTGCTACTGGTTCCTGATTTTTATACAACCATACCATAATAGTTGTCTCACCACTCAAAGCCAAAGAAGAATACACCATTTTTTTGTGACATCGTTTCTATGTGATACTATTTCCATACAGACTGTGACATTGTTCTTTATTCTATTTTTTCATTTTCAATTTAATTTCTAACAATCATATTTGAGTCTCTTAAATGAACTGACATAATTAATATTTCTTTGTAGAGATGTCTCCAAAAAGTATGAGGTACAAGGTGTAGAATACATGCATCCTGTTGTCTCCAACACATGAACACCAAGAGTAAAAAAAGTGTGTTCCTAAAAAGGAGTAGGGGAATAATAGTAGAAGCACGAGCATTCTATGGAAAAGAATTGTCATGCAACAAAACACATCTGAATAGTACATAAAGAATTCACGAATCCAAAATCTAGGATACCATATATTAGAGTCAATAACATCTTCTCAATAGAAACTGCATAAATAACATGTGCCAGATCTAATTGGAAACCAGAGAACTAGACTTGTGATACTCTATTTTTCACAAGAGGACAGGATTCTTGCATCTGCTTCATCCTAGAAGACCAGAGTTACATAGAATAATACTCAGAGCACTTCTATCCTTATCTCATCATACATTCTCTATTGTGTAAAATTTTTTGCTTTCGAGCAGTGTCTGTATGTCTATATTAAAACACACATTATATCCTGCACTAAACTGAAGAATACACGATATCATTTCTCTCATATATATTTTTACGCTTTTTACTCCCATAGATAAGTGTGGAAGAGGCCCCTATGTGACCGGGCAGTTTATACCCATGAAAAACTATTGAGTAGGTCATGTGACCAGGATAGTCTTGTGAACTTTTGTTTACCCCATTCCAGGGTGTGGATCAATTTTATTAATATAAATTTCTTGGTGTCAAGTGATTACTAAGTGGAGTCGATTATGTATTGGATTGAGATTGAAACACTTGTTTTATATCCACTGTGTATTTTAATTTAGTTTTCCCTGTTTTACTAACTAATTCAGAAATCAACTATATTTACTTTGATAGTTAATCTTGGACATAATTTATAATTTTTTCCCTTATTAGAATATCTCCAGAAGTAATATCAATAACTGATATTGAGATTACTGAGAATTAATAACTCTTCTAAGAAGTTATTTGAATAGTCAAACTTTCATAACTGTATTACATTGATTAATTGGGTAGTATTTATTTTTATTGGGGAACCTTTTAAAAAACTTTTCAAATAAATTTTTTATATATACTCAATCCCCCCCTCATGAGTACTCTAATCCAAACAACATTTGGTATCAGAGGAGTTTTTTTATTCATGTTAAGACTCTATTATTGAAACTATTCAGCTGTGATTTTAGTTTCACTTTAAAGATCTCTAAATTTTTGTTAATTATAAATTTCTAGATCTTTCAACATATTTCTCTATTATGGATAATATACTCGAAGGTGATGCAACAAATAGAACAACATTCATTAATTGAACCAATTATGACCAACGGAAAATGGAAATGAAAATTCATTTAGAAAGTATGGGTTTTGAAATTTGGGCTTCAATCATAGATGAGTATAATATTAATTCTAATGTACAATCACTTGGGATGACCAAACCAAGAATTACTACAATAACAGCCACAAAGTCATGAATTCTCTATATTTCTCTTTAGGGGATGTGTAATTTAACATAGTTTCTTCATGTAAAACTTCCCATTAAATTTGAGACACATTTCATGTTTCACATGAAAAAACATCTAGTGTGAAATAAAAGAGACATAATAATTATAATATTAAATATGATAGCTTTAAAATAAAACTAGATGATCCTATTTCTAACATGTATATCAGGTTTGACGAAATTTTCAACACAATGATTTCTTTTAGAAGATAATTCACTGCCAATGATCAAATCATGAGGATTCGTAGATGGAGAAAAACCTTTGTCTCTATTAGAGAGCCATGTGACATCCACAAGTTACCTATAAAATATCTCATTGTGAAACTAATGATGTATGAGGAGGAGTTGAATGTCAACAAGTAAGAGGAGGATGAACCCAAAAGAAAATTGGTTGCATTTAATCCCACCAGCTCAAAATAAAAAAAAGGAAATTGGACGTCTCTGTAGAAAGTTCCAAAAGTGAACAATCATCACCTGGCCATTTTAAGGAGATGGATGAATTAGCCATAAGGTTTAAGAAATTTTACAAGAAGAAGAAATATTTAGAAATCCTAACTTCAAAGGAAGATATGATCAAAAGGGAAGTTGTAAGAAAGATCAGAAAAGAAGTGACAAGTATGATGATATAGGATTCTATGAATATAAGTAAAAGGGACATGTAAAGGTTGAATATCCCAAGATCAAGTAAAAAAATAAATATGATGACAAAGATAGAAAGTATAAAAAGTAAATTAAAGCAATGTGGAGTGCTTCTAAGGACAGTTCAGGTAACTCAGAATCTTCACATGATGAACAAGCTATCAAATCAGATATGTGTTTTATGAGAAACACATCTAAGGTAACACAATAATATCTTATACATAGTTCATATTATTCTGGTGATGAAAGTGATTCTAAAAATATTTATAAAGAATAAATGTTTGAGTACTGTAATATGCTTAAAGAGAGATGTAATAAACTAAAAGATAAATAAATGTATTCAAAGAAAAATATTCTATATCTTCAATAGTTAAATTTGAAAATATTATAGAAAGGGAGAAAATTGTTAAATTACACAAAGAAAAGAATGCACTAATGCTATATAACAAGAAATTGAAAAAGGACCATGAATGGTTTACTAATTGTGAAGATACTTTGGTAAAAATTCTACGTAAACATATTGATCCTAAATATACTATTGGTATTGGTTATCATCCTCATAAAAGAAATTATGGAAGAACCAATTTTGTTTCTAAATCCAGGACATACTGTTTTACTCCTAGTTTAGGAAAAAATTCAGCTAGTTTAAATTATGATACACTCTCTTCTATATCATTCTTTAATGTAACAAATAGAGATTATTTTTTAAGAACATTACATATTGCTAATAAGAAACTTATAAGGTAGATGTGGGTTCCTAAATAAATATTCACTAATATTACTAGACCCAAACAAATGTGGGTTCCAATGTCTGTTTTTGATTGACTATTCTTTAGGAAAATTGCTTAAAAAGATCCTATAAAATATTATGGTACATGGATAGTGGGTGTTCAAGACACATGATAGGGGATTATTCATGCTTCAAGAACTTGAAAAAAATTGATGGTGGACATGTCACCTTTGGTGACAATGCCAAAAGAAAAATCATTGGCCTTAGCCAAATCTGTAACTCTAACTCAGTTTAAATTTCCAAGGTACTTTTTGTTGATGGATTGAAATATAATATTCTTAGTATTTCACAACTATATTATGATGGATTTCATGTTAAATTTTAAAATAATGCTTGTAAAGTTTATAATTAAAAAATTAATTAGTGTTTTCTTCATTAAGAAATGAAAATGTATACTCAGTTTACATAGAGTCTTTAGTTTAAAAAATGCTTCATGTTTAAGAGTATTTCACAAATAATATTGGATTTGGCATAGGAAACTAGAACACTGTAATATTAACTCTCTTAGAAAGCTGAATAGAAAAGGCATAGTCATATATCTACCCAAAATTGAGTTTTTAAAGGATAAAGTGTATAATCCTTGTCAAAATAGAAATCAACAAAAAATTTCCTTCAAAACAAAGAAATAAGTGTCAACTTCTCATCCTCTTAAATTGGATCACATGGATTTGTTTGGATCATCTAATGTTTATAGTTTAAATGGGAGGCACTACATTTTTGTTCTTATAGATGACTTTTCTAGATATACTTAGACTTTATTTTTGGCTAACAAAAGTGAGGCCTACCCTAATTTTATTAAATATTATAAAACTGTAGAAAATATTAGTGGACATAGAATTAAATCCTTAAGAAGTGATCATGGTCGTGGGTTTGGAAATCAAGAGTTTGAATCCTATTACTCAAAAAATAGCTATTCATAATTTCTCAACTCCTATAACACCCCAAAAAAAGGGATTTGTAGAAATAAAAAATAGAACCTTGTAAGAGAATGCTAGAACCATGCTTAGTGAATATGACTTACCTATTTATTTTTGGGCTGAAGCTATAAATACAACATGTTATATTATTAATATAGTGTTGATTAGACCCATTATTAAAGGAACTCCATAAGAGTTACAGAACAATAGAAAACTCAAAGTAAGATACTTCAATGGTTTATGATTGCAAAGTATATATCCTTAATATGAAGGAAAATATTGAAAAAATTGCATCCAAGAGTGATGATGGAATATTTCTAGGATATTCAATCTCTAGTAAAGACTATAGAGTTTTTAACAAAAGAACTAAATGTGTGGAAGAGTCTGTCCATGTCAAATTTGATGAAATAGATCCACATGAGACTAAGACCACTCTAGAGAACCTGGATGATGATGTATAACATCTTGAAATTAATTCAAAATCCTCTAACCATGCTGTAAAGGAATCTATGAAAACTTCTAGTTCTAGAAATTCTTCAGATTCAAGTTATAATGAATTCAAACCTGTTGAAGAACCTCAATCCACTAGTCCTTCTTTTTCTAGAGCTATTAGAACTCTTAATAACCATCCCTTAGATGAAGTTTTATGAGATTTAGATAAATGATCTCAAACTAGATATTCTCTTATAAATCAAGTTGGACATCAATTCTTCTTATCACAACTTGAACCTAAAAATATTAATGATGCTATCAATGATGAATTTTGGATGATTCCTAGGCAAGAAGAACTTAATTTCTATAAAAGGAACAAAGTTTGGAAACTTGCTAGCCTAAAGAATCATTTACCATAGGTACTAAGTGGGTGTTTTGAAATAAGATAGATGAAGCTGGTAACATAGTTAGAAATAAGGCTAGATTGGTTGCACAAGGCTATATTCAAGAATAAGGAATTGATTATGAGGAAACTACTGCACCAATACCTAGAATTGAAGCCATTAGAATCCTTCTTGCTTATGCTTCACATATGAATTTTAAACTATATCAAATGGATGTTAAGAGTGCATTCCTAAATGGGTATATACCTGAGGATTACTTTGTTGAGTAACCCCTTGGTTTTACAAATACTCATTTTCCAAATCATATTTTAAAATTATCAAAAGAATTATATGGTTTAAAAGAAGAACCAAGAGCTTGGTATGATAAATTAAGTACTTTTCTTATTTCCAAAGGTTTTATGAAATGAATATTTGATCCTAGATATTTTATAAGTTTAATTTCCAATGATGTTTTAGTAGTTCAAATTTAGGCAGATGATATTATCTTTGGATCTTCAAAAAATTTGATATGTATTGAATTTTCTAAAATGTTGCAAAAATAATTTGAAATCAATTTAATGGGTGAACTAAAATTATTTCTTGGATTTTAAATCTTTCAAAATAAATATGGCATTATTTTAAATCAAAGAAAATATACTACAGATCTTCAAAAACGTTTTGTCCTGGATATCACTAAATGTAGTGACACTTAAATTAGTACAACATGTAAGTTGGATCTTGATGAAGATTGAAAATCTTTTTATCAAACCATTTATAGATGAATTATTAGAAGATTACTCTACTTTACTTCTAGTTGGCATGATATTATGTTTAGTGCATGTATGTCTGCATGTTTTCAAGAAAACCCTAAGGAATCCCATTTAAATTCTATTAATAGAGTTTTCAAATACCTCATGCATACACCCAATTTAAGACTATTCTATCCCAGAGGACAATCATTTTAGTTAGTTAGTTATTCTGATGTTGATTTAAGTGGTTTTAAGTTAGATAGAAAAATCACCTCTGAAACATGTCACTTTTTAGGGAAGTCACTAGTATCATGGTATAGTATGAAACAAAACCATATTGCATTATCTACTACTGAAGCAGAGTACATAGTTGTTGGTAGTTTCTGTGCACTAATTTTATGGATGAAACACACATTACTAGATTAAGGATATCAATTCAAAAATGTACCTGTAAATTATGACAATACAAGTGTTATTAACATCTCAAAAAATACCTTTTCACACTCTAGGACAAAACATATTGATGTAAGACATCAATTTTTGAGAGACCATTATAAAAATTGTGATATCACTTTGGAAATCATTGGAACAAAATATCAACTCACTGATATATTCACCAAACCATTAAATTATGAAATAATATATTACATTATACATAGGGAATGATAAATCTTAATTAGTAAGTGTACTATTTCACAACTTATTGTTTCACAGTTTACGGTTTCACATGTCATTGTCTTGAGATTACTACCTAACTCTTGTAGTTATATAGTTTACTGACTTAAAAGTTGTTGTTTAATGTTTAAGGTCTCACAGTTACAATCTCTCGGTTACTGTCTAGAACATACTATTTCAAACATATGGTGACACAGTTTTGAAGTCACACGGTAGAGATGACACCATGAAAACCTGTTACAGACTTACCGTGAAAAATTGTTAGGGTCTCACCATGAAAACCTATTATGGTTTTACTGTGAAAGTTTTTACTGGTCTCACCATAATGACAATTTATAATTTTATCTATATATTTTAAACTATATCACTGTAATTGATTATTTTATTCTTTTACTTTCCCATGCTTTTGAATTTGCGGTGCTCAAAATCCCTAAATGTTAAAATTGAAAGAAGTTTCACTTTTTTCTTCACCTGAGATCTCTTATCTCAAACTGTAAGCCTTCCATTAATGCTTCAAATATTTATCTCTCTCTCTCTCTATCGAACCTTCATTGAATTCCCAAAATGAAACGCCCATCTTCACCAATATTTGAGAAGCACAGATCAAAGAAGAATATGATAATAGCATCGAAAATAGTTCCTGAAGGTCCTCTAAATCCGAACCTTGTTGACAGAATAGTGGTGGTAGAAAATGAAATTGGCCCCAAGTGGCTTTTTTCAATAAGTCATTAGTATTGAATGCACTAAAAGAGTAGGGATGGCTGGATTTGTTCACAAAAGACACTTGGCCAATATACCCAAATCTAGTTTCTCCATTTTATCAGTTCATTCAATTCTCATTTGATATAGAAGATGGATTTATTGTGAGAATCTTGATCAATGGTCAATGATATACCTTTTCTTCGAGGTTATGGGCTGCTTGCATAATGATACCTCATGAGGGAATTTTTGATGACTACCAGAGAGGTCCTCCTATTCCCAGTGATATATTTGATTTAGAATAATCCTTGGGAATCATGATTGGATATAAAACAATGAGAAGAGCTATTACTGTGGAGCTAGATGGTGAAACTATACTATAGTTTATGTTTGTTCAGAATCTGATTACTCCAATAAAAATATATATTTCTACACTCAAGTATCATGATGTTTGTTTCATACGTCTTATGAATAATGGACAGAAGATTAACCTTTTAAAGTATGTTTACTTCATATGTGTGATTTGATAAAGAAATCCTCAAAGTCAACCTCCTTTTTCTACTCAAGGTTAATCTCTATTATGCTTCATGCTAAAGGGTTTGTTGGACTAGATGAAGAATTCATTAAGGACTATGAATTTTGTATCTCAACAGTTATAGTCAAAATAATGAAAATTAGTTGGAATCCATGGAGAAAAGCATGGGTGGGGGATAATGGTTGGGTTTATAAAAATTTGAACCTGGTTGGGCATTCTTCAAGACCTAATAAGATCTCTTATCTTGGTTTGGAACCAGATGAAATTGTTGACTATCTTGTTGAGGAAGAATAAGAAGAGGTAGTTTCGCCTATGAGGAAAACTATCCTAGATAAAGAATATAGTTGACATATTCCTCAAGTCATAATTTAGAATGAAGTACTTGTTCCTAAAGAAATTGTTGATTTGGAAGAAGAAACTGCTTTTAAAGAAGAATCTATTGTTTATGTAAGGGGAAAGGTTATTCTGGAAGATCATTTAGAAGAAGAACTTTCTCTTAAGAAAGAAGCTACTTCGGAGTAATACTTAGTGAAACAATATGCTCTTGAGATTATCCCATTTGATGAGGAAGGAATATAGAAAACCATTAAGTTTTCTAGAAATTAAATGTGTGAGGCTATTGGGGATGAAATTTTGTAATCAAATCAAACAACTAAATCACTTAGTCCTATGAGAGATGCGCTTGTTGAGGGGGAGCAGCACCCAAATCAGGAAATTGTTGATATGCCTAATCTAGTTGATCTAAGAACTATGGATACATGGTATAAATTCCCTAGATATTTTGATGTGGATAATTCCCAATAATCCTCAGTTAAAGGTATAGATCTATCTAATATATTTCAATTGAAATTGGTCTCTTATCTTGAAGTAATATCTACAAAAGAACCTGAGCCTATATTAGCTCCTATTTATGAACCTTCACAAGAACCTTCTACCTCAGTGAGTAGGGATGATTTGAAAGCCTTCGAAGCTACCTTATTATCTAGAGTTGAAAAGCTCATGAACAATCAACCTTCTACTATGAAAAACATGAGTGAAAAAGATGTTTCCTTATTGTTAGAAAAGATCATATGCTAGATTAAGAAAATAATGCTTCATGAAATTCAAGAGGTCAGAATTGAGAACAAACAGTTGGGTGGTGAACTGAAGTATCTCAGGGCAATGGTTGAAGATATGTTGAGAGTGTTGAAATCAAGACCAGATCATGTTGCTCATCCTGTTGAGGATGCTAGGTGTCATATTCTATAGGAAGTTGTCTCTCTAATTTAGCCTAACCTAACATCCTTAGCTGACAAGTTGGTTGAAAGAAAAAAGAAAATAGTTCAAGAAATGCATGATCTTGTTATTGGTCTCAAAAAATTGACTGATGAGTATAAGGTTTGTCTCTAGAAATTTATGGATCAACTAAAGTCCCTTACTTGAGCTGTTATAACTTTTAGTACCTTTGGATATTCATCTCAACCCTCCATGGATAGTGATCTGCTCATAATGGTTGTTAAGGAAGAACATCAATCAGTGCTTAGTGGATTTGACAAAGAGTCTCTATCTGTGGTTATTAAGAATTGATATAGAGTTCTTGATTTGGTAATATTTCATTCCAAGATTTCAAATGATCCACAGGAAGAAATTACTAAGAATGTGGATTTATACTTCTATAGGATTTTTTCTAAGCATGATATGGAAATCCATTTCATATACCTTGACGAGAATCCGAAAGTCCTCCTTGTCACTCAAGCTTTCAAAACTCAAGTTCAAAAGCTGAAATATTTCACTCCTTTGTTGGATAAGTTCATGGAGAAAAAATATGCCTTTGGTAATGCAATGCAGTATGGTGGTGACATTATTGCTGACTTGATCATGTTATTGAGGCCTTATCTTCATGTGCAAAGCACTGCTATTGTGACTCCTGCAGCTGCACCCTTGCGTCTTGGTTTTCCTCTGTCCTCAATCACTACCTTTGACTCTAACTCTATGTCTATCTCTCAGGCTCTAAGTCAAGTCAGACCTATTATCCTTGAACTACAATTACCTTAGTCATCCTCTCAACCTACCTTGGCCCCTTCTATTTTTGAAGGACCCCCTCTTCCATCTCTTTTAATTGGTTCTCTTCCTTCTTCCACTTCTACCAATGCTCATGTGTCTTCTCTTGATGTATCTACCTTGGGAAAAGAGAAGATAACCAGTGCTAAAGAATAGTGAACACTATCTTTTGATAGGGATGTTTTTTGCCAACTATTTATAATGACATTTATTTTTAAATATAATACACTATGAACTCTTATTGACTATTCTCATATTTACTTTTGTACTCTTTTTGATAATCCCAAAAGGGGGAGAGACATATACATAGAGGGACACATAGAACACTAAGAACAAATATCTCAATCATATAATTGTTTATCATAAAAAAGGGCGATATTTTTGGAATCTTCCTGTTTTAATCATGTTTTAATGATCACAAATCCTATATATCCTATTTAATCGATTTGAAGTCATGTGTAAAGATGGTTGATTTCATTATGCTTTACATAAATTTTCTCAAGATCTTAATTGTTATAAATCATGTTTGATTATTATATACTATATATAAATTTTGTCTATAATGATTTCTTTTATGAATGATTAAGTATAATTCATTCTGTGATTATTATTACATAAGTCTATATAGAGATATTTGGCCAAGTCTGAGAAACCATGAGTCTTCCACCTGTTATGGTTTATCTGGTGAAGGACCAGACACCGTGAACAAGACACCGTGAACCAGACACCGTGACCCAAACACTGTGACCCAGACACTTTGAACTTGACATCATGACCCAGACACCGTGAACCATACACCATGACCCAAACACCGAGAACCAGACATCATGACCCAGATATCATGAACCAAACAGCATGACCAGACATCATTTGATGTTTGGAAAAGGACCATACATCGTGATCCTAACACCGCATATGTGCTTCCGGTTCCTAGTCTTTCCATAACCATGACATCATAGTTGTCCAACCACTCAATGGAAAAGAAGAATACATTATTTCATGGTGACACTATTCCAAGTGACACCGTTTCCAGACAGACTGTGAAAACATTTCTTAATCTGTTTTGTCATTTTCAATTTAATTAATAATCGTCATATTTGTGTCTTTTAAATGCAATGACATAATTAATATTTCTTTGTCGACATGTCTCTTAATAGTACGAGGTATGAGGTGCAGCACACCTGCATCTAGTTGGCTCCAACACATGCACTCCAAGAATAAAACGATAAGTGTGGCCCTGAAAAGGAGTAGAGAAATAACCGCAGAAGCACGCACATTCTTGTGAAAAGAACATACACATGCAATAAAATAAAACTTAAGAACACATGAAGCATTAACGAATCAAAAATCTGGGATACCATATATCAAAATCAAGAACATATTTTCAATTAAAACTCCACAAAGAACATGAGTTAGTTCTAACTGGAAACCAAATCACCATACTTGCAATACTCTATTTTTAGCAAGAGGACTCGATTCTGGCATATGCTTCATCCAAGAAGACCAAAACTACACAGAATAACACCTAGGGCACTTCTAACATTATCTCATCATCCTTGCTCTGGTATGTACTATTTTTAGCTTTCGATCAGTGTGTTCTTGTCTGTATTAAAACACACATTGTCTCCTACACTATATTGCAGGATAAAACATATCATTTCCCTCATATATTTTTACACTTATTTAATCCCATAGATAAGTGTGTAAGAGGTCCTTGTGTGACCTGGAAGTTTATACCCACAAAAGACTGTAGAAGAGGCTGTGTGACCTGGACAGTATTTTTCACTATTGTTTACCCTGAACCAAAGTGTGGATCAAGTTTATTAATATAAATTTCTTGCTGTAAGGTGATCACCAAGTTGAGTGGATTAGGTCTCATCTTGAGACTAAACAACTTGTTTTATATCTACTATGTTGTTTAATTTATTTTTCTCTATATTACTATAAAATTCATAAATCAACAAGATTTACTTTGATTGTAAATCTTGGACAGAAGTTATAATTGTTTTTATTTATTAGAATAGCTTCAAAAAGTAATATCAATATATGATATTGAGATTACTAAGAATTAATAAATCTTCCAAGAAGTTATTTGAACTGTCAAACTTTCATAAACATATTACTTTGATTAACTGGGATGTATTTATTTTTATTGGGGAACCCTTTAAGAAAACATTTCAAAGAAGAATTTTTATAGATACTCAATCTCCCTTCTCTTGAGTAATCTACTCCGACCAACAACTTCAATTTCTAATATTACTCAACCCAAGAAAGTCTGGGTATGAAAATCTTTTCTTTTTTGATTTTTCTTTGTAGGAAGCATGCTTAAAGAGCTCTTATAAAATATTTTGTTACTTGGATTGTGAATATGAAAGACACATTCCATTGGATTACTCGAGCATCCATAATCTTATAAAGATTTATGGTGGGAATGCCACTTTTTGTTAAAATGCTAAAGGAAAAATAATTGGCCTTTTCCAAATTGGTAACACTAATTCAATTTTAATTTCAAAATTACTTTTTGTTGGTGTATTAAAGTAAAATCTTCTTAGTATCACTCAGTTATTTGATTATGGTTTCAATGTTAAATTTAAAAATGTTTTATGTAATGTTTTTTATTCTAAAAATGAATTAGTATTTACCACTTTTATAAATGATAATGTTTATACTATAAACATGGATTCTTTAGTTTCACAAAATTTCTCTTTCTTAAGTGTATTTTTTAATGAATATGTCCATTGACATGTGATATTATGTAATTGTAACACTCACTCACTTAGAAAGATTGTAAGGAAATGGTTACTCAAGGATATACCCAAACCTGAATTTCTAAACAATAATGTCTTCAATCATTATTAAAAGGAAAAACAACACAAAGTATCTTTCAAAACAAATAAATAAGTTTCAACATCTCAACCACTTGAGTTATTTCCCAATGATTTGTTTGGACCATCTAAATATTCATGTATTAATGCGAAGCTCTATGTCTATGATTTTATAGATGACTTCTCTAGGTATATTTGGACCTTATTTCTAGCTCAAAAAAGTGAATCTTGTTCTTATTTCACAAAGTATGTTGGATCTGTAGAGAACCTTAGTGGTCTTAGGATTGAAACCATAAGAAATTACTATGGCCTTGAGTTTGAAAATCAGGAGTTCGAATCTTTTTCCCAAAAAATGTCTACAGTCATAACTTCTCTTCACTTAAGGCACCCCAATATAATGAAGATGTTGAATGAATAAATAGAACCTTATAAGACATATCCCAGATAATGATTAATGAGTATTAATTACCAGTTTTCTATGTGCTGAAGTTGTAAATACATCTTGTCACATAATTAACGAAATCTTAATCAGACCAATTATTATGAAAAATACTTATGAGATTTTGAACAATTGGAAAACCAAATTTAGCTAATTAAAATATTTTGGTTTGAAGGTTAATATTATCAATACTAAGTAAAATCTTGACAAATTTTCATCCAAAGGTGACGAAATAATTTTAACACCCAAATGATTTTTTATGAAACATTTTCTTTAAATAATTTCTATTCTTCAGCACCTTTATTTTCATGCAATCATGAGTAACGAACCGAGAAATTACCTTATAATTAAATTACTATTATATCCTAGCTATTAGGATAGGGGGAATAATTATAACTATCTTATGAAAATGCATTGTGAATTCAGTGGCTATAAATTATTTATGAAAAATATAAATCAATTAGATATTTGTATTTTTGAGTGAGTTACTTTTGGTGATAAAATTAATGAGATATATATGGGTTATATACTTAATAAATTGTTTCTAATATTCATACAATTGATATTGTAGTCATAGGGTATGAATAAAACCCTATTTTGTGTATAAAATCCTATTTTTTATGTTTAATTTTACTCCATTGAATAGAGAACCCCATTTAAATTAAGATTTTGAAACATTAATAAATTTTATATATAAAAAAGAAACATGTTATTCTGAATTGGTGTATAAAAATTTACTTTGGATGAATTTATAAGATTTTTTTGATAACTTTCATGTTTTGATGAATAGTAAAAATACGCTAAATTTTAATTGAAAATAACATTTTTTATTGATATAATTTGTAAGGTTAAATTATATTATTGAATTGTTTCAAATGATAAATAGAATATATTTTTACCATTTAATATAATGGAGGCAATTGGAATTAATTTTACACAAAATTCATATGTAAAAACATTTCAATATTTTACAATATTTTAACATTTAAAATTTGTTTTCTCATTTCAACAATGGGATAAATATTAAATTAATTACTGAAAATTCTATGTTTTGAAGTTTAAAAAATAGAGTCCATATTTTGAATCATTTGGTCTAAACTATTTAAATAGGTTTATTTTATTTCTGGGAAATATGAATAGTAACTACTATAAATATTATTAACACGGTAAAAGCGTAAATCGGGTAATTAAGGGTAAAAATAATATTATAAAATTACCCTAAAACATGTATTAATATAATTTGATGATTTTAATTTTCCCTAAAACATACTTGGGTCGAAATGATATCCATTGGAACCCACTTGGATAATATTAGGACATTTAATTTATTTTATTTAAAGAAAAGTGAAATATGTCTCACTCAAACTTTAATATTTAATTTTTATTAATATAAGCTTATACAGATGAGAAATTCGATTATAAATACTCGTTTTAAAGATAAAATATTTTTATTTTCCATGAAAATTTATTTTAAATTTTTAAGAAATAAATATTTACCTTAAAAACTTATACTTGGATGATAAAAAAATTAATTAATTGATGAGAAATCAATAAAATAATTTTTATTAAAATATTAATAACCATAAAAATGAACAAAAACTTTACCAAACCTTATTTTTCAATTATATATTTACCATAATCATCCAAATATCTACTTATTAACCATTTTGAGGCTTATAGAAGATATTATGACACTTTTATTATTTTATTTAATGTGAAGATAAATTTGTCATATTCTTGTTTTAAAAGTGTATAGAATTTTTAATGTTGGGTTTTTTAGAATATAAATTTGAAAAAAAGTATTATTATGAAATCTAATGTATTTATATACATCATATGTTTTTATTCATTATTTATTCAACAAATAAGTATATTAAATAATTACACAAAATTGAGGTAGTAATTGTTTTATTAATGAATAGATTAAAAAAATGTAATTAAAAAATATTTTAATAACTATAATTTGGGATAATTATTTTTTCAAATGAATTTTCTATATCAAATTGTCCCACTAGGTATATAATAAAATATTTTTATCGAGGTTAACTTATTATTATTTTTTTAAAAAAATACATGGAATAAATTATGTCAAAATTGTCACTATTGATATTTGTCAAAATAAGGTTTTCTTAAATTATTTTAAAATCATTATACATTTTTTTAAATAACTAATAATTATGATATTTCCTAATATTTTATAATGTATTCATTTGTTGTCTAATGGATTTCCAATAAGTAAATATGTCACCCTTTTAATACTAAAATATTTGTTAACCAAGTTAAAAATAAAATAGAATAACTAAGTGTTAATTAAAATGATAATGATTAAATTGAAATAAATAGTAGCCTAATTTTTTTGTTAAGATTAAATACCCATCTCATATAATTTTCAAATTGGGAAATTTTTGAGGTTTTTAAGTGGGGTTTGATTTTGTTATAAATTTATATTTTTTTGGTTCCAAAAAGTGACCCTCACATGAATTATAAAAGGTCACATCCTCCCTAAACTATTCACTTAATTTTGAGCCTTCATGCTTGAAAATAATCTACCCATTTACATTATCAAATTATATAGAAACATTTTATATATCATTGTCTTCTTCAAATATATACTCTAGTGCTTTAAGAGAAGATTTAGAGGAGGCCCGTTGAAGAAGAGGTTATATCATTTACTGATTCTTTCAAACTTCTTTCTTATTATTCCACCACATGAGTTGTTTCATTATAAATTAATAAATATAGTAGAACATGTATAATGAGAGGTTATTATTATTATGAAACAACTCTATTTCACCATCTACCGATCCTATGAAAAATGAAATCACTACGTGTGCGTACATACGTCTTACCGTCTCCACACCGTGGTACAATCCATTTTTCACCACCACATTACATGGATGGGTTTAATGATGGAATTAGTAAATATATATATGATTTATAGAAAATTATATTTATTCTAAGATAATATACTCCATCCAATTTAATAACATTCAACAATTAGTGTAATGATATCATTGCTTGTGCGTACGTACAGCTTACCATCTCCACGCTGTGATGTGATTCATTCTACATAATATTCATTAAATAATGATTATATAAAATAATTTAATTAATAAATATGATATATATAATACTAATACCTTGTTTTAAATTATATAACTATAACCTAAAAATAGGAATAAGAACTTATTCTACAAAACATGCACAAGAACACAAAGTAGTTAATACCTGAATATCGAGTAATAATGAAATGTTACTAACAAATGGATTATAATATAATAGAAAATATTACCATAAAAATGATTAAGATTATAGAATAAATTAGTAAATTTATTTAAATCGTTATACAGAAGGCTTAGGTATATACAAATCATATAAGACCTAAGGTAAGGGATAATTCTGCAATCTCATTATTTTCCAAGATTGTTTATACTTAAGTATTTACTAGGATATATTTCTCATCAACATACATGTTTCATAAATATACAATATTATTTCAATTATTATATTATTTATTAAATCCAATTTTAACCATTGGTTAATTTTTACTAAACATTATGAAAGGATTCATTTATCGTTATTCGATTTTAGGTCCTTTTTGACTTCTCCAGAAAACGTTTTAGGAGAATGTTTTTTTACTTATAAGGAATGGAAAAAATTACAATTTCATAATGCATTATTTCCTTAAATATTCCCCTACAAGGTTACATGTTTATTTTCACAAAAAATGATTTCTTCTAAAATCGTGAGGCCTTTTGAGGAAGGAAATCATTTTTTAAGAAGAAAGGATGTTTTCCTCAGAAATTAAATTCATGTGGTTTATGAAAATTATTTTCCATCTAAGATGACACTATTTGAATAGGGTTATATTTCTATACGTGTTATTACTATGATTTTTTTGGGTTTATGATGTAATTTTATTTAGGAAAAAAAAATTTTTATATCAATTATGATGGAATGATGTTTAAGAAACCCATTTTATTTCATGGGTTATGCTATGGTGAATGTTTTTATGTTTTTGTGGAACACGTAAGAATGGTTTCATTATGAGATGGGTTGGACCTATATCTCCCTCCAATTTATTGAGTAAAGATTTATATCTCATGATATATATATATATATATATGACTGGAATGTCAAGTAAATCAACTTCAGTAATACCGGGTTGGAATAAGGTGTGTATTTAGTTCAGTAATGGACTTTTTCTAATAATATGGTCTCAGAATCGATCCTTGACTAATGTGAAATGATTTTCTTTTCTTATGTGTGTATTACACAAAAATTAATCTCTTAAGTTATGGATATTGGGATCACATTTCAATTTTTTGATTTATCCCTTAACATTATATTATGATCTTTTATATCCAGGATAAGATTTTTAAATTTTATATTCTTATGATTATGACTTGATTGATATTATCCTTGTTTACCCTTATTGAGAATTTGAGCTCACCCTTTCATATGTTTCTTTTCCCCATGTCGTGATTAAGGGTATTAAGTATGATATGTCAAAAAGGTCTCTAGTTATGAAGAAATAAGTAAGAGATAGTGTGGATGTTTTATGAACCAGTTTTTTATGTTTCCCAGTTTCTAAGGACAAAAAACCTATCTAGTCCTGGCATGGTTTTTTTGTTTTGTAATAAATATTCTACAATATTGAAGTAATATCTATATGTAATGTATGGAATGTTATAGTCTATATAAAAGTAAAGGTATAGTTAACATTTTGAAACTAGGACGAGAGAACCTTAGTAAGAACCATAAGGATATGTCTAATTATAGGTTAAAATATTATCCTGGTGTTTTTGATATGTTCATGATTAACCTAAGATAAAACCTAAAGTTTTCTAAATTGAAATTTTATTCTTGAATTATGTGGTTTTCCCATTATTATTAGTGTTTCCCATACTATGATTGTTTGTTTTAGTCAATGGATGGAACCCGAAGGAACTACGTTAATGCTGAATGCGAAGAGAAATGCAATGATTGTCCCCTTGAGAAACCAAATGATATGGGATATGGAATGAAATGATTTATAGCCATGATCACACCACTTTCTCAAGCTATGAATAATTCTGGACTTCCAAATGAGAAAAGGAGGGAGCAACACTCTATTGAATCTGGCATGAGGTAGCATCCACCTTCATTCAGTGGGTTTTCTGATCCATTAGTGGTTGAACAATGGATTAGTACCACTAAAAAGATATTTATATTTCTATAATGCTATGAAAATTATTAATTCATCTTAGAAGTATATCATTTTGAGGGTAAATATGATTAATTGTGAAATATTATCAAGAATATGATGCAAATAGATGAAATTGAGTCCATGGAATGGGATGAGTTCAAGAAATTATTTTTCAATAAGTGTTTTCCTCGTATTATTTGAACAAAGACTGAGAAGGAGTTCCTTGAACTTAATAAAAAGGATGATGAATTTTTTGGTACCTACAATGAAAATTTTACTACAAATGAAAGGTACGCTTCTGGAATTATTATCCAACCTGAGAGTAAAATTTACCGAATCCTTATTGTCTTAAAACTAAGTCTATAATGAGAATTAGTCATAAGGGCCTTCAATATCTACAAGGAAAATTTTTTATGTTCTCTCATGGTTGAGATAGATATTAAGTAACCCATTATTTATATGGGTTTGATAAAAAGAGAAAAATGTAATTAAAAGGAAAATCTAAAGACCACACTGAAAAGAAGATGAGTTTTTCCTTATTCTCAATGTGTGGAAAGAAACATAGAAGGAATTGTCTTTAAGGGACTAGTAAATGTTTTAACTATAAAAAAGAAGGTCATTGGGAAGTTGAATGCCAAATTTATTGGATAAAGATGTCTAATGATGCGAACAAAGAAAATGCTACACAAAATGCACCTTTTACACTTATATGTTACAAATGAAAGGAAATGGGTAATTATTCCAATCAATGCCCTAATACAAGGGTTATTCATGATGATCGATGTAAACAAACTCTTAAGGCCAAAGAAAATGGAAATTTTCCTGAAATCACTATTGGTGAAGCAGAGTTAGATAATGAAGTGGTTAAAGGTACACATAACATCCACTCTAAAGTAGTAAATGTTTTATTTTATTCAGGATCCAGCCACTCTTTTATTTCCAAATAATTTTCTAAGGGTGTCACCATATTACCTCAATAATTTGAAGTTGATTTAACTATGAAAACTCTTGATGAAACAATAGTCACATAAAATGTTTTTATTTCTTCTCCAGTTGATGTTTTTTGGAATGTGATTCATAGAAATCTTGTGATCCTTCCTATAGTATAATTTTATGTGATTATTGGAATGGATTGGATTTCAATATATGGAGATCATTTCAATTGTCATGTAAGGGAAGTCACATTTAATATTATAGATTAATATATGATATTCTATCGATGAAAGGATGAATGTAACCTTATAGTAGAAATTTCATCAATATTATGGGTCTTGATTCCTATAAATTAATGTTATTTATCTCAACTGGTTAGGGAGAAACTCATGATTAAGAATACACCCATTGTACTGGAGTTTGATGATGTATTTTTAGAGGAATTTCCAAGTCTTCCAAAAAATCAGAAGTTGAGTTTTCAATAGAACTCATTCCGGGTTTTACACCTATTTCAAAGAAACCTTATAGAATGGACCAAATTAAGTTGTCGAAATTGAATAATAAACTCCAAGGTAATATTTATAAGGTTTTCACGCTCCCTAGTGTATCGCCTTGGGAAGCACCTATTCTATTTGTTAAGAAGAATGATAGATCAATGAGACTCTTCATTGATTATTGAGAACTTAAAACGATAACTATCAAGTACAAATATCTTATTCCCCACATTTATGACTTATTTGAGGAACTACGTGGAGCTCAAAACGTTTCCAAGATTGATCTTCATTCAGTATTGTATTAATTCTGGGTCCAAAAGGAGGATATACCAAAGGAAAAATTCCATATGTGGTAATTAAAAAATGAATTTATAGTGATGTCATTTGTTCTTACTAATGCCACCACTATCTTTATGAATCTAATGAATATAGTCTTTAGAGACTATCTTGATTAGTTTATTGTATCCTTTAGAGATGATATTATTGTCTTTTCAAAGGGAAAGGAAGAACATCTAGATCTCTTGATAATTTTATTGAAGTCCCTAAGAAAGGATAAGATTTATTCCAAAATTTCAAGTGTGTATTTAGGCTTCATAAAGTTTCATTTTTGGTCACATAATCTCAAGATAGGGGATATATGTGAATCTAGCAAAAAAGAGGTTATTATAAGATGGTCAAGACTGACAATGGTAACTGAGATCCAAAATTTTCTTGGCTTTTCTAGATATTATCAACGTTTTGTGAAAGATTTTTCTCGATTATCTAATCCACTCACCAAGTTGACTCTGAAAGGAGTTATGTTTTTTATGGAGGAATGTGAAGATAATTTTAAAGATCTAAAAGAACGTTTATCCAGTGCACAGGTGCTCACATTACCTTGTATTAGAGAATGGTTTTTTATGTACAATGATTCATCCAAGGAGGGTATGCGATGTGTTCACATGAAAAATGATATGGTGATAGATTCTTCCTCACAACAGTTGAAAAGTCATGAGAAAAATTACTCATCTCATGATTTGAAGTTAGTTTTAGTAATCTTTGAATTAAAGATATGGATAAATTATCATTATGGTGAAAGGTGTGATATTTATAATTATCATAAAATTTTAAAGTATATTTTCACACAAAAGGAGCTTAATATGTGACCAAGAAGGTGGTTGTATTTGATTAAATATTATGAATGCTCAATACCTTACCACCCTAGGAAAGTTAACAAGGTCGCAGATGCTTTGAGTCGAAAAGAACATGCTAGCTTATCCATGATGAGGATCATGAAAATCTAATATTTATGGATTTTAGAAGGATAGATCTGTAAATTTTAATAGAATGGGAGCAATATTATCTTTCTCAAATGCATTTTTAACTATATATACAGGTGACTATTAAGGAGTCACAGAAGGAAGATGTAGAGTTACAAAACTAGTGTTATGTTCCTGAATTCAACCGGGATTTTAATGGAATAATAAAGTTTTGAAACCATGTTTGTATTCCTACAATACAAGAATTAAATAAGGAAAAATTGGATTATTCTCATAGTTCATCATATTTTATTATACCTAGAAGCACAATGATGTACAAGGACCTGAAAGAGTATTTCTAGTGTAATGGCATGAAAAGAGATTTCATCAAATATGTCTCTCGATGTTTGGTTTTTCATCAAGTTAAGGATAAGAGATATAATTCTAAGGGGATGTTACAACCATTACTCATACTAGAATGGAAATTGTAAAAAATCACTATGGAATTTATTTTTGGAATTTACCAAAACATCGAAAGGCCATAAATCGATATGGGTTATAGTTGATCGCCTTACAAAGTCAGTACACTTCATTTCTATTAGATTGTATTTTTCTCTTGATCATCTTGCTAGGATATATGTAAAATAAGTGGTAATATTTCTTGGATTACCACTTTCCATTATATATGATTGGGATCCTATGTTTACCTTGATGTTCTAGTGAATTCTTTAGTATGATCATGATACAGAGTTAAGTTTCATCACTAGTTAGTCTGAGAGGACATATCAAACATTGGAAGACATGTTGAGAGATTGCACTTTGGATTTAAAAGGTTGTTGGGATAAACACCTACCTTTGATAGAATTTTCCTACAATAATATGTTTCAATCAAATACTTAGATGGATCCTTATGAAGCCCTCTATGGAAAAAAGTGCAGAACTCCAACTTGCTGGGATGAAGTTGGGAAACGAAATCTATTAAAACTTGATCTTGTTGATAAAATGGTCGAAAAGGATAGATCTATTCGACAACACATAAGAGAAACTCAGAGTCCACAAAAAAGTTATGCTGACAGCTGAAGAAAATCCCTAGAGTATGAAGTGGGTGATAAGGTGTTCCTATAAACATCTCCCTGGAAGAGAGTAATGAGATTTGGAAAGAATTGAACGGTGAGCCCAAGGTATATCAACTGTTTTGAAATTATGGATCATGTAGGGAAGGTAGCTTACTGATTGGATCTTCTAAAAAATCTCTCACAAGTTAATTATTTGTTCCATTTATCTCTCTAGAGAATGTACATACCTAGTCATCCACATGTACTAAGCTTAGAAGTTATACCGATGGAGAAAGATCTTTTTTATTAAGAACAATCAATAGAGATTCTAGATCGTAATGAAAAAAGTTCTATGAAAAAAGAACACTCATTTGGTAATTGTTTTATGGAGGAACCACCAATTTCAAGAATCTACAAGGGAACATGAGGATATAATGAGGAAGAGGAATCATCATCTGTCTATTTCCTAGTGAAAAAGTTTTAGGGGAAAATTCAGTTTAAGGGGGATATAATCTAACACTATGATGTTTTTTATGAAATATTTTCTTTAGATAATTTTTATTCTTTAGTAGATTTTTTTTCATTAAATTGTGAGTTTAAACAAACTGCAAGATTCCCTTATTAAAAAATTATCATTACAGCCTAGATGTTAGGTTATAGGGAATAATAATAACTTACTTATGAAATGCATTCTGAATTCATTGGGTAACAATTATTTATGAAAAATATAAATCAAAAAGATATTTTTATTTCTAAGTGAATTATTTTTGGTAATAAAATAAATGAGATATATATGGGTTATATACCTAATAAAATATTTTTGATATTCATCCAATTGATATGCCAGTCATAGGGTATGAATATAACCCTATTTGATGTACAAAAAAATATTTTTTTAAGTTTAATTTTACAACATTGAATATAGAACCCATTTTAAATTAATATTTTGACACACTAATAAATTTTATATGAAAACATAAACATGTTATTTTAAATCTGGATAGAAAATTTTAATTTGGATGAATTTATGATATTTTTCAGATAACTCTCATGTTTTGATGAATTGAAAAAATATGCTAAATTTTAATTGAAACTAACTTTTTTCATCGAAATAATTTTTATGGTTAAATTATATTATCTAATGCTTTCAATGTATAAATATAATATATTTTTACCATTTAATATAATATATGTCATTTGAATTAATATGACATTAAATTCTTATGTCAAAACATTTCAATCTTCTTCAATATTTTATCTTTTAAAACCAGTTTTCTTATTTAAACAATGGGATTAAATTTGAAATTTAAAAAATGGATTATATATTATGAATCAGTAGGTCTGAATTATCTAAATAGATTTATTTTATTTTTGTGAACTAAAAATAGAAACTTTGGTAAATTTTATTAACAAGGTAAAAGGGTGAATCAAGTAATTAAGGGCACAAAATAATATTATAAAATTGCCCTAACACTTTTTTTAATTCAATTACAGGATTATAATATTCCCTAAAACATAATTGGGCCGAAATGGTATCCATTGGAACCAACTTGGATATGATTAGGACATTAAATTTATTTAATTTAATGAAAAGTGAAATATGTCTCACTCAAACTTTAATAATTGATTTTTTTTAATATAAGGTTATAAAGAAGATAAATTCAATTATATGTTCTCATTTGAAATATAAAATATTTTTATTTATCATAAAAAATTATTTTAAATATTTATTAAATAAATATTTTCCTCCAAGACTTACACTTGGATGATAAAAAAAATTTACTAATTGATTTGAAATCAATAGAACTATTTTTATTAAAGTATTAATAACCATTAAAAGGACCAAACACATGACCAAAGCTTATTGGTCGAGTATATATTGAACATAGTCATCCAAGGGTCAACATACTATTGATTTGGAGGCTTATATAATAGATTTTGAAACTTGTACTATTTTATTTAAGGTGAAGATAAATCTGTCACATTCATGTTTTAAAATAGTATCTCATTCTTAATGTTGGGTTTTTTAAAAGATAAATTCGACTACAAGTATTATTATTAAATCAAATGGATTTATCTTCAACATATTATTTCATTTTTATTTTTTATTCAAAAAATTTGTTTATTAAATAATTGTACAAAATTGAGGTAGTAATTATTTTATTAATGACGAGATCAAATAAATGTTATTAACAATATTTTAATAAATATTATTTGGGATAATTATTATTTCAAAGGAAGTTTCTATACTATATTTACCCCTTATGGATTTAAAAAAATATTTTTATCATTTTTAACTTCTAATTTTTATATTTCTAAAAAACTATGAAATAAATAGTGTCAAAATTGGCACTGTTGATATTTTTTCAAAATAAGGTTTTCTTAAATTATTTAAAAATTATAAAAAAATTTAAAAAAATATATAATAGTTATGATATAGTCAAAAATGTTCTGAATTATTCATTTATGGTTTAATTTACTTCAAATAAGTAAATATTTTACCCTTTTAATATTGAAATATTTGTTACACTAGTTAAAAATTAAATAGAATAACTAAGTGTTAATTAAAATGATAATGATTAAATTGACATAAACAGTTGCCTAAAATTTATTAGTTTATGAGAACAAAACCCTATATCATATCATATTCTAAACTAGTACATTTTGGAGGTTTTTAGTGTGGTTTTATTTTTTTTTAATTAATATTTTTGAGGATTCCAAAAGTTCCCCTCACCTCAATTATCTAGGGGAACTTCTTCCCTCAACACTTAAATTTATTTGTAGACTTCAAGATCAACTATACCCAACCCATATACCATATAATATTTCCTAGAAACATTCTAGAGGTATTGGAATTATTGAAATACCAACTGTAGTGCACTAAGAGTAGATTTAGAGGAGGCACGTCGAAGAAGAGGTAATATCATTTACTGATTCTTTCAAACATATTTATTCTTCTTCCACATCAATAGTTTTTTAATTATAAAGTAATAACTCCAATAGAACTTATATACTAAGAGATTATTATTATTATGAAACACCCATTTTCCACCTTCTACCCATCATATAAAAATGAAATCACCACGCGTGCATACATACGACTTACCATCTCCACGTCCTGGTGTAATCCTTTTTTCACCACCACCTTACATGGATGGGTATAATGATGGAATTAGTATATATATATGATTAATATAAAATTATATTTATTCTGAGATACTATACACCAACCACATCAATAACATTCCACAATTATGTGAACGATATCATCACTTGTGGATACGTACGCCTTACCGTCTCCACGATGCGATGTGATTCGTTCAACATAATATTAAAAAAAATAATGAATATATAAATGAATTTAATGAATAAATATGATATATATTATACTAATAGAATTATTTAAACTTTATAATTATATTCTGAAAGTAGTAATAATAATTTTTTAGACAAAGCATGCATAAGAACACAAAGCAGTTACTACACGAACAATGAGTAACAATGAAATGTTGCTAACAAATGGATGAAAATATAATCATAAATTTTATAATAAAAATGATCATGATTCTGAAATAAATCTATAACATTATTTAAATCATTATATATGAGGTTTGAATACATATGCAGTATATCAAACCAATGGTATGGGATAATTTTGCAATCTCATTATTTTATGAGATTGATTATACATAGGTGTTTACTGGGGTATATTTATCATTCACATCCATGTTTCCTAAATATAAAATGTTATTTATATTATTATACTATTTTCTAAAGACAATTTTACCTTTTGGTTAATTTTTATTATATTTAATTAAATGAATCTTTTTTCATTAATCGAATTGAGGTAATTTTCTACTTTTCCAGCAAGGGTTTGAGGAGAATGTTCTTTTACTTATACTGAATGAACAGTTTTTCACACTTTTAAAATTCCTTATTTCCTTGAATATTCCCCTAAAAAATTAAATGGTTATTTTCACCCAAAAAAATTATTCTAAAACTGTGTGGATTTTTGTTGAAGGAAAATGTTTTTGAAGAAGAAATGATATTTTCCTCAGGAATTAATTTAAAGTGTTTTCTCAAAATTATTTTCCATCTAAGATGACAATCTTTAAATAGGGTTATATTTATATTATCTAATTACTATTATTTGATTTTTTATGATGGAATGTTATTTTGTAAATCCATTTTTTTATGTCAATTATGATGGAATGATGTTTAAGAAACCCATTTTATATCATGGGCTATGCTATGGAGAATGTTTTTATATTTTTGGGGAACATGTAAGAATGGTTCGATTGTTAGATGGGTGTGACCTATATATCCCTCCAATGCATTGGGTAAATATTTATATATCATGAGTTATACAAGACTGTAGTGACAAGTAAACCAGGTTTAATAATATATGGTTGGACTGTGGAGTGAACTCAGTTCAGTAATGGACTTTGTCTACTATGATGGTCTCAGCAACGATCCTTGACTAATATGAAATGATTTTCTATTCTTATGTTTGTATGAAATGAAATTTAATGTCTTATGTTATAACTATTGAGATTACATTTTACTTTTATGGTTTACCACATGACATGATATTATGATCTTTTATATACAGGATAAGATTTTCAATTGTTATATTCCTTTTATTATAACATGATTGATATTTATATTGTTTACCTTTTCTAAGAATTTGATCTCACCCTTTAATATGTTTATTTTCCCTAGGTCATTAGGAAGGGTATTAAGTAAGATATTTCATACAAAGACTCTCTTTATGAATAAATAAGCTGGAGAAAATGTGTTATTAACCAGTTGATTATGATTCCCTGTTTCTAAATACACTAAATCTATATGGCCTTGGTGTGGTTTTTGTTATGTTATGTAATAAATATTCTTCAATATTGAAGTAATATCTAGATTTCACTATTGGAAAAGTGCCATATACCCATGATTTGAATCTGTGGGTATAGCCCTTCAAACTGTCGGTATAGGCTATACCCACGGTTTGATCAACTATAGGCTCCCAACGTGTCAGGATTTCCCTATACCCACGGTTTTATAGAAACTGTGGGTATAACCCACTGAAATTTCAATTTACCCACGGATTTAGTAAACCATGGGTATACATCTATGCCCACGGTTTACAGAACCATAGGTATACATTTTTATAGCCGAGACTGATACCCACAGTTACGTAAACTAAGGGTACAGAGGGTTCTATAGCAGTATATTAAACCACAGTTTAAAAACTGTGGGTTTAGAGGGTTCTATGGCAGCATATTTACCCACGGTTTAATAAATGTGGGTATTGAGGGTTTTGCAGCAGCATATTTACCTACAGTTCTCAAACTATGGGTGTAGATTGTTTTTCCATAAATAGAAACTACCCTGCTGGACTGACCCCCTATAGCCCTCTCTTCCCCCTTGGAAAGACCCCCCCCCCATCACACCCCCTCCCCCTGTCAACACTAACACTCTACCCTATGGACAGAACCCCCTTTCACACACCCTTCCCTTAGACACCCCCACTGGACACCCCCTAGACCCCCCCCCCCCCCGATACCCCCTTGGACCCCCCCTGGACACCCCCCCCCCCACTAGACCCCCTGGACACCCACCTCCAATTCAACCCCTGACCCTTCACCCCCACTACCCCCTTCACCCCCAACCTTCACCCCCCCCCCCCCTCCCCCACCTAAACCACCACTATCCACCCCTCCCCCCTCCACACCAGCACACTCACTACGCCCCCTCCGGGACACCCCCCTGTACCCCCAGTACCACCTATACCCAGAACCCCCTCCCCCCTACACCTAGCCCCCACCCTACACCCACCCCAACCCCCCCCCCCCCACTACCCCCATCACCCATCACACCCCCACTCTCCCATCTGGACAGAACCCCCTTACACACCCCCCTTGGACACCCCCTGGACCCTCCCTGCACCCCTTTCCCCCTTCACACCAATTGCCCCCTCCCCCCAACCTTCACCCCACCACTACCCCGCCCCAACCTACACCCCCACTGTCCACCCCCCCTGCACCCCCAATACCACTTGCACCCAAAACCCCCTCCCCCCTGATCCCAGGCCCCACTACCCCTTGCACCTAGACCCCCCCCCCCCCCCACCCTGCTCCCCCACTACCCCCTACACCCAGCCCCCCTCCCCTGCACCGCCACAACCACCTGCACCCATACCCCCTGAACCTATCCCCCCCTCCCTACATTAAACCCCCACCCCCTGTGAAACCACTGTGAAAAAATGAAAACCAGCATGAAAAAACAATGGAACCACAATTCATTGTTTTTTCCAGTTAAAACATCAGATGAGTTGGCCGAAGTGTTCAAAGTATAAATAATTTCTTATCAGAAAAGTCCTAAATAAATCTTTAATGAAAAATCATCACAATAATTTATCTCTTATTGAAAACAAATAAGGTCTGATAGAGGATGAAAAAAATATATAAGATGATTCTGAGTATACTAAGGAATCATTTTTAAACTTTTAATAAGTAAAATATATTTCCCTAAAGTGGCTGCCACTATCTATGACTTACCTTTCTAGTTCTTTGAAGAAATATTACATTTCCCTTGCCACTAATTGGAATCCACCTCCTCCTATGCATCATATTTCATTTCATCTTTACTGTGATTGGATGATTTTATGTAGTTATTGTAATGGGAAACTGAGTCATGAAAGATAAAAAATAGAGGCCATGGGTAGGACTTGGGCATATTAGACTACCATGGATTTCTTCTTCAAGAATATGGACCTTTGAGAAGAGATGAGATGTAATCATACTTACATCCCAATGACGAGAACACACTATGGGAATTCAGAACATTATTTTGATTCAATCATCTCTAGGTTTTAATCCCACGTGATTCGTGATCGAAGTGAGAAACAATAGATAGTAGTATGTTGGACACAATGCACGAGAGCATGTCTATACGGGGCGTACACATTAAAGTTTCTCATTGAGGTGTAAGATTTACCATCCCATGGTGGATATGGTATGGAGATGAGGCCATATAAGGGAATACTATGTATCCCAGTTTTGGTAGGAATTAATGTTATCATAGTTCACTTATCCCCTGACCTACTGATGGGTTGTGTTGGATGATCATGATCAGAGACTTTTTCATTATCTGTGATGTTCTATTAATGTTAGGAGCTTATAGTTGGATGGATTCACTTTTACATGGTGATTACACAGTAAGGATTCCTTATTATTGGAGACATATTATATTATTTTAGTAATCAGGGATTACGTATTGAGGTTTCCTTTTAAACTCCACTTCTTTATCTTTTGATAGATTAAGTTTGGTGGTGATGACCATTAAAATTCTACCCAAGAGCATGACGTTGGTATGGTCACAAGATTGTTTAACCCAATCTCATCAAGGGAACTTCCCTTATAAAAGGTTTTTAGAGCCTAAGGTTCCCGACCGAGGTCCACATGGCATGAGTACAAATGGGTCTTTCGGACAACGTGGGCATGTCATAAGGGATCTTCCTAATATGTCTTGGATTCTTGTTGGAAATGTCTCGATTGTATGCCTGAGATATTTGGGCTGTCTAACTATTCTGGAAAAAAATCAAATGGTGTCCTCTTGACATGTTCAAGATGAATTGAATGACCTTAGTTTTCATGCATAAGATCTTCCACATGACCAATGTGGACATGACCAGAGTCTAATCATCAACTCCAAAAATTTATAGTAGCTCATGATCTGATATTACATTATCAAATTGGTTATGAATACAAATTTACATTTATTAATCCCAATGCATTATCATTTCACATCCTTTTATACACATAGCATTTTCAGAATCAATATATATTTCATAGTCTCCCATATATGCTCATTATAAATTCCAATGTCCTAGATCCTTATTCATGGGTATTCATAATTCATTTCTAGACATTCTTAATACCTACCTAATTATCCTTATTTCCTAGGCCTTCCCATGGTTTAGACATAGACTCTAACATAGGAATACTAGGATGGACTAAGGTGGATGGGCTACGCCCACAGGCGAGAATAAGTGTCTGGGCATCAAGGAATCACCACTCAGGAACGATTTCCACCAAAAACAATTAATTAAAATAGAAGCATAAAATAAATAAATTTTTGGGATGAACCATCTTTATTTCAGACATCCATGCCATAGGAAAAGAAAACAAACAGAAGAAACATAGTAAAAGTAGACAAAAATGAAATGCACTATCAATCCCTTAACTACCCCAATCTCCCTCACATGCAAAGAAAACCGCATAGCCACCTCCAGTGCCCTTCTGGCCTCATTCATAGAATATAAGTGCCCTCCGTCCGTAGAAAGTAGTAGAAGGCCTATGTGGCCGATGTGATAAAGAAATTAAAACAAAAACTCAACTATAACATACATGTCTCTTATGATTAAACAAGTCACCACCCAACATATAAGAACCACAATGCAACATGGGTCTAATCATGTTCTTGTAAGCAAGGGGTGAACATATCCATGCTTCAAAATGATACTGTCAAATAGTAGATATCAATACACCCTTATCTTCTTGTTTCCCTGCACATGTACAGAATATAATTAATATGATTAGAATACGAATTGAAAGGAGTTTAAACTGTATGCATAATTAATTTCCATAATTTAAACTGGTTATAGAGTTCATTATGCATACACATTCATTTCAATTCAAATTGAAATGTGTTTCTTTTATTGTGCTATAATCAGTTTGAATATAATATTCATTGTATTTTAAAAAATACACACACATTTCTTACTAACTACAATCATAGATAGAAAACAACCATGATAATTCTTTGAAAGAACACGTAAAAACACACCTTAGTGAAACATACCTTCAAGAAAAACAAGATACATGGAATCTCATACCTACAACCTAGCTACAAATAACATCATGAAACCAAACACATTCAAATCTCCAGTCATACATGAGCTTATAACATCTCCATGAACACTAATTTGCGTATCCAAAAAACAAAAAAATGAAAAAAAACCATGGCTGTATAAAAATAATTACCTTGTATACTTTTTTACCTCTAAAGCTTAGTTGTCTATCATGAACATCATGCTTTAGGGCATTGACAAGATTAAATGAACTGTCATAATATTTCAGACATCCTGAAAAATCATTACATTTTAACTTAAATGATAAACAAAAGAAGCACATGATTATCGATGTATCAATGTCATCATATAACATGTTCCATGTTTTACACAAAGTGTGAGATTACATCTGATCTGGAATAATTTTAAAGAATATCTTATGTAACTTTATAAATGAAGAAAAGCCAAATGGAGAGTAGAAAAATGCAAGAGTACATGCAAGAATTTTATGATCCAGCATAACTTTATTATTATTGATCATAGGATTGTAAAACAAAACACGCTTTATGTTGGATCCAAGAATAATAATTTATAATGTGTCTGGAATGCAATATTGTTCTATTCTTTCCCCTCCTAAATCCTTGAAATACAATGTAAAAACATTTGGTTCATAACACCTTCCACGTTTCATACTGGGATCACATGTATGCTAGACCCAAAATGAATTGAAAAGAAGCCTTATATTGGAAAGTGGGAGAAAATAAAATCATCTTGGAAAGATAATAATGGCGTCATATAACATGTTCTACATTTTACTTTATGATATATTTTAGATAATTATCATTTAAGGCCAATCCTTTCTATCATGAATCTACCATAAAATTGTGCATTCAATTCAATTTCTTTACATGTGATTTCATTACATAAGGTTTCATTAATGATTATTCTATCCTATTCAATAAAAACATACAAACATGGCCTAAAAATTTGTACCAACATTCAAATAGAACACAGATGTAGGGAGTGGGGTGATAATATGGGCACACAAATAAGAAACTGATGAAAGGTAAAGTAGCTCTGAAATTCCCAATTTACCAAAAAAATGGATTTGCACAAAAATTGATAGAAAAATATACATATGGATTACCTGATTTTCACCAGAAATATTGCGATCACCTTGCTCACTGAATATCCTAGTAGTGGGAAACCCACTCCCCACCCCCCCCCCCACCTACACCACCACTAACCCCTACACCCTTGCACCCATATGCGTGACTAAGGATTCTAATGTTATATTTGTGTAAATGCATGGGAAATTTTATGTTGAACATTTTAGAAGAAAACAAATTAACTATTATCATCCATAAAAAAATCAATTCAAATTCTTAAAGTACATAAATAAGTCTCCCTACTAAGTCAAAATGGAGGGGATTAATATCCCCCCATCACCAATATCCCCATCCCCATGTCCATTCCAATCATCATCAACATGATCCTCCTCATTAGCAACATCATCAGCAGCCTCATCACCAACAGCAGCTTCAGCAACATTCTCACCACCAACAGCTCTATCGCCACCACCTTCATTGCCTCTACAACCCTCATTGGAATCACCTGATGCATCATTTAAAGAGTTCATTGAGGCCATATATGATTCAAAAGTAGAAACGGACTCTAACGGTAGCGACTCACTCAAAACTTCCATAGATTTCATGAAATGTTAGGTCATCAGCTTACTTATTTCATGCTCCTCTAAAACTATTTTCTTTTCCACTCCTACTTAAGCATGAGCGATTTACATCCTAGAGGTATGGGAGGCTTGAGAGGATCCCGATGAAGACCAATACTTATAGGGGACAATGTTTTTATCTAGTCAACATCGTACACTCCCCAGGTGCTCCTCACCTAATACCTGACTTAAAGGATCATGTGTCCTGAAGCTGTCATCTTCCTTACCATCGAGGGCCTCCAAGGTAGACTGTTGAAATTATAAACATATTAAATTATGAATTTCATATAAATATTTAAAATATAAATAAAAAAGCTTACAATTTTATCTTGTGTTTGCGCATTTACTACAGTTCCATCCTTTTTTTTGTATTGGAGAAAAATAATTCCACATGAGGTACAGGACCTTCAATTCCCAATTTAGCTTGCCACAAATGAGAAATGGAAAAATATATATTAGTACCATATATGTGAAATGCACAAATCTGTCCTATGTCTATTCAATAATATTTTCAGTAGAACATCCTTTATAACATCACAATACCCGATTAAAGTACTTGGTGCTTTTCATGATCAGACATTGTAGTGTGCCCCAATGTGTGAAAATAAGTCATTGAATCCTTATTGTTTATGTATTGCTCTGACACTTCCTAAAAAAATCCAATACAAGTAATAGGGAATTAAATTTTATATGTGAACCATTAAATATTGAGATTACCTTAAAATTTGCAGTCTTCTAATGTGCAATCATTTTATTATATTGACTTTTTGGACAACCATGGAATATGGGTACCCCCTCTAAGACAGTACCAACCCTACTCTTGCAACCAACATACAACTCATGCTTGTATGAGCGCTATAAGTCTCCAACATTCATTAACCTTGCTGTCCTAGCAGCTTCTCCGTATGGAAAGTTAAATTGAATCTACAATGAACATGTTATTTCTTTAAATACCCCAATAATATAGATATGACTTATATATAATTTTCTTACCCATGTTTTCTCCCATGATTTGTCCTTAATATCTTTACTGATATGTCTACATGACACAGGTTCCACCAGAATGATATCGTGATACATGGCCAAAGCGGCCATGATACTTCTACACCGCATTGCAATTGGACCTACCATCTGATTTTGTCGATTGTAATCCACCATTAGTTGTTTCTAGAGATTCCAAACATCCTTCATCCAAGTGCTCCCACGTCTCCTAGAAGAATATACCACTGAATAAGAAAAGGAGAGGGAAAAGAAGAATTAAATCACGGTACAACATGACAAAAATAAAGTGATATAATTTGAAACAGTTATAATCAAAAAACCATCTGAAAATTGTTCAATAGACTGTGATGGATCTGTGGGTTATCCTAACTTAGCAGCCTTTTTAGGAAGTTTCTGTTCCAGTGCATGCTCTAGGTGACATTCATGCACTGAAGTGGATGCTAATGAAATAGAATCATCAGATGCTAGCTGGACGGTAGGAATTGGAGGTTGTGTAGACATGGAAACATTTGGGTAGTAGGATGGGGATATATCATTATATATGGATATGTTAAAGGTGGAAACATATGTGGAGGCTGTGTAGTAATCATATGGGAAGAAGAGGAAAAATGATATGATGATGGAGGCATAGATAAAATCATTCCTGAATACTCAAGAGGAGGATGGAAAGGTGTGGTGGAAGGGGTTTATGATGTTAGGTCAGTGTGGAAACGAGTATGACGGGTGCTCCATCTAGGTCTAGGAGCAACCCCACTCATACCCATGCTAACTGAATTATGAGTCAAATCCGATGGAACTTAATGTCCGTAAAAAATTTATAAAGAATATTAACATGAAATTATATGTAATGCAGAAAAAAACATTAAAATTATAATACTCACTGATGGAAGGGATGGAAATGCACCCTCACTCCCCAGTTGATCGAGATCAAATAGTCACTTCCTTAGACCTTCTTTAGTATTTTTCATAATCTACATAAGAATTAAAATTAATTGTTTTAGAAATAGTTTTTACAAATCACGCATACAGCTTACATCTATCGACAATTCATGAGGGGAACCAATTTGACTTATTTTAATTACTAATTGTACATATGATTACAAGTAAATGAATAACACAATTTTTAAAAATACATTACCAAGTTATACAGTTATTAGAAACAATATTTAAACCATGTTTTGTGCATTGAAATAAATCTAATTTAATGAAATGATGGGAAAAAATACCAAAAACACACATTTCATTCCAAACTAAAACATAATTAATGTAATTACAGTAATACTAGCCTGAGAAACTCATGCCAATATAAACCGAATGAATAGTGAACATATATGGTTACTTCTATATATTACCAACCACTACTTCAGATTCAACATCAACTCTCACAATGGGACACTTTGATTCATCAAATGAAATATTTTGTCCAACACCAACAGGGATGTCAATGGTGTAAATTTCATCACCCATATCATGAAAAATAGTTCTAGGGATTACATCATTAGTGACTCCATAATCAGGTCTTAGATGAACTTCCACATAAAACACTTTTTTAGCCATTGATGCCAAAATGTATGGTTCAATGGTACACAGGCATTGACTCATGTGAATAACTATGAATCCATAGTCATAAATAAATGTACCATGTCGTCTCATTGAATCAAACCATTTACATTTCATCATAGTGACTCGACATTGAGAGTAGTAATCCAATAACATTATTTTATCAACTAGACCATAATAATACACATCTTCATCTCGAGGCTGACTATCCGATATACTGGCTTAACAATCCATTGTAGCGGTTAATATAACACCATCATGTTGTGTTCCCATCTTCACTGCTCGATCTGTTGTAACAAATTTATTCCAATTGATTATTAAATATTTACATTCACGAACCAAAGAATTAGGTCCAAAATAAAAGGCTCTCAATTCTTGAGAAACAGATTCAATAGGTAATCTCAACACCTGAAATATATATGAATAATAAAATTAAAAGGATATCTATTTTTAATTATTTAATGTAATGGTAATACCATTGATTTCAACCAAGCAGGAAACTCTAGGCTATACAAATCCTCTCTCCTTCTCAAATAAAAATATCAATGAACTCTACTTATAATTTGTTTATGTTCCCTATATAAAATGATAATAAATGTGTAAGGTATATGTAAAATTTCATAATATGAGATAACATATAAATATCCCAATTACTTACTTGATATAGTCATCTAACAAACCACATTTATGCAAGACTGTGCGATATTCCATCTCCCACTCTTCAAGGTTCAATGTAGCCAATGTATAAGACCCAACAATTCCTCTTATTTGGGGAAGAGATGGGGATGAGGGCTCGATTTCCTCATACTGGTCATCTTCATTTCTCATTGGATTATTATTTCTTGTGGTGACATCATAAAAATACATTGAACAAAAATCGATATATTCTTGATCCAGATAAACCCTCACAATCGATCCTTTCGGATAATTCTTGTTTCAAACATATGATTTCATTGTTTACATATTTCTTTCAGTAGGATACATCCACCAAAAAGAAACTAGTCCCCCATAAAGTGTTTTAGTTGAAAGATGAAGCGTTAAATGCAAAATGGAAGTGAAAAAGGATGGAGGAAAAATATTTCCCATCTCACATAAAATTAATGGCGCCTCCTGATACATTTTTATCAAGAGTGACTTGGATAAACTATTAGCACAAAGGTCTCTAAAAAATTGGAATAAGAAAACCACTACCACCCTAACATTATGAGATAACAAATTCCAAATTCCAATTGGAATAAATTCATGAATAAGGATGTGATAATCATGAGTTGTTAGTGATTTTAGTTTCACATCTCTTCTGTTGAATCTTTTAGATATGTTGTTGGAATAGCCATCGGGAACCTTCATATTCTCCAATACATTCAGAAAATTATATTTATCTGATGGTTTCATCACATAATAAGCACAAGGAACTTTCCATTTGTTTTCACCGATACACACAGGATGCGGTTTTAGTCGAATACCCCAATCCCACAAGTCTCGATGATATCAGAAGTCATATTTGGTATTCCCCGTGATATTAAATATAATTGCAAGCAACATTTCCCATATATTTTTCTCAATATGCATTACTTCTAAACAATGACGTAACAAATTGGTAGACCAATATGGGAATTACAAAAAAATACTTCTCTTTTTCCAATTGTATGTAGTTTCAGTGTCAACAATCTTCCTCTTTTTAGATTTCAACAGACCATTACCTAATGAAAAACTAAAATCTTTTATTTCATTAAGCATATTGCTTCCTGACATATGTTGAGGTGGTTGTTTAGTCTCAACGGTATTATCAAACCTCTGACGATTCGTCCTGTATTGATGATCCATTGGCAAGAATCGTTGATGCCCCATGAAACTAAAACTATGACGATATTTAATCCTTCTTGATCATGTATTCTTCATAAAAACAAGACATTATATTTTTCCCTTTGTCCTCCACCCAGACATCATTTCATAAGTAGGAAAATCATTTATGGTGAATAGAAGGGCAACACACATTTGAAACATATTCTTTGAAGAATCATCGAATGTCCACACACCCAAATACCAAAGTTGTTTCAACTCTCTTATTAAAGGTTGCAAGTAGACATCTATATCATTACTAGGATCAGAAGGTCCAGATATCAGTATAATCAAGAAATTGAATGGTTTTTTCATACACATCCATGGAAGACGATTATAAAGATGAATAAAAACTGGCAATGTGCTGTGAGAAGTAAGAATCTGACCAAATGGATTAAAACCATCACAGGATAGTCCAAACCTGACATTAAGCACCTCTGCTACAAAATCAGGATGTTGTGAATCAAATAATGGCCATGCTAATTCATCTACAGGATGAAACAACTCATCATTACCTTTAATTATCTCAGCATCATGCCATCGTATGTTGGCTGAAATTTTTGCAGACATGAATTGATTTTGATGTCGGGGAATCAATAGAAAGTGCCACATGAATTTATGTGCCACACAAGATGGTGTTCCATCTGTATTTGCCTTCCATGGAGATGTACCGCACTTTTTTACAGTCATTACGGTCAATTGTTTCCTCCAAAAATAAACCGCAATATTTTTGAAAAGCATTAACTTTATTAGTATCAAATCCAAGCTGCTTAAATAAATTCCATGCCTTGTAATGATTTGAGGGAATATCTAAACCATCAGGAAGAAATTCCTTGAAAAATATTATATTGTAATAAATAGCGGTATTATAAATTCCATACATTGTTTTCCAATGATATAACATCATTAAAAATTCCAACTTGGTTGTTTTAGTACATTCTTGATATACTGGAGTTTTGGCATCATCCAAGAAATTTTTCACTCTCTCATCATCATCTTTGGTATTTTCCACATGTCTATTGATATCATTTTCTTCTTTCATTATCATATTATCTATCTCTAGTTGATGGAAAAATGAAAACCGATCAAATATCAAATTCTCCATGCAACTTCATTCATTTTGTTCATGACCAGCAGAACATTGACTCATCTCTCCATGGTGATACCAAACAAAATAGTTTGTTTGAAATACATTTTTCGTCATATGGTAGCTAACATCTTCCCGACTTAACCATGGTCTTCCAACACATTTATAGTGTGGACACTATATATATCCTCTATCTGAAGCAATGAAAATGAAAAATCTAAAAAATTCTCCAAATTATTTGGAAACGCGGTCGAAATCTTATCAGTATGATACATCCATTTTCTATATATTCTATAATAAGAAAAATAAAAGTTATCTTCCAATCAACAATGTAAACCCTGATTAAAAAAGGTATATGTTCTATAGAAAATAAAACTATTACAACATAAAAACATAATAGTTAATTCACATTTGTATGCAAGTTCCATTATTTTTATAACCAATTTCAACCCTTTCAGTATTAGAGATAAAATTCTTACCTCTGTCCTATAAAGGGATGATCAAAAAGTTAAACCATAATGGGCCAATAAAGGTTTCATGACTATGATATAGTGGTATGTGTCATTATAGTTGAACTAAGGGAGAGATAAAAATGTTTGTCCTCCCTTAGATGTAACATAAAAAAAATCAACTTTTAACAATAAAACACACCCTTAAACATAGGTTATTTCATTTTGAAATCAAGGGAGAGATAAAAATAGTCATCCATTATGAAAAATATTTTAAACGACCCCCATATTCATGTAATTTAATATTTTCCCTAGGTAAAATTTTAATTCAAAGATAGAAAAAAATTAAAGAAACCCACTTCATCTCCCTGAATTAATGAAAATAATTTAGATACTTTATATAAAACAATCATGGGTATCAAATATTGGTATCAATATACTAGTATATGAATTTAATAAACTAAATCACTTAAGGAATTTTTTTTAATAAAATAATTCCCAAGAAACTCCTACTACATATAAAGTGGCACCAGCCACAAAAAGACTCTTAAAAAGGAAAAGGTAGTTTTGGTAAAATAAATGAATTTAAAATGAATTGAAAAATAAAATACATGTTATTATATTAATATTGAACACTAAATTTTACACACTCTATGATTAGGGTTCTCATAAAAAATGAAAATTAAGAAAATTGAAGTGAAATGACCAGGGGAATCTCCCTTGGGATTTAGGTAATGTATTCTGTATCAAATTTCATCGATTACTATATTATATTCTTATGGTGTACCCTCATTTAATTTTTAATGATGACTTAACTAGATTAGACTTGATCTATTTGGTTGGAATACCTCCATCGTAATCTATGGGTTATAATACTACCATTCTTCTAATTATCAAGTACGGTTCATTGAGTTTAGACTAGAATAATGTATTAGGAAGAATGGAAAGTCTCACCTATGAGTTTTATTGAGATGGAATGCTATATTTATCCATCACATAACTTTTTTCAAGTAACTCAAATAATTAACAAGTCATAATTCAAAATCATATATCATTTTTCATCATTTTAATTTAATTAATATTTACTTATTTATTATAGTCAAATATTACCTTGTTAAATCAAATAAAATAATTTACTAAATAATGAACATCTTAAATAAAATAATATTAGTTTATAAACTTCTTTGAAATCACAAATTCACATTTTTATAATAATTTTATAGAACAAAACATTATTAATCAAATAAAGTCATAATTCAATAATATTTATTTTCTCATATTATGCCCCTTCATTAAATCGTCAATTAAATATTTTTTTATTTTTATGAAGACAACATTTATGGGTTTGGTGTTAACCCACATAAAAAGATAAATCCCGACATGGAATTAAATTATATAGGGCATCATTAGACCTGTCTAAATAAATTAAAATATTGGAGTCTTGAACCCTATACAATCTATATGTAATATAACATACCCTATTTTTTGGATCATATTTAATGAGGTCCTCAAAGAAATAGACCAACTTGTCCTCGGTCTTGATAAAATATTTCATGTTAATATTCCCTTCATTAAATACTCAAGAAAAAAATGATATTGTTTATTTATCCACTATTTTTATTACACATTTGTATTAAATTCTATCATTTGATTTTATATTCAATAAATATCGTATGGTGAAGGATTTATGGTCAATGTCTCTATCTATTCTTTAGAGTATATAATAAGATTCAAATTATATTTTGGAGCAGTTGCATATTTTCATCTATGGTCCAAAAAAAACCTTAAATCCATTTACTTTAGTAGAATTCTTTCCCTTAGAGAAGATTTTAGGTTTTAGTTATTTCTATGTTATTGTCTTAGACAATTAGAGTAAGATAAACTTATATATTATCCTACCTACATATTATCCCTTCATTCTTAGTTTGTATTTGATCTTCTAAGGCCACTAAATCTTCCTTAGGAACGTCACTTAGAATATGGTGTCTTGACTTAAGGGATTATTTCTCTATTTCCTTAATTCTAGTAAATGTTCCAATTGATATTATTACTATAGGTTTTGGAAAAGATAATAATCCTTACACCTCCATAACTTCTTCCCTTATTTATACATTTTTTATCAGTTGATGGTTTTTTATTCAAATTAAATTTCTTCTTCATAATAAAACAACATCCATGAAGGTTCCATGAAGTTTGACTTCATTATCTAGTTGTATACCACATATAAATGGAAACCCTTAGGGTATCAAGAAATCATGGGTCTCATATAGGTTTATACTTCATAGATTCTAAATATCCTTTTTACTTCCAAAACCCATGAAGAGGAGTCCTCTCATTTTTAAATTATTCTCATAAAGAGAGGGAGAAACCAAGCCTATGTAACATAAATACTAAAACATCAATCATATATCTAAATAATAAAATCATGTAACATCTCTGTACCCATAGCTTAGGATCTCATTCCCCTAGTAGTTAAGTGGGAATACTGACTCTGGTGGGGGATCCCACTCCCCACCCAAGCTTTTTAGAAAAGGGTAATACTAAATACATATCTTGAGGATATCACACCTCATAATGGTGGGGGAATACCAACCCTATCTAATCTATAGGTAGAGGACCTTATGCCCCAAACCCATTGGGTAAATTTCTAACCCTTTCTAGGAATGGTGGGATTAAATTATTCCCTAGTGTAACTTTATCATCAAGGAGGGACTCTATTTACCAAGAATTATTAATAGATAAGCTTGTTTACTATAATACTGATATGATCGATCATGCTAGATTCATCACATGCCACATATATATCTTCAGAATTAGCTCCACCATCATGTCCAATGTGTAATGTCACTTTTAAGGTACTGTTTATATGTAAAAATATAATCCTGAATGAAGATTCTAGGTCACCATATAGTTTTGGTATAGGTATATGATGTGTTCCAAAGGTAAAAATCATATTTCCATTTGGAAATTGATAGCCCATGTACAAAACCCAAAAAGGGGAAGTAGAAATATGACTATAATATGTGTGGAAATGTGAACCTGGTGTATAGGATCCATAGGGATAGTTGGCAGGTTATCCATCTTCACAGGTCATGTTCTATCAAGGAAAAATGGAATGTGGTATTGAACGTCATGGTTTGTGAGGCTACTCGGGCTTCCTGGGTGTGTATTCACTATACAAAAAAATATATCTAGATAAGGGTAACATATTTTATGATTAAACCACATAATGTGTGGTATTTAACATATCCTAGAATCCCTAGCTATTGTACCTGCAAAAGTATATGATGTGTGTTGTTTCAAACTATACACCATGTAGTTGGGTTCTAAGATCTAAACATTACTCTAGTCCCTGATTAATTTCTACTTCCTCTTATTTTTTTCATATATCACCTGAATTGCCTTTTTTCATACTAAACATGATAATGCCACCTATGTAATGTGATTTCTATCCTTTAGTACTTGGATTGATGATTCATATCATAATCTTGTCTATGTGCATATTGTTATTCATAAAGAAACCCCAAATCCAGACCCCCCCTATCCCATTTTATCTTATCCTATAATCCATCCTCACACTATAATCCTACATGGAGAACACACAATGTAAATATATGGAAACTATTTTAATTGTGCAATAAAATCAATATGTTATATTAGTTGAATCATCAACTAAAATCTAAAGTTTGTTATGAATATGTAAAGAACGGTTGGAGAAATAGAAGAAACCACTAGAATGGAAATTATGATCTTGTGTGATCAGGAATCATCTATGTTCTCATAAAGTAAATAAAAAAGAAGTAATTTGTAGTACCAATATCATTTATCCCAATATCATAATTTCAACCAAATATCATCAGTTGAAAAGGCCACCTTCTACCTGAATATTGATTTAATTTAAAGAAAATTATTCCATGTTCAAATCAAGAAAAAAATGGTGATAAATACAAATATATAAATTCCCTACCATGATGGTGAAATGATGTTGATTTGATTCTACTTCAAAACCAAGGTAATTTTTATCAACATCTCTAAAAACAAATATTTTTTCCTGGATTTGTCATCACCACCAATCCCTCGGTTCATCTTATTCTTCCTCTCCCTCTAAGGTTCTTGTGGTCATAGAACAACTAACCCTTGGGAGATTTCATAATATGGATTAAATAAAGAAATTAATGGGTTTCTTAGTTTAATAACCAATTATTTAAATAATTAAAAATATTTAATTAATCATATCATGACCAAAAACACCCAAGAGTCCCAATTAAAATGAATCTTAAGCCATGAATATAGTATATTTCACATTTCAGATTCAATCTCTATCAGTGTTTCTCATTATGAGATAATATTTAAGATATATAAGAAACATTAAAAAACATAAAATACATAGACTAAAATTAATATAGTATTTTTTTATATTATTTATGAAGATCCTTAAAACTCTATTTTATATGAAAAAGAAAACTTGGGGTAAACATCACAATATGGAACCAAAGAAACCTTCAAAAAAAATTATAAAGTTGCATACTATAGTAAAATTACCTCTTTACCTCTAATAATGTCTAAATACTTTTTTTAAAACCTAAAATTCATCTAAGTATCATCTGATGAAAATTTTGGTCAATACACCTCTCTACTGGTTTCCACTACTTGCTAAATACCCATATCTTAGTGTTCGTTACGATAGATTCCTATAAAGAGATGGGTCACTCTGTAACAGAAATTCAAGAAACCTGTAAACAAATTCAAAACCTATTTTGTGAATTACATATGGACCCTCTCTCAATAAAAAGAGTGTTTTCATTAACACTAGTCAAAACTCATTACAGAGGAGGCTAGTGAGATTCTCTCTCCCCTCACCCCACCCCCTGACAAAGAACTACTACCAAAAGATCCTTCCCCCTGAGTGAGGGAAATTTTAACCTAGTATTTTCTAAAGGAAACTCCATTACTCCACGCCATCATGGGATTCACAACAAATATCGAATTTACTTTCTATATTAACACTTATAATATATCTAAAGGAGGATTAAAAGGGCCCCCAACCCAAATGAGAATCCTAGACTCACTACACCATAATTAGTTGGTGAATTCACTACAGAACTAGTAAACATATGTGAGGGGGCTCATTTCCACCCCTTTCTCTCCTACTAAAGCCAGTACCCATCTTGAAAAGCTGTGGAAGAGCCTCCATCCTTAGCTCCATAACAACAATAGATAATTCTAATTCAAGCATCGAATTAGTAATAGACTCTATAGGACCATCAAAATTCATCGAAAAATGGAAAGGAAGTATATATCAAACCACTATATGAATTTTGAGACATCAATCCATGTGATTCTAAAAAAGGTCAAATTCATGAAAATACATAGTATTACCTTCATAAAAAATATTAAGTACAAGACTAGTACCATAATAAAAACTAAACTAAATTAAATCTAGGAGAGTCTGATATAGTCTTGATTAAATACAAAATCTTTCCTGAATGGATTGCTTCCTTATTATTTCCAACTAATCATCCTATAAGAACATCGTGAATGCATCACCAAAAATGCTTAAGAACTCTAAAATTCTTGGAATAGAGCTGAATTATAGGGATCTAAATAAATTAAATTCAAAAGGAATATATTTCAATGCATGAATCACCAGATTCCAACACATTAGAAAATAATATAGCATCTGAAAAGAATGAAAGATATGAGACCAAAAAACCCCAAATTCCTCTTCATCCACTCATCTAATAGAAAAGGACTGGGACCTAATGCTCCCTAGCATCACCTTTTTACTCCACACCTCACTCTAGGTTAAATTTTTGATCAAACACATATTTTGAAGTCTGTCATAAGATTCATATTGAATGTAGGAAATGTTTGAGAGATGATATCTCAAAAAACCAACTCAATAGAAGAGATCTCAACCACTCGAAAAAACAAGGAGAGAAAATTTCATTCCTAGATGCCGGAGTTGGGTCCAGGGAGGTGGAGGTCAGGACGGGACATTTCTAGAGCTGGGGGAAGTTGAGGTGGAGGCTAAGTCTAGGAGGATAGGGAGCCGAGAGGGGGGACGTCGCTGGAGATGGGGGTAGGGAGGTGGAGGTCGGGATGTTGAGGCTGAGGTGAAGGTTGGGAGGGAGATTGGGAGTATAGGAAAAGGCCAGGGAGGGGAGGAGATAGTCGGGACATGGTGGTCGAATGGGCAAGAGGTGGAGGTCGGTGAGGGGAGGAGAGGGCCAAGTGGCGGGGGTCAGATGGCTGGGAGGTGGTGGTCGGGGAGGGGAGGAGAGAGCCAGGTGTCGGTGAAGTGAGGAATAGCGCGATGGAAGAGTGCGATGGAAGCGACGGTAATAAGGAGCATGATGGAAGAAGGAGGAGAAGCGTTATGGTATTCAGTGGATTGAGTATTAGTTTCACACAGTTTAAGTAAAATTGTGGGAATAGATAATAAAAAAGATATATCCCTGCGGTTTTTCTAAACTGTGGGGATAGGTGCGGGGGAAAAGATCCTCTTTCATGTAGTGTGTAAAGTATTGTCCGTTATAGGAATTTTTCTTGGTTTCTCAATATCTAGTAAAGGCTATAGAGTTTTTAATAATGGAACCAAATTTGTGGAAGAATATGTACATGTTAAATTTGATGAAATAGATTCACATGATCCTAAAACCCATCTTGAAATTATTGAGGATGATCTTTCAAATCTAGAAATAAATGTTAGACCCCCTGATTATTCTGTTAAGAAAGGTGAAAAAACCTCCAGTTCTAGAAAATCTCGAGACTCTAACCATAGTGAACCTAAACCTACTAAAGAAATTGAAATAACTAATCCTTAATTTTCTAGATCAATTATGACGATTAAGAAATATCCCTTATATATTATAGTTGGAGACATAGATAAAGGGTCACATACTAGAGCTTCTATTATGAACTAGGTTGAACATCAAGCATTTTTGTCACATCTTGAACCTAAAAACATTAATCATGCAATCAATGATGAATTTTGGGTGATGTATATTCCAGAAGAGTTGAATCAGTTTGAAAGAAATAATGTTTGGAAACTAGTTGATAGACCTAATGGCACCTTGAACATAGGCACTAAATGGGTCTTTTGAAACAAATAAAATGAAGAAGTCACCATTATGAGAAATAAGGCTAGATTGGTTACAGAAGGATATAGTGAAGAATAAGTTATTGACTATGAAGAAACCTTTTCACCAATTTCTAGACATGAAGCCATTAGAATCCTTCTAGCATATGCAGCTTGTCTTAATTTCAAACTATATCAAATAAATTATAGAAGATAATTATTAAATGGGTATATAGTTGAGGATGGTTTTTTTGAACATCCCCCTGTTATTACAAACCCACATTGTCCAAATCATGTTTTTAAGATAACAAACGCTTTATATGGTTTAAAACATTCTCCAAGAGATTGGTATGACAGGCTAAGTACTTTCATTATTTCTATAGGTTTTATAAAATTTATAGTTGATCCTAATCTATTTATAAAAACAATTTCTACAGATTTTTTTTAGTTGAAATCTATTTTGATGACATTATTTTTCGATCTTCATTGAATTGTTTAGGTATTGATTTTTCAAAAATTATTCAAAGTGAATTTGAAATGATTTTAATGTGAGAACTAAAATTCCTTCTTGTATTTTAAATCCTTCAAAACAAAGAAGCTATTATGTAACAACCGGATCCCAGTGACAGCATAGCCACCCCGCCTTAACATGGTCGTCAGGTCCTGGCCCACCAAGAACCACCAGTTTCCCCGCAGACACATGGAGCCCACCCTAGGGTCCACCCACGTGCCCGAACGGGTCATCTGACTAATTATAGTATCCACATTCCAACACATTTCCTTTCTAGTGTGCTTTTTCCTCACTCACACACACCCTAGGAAACTTCCCAAAAGGTCACCCATCCTGATCACTATTCCAGACCAATCATGCTTAACTGTGGAGTTCTAATTAGGAAGGCTCCCGAAAAGGAAGGTGCAGCTTGTTGACATGAATCATATCATTTAGTCATTTAACCCTTTATCATTTGGGGGTTTTACAATCACCCCCACCCCTTTAGAGCACAACGTCCTCGTTGTGGGCCCTATATCTCAACCCAGGCAGTGCACTGCACTTAAGGCTGGGTACCACCTCTGATACCAAATGTATCAACCAGATCCCAATGACAGCACAGCCACCCCTCCTTAACATGGCTGTCAGGTCCTCACCCACCAGGAACCACCAGTTTCCCCCACAGACACATGGGGTCCACCCTAGGGTCCACCCACATGCCCGAAAGGGTCATCTGACTAATGATAGTCTCCATAGGCCAACACATGTCCTTTCCAGTGTGCTTTGTCCTCACTCACACACACCCTAGGAAACTTCTTATAATTTCACTCATCCTGATCACTACTCCAAGCCAATCATGCTTAACTGTGGAGTTCTAATCAGGTAGGCTTCCGAAAAGGAAGGTGCACCTTGTTGACATGAGTCATATCATTTAGTAATTTAACCCTTTATCATTTGGGGGTGTTACATATTATGTTAAATCAAATTAAATATATACAATATATATTAAAAAGTTTTGGCTTTGATAGTACTAACAGTAGTGATACTCCAATGAATACCACATGTAAGTTGGTCCTTGATGAAAATGGTAAATCTGTTGATCTAACCACTTACAGAGGAATGATTGGAAGTCTACTCTACTTGACTTCTGGTAGTACTGAAATCATTTTTAGTGTATGTATGTGTTTGAATTTTCAAAAAAATCCCACTGAATATCATTTAATTATTGTTAAATGAATTTTCAAATTCCTCTAGTATACTAACAACTGAGGATTGTTCTACCCTAGAGTATATGAATTTTATTTATCAAGTCATTATGATGATAATTTCGGTGGATGTAAGTTATATAAAAAAATAACCTACAAAACATGTAACATTTTTGGAAAGACTCTAGTATCATGGTGTACTAAAAAGTAGAATTTTGTTGCATTATCTACTATTGATGCTCAATACATAGCTGCTGGTAGTTGTTGTGCTCATATTTTTTGGATGAAATACAATTTTATAGATTATGGATATTAGTTTAGACATGTACCGATAAATTGTGACAATAAAAGTGCTATTAACATATCAAATAATCATGTTTATCACTCAAGAACAAAACATATTGATCTAATACATCACTTTTTGAGAGATCATTTTCATAAAGGTGATATAACTCTGGGATTTATTGGCACAGAATATCATCTTACTGATATATTCACTAATACATTTAACTCCAAGAGGATGAGTTACATCAGGAATGAATTAGAGATGATTAATTTTTAAGGACCTACTATCAATAACTCAGTGTTAAAACATAGTGTGGATTTCTCACCGATAAGACACTAACAATGTCATGCTGACACTGACAGTGTCTGTTGACAATGTAATGCAGACACTAATAGTTTCATGTTGAAAATGACATGATGACACTAAAAAGTTTCACGCTATATCATTTCGACCCTGATAGTGTCTCACAGACTGTTGTATCACTAACACTAGCATTGTTGTCTCACTAACACAGATGTCTCACTGACACCGTTGTCTTGCTAAAACTGACACTAATGTCTCACCATTGGCCACTAAGCGATGTAACCCACAATATGTATCTACTTTATTTTACGAAAACAATTTAGTTTTGTTTATTTCATTTTATTTAAACCTATTTTACTCTATTTACAACTTATAAGACCCTAAATAATAAAATTTATTTAATCCATCTTATTTCTTACTTTAATATTTCCACTCTTTCAATATTACCCTCACTCTCTTTTACCGTAGAACCTTTCACCTTCTTACCTTCAACCAAACCTACATAATGGCCAGTGTAAAGTGTGTCCATAAATGATATGAATATGAGTCTTAACCTGTGACGTGACAGAAAGTAGAATCGAGAAAGTCTAAGACAATTCATCCATTGCATGAAAACCATGTTGTAATGCCTAAGAACTCTCCACTAAATGGTTATTATTTAGTATGTCTCTTCTATTAAGATTGTTGCAAACACAAGGGTGTTTAGATTGGTTTTAAAATAATGAATGGTCACATTACCCTAAGCTTTTTCATGAGTTTTATCTTCATTCAAAGCTTATTCTGGAAGGCAGTGATATGTATTCGATCAAATCAGTAGTGAATGGAAGTATATAGTCCTTTTCTTCAAGGCATTAGGAAGGATGAATCAATATACCACATGAAGTAGTCTTTGATTACTACCAGGGAAGTATTCCAGCCACTGATGAGTTTTTCTATTATGAGACAGCTTTAATGTAGCTAAATAATAATAAGGAACACATAAGGCCTATAGAATCAGTGTTGGATGGAGAAAGAATATTTTTATTTATGTTTATCCAACACCGATTATTTCATAGGAAAGGGGATTTTTCCTCAATGAAATATCAGGATGTATATCACTTGTATTTTCTGTAGAAATGGCATAATGTGAGTCTGTGTAGGTATTTGATATTCTATATTAGTGAGATGATAAATACATATTGTAATAATAATTTTTTTGTCCAAGAATGGTATTTGATATGCTAAGGGAAACAGGATGTGTAGGTGAGAATGACGAAACCATTTATTCGTGTAGTTGTGTTTTCTTAAATAAGGATATTTTCCAGAGAATTATGATAAATTGGAATCCCAAGAAGAGGGAGTGGGTTGAAAATAATGAGATGTTGTATAAAAATACCAATCCTGATAAGCATCATACTAGGCTGAGAGATGTGAATGATCTTGGTACAGGACCAGATGATGAGGTTATTTATTCTAATGAAGAAGAAGTTGAATCTACTTGAGAATAAGGGTATCATATAGATGATTGGAGTGATCCAGGTATTGTTTAAAGTCTAAGGGTATTTCATATGGTCCAGCTAGTCCACCTCTAGCTCTGACATCCCAGGAACCTATTTTGGTTGATGATGATGATGATGAGACTCAATAATCTGGTAGTGTTTAAAATGAAAGAAGATCAAATGATTTAGAAGATAAATCTAGAGAAGAAGAAGAAAGTTCCAGCGACAGTACATATAATAGTGAGGATGAATGGGATAATGAATCTAGTGATAAAAGTGGATAATTTAATAGTGAAACTTAAGGATATGAACCTGAGTATGAAAGTGATTGAAGTGGTAAAAGTAATAGTAATTTTTATCACCCTAGTGATGATAATGGTGAAAATTTTGAACTGGATGGTCCTGAGAATCAGGAACCATTTGTTGAACCTCCTGGTCCTACAGAGGCTAGTTCTGATGTAAAAGAAGTAGTAGAGGTTGGTAATTTAGAAAATCCTTAGGCAGGACCAGTACATCAGTTGGTATATATTAAAAGGATACCTCAATATTAAGGGGATAAATGAGTGGGGATAGATCAAATTTAAGGGGAGCCTCAATCTAGGAAATTGAGAGTTGAAACACTCACTTCTCTAGATTCTTCTATGTTATATGAGTGGGAAAAAATACCTAATTCTATTCATCTTAGTCTAGATTATCTTGATTTAGATGATGTGGATAAGATAACTTTTTTAAGGGGATCAGTAGTTGAGAAACCTCCTGCAGTTTCATCTTCTTCTACTTATGCACCCATAGTGTTTTCAGTGCTAGGTGATTATGTCACAAAATCATATTTTGAATGATTTAATAAAGAAATTTTATTTTCTATGAGATCAATCCCTCAATATCAGCCTGCACCTATAGCACCACATAGTGAGAATGATGCATACTTTATTGTAGAAAGAGTTGTTTCCATGCTCGAACCTTGGTTGGTTTCAATTTTCGAAGCTATTGAGACATCTAGTAAGAAGGTGTCTAATGAAATGGTCAATCTTGCAGATATTATTAGCCAACTACTCAGTGAATATGAAGCCATTGTAGACCAACATCTGAAAAGTCATGAATTATCTCTTGAATACCCTATTTAATATGATATTCCAACTCTTTATTTGGCCCTTATAAAATTATTACTCAAAGATGTAGTGAATAGTGACTCAAATCTATGGCTCCACCACACTATGTTCCTCTTGTTAAATTGTCAGATAGTGAGGTTATTTAAAAAATGGAAATGGAATAACTTCATTCATTCATAGGTTTTTTAGATTGTAAAATCCTAAGAAATATAAGGCAAGATGTGAGTGACATTGAACATGGGGAATCTAACTCAGCATATCTTATATCTCACCCACCATACATAGATATGGTTAGAACTATTATTAGAGAAGAGCTAAGAACAATGATGGGTGGAACTAATTAGAAAAGTATATAAAAATCATGTAGAATAGTGATCATATCTATGACATGGTCAATTTTTTTCTAACAAGGCTACAACTTCTCAAGAAGAAATCACTAAGAAAGTGTATTTTTATTTCAAGAGGATATACACAAAGCATCAGTTAGACAACTGCTTCATGTTTTTATTTGAGAATAATAGAATTCCACCAATGAATCAGTCCTTCATAGATCAAGTGAAAATGTTCAAGTATTTTTATCCTACAATTGCACAGTTCATTGAGAATAAGAAAGATTTCACAAAATCAATGCATTATGGTGGGGAGATAAAAATGGATTTCATCAACCTTCTTAATCCTTATCTCCATTTATAGAGTACTTCAACTATTTCCACTCCTTCCACTCCTCTCAACCCACCTCTGGAACCAGGTAGCTATACTTCTGCTATAATTCCTTCTTTGATGCTCTCTCCTACTCATACTTTCAAAAAAATCATCTAGTCATTTTTAGGGAACTTACTAGCCCTCCTACCTACACTAGCCCCAGCATTGACCCTTCAGTCCTAACTAGAGTTCCTTTTCCCTCTATCAAAATTCATTCCGAACCTCTACCCACTACTTCTACATCTACTTCTACCAATATTTCTTTTGATAAGGGAAAGGCTGCACTTGATTCCTCTATGAATAATAAGTAGTAGTTTTGATCACTTGTTTGATAGGTATTCTTAGTTGTACATTTGAACTTTAACCTCCAATTTCATTATCATTAAAAATTTAATATAGTCTCTTTTCATGCTTTGATTATTTATTTTTTTCCTTGATCTTTCGTCTTTAATACATTTACTCTTTTTGATAGTCCTAAAAGGGGAGAAAATAAGAATCATTATGCATTAGTTTAACTATGAAGTAGTTATTTCCCTATTTTCCCTATGAATTTTTACTCTTTTCACTAATTATTTATGTGAGATATTAAGAAGAATACTTACTTTGATCATTAATACTCATATGATTGTACTTTATATTTCCATGACTTTTGATCATCAAAAAGCGGGATGTGTTTTGAGATCTCTAGTTTTAATAATCACAAATCATTCCCAATCATGTTCATTTCTATAAAATCATTATTAGTTAAGTTCAAATATGTTTAATTATGTTTACCTATATTCAATTATAATTTTAACATATTCTATTTATGTTTATACTATAATTTAGGAAAACAAACAAAATGGATAAGTATGAGTCACTAACAATTAATTCATAAAATGACTCATAGACAGAACAAATGAATCTCCAACAGAACGACTCATTGATAGAATAAATGAGTCACTGACAGAATGACAAACCAACCAAACATATGAGTCACTGACAGAATAACTCTCTGGTAAAATGGATGAATAACTAGTAAAATTCACTCACTAATTGAAGGATTCCCTTATAGGAGCCACCGATAGAAGGAGTCACTGAAAAAATTAACTAAAAGTCAATACTTAGAAAATTTTCCTTAATAATAAATTCAAAATTTATTATAATGTACATATTTATGAAACTCAGTACTATTTATTATATTAATTGCCTTGTCTATCTTTTTTAGACATTATTAAGGAATAGTACATGGTTTGAGGATCGCTACATGCCAATTATTGACCTTTATAGTATAAAAAATCACCTAAGAAAAAAGAAGAAGTGTGTGGTATAGAGATAATCTATAAAGAAAAGAAAAAGGAATACAAGAAGAACACTCATTCTTGATAACTATAAACAAGAAGGATTTGCTGAGAACTAAAGTCTCAAAATTATTGAAGGAATAAAACCTTGTTAAGAGAACTATTGAAGAGTATCTCACCTCACTGGATAGCAGAACACAAAACTTCTATGATACTCTCTTTTGGTGTTTGTTTTTAAAAGAGGACTGCAGTTCCCCATATTCTTTACTCAAGGAGTCTAGAAGCATGAATAACATCACTCAGATAATTCTAAACCCTATCTCATTATTTCTTCTCTGTTGTGTATATTTTTATTAATTTTTGAGAAGTTTGATAATCTGTAGTATAGAAACACACTATTTTTAAGCTAAGATGGAAGATACAATATATCCTCATTCAATTATTTTTCTACACCATTTTCACCCACGTATAACTGTGTAAGAGGTACCTATGTGTCCTTGATTTATTTTCTTTCCTATGAAGAACTGTGGTAGAGGTCTCGTTGACCTGGACAGCCTTGTGTGCTATTTTGAACCTCGATCCATGGTTTGGATCGAGTTTAAAAAAATGCTTGGTGGAAAGTGATCACCAAGTGGATAGGATTATGTCTCTACTTGACACTGAACATCTTGTTTTATCCGTTGTGCTTTTTAAATTTAGTTTTCTCTGTTTTCAAAAACATTTTAGAGAACTAAATATTACTTTGACAGTTAATCTTAGTTATTGTGTATACCTATTTTCTATTAAGTAAATTAATTTCAAAAGTTATATCAGTCAATAAAAATTGTGTAACTGAGAATTAACCAATCTTTTGAGAAACTAATTAAACCTTTAAAACTCTAATAAATCAGCTACTTCAGTTAACTGGGTTGTTTTGATTTTAAATTGGGGGAATTTTGTAAATTAGTTTTTTAATAGAAATATTAATAGGAACATAATTCACCCCTCCCCCCTCTGGAGTGTCCTAGTCTAACCAACATATCAAATTGATCAAGAACATAAGAAATTGGTTTTTATTGTGTTTAAATTATAAAATAATTTGTTTTTTATTGTTATCTATTCAAATTAATAAGTGTCATTCCAACTTAATTCTTTCTGAAACTGTTATTTCTGATAAAATATTTTCAGTTAAACAATGGAACTTTTAATTTATTGTAATCAATATCCAATATTTATTCAATGACTCCATAATATGTACTTGATGCATAAATTGGATATTATTTCTTTAGAACTCAAAAAATGCATTGCTTCTATGAACACCAACACACTACTATTACGGACTACACTTTAGTTATCTGGATCTTTCATATGAAATGTATATCCCTTTATTTTATACCCAAACCATGTAATCAAATTTACACTTGGACCACCAGCTAACCAATTTAATGTTTCTGATGCATCATATCTACCAAGCATGGTCTCTTTAAATCATGAAAAAAAATTACGCACATTCAAAATCCATATATCTTTATTCTTTGGATATCATTGTTTCAACACTTTAATATTAAATGTTATATATGGCTGAGAATCATCTATATTATTAAATAAGTATAAATTTACCTTATTTATCTATTCACTTAACAAAGATTTAACTTTTAAAACACATATCCCTTTTCCCCCATAATCAAATCATTCACAGTGAGATAGAGTCAAACCAATGTGCTCCACTATAGACAAGTAGCATGTACAAAACTCTACAACCTCCTCAAAAATATAATTTTCAATAATAGAGGCTTCAATTCAATATGGATTATCAGCATAACTTTTAAATATCATCATATAACATTCAAAATTATACATCCAAAATTGATATACAAGTTCAAAAATATTTATTTCTTGAACCAAATTAACTATTAATGCCACCTTATGTCAAAATAATATAAAGGAAAATACATTACCAATTGGAAAATTTTAAAAATTGATTCTTTTTTAAAATAATCAATGAATTATGATAAATGAACTTATTAAAATTTGAATTGAAAAAATAACACTCCTTCATGATAGTCATTATAACACAGATAGGAAATATTCCATGCAATGTAACTAGTAGAAGTTGTTCCATCATAATGTGATAATCAAGATATTTCTTACATTTCAACTTCAAATCCTTTAAATAAATGAAAATTTTAACATTTGAAGAATAACCATACGACAATTGGATATCATTAAGAAACTGAAAAAAGATAATTTTTTACCTCATGGATAATGTATGATAGGATGAGATAAGAAATTTCCACCTTCCACATGGAGTGGGAGCTAACTCCCAATGTATTCCCATTGATAGTAAGTCTAATATTTCCTTTAACCCATCTTTTGTCTTAGATTTAATATCTAATAATGTTCTAATCTATCTATCACAGATATTATTCTCCACATGCATGAAAATAAAATTTATGTTTCGCCCCATGATATCACCAATATGGTAGCTCAAAAAATATTTTAAGTTTCTTGTAAATATTACTATCATTTTCATATTTATGTATGTTTCTAAATTCCACATGATGGTTTTTCACCCTTTCAAAATACTCATCAGTGGATAAAGGTTTTGAAGTAATATCAAAATCGTGTGTTCCATTGAATTCATTTTTTAATCTTCTATAAGAGTTATCCATAGACAAGAACATTATATGATCCATGTATATTGTTTTTTTCATGATGCAGTTGATAATATGAAGTTAGTTGATCATAAATTGGACATTCTTTATGCCCCTTAACAATGAATCCAGGAAAATTTCAATACGGTGGGAAGTAATTTATAGTGAACATAATCATTTTATGGAGTTGAAATTGATTCATTTTATAAGAATTATACACCCTAATACCATCCTCTTATAAGAGTTTCAAATCATAAATTTATGGTCAAAAGAAAACATCCATATCATTTCTGGGTTGTTTCTTCCCAGAGATCATTAAACTAAACATTTCATATTTGTGCTTCATAAAAAATTCAAGAGATAAGTTGTAAGTTAATAATAAAATATTATATTAAATATGTTTCCTACTCATGCATTGATATGGATTCATTCCACCTATTCATTGTCCTAATATGAGATTTCTAACTTCATTTTTGAATATATGAAATTGCAGATCAATTTTCATCAAATATGGACAATCAACTGGATGCTATAATTTTCCATCACAAATATTCTCATCTACATGACATCATAAATTTTTTTCATCATGTGAATTTGAAAATAAATGTTTTAAATGATGAATTATAGGAAGATACCAAAATTCCTTGGTAGGGGTCTCTTTAACTACTAAATCAGCATGTATTTTTTCTTTCAACTTATACTCTGACATCCCACATTTAGGACACTTTGATAGAAATTCATATTCCTTATTATATATAACATATTCATTTAAAAAGGAATGTATTTATTTATAACCTAATCCCATCAGAAATAGTGTTTTATTCTCTTTATAATTTTAATTAATAAGATCATTGTCTTTAGAAAAGAATATCTCTCAACAATTGTAAAAAAAATCAATAAACCCTCTATCACTCTAACAATTTTTTGCCTTCAAGTTAATCAATCTTAACACCAACGATAAAACAGTAAATTCTGTACGACCATGATACAACGGTTTTTGTGTATTACCATATAGATTCTCAATTTTCGATTCTTTCTCAAATATATCTTGTTCAATATCATGAATCATTTCTTCAATTTCATCAATGTTATTAAGCTGCAAAGCATCATCATCAATAGATCTGAAATTCTTCCCATTTTCCCAACACAAAATCCAAGGGTTATAACTCGGATTAAAAACATGAAAAATTAAATGATCTTCAACCTCTATAAATTTCAACTTCTTCAAATTTAAAAATGTCAGGTATGGAAAAAAACATTTCATTGTTTGGAACATTTAATTTAGAAAATTCCATAAAAATGTTCAACACCTTCCTCATATTCTTTACTTATTCTAAATGATATAATCTAACATTGACTCATTACATTATATAAAAAATTAAAAAATATATCTTGTTAAAATAATATAGTGTTGGTGAAGGTGAGAATAAATTAATCATGTCAAACCAGGTTTAAATTTATAACAAATATGTCATAATTTGAAAGTAACAAAACTTTTAAATTTTAAAAATATATAAGCGTATATGAAATGTGTAATTATAAATTCTTGAAATTAATTGAATATAAGTTTAAATATAATTAGTAAATAAAAACTCAGCCCCCTTTATATTTCTAATCCTAAATACAACTATATAATATTTATATTTTAAAAACTACCTTAACATTAAATTATTTTTAAATAAAAGATGTCACAAATTTTTTAAAAAACAATTATTTATTTTATAGAATCAAATCATTTCACATTGTAATTTAATTAAAAAAATAAGAAATATTTTACTTTAGAAAATTGTAACTATTTAAAAATATCAATCACTTTTAAAATAAAAAACAAATATTTGATTAAAAGGTTTAAAGACTTTTTTTAATGAAATTTAATAATTGTTTTTTACCTTATTAGAAAATTTTCAACAAAAACATCATATCATCATTTTTAGAAATTAAATTATTACCCATTATTGTGAGTAATTTCCAAAATCCAAATACAACTTTCTCAATGTAAAAAACAAAAATATTATATATTATACAATATTGAATAGATAAAATGTAGGATTCTATGTAATAATAAACTGAATAGATGGAGGGTAACATGATCAAGAATTCAGAAAATATAAATATTTTATAATAAAATATTGAATATGATATAAACCACTAATCACAAAATAAATAAATTTCAGAGTGACAATAATTAATTATATAACATATGAGAATGTTTTTTGGTGAATTATGTTTAATTAATGATTTGATTAATAAATCATGTACCTTCATAATTGATAGTAATTATAAAAATATAGCGCATATAAGCTAATGTTGCACTAAATATATGATTCGATTAAAGTCACCATCAAGTTCAAAGGAATGTGAAGTGGCCAAAGTTATATAAGAGAAGATATTCAATTAGTCGTTGTTGCACCCAATAAATCTTTAGGATTGTTTAGATATTTAATAAACATGTGTGGATCATCACTTGAGTGGATCTAATTTGGGTCCTCACCAAGTAATGACACTATATCGATTGAGTTAGAATAATCAACATCATCAATGAAGAAGGATCTAAAGATCAAGAAAACCTTTCTTCTCATTCTTAAATTAATTATCAAATTGATAATAAAATACTAAGTATAAAACACAAATCATAAAATGACATGATCAATAATTAATTATAGGAAAAAAGAGCTTTTATTTTTAAATGAAACTATAATTAAGGAAAACTATTTTTCAGTGGTAATAAATGAGATACTGCAATCAAAGAAGCAACTATTTTTCCATGTTAACCAAAATTTCTTTCCCCCGATTGAATAACACCAAAATGATTCCAAATATCAATTTATAAAATAATTTTATCATGAAATTACACAAGACATTAATTTACCCTAATTACTTGATCAATATCTTGATAAAATATAAATAATTACAAATAGATATTGTGACTACATACCTTCGAGTGAACTGATTGGAGATGAAAATATCTTTATTTGAATGAATAATGATGACACAGATGAAACTCGACTGTGTATGAAGGTTTTAATGATATAATAGACTCCACTGAATCAAAAAAACAAGGTTTATGGATTCATCACCAAGGAAATACCAAAAGGAGATAAAATACAATATGTGATGCTTACTAGGGAGATAAGAATATCTATCGTCAATGTGCAGTAATGATGCCGACGAATCATGAGGTAGTATGAAAATCGTAATGATAGATTGAATTACACCATATAAAAGAAATGATCAAGTTTGGGCTTCAATGTGAGAGAAATTAAGGCTTATGTTGCGAGAATGATTGACCTTAAATGATTCCATCACCAATTCATAAATTTCTAAAAGGTTTGTAACATATTTCATTTAATAACTGAGATTACAAATATAAAATTCAAATCATTATATTGTCGGTTATTAAATAAATTAAATTATAAATATATATTTATTAATTTTTCACATTGTTTAGTTATTACTCGATGTGAAAAAATATTTTTTATGTAAATTTTAAGTATCCTAATGTCAGAAACCATAAAAATTGTTTTTAACGTCAATTATATAAGAACTGAAATGAAAATATTTTTGAAAATTAATTTCCCACATCAGTTCTTATATGACCAATGTGAGAAATAATATTTCAAATATTTTCACATCATTTCTAAATAACTGATGTTAAAAGGGAGTCATTAAAAATAGTTTTTGTAATATTTTTTGGGATAATTCATTTATATTAATATTAATTTCTTTGAATATGTAAGTAATATAATATAAAATTTTTTTAGTACTAGGCCACAAATTCTAAGAAGAGTCTCCTCATCTAATCAAGGAAACATGGTTATGAAGATTATCATATCATGTGAGATGTCTAGAAATGGCCAAGAGGATCATGATTATAGAGAAATGTTTATAAGTATAGTAAATTAATATGTTCATATTTCTAATATCCAAGATAAAAAAACTTTTAATTCCTTTGATTGTTTGACTATTTTTGAGATATATTATTTAAATAATGAGATTAATGTTTAAGTTATACCATGTTTATATTGGGTCACTTCAGTCTCCACTTGTAGTACCCAAATAGGTATGTATTACTAGGGAAAACCATATACTCAAAAATTTACCAATATTTTAGGATATCATCTTATACTTAGACTTGTCTCTAGGGTTTTTACTAAGGATATCTAACCCTAAAAACCATGTTAGCTAATATAATCTATAAAAATAAACTAATATAAAAAACAACTAAACCCTTCTTTGATACCGACTAAAGTGACCCAAGATAAATGTGACTTAAATATTACATTAATATCATTATTTAATTAATACATCACATGAATTTCTCACAACCCAAAGATCGAATGGTTTAGTGTTTTAAAGATTAGTTATATAAACGTCTAATTTTACAACACTTATAAACTTGTATCCATAATCATGATCCTCTATATGCTTTCTAAACATCTCACATGATACAATAATTTTTATTATATGGGTATTGGAAGCATAAAAAATGGGTGAGCTAAAATTTTCAGAAAGGGAAAATACATATCATAAGGTATTAGACCATATAAATGAAGTATAATATGAGAAAGATATAAATAAAAAAATAAAGGCTCAAAATAACTTTGATAATAATCATTTGTAACACCCTGAGACTTTATTATATATCTATTTTTAAATAAAATCATTCTCTTTTATAGCATATGATGAACATAACACCAAGTTTAAACGAGGCATGCTACCATATTAAAATGTTATTATATAAACATCGACATTATAACCTAATTGTTAAGTTGGAGAGTATGAATAAGAATACCTAAATTGGTAAATGTATTATGGTTTAAACATTTATAAAATAAATTTATTGGGTATCTATTGATTAGAAATAAAGTAATAACCATTTGAAATAAAAATAAATGTTTCGAACAAAATAGTATATTTCTAAAAGGTGATTTAATATTGCTTTATTCGCATATTTAAAATTAATTTTTTATATTTTTTAAAACATTATTTACAAATTAACATAATTTTTTAAATCATGATATCAAAATTATCTTAGTGTAAACATTTGGTTTTTTCTATAATGTTTCATTTTTCGATGAATTATAAGAAATACATATTTTTATTTAAAATCTCATTTTATTTTAAATATATTACAAGAACAAATAATTTTAATATTTTAAAAATAAAATTATCAAAATTATATATTAATTTGTCAAAATCAATTGACTATAATCAATTTCATTTTTAATTTTTATATAAAATCTCTTTCAACATTTGAATGTTTTTCTTTTAGAAAGTCATTTTTCGACATGTATGTGGGTTTAATTTTAAATTAAATGCTACCAATTATGCTTTTTTAATTTGTAAAAATATATTATATATTTTTGATAATAATAATTTATATTTTTTTAATAAGTTCATCTTAATTTTTTACCATAATGAATAGTAAAAATGGTAAAAATTCTTTACTGCAGTTAAGGTAAATATTTGTTTATCGGGGGTTGAACTAAAACTATAATGGTTATAAAGGAACCAAAACATGTCTAGTTCCTATTTAAATGTCCTATTTAAACCATATATCATCTAATTTTTTAAAATGGTTCATTTTTGAGACATGTTTCATGATAAAAATGTTTATGAAATTCATTCTTTTCAAAAAATCTAAGTGTGTCATCTCCCCCACTTATAAAAGACCACCCCTATCTTCTCCTTTAGTTAGATAAAAATCCAATTATATCATCAAATAATAGCCCAAATTACTTATATACTTCCTTAACCCCATCCTATAATCCTTTTCTTGGTCAGAAATCCTAACTAGGAAGGCTTTTGGTGTGAACCAAAAGAATTTTTTTACAGAGGTGGAAACGCCATTAACTGAGAATTTTATTTTGTTTATTCTTCCAAATAATTAAAATTTTATTAAATTTTATTAAATAATTTACTCATTATATTTAATATAATGAGATTTTATTATTTTATGTTTATCACCTATAATAATCTCATCATCCCTCAAAAGAGAAATGAAACTGTTAATCATGTGTACGGTATACTACAGCCTCACAAACCGATGTAATTTTATTTCCATCACTGATTATCACAGCAAGATAAGATTTATATATTTAATTTCTATACTTTATATTTATAATATAATTATAATTTTTTTATTATAAAATCACATATATCTTCTTTCTTCATATTCTGTAGAGAGTATGATAACACTGATTGTGTGTAAGGAAGACTAAGGCCTCATAAAGAAATATGATTCGTTTATATTAACACATAACATTGATGGTATAGGTAATAGTATTTAAGGAAATAATATCATATTTATGACATAATTTTTATCCTATAAATATAAAATATCCCTTAACTTTTTTTCATCACGATCTTCAAAAAATGAAAATGTTACTCAAGCATATGTTTGGCCTAAAATCCCCATGATTGAAACACTATTATTTTTTCATAACCATATTTCATAGTTGATTTAAAAGTATAATTTAAGTATAAATATAGTAATTATTTCAGGTTTACCAATTTTTATATTATTAATTAATAATATCTTTATCCTTATTCAACATACCAGAGTTATTTTGGATATATTAATTGTTTATCTTTAAGGAATCTAACATAAAATTAATTGGTTAAGTAATTAAATTAAGTAAAAATTAAAATAATTGGAATAATAAAATTTACAAGTTTTTTAAATCAAGTAAACAATTAACACAAGTTTATTATTTAGTAATATAAATAACTCCTATGAAAAATTAGGTTCAATGTAAGATATTTTTCTAACCCCCAATGTTCTTCAGTTTATGACTATTCCCCTTGACTCGCTTTCTCTTTCCCATTAAATTTATTTAATTCTTATAAAATTTTATATATTTCTCTGAATTGTAATCCTAGTGTATTCCCCCTTCTATTTATAAGTTAATTCGTTCTTTATTACCATCTCTCAAGTTATTAGTTATGTACTCACTTTTTATTATGTTATGAGACAATATAATGAACTCCATTTCTTTCCATGTGTAATTATTATGTTTAATCCATATGTTTAATGTCCTTATGTGGCACACATATGAATGTAAGTGAAATAAATGTTATTGGTGGGACAAAAATTATATATCCCTCTAATAAAATGGGTAATGTTTTATTCCTATTAGACGTCATGTATGAGATTTTGGAGTGAACCTAGTCCATTATGGGACTTTGTCAATCATGTGATGTTATCTTCGAAATTATCATCGACTTATGTTTTTTTCATGTTTTGTGTTTTTTCACTTTCCCCTGATTCTATGATCTTATGATACCATGCCCTATATGTTATATTTCCACTTGAATACACATGTACCTTCTCTTTTTTGATACCATTTCTTACATTTTAATCACATGTTATTTTTCCATATCATGATTATTCTGTTTTCAGGATTCTTAGCTCACACCTTTTTTATGTATTCCCCATGTCACCCTATACAAATTTAATAGATCAGATGGATTTTAGGACCTCACTATAGAGATAAAATAATTATTTCATGTTCTAGTTTCCTGTTATTAATTAATAACCTGGTATTCCAAAGACACTAGGCCATTAAGTTCCTTGTATTACAGAAATGGATATTTATTTTTATGAATCATGTAACAATATGTGTAAAAATGATTGGATCTCTATAGTTTGTATCAGCGGAAAGGTTTATTTAACCTTTGGAAACTATGATGAGAAAAATTTAGTGAAACCCAAAGGTCATGTTCAAGGATATGTTTAAGGATAATCATAAGTATAAGAAAATATCCTGGAATTTTTTTGAATTATAGAGTGAGTGGATTCTGATAAATCACATCCATTTCTAAATACTACAAGTGGATATGGTTCTGTAATAAAAGTACCTAGGTGTAATAACTCTAAAAAAGTATCATCAGGCTTGACTCGATTGTTACTTGGTACATGGTAATGGTCCTTATCATACACCTGGTTTCAAATTTTCAGGTGATGTGTTTTGGAAATTCCTAAACTTTTTACGAACCATACTAAAGAGGAAAAAAATTCCCATAAGATTTCATATTAGTAAATAGATCATGGATAACTTAGATTAAAACATATTAATTCATAAGTTAATGAATTTATTTCATTTATGAGTTATCCCTTTAATTTTCATAGTTTTCCATGTATGTGTTTATTAGTTTAGAAATAATCATCCCAAATTATTCTTTTATTACCATAAAATCGCTAAAAATAAGAGAAACTGGGTCAAAAACTATTGTGTGGGGAAATGTGATGACTATCGAAATGTGATTCTTAACCCAATGAATGAAGGAGTTTGGAACATAATGACAATACTTTCTCAGCATAATCATGTTTTGAATAGATACATAAATTTGAATGAATGCTTGAATACTCCCAATAAATAGAAAGCTACAATTGAAACCTTAATGTGACAAAGGACTCCAACATTTAGTGGATCTTCTTATCATTTAATTAAAAAAGAATGGATCAACTCCATTGAAAATATCTTCTCTATACATAAATACTCTGATAAAGAGATGGTTTCACTGGATATTTATTTTATAGAGGTATAAGATGACTAATGGTTTACTTTAATAAAAAACATGATGTATGATAAAGATATAGAAGATATGGACTAGAATTAATTTTATAAAAAATGAAAAAAAATATTTTCCTTGCACTCTCCAACACAAAACGGGGAAATATTTACTTAGCCTTAATAAAAATCATAATGAATATATTGGAGTGTATGAAGAAAAATTCACGAGATATTCACAATAGACCTATATCTTTTCAATATCTCCTAAAAATGAATTTTACTACTTCTTTGGTGGGATAAATCCAATTCTGTGAAAATATTTGGCAATTTGAGAATTTTACAGCTACATGGAAATTGTTTTATGTTCCCTCAAATTCAAGATGGAGATTAGTGAATCTCAAGGATATCAGTGGGTAAGAAGTGTGAAATGGAGATTAAATATAGGTGTATTGTGGAGAAATATATTGGTGTAAATAACTTACAACATTGAACATGTTGAATGTTTGGGAAGCAGCATCTTGGGAATTTCCTAAAAAGGACCAGGAAGTGATTTAGGTTTGAAAAATTATGGAATATAGCCAGTGATTTTCAATGGGATAATCCCACCTATGTGATTGAAGAAAGTAATTTGATAACCAATCCTCGTCCTTTTTTAAAATGTTACATCTAAAATTAATAAGGAAACTATGGGAAGCAATGGACTGAGAAAAGGGTTGTTGATGACAATCGATGAGAAAACCCTCCAAGGAATATAGAGAAAGGGTAAGATTATTCCATTATAAGTGTAGAGTTGGATCCCAGTAATGATGTGGTGACATTTTCACTTGTTATTTATTCTATAATATAGATGGTACGTCTTTATTAGAGTTCTACACATTCTTTCATATAATGAAATTTTAGTATAAATATTCAAGAACCACATAAAAACATGGAAGATTAGTTATCAGTGAAGATTAAAAAATGGGTCAATTATCTCATCCCAAGAATATAACTCACCCCTAGTCCATATTTGTTGGTTAAACTTCCCAAAATACATTGTGATACTTCCTTTAAAATTATTTCATGTAATTATGGGTGTGGATCGTCTTTCCTAATATAAATCCTATATGATGTGATAATATAAGGAAATAACCCCCTTTGTTATGAATCACCCTCAGTTTCTATACAAGTGCGTGGAGGAGGATAAATATAATTTGTTATCATAATTTGAATCTTTGATGTTTTTTCCTTCTAAGTAAGAAAATCTTGCTAAAATGATGAAGACAAAGAAAATAGTTATGATTGAAGACATGCCCAATTTGATGAATTATATTGATGTATTTCCCGAATAAATAGTAGGTCTTTCTATTAGATGAGAGGATGAATTTTCAATTGATATTATACCTAGATATTTGAAAATATATAAGACAACATATATAATGGTCATTGTGGAACTTTAGGAACTATAGAAGAAACTATAGAATAATCTTGAAGAAGGGTTTATATACCCAAGTACTTCATCGTGGTGTGCACTAGTGCTCTTCATCAAGAAGAAGGATGGGTCAATGAAACTTTTAATTGACTATAATGAGATAAAAAATTCAAGATAAAGAACAATTATCTCCTTCCATATGTATAAAAACTGTATAATCAGCTATGTGGGGGTCAATATTTCTCTAACATGAACCTTCTCTCATGAAATCACTAATTAATGGTAAATAAGGAATATATTCCCAAAACTGCCTTTTGAAGAATTTATGAATAATATGAGTTTATAATGATTCCTTTTGAGCTCACTAATACTCCAAAAATCTTTTTTATACATAATGAATAAAGAATTTTGGGATTACCTCAACAAATTTTTGGTTTTATTTTTAGATGATATTCTATTATACTCCATGAGCAAAGAGGACCATGAGGAGTATTTGAATATTGTTCTAAAGGCATTGAGAAAGGAGAATCAAAATGAAAATTATAGTAAATGTGATTTCTGGATGAAGGAAGTATCATTCATATAGAATATTATCACTAGAAAATGGATATCTATAAACCCTTCTAAGACAAAGGAATTCGAGTACTGGACTAGACTAGCATCTTTAATAGAGATCCATAGTTTCCTTATACTAGTAAATTATTAAAAGTGGTTTTTTAATGAAAACCATGATTTTAATACCCATTTACCAAGCTAACATAGAATGAAGTAAATTTTTTCTAGACCAATGAATGGGAAAATATATTTAAGGAGATTAAAAAGAGGTTTGGCACTACACTAGAACTGACGTTTCCCACAAGTATGGAACTTTTTTTGTATGCAACAATGCTTAAAAGAAGGGTTGTAGATATTTAATAATTTATAATGATAAATTGAGAAGATAAGCTTTAAGTTAGTTGAATTTTAATGAGAATAAATGTCCAACACATTAGCTAGATTTTGTTGTAGTGAAATTTTCATTAAAGATATAGAGACATTATTTCTATGGGTATAGGTATGAAATATATACGGATCGCAAGAAACTAAAATTAATATTCACATTGATGAAACATAACATGCACCGATAAAGATAGTCTGATTTTATCAATGACTATGACTGCTCAATCCATTTCCATCTTGGGAAAGAAATGAAAGTGACATATTCTTATTATAGAAATGATTCAAATATTTTATCAATGATGGGAGTTAAGAAGGATCCAATATTATTATATTTTTAAAGGGAATATATGGTAATAGAAAAAAAATTACCCTAACATTCTCAAATAATTTCTCAACCTTCAAATTTTTAGATATCACGGAGGCTAAGAAAGATGTTGAGGTTCTATAAAAAAGGTCATGAATATTATTGATTTAAACCTAGTTGAAAATGGAGTTATATGGTTTGGAACCCAGATATGTGTCCCTTAAAAACTAGATCTTAAGAGGTAGATTTTTTTTGATGTTCATATCTAATCCTTTTTTATTCATCTAGGAATCACTAATATGTATAGAGATATGAATAAAAACTTTTGCAGGAATAACATGAAGAAGGATATTGCAGAATTTGTTTCTCGATGCTTGGTATGCCAACAAGTAAAGGTTGGCCAATATAATTACAAGGTTATGATGCAATAATTTCCCATACTAGTATATAAATGGGAAAATATAACCATGGATTTCATAATAGGACCCCCAGGACACCTAAATTCAATAACACCATCTGGGAGGTAGTTGGTCGCCTTAAAATGTCAGAACATTTCATTGTTATCAAGGATGATTTTACCTTGACAAATTATTTATTATATTTATTTGAGAAGAGGTTTGATTTCATGGAGTACCACTCCCAACTGTATCTAATTGAGATATGAGGTTTTCCTTAAGGTTATAGATAATACTTTAGAAATAGTTGGATACAGAAATCAGTTTCAATGATGCTTATCACACTTAAATGGGTTGTCGGTCTGAGAGGACTATCCAAACTCAAAAGGATATACTGAGGCCTTATTAAATTGATTTCCAATGATTTTGGGATCACACCTACCCCTAGTATACTTCTCATATAAAAATATTTTCCATTCACCCTTTCAAATGGAATCTTATGAGGCTATTTATGGGAAGTTGTTTTGGACTCCAACATGCTGGGATAAAGTTGTAGAGATAAAGTTGTGGGACCTAATTTTTTCCATGAGATGATAGAGAATATTTGATCCATTTAACATTATTTAAAATATTTGTAGAGTCGACAAAAAAGGTATACATAATATCATCGATGAGACATGGAGTTTGAGTTTGGAGATAAGGTATTCCTTTAAATATTACAGTGGAAGAATGTCATGAGGTTTTAGAAGAAGGGAAATCATTGTCCTAGATATATCAGAACCTTTGAGATCTTTGATCACATCAGAGTGTTGGCCTACATAGTAGCACTCCCACCTAATCTGTCTTAAGTATATATGTGCTCCATGTATCCCTCTTGTGGAAGTATATATGATACCACTCAAATTACTGAATCCAGAGGTGGTACAACTGAAGAAATAACATTTATCTGAGGATTAGTAGATAAAGATCATGGATCATAGAGACAAATTTCTATAAAACAATACAACACACATATTCAATATTTTTTGGTGAAATGAAAAGTTTGAGGAGGCAACTTAGGAACCGAAAGAGGCAATCGAGCAGAATTTCCCTCACCTATTTTTACCTTAGTACGTAATACGAAATTTTGAGGGTGAAATTATTTAAGGGGAGTAGATTTTATCATCCTCAGGATTTATGATATATTTATTTCTAAATAAATTAAATCTCCTTGATAGATTGCAATGCATGAAACATTGGGATTAAAAAAACCATGATACTCTATTAAAATATTAATATTTAAATATAATCATTATAAACTAGCCATTAAGTTAGAGACTATGAATAGAATTAACTAAATTATAAAACATTAAATGTTTTACACATGGATAAAATAAATTCAACGATTATCTAATTATTAAAAATTAAATAAGAACTATTTGAATGAAAACGAAATTGTTTCTATATAAAAGTATTTTTCTAAAAGGATGTTTAGTCGCGCATTGTACACATGATTTAATATAAATTATTAATATTTTTATAAAATTTATTTTAAAAAATGAAATTATTTTTTTAAATAATAATATAAAAATTATCTTATATTTGTGTTTTATATTTTTTTAGAAATGCTTCATTTTTTGAGAATAGTGAAAAATATAGATTTTTATAAAAAAAATTATCTTTTAATTTATGTCATTTACAATGACCATTTTGTTATAAATATGTTTTAAAATTAAAATTAGTCAAATTATATATTAATTTAACCAAAATATGTTATTATAATCTATTTTATATTTAATTTTGCTATAAAATTGTTTTCAACTGTTGAAATATTTAGTTTGGAATACCATTTTTAAGCACATCTACCAGATAAATTTTAAATTAAATTATACGAATTTTATGATTTTAATTTTTAAAAATTGGCTCAATATTTTTAATACAAATAATTCAAATTGTTTAATAAGGTGAAATTAAAATTTTACCATATTTAATAGTGAAAATTTAAAAACTATTGATCACAGTTAAGGTAAAAATAGATTTACTATATTTTAACCTGAAAATATAAGGGTTAAAAATTACCCAATTTTTTTATAATTTCTATTTTATTATCATATTTTTTCATTATATATTAATATGTTCTAAAATGGTTCATTTTTTTCATTTTTCATGAAATTTTTTTTGTGGAATTCTTTTTTTCAACGATTTGAAGTGTGTCCTTTCCACCACTTATAAAAGGACACTCACTCTTCTATCCTTTACACAATTCCAAAACACAATATTTTATCCAATAAATAATCAAATAACTTCCCTACTTTTATAAACTCATTTGATAATCCTTGTTTTGGTCCTAAATCCTACCTATAAATGCTTTTGGTGAAAACCAAAAGAAGTTATCTAAAGAAGTGGTAACGTCCTTAACCGAGAATTTTATTTTATTTATTATTAAAAATACATCAAATAATATTAAAACATGATGATATAATTACATAATTATATTAAATATAATTAAATTTTCTTATGTTATGGTATGACCTACAACTATCTCCACATCTCTCAAATGGGAAACAAATTGTTCATCTTGTTTACGGCAGACTAACGCCTCATGAACCGATGTAATTCTTCTTCCATCACTATTTCTCAAGGATAGATATAATTATATATTTAACTTAGATAAATTATATTTATAAAATAATTATAATTTTTTAATTATAATATTTCATATACCTTCTTACTTTTCATTGCATATAGAATATGATAACATCCCTCATCTATATAGGAGACTACCGTCTCGTGAAGCATTGTGATTCTTTTTTATTATTGCATTACATGGATAGTATATGTAAGGGTATTAAAAAAATAATATGATATTTATGATATATTAATTATCCTATAATGATAATATAACACTTACTATTTTCCATCACTATCTTCAAAAATGGAAATGTCACTCATGCATATATATGGTCGACCATCTCCATGATTGTAAAAAAGTTCATTTTTCATAAAAATATATCATGGTTAGTATAAAAATTATAAATTATTTATAAAGATAATAATTATTTCATTTTAATATTTTTTTATTATTAATTAATAGAATATTTGTCCTTATTAAACATAACAAAGTAATTCTGGACTTATCATCTATTTATCATTAAAACATTTGACATAAAATTAATTTGTTAATTCAATTAATATGGTAACAATTAAAATAAAATAAATAATAAAAATGAAAAGTTTTATAATGAATATAAATAATAAACATACATTTATATTTTATAAATATAAAAAACCCATCTGAAAAATTGGGCTCAATGTAAGTGATCTTTCTGACCCGCCCTTTTTTTAAGTTAAAAACATTCTCTATCTAAATTGATTTAACTCTCATTAATGTTATTGAATGATTCTAAATTATTTATATATGTCTATAATATGTATACCTATATTATTATATATTTATTTTTTGGGGTAAAACATTCCTTCTAATCATCTATCAAATGATATATTTAAGGAATATTGTTTGATAATTTTATGAGAAAAATTATACACCCCATTTCTATCCATGGGTAATTCATATGTTTATGACTTATGAGTAATATCCTTATGTAGAACACATATTCATGTACAAGAAATGAATATGATATGTAGGATAATAGTTATATATCCATTTAATGAATTGGATAAAGTTTTAGTCTCATGTGACGTCATTTATGGGATTAGGGAGTTAACCTAATATGTTATGGGACTCTATCCACCATGTGACATTTCTTGGTAGTTAGCTTTGACTTGTGTTTCATTATATTTGGTAGCCGATGAAAGATTTAGTTAACCATTTGAAGCTAATATAATAAAACTTTAGTGAAACCATAAGGATAATTCCAAGTATAATCTTAAGGATATGAATTAGTATGGGAAAATATCCTAGATTTTAGTGAAGTATAGATCTAGAGGTTTCTATGAAATAACATCCTTATCTATATACTACAAGTGGATGTGGTTTAGAAACAAATGTATCTAGGAGTAATAACTCTGAAAACGGCATGTCAGGCTTGACTTGAGTGTTTCTGAGTACATGATAATGGACCTTACTACACATCTAGTTTGAAATTCCCGAGAGATATGTTTTAGAAATTCAAGAACTATTTTTAAACAATTATAAAGGGAACCAAAATGACCATAATATTTTATATTAGGAAACATATCATATAAAACATAGATTTAAACCTATAAATTCATATATTAAGTAATTTATCTCATTTATGAGTTAACACTTAAATTTTCATAGTTTCCCATATATGTGTTTAGTTTTTTAAAAATTATCAACCCTAATTCTTCTTTTATTTCACTGAAATGGATAGAAATATAATAAATTGAGTCAACAAAAATTGTGAGTAGAAATGTAATGGCCTCCCAAATGATATCCCAACCCCATGGATGTAAAAGTTGGGAATATGATGACAATACTTTATCATATTACTCATGTTTTGAATAAAAACTTCAAAAAGGGAGAATTCCTAAATACACCCAAGAAATAGAAAGTTTCAATTGAAACCTTTATCAAAAAAATTGGATCTGACATTCAATGGTTCTTATAATCCTTTAATTTCAGAAATATTCATAAAATCTAATGAAAATATCTTCTATGTCCATCAAAACTTTAAGAAATAGATGATTTTGATGGATATTTATCGTATAGAGGGAAAATCTGATCAATTGTAGACATTGATAAAAATATTAAGCCTGAAGAAGATATCAAAGAGATGGAGAAGATGGAATTTCTAAAATAAAATTTTGAAAAATATATTTCTTGCACTCTCCAATATAAAACAAAGAGGGATTTACATCGTCTAAAGAAAAAGGATATAGAATCCATTGGGACATACAAAAAAATTTACAAGACTTGCACTATATGCCTAAGGATTTTTCAACTCCCCCGAAAGTGAAGTTGATTGCTTCTTTGGTGGGATAAATCCTAGTCTAGGAAAATATTTGGAAATTCAATGCTTCTATAAAAATTAGGTAATTGTTATATGTGCCCTCAATGTAAATATGAAGATCATTGAATCTCAATGATCTCATGGGGATAATAAGGTTAGAATTAAGTTTAAGTATTGTGTTATTATCGATAAAACTAATGGTGTAATGAATTTCCATCACCGCACTTATCAAAAGTGTGCAAATAAGCATCCTAGAAATTTTCAAGAGGGGACCAAGAAGCAATTTAGTTGAGGGAAGTAAGGGAACCTGGACAGTTATTTCTGATGGGAGAATCCCATCAATGTGATGGAAGAAAGTAATTCTCTAACTAACCCCAATACTATTTTACAATGTTATAATTGCAAGAAAAAAAATGAAATTACACAATCCAATTATATAAGATAAGGGTTGTTGATGAAAACCCATGGAAACAACCACCAAGTCCTTGAAAGAAAGTGTAAGCATATTCCATCTCAACTATATAGGTGGATCTCGAAAATGAAGTCATGACTGGTGAGCTAGTTATTTATTCTATAATACAGAAATTAATTTTTGATTTCATTTCTAAATAATCATTCATGTCAAGAAATTTTAGTATAAATATTCAACCACCACCTCAAAACATGGATGTTGAGTTATCAATGATGATGTAAAATCGGTCAATTATTACATCCCAATTATATAACTCATCTTATATCTATATTTTTTTAGTCAAATTCTATAGAAAACCTTGTGATACATCCTAAAAAATAATTTGATTCAATTCTTGGAATATATTTTCTTTTATTATATAAATCTAGCATAAAGTAATGAGATAAATAAATCATCTTCTGAATCATGAATAACCCTTGGATTCAATACATGTGCAAGGAGGAATATGAATCTACTTTAGTATCATCATATAATGAATGGATAATTTTTTCCTTAGGAGTAAGAATATACTTCTCAAAAAATTGAGTCTAATCAAAGGAAAATTCTTGAATACATTCCCATTATTATGGATTGTACTGATGTATTTTTTAAAGTGTTTACTAGTCTTCATATTAGCCGATAGGTTAAATTTTCAATAGATCTTATACCTAGATCATTTACAATATCTAAGAGTCCATATATAACAGCAATTATTAAACTTGTGGTGCTGAATAAGAAACAATAGTATTATATATATAAAGGGTTTATACACACAAGTTCTTCACAATGGGGTTCACTAGTCCTCTTCATCAAGAAAAAGGATTGGTCCATGCACCTGTATATTGATTATCTTGAGCTCAAAAAAATAATGATAAAGAACATGTATCCCCTTACATGGATATATCACTTGTTAAAACAACTAATTGGGGATAATTTTTCTCTAAGGTAGAACTTCACTCAAGATATCACAAATTAAGGGTTACGATGCAATATATTTACAAAACATCCTTCTGAAGAAGGTATGGACACTATGAGTTCATAGTGATACCATTCGAGCTCACTAATTCTTACGAAATATTTTTAGGCTTAATTAATAGAGTCTTTTGGGATTACTAATAAAAATTTATTGTAGTATTTATAGAAGATATTATGATATACTCTAATAGTAATGAGAATCACGAAGAGTATTTGAATACCATGCTAAAGTCATTTAGAAAGAATAAGTTATTTGGAAAGTGTAGTAAATGTGTGTTCTATATGAAGGAAGTATCATTCCGAGGGGATATTATGACCAATAAAGGGATATCTATAGACCCCTCTAAGACAATTTCAATCTAATATATGGATAAGACTATATCTATAATAGAGATCTAGAGTTTTCTTTGACTATATAGGGATTACAAGTGATTTTTTTTAAAAAAATGCATGACTGAAGAACCCACTAACAAATCTAACAATAAAGGGACTAAGGATTTTCTTGACCAATGAATGTGAACATATGTTTAATGAGTTCCAAAAAAGCATTACATGCCACTAGTTTTAAACTTTACCTTTTCTTTCAATGTATATTTTTTCAATTATACTTTTACTTGACTTATGGAATTTTCAGCTCACAATTTTTGAGTTTTGGGATATTTTCCACCTTTTGCATAGTAAGTGTGCAGGGTTTAGGGGGAAACTATGTGACCCCTACACAAATAGTTCTTTTTTAGTTAATTTTTTTCTTTCATAGGTTAGGTTTAATACTAAATTCTTGGATATAACCAAAAGTGAGGATTCAATGAACAATCATGTGGATCTTAGGTGTTTCTATTTGAGGGAGCATCGTTTAAGCACAATTAATTCAAACAATGAACCAAGTGTACACTTTGGCCTGTAGGTTTTAATAGAAACAACTGCACAATTGGTGAATGGTTCCCCAAACCGTGTGTCAAAACTATGTTGGTGTCTTGATGTTTTAGTATATGTCTCACTATTTGCACATGGTTTCCTAAAATTTACATCCAAATCATCCATAGTTCTTATGTAAAATGGATTTCTACCATTTTATCCTCTAATTGTTTTGCCCAAAATCAACCCTATTTCTCCCCATTTGGATAATGTGACCCTAGGAGGCTCCTTATATCTTCATCAAACCTCCCACCTCCTTTTAATAGTGATTCTAAGTGGTTTCTTCATGTTTTTGGTGGTTATTTCTCAAGGTAATCTCATCCTTTTTTTATCCTTACTATTTCTTATTCTTATTTCTTCTATGTTATTCTTTTCCCTTATTTATTATTATCTATGGTTCTTGTTTATATGTTTCTAAATTGATGGTTTTGTCTTGTTAAGGCTTTTCGTGTCCTTATGTTCTTCTTGGGTCCTTCTTGATGTCATTTTGAGTTACCATCAAAAAAGAACCTTGAGTTTGAGGTAGGTTCTCCTATCCATTGAAATTTAAATTTTTAGAATCCTTGATTTATTTATTTTCACATAATGTTTTGATATAAAATAGTGGTATATAATTTTTAGAATAATTTTTTTGAATGAATTTAAGTGGTTGTCCCTTTAAATTGAATTGTGATAAATTGTTTTATTGAGCTTCGCACACCAATTGTTTGTCAAAATTCCTGGTTGGACATTATAATTTTGGGTGGATTTCTAAATAGTGATTTAGGTTTCTTGAGGTGGGTTTTAAATTTATTTTATATTTTATAAGGTGTTTATTTATCTCTCTTGGAAATTTTTTGTTACCTAAAGAGTAAGTGACTCCTAGTTGGAAATTTTTTGTTACCTAAAAAGTATGTGAATGCTGGTTGTAAAAAATATACTATATAGTTACATTGAAATTATATACCATGTGAATATTACCTTTTTTATTTTAATAAACTATGTTTTTTCAAAAATAATCTATAGATGAAATAGGTAGTATGTAGTAGGAAGAAACTAATAGGACAATATCATTCTAAATCAATAACATAGAATGGTCAGAATTGGAACTGAATAGTTTTTTTCATGGATCAATTGATAGATGATATAAATAGTGGAAGAAATCATGCTGGAGAATAGGTAGATATACCACATAGGAACATGTTAATAGTGAATAACTTCATGAGACAATATCCCCTGTCATTTATTAGATCATATGACCATTTGGTAACTAAAGTATATTTAAATTCAATTGAAAATATATTTGATGTTGTGGGATTTTTAGACTGTCAAAAGGTACCTCTTTCCATTTATTGTTTTTAAGTTGAATCCAATGGATTGTGTTCACTAGATGAGAATATAGTAGATAAATTTTATCTTGGTTCCATGGAATGGGAAAAATTTGAAAATATTTTTCTTGATAAATATTTCCCTATGTCTGTTTTAATCCGGATGGAAAACAATTCTTATAATTGAGGCAAAGAGATGAAGATTTTGTATTAATTCATGAAACCGATTTTAAGATTCTAGAAAGGTACGTATAATATTTTTATTGGTGCATTGATATTAAAATTAATTTATTTTATTCAGGATTGAGACCAATTTTATGAAGATCTTTGGTTTCTTGAGATATTAAAATCTATGAGAAAGTTGTTCATTCCACTGAAAAAATTGAGATGGATTCTTCTAACACTTATGTGACCTATGATGGTGAAAGTAATAAGTGGTATTAATGGAATATTATGGGGAAACAAACATCAAATTAATTTATAGGTTTAAAACTGAGGATCCCATTTTTGTGGTAAGTGTGGTAAAAAACATCATAGAAAATGTCTTATGAAATCAGGTAAGTGTTACTAATGAGGAAAGTTTGATCATATAGACAATGATTACAAGGAACAAATACTAAATAATCCAAGAATTTGGTACCATATATCCATACAATCTTGATATGTTTCAGTTTCAATGAGTTGGGTCATTATGATAACTTATGCCTGAAGTTAGTAACTTGGGCGGGAAATCATCAAGACCCAAAGCAGGTTGGTGCAAAAAAATGTTTTTCTACTACTACAGTTGATGATTGGCCATCAAATTTAAATCTTGAAATGTATATTAATTTTATATTCAAATTATTTCAATACCTTATTTGAATCTGGATGATAGTATTTTTTTCATTTTTGTGAATGTTTCAACTAAAATGGGAATATAACATAATGAATGTATTAAAGAACTTTTGGTAAAACCTCTAGGTGGAAATATTAATCTAACAAATATTTTTAATAATATTTCTATAGACATTAGTTTGACAGAATTTCCAAAAAATATTTTTGAATAACCTATAGTAGTGTTTGATATAATTTTGGGTATGGATTAGATTTTTGTTTATCATTATAAGATAGATTATAGATCCATGAAAGTTTTCTTCAATGATTTTCTACCTTTCATAATCTACCAAGATGCTCAGAAAATGATTATAAATGGATATTAAATTTAATAATCACATGTTGTTTAAGATAAATAAACTATATAGATTATTCACTTTCTATTTTTGAATGAATACATGGATATATTTCATGATGATTTTCCTAGTTTTATTCCTGATTGGGTGATTGAGTTTACAATTGACTTAGTTCCTAATAATAAACAAATTTTTAAACCCCCTTATATAATGGAACATATAGAACTATTGGAATTGAAAAAAAATAAAAGGGGTTTCTAGATAAAGGTTTTAATCATCCAGTTACATTACTATAGGGTGAAACTATTTTTTATTAAAAATAAATATGGTTCCATGAGGCTTTTATCAACTATAAATCTGTGAATAACATCATTGTTAAGAACAAGTATCATTTTCCTCATTTTAATGATTTTTTTATCAGCTCTAGTGATATCAGTATCTTTAAATGTTTGATTTGAGGTCCAGGTATCATTAGTTGAATTTGAAGGAAGAAAATATATCGAGGACCCTATTTCAGACAAGGTAATGGTATTTTGAATTTTTTGGTATACCCATTGTGTTTTCCAATGTACTAGCTATATTTATGGATATAATGGCCATATTTTTTTAATTAGTTATTGGATAAATTATTTGTTATGTTTATTAATAATATTTTTGTTTATTCTTCATGTCATGAGGTTTATGAAATATAACTAAGTATTTTTATCAAACCATAAAAGAAAAGAAACCTTTTAAAAAATTTAGTAAGCCTAAATTTTGGATGAAATGGATTTATTTTCTTGGTCATATTATTTATAAAGAAAATATAATTATTGACCCTACTAAAATTAAATTTTATAGATAATTCTTGAGACCTAAAAATATCACATATATTTGTACCTTTCTTATTTTAAATGGTTACAACATACAGGTTGTTGAAAACCTTTCTTGATTATCTAGCCCATTAAAAATCAACTTGAAAATGAGTTAAATTCCTCTAGATAGAACAATATGATGATTGTTTTCAAGAACTAAATACAATATTTTTTAATGCTCTGGTTTTGCACTTTCCCTAAGGTAATAGTGATTTTTTTCATCTATAGTGAAGCATAATGGAAGAGACTTGGTTGGGTCGTAATAAAGAATGATTAAGTAATTTCTTATACTTCTGGAAGCAGAAAACTCATGAGGTAAATTATCCTATACATGATCTTGAATTTGTTTTTGTGGTTTTTTATTTGAGATCATAGAGTTAACATTTATATGGATCAAAATGTGAAATATCTACTAATCATAAAATTTTTCATTATATATTCACTTAGAAAAAGTTGAACTTGAGACAGAAAAGATATTTGGAACTGATCAAAAATTAGGACTACATGATTTTTTATTATCCTATAAAATCAAAGAATGGATTTCATTCTTTAAGTCAAATTAATAATGATACACTAACCATGTTATGTTTGTAACATGACCCTTTGTTTAATTATTTTATTAATTTTGGCCTAGAAGTTGTGGATGTAGGAAATTCCTCTATTTTGATTCAGGATTCAGTACATTTGAATTTGATATTGAATTAAGAAATGTCATAAATAAGATCATGAGTTCTAGGAAAATGTGGAATTGATTAAGTAGAGTAGTTACATTATTTTAATGTTGATTCATAAGGTGTAATCACATTTTGAAAAGGATTTTGTGTGTCTTGTGATTTATAATTGAAGAGATATTTGTTGAGTGAAGCTTGTATTTATCTGTTTTCTTTTCATCCTGGTAGCACTAAAATATTCTAATACATTTAATATTATTATTGGGAGGATGTAATGAAAATATATATTGGTAACAATAACAAGAAATGTTTGAATTTACAACATTCTAAAAGGTAATGACAATACTGAAGTTAACACTTCAAAATTTTACAATGCCAATGTGAAAATGAGAAAATATATCAATGGATTCAATATTTGTGTATTCAAATATATATCATGGTAATAATGTGATTATGGTAATTATTTATTGATTAAATAAATATAAAAATTTCCCTATTTGAGATATTGTGTCTTTAGATCATATTTATAGATTGTATCTAAAAATTATAGTCAGGTTATATAGAGTTCCTCTCTCCAATCTATTAGAATATTATTTCAAGTTCACTTCAATGTTTTTAAAGGTCCTTGTAAGTCTTAGAATATTGAATTAAATTTTAGCAAAGTTTTTAATCCTTAATCTCATGGACTGTTTGAATTAGTAATTTAGAATTTGGATGAGATGATATTGGATTATTCTGTTTATTACAATGGAATTTGGAATCAACATATTTCTTTGATTCATTTTTCATATAATAATAGTTTTTATAATAGTATACATATGGAAACTTTTGAATAATTATATGGAAAGTGGTTTTGGATTCCATAATGTTTTAATGAAGTAGGATAAAATAATTTTATGGGACTAGAGTCAGTGGTGGAAATAGCTGAGAAGGTTTATTTGATGCAATGACACATGTGGACATCTCATAGTGTGTAGAAACGTTATGATATATGGCATATATTTCTTTGTAGGTAGTTGATCATGATTTTCTTGAAGTATCTACATAGAAAAGTGTGATGTGTTTTGGTAAAAATGGGTAGGATAAGTCCAAAATTCATTAGTTCCTATGAAATTATAAATAAATTTAGATTATTTTCTTACCAAGTAGAATAGCCTCCATTTTTTCCTAGGTAAACAATTTTGTTCAGGTTATTATGTTATGAAAGTATGTGCCATATTCATCTAATGTTTTTATCCCTTAAGTATTTCAATTGGAAGAGATTCCTACTTATGAATAATATTCTATTCAATTTTTGATCATAGAGATAAATTATGATAGAAAACAGTATAATTCAAAATGTTGAGCTTTTCTAGGGAATCAATAAGGTCAAATAAGCAACATAGGAAATATGAAAATTCTATAAAGAAATAGTATCCCCACTTTTTTAATAGGTGAATAAAATTGTCAGTATAAAATTTCCAAATGAGGGGAAGGATGTAATAGACTAGTTAATTCTTTATATAACACATTTTCATATAATCATTAGTGGAGTTGTGATCCACTCATTACATAGATACTATGGGAATTTTCCATGATGGATATTGAGTTTTGTATTTGGTGATGTAGAATTTGGGATCTTTATCTATCTTATTTTGTTTTTTTCTCATATTTGTGTGATTAGAATACCTACAATCCACTAATATATAATCTTATATTCTATTTTTATTGACTTTACTTGTGGAAAAATTATTCCCTCTGACTCTTTGTTTATGCCCCAATATTGGTTTCTAACTCATCGGGATGAGGGAATCCCTTAAGGACATGTATGTGTTGGATCAGGTACTGGTGTACCTAGTTATTTAGGGTTATTTTTATAACATTTCATGTTCCCATATTCATATATAATTGTTTTTTTTCATTTTTCTCATAAGTGGTTAAACCAACCCAATCTTGAACATGCATTAATTCAATTAGGGAGTATGACTAAAGAGGTGTTTATTTTGACATAATATCATTATAAAAAATATAAATGATATTTTTTATTTTATTTTATTTTACTTTGAACCATATTAGAATATTTTTATATAATTTATAGAAAACTAAAAGAAAAATTAAAAATGTTTCATCACAGAGGTGGTAATATTCACGTACAAATGATTAGCGTTCTCATTACTCAAGATATGAGAGGGGTGAAGGTGGATACTAAATTAACATTTAAGGATTATATTTATATGATATATATCATATTTACTCATCACTTCCAAAATTAATACCATCCACAAAAATATTTAATGAAAAAATATTGTCGTTGTGGGGAGGAGGTAGTCCATGCAACGCACTAATTAAATTATTTTATTTTTCTATGTGGTTGAAAATAATAAATATGGAGTATAAAACTAATATAGAAACATATAATTTTAAAAATTATACTTAATTAATCATATTATTAAGGTGATAATATATTCAGAAGAGTAATATTAAGAATAAAATGTTAATAGGAGATAACACTTGCGTCGGTGACTTGATTTTTCCCTTTAAAGTTCCCTTGAAATTGAATGGATTAGGAAAAAATTGAGTGCCTAGGGGATTATCTTTGGGGGATAGGGTTCTATGGAGAGTAAAATTAAATACTTTAAAGGATTAATTTAAAATGTACATGTATTTTTTAAAAGGAATAAGTTATCACCTTTATAAAAGATAAAAAAGGGGCACTTTTGGAAACTCACCATATATTTTTATAATTTCATGACACTACTCCAAAATCAATTGCTCAAAATTTTAGAAATTATTGATTTCAAGGTGTCTTCAGGTTGATAAAGACTCAATAATTTATTTTTTTACATGTTTTAAAAATGTTATAATGTTTTTACTGTTAGTTTTTTAAATTTTTCCTCCTTCACATTTAAACTAGGTAACTAGTTTTTAACTAAGTGAATTTAGATTTTATTAAACATATAAAAAATATATATATAACCAAATATGTGTGTTTTGGAACTAAAATTAACATATTTTTAATGTAATATAATCTATAAATATTAGAAAATTAAATTTTTATTTAAAATAAAAAATGTGTTGAAAACAAATTTTATTAGAAAAATAAAACTTTTACAATTATTGATTCTTAATCTAATTTAGTATAGATTAAAAATTAAATGACTATAAGTATATTTATTTATGTGTTTATAAATCATATTATATTCATTATGTAAATTAATTTTTTTAGTTTATTTGATATAAATTTCTTTATATTAACAATAAATTTATAATAATTTTTTCACCATTATCATGGTGTTTTATTTTATCCTAACAATATATAATTATACCCAAAAATGAAATTGGATATATATAATAATATTTAAATTGGTAACTCAAGTGTAAGAATAATTTTATCAAATTAACTTTTTATTTGTATGGAAATTAATCTAAACGTTACCACATGTATCGTGTGAAAAACCCATTTTTTAAAAAAGTATATTTTTATACTAAAATATATATGATATTCATATAATTATCAATTCCATTGATTTAAATTATTTTACAATAATTAATATTATTAAAAAATATATTTAGTTGACAATAAAATAAATAAAAAACCACATATCATCATGTTAAAATAAATTAAACAAAATAGTCAGAAGACAGTTTTAATTAAGACCTTATATAAATTTAGAAAAAGTTGGGCATCGGTTTATAAATTCAAAAATGTATTTTAAAATGATTTATTATAATCTATATTATATAATTTATATGGAAAATTTTTCAAAAATAATATATATATTCGTATAACAAAATAATTTCATTAAGGTGATGAGGTAAATCAGTATTTTAAATATTCACATAGAAATTGATTATTTTACAAAATATAAAAAATTCATCATATATTAATTTGGTTGTGAATAATTAAACAATTTATATTACTTTATCAAATTTTAATTCTAAAATTTTAAAAAATTTCTTTTTAAAATAAAATTACAATATAATGAAATTAATTTTTATTATAAATAATAATTTAAATATTAACTCATATTAATTAATTACCTTATAATGTTAATAAAAATTATGGTTTTTGTATTTATGTGTTTATTATATCTTTATTAATATTTTCTTAGTAATACATTGGGTGTATCATGTGACACAATTTATTGAACATAGTATGTCTTCAAAGGAATCAAAGTATCGAGTTGTTACATTCTACCCCTCCCCTTAAATAAATTAAATCCTCATAATTTTAATTTTCATTCACTAAAGGAAGAATATAATATATTCACAAGAGACTCAACATATTTCTTACACTAATATATCCACCTCATTATCCTTGGTAGGACTAGAAAACTATATATCCCAAATATTATTTTTAGGAGTTCATAGGGACATACCTTTTACAACTTCATTCCCATGATCCTGATTTAACCAAATACTAAATTCTAAAAGGTTATGAAAATATCATAAATTATTAGAGTATCAGAATATGAAACCTAAATTCTAAGATTTTATCTCCAAATACACCTTTATTTCAACATAATAGTTTCATTTCAAATATGTCATACACGGTTAATCATATAACTCTCTTGTTCTCCGAAGGTTACTTTATTTTTTGTTATCTTATACATCTAAAACTTCGTCAATGTAACTCGGAAATAAATCCTTCATAATGGTTTATAAATATAATTTTATTAACTAAAACATATCCCTAGATATTTTCCATCTTGGTGTTCAATCTTAGTCCCACTCATCGTGTATCGGGGTGGTGCTCAAGTCAATTCCCAGTGAACCATTTTCAGGGTGATTGCCCTAAGTGCATATGTTTGAACACCACATACACATTCCAGTATCCAGACATGTTTGAATTGGAAGGAAACCCACTTACTCAAGAATTTACAAACATTTTGGGATACCATCCAATACATATACTCAAATCTAGGGTTTTTACTAAGGTTATATAACCCTTACAGAAAACAGTAACATAACTAATCCCAAAAAATATGAAAACTAATATCCAAGATTAGTAATATTTTCTCTATTACTAACTGAAATGACCTGATCTAAACATGACTTAAATATTACATTAATCTCATGATATAAATAATACATCTCACAACACTCACATAACCCAATGAATTAAAGTTTTAGTGTCTTTGATATTATAAATATAAACATCTTATTTTACAACACTTCCTAACTTGTATCCATAATAATTCTTCTCCATACACTTTCTAGGTATCCCACATGATACAATAATCATCATAACCTGGGGATTCTAAACATAATAGAGGTGTGAGTTAAAACCCTTGGTAAGGGAAAAGACATATCATAAAGGTTATAAACATAAACGATATTATTAAAAAGAGATAAATAAAATAAAAATATAACAAAAAATAATAGATGATAATAATAAAACTTTATGTATTGACATAAGATTATAAAAAGACCATTATGGAAGGATAAAATAAATGAACTAGCTAAAAAACAAATATCATCTATAATAAAATATGTGAGAATGATTTTAAATTTAGTAATACTTTAAAAATATGAAATAATCATGAAAAAATAGCATAACATGATAAAAAAATGAAATGGTAGCACAATCATAAACATAGGATTTCTTATCATTACGAAACATGCTACTTTCCAACATGTTCACTCATAAAATTATTATTAGTGCTGAATGCCTTTACACCAAACTTTTATGAACCTAGAGTCATTCTAAACTCTTCAAATGTAAAATTTTTAGTAGAAATTTACACCATCATACACTCCCTTTTTGACCCTAGAGGCTTGAAAACTATTTCACATGTAAAATTGTGAGTAGATATTAATTACATAAAATTAACCCTTTTTGAACATAAAAAAAAATACGAAACTTTTCACACATAAAATTTTTATTAGATCTTAACTTCATCACTGTAACCCTTTTTGAAACAAGTGTCTTTATAAAATATTTGCACATATAATTGTGAGTAGATATTAATTCATTTACACTCACTCAATGTAAACTAAGTTACATGTTAACCTATTCACAAAAACAATTATAATTATAGATTAAGGCCATCTCACTCAACCTTTATAATCCAAAAAACTTTATTATATGTTCACATGTAAAATTTTGAGTAGCAATTAATGCATTTACACTCACCCTTTGTGAACCTAGAAACTTGATAACCTATTCCCACAACATTCATATCTTATGAGATATAATTATTTACCCACTAAGGTCACTTATCAAACTAATTTCTATCACCACAAGCCAAAACATATTATTTTATTGGCATTTTCCCTAAATAAAACACACATAAGGAAGATTACTAGGAGGTCACTAATCTTAACACTACTTTAGGCCAAGAACACTTAACTTCGGAGTTCTAATTATGTGGTCTCTTGAAAATAAAGTTTACCTTGTAGACATGTTTGCTAAAATTCAGAATTTTTAAGTCTCAAATTTCAAGGGTTGTAAAAGTCTCACCCCCTCCCTCTTTAAAATGAAACACCCTCATTTTAGACCCCACGCCTCAAACCCTAGCCAAACATCTTCACTTCAAATGGGGTATTGTCTCTGATACCATTAGTTTTTTACATTTTACTCTTTTACTTTTTAACTAGCTAACAAGTTTTTAACTAACTGAATTTATATTTTACTAAAAATAAATCATATTTTCTATAGCTAAATTTGGGATTTATGGAACTAAATGTAACATCTTTTTAATCAAATTCAACTTTTAAATATTATAAAATTATTTTTTAAATTAAATCATATAATGTGTTGAAAAATTGTTTACCTTATATTATATATTTGATTTTTAGAAGATAAATATTAAAAATTTAGAATTTAAATTTGAGAAAGTAAAATTCATTTTTGAATTAATAACAATTAAATTATCTTAGTTTTTCTGTGATTTTCCTATAATAATCAATTTTTAGGTGAATAATAAACAAATATGGATAACAATAATGCCACCAATTTTATGATATTATTTTATTATATAATTAGACTATAAGTTTTTTATAAGTTTTTCATAAAAAATAATATATTATAAATTATAATAAATAATTTTAAAAATACCATGTTGAATTCATAAACTCATGGTCATCATTTTAAAAATACATATAATGATTTAATGGTAGTTGTGTTACTTTTTTAGATTAATTATAACATGTTGACAATAATTTTTTGATTTATATTATTTTTAAATAAATAATTTTTCAATAATAAGTTTTATTTTTAATTATTTGGACTAAATTTAATTGATAATTCAATACTAATAATGAATCATATTTCTTAAAAATTAGCTTTTTTCAAACAAAAATGGGTTTTTATATGATACATGCGCTAACATTAAGATTAATTTCCCTATAAATAGAAAGTTACTTTTATATAATGATTCTTGTATTTTATTTAATAATTTTTAAATTATTTAACACAGATAATCTTATTTTTGAGTATAAGATTTAGATAATTGGGATTAATGTTAAATACCACGATAATGGTGAACTAATTGTTTTAAAATCATTATTTTATTAACATTAAAGAATTTATATCAAATAAATTAATCTGAAATAATTTATAAATGAATATAATATGACATATAAACACATAAATATTTATTAATAGTTATTTTATTGGTAACTAATACTAAATAATATTAATAATCCATAATTTTTAAAATATCTTTTTTCAAATAAATAAGTTTTTCTACATATTATCTATTTTCATTTAAAATTTAATTTTATAACATTTATAATTTGAATTGGGTTAAATATATATTAAATTTAGTTCAATCATACCCAAATTTGGTTATATTGGTTCTTTTACATGTTTAATGGAACATAAAACCCCTTTATTAAAAATGAGTTACCTAGTTTAAATATAAAAGAGTAAAATGTGAAAAGATAATGGTAAAAGGCTTATAACTGGTTGAAAATCAATATATTTAATTATTAACATCAACCCCCTTTCAGGGGCTTAGGTGAAACACAAAATGAAATCAAGGAATAAAAGATAAAAATAGTTCCCTAATAGTCTAAAAGTCATCAAGAACCTAATCAAGACATCAAAGAAAATCTCCTCCCCAACATAAAATATGTTAAGTCTAACTTCCACCTTCTCGTCGCTACTTGGTTATTTGTCCCATATAAGGCTATGGAGGCCTCATAATAATGAAAATAATCATACCCTATCAAATGTCCAAATCCTGATAGAAATGGTCAAGTGGAAACTCCCTACTTTAACCTCTTCTAGATTAGCCCCTTGAAGAAGGTTTGGATGCATTGGCCCTAGAACATGGACCATAGATCATAGCAACACAGATCACACCACAGAAGAACCACCATGAAAATAATTCACATCCTCAAAAAAATTATAATTTGGAAAATCATAATCGAAATTTTCTACATCATAGTCGCTCAGACCATAACTATAAGACAGCCACGTCGCAATGAACCCACAAGGCCCCCTCTGAGACCACAGCTATAGATGATCAACCCAATGAAACCAGATTCTCCAAGGTGTGAAAATCCAACACAACACCTCCCAGGGATGGAAGACCCAAATACCACACAAATTTAGAACCACAAAATATGGGGACCCAGATAATCTATACTAAAAGAATCACTCTACGCATGAATTCGAGCGGATCACAGCAGAGGAAGAACCCACATTAGAGGCCAAATTAAGCAAGCACGTGAGAAGTAGAGTATAGGGGAACCTATGAGGGCTGGGGTAGTGCTACCCTGGTGAAATTGATTCCTCTAAGATCCTAAAATATCATCATTGTCATCAATACCACTCACAGAGACCACATCGATCAACCAAAACCACTCACCCAACCAGAGAACAAAACGCCCTTGTGAGACTGTGGAAGACCGAGATCTCGACCACTGAACTTTCACTATGATTCCATGGAAGATGACTGAGCCCTAGAAGTTGAAACCTCATCACCATCACTAACATAGGTTCCAATGTGACATGATCAAGCTGAGAAATCACCATGGAGGAAAGCCACAGCCAACCCGAGATTGAGGAGGATGATGGCAATAGTGGAAACCCTAACATTGTTGATCCCCTTACAAACTCATCCAGTAAATACATTATTGATTCATAATCAATACAAATATAACCCACACTCAATAATTCAATGATTTTGATCCATTAAACATGGAATAGTGTCATGTAGTTATTATATAAGGGTTTTTTCCAAAATTTCCCTATTCATATCTTATAAAAGGGGATCACTTAAACTCTTTTAAGAAAACAACTCCCTTTATAATCACTCCTTGAAAAACTTATATTTTAATCTCCAATTAAACCTATCGCACAAACATAATCCCTATGTCACTCATATTTATCCAAATACCTTTAATTTAAAAGGAACTTCCATGGAAAATTCAAGACTCCAATGAGGTTAGTGTTTCATTTGCTATGAAAGGAAATAATGTAAGGGATTTTCATCTTAATTTCACCTTCATAGAGACATATTTTTATTATGAATCTATTTTAATTTAAGTAGTTTATATAATTCATATATGATATATCATATCATTAATTAATTCTTAATTCCTAGACATATAAGTTAAATTTCATGGTTATTATCCTTTAAGTGTTTTTATTTAAATTTTACACAAAATGTGAGGATTTGTTTTCAACATGATTCCAAAAACTTGAGGCCCTTAAAATTGTGATAATCCATATAAGAAAATTTTTATATTCATTCATTCATAAAACTATATCATTTTATTCTCATCTAAATATCATTGGTAAGCTTCAATTTATATTTAACTTTTTTTAAATTGGAAGGTATTAAAATATTTAAATCAATGTGGGTTTTCAATAAGGATATTTAAAAATGTTCAAAATGTTTTTGCATACTTTCCAAAATAAAAGTTTTATCATCCAGTATACATTTTATTTTTATTACTCTTATTAATTTAAAAATTTTCTTTGACAAATGATTAATTTTAAAAGTATAAGTTATAAAATAATTTTCATTTATTTTATTAAAAAAATTATATCTTTATAAAGTTTAAATTATTAAATATTCACTTAAAATTTAATGTTTTCAAAGTATTTTAACTTATCCTTTTTTAAACTATTATGTCTATTTAATGTTTTTTTATTAGGAACTATTTATATTAACGATTTAAAAATTATTCCATTTCCCTTTACTAAAATGTTTTTGAATGTAATTATTACTTTATTTTATTAAAAAGGTTTTATCAAAAGTTTTTGTATTTTCACTTATATTTACCCTCTATGGTTAATTTTTCCTGAAGTGGAATTTTTAACACCCTTTATATGTTATTATGATATTATTTATTTTTTAAAATTAGTGTAATGGAATTATATGATTTCTTACATTCATGTTATGTGATGTATTTAAAAGATTCATAAAACCCATTCTTTTTCTATGGGTTCTCTCTATGATGATGAATGTTTTATTTTCATTTGCAACAAAAATTTATAGATTATGGTGGGGTTGGTACCTACATATTTATCTAAAGGATTGGGTAATTAATATATGTAATGATATAGATATATTATGTGAACAAGTTAGTATGTCTCTAAGTTCACAAAGGGTGGCTGTGATAGCATTAATCTATACTCACAATTTTATCTGTGAACAAGTTAACAAATCATAAGGTTCCAAAAGGGATATTTTGATAGAGAAAATCTACTCATAATTTTATTTGTGAATAGGTTAGAAAGTTACAAGGATTACAAAGGTTGAGTGTGATGGTGTTAATATCTACTCTCAATTTTACACATCAATATGATAGCAAGTCACTAGGTTCACAAATGGTGAGTGTGATGGAATTAATCTCTACCCATAATTTTACATATTAATAGTTTAGAAGGTTATTAGGTTCCCAAAGTTTGAGTGTTAAGGAATTAATCACTACTCACAATTTTATGAGTGAACAGGTCGGAGATTATTCAGCTTTATAAGGATAAGAAATATTATGTTTATGATTGTGCCAAATTTTCATGTGGTTTATCATATTATGCCATGAATTCATGATAATGCCTTATTTTTAAGTTATTACACAAATTTATAACATGACCACAAGTTTTTATACTGTTCATATTTTTTTAATCCATGCCATTCCATTTAGGGTTTCCCAAAAATCTTCTTAAGATATTTTTTTCTCCAAAATTTTTTATGATTATTATACATGTTATTTAGATATTTTATTATGTTATTTATATCTATCTCATATTCTTATTCATTTTTATGATCTAATATGTTATGATATGACTTTCCCCTTACTGGGAGTTTGAGATCACCCTTTCATATGGTTCAAATCCTCATGTAAGGATGATGGTTATATCTTGTGAGATGTCAATAAAGGGTCTATAGGTGAATGATTATGTATAAAAGTATACAATTATTGTAAAATAATTTGTTTATAAATCTAATCTCTAAGACACTAAACATTTACGTCCTTGGGTTGTGAAACTATTTGTGAGATGTATTATTTAAATCATGAGATTAATATATTATTTAATTTATGTTTATATTGGATCACTTCAGCTGGAATCATAGTAGGGTTTATTTATTTTTTAGTTTAGATTATATATTTTTGGAGATTGGTTTTGTTACATTTTTGTTTGGGTTAGATAACCTTAGTAAAAACCAAATATTTGAGTTTAAGGATATGATGATATCTTGAAATATTGGTAAAATCTTGATTGAGTGGTTTTCCTAGAAATTCATCCCTCTCTAGATACTAGAAAGTTGATGTGGTTTTGGTACAGATGAACCTATGGATAATCACCCTGAAAAGTTTGGATGGGAATAGACTTAATCATCACCCTAACACATGATGAGTGGGATTAATACTATACACCTACATAGACACTTTCAGGGGATATGATTTAGTTAATAATATTCTCCTTATCAACCACTTTGAAGTATTTATCTCATAGTCACTATGAGGTTTTGGGTTGATAATTATGATAGGACACAACTTAATGTAACCTAGATAAATAAAAGATAGTTATCTGATGGACCACGTGTAACATAATTGAGAATAAAATATTATAGGTTGAAACAAAGGTTTAATTATAGAATCCATATTTGGATTGATATTTAATATTTAAATGATCATTTACTTTTCCTTTATTTTATATTATAATAAACTTTTTTGCTGTAGAATTTTGTTAGAAATGAGGTCATGAAAATGAAGTTCTGAAATGTATGTCCTTATGGACTCATAACAATCTTATTTGGGATAAACGGTTTCTTCATCTTGGAAAAAATAATGAGGTAAATATCTCAGTATAATTCATATATTGAGTTTCTAAAATATCTTTTAGCTTCTTCCTTTGTTAAATTATAATTAAATTGTAAGGATAAATTTTATTTATTGTGGTATAATGTAATCACTTGAGATTTTGGATCCTTTAAATCAAAGATTATATTTTATAACTTCTGACAATTTCTACACCCAATGTAAAAAAAGAAAGTCATATTAAGAATACATTATTAATGAATCTATAATAAAAAAATAAGATGGAAAACTATTATTAGTTATTTATTTTATAAGGTGGACAATTAATATGAGTTAATATTTAAATGGTTATTTTCAATAAAATTTGTTTCCTTTATATGACATATTTTATTATAAAAATATATATTTAAAAAATTTAGAATTTAAATTTGTTAAATTAAAATTCATTTTTTTTCTCCTCACCACAAAATTGTCTTGTGATACATTTTTTATATTTTTCCAAAATAATATATTTCCAATTGAATAGAGAAAATATTGATTTTATTAATATTGTCACTATTATAATATTATGTTATTTTATAAACAAATTGAAATATTTTGAAATATTTTCCTTTAAAACTATATATTATAAATAATACTAAATTATTTTAAAATAATTTGTTAAATTTCAAAACCTAGGCATAATATTGTGAAAGTTCATATAGCGATTTAATGAAAAATATTATTTGATTGTTTTGTTTAATTAATTGTAACATTATAAAATGAATTTTTTGATTTATTTTATTTTTAAATAAATAATTTTTGAGTAATAAAAATTATTTTATTTTCTCTAAGATAAATTTCATTGATAATTCTATCGTAATGATAACTTTTTTGTTTAAAAATAAACATTTTCAAAAATGATTATTTTTGTGGTACATTCGCTAACGTTAAGACTAATTTCCCTACATATAAAGTGAAAATTTGATAAAATAATTCTAATATTTTTGGTAATAAAGTTAATATCACTTAATATTTCCAATTTCATTATTATTTGTAAAATATAAGTCGTTAGGATTAATGTTATTTACACTGTTAATAGTGTAACAATTATTTCAAAATTCATATTCTTTTAATATAAAGGAATTAATATAAATTAAAATAAATTTAAAACATTTTAGTAATTAGTATAATATATTTTATAAAAACATAAATAAATATATTAAAAATCATTCATGGTTTCATTAATAGTAAATAAAATTAAGATTAAATAATGACCAAATACATTTTTAAAACAAAACAGTTTGCCTATACATTATCTATTTTAATTTAAAAGTTAATTATATAATATTTAGAAATTGAATTGGATTAAATTAATTTTAATTTCAGTTTCCTAACACCCAAATGTTTTTATATGGTTTATTTATTTTGTTTAATAAAACAAAAAAATAAATAGTAAAAAAAAGATAACTAGTTTTTAAGTAAAATAGTATGATGTAAATAATTAATGGTGAAACCCCTATAACATGTTTAAAACATGTTTGGAAACATATTTGTGTTACTTTAACAACCCAAATAAATCCAAAACTAAATAATTTACAAAATTTGTATACATTGTCCATTGAATAATGTCATGGAATAATTGAAAAATAATGAGTGTTTCCAAAAGTGTTTTATTCTCCCCTTATCAAAGGACTCCACTAACACCATTCAAAGATAAACCCATCCTTTTAATTCCTACTTGAAACTATAAAAATGGACTCTAAATATAATCCTATACCACATAAATAATCCCCTGGTCACACATAATTATCCTAATCACTTCTATTTCATGGGAACATACAAGGGAAAATCAAGTCTCCAATGTAAGTGTTATCACCTCTTAATATTTTCTTCCTAATATTACTCTTATAAATATATTATCATCATAATAAAATGATAAATTAAGTATCATTGGTATATTGATATTTTTTATAGTTTTTTATGACCATTTTTCATTAATTTTGATGTAATTATGAAAAAAATGAACATTGTTAGTGTGATGCACAGACTATCGTCCCCACAAACTGATGTCATTTTTATCAATAATGATTTTCATGGATGGTCATAATAGTGGTAATGATGAATAAATATGATATATATAATTTAATATTATCCTTAGATTTTATTTAATATACACCTTGACCCCCTCTCATATGTTGAGAAAGGGGAACATCAATCATGTGTTTGTGCGAATTATAGCTTCCATGATGAAACTTTTTTTCCATTTAGATTGTCCTTATAATTATAAAAATATTAAAATATGGTTCACCATAACATAAATTCAATACAATTTCATTATAATATTTTTTAATGATATTTTTTCAAAATTAACACCTCATTAACCATACACTCTAAACGTGTTAATGCATGTTCAAATTCAGGTTGGTTTAACCACCTATGTGAACAATGATTTAAAATGAAATTTTGGATGAATATGTGAATAAAGAAACTAGTAAAATAATAATATATTAATAAAATAATTATTATGATCTGGTTTTGAAAATATTATATTAGCTTCATAACTTATTATTATAGTAAAAAAATTTGTTTACCAAAATTACCAAAAAAATCGTTATTAATTTTGATTTCACATAACATAATTATAACACATATGGAATGACATAATAAAATTTTAAATAAATATAAGTTATATATTAAATAACCTTATAATATATATCAATAAATATTGTGATATAAAATTATGGAAAATAAAAAAAAATATTAAACATGTTCAAAACTATTAAATTTATTAACACCTCATTATCATAATATACTATAAGTAATTAATGTAATCAAGATATATAATTATAATAAGTATTATAAAATGGTAATATTTATGAGTAATGTAATTAAAAGGATCTTAATTTCTATATGTACATTTTTATAGGACGTTATAGTGTCATCAACAAAGCAATTAACAAGGTAATGGATTTTCGTCTCACTTCCCCCTTCCTTGAGACAGTTTTTTATTATTCACATATTTTAATTTAAGTTGTGTGTATATTTATTATATGATATATTATGTCAGGAAATAATTATCCATTCATGGTATTATAAGTCAAATTCTATGGCCATTCACCTTCATGATTTTTTTATTCAAATGTTTCACAATACATAAGTATTTATTTTCAACTTCATTCCAAAAATTGAGACCTATCAAATGTGACAATCCATCTTAGGAATTTGTATTCTCATTCACTATAAAGCCTTTATAATTATCTTATATTCTGGATGTATTTTAAAATCATAAATATCTCTTTACCTTATTTTAAATTTGATGTTTTAAAATCTTCTAAGAAATGTGGGTATTCAATAAGGTTACCTAAAAATGTTCAAAATGTTTTTCCATATTTCAAAAAAAAACTTTTATTATATACTCCACATTTTATTTTGATTAATCTTATATATTTTTAAATTTTCCATTATTAAATATTCTTTTAAAAAGTAAAATTTCTCTATTTATTTTAACTTCTTTTATTGAAAACCTTATGTGTTTTTCATGTTTCCATTATTATATATTATTTTCAAAAGTAAATGTTATCAGATTATTTACACTTCTTTTATTGATAATTTTATGACTATTTTAAGTTTCAAACATGAATAATTATTTTTAAAAGTAAATTATTTCAAATTATTTACATTTATTTTATTGAAAAAAATATTTAATTTTTAAGTTCTCATAATTAAATTAGATTTTTCAAAGTTAAATTTATGAGAGTATATTTACTTATTTAATTGAAAGATTTTTGTTTTTCCTAGTTTACTTTATTATAGATTATTTAAAAATTTGATCTTTAATATTTATTTTTTATTTATCCTTTCTCAAAAATTTATTTATTTTTCTGGAATTTTTATTAGACACAATTGATAATAATTTTTTCATAAGTGTTATGTCTCCCTTAAAAAAATAATTTTTAAATTAATTACAACATTTATGTTTTAAAATTTCTGGTGAAATAATTTTGATTTTCAGTTATATTTTCCCAAAAAGGATTATCTTTCATTAATAGATTTTTTGATCACCATAAATATATTATTATGATATCATTCTAATTTTTAAACGATATTTTTCATATTCTATCATTTATTAAGTTCATATTATATGATGCTTTTTATGTTTTAAGAAACCCATTCATTTCACATGGATTATTTATGATATGATTAATGTTTATTTTAATGGAACAAAAATTTATGGATTATATGATGGTGAGGAACCATATCTATCATCGATAAATTATATAAAGGAATAAATATCATGAGATAGATGTGTTATGTAAATTGATTATAATGTCTATAGTTTCAAAAATGATGTATGTGATGATGTTAAGATATGATCATAATTCTTTTTATGAACAAGTTTTCAAGTTTTTAGGTTCACATAGGTTGAGTGTGATTGGATTAATCTCTACTCACAATTATACATATGAATAGGTTTTCAAGTCTATGGGTTCAAAAAGGGTGAGTATTATAGTGTTATTCTCTACTCACAATTTTATGTGTGAACAGGTTATCAAGTCGCTAGTTTCATAAAGGTTGAATATGATTATGTTAATCTCTAATCATAATTTTACATGTGAACATGTTAGCATGGATTAAGGTTCTAAAAGGGTTGAGTGTGATGATGTTAATATCTCAACACAATAATACATGTGAAAAGAATGTAAAATCATGAGGTTCACATAGGGTGAGTGTGATGGAATTAATATCTAATCAAAATTTCATGTTTTAATATGATACAAAATCTCTTGTTTCATAATTACATTAATTTGTCATAGAAAATTATGAATATTGGGTGTTAATTACATTAACTATTTTCTACATGTGTAATAATTTTGATATCATTACCCATCATTTTATATCAAGATACATATTTATATATCAATTAATTTTACATAATATATAAATTATATTTATTTAAAATATAATTATTTCTTTCCATATGTGATTTGGTTTCAATATGTGAAAACAGAATTTATAATGGATTATTTTGGTAATTCTATAGATCAGAAATGTTACATTAATAATAAGTCATATAAATAGTATAATATTTATTTAAATATATACTAATAATTATTTTTATTATTATTTTATAATAATATTAGCTTTAATTTTCCCATTGTAATCTATAATTGGATTTTAAATTATTGTTCATATAGGTGGTTGAACCAGCCCAACTTGATCGCGCTTTAACTCGATTGGTGAGTACGGTTAAGTAGGTGTTTCTTTTGAAATAATGTCATTATTACATAATCATAATAATATTATTTCTATTTTTATATTATTTTTAACCATATTTTTATATTTTTATAAAATGTATTAAAATAAAACAAAAAAAATTATTTCATCATGGAGGCAGTAATCTTCATGTACGTATGATGAATATTATATTTCTTAGTATGTGAGAGAGGGTGAAGTTGGATATTAAACTATAAAATTATTATTATTATTATATTAGATATAACATATTTAACGATACTTAACACCATTAATACCATCCATGAAAAGAGGTAATGGAAAAAAAGTGGTGACACTTCATAGAGGTGGTAGTCTACTCAACGCACTAGTGAAGTTCTTTTGGTTTTATAAGTGGACGAAAATGAATAAATAAGGTTTTTAAAATTAATATAAATAATATCAGTATATAAATTATACTGAATTTAACATATTATTATGCTGATAAAATATTTGGAAGAGTAATATTAAGTAGAAAAGATTAGGAGAAGATAACACTTACATTTGATTTTTCCCAAGGAAGTTCCTAGTAAATTGAAGGGATTAGGCTACCTATGAGTGACCCAATGATTATTTTTGGAGTATGGGGTTCTAGTGAGATTTAAATTTGATATATTCAAGTATTAATTTGATGTATAGGTATATATTTTAAGATTTTCAGTGGTATATTTTATAAGGGAAGAATGGGGCACTTTTGGAAACACTACTCATTTTTCAATAATGTCACGATACTATTCCATGGTAAGTGGATTAGAAGTTTTGAAATAATTTATTTTGGGGATTATCTAGGTTGAAATGGAAACAAATATTTATTTTCACCCATTTTATAAATAACTTATAGAGTTTTTACCATTATTTTTTTACGTTTTACTTTTTTACTTGTAAACTATATAAGTAGTTTTCAACTATGTGATTTTTTCTATTATTAAACATATAAAATAACCCATATAGAAAAATTGGGTTTCATAGAAAAAAATTATCATATATTTAATGGGATTAAAATTCTAAATATTATAAAATTAACTTTTAATTTAAAAAAATAATGTGTAGAAATATTATTTTAATAGAAAAAATGTAATTTTGACCATTATTAAATCTTAGTATTATTTAGTATTGATTAATAATTAAATTAGTGTTAATATATTTATTTATATTTTTATAAAACAAATTTGATAATTTATTTAAAAAATTTCAATTTCATTATCTGGTATAAATTCCATGATATTAATAATACCAATAATTTTAAAATAATTATTTCACCATTATCATGGTAATTGACATTAATACAAAAAATCTAAATTTTTTACCCAAAAATAAAATTGTAAATATTAAATAATATGAAAATTATTATATCATACATAAGTAACATTTTATCAAATTAAATTTTATTTTTAGTAAAATTAATCTTAACGTTAGCACATGTGTGTCTTAAAAACCCATTTTTTGAAAAAAAAATTATACAAAAGGATTTATGATTAGAATGGATTTATCAATTACATTAATACCAATGAATTTAAAATAATTATTATCATTTAAATTTTATTTATTTAACTATAAAATAATTCAAAATCTTTATTTAATCATGTTATCATTAATTAAACAAAATAGTCTGAAAAACAATTCCATTAAATCACTACATAAATTTTCAAAATGTTATGAATAGGATTATAAATTCAACATGGTATTTTAAAATTATTTATTATAATTTAAAATATAAAATTTTATAGGAAAAGGAACCAAAAATTTCAATTCATTTATATAATGAAACAATTTCATAAAAGTGATGACATTAATAAAATAAGTATTTTTATTATTCAGCTGAAAATTGTTTATTTTATAAAAATATCAAAAATACATCTTAAGATAATTTTATTGTGAGGAAGTCTCAATAATATACTTTCACGCATGTTTTAAACCATTTATATTTATATCATAATTATTTTATTACATTTAGGACTTAATTGTTAACTAAGAACCATATTTTAACTAAGTGAATATATAAATAAAAAACATGATATCAAATAATGGGTAATGATAAAAAAAATTATAAAACATACACAAAACATTTAAAGTTAATAACACCCAATGGTCATAATAAGCTATAACTAATTATTTTACTCAGGATAAATAATTACAATTATGATTATATATATGAAATATTTTTTAGTATGGTTCGGGAATATGATATTAAGTTAGCTATATATGTTTTATAGGTTGTTAGAGTGCCATAAACTAGGAAAAAAAATAATATAATGGATTTTCATACTTTTAATAACATAATTAACTACTTTAAAATGAGGGATAACAAAAAGCATATAATTTTGTTATCCTTTTGAACCTAGATACTTTTCAACCCATTCAATCATAAAATTGTGACTAAAACTTAATGCCTTCTTACTGACTCTTGGTGAACCCTGTGACTTTCTAACCTATTCCCACATAAAATTGTGATTTTAGCATAATAAAATCACACTTACCCTTGTTTAACTTAGTGAATTATTAAATATTATTTTTAAAAGTAAAATTCTTCAATCTATTTTCACTTCTTTTATTGAAAACCTTTTGTCTTTTTTGAGTTTCCATTTTTAAAGACTATTTTTAAATTTAAACATTTTCAAAGTACTTCAACTTATTTAATTGAAATATTTATATATATTTTAGGTTCAAATTAATAAATATTATATTTAAAAGTAAAAATTATCATAATATTTTCACTTCTTTTTTTTTGAAAACTTCGTCTTATTTAAGTTTATGGAATTAAATGTTCTTATAAAAGTAAATATTTACAAAGTATTTTTACTTATGCTTTTTTGAACCTTTATTTATTTTATATAAATTTTATTAGGAACTCATTATAGTATGGTTTTTAAAAGTCATTACTTTCCTTTATAGAAAAATTTTTTAAGTAATTTTCTCTAGAATGTTTTAAAAAGGTTGTGTGGAAAATTTTGTATCTTCACTTGTATTTACCCTCCAAGTTATATTGTTCATGAAGTGATGTTTTGATCTCCCTATATATATTATTACAATATTATTCCTTTTGAGAAATTAGATTTTGTTATCCATTGATTTCATAAGTTTAATTTATTAAATGTTTTTGAACGTTTTAAGAAACTCATTCTTTATCCATGGGTTATTTATGATATGATAATTGTTGGATTTCAAAGTGGAACACAAATTTATAACTAAAAATAACCATTTTTATTAATTTTGGAGAAGAAAATAACAATAGTGTCACGGGGGTCTGAAAAAATGCAGGCCAAGAGCATCATTAGCCACATGTTTGAGGCCCTCCCGAGGGAAGGACCCTAAAATAGTGAACAAAACCATACTATGATCCGGCGAAGCCATGGATGCCAAGAAGTCTGCAACCCTGTTCCCCTCCCGCCATGTGTGAGTGATCTCGGTTTGATTTCCCAATAGTTATTTGCAAATCCTGATGATGTACTCTATTTTCCATGGAGACGGACTTGAACCAGATAATTCTTTATATAGGACGAGAGAATTTGTTTCCACTGCGTTGAGCAGAATTTTTCTCCGATTACACATCTCCAAACAGATAGCCATCACCTGCGCCTCCGCCTGAAGAGCATCGCCCCTGCCGTAGAAAGGCGAAAGGGCTGCAATTATAGCCCCCTCATGGTTCTTAATTACACCTCCTCCTTGCATCTCCCCCCCCCCCCCAAAATTACCCATCTATGTTAAGTTTCAGTCCACTGTGAAGAGGATTCCACCGAACCCAATTCCACTACCCTGCACCATTTATTTGATTGAGAAAGAAGCAGTTCGAAGCCATAACACTTACCAACGTTGCGCCATGACATGCAGTGCACAGCCGAAGCAGGTCTTGCAGCAAATTCCAAATTTTGAAGGTGATGAAGGTGTGAGAACTGATTAGGTCCTTATGCCTTGCCTCATTCTTGGTCATCCACAGGGTCCAACACCCCACCAGAACAAAGATGGCCCAAGCTTTCCTCTCATCACCATTTTCCTCAGTTCTACTAAACCATACCCTGAGAAAATCCTCTTGCGACCCTCCTTGCCTGCTCCATCCCACATATGCCCTGAAGGCCTACCACACCAAATAAGCCCATTCACTACCGAAAAAGAGATGCCCCACAGATTCTGGCTTGGGTTTGCTGCAACACCAAAACATAGAGGCAATACTCACTCCCATGCGCTGAATATTTTCCTCAGTGGGAAAATCTTGATTCCTCACTCTCCACAGCAGGAAGTTGAATTTGGAAGGTACCTCTTTTCACCACAACAACACTCCCCATGAGTGTTCAGTAGAGGTACCCCTCCTCACACGGTTAAAATCCTTAATGGAAAACTTACCCAAAGTGCTACCTGTAAAGATAAGTCTATCCATATCATCATTGAACACAATGTTATTAAAGGCCACATGATGATTCTCCTAAAAAATTGCCGAAATAAATTCAAGATGATCACTTGCCTCTTTGATAGAGAGATATAGAGTGGGGTAGCCTAGAAACCACAGCTTTCCAGCCCCCCAGTTTTGAAACCAGAAGTTAAGGTCCCCCCTACCCACCATCCAATTTGAATGTTGTTGGAGGAGTTCTAAATATTGGTGTATCAGCTTCCAAATCTTAGATGTCCTCACTGTCGCATCACTAAAATTCATCCCATATCAGCCCTGCGTAAACCTTCCCCAAACTGTTCTTCCTTTTATTGCCTCCCAAGCCAGTTTAGCATGAAACCCTTCCATGGTCAGAGTGACACTCCACATGTTTATGCCCCCCCTCCGAGAGAGGTTTTACAAGGTGCTTCCCCAATGCCCAATGATGTCAGGCTTCCATTTTCCCGTCCCAAATAAAAGATACCATAATCCTTTCCAGTGTTCCAATCACAGTTTTGGGAACCTTCAAGGTGGACAAAACATGCATGGGAATGGACACAAGGACACTATTCACAAGAGTAAGGCGACCTCCAAATGAAAGGAATCTGTTTTTTTAGTTGAAAATGTTCACAGTGATCTTTCTAACAAGATTGTAAAAGTGGTGAATTATAAGAGACAAAGGACTCACCAGATCCTTGAGGTACTCCATTGGGAATAAACCCTTCCTCGTATTCAAGCTGGCATCCATGGCTCTTTCCCTACTATCAAAAACATTCCTGGCAGTATAGTAAAGAATTTTTTCCCTATTCACCACCTTCCCACTCCACTTGTCGTAGTCCTCTAGGAGCCCAATCATCCCCTGCACAGACCTCCAACAGCCATTAATAAACAAAATGGTCTCATCCACAAATATTAAATGTGCAATACCTCTTGTATCATGCTGAGTACGGAAAGGACGGATCTTACCCATATGAAGACTTTGGTTGATTTGATGACTAAGAGCATTTTGGGAGAGAATGAAGAGAGTAGGGGAGAGGGGATCTGCCTACTTGAGACCACGAAAAGCCTTAAAGAACCCAAACTGTTTGCCCATAAATGAAGTTTAAATCCATGCTGAGCTAAAACAATGGAAAAGGAGATCACGAGTTCAAGTGGAGAACCCCATACAGGACAGCACTCAAATAATGAAGCCCCACTCCATCCTGTCATATTCCTTACACATATCCAGCTTGATCACCAAATTACCCCCAAAGGACTTGTTGTTGATGTCACTGATCAATTCTTACACCACCCTAATTTCCCCCTGAATGGGCCTCCCTTTAAAAAACCCATGCTGCTCAGGAGCCACCCATGAATCCAAAAGAGGGGCCATCCTTTTATTGATAATGATGTCCAAAACCTTGTAGGGTATATTGCACATGCTTATGGGTTGGTACGGATCGATGGATTGTGGATTTCTCACCTTTGGAATCAAAACTAGCTTGGTTGCACAAGAAATACAGGGAAAGTTTCCGCCAAGGAAAAAGTATTTAACTTCCCTCACATGATCTCCCTTGACAAGGTCCCATGTCGCTCTATAAAAGGACCATATAAATCTCTCAGGTCCGGGAGCACTTTCCAGATTTAAAGTCCAAATAGCCTCACGTACTTCTTCCTCCTCCTGAACCCTCCTTAAAATATTATTAACTTCATCAGAAACATAGTTGGGGAAATCCTCAAAAAAGTTTGCACTACCCCTTGGAGAACTTCTGGCCATGCTATGATTGGTCTCTGTCAACAGGAGTTTAATACTTTCATGTGCCACAGCACCCACCTCGTCATGGTCGCTGGAAAAAGAACCATCAGCCCTGAGGATGTTTGGCCTATGGACACACCGTCGCTCAATGATGCATGCGTGAAAATAACCAGTATTTCGGTCCCCCTCGCGCAGCCATCGAACCCTCGCCCCTTCCCTCGCCACTCATTCATTTCTTAGGAGGGTATCCGTGAGTAAGTTCTTCTTCATCCTTAACTCATCAAAAATATTTTCATCCCACTCCTATTCCAATCCAGCTTCCATTCGAGCAACCTCCTTGCTGATCTCCACCAAATCATTGTCCCGAGTGGGGATGTTCTTCCTCCACCACCAAAGACGGTGCTTAAGCCTCCTAAGTTTATTTTTAATAGTAATACAAGGGTAACCCGAGTGCTGAGAACTCCAAGCCTCCCTATCCACATCAAAAAAACCTTGTTCCTCTACCCAGGAAGCATAAAACCGAAAAGGATTCCCCCCATGCAACCCTGCATTCAGGGAAAGACGAATTGGAGAGTGATATAAGAGGCACCGTACCAGATGAGAAACTTTGTAATCTGGAAACAAGTTTAAAGCAACCTTATTCATCAAGAACCGGTCAAGAAGACACCACGTTCCCCTCCCACCATGCTAATTGTTTCACCAAGTAAAGGCTTTACCCTCATACCCCATATCCAACAGGCCGTTCCGAGCCATGAATTGGACAAAGTCTTGGCTGGCACTTCTTGGAAACAAGCCTCTCCCCATATTTTCCTCATAACTTGCAACAATATTAAAATCACCTCCAATGATCTACAGATCATTGGGTGGGTTGAGGCCATCTAAATCCCTCCATAAGACCTCTCTGTCCTGCACATTACAATTTGCATATACAAAGGAAAAAAGAAACGATTGAGATCCAACCACAATTTTTGTGGAGAGAAACTGGTCAGACACTCTATGAAGGTCAACTGAGATATGTTCCTTCTAAAACAACCAAATGTGAGAGTTTGGAGGATCCCCATGTAGGAAAACACGAGTTCTCAGCCTCTGAGCATAATCCTTGATCTTGCAAGACATCAGCTTAGGTTTGAGAATCACAACCATGGAGACTGAATTGTTGCCGAGTTCATTTGAAATGAAATCGTATTTCGCTCGAGCCCTGAGACCCCGAGCATTCCAAATGAGGACCTTAAACATTAACACATCCATTCATGGATTTGGACACAGATTCCTGGCCCTTAACCGGATGAGATGATAGCGTAGAGACAGCCTCCCCACTCTTCGATTGAGACCTGGTGTGAATATTACTCTGCACCTTTGAATGAAGAACTGATGGAGATCGCGAACCTACAGGTGTTTCTGAACAAAAGATATCAGGAGAGTCGCAGCACTGATAACCCACTATACTCTAAAGAATCCCCTTCGATGGTGGTGACTAAAGTAGGGTAGGGGAAAATAGGATCGAAACAGGTGATGATAGGGGAGAGGACACCACTGGCGACATGGATAGCTCCCTAGTTTATGGAATCAATACAGTTTCAGAGCCATTATCACCTTGTTCTAGCTTGCAAACCTCCAAGATGTAGATGCAGAAGTGATCCCAAGGAATGAGAGAGAGCGAACTAATCTAGAGCGTGTAGTTAGGCAATACCCCTGCTGGAACTTCCTCCCACAACTAAAGAGATGGTTCTCCTCCCATACCTTCTTTGAATAACACCATATCGTGACTGATAGAACCTAAAACTCTGATCCAAAAAGGTTGTTTGGACGAAGAGGCCAAGGAAGCCAAAAAGGGAGAAGCCATACCTTTACCCTTGTCATTTTCTTTTGAGCCTGAAGAGAAGGAGCCGGAAGGACTTGCTGAGTATTTTGGAAATTCCTGGGACATGTATTCACCCATCCAGGCCTTGCAACAAACCTTCAAAGAGTGAGCCGAAAGATGGAAAAAGGAGAAGAACCGGGGAAAGACAGGATACACCAGAGGCTGACAACGTTGCAGTATCCCTTCAATCTGAATAAACAAGTGATCGTGCAGCGGTTGGGAGATGTCCATTTCTATGAAAATCCTCCCCACAGACGCCTACGCGAGGCTTGTCGTCCTCTCATCCGCACACAAAAAATTCCCCAAATAATCCCCAATAGCCTCCAGGAAATCCTCATTCATCAACGGAAGGGGAAGCCCTAGCATCAAGACCCAAACCACCACCTGGGGGCATTCGAAGCCAGCATGAGCAACCATCTACTAGAGGGAAAGGGAGAACCTCTAGCGCCCCACACACCGCGGGCTCCTGCACCATGCTTTTACGAAGTCTCCCCTAGATGCCACAATGATGCAGAAAGATTTCTGATCCAAGATCGACACAGAAGCCGGAAGATCCAGGCCCCAACGCCAAACGCACTCCTGGAAAACCACAAGAGGGGGTTTATCAGAACCAAAACATGCAACCAAAGTCCATTTAAGATCCAAGTCCACCTCCGAAAAAGACGTCGTTGAGACCTCAAGCACTGGACAGCCATTCTCGGAGAGAGAAGAAACCCTAGGGGAGGCCACCGCCGAAGACGCCAGATCCACACTAGGCCCCGAAGGGGGGTGAATGAGAACATCCTTTAAAGAGGGTCGAGGGGGTCTCTCTAAGGCATCACCATCAATCGGAGATCTAACCGCAAACCCGTGCTATAGAGACCCGAAGCCTGACGTACATGGACATTACATTACATTTTCGGAATACTTAGTACATCACAAAAACACACACACAAGGATCGTAATAGTTTAGTGTCTTTGGAAACTCGGAACGTAATCTTCTAATCGTGGTGAAATATCTTCAATATCTCCCATAAAGATCTCCCCTTTTTTTACCTAAAACCTTTCTTTATATCCTGGGGAAAAGAAAACATAAAAGGGTGAGCTCAAATGCTCAGTAAGGGTATACAAAATAAAAATCAATCACATCATATTCATAAGAACATAACTTTTGGAAATCTTAAACTGCAAAAGAGAGCATAATTTCATAACATAGGATAAATCATGGCAGTGAAATGAAATCCAAATAATCATAACTTAAAACATGAAACTTTGTGGCATACACACATAATCATAGAGAATCATTTCTTGTTAGTCAAGACTCATTGCCAGGACTATCTTAGTGGACAAAGTCCCTTTCTGAATCGAGTAACCCTCGTTTCAGTCCTGTTTCACAGAACCGGTATAACCTACCATTTCAGCCATGTCTATCTCATGAGATATAAAATCTTTACCCAATGCATTGGAGGGAGATATAGGTCCCACCCATCTTATAATGAATCCTTTCTTATGTGTTCCACATAATCATACATCATCTCATAACACATGTAAAAAAAATGGGATTCTTGAAACATCATGACATCATAAATCAATTCATATAAGATAAAGGAATTCATAAAAATATTTCCATCACAACATAATCAAATCCATGTAATAATAGGGATAAAAACAGAACCCTTTTATTATCTTAGATGGAAAATAATTTTGATAAAATACTTGAACTCCATTCTTGAGGAAAATATCCTTTCTACTTCAAAAACACTTTTCCTTTCTTAACATGTCATACAATTTTAAACTAAAAGAAGTTGATTAAAAATAAACTTGAATAATTGTAAAGGAAACTTCTTGGAAATAATGTTTTAGAAATCCATTCATTCCGTATAAGTTTAAAAAAACATTCTTCGTACTTTTGTCGGAAAAGTCAAAAAGTACCTTGTACGAAAAACGAAAAAAGATTCCTTTCATACATATTACTAAAAACTCACCAAAGGGTAAAAATGGATTTAAAAAAATTGTAGGTGGATGGAAATAATATTCCATATTGATGAAACATGGATGTGGATGATAAAATACACCCCATTAAATACTTACGAATAAACAATCTCGGATAAAAATGAGATTGTGATATTTCCCTTACCTTAGGTCCGATTTGCTTCGTAAGTGTCCGAACCTCCTGTATAATGATTTAAATAATGTCATTTACTTATTACAGAATCATATTCATTGTTACGATATCATATATGGTTCACTTATGACTTTATATTACCCGTTCTTTTGTAAATTCCATGTTAAAGAGCGTTTTGGGTAAAATTGTTTCATTTATCGTCCGTGTTTTGACTTGTAATTATTCATATGATTACTTAGATCATGATTACGTAATTCCAAAACATAAAACATGATTTATATATATATATATATATATATATATATTCAAGATATATATATATATAATAAATCATTAAATGGAATGAAATACACCGTTCATGGAGACGGTAGTCCGTACGTACGCATGAACGCTGTTTTCGTTTCCTTATTGAATTTAATGGAATTAAGTACATGACATACATATAAATAAATCCAGTATCATTATTATGTCATATATTTCATTAGTACATATTATATATACTTTATAATCATTCTTAAATGGTTAACATGGAGAATGAATCTCATCGCGTCGTGGAGACGGTAGTCCGTACGTACGCACAAGCGATGATATCATTTCCATAAATATTGAATTGAATTGGAGTGGATTATACAATATATCAGAATCAATATTATGTTTTAATAACTATGTATAGTTATTCTTTACACCATTATACCCATCCATGTAAGGTGGTGGTGGAAAATAGATTACACCACGGCGTGGAGACGGTATTCCGTACGTACGCACGCGCGGTGATTTATTTTTCCGTAGGATGGATAGATGGTGAAATAGGTTTGTTTCATACTTATAATAACATATCAGTATATGATTGATACTGATGTTATTACTTCATAATGAAACAACCTAAGAAGAAGAAGTGGAAGAAGAAATAAAGATGAAAGAATCGGTAACGGTAATTACCTCTTCTTTGAAGCGCCTCTTTGAGACCTCCTCTTAGGGCACTAAAATTGGTCTTTGAGGAAGACCAAAATCTCTAGTATTATTCTAGGGAAGTGGAGAAGGGATTTTGGCAGGGGTTGGCCGAGCTTGAGTGCTCAAATTGGTGTGATGAGGAGGGGGAGGAGGAGTCCTTTTATAAGGGAGGAGAGGGGCACCTTAGGAATACCTCAAAATATTATTTTATATTAATGTCAAAATCGGTTTATAATGGTTACAAAGGGTCTTATTTCGAAGCTAAAGTGGGGATGGGTCGAAATCCTATCATCCAATAGGATTTAGACAAGTTTAGGGTATTATTTTAACCTTATCAATTAGATTTAACTCTAAGTTAAATAATTTAACTTTTACCGTGTCTTTTTGTTTTCTTTCACTATATGGTTAATACACTTACTATAACATGCCAAACGAACCCCAAATTGTTTATTATTAATATATATATATCCTTATCTAAGTCATTTGGCCGAACCTTATATTTGTAGGAATAAAATAACAATTAATAATATAATATTTGATTTAAAAACTATTTTGAGTCAATTTTGACACTATTTGATATACGATTTTTGTGAAAGTCATAACAGAATTATATGTTCGAACCAAGTTGATTACATCAACACTAATATATCATAGTAACCTAGAAAATTAGTTTAAGTCATAAAAAGTCTCAAATTACATTTATTTGGGCATTTATAACATCAATTATGTCAATATTTCATTAATAACACAATTACTGCATCATCATTGTGTCATAATAAATGATAATTATTTAATCCCTAAAAATTCTAAATAAATTCCTATGATGTAGATAATTGTATTAGATTTCTGGATACTATTCATGTTCGAAGTTTCATGAAGTTTATCACTAGATTAAAATTATTATACTTATAATATTTAAGAAAGTGACATGTTGTCACATTTTTTGGTTTTTAAAAATAATTAAATTATTTTCATTGACAAAATTTAATTAAATTAATCTAATCCGACCCTTAGGTGATATGGGTCGTTTTGTAGTCATCCAATAGAATTTTGACATTTTTTAGGGTAATTTTAAAATATTATATTTACCCTTAATTACCCGATTTACCTTTAACTATGGTAAATAAAATTTACCGTAGTTACTATTCATAATTCCCAAAAATAAAAATTAGTCTATTAGCATAATTTGGACCCACTGATTCCAAATATGGAATCCATTTTTTAAAATTCAATACACAGAAGTTGCAGAAATTAAATTAAAATTAATCCCGTTGTCGAATAAAAACGGGTTTTTGTTTAAAACATTGCAAAAGATTGAATTGATTTAACCTACGAATTCAAGGTAAAATCAATGCTAATGACATACATTATATTAAATGGTAAAAATATATTCTATTTATACTTTAAACCCATTAAATATTATAATTTAACCACATAAGATATTATGATGAAAAAAGTTGTTTTTAATTAAAATATAGCGTGTTTTTACTATTCATCAAAATGTGAAAGTTACCAGAATAATATGAAAAATTTATCCAAAGTAAATTTTTATTTCTTGATTCCAAAGAAGAATTTTATTTTGTCAAATTGAACTTATAAACATGTCAAAAACCAGATTTAAAGTGGGTGCACCATCAGAAGGCGGCAAAATTGCATTTTTTTGAAAAATACTTATTTTACCCGAAAAATTTATTTTGTTCTTATACCATGTTCTAGAAATGTGTAAGATGAATAATAATGTTATAAAATTCAAAATTTACTTAATACTATTCATAACGGCTAGTTCATGACAATATTATAATAATATAACATTGTTTATTAAAACCCGGTATTGCGTACAACACACGCTATCGAGGAAGGTCGTGATTGCGTGTAATGCAAGCCAAGTCAGGGTTGCGTGTTGTGAAAGAATCCTTCGTTGTTTCGTATAACAGAATCCAACCATATTTCATTTATACATTTAATATATATATATATATATATATATATACTCAATGTTGCGTAGAATAACTATTATCAAAATTGTGTGTAACACGGTCCAAGAATAGGGTTGCGTATACTGCAAGCTAATACGGTGTTGCATATAGCGAAAGGTAATCTTGGTGTAGAATAAAACATAGAACATTAATGAAATTAAAATAATATTTTTCATAAAATCTCGGGGTGTTACATTCTACCCCCCTTAAAATGAATTTCGCCCTCGAAATTCGTCGGGGTTATAAATGGTTTACTATTTGAAAGTTTCTTTGATAGAAACCCACATCGTAAAAAGGAATACCAAAACTTATCTTTAAAAACAAAAGTATGAAACGTAATGGTTACCCAAATAAACTAATCACTGGGTTTCCACATAGGTGAAAATATGGATATGGAAGAGAAATTTAACCACCATGTTCTGATGGAGAGTGGTAGAGGACATGGCTATGGAAAAGCCAGTAATCACAAATCCATAAATTTGTGACGATCTAAGGTACCATCCGATTCATCAGGTATAAGATCACTAGGACAACATTTTTGGTTTTCAAGATCATTTCCCTAAAGTTGAAAATTTTAATTAGAATAAATACTTACTTCATTTTGGTACAATCTCACTGTTGTTCGTGCCTTGAACAATTTCCACTTCATCTCTTAAATAAATGAAGATAAATTTGTTATTCATGAAGTGTTAGCAGATCATGTGATAGAATGACGGGTCATTCCATCTGTCTCAAACAAAAGGTTAGCAAAAATTATATACATAAGTCGATCTATAGTGAGATTAATCATATATGGTTCCTAAAATAGACTTATACTTCATATATCATACTGCTTAATATAATAAAACTAGTTTCCACTAAACAGGGACTTCCTGTAGGCCAGTGGTAGGCGATAAAGGCCAGTCACACTTCGGTTGTGGGTTCGATTCCTACAGCCTTGTCCGACGCGATGGGCTGTCGCCCATCTTGCAGGTTGTCCTTTTTTTAAAACTATATTACCGTAACATCCCATCAATAATATCGAAAAAACTTCTATCCTTAAACAATACTAACTTATGTCCAACATAATCCATTCCAATCTTTAGGCTTATCCATAATACTTCAGTCCACTCTCATAACATAGTGAAAATGATTACCATAGATTTAACACCATCGTCGATCCCCATATATCATAAGATATGTTTTGTTGGTCACATTCCATACATTCAAAGTCCTTAATCATGTATTCTCTTGAATACCTTAGTGAAAACATGAATGCAGTTAAAACATAACACCTTCCATATACCAAAATCCTCAAAATTCTATATACTCAAACCATGATATCACTTAGTCCTTATATCAATCATGAGCTCATGAATACTGTCAAACATTTCATTTTCTCCTTATCCCTTCATTATGGGCATATTATCTACTTTCCAAAATATTTTAATCACTTTTCATGGTTACAGGTACCTTAAAATTATTGAAAACCACAATAGACCAATAAATAAATATTTCAATACACCATAAAAGTACCTCAACAACATTATTCTTGAATACCAATACATAAACACTTCAGTCCATCCACTTCAATGATTGTCCTGGAAGAAGTCATTCCTTGATTTAGAAGTATCTTTTTAGGTCAGGGCATTGAGTTGGGTAATGCCCATGTTCTCCACAAATAAGACATTGAACTCCATAACAGTCTGTCACTCTATGACCCTTTTCTCCACACAGATAACATCGGTCCCTCCATTTGAGGTATTCCTCAAGGTTCTTCTTCCCTTCTTTAGAAATCTCAATCTTCCTTTCTTTATGCTCCTCAACAGGTGAACATGCATAATAGTTTATCTTCCTCTTCTTTGATGAATTAGTCATACCACTAAATTTCACCTTGTTAATCATATATCGCGATGACTGATTTGGCATAATCACAAGATCTTTCTCTCTAGGAATTACACAATTTGTTTTCTCATATTCACCAATTTGTCCATTGGATTCAATGTTAACCGAATTCCTTCTGGTTCCCTCCATTAACTAAAACACAAAAAGAATCTTGTGAGAGGAAAAATCATGCTAGGGAAAACAACATAGTAAAGGGGGAGTACCCCCAATATCTAACATCTTAGGTTAAATTCTAAGATCGTTAGCGCAATTCTAGCACTATAACCTATACGTATACTTAACCTTAGAGACATCCCTAGACATACCTTAGAAATATCTCTAGGGATCTCACTAAAGTTCTCGCATCCTAGTTTCCAAAGGTTGACTAAAACTTTCCTCTGATACCAACTGTAGAGACCCAAAGCCTGACGTACATGGACATTACATTACATTTGCGGAATACTTAGTACATAACAAAAACACACACACAAGGATCGTAATAGTTTAGTGTCTTTGGAAACTCGGAACGTAATCTTCTAATCGTGGTGAAATATCTTCAATATCTCCCATAATAATCTCCCCTTTTTTTACCTAAAACCTTTCTTTATATCCTGGGGAAAAGAAAACATAAAAGGGTGAGCTCAAATGCTCAGTAAGGGTATACAAAATAAAAATCAATCACATCATATTCATAAGAACATAACTTTTGGAAATCTTAACCTGCAAAAGAGAGCATAATTTCATAACATGGGATAAATCATAGTAGTGAAATGAAATCCAAATAATCATAACTTAAAACATGAAACTTTTTGGCATACACACATAATCATAGATAATCATTTCTTGTTAGTCAAGACTCATTGCCAAGACTATCTTAGTGGACAAAGTCCCTTTCTGAATCGAGTAACCCTCGTTTCAGTCCTGTTTCACTGAACCGGTATAACCTACCATTTCAGCCATGTCTATCTCATGAGATATAAAATCTTTACCCAATGCATTGGAGGGAGATATAGGTCCCACCCATCTTATAATGAATCCTTTCTTATGTGTGCCACATAATCATACATCATCTCATAACACATGTAAAAAAAATGGGATTCTTGAAACATCATGACATCATAAATCAATTCATATAAGATAAAGGAATTCATAAAAATATTTCCATCACAACATAATAAAATCCATTTAATAATAGGGATAAAAACAGAACCCTTTTATTATCTTAGATGGAAAATAATTTTGATAAAATACTTGAACTCCATTCTTGAGGAAAATATCCTTTCTACTTCAAAAACACTTTTCCTTTCTTAAAATGTCATACAATTTTAAACTAAAAGAAGTTGATTAAAAATAAACTTGAATACTTGTAAAGGAAACTTCTTGGAAATAATGTTTTAGAAATCCATTCATGCCGTATAAGTTAAAAAAAACATTCTTCGTACTTTTGTCGGAAAAGTCAAAAAGTACCTCGTACGAAAAACGACAAAAGATTCCTTTCATACATATTACTAAAAACTCACCAAAGGGTAAAAATGGATTTAAAAAAATTGTAGGTGGATGGAAATAATATTCTATATTTATGAAACATGGATGTGGATGATAAAATACACCCCAGTAAATACTTACGAATAAACAATCTCGGATAAAAATGTGATTGTGATATTTCCCTTACCTTAGGTCCGATTTGCTTCGTAAGTGTCCGAACCTCCTGTATAATGATTTAAATAATGTCATTTACTTATTACATAATCATATTCATTGTTATGATATCATATATGGTTCACTTATGACTTTATATTACCCGTTCTTTTGTAAATTCCATGTTAAAGAGCGTTTTGGGTAAAATTGTTTCATTTATCGTCCATGTTTTGACTTGTAATTATTCATATGATTACTTAGATCATGATTACTTAATTCCAGAACATAAAACATGATTTATATATATATATATATTCAGGATATACATATATATAATAAATCATTAAATAAAATGAAATACACCGTTCATGGAGACGGTAGTCCGTACGTACGCATGAACGCTGTTTTCGTTTCCTTATTGAATTTAATGGAATTAAGTACATGACATACATATAAATAAATCCAGTATCATTATTATGTCATATATTTCATTAGTACATATTATATATACTTTATAATCATTCTTAAATGGTTAACATGGAGAATGAATCTCATCGCGTCGTGGAGACGGTAGTCCGTACGTACGCACGAGCGATGATATCATTTCCATAAATATTGAATTGAATTGGAGTGGATTATACAATATATCAGAATCAATATTATGTTTTAATAACTATGTATAGTTATTCTTTACACCATTATACCCATCCATGTAAGGTGGTGGTGGAAAATAGATTACACCACGGCGTGGAGACGGTATTCCGTACGTACGCACGCGCGGTGATTTCTTTTTCCGTAGGATGGATAGATGGTGAAATAGGGTTGTTTCATACTTATAATAACATATCATTATATGAGTGATACTGATGTTATTACTTCATAATGAAACAACCTAAGAAGAATAAGTGGAAGAAGAAATAAAGATGAAAGAATTGGTAACGGTAATTACCTCTTTTTTGAAGCGCCTCTTTGAGACCTCCTCTTAGGGCACTAAAATTGGTCTTTGAGGAAGACCAGAACCTCTAGGATTATTCTAGGGAAGTGGAGAAGGGATTTTTGCAGGGGTTGGCCGAGATTGAGTGCTCAAATTGGTGTGATGAGGAGGGGGAGGAGGTGTCCTTTTATAAGGGAGGAGAGGGGCACCTTAGGAATACCTCAAAATATTATTTTATATTAATGTCAAAATCGGTTTATAATGGTTCTAAAGGGTCTTATTTCGAAGATAAAGTGGGGATGGGTCGAAATCCTATCATCCAATAGGATTTAGACAAGTTTAGGGTATTATTTTAACCTTATAAATTAGATTTAACTCTAAGTTAAATAATTTAACTTTTACCGTGTCTTTTTGTTTTCTTTCACTATATGGTTAATACACTTACTATAACATGCCAAACGAACCCCAAATTGTTTATTATTAATATATATATCCTTATCTAAGTCATTTGGCCGAACCTTAGATTTTTAGGAATAAAATAACAATTAATAATATAATATTTGATTTAAAAACTATTTTGTGTCAATTTTGACACTATTTGATATATGATTTTTGTGAAAGTCATAACAGAATTATATGTTTGAACCAAGTTGATTACATCGACACTAATATATAATAGTAACCTAGAAAATTAGTTTAAGTCATAAAAAGTCTCAAATTACATTTATTTGGGAATTTATAACATCAATTATGTCAATATTTCATTAATAAGACAATTACTGCATCATCTTTGTGTCATAATAAATGATAATTATTTAATCCCTAAAAATTCTAAATAAATTCATATGATGTAGATAATTGTATTAGATTTCTGGATACTATTCAAGTTCGAAGTTTCATGAAGTTTATCACTAGATTAAAATTATTATACTTATAATATTTAAGAAAGTGACATGTTGTCACATTCTGTGGTTTTTAATAATAATTAAATTATTTTCATTGAAAAAATTTAATTAAATTAATCTAATCCGACCCTTAGGTGATATGGGTTATTTTTTAGTCATCCAATAGAATTTTGAGATTTGTTAGGGTAATTTTAAAATATTATATTTACCCTTAATTACCCGATTTACCTTTAACTATGGTAAATAAAATTTACCGTAGTTACTATTCATAATTCCCAAAAATAAAAATTAGTCTATTAGCATAATTTGGACCCACTGATTCCAAATATGGAATCCATTTTTTAAAATTCAATACACAGAAGTTGCAGAAATTAAATTAAAATTAATCCCGTTGTCGAATAAAAATGGGTTTTTGTTTAAAACATTGCAAAAGATTGAATTGATTTAACCTACGAATTCAAGGTAAAATCAATGCTAATGACATACATTATATTAAATGGTAAAAATATATTCTATTTATACTTTAAAACCATTCAATATTATAATTTAACCACATAAGATATTATGATTAAAAAAGTTGTTTTTAATTAAAATATAGCGTGTTTTTACTATTCATTAAAATGTGAAAGTTACCAGAATAATATGAAAAATTTATCCAAAGTAAATTTTTATTTCTTGATTCCAAAGAATAATTTTATTTTGTCAAATTGAACTTATAAACATGTCAAAAACCAGATTTAAAGTGGGTGCACCATCAAAAGGCGGCAAAACAGCATTTTTTTTAAAAATACTTATTTTACCCGAAAAATTTATTTTGTTCTTATACCATGTTCTAGAAATGTGTAAGATGAATAATAATGTTATAAAATTCAAAATTTACTTAATACTATTCATAACGGCTAGTTCATGACAATATTATAATAATATAACATTGTTTATTAAAACCCGGTATTGCGTACAACACACGCTATCGAGGAAGGTCGTGATTGCGTGTAATGCAAGCCAAGTCAGGGTTGCGTGTTGTGAAAGAATCCTTCGTTGTTTCGTATAACAGAATCCAACCATATTTCATTTATACATTTAATATATATATATATATACTCAATGTTGCGTAGAATAACTATTATCAAAATTGTGTGTAACACGGTCCAAGAATAGGGTTGCGTATACTGCAAGCTAATACGGTTTTGCATATAGCGCAAGGTAATCTTGGTGTAGAATACAACATAAGACATTAATGAAATTAAAATAATATTTTTCATAAAATCTCGGGGTGTTACACGTGCACCAGAGCAGTGGGCGGTAGGGGAGCGTTTGAATTCATTTCCCTCCATAGGTGAACACAAATTTATGGATTATGAGATGTTTGGGACTTATATATCCCTAAAATTCATTGGGTAAAAGATTATATATCTTGAGATATAAATGTAAGGTGAATAGGTTATCAAGTATTTATTTCTATAATTGGTTCGTGTGAAGGTATTATGATCTACTCACAATTTTACATGTGAACAGGTTATCAAGTATCTAGGTTCACAAATGGTGAGTGTTAAATAATTTGTAGCTAGTTTAACAATGGATGAGTTGGATGGAATTAATATAAAATAAAAATTTTATATTTGAACAAGTTATCAAGTATCTAGGTTCACATAGGGAGATTGTTTTGGTTTTAAGATATACTCCTAATTTTACATACGAATAGGTTAGCGAGTAGCTAGGCTAACAAAGGGTGTGTGTGATGTCATTAAGAACTACCTAAAATTTTACATTCGAATTTATTAGTGGGTATCTAGGTTTATAAAGGGTTAGTGTGCTGGAATTAATCTCTACTCACAATTTTACGTCTAAATTGGTTTTCAAGTAGCATGGTTTGCAAAGGATGAGTGTGATGTTGTCAAGATCTACACACAATTTTACATGTGAATAGGTTAGTGAGTATATAGTTTCACAAAGGGTGAGTGTGATGAAATTTATCTATATTCACAAATTAACTAGTGAATAGGTTTGACATTAGTTATGTTCACAATGATAAGGAATCTTATATTTTTTATTATGCCACATTTTTAGGTTATTTATCAGGTTATACAATTTTTTCATGATTATTCCATACTTTTAATGTATTAATAACTTTTATATCATGTTCACATGTTTTATGATTGTTGATATTTTATTTTAATTCAAGACCATACTTTTATGGTTCCTTGATGGTATTTTTATGATTTTATGTTGCTCCGTCACATTTTATGATTATTATCTATAATATTTTGGGATTTTATTATGTTTTTTATATCTTCAACATATTTTCCTTCATGTTTATGATCTAATACTTTATGATATGTATCTTCCCTTAATGATAATTTTAACTCACCCCTTTCTTATGTTTCCAATCCATATTATATGAAGAGGATTGTATCAAGTGAGATATCTATAAAGGATCTATAGGATCATGATTATGGATAGAAGCATGCAAGTGTTATAAAATATTTTACCTATGAATCTAATATCCAAGACACTAAACCTTTACATTCTAGGGTTGTGAGAATTTTTGTAGGATGTATTATTTAAATCATGAGATTAATATATTATTTAATTCCTTTTTATCTTGGGTCACTTCAGTTGATGAAACTCAAACATGATATAAAACAAAAATAGATAACTTAATATCCTATTTTTTAACCTTAATAATAAATAATATGCATTTATAATCCTTATTATAATTATTTATTATGAACACATTAATTAGTTATAGTATATTATGACCATCAGGTGTTAATAAATTTATCTATTTTGAAAATGTTGAATAATTTTGATACAATTTTGCATCATTTGATGCCAAATTCACTATTTATACATCATTTAAGATTCTATAATATGTAACTTATATTGATTCAAAATGTCCTTATTTCATCCAATATGCATCTTGGTTACATTATGTGATAACCAAATTGATAACAACTTATTTTGATAATTATAGGGAATGAAAATTATATTTTAATAATAATTTAAATACATATTATAATATTTTTATAACTATATACTAATCATGATTTATTTAAAAATATTAGTTTTCTTTTTTCCTATATTAATATATATTTTGATTTTAAAGAATTATTCATATAGGTGGTTAAACCTACCCAAACATGAACACACTTTAACTCAGTTGTCATGATTTGTTAATGAGGTTTTTCTTTTGAGATAATATCACTATTATAGAAGTATAATGATATTATTTTAATGCGTAATAAAAATATTCTCTCAATGAATGAGAAATTGAGAAAAACCCCACCCACAAAGTTGCTTTATCACCCCATTTTTTAAAATGTTTTTCCTTGGGTATTTTGTTGAGTAAGAGTTACTTAAGAAAAGTTATTTTTATTATTTATATCTCTCATGCATTGATAAATGGGTACACTAATTATTTTTACGTGTAGATTACCACCTCCATCATGAAATTTTTTTTGTTTTTAATTTATATTTTCCTAAATTATTTAAAAATCCTAAAATATTCTTCACCATCATAAAAACATAAAAATAATATCATTATATTTCTTTTATAATTATATAATGTTAAAATAAGAACCTCCTTAATCATAAATTCCAATCGAGTTAAAGTGTGTCCAAATCTATGTCTGGTTAACCACCTACTTGAACAATGAATTAAAATATGATTTTGTATGATTATGAGAACATGAAAAATATTATTATAATCATCTATTGATTATATTATTATCATTATATAGTTCTATAAATTTTATATAAATCATTTAACTTATTATTAAAGTAACATTTCCATTTTCTAAAATTACCGAAATTAGTCATTATCAATTTTGTTTTTACACAATGGAACCAAAACAAATATGGGATGAAAAAAGAATATTTTAAATCAATATAAGTAATATATTATAGAATCTTAGATGAAATATCAATAGAAACTAGGTATAAAATTATGGGTAAGGGTATCAAAATTATTAAACATGCACAAAATAGTTAATGTTATTAACACCCAATGGTCATAATACTCTATAAATAATTAATGTAATCATGATAAAAAAATTATAATAAGGATTATAAAATTTTAATATTTCTATTTAATGTTTTTAAATAGTTTATCAAGTTATCTATATTTGTTTTACAAGAGGTTAGGGTGTTATCAACTAACAAAGGAAACAAGGTAAGGGATTTTCATCTAAATTTCCTTTCATTGGGACATGTTTATATTATACACCATGTTTAAATTCGTATAGTGTACATAAAAACCCATTGTAATTTTAATATAATTATTCTATTATATTTCATAATATTCAATGTTCAATTTCATGTTATATTTATTATGGGTTTTGATTCTAATTTTACAATGGATTTATGGTTTTTTTGTGACTCAATTTTTTCCTTGGGTCTAATAAATTTTATTTGGCTATAATCTTTCAGGATTGATCTATTCATCCCTATTATGATGTTATATTATATTTAAACCTAATTTTATATAGAAGGAAAGTTTGATACAAATTTATTATACCTTTATTATTTTATTAACCTTATTCTATATAGTATTTAAATAAAAAAACCTAAGATAGAAAAGTATTAAAAAATAAATTAATCTCATAATTTAAATAAAACATATCGCAAATAGTCAAACAACCCAAGGACCTTGATTCTTTATGTCTTGGATATTATCTACATGAATAAAAAATTTTATAGAGCATAGAAAATTTTATCCATAATCATGACCCTATAGTCCCTCTCAAGATTCCTCACATGATATAATTATCTTTAAAACCTATGTATTGCAAACCTAATAAAGGTGTGAGAAAAAAATCTTGGTAAGGGATGTATCTAGACTTCCATGAAAATTAGGGTTCTGATCACATGCATCATATTAATCCAAAAGTCTTCTTTTGACTTAGTTATTCCTTTGATTTTGGAAATCCCAATAACATTCTTAAATAACTATTTACTAACTACTTTATATTAAAATTAGTTTAGGAGTAGAATCATATATCATTTTACCATAATTTCATTAAGAGTTCTGATTCAAATTTTATCAATACAGTTTTTTCATATGAAAATGATTATAATCATACTCATGAGTTTTGTAGAAATGATTCATTATATGATTATCATATCAAGCCTAGATACAATTTCTATCATATGCACAAAATATGATTTTTATCATACACACTATCTGGTTTTCGTACTGAAAATATTTGATAATGGTAAAAATCATACTGAATCTCATAATGAAAATCTTCAGATCCATTAAAAATAATTTTATTGTATCCATAAAAATGTATCGTAATGAAAGTAAAACCATTAAATCAAAATGATGAAAGTTAATATTATTCAATATTAATTATAAAACAATATCCTTGTTTTAGTTATAAGAAGACTATTGGAGTTACAGGTGTCCATGTTCCTCTGAGATTTTTGGATAAAATCCAACTATTGGAGGACAAGATGACCGTTGTGACAAACACCTATAAATACGAGATCATTTGAATGAGATTAGACTTTATGTTAGTTGGATTTTTTTTCTGACATTATAAAAAATCTCTACTAAAATCTACTAAGTTTAAAAACTCAGAAGTTTACAAGTAGTGAACTACTTTCTCTATATACTTGTAACTCTAAACAGTTTTTTTTATTTGTGTGATGTCGATCATTATGATTGCAATTGAGGGATTCCATGGATAGGAAGATGATTGTGCTGATCATTTTGGGATTGAGGGATTATGTGGCTCTGAAGAGAGAGGTTTTGATAACCTTCTTGATCGATGGTCATCAGGAATAGGCATAGAGACCAAAGTGATAATCATATCGAGGGGTTTCCCTTATGAGGGTAAGATAAACTTTCTTGAAATTATAAATAAAAAGACCTTTATCTTAGGTTATTGCATACCCTTCTCTTTTTGTTAAAATAATTTTATTCATTATTTAAATTTATATTACTATTTTAATAGGAAGTGAATTGCTTTTTATCATCTTTATCTAATATTCATTATATCATAATTACTTTAATTATGATTCAATTATTTTCTATTGTGTTACATATTAGTAACAATTTTTTTATTATGATCATTAAATTACTCAGTATGATTCTATGAACTTTTTGATATAATCATTATTCTTATTTACTCTGATTATCATAACCACTATGATTATGATACTTACCACAATTAGTGCCAATACGATTAATTTTAATAAAGACATGTTGAATAATTATTGTAACCTACCAATTACGATACTTTTTCCATCAGACCTAGGGCCCTGTATGATTATCATTTAAATAAAAAAGAGTTTTATTATTATTATTAGTTTAATTTTATTAAACTAACTATAAAAATGAATGTTTTTAAACCTACAATTCAGACCCCTCTTGTATTTATCCATATGCATATAACTTTCAATCCAACAATTAGTATCATATACAAGTCTTTGTAATACTAATAATCGCGTATGGTATCAAAGGTGGTTTCCAATTCTCATATATTTTATTACTTTTTTTTGAAAGCTATATTTATTTCTTGTTATAAAAATTTTGTTTATAAATATTTTTTACACTATCCAATGTTGTGGAAAAAGAATTTTTTTATTGTTTTAAATATGGAATGACTCAATATCGGTTCAATTGACAATCTAAATCCCCTAAGACCACCAATTTTGTATAGAAATGATTATGAATATTATAAAGACAAAATGAAGACTTTGGCGATCAATATTAGAATTGATAACTTTGTTATAATGACTGGTGAATATAAAATTACTCATAAAGAAGTTATAATCTTCACCAATCAAGAGAAGCAGGAATATCAATTGAATTATAAGGTGTGAAATACATTACTTTTTTCTATGACTAGAAATATATATAGCCATATTTTCTCTTATAAAGTAGAGAATAGTATTTGGAAGAAGTTATAAATCACTCATTTTGGAACATCCAAAGTTATTGAGGCTTGAATATCCATTCTAGGAGAATATTATAAAGTTTTCAAATTCTATTATGGAGAAACATGTTGTTACGGTTCAAAAAGATTCATGAGACTTCTAAATAGATTAAAAGATATGAGTGAAAAGGGATTATATGATGAAATCCTAGTGGAAAAGATTATTGAAATCATTCCAAATTAATGGGAATCAAAGAGAAGAATAGTCAATGAATCAAGAAAGATTACTAATGTTACTCTTGATGATCCTTTCGGAACTCTTTTACAATGTGAGAATAGATTGAAAATAGATGCTGATAAAGCCAAAAAGAAGAATATAGGAGTTTCATTTACTTCTACTTCAAAACATATGAAATATAAAACTCATTAAAATATAGTTATGTCCTCAAAGAAAAATAAAGTTATTTTTTAATCAGACACAAGTGATTCTAAACATTCTGAAAATGAGTTGGCCAATCATGATCAAATAATGAACAAGGTTGTTGGTAAAAAGTACTTTTAGAATAGGTAACATAAAATTAACATGGAAAGGAATGATTAGAAATATTATGAAGTCACATGTTAAAAATATAAAATTGATGGACACATAAGACCCAATTGTGAAAAACTCAAAAGAAAAGAAATAAATTAAAGGCATCCTAATAGAAATCAGAAAAAAGTATTACAAGCCAAAAGGAAATAATTCTTAAAATCCAATGACTCGTTGACTGCTAGTGGAGGAGATTCTTATGATGATTCTTTAGACAATGAAACATTAGATAGATGAATATTGGTCTCTATGACATAATACCTTATTAAATTCAATGTCTTATGGCTATAATACAAAATTGTGACTCTCTAACAAACATATATTTAAAAGAAAACTATCTTAATGAGAATTTTTATCTTTATTATGAAGAATAAAATTCTTTAGCACAAGATAATACTTTACCTTCATATGAAGAAGTCTTTAAATTTTCAAAATTTCTTGATTGAATGTTTTCCAACTCTTTTGGATGAATGTTATTTCATTAATTTTAGATAATAAATTTTTTTATTTCATTGTATATTTTTTGTCTAACCCTTTTTTAGTTATTAGAATACATTCCCTATTATTTTTTTAAATCACAATGGGGGAAAATTATTTATAAAGGGGTAGAATTTATTAGAAAGGGTAGAATGGTAGAATGATAATAACAGAAGAAGAATGCCTTTAGTAAGGGGGGGGGTTTATGAATATAGAATAAGAGCCTTAGGGATTTTGTCATCCTAAGGGATATTTAATCATATTTAACATTATATTTAGAATATATTTAAAACTAAATGGTATGTAAGTATATACGGTTACTTATAAATATGATAGTTTATTAAATATTTTTTTCACTCAAGGTTTACATAGAAATTTTATATTTTAGACTAGTAGTTTGTGCTTTCCAAAAAGTGAAAGATTGTTGAGTCAAAATAATTTTTTGAATTCTCTATTCCTTTTGCTTTTTAAATCACAAACCCAATATTAAATACCTAATTACTAACACCTTTATATTCAAATTAGTTTAAGAACATAATCATATATCATTTTACCATACATTTATTAATACTTTTGATTCATTTTTTATCAATGCATTTTTTTTCATTTCCATACGACTACAATAATACTCAGGATTTTTGTAGAAATGATTCATTCTGTGATTTTCATAATGAATTTGGATACTACTTCTATCAAATACACTAAATAAAATTTTAATTGTACACACAATCTAATTTTATTACTAAAAATATTTCATAACTCTATAAATCATACTAACTCTCATAAATAAAATCATCAAATCCATTCAAAATCTTTTTATCATATCCATAAAACTATTTCATAATGAAAGGAAAAACATTAAATCAAAATGATGTCATGTATTATGTTTTAATATGCATTATAAAACGATGTTGTTGTTTCAGTAATAAAATGATCATTAGAGTTGCAGGGATCCAAGTCCCACCGATATTTCAGAAGAAAATCTGACTATTGTGGGACAACATAACCATTGGAACAAACACATATAATTACCAAATCATTTGAATGATCTCTGACATTTCATTTGATGGATTTTTATGAATTTTTATGATAGATCTAAGAAAATATAATACTTGTGAAAACATAGAAGTTTACAAGTAGTGAACCGATTATTCTATATACTTATAACTCTCAAGAATTTTATTTTTCATTATGAGATGCTGATCATTGTGATTATGATTGGTGGATTTTGTTGATAGGATGATAGTGGTGCCGATCTTTTGTTGAACGAGTGCTTTCTAGGATAGGAAGATAGAGGAACTGGTCACCATCTTGCTTCAGGGTTGTTGAGGATAGGCATATAGACCAAAGATGATAATATTATCAATGGATTACCCTTGTGTGGGTACGACATACATTCTTGAATGTATAAAACTAGGTACCTTTATTATAGGTAATTGGATGCCCTTCTCTTTGTGTTAAAAAAATTTTATTCATTATTTTAATTTACATTTATATTGTAATAGTAAGTGAATTTTTTTATTCATCTTTATATTGTATTCATTCTATTATAATTACATTAATTATTATTAGATTATTTAATATTGTATTACATCATAGTCAAAATTACTGTGATTATGATCATTCAATTACTTAGTAAGATTATATATGCTTTATGATATAATCATTATTTTTCTTTACTATGATTATTGTAACCACTTTGATTAGGATAATTACCATAGTTATTGTGAATATGAATAATTTCAATTATGAATTATGGTTTAATTATCATAAATTACCAATTATGATACTTTGTCTATTGGACCTGGGGCCCTATTTGATTATTATTTAAATACAAAATACATTTGTGCATACAATTAGTTAAATTCTATTAAACTAATTACAAAAAGAAAGGTTTTTAAACTTACAATTGACCCCCCCCCCCCCTCCCGCTATATGTTTCAATATTCATATTCATTTAGATAAAAAAAAATATCCAAGTCTCTATAATACTGATAATCACATATACATCATTTATTCCTTCTCACCCTAAACATTTCCTCACCCATGGGAGTTTCAATGGTCACTAGTTTGTTTTTGCTAGAAAGGAGGGTAAAAATATTGTCCATGGTGGAATTTTTATGGATGATTGAACCCCTAGAAATGGGATTAGGTGATCCTTATCTCTCTTCAAGGTCTTCTTCATTAGAGGTCTCTATAGAAAGTAAAATATTCCTCATCTAAAAGAAGTTACAGTTTTTATCCTAGAATTATTGGAGATAGTTAATCATTCCATCATCATTAAAATTATTTTAATGAGAGGTTTCAATCCACGAAGAATTGATGGACTGGTGGAATACCTATTAGATATTTTTGGATTCTCAAATTGTAAATGTATACTAATCGGTTTTATTTTTTTCACATTATCTTCACCTCAAAAGAATTGATGATGAGGGAATGGGGTTTGGGATTAGTATACTTTAAGATGGAATTTCATCACATTTTGGAGTTGTATCACAACATCAATCCATTAAAGTTATTTAATTCATTTTTTTAATTATGGTTCAAGGAATAAAGATTAAAATGGGTACTTTATCACCCAAAAAATTTTCATGATATTTCACTTTCCATTTTCATAACCATAAAAATAGACATGAAAACATTGGTTCCTAGGTTTGGGTGTTATTCTAATTTTATAGTTGAATATTATTTGAGTTATAATTTATTATATAAATTGACCCTCTCAACTAAGGATGATTAATTTTATTAAGGAAAATAATATGAGAAAATTCCTTAATTTTTTATACATTAAAATTTTATTAAAAATTATAATTTGACCTGAAAATATCGATAATTTGGTCCTTCTGATCTTCTTGAGGACATGTTGAAATCAGGTTCTTTAAGTAAAGTAAGCATTTTAAATCCACTGGTTCCAAACCATAAAGATATTGGATGTCATTTAATTATGAAAAGGATGGAAAGGATCATTTTTTGGATAGAGGAAATTTTTCAATTCACACCTTGTGGTTTTTTATCCTGATGAGGCTTCATATGAGTTTTTTCATACAATGTATATAACTACTCCATTGGAGAGATTGTTCTCGTTTCTAGATCTACACATAAGAATACCTCTAGAGTGACAGAATGTTGTGGATATTAAATTAGGTTTTCCTCCCCCATGTTTTATGCCACTATTACTTTTGGAGTGACAAATTAGGTCTTTAATATGGAGAAACAAGATTCTTGTTCAAAAAACCTTGTAAAATGGAATGAAATATGTACTTTTGAAACCTCATTAATTAATGTTTTTATTATAGGCTTTGAGTAATGTGATAAAGAACTTAATGGATAATATAATTTATAGTTACAAAATCAGTTGAATGGTAATTCTCATCTTTAGAAGGAGAATAAAATAAACTCTTCTTGGAACAATAAAGGTTAAATGAAAATTGAATATCCTCTATCAATAAAAAATAATAAGGATAGCTCTTATGCTCATATGAATAATGTGGTGGAAATCTAAATTAAGAAGATTGGAATTAATGGTAAAAGGCTTCCAGCTTCCTTGGTATCCACTCATGGTGTTAACACAAATGTTGATTCCTCCAAGACTCTGGTACATTTAATTTTACAAGATATTAGTGCATTAGTAGGTGATATGATTGTCAAATCTAGTGATGAAGAACTATATGAAATGTTATGCAAGTAATTGGTTACTATATATAGTCTTTTTGAAGTGATTTATTTTATGAATAATCCTAGATAGTAGGAATGTGATTATCAGGGTTAAATAGATAACGTAAGAAGTGTTGTCACCCTCAAAAAACTCTCTAGGGAAGAATTAATTCCATGCTGATGAGATTCATAACCCCTATAGTGATGTGTAGAATTACAAGGATACCTTACTAAATGATAACTCTTATGGTGTGAGATTCATAAAAAAAATTTAGAGAGTGACTCGGAGGAATCAAGAGACCCTGAGGGAATTTATAAATATGTGAATACTTAGAGAAGAGGTATTTATTAATGTGGTCGAGGATATGGGTTAGAATGAATTAATTAGGGGGATCAACAAAATAATAGAAGTCATTCTCAGACTGAGATTATTAAAATTTTGGGTTTATGAATAGACTAAAATCATTGAGGTTAAATTTATTTGTCTTACCCCATCCTCTGTGCTTCTATTATTTTCTAATTAAATAGGATCAACCCCTAAAAATTTAAAAAAATATTATCAAGTATTATATCTTAAACATGATGGATGATATGAGATAGATATAAATAATATAATAGAATCTCAAAAGACTATATATAATATCCTAAAACATGATGGCGTAACTTAATATCATATGAAAATAATAAAGGTTCCATAAAATAAATGAATCTCATTAAAAAAATCAATGATCTTAAAACATATGAGAATAATATTAACATGAATAATTCATTAAAAATCAAAAATAATCCTGAAAGTGTAGAATAATATGATAAATAAATCGAAAAGGTGGAACAATCATAAATATGGGATTTATTATCCTTGTGAACTTAGCTACTCGCCAACCTGTTTACACATAAAATTTTAAGTAGTGAATAATTCCTTCACACTCAACCTTCTTATGCCTAGAAACTTGTAAACATTGTTACATGTAAAATTGTGAGTATATATTAATATCATCACACTCACCCTTTGTGAACCAAATGACTTGCTAACCTATTCAACTATAAAATTTTGAGTGAATATTAACACCATCACACTCATTCTTTGTGAACCTAGAAACTTGATAAACTATTCATACATAAAATGTGAGTATATATTAACTTCATCACACTCACCCTTTGTGAACCTAGAAACCTTTTAACCTATTCACAAATAAAATTGTGAGTATAGCTTAATATTACTCTTCCAAATATCTTATCACCCTAATAATATGATGACTTATATATCATTAGTATAATGGTATGTTGTTATATTAGCAGTAAAAACCATATTTATTCATTTTCATCCACTTATAAAAAATAACATCATTAGTTAATTGAACATACTAACACCTCTATGAAGCTACGTCATTTGTTTTTCATTACTTATTTTCATGACTAGTCTTAATAGTGGTAATGATGAATAAATATAATATATATCCTATAATTTTAATCCCAAAATATCAATTTAATATCAAACTTTACCCTCCCAAGGTGTGTTTGAGTTGGGAAAAAGAACACTAGAAATATCATGTGTTTTCCTGTGGGGGCATTCATTAGTCTTATAACTCTTATTGTACCCTTGGAGGGGAAAACATGTAACTGTAGGGAAACTGGGCTGCCTATGGGGCCCATTTGTTACATTGTCTTCATTTAATTTTAATTCCATAATATTTTATAATATATTTATCTATAAATAAATTTTATTTCTTTAATATCTTCCGTAACACAAAACACTGTGTTTTAACAAACCACATTGTACAATTGGAATATTTATATTTTATGTAACATTTATAACATAGTAGTTGGATTGGAATATATGAATATGAATAAATAAATTATTAAAAAATGTTTTTTTACATGTGTAGAAAATTTATTCATTGGTTATCAATTAATTATAGTGAAAATAAAAATCATTTGAAAGTAAAAGTGTTGTTTTTCTGAAAATCAGTTTTTATGCACGGAATTTGCTTTTATATAAATGAATTAATTTAATCATTAATGGTGAATGATTTTAATGAAATTTATATATTATATTTTCAATAAAAATTTAACATTCATTTATATTTTCTTCTATGTATGGTATAAGAAAAAATCAAGTTTTATGCCTAAAATACACTTTCCTTAGAAATAGTTTTTGTCATGTTTTTCACACTTATTTTAAAATGAATTTATCACACATATAGAAATTAAAAATTCAAAATTGGATTCCATATTTTGAATCAAAAGGATAAAATTTGGTAAATAGGGATCATATTTTTGGACATTATGAATAGTAACCATACTAAATATTTTTCACCTTATTAAGGGTAAAAGCGTAAATCAGGGTTAAAACATTGGGATAAGCCTTTCAAATTTCTCTAACACTTGAATTTATCCATTTTAATGAGTTTAGTTTGACCATTATCATCCAAATTTATAATATATGTCGACTTAGTATCACTTTACTTTGATTACGATATTTATATTCTTTCAATATAAGAATTTATACAAAATTTCACTTTATTGACTTTAATATATCTTAAATTTTTACATAAGGATAAGAAGTGGATAAGTTCAATTCTAATTTTTTTAATGATATATTAATTTTTTATCTTAGTGATTTATTTTTAATTTTTAATGATTTAATAATTACTTTAAATTATTATTTAATGTCGACAAAATATTTATTCAAATAATTGAAAAATAATATAAATTATTATAAAAATATTTAATGTAATAGAATTTGGATAAATTATTCTGTTCCAAAAAAAATTAGATAAATAGAACATATTTGTGATGTTTAAAATAATTATATTCGAATTTAATTATTATATTGATGACATTAAAGTCAAATTAAATGAATTGTTTCAAAAATGACATTAATGATACTTTATAATAAATAATATTTTGTTAAATGATTTAAGATTCATAGAAATACTATCTCCAACCAAGTGAATTTGATATATTTGAACATATCATCCATTGTCCTTTTGTTGGTCTCCTTTCATTCTGTGGTGACAATAATGACCCTTAAATAGTAAAAAACTTTAATACTTTGGTAATTAGAAAAAGGTTTAATGTGGGTTAAAACAAAGAGATGATAGTGAAAACATCGCATAAAGATATATAAATATTATTTTAGGATATGAGTTAGAATTATTCTCATCCCATTTTCTAAATATATCACGTTTGAGTCACATTATTATAAACAATAATTTGTATTAATTTAATAATTTAAGTAATTCCATGAGTGCCCCTCCACTCACTAATAAAAGGGAACCTCTTATCATCTATACCTCATACTTTTTGAGCCCTATGGATTTTAAAATTCCTGATATAATACCCTTATATATTCCTTCACCACATCCTATATCATTTTTCCTACCAAAATACCAACCTTTTAAGGCTTATGGAATACTCTAAAAAAGTTTTCTCAACGAAGATGTATAACTCTTAACTGAGAATTTTTTATTTTATTTATTCTTGTACCTACACTAAAAAAATTATCCATTTTAAAATAATGAATTATTTATACTAAATATAATTAATTGTTATTATTATTATGGAACCACCACTATCCACAATCTCTCTATCCTACTTAATGTGAAAACATCACCCATGTGTACGTATGAATTATCCTCTCCACATAGCGATGTGATTTGTATTTCTTAAAAATTATATCTGGATATTTATAATGTTATAATTAATTAATATATAAGTTATTTATGATATTATTATGATTCTATAAAGTTGAATTATTATTTATCTTTCTTTAATTCCATCTATCAAAAACTAGAAACAGCGTTCAAGCATACGTACGTCTTATTGTCTCCATGAACGGTGAAATTCATTTTTCTACCACTACGTGTTATATATATCTCTCTAAATATATTTATATTTATATAATTAAAATATATGTTATTTATATCATGGTTAATATTCTTTATATTATGGACCCATGATCAAATTACAAGGATTCGAACTACAAAATCAAAACTTCCATGAAAAACGAAACAATTAACAATCAAAATGATGATTTTAATAAGTAATTACTAATAAATGGGTGTGGAAATGTTATAAGTTGATCATATATAATATTATAATTATATAAATGATCATGTATATAATTATAATAAATTTAAATTTATTATATAGTAGTTTGAAGTTCTTTGAATCAATTTAAACTTGATGTAAGGGATTTGTGTTCTGATCCCATTTTCTATTGAGTCTTTTTTGAACAACTTTTAAATGATAAAATATTATGACATATCTCTAACTAATTTCATGAATTTTTATCTCCTGTAGATATTTTTGGATATGACATTTTCCATTTCAATTTCTTCTCTTAAATAACTCAATAGATAGAACTAATTTTTGTAAGGGAAACCAATTTTATTTCTCTCCTCGGTAGAAAAACCTTATTCATATATATCCATATTTTAAAAAATATTTTCAAGAATATTTTTAATATTCTTGTATGATTTTATACCTTTTTTACCCATAATTTAATTTTTATTAATACAAATAAAAATAAATGCTTGTAATTTTCAAAAATAGGTACTTTTGACTTTTTACAAAAAATGTGAATGAAATTTTTATTTTAACATGCACAGCATGAATTGAATTTCCCATCATTATGACAACTAAATTATTTGAATCTTCCTTTAAAATTTTACAAGTTCCTTTTCAAATAATATGTTTTTCTTAATATTTTTTATGTTTTTACATAATTTATTTCAATGTGAAAAGGGTATTTTTTTTCTCAATAAATATTCCAATGATAATTTAAAGTAATTTCATATATATTACAACAACATTTGACATTGTATATAATTTAATAAGTATATGATCTAATGATACAATCAATTTTTATTCATTGTAAGGATTAGGATGATTATTTAAGGATGATTCTATAAAACTTATTTCTTTATCATAGATTAATTAAGTCATGATGAAACCTTTATGGAGGCCATTTAATTTATATGGGTTATGATGTGATGAAATTTTTATAAGCCTATTTTATTATTATGGGTTATTAAATTATTAAAGTTTTAGAATATTATGGCATAGATATGTATAACTCTGAATATGTTAGGGGTGGGACCAAAAATATATATCCCTTTGATGTATTGGGTATATCTGGATATATTATAAGATAATAAGGACTGCAATGGGGAGTGAACCGAGTTCAATAAGAAACTCTATTGGTTATGATAGTATTTGGACTGAACCTTGACTAAGGATATGATGGAGAGAGGAGTGAACTCAATCCACTATGATATTATTGGTAGTGATCATTTACTAACAAAATGATTTTATATTATTATGAATATTCCATAAACTTATGTCTTATGAAAATGTTATGATCTTATAGCTCATGTTCTTTAACTCCTTTATGAATCGTGTCTTATAAACTTATGGAATTTATTCCATGACTCAATATTTTGATCTATGATATATAGATTAGGGTTTTTAAATGTTAATATCATATCCTTATACCCTTATTCTCATATTATGCTTAAGTGATCATTGATATCTCCCTTGTTTACCCTTATTAAGCATTTGAGATCACCATTTATTATGTTTTCTTTTCCCTAGGTTATGAATAATTTTTTTATGTATGATATGTCTAAGAAGGGTATTAGAGTTTGAAGATCCTAATGGGAGATGATATATATCTATTATGAATAAGTTGTTTATATATCCTAGTTTACAAAGACACTACACCTATACAATTTTGGCATGAATTTTAATGTTATGTATTGAATATTAATCTAATGAGATATAATATTTATGTATGAAAAGTATGGGTCACTATAGTCCTTGCCCTCTAGGCACCACCAGTTTCCCAACAAACACATGGTCCCTTACCTGGGGCCAATTTTTTACAATGGTATCAGAGCCAATACCCAGTTTTGACATTTCAACTACGTGTTCCTTTCTTGTGGTGAGCATGCCTGAATATAATTCCATAGTTAATGAGGTTTTTCCTAATGTAGTGACCAGGAAAAATAACCTTCTACGAAGTTTCTCTATGTCTGCGGGAGTGACGAAAAATCAAACAAGAAATAACTTGAGTTGGCATGTAGGGAATGTCATTACTCAGATGATCCGTTTAGGAATGAGGGTTGGCCCCAAGTAAGGGACCACATCTCTGTAAGAAAATTGGTGGTTCCCACCAGGACATGACTTAGTTACTATGTTTATGCAAGGTGTTTGTTTTATCACTGAGTTGTAGTTTTTAAATTATTATTAGAGGAGTATAATTTAACGCCTCGAGATTTTAGAACCTTTAAAATAACTACTATGTTTTATAAATTAAGTCACATGTTACACCCAATGTAAACAAAATAAAACATATTAATAAGACATTATTAGTAACTCTATAATAAACACCAATATTTTAACGCATTAATTTTTATTACCTAAGGTAAATAATTCATATTAGTTGTTTCCAAAAAATTATTTTCTTTATATTATTCAATTTATTTTAAAAATTTACCTTTTAAAAAATTGTAATTTAAATTTTATAAATTAAAAATAATTTTTTAATTCCTTATAATAAAATTATCTTATGGTTATTTTTTAGATTTTTCCAAAATAATCGATTTTCAGGTGAATAGTGAAAATACTTATTAATGTCACAAATTTTATGAAAATATTTTATTATATGAATACATTGAATGTTTTTGAAACCTTTTTCATAAAAAATTATTTTTCATAAATTAAAATAATTGATTTTAAAATACTATTTTCAATTTAAAAACTCTTTCTCAACATTTTGAAAATTTATGTAGTATTTTTGTTAAAAAAAATTGACTATTTTTTTATTAAATCAATCATGATGAAATGAAGTTTTTGAGTTATATAGTTTTACAATAAATACTATTTAAATGATAATAATTATTTTAAACCCATTTTAATAAATTTAATTGATAAATATATCCTAATCATAAATCTTTTTTTTTATTAACTTTTTCCAAAAAAAAGGGTTTTTAAATGATAGATGCTCTAACTTTTAGATTAATTTCTCAAAACATATAATGTTAATTTTATAATATAATTATTATATTTGATATAATAATTTTCATAATATTTAATATTTCCAATTTCTTTTTTGGGTTGAAAATTTAGATTTTTAGGATTAAAGTTAATTACCACGATAATAGTGAAACAATTATTTTAAAATTATTATTTTATTAATATTAAGGAATTTATATCAAATAAATTAAATTGAAATCGTTTAAATAATGAATCTAATATTATGTATAAAAACATAAGTAAATATATTATCACTCCTTTAATTTTTAATCAATAATAAATAAGATTAAAAATCAATAATGATCAAAATGTAATTTTTCTGAAAAATGGATTTTCTAAAAAATATTTATTTTAATTTATAAATAAATTTTTATAATATTAAGAATTTGAATTGGATTAAATATATATGAAATTTATTTCCATTACATACAAATTTGGTTATATGTGTTATATTATATGTTTAATTAATCATAAAATCACTTATCTAAAAACTATTTACCTAGTTTAGAAGTAAAATAATAAATTGTCAGAAAATTGTAAAATCCTTAAAAAAAGTATAAAAAATGTATGAAAGGAAATTTTTTTAGAATTTATCGACCCATAGACACCCCAAACTCAATAATTTCAAAAACAATGAGTCATTTACATTGGAATAGTGTCATTAAAGTTTTAAAATATAAAGTGTGTTTCTAAAAGTTCTATTTTCCTCTCTTATAAAAAGTGATCACTTACATCCTTTCAAATACACACATCTATATAGAATTACTCCATGAAAGAAATTATATTTTAATATTTCTATAATAATATTCCATATAAATATAACACTGGTCACTCATAGTTATCTTATTCCATTAAAATTTAAGGGAACATCCAAGGAAAAAATCAAGTCTCCAACGTAACTATTGACTCCTTATTAAGATTTTCTATTAATCTTACTCCTAAATATATAGTATGAACCTAATAATATGATGAATTATGTATAATTATTAGACTTATATGTTTTTATTTTAATTTTTTAACCCTTATTTATTCATTTATATCTACTTACAAAAAAACAACATTGTTAGTGTGTTGTGCGGACTATCGCCTCCACGAAGCGAGGTAGTTTGTTTTTACACTACCGATTTTCATGGTTGGTATTAATGGAGGTAGTGATTAATAAAAATTATATATATAATATAATTATGATCCATAAATCTCAATTAAATATCCACCTTCACCAACCATTATGTGTTGAGAAACGGGAATGCTAAACATATGTCTGTCTAGATTACCGCCTCCAAGACGAAACGTTTTTCATTTTCAACTATATTTTAATAAATTAACTAAAAAAATAACAATGTGGTTAAATATAATAAAAATAAAAATAATTTCATTATGATTATATTATAATTAAATTATTTGAAAATAAATTCCTCTTTTACCATGCTCAACAATCAAGTTAAATCATGTTCATATTTGGTTCGGTTTAATCCCCTATGTGAGAAATGCTTTAAAATCCGATTATAGATTTCTATAGGAACATTAAAACTCGTATTATTATAATATACTAATAAAATAATTACTATTATATGTTTTTTAACATATTATATTAATTATTTAACTTATTATTAAAGTAAACATTTTTGTTTGTGATAATTTCTAAAATAAGTCATTACCAAAAACAATTTCACATAATGTTACCAAAACACTTATGATATGAAATAAGAAAATTTTAAATAAATATAAGGTGTATAGTATTAAATTATATATCTATAATGAAATTGGTATCTTATTATGGGTAATGATATCAAATTTATTAAAAATGTGCAAAATAGTTAAAGCTTTTAATACATGAATGTTATAATAAGTTATAACTAATTAATGTAGTCATGATAAAGAATTATAATAAGGATTATAAAAGGATGATAATTATGAGTAAGGTTCTAAAATATGATATTAAGTTATATTTATATGTTTTAATGATGATTATAGTTTCATTAACTAATCAAGGAAACAAGGTAGTGGATTTTTTTCTCAATTTCCCCTTTATTAAGACATTGTTTGTATTCTGCACCTATTTGCATTTAAGTGGTGTGTATAATACCTATATTTTATATTATATCATGAATTAATTATATATTCATGGTATTCTATGTTAAATTTAATTTTCATTATCCTTCAATAATTTTGATTTAAATGTTACACAATACATAATGATTTATTTTCAAATTCCTTCCATAAAATAGAAACATCTCAAATGTGATAATTCATATATACAATTTGTATGATAATTAATTTTAAATAATACATAATTTTATTATCCTCTTTATATCATTGGTAAAAATATATTTTTCATTACATTATTTTAGATTGGATATTTTAAAATATTTAAATCAATATGGGTTTTCAAAAAGGTTATATCAAAATTTTCAAATGGTTTTTTCTTCCTTTCCAAAATAAAATCTTAATCATCCACTCCACATTTTCCATGGATTAAAATTATTAATTTTATCATTTTTCTATCATTAAATATTATTTTAAAAGTGAATAATTTCAAAGTATTTATACTTATTTTATTTATAAATTTATGTCTTTTTCAGGTTTCTATTATTAAATATATATTTTCTGAAATTAAAAGTTTTTAAGGTATTTTCACTTCTTTTATTGAAAACATTATTTATTTTTAAAGTTTCAATTGTTTACTATTTTTTAAAAAATAAAAAATTTCATTGTATTTCCAATTATTTTAGTAGAAACAAATTGTATTTTTTAATTTTCCATTATTAAATATATTTTTAAAAGTAAAAGTTTTCGAACTATTTTCACTTCTTTTATTGATTTTTTTTGTATTTTCCATTCCACATTATTAAATATTCTCTTAAAAGTAAAAACTTTTAATTTATTTCAACTTATCCCTTTTTCAAACATTATGACCTTTTTATAATAATTTTGTCATAATTATTCTCTTCCCCTTCACAAAAATGATTTTATTAGTAATTTTCACTTAAATGTTTTTAAAATGTTTTGTGAAAAGAAATTTATTTTCACTTATATTTAACATACAAGGTTTAATATTCATGAATTTATGTTTTTATCACCCTTTATATGTTATTATTATAATATTTATTTTATAAAATGTAGTTTTTAATATTCCATTATTTCTTAAGTTTGTGTTATTTGATGTTTTTGAATGTTTTAAGAAACCCATTATTTTTCCTTGGGATCTTTATGAGATGGTGAATGTTTCATTTTGAAGTGACACATAAATATATAGACTATGATAAGGATGAGTGTGATTTCATTAATATCTACTCAAAATTTTATGTGTGAATAGGTTATAAATTCACTTGGTTCACAAAGGGTGAGTGTGATAGTGTTAAACTCTACTGATAATATTACATGTAAATAGGTTATCATGTCACTAGGTTCATAAACCTTGAATGTGAAAGTGTTAATATTTACTCACAATTTTCCATGTGAATTATAACACCCCAATGATTTGAAAATAAATTTAATATTTAATTCATGAAACACTGAGTCTCTAGAAAACAACACTTTGTTATAACCTACCCAATGAACATAATTCTTCTACTTCCGTAATTTGAATTTCCAAAATAGGATATACACAGTTGTGTTCAAGGTGATGTTTGGAGTCTGATAAAATCAAATTATTTTTTAGGGAATATTAAATTACCCTTATGAATAGTATTGTCCCCATATGAATAGTATCCTCACCCATGTATGTATAAGTAATATTTAGGCACATTATAAATGAAATAGAACATTTTATAAATTACTGATTAAGTAATGGTATTTTTTTGAGGGATAAATATTTAATTATAGTTTTAATTAATAAATTGATTTAAAATAAATTTTCATAAAATATGTTCCTAAATAATTATTTTGATTTAAAATTATTTTGGGATAATTTTATGAGGCCTTGGTTAATTTTTTAAAGTATTAGAAAATCAGTTTAAAATATATAATATATATTTTCTAATTAAATAATTATTTTATTTAAAAATTAAATCTTAGATATTTAGAAAATTATTTTGATAAAATGGGATTTATTTTTGGATTATAGATGTCAAAAAATGGTTATGGTGAATTTTTGAGATTTTTCTAAAATACATCAATTTTAGGCGAATAGTAAAATACGATAATTTATTATAAATGATAAATAAATGATATGTTGAGTCATAGATGATGTAAGGATGATGTAAGATAATTTGGTTCGAACTCACATTCACAAATTTCTATTCCTGGTCACAAGAATCAATACTCTTTCTGGTCTTGAGAAAATAAAAAAATAATGATTGAGATATTCAAAAATTACTCCTCTCCTCTAGTATAAACCACCCCCTCCCCCCTCACTCCCTCTTCTCTTAACTCCTCTCAAGAATTTTGACTTTTCTAAATTATTCTAAAATATACTCCCAGTATCCTCCCCCACACCCATCATACTTTTTTCTCAAAAAAGGCCAAATCCTCTCCCCTAAAGAGGATCTCAATGATGATTAATTCGAGAGGTAAATTCCTTTTTTCAGTTCTCTTACTTTCTTTTCAAGTTCCTTTGTTTTCTTTTCTATACTCTCCTATAATCATCCTAATGTAATGAAAACTCCAGTACTATAAATGTACTTTAATTTTTTTATGATTATTCAATAATTTATTATCATATCTCTTTTACCCATCTATTATGATAGTAGTGAAAAACATCGTCTGATATGTGATAATTTAACACATTCAATGATGATGGGTTTTCAATTTATAGTGACATCTTTAATTATGGACATGAAACCATTATTATGTTTGTAAAATACTATAATATATGTATTATTTTTCATCTATGGTTCTGTAATCTTTCTTACACATGGTTTTTATTTACAAAGAAAAATGAGTTCATTGCGTTCATAAACTGCCAATTAACTCAAACAGTTATCATTCAATAATTTATATAATGATTCATCTTCACTCTAAGTAACCAAGGGAAATTTAAAACCATGTAACCTTATTTATTTTCATTAATAAAATATAACTCCAATTCTGGATAACCATCCACATTCTAGATGATTCTCCATTCATTTATATAAGTATATATATCATGAAAAAAACAGACTCGAACAATGAAATTGAACCTCTTAACCCATAAAAAAGGTCATGAATAAACTTAACAAGGATATAATAAATAAATTAAATAGTGTTTATATTCTATAATTATTAATTAATGAACATAATTTTTATTATTCAGGTAATTGAGATCAAGTGGATAACACCTTTCGACTAAAGGTAAGGGTTTCTTCATCTCACTTCCATTTTTTGAGATATTCCGTATTCACTACAATTACTTGAGTATGTTGTAGATATAATATCTTGAATAATTTTATTTTCTTTATATTCAATGTATCATTTTATTATTATTAATTATGGGGCATAAAATTCAGTTGATTAGAAAGTTGTGAGTATTTTCTACCTGAACCTCTATTTTCATTCAGGTTGCTCTTATTCTCTACACACCTCAATGAAATTCTTATTTATTCTTATAAACTCCTCATAAATTCTGTTTTAATGTTATATATATTCACCAATCTGAATAATTCTTCATTTTATGGGGTGTTAAATGTTTTAATATAATAATTTTAAAAATCTTCCCAAATACAAGCCCAGTTCAAGGAACTTCTGAAATTCTTACCTATTTTGATGTTCACTCTATAATATATTTTAAGAAATATTTATCTTTCTAAAATCACAAATTTTAACATGAAAATTTTATTTTGGTTCATTTCTGGTTTTATGAAATAAAACATGTTGTTGTGCTTTAAAATATCGTTAATGAATCCCTTAAACCACACTAAAATGTTTTAATTCTAAAGCTTATTTAAAAGCACTTTCTAAATGATTTCACTTCAGTGGGACATCATTTATGCCTAAAATGTAATCTAAATGTCCTTAACATTTTATTTTATGGTATATACATGTTTAAAACAATATTTATGACAAATACAAATGATTTTTCAAAATAACACTTCTTTCCAAAGTAAAATAAATTTTTCTCTCCTCACTTTAACATTTATGAGATATATGACTTGTTCACCACTTATTCCATGCATGTGGTATTGGTAATAACCCTTGGTATATCATATCAATAGTCTCATTATTCTCATTATATTCTAATGGATTATTTTTTTAATGTTTCAAGGTGGTATGGGACACTTTTGTAATGTTTAAGGATTATTTCCTCAATAATTTCTCAAAGGTATAATTTAATTTGTATTTATTTATGTCAACATCCTTTAATGAATCTTGTATTTCATAGAGGTTTATATCTTATTATATCATCTATAATATGTTGTTTAAGGGTTTCTTATTTGTTTTAATGTGTATATTCTATCTTGATACCATTCACTGATTTACTTTCAAGGGTTAGTGTTTATGTTTAATGTATGGGGAAAGTTATTTACATTTAATATGTTAGTTTCAATATGAATGTATATGATTTTTATGTTTTTCAACATTCAAAAGAGGAATTCATTGGAAATATGAAGTGTCAGGTGGGGCTTTCTATATCCCTTTGGTGCATCGATAGGTCTCATGAGACAAACTATAGTATTAGCATAAGGCCCCAACAAAATGGATTTTTATAGTCTTGGCACGAGGCCTTGACATATGGTTATGATGTCTAGTGTTATGAATTTCCCCTTTATGAAACTAGTAATTTAAATTTCATTTTGTTATTATACTAGTATAATACCCATTATTACGCTTCATTATGACATTATTTATTCATCTTTTATTCCTACTATAATGTGTTCACATTTATTTTTAATGGAATGTGTTTTTAGTTAATAATTATACCTAATGTATATGTTTATGATATCTTCTATTGTATTTCTTACCCTTACTGAGCATCTGAGGCCACCCCATTTTTATGTTTAATTTTCTTAGGACATGAATAATTTTATTAATAATGACCTGTTGGTATAAACATAGAGTATTGGATGTTCCTAATAAATTTTTAATGTTGTATTTATTATCAAGTTGTAATGTTGAACCTATGTATGTATCTAGTTTTCCAAAACTACTAAACTACTTTTTCCTTTTGGATTTGACTTTATTATAAGAATTCCATTGAAATTAATTAATTCACCAGCTCTAGGAAACTAGGGTCAGGGAATTACAGTTGATATCAAAGGAAGTTTAGTAGAAACTTGGAAACTAGATTTAGAAAACATAGATTATGGAACAAAACCCTAAAATAGTAATCGAGGATAAACATAAAAGAACATCCTAGAATTTTGGTATGGAATAGATTATTTGGATCTTTCTATCATATAAATCCCTATCTAGATATTACAAGTTGATGTGGTTCTGTCATAGATGTACCTAGGAGTAACAACTATGATTTGGAGTTTTGGGGTTGACCTGGGGTATCCTAGTACACAAAAATGGGCCTTACTGTGCACTTGTCTTGACACTCTTGGGGAATATTCCTAGGATAATTCGTATTTTCTTTTTATTCTATTATAAAGGATTTAAATGTAAATTTTTCCTCAAATAAAACATATTTATTATTATTTGATTGGAAATGCATATGATTTCAATTTATGCTAAGTATTTTTATTTGTTGAGATTATACTTTATCATGCATATACAAATATAGTGTATATTTTTATATAGAAATGGTGCCTAGTAGAAGAAATGAGAACTTCACCAATGCATGTGATGAATATAGTAAGAAGGATTATATCTCTTATGGTCTTAAGCCATAATTTTGAAGGAAAATAGTCTCCCAAGTATCCTCATCATATGAATAAATAGTATCTTATGCTAACAAGGTAGGTAAATAATTATCTAAGCCTTATGGATTTTAAGGGAAGAAAAAGAAGAAGGGGTGGTATAGGAATACATGGATAAAGTGTAGAATGGGGAGAAGGGTTTTCTCACATGTGATATCTGTGGAAAGAATCACCCTAGTAAATTCATGAAGGGAATGGGAGTTTGATATATGTGGGGAGAAAAAAGGACACCAATTTCTTGATTGCAAGTGATTGAAATTTTTTTCCATTGTACAATGCTTCAACTACAAAGAGATGGGACACTATGCGAATGAATGTCCTATGCATCAAAGTAATATGCCTCAAATGATGTTACTTGATAATTATCAAGTCATGATACTAATATAGTTGAAGTAGAGTGATTAATATGCCTCATCAATAATCATTTAATTTGAAAATTTTATTAGTATTTTATAGGTTATAAGAATTATGGAATATATAAGGATTGTACTATGGTATTATTTCATTAAGAATTTGAGATCGTATGATGAATTGTACCAGGGATAAGTGACTCATTAGAAAGTAAATATATTGGGAGAGTTTATGGTTGGGAGAAATACAACCCTAAATATATTCCTGATGATTCAGATAGTGATGAAGAAATTATTGGTTTTGATAAGTATTGACCTCCTCAAAACAGATTATTGACTTGTCGACAAGTGGTCAATGCTATTATTGATGTAGTTTACAACATTTTTGGATATGATGAATATATCCAATAGCATGTGTAAGGACGAATTCATGTTTTAAAATAAGGTTTTATGGTAATTTGAGTTATTAGCATATTTCAAGAGGACACATGATGAAGATATTCACATGTTTATAATGTGAAAATTTAGGGATTCCTCATGTTGATTAAAGGAAAATAAAGTAGTAGATGCATTGAGTAGGACAGATCATGGCATTCTAAACAAAATGAGGATTTCCAAGGACCCCATGTACATGGATCTAACAAGGATGGATATTAGAATGATTATAATTTATTGGATCATGCTCTTTTGGAAGGTTTAACCATTTATGAAATTGTTTGAGTTGATCATTGTATGAGATTTTAGATTTTAATGTCACCACATAATGCAACATGTGCTAAGATATGATGTATAGATAGTTCGAGCCACAAAAAAAGGATAAGGTTGTTTTTATGAAATATAAATGTATATTTTTACTCTTATAAGAGTGTAATAATTACTCAACTCTAGGAAAATATTCTTAAATAAAAATTTTGTCCTATTATCATATTTTTTTCATGACATCAATGAAATTTTTCATAACTATAGTTTATGGTTTTGTGGTAATAATCATTCATATGGGCATGTTCTTTATCACATTCCATCAGAACGTAATGGATTGATTATTATTTCATGACCATGTTGTCTAATTATAATGAATAGTTTTGTAGTAACTGATGCATTTCCATTTCCATCTCATTAAGAGGATATTTTAACCGTATTTCTGATATGGGTTTCCCACAAGGGAATTTTCAAGTATCAACAATTAACTTTCGAAGTTCAATTTCAAATTTTAAGGATGAAATTTTTGTAAGGTATGGAGAATGTAACACCCCAAGTATTTTCAAATAAATTTAATATTGAATGCATGAAACAATCAACCTCTAAAAAGTAACAATTTTTTATAACCTATCTAATGAACAAAATTTTTCTACTTATGTGTTTTGAAATTCAAAAATCTAACATACAAGGTTACGTTCAGGGTAATGTTTGGACTGTAATATAATAAACTTAATTTTTGGTGAATAGTAACTTACCCTTATGAATAGTAATGTAAACTTATGAATTGAAATATACCATTATGAATTGTACCCTCTCCCATGGATATATAAATAATATTTAGGCACATTATAAATGAAATAGAACATTTTATAAATTATTGATTAAGTATTGGTATTTTGTGAGTGATAAAAATTTAATTACAGTTTTATACTAATAAATGGATTTAAAATTCATTTACATAAATTATATTCCTAAATAAATATTTTTTTCAATGATTTTTGGATAATTTTATGAGTCCTTGATATATTTTTTAAGGTATTACAAAATTAGTTTTAAATTTAGAATCTGTATATATCGATTAATTGATTTTTTATTTAAAAATTTAATTTCAAATATTTTAATATTTATTTTTATAAAATGGAATTAGTTATTTTGATTCTACATAGTGAAAAATTGTTATGGTGAATTTTTGGTATTTTTCTAAAATAAATCAATTTTGGTTGAATAAAAAATATGTTAATTTATGATAAACACTAAATACTTGATTTATTGAGTCATAGGTGATGTAAGGTTGACATAAGACCACTTGGTTCAAAATCACATGAAAATATTACTATTCTTGGTCACAAGAATCAGTAATATTGTTGTTCTTGAGAAAAATAATAAAATAATGATTAAGATATTCAAAAATTACTCCTCTCCTCCACTATAACCCCCCACCCTCACTCCTTTTATGCACTCCTCTAAAGCATTGTGCCTTGTCTAAATTATATTAAAATATCTTACTAAGCTTTTAACCAATTTCCATCAGCCAATTTTCTAATGAAAAGGCCAAATCATCTCTCCTAAAGAGGATCTCAAGGAAAATTAATTCAAGAGGTAAATTCCTCTTTTCAATTATTTCACTTTCTTTTCAAGTTCAATTGTTTTCTTTTCTATCCTCACGTCTCCTCATCCAAATATTATGAGAAATCCAGTACCATACATGTACTTTAATATTCTTTTTTGGTGATGGAATAAGTTATTACCATCTCATATTTACCATTATTTTATGCTATTAGTAAAAAACACCATCTGAGATGTGCTAATTCACCACATTCAAGGACGATGGGTTTTCAATTTCTATTACCATCTTTAATTAAGGTCAAAAAACCACTATTATGGTTGAAACAGACTATAATATATTTATTAACTCTCATATATGGTTCTAGAATCTTTTTGTACACATTGTTTTCATTTATAAAGAAAAATGAGTTCCTTGTGTTCAAGAACTGCCAATTAACCCAAACGGTTATCAATAAATAATTTATAAAATTATTCATCTTCACTCAAAGTAACCAAATAGAATTTACAAACAATAAACCTTATATAATTTCAATAATAACGTATAACTTCAACTCTATAAACAAATCCTCATTTTACATGATTCTCCATTCATGTATATAAGTATAATGATCATAAAAGAAATGGACCCAAACAATGAAATTGAACCTCTTAACCCGTTAAAAAGGCCATGAATGAACATAATAAGGTTATATTAAATCAATTGAATTTATAATATGTTCTATAATTTTTAATTAATGAGCCTAAATTTTATTATTCAGGTCATCAAGATCAATTGGAGAACACCTTCGTACTTAAGGTATGGTTTTCTTCATCTCACTTCCATTTTTGTGGGATATTCCATATTCACTACTATTAATTGTGTATGGTGTGTGTATACATCCCATTGATGTTTCATATAATTAATCTCTTTATTTTAATTATATTAAATTTATCATTTTATGATTATTAAATTTTGGTCATGTGATTCAATTAATTAAAAAGTTGTAAGTATTTTTTACCCATACCTCCATTTTCATTCGGGTTGCTCTTATTCTCTACTCACCTAAATGAAATTATTATTTATTGTTATTAAATCCTAATAAATTATGTGTGAATGTTATATATATGTTTACCAATCATAATCCTTATGTATTTTATGGGTATTTTCATGTTTTAAAATAATCTTTCAAAAATTATACCGAAATACAAGCTCGATTCAAGAAACTTCTCAAATTCTTACCTATCTTTAAGTTCAATATATAATATATGTTAAGATAGATTTATATTTATAAAATCACACATTTTGACATGAAAAATATATTTTGGTTCATTTCTAGTTTTTTTAAACAAAACATGCCTTTGTTCATTAAAATGTCTTTAATGAATTCCTTAAACTGTATTAAAATGTTTTAATTCTAAAGCTTCTTTAAAAACACTTTTTACATTGTTTCACTTCATTGGGACATAATTTATGCATAAAATGTTATATCAATGTCATTACCTTTTTTTTCTAGTATAAACATGTTTAAAACCAGATTTATGACAAATAGAAATTATTTTCCAAAAGAACCCTTCTTTCCAAAGTAAAATAGATTTTCTTCACCTCGCTTTTACATTTATGAGATATATACCTTTTTCACCACTTATTCATTGCATGTGTTGTATGTATTTTCCCTTTTTATATCACATAAATAGTATTATTATTATCATGGTATTCTACGGGATTTTGATTTGAATGTTTCAAGGTGGTATGGGAAACTTTGTAATGTTTAAGGAATATTTCCTCAAGAATTTCTCAATGGTATCATTTAAAAGTATCATTATTTATGTCAACTTCCATTTATTGATATTTTTTCATATAGGTTAATATCTTATCATATAATATATAATATTTGTTTGAAGGGTTTTTAATTATTCTGAATGTGGATGTTCTATCTTAATACCATTCACCAATTTATTTGGAATTGTTAGTGTTTATATTTAATGTATGGGGAAATTTATTTACATTTCAAATGTTAGTTTCAGTATGATTTTATATATTGTTTATATTTATACCCTTTAATAATAGGATTGCATTGGTCATAGTTTGTTTTGGGTGGGTCCCTCTATATCCCCTCAGTGCATCGGTTAGTCTCATGAGACAAACTATGTTATTGGCACAAGGCTATGACAAAATGGATAATTATGTTTTTATCATGTGTCCTTGATAGTATGGTTATGATTTCACACATTATGATTTATTTATTTATGAAACTAGTAACTTAAAGTTCATGTTGTTATTAGACAAGTATAATACCCATGATTATTCTTTATTTTTGTATTATTTATTCAGCTCTTATACTTACCATAATGTGTTCAAGTTTTATTTTTAGAGGCATGTGTTTTTAGTTATTCACCATGCCTAATTTTTCTCTTTATGATATCTTTTATTGTATTTCTTACCCTTAATGAGCATCTTAAATCACCCCTTTCTTATGTTTTATTTTATCATGACATGAAAAATTTTATTATGAATGACTTGGTAGTATAAACTTAGAGTTGTGGATGTTCCCAATAAAATGTAAATGTTGTATTTATTTTCATGTTCTAATGTTGAACCTTTGTATGCATATATTTTTCCAAAACTACTAAACTAATTGGTCCTTCAGGATACGACATTATTGTAATCATTCCAATGAAATGAAAATATTTACCAACTCCAGGAAACTAGGGTTGTGGTCTTACATGAATAGTTAGGTGAGTGGCTGGGTTTACAAAAATAAGACATCATATTTTTAGGATTATTCCTCCTTTTCAAGTTTTTTGTCATGTTATGACAATTTTTCATGATTTTTATTTGTTTTTAAGGTATTTTTCACTTTTACATCATGCTTACATGTTTTATGATTACTGATATTTGTTTCTAATCCATGTCATTTATTTTATGGTTCCTTAATAACTTTCTTATGATCTAATTTTTCTCAATGAAGTTTTATGACTTTTATCCATGGTATTTTGATATTTTATTATGTTATTTATATCAATATCATATTTTACTTAATGTTTTTTATCTAATACATTATGACATTCCATTTCCCTTACTTACCATTTAATCTCACCCCTTTATTATGATTCCAATCACTAGGTTATAAACATGTTAGTGAGTAACTAGATTCATAATGATAAGGAATCCAATATTTGTGATTGTGCATCCTTTTAATGTTTTTTATCAAGTTAATCCAAGTTTTAATGACTATTCCTTATTTTTAATGTATTCCAAAGTCTTACATCGTGCTCAAATGTTTTATGATTAGAGATATTTTCTTAATCTATGTAATTTATTTTATAGTTCCTTAATTATCTTATTGTGATATTATATTTCTCCATTGAGTTTCATTATTATTATTATCCTTGGTCTTTTGAGATTTCAATATGTTATTTATATTCTTTTCATAATCTCATTCATTATTTTGATCTAATATTTTATGATAAGTTTTTTTCTTACTGATCTCACCCCTTTATTATGTTTTTCCTTTACCCACATTTTGGATATGATTATTTCATGTGAGATATGTGGGAATGAATTATAGAGAAGCGTGATTATGGATAAATGTTCTCAAGTATAGTGATATAGGATATTTATATTCCTGATCTAAATGACACTAAACCTTTTTGTATTTGGGATGTGAATCTATTAGTCAAATTTATTATTTAAATTATGATATTATTGTATGAATTATGTCATTTTTAGATTGGGTTGCTTCATTTTTTGATCCTATAGAACATTTATAGAAATTTCACATGATATAATCATCTTCATAACCTAGGTATTAGAAAAGTAAGAAAAGATTGATCTCTAACTCTCAGTAAGTTTAAATACATATTATAAGGGATTATGTCATAAATATGAAGGAGAATATGAGAAAGATAAAAATAACATAATAAAAGATCAAAATAGAATGGTTAATAATCATAGAACATGATGGGAAAAATTAATTTCGTAAAAATATTTTTATAGAACCATAAATTAAATGACATGGCTTAAAAAATATCAATAATCATAAAACATGTGAGAATAATATAAAAGTGTTGAATATTTAAAATTTATTCATAATCTTGAAAAATTGTCATAACATGATAAAATAATAGAAAATGAGCCACAATCATTAACATATGATGTAGTATCTAGGCCCCAATAATATTATAGGAACCTATCCATTTTTAATATATCCATTGAGCCATAGCCCATTAGGAACCACTAGTTTCCCTACAAATATGTATTCCCCAAACCAAGGTCCCACAAACATAACCAAATGGATCATCAGACTAATTGCTTTCCATATTTGAAAAAATAATGTTCTTTTAGTTTCATTTTTCCCACTCACACACACCCTGAGAAAATTCTCCAGAAATCACCCATCCTAACACTACTTCTAGTCAATACTTTATTAACTCTTAAATTATAAAGAGGGTGGCTCCCAAAATGAATGGTGAAACTTGTTGAAATGGTTAGTAAAATTTATATTTTTAACCATTTAACAATATAGGGTGTTACATTCTAGAGGTTTTTTGAAAAAACAACTTTGATATAGAAATTTAAAACATTTTACCTTATGAGAGGGTTTAGAAAATATTTTAAAACATATAATTTAAAAAAAAATCCCACCTGAAATATATTTTTGAAAACAAAAATTAAATATGGTAAAAATAATTGAATTCCTGGAAATTTTTCAAATAGAGTTTTCATAAAAAATTATCCTTACCTTAAATTGATAACTAAAGTTTTTTGAAATTCTCCTAATTAAAACTATGTTGAACTTCCTTTCTGATAGACTAAACTCACTATGAAACTATCTCTCCAACCAAAGAAACTCGTATATTTTTATTATAGGGGTGAGAATTGTGTCATTAGTTACAGACCCTATGGGAAGGGATCATATTTATAAGCTCATATATTTAATAAATCATTCAATTATGTATTTAATATATATATATATACATTTATTTTTTTTAAACAAAATTTAGAAAGACTTCAAAAAATGGGTTTCTTTGCCCACGCATTTTTCTTACTCATTAAGATAATTGAGGTTTTTGTTTATTCATTCTGTATTTTCTTTTTTTCATTCCCTAACTATTAAGCCTCTTTATATGAAATATATATGTATATATTAAATAAATATATATATATATAAATATGTTATATATATATGGTAATATATATACATGTATGTTAAAATATTTAAATATATATATCATAAGATATATAAAATATGTTAATGAATATAAATGTGTGTGTATTTATATATATGTGTGCAGTAAAACAAAATAATAACTATATAAATATATATATGTATGTATTTATATGTATATATAGACATACATATAATTGATAATAAAATTTGTAAGATATCACACATCGTGGAGGTATGTATTTGTTTAAATTTAAGTTTAAATCCCATAAAGTTGGATAATTAAATTTTTATCGGGTATATGAGGAATCTCTAGAGTGTTTTGAGGGTTTAAGACCTGAAATAAAGGTAAATCGGTCTATCCAATGCATGTTTCATGGTTGATGCATGGTTAGTGTAAATCATGCAAGGGAGAATGCCAAAACATGCAACCTTAGATAGAGATATTTCACAAGATTGATGTATCATTTTTTGGATTCCCAGGTAAACGTGTGACCTGGACCCCTATTTGATAAATTTTGGTGCATGGTTGGTGCACGGTTTGGAAAACTGTGTGACCCATTAAAAATTGATAAGTTACCTTTTTCCCCTCATGATTTTAAATGTTCTTACTAATTTTCCTCCCCATTTTTTCTCTAAAAACCCTAGTGATGAACCTAATCAAAAAAAATATTCCCAAGGGGTTGTCTCCTTCATTTCTTGTCCATTTGGATTCTTTTTGTGTATGGATCTATGCTCTGAATGATTCTAATGCTTTTCTTGTTTCCCTTTCCCATATTTGGGCATGTGTTTTTTTTATTCTTCTTCTAAATCTATAAAACCCATTTTTTTCATTGGATATTGGGTTATAGATTAAAAGGGTTCTTGAATCTGGATCTAATTTTATGGTTAAGGGAGTGTTCATCTACAAATTTTAGGAAGGTGGTCTACAAGTTATATCTTGTCGTTTTATTTTCAATTTGTGAATGTGTGGTTATGATATTACTTCCTTCTTGATGTGAATTTCTTTCCTTGATTTAGATTTAGTAAAATGGTTGGAAAAAATATTAATTAAACCCCTAATGATACCAATAGGATGTGTTGAGATTGATTATAATGTACTAGGCACACCCATGGGGTGTGCCAATATTACCATATATGGAAAATTGTAAAGTTAATTATGGAATTGACTTGTAATAAGGTAGATCCCATGATAAATATGTTGACATATTAGTTTGGATTATATAGAGTAATAAATTGTATGTGTTTTTAATTATTGCAAGTGTTATAAGGTATTTTTTTGAAAAATGTGAACAAGGTTAAATAGAATAAAGTAATGGTATCGAATGACTTATGAGTTTGTAATTGAATTTAAAAATGGGAAAATGCATTTAAATTGATAAATTATGTGAAATGGGTTAATGTATAGTAATTTTTTAATATTTTAAATGGGTTTAAGGAATGAAAAATGGAAATGGGATAAATGGGTTGTGCTATATAAATGGTAAATGTGATAATGTGTTGAGGCTTGAAATTGAGTTTCAGGTTAATGAATTTGAATTTTGAATGTTATGTGTGGTTATTATGTATGGTTTTCGATATGGTATATATAGTAAATTTTTTAATAAGCATGTTAACATGGATTGGTGGTGTGTGAGATATTAGACTAAGGCTCCACCCACTAGTCAGTTTGGACTGAGGTGCTAAACCCCACACATAGAACACACAGGCTAGAGAGCTAGACTAAGTCTCTGGGCCCTTAACAGTAGCATTGGATGAAATAACATGGACTTAGGATCCAAGATAACTGTGATGTAAATGTTATAAAAAAATTCCCTAGTAATATAGTGAACTTGAAGTGCTCCCTTATGCATATAAGTTGACCGGCTTAGGCTGTAGTGTAAATGATATAAATACCTAAACCATAAAACAATTGATGAAAATGGATAAAGTGAATTTTTTTAGATAATGGAACTTGATTTTTGCTTTGTTTAGCTCATCATTTATTTATTACTTACATGCAATATCTGTTTAGACTGGATATTTTGTAGACACCATTGGTGGTGTCCTACTTAGTTGTGGTCACACCCTGCCCAGGCCTCCATTATGTACCCAAGTTGACATCATTGATGTGGGTATGGACAAATAAAAAATGACATATACTAGAGTGTTGATTTGGCATGTGACGTGCATGGGTGTGGGATCCAAATTTGGATTCAGAACCCGTTTTGGGGATTCTTAAGTTGTCTTTATTTTGGGATTTCTTTAAACATGGAATTGTATTGACATTTCATAACATGTTTACTTTTAGTTGTGGGCTTGTACCTAGTTTTGGGAAATGCATTATAATGCATGCCTAGTTCACTGCTTATTGTTTATTTTATTTTATATGTAATCTGTTTTGGCTTACTCTGGTAATGTGGTTATAGTCTCCCTAGATGTTCTATTAGACCCTCTCTACTATTTGGCGACCTCTGGCGTATGGGGAAGTTCCCTTGAGATCATGTGGATACCCGACTTGGGCCATCGGTTTAGTGTCATCTAGGTATGGAATTTTAGAAATTTGTATTATATTGGTTATTTTCTATGGTCTTATTATATGGGGATGGTTGATGGGATTTTAGGATGTGTTTGGTCTTGGAAATGAACTCTTTATTGGTAGTATCTAACCCATGTATGAGGAAAACCCCAAGTACCCAGGGTGGGAATTATTGTTCATGATATGTGTTGTTATATTTGAATTATTATTCACCATTGATTGATGCACTTATAGTCTCTTATGACTATTTTATGATATTTTTCATATTTTGAATGGAACAAGTTTTTGCATTAATTCATTATTTAGGCACCTAGGGATATTGAAGCATTCATCATGGAAGGCGCAGATGGGAAAAATTTTCAAAACATGAGGGATTGAATTGAATATCATTTTATTTAAAAATATAAAACAAGTGGGGTTTAATAGATATAATAAAAACTGTTAAATTGAAATAATGTGAAAATGGTTAAATAATAGTGTTTAATGATAATATATAAATGGGTTATCTTTTGGTTTTGGTAACATGAGAATAGTTATGATGATATCATTTGGGATAGTGTATGTTGGGTTGGTTGGTTGTACATAATAAATATCTTTCCTTGTGTAATTATGGATGCATTGTGTTATGTGTTCTAAGGTGCGTGTTAACCATTATAGGAATATGACACCATATTTTCATTTGTAAATTGGGTGACAAGAGGATGTCACTAGGAATTATCCTCCAGAAGTGAAGCAAAAAACTCATTTAACTAGGATAATAGAGGAGATGAAAATTTCTATGTGAACGTTGCTCATTTTATGGAAAGGGTGGAATGGGACCCATGGCGGGTTGTACCGAGTATGTCTGACCTGGCTAGGGAGTTTTAACTACAACACCCTTTTACTTTTGCTGGAGAGGGTAGACCTGATGCAATTGTTTTTTAGATAGAGTCCATATAAATGATTCATGATCACTTAGAGACTCCTCTAGAGAAGAGAGTTAATATGGTAACTTATATGTTGTGAGGTAAGGAAAAGCACTGGTGGGATGTTTTGGTCCAGACCCAGTAGGATGTTGGTATAACATGGAAGGATTTCTAGGAAAAGTTTTTGGAACTTTTTTATCCTAAGACATTAAGATGGGATAAGGCTATAAAGTTTTTAGTGTTTACCTAGGGGTTTATTTTAGTGATGGATTATTTTGTCCACTTCACATGCATGAAACCCTTTATTCTAAAATTTTTTGGTGGTGAGTTATCCAATGAGAGACACTTCTAGGATGGAATTATAAATGAAGCCATGTCCTAATTAAATATATTTCATTTAAAGAGGGTTTATGAGGTAGTTGGTCATGCCCTTATTTCAGAGGGGAACCTCAAGGAGGAATCTGGTTGTGGATGTACAGTTACATTTGGATGATCAAATAGTGTAGATTCTGATGGTAGGAAACTTATTTTTGAGAGCTTAAACCAAGTTGGTGGTGGAAATGGTAGTCAGAAAAGGGAACCAACTATATAGGTAATTGACCAAGTTTTCTTTTATTAGTATGGAAGGCTGGGGCACAAGCACAGTTAGTGTCCCCAACCCCTAGTTGAGTATCGATCATGAGAAAAGTTAGGGAATGTGTAATGGTTTTGGTGGAAACCTTGGAAATGGGTACTAATGGAGGATTGAGCCCGAAGAAGAGTACAATAAGGGTGTCGGTTACCCCATATCATGTAGGTAGTTGAAGCATGAATGGTCATACCGGTCAAGGTGGTGAGTGTGGTACTCTGGGGAAAGTGCATACACATCTGTAGGGTAGTGCAGAACTAGGAACTCAAGCCAGATCCTATGGAATGGTAATGGGCTAGCTTCATGCAGTTCAACCTACACCTAGATGTACTGAGGCTGGATAATCGACTTTTTGAGATACGATTATTCTTCCTTACATGATTTATAATGCTTTATTTGATACAGGTTCTTCTCATTATTTTATATCTTCTCATTTTGTGAGTGTGTTGGGCCTAGAGGTGGAACATGTGTGAAGGTTCATGTCGATTTATACACCACTAGGAATTCAAGCAGAAAATATCATGCAATGTAAGGGATGTGCTCTTATGGTTGGTGGGAAATGGTGCTTATGGTACTTGAATATGCTAGAGATTTCAGGATTTTATCTGATTATGGTCATGTTTTGGATAGTGTTGTACTGAGACCATATCTATTGTTAACATTGTAAGGTGACATTCATGCCCCTTAAGGGGGTACTTATGTTCATCACGGGGAATGGAATATCTGATCAGGTTGTGCAGTGTCAGTTTTTCAGTAGTTGGGCGAACTCACAACCTAATTGGATTGTATCATGCTAGATAATGGGGCAGAAGATTAAATTTTATTTCCTATGGTGGTGTATCAGTTTTAGGATGTGTTTCCTTAGGACTTCTCAGTGATACCACCTAAAAGGGATACTAAATTCTGGATAGTGTTATTTTTTGAAGCAAAGAACTATTTCCATTATACCATATATAATAGAACCAGAAGATCTCCAATAACATAAAACTCAGTTGGAGTAATTGGAGAGTAAAGGGTTTATTCTTCCAAGTATGTCACCTTGTGGATATCTAGTGTTGTTTTCCAAGAAGTTTGGTGGATCATTGCGGTTATGTTTCAATTACAGTAAGTGAATCAGATTATGGTTAAGAACTGACACCGTCTTCCTCGAATCAGTGAACTCTTTGACCAGTTGAGATGTGCTTCTATGTTCTCTAATATTGATTTGAGGTTAGGTTATCATCAGCTAGGTGTGATACCTTCTGATATACCAAAAACTACCTTTAGAAGAAGGTATAGGTTATATGAGTTTGTTGTGATGTCATTTAGGTTAACCAATGCATCGATAATATTTATGGCCCTAATGATCCTAATTTTTTACTCATACCAAAACCAATTCCTATTTTTCATTGTGTATGAAATCATAATATACTATAAAACTCATGATGATCATGCTAAACGTCTTGAAATCATCATGAATATAATCAGAGATCATAGGTTATATGTCAAGCTATCCAAATATCATTTATGGACATATAGGGTTCACTTCATGGGTCACATAATCTCTAAGGAATTTGTGTTAGTGGACCCATAAAAAGTACAAGCAGTGGTGTCGTGGTATTATCCCAAAAATGATTATAATGTGTGATGTTTTCTAGTATTGGTTGGATATTACCAATGGTTCAATGAGGACTTTTTCCATTTGACAGGGCCACTCTCAGGTTTGACTAAGAAGGGAATCAATTTTGAATGTTCTAGCGTATGTGAGAATTCTTTACAAGAGTTAAAGAAGTGGTTAACAACCACATCGATTCTGATCTTACCCAAGCCAGGTAAGCGATATACCTTGTTTTTTTGATACGTCTAGTGTTGGGATTAGGTATGTATATATCCATGGTGATTAGGTTGTGGAATATGGGTCATGGTAGTTATGGCCTCATGAATCGAATTACCATACGCATGATCTTGAATGGGACGCAGGGGTTTATTCCTTAAAGTGTTGGTGACATTACTTGTTAAGGAATTATTTACGTTGTAAACTGATCATAAATTCTGAAGTACATCTTCTCTCAGAATTATTTGAATCTTTAGCAGAAAAAATGGGTTGATTGATTGCATTATTTTGAGTATAAGATAATTTACATGCTAGAAAAGGGGGAAAATGTTACATATGCCTTGAGTTGGATGAATCAAAATTAGGAAGTTTGGTAATATAGTTCAGTCTAGAGGAAGATAGAGTTGTTCACTAAGATGAAACTTGAGGTGTAGGAGGACCAAAGGTATATTATCATTTCATCCTTGCTACTTAATTCCACGCTTCTAAGTCGGACCAAGGAGAGACAACATGAGGATTAAGAATTGTTGGCGTTGAGGTAAAGTGTTAAAGGTGGGGAGTGACCTTGTAGTTAGACAATTGGTGATGATGGGATCATTTGTGTTCTTGGACGTGTGGTTATGCCAACATGTATGTAATAATATTTGATTCATGAGTTTCATGCATCAAATTGGGATGTGCATCCTAGTTTGATCAAAATGTATCATGATATTTTTAGTTAGTATTGGTGTCTAGAGATGAAGAAAGATGTTTTAGGTTTCATGGATTGATTCATTACCTAGTAGAAGGTGAAGGTTGAGCATCAGTGATCGTGTGGTTTATTACAACTATTTATCATTTAGGAATTTAAATGGGATTCCATGATGAGGGATTTCATGGTGGGTCATGTGAGGATGCCATGGAAGAATGATGTAATCTGGGTAGTTGTATATCGGTTGACTAAAGGGTCTCATTTATTTTTAATTTGAGAGACATTTCCCATGGATCAGTTGGGTGAGTTTAATGTTCGATCGGTAGTATAGTTGCATGAGGTACCATATACTATAGTTTCATATCATGGTATTCATCTCACTTCACACTTATGGTTGGTATTTTACTATGATATTGGTACCCCGGCGTTTTTTAGTAAAAATTTCCACATAAATATGAATGGTTGATCAGAGTGTACAATTCAGTTTTTAGAGGAAATGTTGAGGACTTTTGTCTTGGACTTTGGTGGATCATGGGAAAATCATTTGGTTCTTGTTGGTTTTACCTACAACAATAGTTTCCAGACTACAATTTAGATGGCAAATAATGGGGCACTTTACCCTACACCATGTATATCTTTTTTTATGGAAGCTAGGGAATCAAAGTTGGTGGGACTAAGTCTCATGAAGGATACATAAGAACAAGTTCATTTCATTAGAAAACTTATAGAAACCAATTGAGTTTGTGGGGAGTGATCGTCAATTTCTTCATTTTTCACCAAGGTTGGGTCACCATCTTATTCAGAAATAGGGAAAGTTTGGTTCCTTGGTTTGTGGGCCATTTGAGATTATGGAGTGGATCGAACCGGTGGCTTACCTATTGTCTCTTCCACAATGGTATAGTGTTATTCATGATTTCTTTCATATTTCATAGCTTCTACGGTATCACCCTGACCAATATTATGTGATTGATTCTAAGGATGTTGAGCTTGAGGTTGATCATCCTTTTAAGGGAATCTGGTTTGTATTGTGGATCGTAGTGAGAAAACATTTTGGGGAAAGTATATTCATTTAGTTTTAATCTTATGGAAGCATGGTAATGTTTAGGAATAAACTTAAGAGAGTGAGATGGATATGCAGGCTCAGTGGGCCCATCCTTTTACTTTAGATTCTCACTGAAGCTTGGGAAGAGTGGCTCAAGGATGAACCATTACATGTTGGGGAGGTTGTAAGATCTTGGACTTTATAGAGGTATGTATTTGTTTAAATTTTAGTTTGAAACCATTAAAGTTGTATAAGTAAATGTTTATCGAGTGTATGAGGAATCTCGGGGGTGTTCTGGGGGTTCTAGACATAATAGAATGAGAAATATGTCCATTCTTTACATGTTTCACGGTTGGCACATGGTTAGTGTAAACCATGAAAGGGAAAATTCAAACTGTGTGACCTTGGATAGAGGTATTTTTCATGGTTGATTCATAGTTTTTCAAACCGTGTCGGATCCATCGGTAACTATGTGAATTTTACCCCTCTTAGATTTAATATTATTCATGGTTGTCACATAGTTTGGAAAACTGTGTGGCCAAACCATTTGACCCATTAAAAAGTGAGGTTTTACCTATGTTCCCCCTCTATATTAAAAGTACTCTACACAATTTTCCACCTTATTTCCTCTCCAACAACCCCAGTGACGAACCTAATCTCCCAAATCTTATCAAGAGTCGTTCTCCTTCATTTTTTGGTCGTTTGGAGTGTCATTGTGTATGGATCAATGCTCTGGGTGATTCTAATGATTTTCTTTCTTCTATTTATTCTATTTTCCATATTAGGGCTTGTGGTTTCATTCTTCTTATTCCAAAGACCTAAAACCCTCTTTTCTATAGGACCTTAGGTTGGGGATTCAAAGGGTGCTTGAATCTATATCTAAGGTTATGGTTAAGTGATCATTCATCTATGGATTCAAGGTAGGTGGTCTTTAGGTTATATCACATTGTTTTATTGTTGATTTTCTCATGTGTGGTTGTGATATTACTTCCATATTGATGTGAATTTGTTTTATTGAGTAATATTTGGTAAAATGGTTGGATAAATAATCAATTGATCCCATCATGATTCCCATGGGATGCATTGAGGTTGGTTAGACTATATTAGGGCCACCCATGGGGTGTGCCAATATTCCCGAACATGGAAAATTGTAATGATAATAATGGAATTTACTTGTAATAGGAAGATCCCATGATAAATTTTTTTGACCTGTTTGTTTGGATTATATTGAGGAATTAATGGTATATGTGTCTAATTTTTGGAATTTTCATAAGGGATTGTTTGTAAAAAATTGAAAAGGGTTAAATGGAATAATTTGAATCTATCAAATGACATACAAGTTTGTAATGGAATTTAAAAAATGGGCTAACACATGTGAATTCATGAATTATGTGAAATGGTTTAATGCATGGTAATTATTGAATATGATAAATGGGTTAAGGAATGAAAAAAGGAAATGGGTTAAATGTGTTATGTGATATAATTGTTAAATGTTCTAATAGGTTAAGTCTTGAATTTATGTTGTAAGTGAATGAATATGAACAATAAATGTTATATGTGTTGATTATGTACCATTTACGATATGGTATATATGGTAAATGGTTAAATAATCTTGTGAAAATGGCATGGTGATGTGTGGAATATTGGACTAAGGATCCTCCCATGAGTTGAGTAGGACCGAGGCTCTAAACCTCAACCCTATAATGAGTGGGTTAGGGAGTCATAATGAGGCTCTAATCCCCTAATGGTTTCATTATATGAAACTACATAAACTAAAGCTCCACTGTAAGTGTGACTTAAATGTTACAAAATGTTTTCCCTATTGATATAGGGAAATTGAATTACTCCCTTATACATATAAATTGATCAGCTTAGGATATAGTCTAATCTATGTAAATTCCTAACCCATGGAACATATTATGAAAATGGATAAAGTGAATATTGTTAACTATTGGGAACTGAGTTGTCTTTTGTGTATCTTGTAATTTATTTTGTAATTTTATGAACTATCTATTTATACTTGATATTTTTTAGACATCGCTGGTAGTGTCTTACTGAGTTGTACTCACACCCTGGTTGGGCTGCCATTGGGTACCTAAGAAGACTCTTTATTGTAGGTCTGGAAAAAGGAAAGGCCTCATACTAGAGGGTTGAGTTAGCATGGGACGTTCATGGTTGAGGGATCCAGACTTGGAGTTTGACACCATTTTGGGGATTCTTATATTTCCTTTATTTTGGGTTTTATTTACACTTGGCATTGTATTTACATTTCATAGAATTTTTACTTTTGGTTGTGGGATTGTACCCAACATTGTGAAAAGTTGATAATGCATATTTGATTCACTGATTATTGTTTCTTTTATTTCATATGTTATTTGTTGTGTCTTACTCTATTAAAGAGGGTATAGTCTCCTCATGTCATCTATTAGACCCTTACTGCTAGTTGGAAACCTCTGGTGTATGGGGAGGCGTGCTTGAGGCCATGTGGAGATCCAACTTGAGGCACTAGTTTAGTAGCGTTTTGGTCAGGGACATTATAAAATTTACTTTTATATTTAAAAAAATGGGTTATTAAATGATATTTATCAAAAATATATATGTGTATGGGTGTGTGTTCACAATATATATATACACACTTACAACTGGTATGTATATGTATATATATATATATATATATCTATTTGTGTGTGTGTGTGTGAAATTAGTTGAATAAAAAATGAATGAAAATCAAAAAGGAAGAAAAAAATAAGATCTCACACACATTTTATATATATATATACATTGATGCATATATATATATATATATATATATATATATTTTATATATACATGTTATATGTTATATATATGTTAATATATATGTGTGTGTCTGTTAATATATATATGTGTGTGTGTAACGTCAAAGGAAAACTTGAAAAACAAATAAAAAAATACAGGGGTGTTTTTCATGAGAAAAAAGAGTCAGAATATATATATACATTATATATATACATATACATGTTGAAAAATATATTTATATATATGTTATATTCAAAATATATATTATATATATTAGCAATATAGGTTAAATATATGTGTAACATATATATTATACATTGAAAATTTTATGTTAAAACACATATGTTATATATATGTTGTATATATGTTATGTATATGTATTATATATTTCTAATATGTTATATATGTTATATATATATATATATGATACATAAATATCCTTAAAAGTTAAGGAATTAAAACAAAAGGAGTGATCTATATATATATATATAAAGCCTTAAAAGTTAAGGAACGAAAAAAAATAGAGAAACATGTGTGTGGGTGGGTGTGTGTGTGTGTATTAATGGGAACATAATATAAAAGGGATAATATTAAGAGTGTATATATAAAATTTTTTATATATGATAAATAAATTTAATTAAGAGTTAACTAATTAAAAATAACTAAATAAAAAATAGAATAAAAAGAAAACCTAAATTTTCTTAATGGGTGAGCAAAGTGTGTGGAAAAATCTACCACTATTTGGATGTCTTTAGAGAAAGTGTTTAAAAATAAAATCATTATATTAAATAAATAAATTTAATAAATAATTTAATTATTTATTAAACATTTTGGAATATAGATAAGATCCCTTCCCTTAGGGTTTGCAACTAATGACACTCTTCCAGACTCACTGAAAAAATATGTGAGTTTCTATGGTTGTAGAGAGAGTTTGAGAGTGAGTTTACTCTTTAGGGAAGGATGTTCGGCATGATTTTAATTAGGTGAATTCTAGAAATGTTTGATTAGTAATTTAAGGTAAGGGTATTTTTATATAAAAATTTAAAGTAAATTTTCTGATTTCCAAAACCTCTATTGTACTTGGAAAATGTTTTAAATTTATTGTAACGCCCCGACCCCAGTTACCCAGAGTCGGTGAATTATTATGTAACATTGGCATGATCACAAAAGATCAAGTCTCGAAATACCGATTAGTTTAGTAGCCTTGAAAACACTATATATATTCATAAATGTTACATTACATCATAAAGTGAGAAATCACAATAACATAGTCTTCATAGTCCACACTCCTATCCCCTTCAGATTATCCCTATAGATCAGTCATAAAATATTTCCTCACATCCAGGGAAAATAAAACATAGAAATGGGTGAGCTCAGATGCTCAGTAAGGATAACAATACAGCGGAAATGTTCATAAATAAACATATACATTTAAGGAAATGTATAACTAAAAAATCCTTTTAAACTTGAACTTCAGCATAATATGGAAAAAGTAAAATGAAATAATGCCATTTACTTATTCACATAGATATTCTACTGGTCGAATAATCACATGCAATATCAATAACCACTTTCATAATGATGGAATGTATAATGCAAGACTATCATAACCACGTAGCCAAGGCCTTGTGCCAAGACTACAAATAAGATTTTTTCAAGGCCTCGTGCCAAGACACTTGTTTGTCTCATGAGACCTACCAATGCCTCGAGGATCTATAGAGGGCTCCACCTGTCACTTATTAAGTCCAATTCATTCCTTATATGAAAAGGTTTAAGCATATCATAAACCATAACATAATCGTATCATGTAAAACATGCATAAAGTAAACATAACATTTCCACATTTCAATCACAAGATATCAATACAACACATTGATATAATAAAACCATTTTCCAAAACCATTTTCAATACCAAAATAAAAGAAAAGTAAAACATTGTATTTATTTTTCATTTAAAAAAAGTTATGGCTTGTAGAGGAAGCTGAAACTCAAATAATGGTCATGGGGACAGAGAAGTCGTTTTCGCCGCGTACGTAAGAAAAAACATTCCTTTTTTCATTTAGTAAAAATGCTTTATATAAAAATAATACTTTTGAATAAAAGTAAAAGTCAAATGGGTTTATACACTGCATAAAATAATGTTTTGTATAAAATAAAATATGCCTCAATGAAAAGAGATTGAGAAGAAGTCCCTTACCTCATGTCCAACATGACTCAATCGTTCTTTAATCTCCTGAATAATAAACTAGAGTTAATCTCTACTTTCTTAAGAACCTTTTTCATGTTCACTATCCCTTTTATATCACTTATTACCATGTTATGAAAATTATGTAGTCATTTAAGTTAATGACGGTCGTTTTGTCGATCTTTGGTATTTGAGTCAAAAAATAAGCATCTTATAATTACAAGTTGTTCATGTGGTAAAATATCCATTATATCCAGAATTATATTCATGATTTAGATATCATATATATCATATATATCCATTATATACATTCATTTATAATATTACATAACATTTAGAGGTAAGAAATGAAATTCACCGTTCATGGAGACGGTAAGTCGTACGTACGCATGAACGCTACTTTCATTTCTATTTAGTATTTTAATGTAATTAAACCAGAATGATATAAAGGTATATTATAATTCCAGTATAATATCATATATAATATCATTAAATTCATCCTTTATACGTCCCACATATGGCATTAACGATTCAAATCACTTTGAGGGGGCGGTAGTCCGCACTTCCAAAAATGAAATTATCGCGTTTACCCATAATGGAAATCATAAAGGTATGCCATAAATTAAAAATACAGAAGAATAAAGAAACAATAAACATAATATATATCATATATAAATATAGTGACATCTTAATGGACACCATGAGAGGTGATAAAAGAATATTGAACAATCATCGTTTCGTGAGGCAGTAATTCACCACCCACAGAAACAGTATGTTCTTAAACCATTAGATGAAGGTGTGTGTAAGTTTAAATAAAATCCTTATCATTAAAACATACTATTATATTGAAGATACTGTTTTTTTACAAAATAAAGGAATAAAAAGAGATTAAGGGGTTGGAGAAGAAAAATAAAACAGAAGAACATAAGAGAAGACATTACCATAAAATCGGGTAACTCTTTTTGATTTGAGCCAAAAGATTCCTTGGGAAGACTTCTGCCCAAAGTGAGGCTTCTAGAAGTAATATAGGGAAGTTTAGAGAGTATTTGGGCAGAGGTTGGCTGAACCAAATGGCTTTGATGGTGTGAATAAGGTGGTAGAGGTGGGGGATTTTTATAAGAGGAGAGGAGGGGAACTCTTGAAATGTCATGAAATGTTACATTATTATGAAGTGATTTTCGGATTTCAAAGCTACCACAATTAAATATTTTGAGGATAAGGTGATACGGGTTCTAAATCTACTCATTCAATAGGTATTTTAAAAGTTTAAGTCTTAGATTTTACATTATCTTTTCATTTTATTTAAATCGTTAATTAATGAGGTAATCACTGCATCATCATCGTGTCATAAAAAATTTAATTTATTTAATGTCTAAAAATTATAAAAAAAACTATCATGATGTAGGAAATCGTTTTAGATTTCCAATTAATATTTATACATGAAAAGTTAACTTATATAACCCCATGTAATAATTGTTTTAGTAATACAACACATGTTTGTGACAATTTTGTTATTACATTAAATAAAATGTTATTAATGTCATTTTCTTACCCAAGTGGCTCCATGGGGTCCCCAAGTTGACCCATGGATTGTCTTGGTCGGGCATGACTCATAAAATAAGGGTAGGACAAGTTTAAAGGTAATTTTATATTTTTATTATATCACTTTTACCTTAAATTTCACTAATTACCTTTAATCGCGATTAATAAAACTTAAAAGTTACTATTCACCAAAAATTATTTTAATCCCATTGAACCACATTTTACTTCCTAATGAAAATTATGTATGTCGGATTTTTGAAATTAAAATCATAGAGGTGGTAAAATTTCATTTAAACGAAAAATCATTTTTTTAACTACCACTTAGTGGTTTCACTATTCATAAAAAATTGATGTTTTTCAGAAAAATACCAAAAATTCACCCTAATCTATAATTGATATTCTGAATTGAAAAATTATGTCTATTTTAAAAAATTCCAATCATATAAGTTGCATTAATTAATTTTATAATTAATTCTCATTTTCAAAACAATTAGTGTGTTTTTAAGAAACAATATCAATCAAAATATTGACCATTGTTTATGTCCAATTTCAAATTGAAATTAATTCTAATGACCACAATTGGATAAAATGGTAAAAAAATATTCTAATTATATATTAAAACCACTCAATAGTATAATTTATCACTATAAATTATTTTGATTAAAAAATTTGTTTTAAGTATTTTTCACTATTCATCGAAAATTGGAAGTTCTCAGAAAAATACCAAAAATTCAACATAGTCTAATTCCGATATTCTGAATCCAAAAATGAAGTCTATTCTGATGTATAAAATTTATATAATTTCAAAAAGTGTGTGTTAATATTCATAACGACTACTTTGATTGGTTGTGGTGTGTTAGAACTCGAGGTTGCGTACAACACACACTACTCTATTATTCAAAGAGAAGCATACCATGTAATCTTGGGGTGTTACATTTATATTCCATTTTTTTTCAAAAACCCAATTTCTAAGGTGAGAAAAAAAAATTAAACACAATTTTATGTTTTCTTCTAAACCCTGTTATTTATTTTGAAATAAATTTTAATCGTAAATTTTATTTCAAAACCCTATTTCTAAGGGGTTAACTCTCTCAAAGTCATTATTTTATGTTTTTATTCATCATTTTATGTGAAATTATTTTGGTAATTTGAAAATTATTATTTCATTTTATAATAATTTTATTTAATTTCTATAGATGTTTCCTAAGTCTAAAATATTGTATGGACATGCATGACTTATACCGGTTTAGCATCCCATGTATGGTTTATTATCCCAAGCTTCATTATCCTAAATTGTTTTTTTCATTATTATTGATATTTATATACGTACAAACATATATGTATATTTGTATATATATTCATCCATTGTAATAGTTTTTAAAGATAATATTTAAAACCCCAGTGAAAAAAGGTTATTCTCAAATGTTATATTCAAATAAAAAGCTTGTAATTTCTAAACATGGTGAGGATTTTGGGATTACACACAACAATCAAACATAGGTAGGACCTATAGAGTCTTCAATATTTCAAGTGGCCTCAAGGTTTCATTTTCTAATATTGTGAAGTATTTTTATGAAAATTCACTGGATTACTTATAATAAGTTCTATTAAGAATTCCATTGGTTTTTAATGTTTTATTTGTAAGTGATTTCATTGGTTTTATTCCAAGCCTTGGTTTTAAGAAAACTATATTTAATATTTAAAAGTGTATTAAGAAACTATATGTTATTAAAATTTATTTTTATTTTTGTAAAAATATTTATATATTTTAAAAGTGAAAAGTTGATTTTATATAATGTATTAATTTAATAAAAGTTTTTGAATTAAAAAAATTGTTCTCGATGAAAATTTTGTGTATTTTTGAAAAATTGATAAATCTGTTTTAAAACCTCTTATAGATCCATTTACTCAACCCAAGTTTTTAAAATTATATTCACATAGAATTTATTTTTGCAATATCTTACTCAAAATATAGGTACCTACTATGAAAATTATATAGAGTAGAGACAGTGTTTTCTTAAAAGAGTTTATATTCCAAAAAAATGTATATTTGAATTATATATTTTTTAAAACATTTTTATATTCCTCAAAAACAATAGTCCTAAACAATACTTGTAAAATATATACGATTAATTTCCAAGTAACATTGAATAATTAGGATGATAATCGAGTGATATCTGAACATAAAGTGACCAAGGTAGAACCATTAGAGTTATATAATTGACAAAGTATGACATAAATGAAATGAAAGTGTCTTAAGTTAATCTTATAATGTAGTTAGAGAAGAAGTGTTAGGATTGAACTTTCTTATTCACCTACATTAATAATTTTAAATAATATCATAACCATTTTGGTTTTAGTATTTGGTAGAATCAAGATCTAGGAAATTAAGTTGTGAAAGGTATATCTCTAGGAACTTCGTAGAATCATATTTGGGATAACTAGTTTTCTAGTCTTACCAAAGATAATGAGGTGGTTATCTAAGTGTATCAAATATGTAATATTTTTCATAAAAATATTCTATTTTTCTTTTAGTTAAAGATAATTTATATTTCAAGGACATGATTTATTTAAGTGGATAAAAAGAAACGGCCTAAGATTTTGGATCCTTTAAAAGACATACTATGTTTTATAACTTCTGTCACACACTACACCCAATGTAAATAAACCCCAATACATTAATAAAATTTATTAGTAAAACTATAATTTATATAAATATAATAAATCATTAATAGTTATTACCTTTACATGGTAAATAATTAATACAAGTTAACATTAAAAAGTTTATTACTAATAAAAACTGATTAATTTATATTATATAATTTATTTTAAAAATATTAATTTTAGAATTTTGGAATTTAAATTTTAAAAATTAAAATTAAATTTTAATTTAAAGAGATAAAATTAACTTAATATTAATTTTTTAGATTTATTTAAAATAATTTATTTTTAGGTGAATACTGAAAATACCGACTAATGTCATCATTTTTATGAAATTATTTTATTATACGAATAAATTTAAAGTTTTTTAAAAAATATTATATAAAATTAAATATTATAAAGTATAATAAAAAAAATTAAAATACTATTTTAAATTTATAAACTCATTCTCATCAATAGAAAAATTAATGTAGTGTTTTAATGAAAACTATTTTTCAACTGTTTTGTTTAATTTATTATAACATTACGAAATGACTTATTTGAATTATTTTATTTTTAAATAAACACAATTTTAAGGATAATATTTAATTTAAATTAAATATAATTAATAGCTATGATAATTCTATACTAATCATAAATATTTTTTCTTATATTAAGTTTTTTCAAAAAATGGGTTTGCATGCAATAAATGTGCTAAGGTTTGGATTAATTTCCCTACACGTATATATTTAAATTTAAAAAATGATTAATATATTTGAGATATTAATTTTCATATTTTTTTAATATGTCCAATTTTTTTTGGAATAAATTAATATTGATAGGATTGATGTTAATTACTAATATAATGGTAAAATTATTATTTAATTAATATTAATGAATTTATATCAAAACAAATAAATTTTATTCCTTCAAATAATGAATATAATGTGATTTATAATCACATAAATAAATATATTAACACTAATTTAATTATCGATCAATACGAAATAAATTTAAGAATTAATAATGGTAATATTTTTATTTTTCTAAAAAAACAAATTTTCAACACATAATGTATTTTAATATAAAGGTTTATTTTATAATATTTAAAAAATTATTTTATTAAAAATATGTTAAATTTAATTCCATAATACCGAAATTTGGTTATATGGGTTATGTTATATTTTTAATAAAACATAAAATCACTAAGTTAAAAACAGGTTACCTAGTTTAAAAGTAAAAGAGTGAAATGTAAAAACCAAATGGTAAAATAATTATAACATATTTCAAAATTGTTAGTAAAGTAATTTTAGATTCTTGATCAACCCCAAGATACTCCATGCTCAATCATTTCAAAAACATTAATCTGTTTACCTTGGAATAGTGTCATTGAATTTTTAAAATATAAGGGGTGTTTCCAAATGTCCCATTTTCCTCTTATAAAAGGGGCTCACTTACTCTCCTCATTTACCCTAGAATAGTGTCATGGAATATTGTTTTGATACAAATAAATATTTATATCATTTATATTTAACCCAATAATTTATTTTTTCATGGTATATGTTTTCTTTAATGGTATTTATAAACCCATATGATTTTCAATCTTCAAATTATTTTTGATTTAAAAATTACTAAAATCATAAAGGGTTTTAAAATTGAGTTAACCATTTTAAAAAAACACCTAAAAATTATATTCAAAAAATATTTCACAAACTGGAAACCATTAATATAATAAAAAAATTTATACAATTAAATTTTATCCGTAAAGGGTAATAATATGTTTTCAATAAATAAAAGAAATTTTTTAGAGCATATAGTTTTTTAAACACTATTAAATATAAAACCAATTTTATTTAAAAAAAGTACACCGAAATATAATGAACGAAACCACATACAAATAAAATATTTTTTTGAAAAGTTTGGTGCTGAAGTCTCATTTATTGTTAATGAAAAGAAAAATCCTCTTTTAAATGGGTAGAGGGAGACCCATTATATAGCCCAAAGGCCCAGTGGGCATTTAGCCCATTATATGGCCCGTAGGTCCAAATTTTTGGTCTAAAAGCCATTCTGTGGATAGTAATGCTATAGTACCATGCCTGCTACAATACCCACCATCACTATAGTATATTCCTCCACTCCAGTACCTGCTGCTACTATAATTCCCACCGTTGCTACAGTGTCGCTGCTACAATATTGTTACAGTGCCTCGACCTAATGGGTTTTGAACCCCTATTTTTCCTGTAGGATTACAGGGTGATTACCGCTAATCTAAACCCCAACTACAACATATAAATGAAATATTAATAATCAAAGGAATGATAAAAATAATTTCTTAAAAAATATCATTGATTTTTTAGAAAAAAATTTACAAGGTCAAAAAAAGAAAATCTTGAGGGCACTTGGAACATTAAAGGTTGTATAGGGCCTTCTAATTTTTGAGGGTTGGGTTAACTCCCCTAAACCTCATCATGCTAATCAAGTATAAGAACTGAATTTTTATAAAAAAAATTGAGATTTTTTCCTTTTTATCAAGGTTTTCAATCATATATTTAAAATATATGATAATAGATGAATATATATACATATAAGTTCATATATATCTATGTATACTTCTTTAAAGGGAAACCAAATATTCATTATAATAAAACTATGGACTGAAAAACATAAATGGGACACCAATATGGTATAATTAATGCATGTACATATAGTAATATAGACCTAGGAAACATTCATGGTAATTAAATAAAATGACCATCGCATAAAATGATATTTTAAAAATTACTAAAATGCCTTTTGAAAATAAATTGACAAAAAATAATTAATAAAAACATAGATTTATACATTTTGGAGACTTAAACACATATAAATAGGGTTTGAAATAAAATTAATGATTAATATTTTTTTGAAAAAAATTAGAGGGTTCTGGAGAAAATTTTGAAATAGAAATTAATATATTTTTATCTCCTTACAAATTATTTTTGAAAAAAAAAATTATTATAATAAAAATAGGGGATCTTTAAAAATATTTTAAAACTGAGTTTCAAAAATAATTAAACATACATGAAAATAAAATCAATATTATATTTTAAAAAACATTTTATACTTGAAATTATAATTGTAAAATATGATTTCCCCTACCTTAAACATTTAACCAATTTTTTTTGGTATTTTCCTAATTGAAACTATTTATAACTTCCTCCCCAAAATACTAAACACACTCTCACAATAGCTTTTAAACCATAAAAACTGACATATTTTATCATGGAGTATGGAAAAGTATTGCTGGTGGAAGTCCCTAAGGGGATGGCTCCTATTTGTAAGCCCATATGTTTAATTAATTATTGATTTTTTTAAAAATTTATTTATTTAATATATTTATTTTATTATTTTTACCACTATTTGGGAATAATTCCAAACATCAATTAATTTACCCAGACACTTTTCTTTCCCATGAATAAAATTGGGTAGTTGGGGTTCAGCCTAGTGGTAAAGGAACCTTGTGATCTTGCATAAAATCCTAGGATCAAATCTTGGTAGAACACAATATTTGTGGTGGATAGATTTATTCCAAATGTGGAAGGAGGTAGGTATCAATACGATAGGGGGTTCTCGGAACAGACAGAAATGGTGGTGATGGTGGCCCATAACGGAGGTGGGTTAGCATCATCAATCGATCATGGGAGATGGGACATGGTGAATCCAAGTGGAGATCGTTGATCGGCTGATGGCGGTAGGTTGGCTTGGATGACAGCAATGGACAACAATGGTGATGGGTCTAAATGTTGGAAACAGATGGGGGTTGTGTCCATGGTGGTGGTGGCGATATGTCTTGGTGTTGGTGTTAGGGACACATCATCTACAATAGTGTAAAAGTATTAGAGTTCTAGTAGAGAATATATGTGTGTGTATATATATATATCGGGCCTCATTTACATAGGTACAAGTCCGTGGGGTTTCATATCACATGCCCCATATTCAAAGGGCTACCATATCAAAATAATAGATTGTATTACTTCTACCATCATCACTGGCCATCATGCATCTCTGCAAGGGAATTTTTTAGCTCTGCAACCAAGCGAGGGTTGGGATCTTGATAAAAACAATGTATCTATTACACTGGGGAGGGACTCTTTTGTGGTTTTTGGTTGTTGGGGCCTTCTAGGTTATATATAGTGGACATGTTCCTACTAGTCATATAGGTCATGTAAGGGTTCTACCTCAATCCAATTAAAAAGGTGATTATCCAAAAGATAACTAAAAAATGTAAAACCTTCGGACATTCGGGTATTAAGAAAATTGATGTTTTTTATGTTCTTTTTTTCTTTAGTTTTATTTTTTTTATTTCTTGAATATAATAGAACATTATTTATCATATATATATATATATATACACACTCTATATTACCATTTTTAAGGTTCCTTACCCATGAATCCACATGAATCCACACATACACACACATTTATTTCACTTTTATTTTCATTCTGGAACTCTTGTCACTATATATATATTATTTTATTTCTATTTTAATTTCATAACTTTTGAGGAATATTATTTATCATATATATATATAACATATATAACATATTAAACATATATAATATGTAAATATATAACATATATATGTAACACTTATGTTTTAAAAAATATTTCTCAAAGTATATATTATATATGTTACACACATATTTAATGTATATAACCTATATGTAAAATATATATACATTAAATAAAACACATGTATATTTATTTAAATTGGTATAATTATATAAATAATGTATATATATATTTCTCTTTTTACACACATCACACAACTTTGTATTCTCTATTTTATTTTATTTTTCTTTAGATGATTTTCCTTTAAAGTTATATATATATATATAACATTTATATGTTTTACCATATTTATAACACATAATTTGTTTATATGTTTGTATATATAACTGATAATAAAATTTAAGGTTATGTCTATAAAAAAGTGGTTATGTTTGTGGGAGAGTGTTCTAGGGAGATTAAAAGGGTAGGGTTTCAAGGGTGAATTCAAAAGTCAGGTGTGTTTTGGAAAGGATGTATTTTATCCCCTTTTATAAGAGATTAAAAGGGAACTTTTGGAAAAACCTCTTATATTTTAGTTATGTTATGACACTATTCCATGGTAATTACACTATTCCATGATGAAACGTTTTTTGATTTTCATTTAGATTTTATATATTATCATAAAATATTAAAATATGGTTTACCATCATAAAAACAAAAAACTAATAACATTATTCTTCTATTATAATTAAATTATGACAAAATAAAAACTTCCTTAACCATACTCACCAATTGAGCTAAAGCGCATTTAAGTTTGGACCAGTTTAACCGCCAACATGAACAATGCTTTAAAATAAGATTATGGATGACTATGGTAACATAGAAACTAATGATATTATAATATATTAATAAAGTCATCATTATTATATAGTTTTTAATATGATATACTAACTATTTAATTTATTATTAAAGTAACATTTTTGTTCACTCAAATTTACTGAAACATACCACTATCATTTCATTTTTCACATAATGTAACCAAAATAGATATAAAATGAAATAAAAACATTTTAAATAAATATATGTTTTATAGTACGGAACCTTAGATGATATGAAAATAAATAAATTGATATCAAATGATAGTTAATCACATTAAAATTATTAAACCTTAGGAAAATATTTAAAGTTATTAATACTCAGTGGACATAATATGATATGACTAGTTAATTTAATCATGATAAATAATTATAATAAGGAATATAAAATGGTAATATTTATGATTAAATATTTAAATAAGATATTATGTTAGTTATTTAAGTTTTACTGAATGTTATAGTGTCATCAAATAATTAAGGAAACAAGGTAAGGGATATTTATCTCACTCACCCCTTCATTGTGACATTATTTGTATTTTGAACCTATTTTCATTTAAGTGGTGTGAATAATACATATAGTATACATTATATCATGAATTAACTCTTTAATCATGGTATTTTATGTTCAATTTCATTGTCATTATCCTTCAATAGATTTTATTTAAATGTTACACAATCCGTAAGGATTTATTTTTAACTTCCATCTAGACATCTCAAATGTGATAATATATATGTGGAATTTTTATCCTCATTCATTATAAATCCTCTACAATTTTATTCTCATCTATATATCTTTGTAAAACAATAATTTATATTTTCCTTATTTTAAATTGTAAGTCTTGAAAATCTTCTAAGCAATATGGGTTTTCAATAATGATATTTGTTAAAAAGGGGTTTCCATCCTTTCCAAAATAAAATTTTTATCATCCACTCCACATTTTTTACGAATATTATTTATTTTTAAAGTTTCAATTATTAAATTTTTTTTAAAAAGTAAATTTTACCAAATTATTTTCACTTATTTTATTGAAAAAATTATGTTTAAGATCCTAACCCTCTAACATGGTACATTTTAGTTTTTAATATTTTTTTAAAATACATTTATTGGATTATGAAATGATTTATGAGAGTAGAAATGGTCTTGGGAGAGTACCTAGGGTTCAAGACTTATAAAATATAGTAAATGAGTTTTACAGTGCATGGATCATGATTAGTACATAGTTAGTGCGAACTGTGCATCATTCCCACGTGGAATGATTTAGAGGAAGTATGGTTGTGAAAACCATGTGAGGTAGCCTAAAAACCATGTGGGTTAGGTATATAACCATTCAGTTAACTTAAAAACCATTTGGAAAATCAATTGGGTGGCCCTGAAAACTATGTGACTTGAGTTCCCCCTGGTAATAGGAGCCCACATGGTTAGCACACCATTTGGAAATTTGTGTGTCCAAAATCATGTGTCTCATTAAAAGTGAGAATTTTATTATTTTTTCCTCTTAATATCATATCCATATCCCTTGATGTTTCCCCTTTTTCACTCCAAACAACCTATAGTGTAAACTATACTCCCCCTCCTCTCCCAAGGGTGGATCTACTTCAATTCTGGGATGTTTGAAGTGTTGTTTCTTGATATTCAATTCTCATGGTAATTATATGATTATGTATCCTTATATTTTATGGATGATTCACATATTGGTTATTATTTTTCTTATATGTCTCATGATCCCTTTTTTCAGGTAGTTCTTTTATTTTGTTATTTCTTTTTTAGACTTAATCAATGGTTGGGGTTGGATGAGTGTTTGTATAAAAACATATGGTAGGTATTTTACAAGATACTTACCATAGTATTGTTTTTTTTCTTATGTGTTTAGTATGTGTTATTGTGAAAATATGTTGTGTAATTACTTCTTTATTTAATAATGGTACATTATGATTTTAAATGTTGTGTTTGACCTTTATAGATCTTGTTGGGTTCTTCAAAGACTATGATACATGGAATATGGCTACCCATGGGGTGTGATAATCACTTAAAAATTTTCAATTGAGTTTTAAATTATGGATTAGAGGGTTTATGAGTTTAAACTTGTTAGAATTGTTTCATGACTTTCTATCATAGTAGAAGTGGTTGTTTGGATTTTATTGAGAATTAAATGCTTTATTACTAGATAAGGGAAGAAATGGTAAATAGTTAAATGGGGATTCCTAAATTGTTAAATTATATTGAATAAAATTTAAAAAATTATGTATAATAATAAAGTATGAAATAGTGGGATGGCTAGTTGGGTAAAAGGGTAGGATATGTTAGATCGTGGAAAATAATGATATTGTAATAGAACCCATTTTTTATTATAGTGTGTTAAATTTCCAATAATGATGAACCATAGAAATTTTGAATATTTATATGGTTGAGGATGTTTTAATTAGTCACCTCATCTTTAGGCTTAACTATACTGATGCTATAGGCAACACTGATGTCTTACATGTCTTGGTTGCTGTACCAATGCTCTGGACACTAATGATTTTGAAATGAGTAGGTACATGGACTGATTCTCTATAGTACCTTAAATTAAATTTATTAATGTACACCCTTTTTTGACATAAAGTTTTATCCTATATTATATATGGTTCATACTTCTTGTATTGGCCAAATTAGGTTTGGTTGGTCAGGTGTCACAATGGAACCCGAGAGCCCAAGAGGGTAACTAACAACTGTTTAATTTAAAAACTAGTTTTAAATTTATTTAATTTTATATTATTCATTTTAAATATATATATATAATATTATTTACACTATATATTACTCCATACATCGTTTTTGGTTCTCTACTAAGTTGTACTAAAACCCTACAAGGGTTGTCGTTGGTACCCGATCAGACTTCATGGTTACAAGTATAAATAAGGGTAAAGGCCTGATGATAAATGGTTGAGTTTTGACTTCAGATGGAACATAAATGAGGGGAACAGACCTAATATCATGACCCATTTTGGTGATTTTTAGTGTTTCTATTTTTGGGTTTCCTTTGACACATTACACTATTATGAATGTAATGTTTGTTGTTTTGGTTTGTGGGCATTTACCCATTTTTTGGATTTGGTTTTGTGATGTATAGTTATTACTATAAATTGTTTATAATTATTTATTATTGTTTTTATTATTTATATTTTATGATAAAGAAATTATAGTCTCTTAATGTTATTCATTATAAACTCACTACTAAGGATTTATGTGGAATGCATCATATTGGGCACACATGTAAAAGAATGTGGTGGTTTTTTTCTTGGAAAAGATAAATTAGGAAGTGGGAAATAAATTTTTTTTCTATTTCTTGTGTTATTTTAAATAAAGGGTTTACAAAAAATAAGATGGAGCTATTTTAAATTGAAATATGTTAATTGAAATGGTTAAAATAGATTCAAATGTAAATGTTGTAAATTAGATGATTATTTTACCCAAAATTATCTAGTGACCCTTGATGGGGATATTTAGGTTTAATGATGATGTTTCGGTTATGTCTTTTGGGATAATGTATGTGAATTATCTTGATATGGATATTTGTGAGCCTTTTATGTGTAATCATGTATGTTTTATGTTATGTGTCCTAAAAAGTGAGTTTATAATTCTAGAGGAATGCCTCAATGGAGGCATTTTCAAGTATATTGATAAGATTACATTACTCACAATGCACATCTGGTAGTGGGACCAAAGAACCCCATTATCTTTGGGTGATAGGATTGAAGATAAGTTCTAGGATAATTTAACATACTTCATAATATTTATAGAGATAGATATTTTTTAGGTTTTGTCGAGTATGATTGACTTAAATAGGGATTTCTAGCTATAACACCCATTGATTTCCACTGGAGAGAGTGTAATTGCTCCCACATAGTTCAAAATTGAGTCTATCCAGATGATTTTTGATCACTTATATACTCCTTTTGGAGTATAGGGTTAAGTTAGAAGATTTTATGTTGTGCATAATAGTGAAGAGATGATGGAATATTCATGTCTAGAATGATAAACAAGAAAGAATTGCTTGGAAGGACTTCTAGTAGTAGTTCTTGGGGAATTTATACCCCTAAACTCTGATACAAGAAATAACTATAGAGCTTAGGTGTTTGAACGAAGGTAATATATTAGTTCTAGATTATTTTGATCTCTTCACTGATTGGATGTGTTTTTTCACGACGTTGATAGGATATAAAGTATTTGGAGAGAAAACTTCTTAGGATGGATGTTGATGTGATATCAGTTTACTGGTGAATATCTTTTATTTGAAGAAGTTCATTGTGATAGTAAATTAGGCTCTCATTTCTATGGGGAACCTGAAGGAGGCCTCTAGTGGAAGACATATAGTTTCAGTTAATGATCTATTGGTATGTCCTCTAATAATAGGAAGCATAATTAACAGAACGTTCACTATGGTGATGGTGGGTATACTATCCAAGAAAGGGGATCAACCCCTCATGGAAGTGATCAAGTGTTCTACTATCAATGCAGTAGATATTGTCACATGTGTGGTTGATGTCCTCAACCACAAGTGTAATGTCGAGCATGAGGAATTATGGGACAAGTAGGAAGGTTCTACTAGAACCCTTGACATATGTGTAGTGATGGAGGACCTATGTTGATACAGATACTGGGAAGGGTCTCTTTAACCTTGTATTAATCAGAAAGTTGGAGTTCTTCTGGTCGTACTAATCTAGGTGGGTGATGAGGTACTCTAGGATAGTATTGTCCATATAATTAGATTATTAGATTATATGGGACTCAAATAAGAGTTCAAGTTATAGGGTTAGTTCAGATGAATGAAATTCAACCTACACCTCTCGATAGCGAGGCTGGGCCATTGGCTATCTAAGGTACGATTCCTGAATATTAAATTATTTTTAGTGATTTATTTGATAAATTAGATTCACATTCTTTCATATATGCCCAATTTTTGAATGGTTTGGGGTTATTGGTGGAGTTCTTGTTTGGAGTTATGTCAATTTACATGCCATTGGGGGTAATATCATAGGGTATCTATGTTTTTAACTAGTGTTCCCTCACGGGTTTTGAGTACCATTTTCTTTGGTATTTTTCAAGCTTGATATGTTAGGTTTTGATGTGATACTTAGTATGTAATGGTTTGATTCTTATCAAGATCATGTTGATTGTTACCATGGGAGAGTGACTTTCATATATCATGAGGGTGACATTTATGTTCATCATGGAGAATGGGATATTCAAGTTGTCCATGTAGGGCCAGATCATCAGGAATTGGGTGAGCTCATAGAAAATGTTTTAAGTCTTATGCTAGATGATGGGGGAGTGGAGAAGGATATATTTTATCTTGTAGTGTATTAGTCTCCGTATGTGTTTTCTGAAGAGTTTTTATATTTTCTACCTAATAAATAAATTGATTTCACTATTGAGCTAATTTTTGAAGATCAGTTATTTTTTATTCCAACTTATAGAATAGAAACATTGAAGCTTAAAGACATTGAGACTGAACTAGAAGAATTTTAATCTAAAAGTTTCATCTAATTGAGTATGTCTCCTTGGAGTTGTCCAGCCCAATTTTCTAAGAAGGTAGATGGGATGATACATTTGTTCATTAATTAACCTAAAGTGGACTAGATAACAATTAAGAACTGGTTCCCTCTTCCTTGTATTGATTATATTTTTTGCTAGATAATGGGTTCTTTTGTATTATCTAAAATTAATTTGGGATCAGGGTATCATCATTTGAGGGTGAGACCATCTGATATACCATAAATGGATTTTTGAAGTAGATACAGCTTCTATGAGTTTTTCGTGATACTGTTTGGGAATATAAATGATCATGTTGTGTTTATGGCCTTGATGAACCAAATAATACACCCATACTAAGAGTATATTTTGGTTTTCTTTGTTTGTGACATATTATTGTTCTCCCAGACTCAAAAAAATTATTCCAAAACACCATGACATCATTCTGAGTACACTGACATAGAATATTTCATATTTCAGGATATATAAGTGTCATTTATAGATCGAAGATGTGCATTTATTGGGTCACATAATCTTAGAATATGTCATTTTAGTGAACCCGAAGAATTTATGAGTGGTTGTTTATTAGGATCTTCCCAGAAATTTTTTTGATATCTAATGTTTTTTGGGTTTAGAGAGTCGCTACTGAAGGTTTATTAGGAAATTTTATCACTTTTCAATGCTTCTCTCTAGCCTAACCAAAAAGGCAATAAATTTTAAGAGGTATGAATTATATATGAATCTAATCTAATAATTGAAGAGATATTTGACCATAGCACTAATCTGAATTTATCTAAATGGGACAAGGAGTATACTATGTATTGTGATGCATTCAGGATCCAAATTGGGGAAATGTCCATATGTGGTGACCAAGTCATGGAATATGGATCATGAAAATTGATTCAACGTGAATGGAACTATCCTAGACATGATATCAAGCTATCTATAGTACGCCATGCCTTAAAATGTTGGAATTTTTATCTCCTATGTAAGTGGTTTACTATTTATACTAACTATAAAATCATTAATTATATCTTTTCTCATCGTGATATAAACATCTAGTAGCATTAATGGGTTGATTATTTAAAATATTTCAAATTTGATCTAGCTTATGAATTGGTGAAATAGAAAAGTATTTCTAATTATTTGAGTTTCAAAACACATACCCATTTAGTTTTGGAGTCCGGTTATGAGTGAAAGATGATGGACTTGTTCATTGCAATGCATATTAGTATTTATAATGATCGAGAACAATTAACACTCATTTATTTATCTATTGTTCCTTCTAATATGAACTGGATCATGTGGAGGCAGTATGAGGATCCAATTTTCCTTGCATTAAGAGACAACATTGATAGTGGGGAGATCCCTCCTGATTGATCCTCTGATAGTGATGATATTATTCATGTTCATGGAAAAGTATGTGTGAATACTTGTATTTGATAGGAATTAATGTTTTATTTTAATTATTTTAAATGGGAGGCGTGCCTTGGTTTGACTAAAATGTAATTTTATCTTCATAGATAGTATTTGTGTCTAGAAATGAAGAAGGAAGTGGTAGGTTTTGTGATGGGATGCTACACTTATTAGTAGGTGAAGGCTTAGAATTGGCATCCTATAGGTCATTTACTATCATTTCTCATTCAAAAATGGAAGTGGGATGATTTTACCATGTATTTCATGGTGGGTCTAATAAATAATACTTAAAAGAGTTACATGATATGGGTGATTATAGATTGGTGGAAATGGTATTACATTCTTACAAATTCAAGAGACTTTCATCATCAATTAGTTGGTTGAATTATATGTTTAGAAGATAGTATGTTTTCATGGGTTCCCTCAGTTTATTATTTTATATAATGATCTATATTTTACTTCATGTCTCTAAAAAGTGTTATAAATGTTATTGGTAATTAGGTGTTTTTTATTATAGCTAACCACCCAGAGATGGATGGGAAACTAGAACGTATTATCCTTCTGTTAGAGGACATGATGAGAGTGTGTTCCCTAGATAGTAGTGGAACTTTATATATGTAGTTATGAAATTTTGAATTCATCTATAATAATAGTTATCATAAGACTATTTATATAGAAACAAATGAAGAACTCTATAATAGGCCATGTAGATCCCGCTTTGGTGGATGGAAGTGTAAAAATCAGAGTTGTTGGGACTGAGTCTCATATAAGAGACGTTATATCATGTCTAGTTAATCTGGAAGCATATGGCCATGGACTAGAGTATATATAAGTCATATGTTGATTGACTATTTCAACCTCTTGAGTTTTTAGTGGTAGACCTTGCGTTTCTGTGAGTATTAATGATATTGGTTCATCCTCATATTTAGAAGTAGGGTAAGTTGGAACTCAAGTCATTCAAGATTGTGGAGAAGATCTTCATGATATCATATTGATTTTCTATTCCATAGTGGTATAGTGTTATGAATGATATTTTTCATATACCAAAACTTCAATATTATCACCCTAACCCTTATTATGTGATTTATGTTTATGATTTTGATATTAAGGATGATACCTCATTTGAGGAGAATTTGATTCATATTGTGGATCGCAGTGAGAATATTCATTAAGGTATGATCATTTCATTGGTCTGAGTGATATGGTAAAATGGCTATGTTTATGAGGATAATTGGGATAGGGAAACTGATATATGGTCCCATTTGACTAACCTTTTTACCTCATAGGATTAGTGATATTGGGGAGTGAAGATTGAGGATGATTTTTTATATGGTGGGGAGATTATATGGTCCGGAACCTTTTAAGAGGTATGTTTCTATTTTTAATTTTTTTTAAACTTCTTTTAATGTCTTATAGAATTATTCCCAAGAGTAGGAAAGGTCTTAGAAGCATCTCAGGTCTTAATGAAAGGAAAAATATAGAAAATGGAGTATAAAGTACATGGAACATTGTTAGCACATGATTAATTCTAACCATGATCCACGACCATGTAGCCCAATTTAGGTGGAAGAACAGTTGGTAAAACCAAGTTAGGTAGCTTGGAAACTATGTGGGTTGGGTCTAGAGTCATTAAAATGGTTTCCACAGAGTTTTTCAAAACTCTGAAGGTGGCTTAGAAAAATGTATGAGGTAAGTTTCCCATTGATAGAGAATATTGCACAGTTAGTGTACGGTTTTCAAAACTATACATACAACCCATATGCCTCATTGAAATTGGTATTTTTATGATTTTCCATCCTGTTCTTATATCTATATCCCCAATGTTTCCCCTTATTTCACTTCCAATAGCCTAGGGTGTGAACCAAACATCCACTCGTCTTTCAGGGGTGGAAATCCTTAAAATATAGGGAATTTGATGTATCATTCAATGTGATTTGAATCCCCAATTAAGTCTAAAATCATGTTTCTTTATATTTTTTGAATAATTTGTATCTTGGTTATTCCACTTTTTCTAATTATCAGGATCTATTTTTCTAGTAAATTCTTTTCTTTTTTGGTTGTGGCCATTTTAACTTGAAGTAAAGGTCGGGTTTGGATATTTTTCTCTATGAACCTATGTTAGGTGTTATACAATCTATTTCACATAGTCATGTATTTTATTATGTGTATACAGTATGATCTATTATACCAACATACTGCACAATTTTTTCATTGTTTTAGAATAGTAGATTGGACTTTTAAATGTTGTGTTATATCCTTCACAGTTCCCATTAGGCCTATAAGAGAATATGCGACCAGGCCTATGGACATCTATGGTGTGTTATAATCGTTTGAAGATAGTAAAATTGGGAGTAAATTATAGATTATATGTCTTATCATTTTAAATTAGATATCCTTATTGCATGGATTTTTAGCATGGAAAAGGGGATTTTTTGGATTTGATTGGAAATTAAATGGTCTAAGAATAGATAATAGAATAAATTATAAATAGTTAAAAGGGAATAACTAAACTTTTAAAGGGTATTAAATATAATTTAATTGAAGTGGTGTAAGAATAAAGGATTAAATTGTGTAATGGGTAGTTAGATAAAATGTTTTGGGTATGTTAGACCCTGTTGAACAATGATTATTAGAATAAAATACCTTTGAAATTTTATGTGTTAAAATATCAATTTTTATAAACCTTAGAAAGTTTTAAAAAATTTACATCTAAGTATTTTGGACTAAGGTTCCTCATATTCAGGTCAAACTAGATAGATGCTTGGGGAACCACCAATGTCATGTGTGTCTTGGTTACTGGACTGATTCTCCGAACACAAATGATTTTGACATGGGTAGGTACTTGGATTTATGCTTCTTGGTACCTTAAATTTAATTGATTATTTTATGCCCCTATGTGACTTAAACTTTTTACCCCCAATGGTGTATGATTCAGACATCTATTATGGGCTAAATAAGATTTTGTTTTTTGGGTATCACAGTGAAACCCAAGATCCCGAGAGGCTAGTTAACAACATTTTATCTCAAAATTTTGTTTTACATTTATCACCTTATATATTGTTTATTAAAAATATATATATATATATAGTGTTGTATGTTCTATATATTTCTGTATAAACCATTTTTTGGTGGCCTATTGATTTGTATTCACACCCCGATCAGGTTTTCATTGGTATCTGAGAAGACTTCAGGGTTATAGGTCTGGATAATTTCATAGTCTCGATGATAGATGGTTGAGTTGGGACTGGGGATAGAGCATAGATCAGGGGACTAAACATGATGTTGGTACTCATTTTTAGGACTTTTAGTGTGTCTTTATTTTTGGGTTTCCTTTGTCACATGACACTATTATGAAATGGAATGGTTACTATATTGGTTTATGGGCATTTACCATGTTTTAGGATTTGGTTATTTGATGTATAGTTTTTTTTATATTTTTTTATCATTATATTTTATATTTATTCAATTTATTTACCATTATAAAGAGGGTATAGTATTTCCATATTCTTCATTAGACCCTCACTACTAATCAGTCGCCTCTATCATGAGGAGAGTCATGCCTGAGGTCATGTGGAAAAGTAATGTGGATACTAGTTAGAATGAATTGGTCTATAATGTTTCATTATTACTTTTTCATGTTTACATTATTAAAGTTTCTCTTAAAATTAAAAAATTTCAACGTATTTTTACTTGTCCTTTTTGAAACCATTATATATTTTCAAGGAATTTTTATTATTAACTCTTTATAGTAAAGTTTTCAAAATTCTTCTCTCTCACTTAACAAAAAATGTTTTTGAATGTAAATTTCAATTCAATGTTTTAAAAGAATTTTTTTAAAAAATTTCATTTTCAATTATATATTTCCTTTAAGGTTTATTTTTCATGAAGTTATGTTTCTATCACCCTTTATATGTTATTATGATATGAATTCATTTGTAAAATTATAGTTTTTATATTTTATTATCTCTTAATTTTATGTTATGTTATGTTTTTGAATGTTTTAGGAAACCAATTCTTCTTCTGAGGATTCTTTATGAGATGATGAATGTTTGATGTTCAAGTAGAACACAAATGTATGTATTTTGATAAGGTTGATTCATATATCTCCCTCTGATTAATTTCTTAAAGTATTATATATCATGATATATAATTTTAATGTGAACATGTTAATAAGTCTTTAGTTTCATAAAGGGTTAGTGTGATGGAAATAAAATCTACTCACAATTTTATATATGAATATATTAACAAGTATCTAGGTTAAAATTGTTTGAGTTTTATGGAATTAATCACTAATAATGATTTAAATTTTTAATTGGTTAACAGGTAATTAGGTCACCAATGGGTGAGTGTGAGGTAGTTAACCTATAATCACAATTTTACATGTGAATAGGTTGGTGAAAATCTAGGTTCACAGAGAGTAGAAGTCTTGTTTTTATTATTGTGACAACTTTTCAAGTTTCTTATCATATTTTTCTAAGTTTTCATGGTTCTTACTTATCTTTAAAGTATTATATATTTTTATATCATGCTCTCATTTTTTATGATTATTTATATTTTCTAAATCTAGGTGGTTTCTTTTATTGTTCCCTAATGATCTTCTTATGAACTTATATTTCTCTATCAATTTTTATGTTTATTACCTATGGAATTTTGGTATTTTATAATGTTGTTTAGATCGTTCACATATTTTACTTCATGTTTATGACCTAATCCACTAACATATGTATTTTAACTTACTTAATGTTTTAGATAAACCCTTTCATATGTTTATAATATCAATGTTATGAAGATGATAGTTTTATGTGTGATGTATAGAAAGGGTATAAATGAGCACGATTATGTATAAAAATTTTCAAGTGTTGTAAGATAAGATTTTTATATGAATAATATCCAAGACTCTAAACCTTTATGTCCTTATGTTGTGAAACTATTTGTGCGATTATTTATTTAAATAATTAAATTAATGTACCATTAATTTTTGTTTATCTTGAGCCACTTTAGTCTCTTATAAAAGGGTATCACTTACACCCTTTCAAACTCACAACTATCTTTCGAATACCTCCTTGAAGATCTTCCCTTTTACACTCCATAGATTCTTATATAAAAATAATAATCCCTCAGATGGTAAAATTTATCCTATGACTTTTTATTCAAGGAAACTTACAATGGAAAAATCATGTCTCCATTAAGGTTGGAGTGTTGTCATCTGAGAAAGGAAACAATGTAAGGGTTTTTCATCTGAACTTATCATCATTGATATATGTTTTTTTATTATACACTAATTCTTTATTTATATTTTTTATATTCAATATAATAATATATTTTGGAATAATATATTATTTAATTATTTTAATTTATGGAACCATTTTATTTTTAAGCTACCAGTGACTTTTTATTTAAAAATTACTAAAGTCATAAGGTGTCTTCAGGACTCAAATATTGTGAGTGGTTCATATTAAATCTTAATTTCCTATTATATTTCAATATTGATATATTCTAATATATTATGAGTTTCTTTTTTATTTCCACCTTTTTTCTAGGAAAATAATGTTTCATACCAAATCATTCTTCCTTGATTCTATTGTTTCTTCAAAATTCACTTTGTTAAGAAAATTTTCCATTACCTTTATTGGATTTTTCTTCCATATACATGTTTTTATGTTCCAATAATGTTCTAATTTACCTAATGGAAATTCAATTTTTGTCTCCCATTGTCCTTTTTACCTTAATTAATTTTAAATCAAAGGCTTTGTTATATTTTTTACGATGTGGTTTTTCAGAAAAAAAGGAATTTCAAAATGATAAAAATAGTTTTTTTCAGTATTTAAAAATAAAGTGGTTTTATAATGCATTCCAAATTTCATTTTGATAAACATTACTAATTTCTCAAGTGTCCACTATTAAATATTCCTTTTAAAATTTAATTTTAAAAAATTATTTTTCACTACTTTTATTAAAAACTTCATGTCTTTTTCATGTTTACTTTATTAAATTTTTTATTAAAGGTAAATGTTTTCAAAGTATTTTCACTTATATTGTTGTAAAAATTTATCTATTTTAAAAAAAATTATAATAAGTTCTTAAAAATTCTTCTCTTTTCTTTTAAAAAACGTTTTTAAATGTAATTATTACTTCAATGTTTTAAAAAAATTGAAAACTTTTGATTTTTCAATTAAATTTACTCTATATGGTTATTTTTTCTTGAAGTGATGTTTTGATCACCCTTTGTATTATATTATGATATTATTTCTTTTGGAAATTATTTTTTTGATATTCTATGATTTCTTATGTGCATGTTATGGGATGTTTTTGAATATTTTCATAAATCCATTCCTTTTCAATGGGTTCTTTAAGAGACGATGCATGTTTGATTTTCAAGTGGCACACAAATTTATTGATTATGAGAATGTCGAGACCTATATCTCACTATAATTAATTGGTGAATTTAAAATATCTCATGATATAGAAATTTTATGTGAATAAGTTAGCAATTTTCTAAGTTCACAGGGGGGGAGTGTGAAGGTGTTAATATACGCTCACAATTTTATATATTAATGGGTTATCCAGTCATCAGGATCACAAAGTATAAGTGTGGTGGTCTTAATATCTAATCATAATTTTAATTTTAAATAGGTTAAAATGTTTCTAGGTTCACAAAGGTTTATTATAATGGTGTTAAGTTCTACTCATTATTTTGTGAGTGAACAGGTGAAAAAGTCACCATGTTCACAAGGAAAAGAAATCATATATTTATTATTATCCAACCTTTTCAAGTTATTTATCATGTTATAAAATGTTTTCATGATTATTAATTATTTTAAATGTATTATAAACATTTTAATCATGATCACATATATTATGATTCTTGATATGTGTTTTTAACCCAGGTTATTTATTTTATCAATCCTTAATGATATTCTTATTATATTATGTTCCTCCATCAAGTTTTGTGATTATTGTAGAGACCAAAAGCTTAATGTACATGGATATTACATTACTATTGTGGAATACTTAATACATAACAAAAACACACACACAAGGACCGTAATAGTTTAGTGCCTTTGGAAACTCGGAATGTAATCTTCTAATCGTGGTGAAAGATCTTCAATATCTCCCATAAAGATCTTATTTTTGAAAAAAAACCTAAATCCTTTCTTTATATCCTGGGGAAAATAAAACATAAAAGGGTGAGATCAAATTCTCAGTAAGGGTAAGCAAAAGAAATATCAATCACATAATATTCATAAGAACATATCTTTTGGAAATATTAACCTGCAAAAGAGATCATAATTTCATAACATGGGATAAATCATAGTAGTGAAATGTAATCACAATAATCATAACTTAAAACATGAAACTTTGTGGCATACACACATAATCATATAGAATCATTTCTTATTAGTCAAGACTCATTGCCAAGACTATCTTAGTGGACAAAGTCCATTTCTGAACCGAGATCACTCCTCGTTTCAGTCATGTTTCACTGAACCGGTATAACCTACCGTTCCAGCCATGTCTATCTCATGAGATATAAAATCTTTACCCAATGCATTGGAGGGAGATATAGGTCCCAACCATCTCATAATTATACCATTCTTATGTGTGCCACAAAATCATAAATCATACATCATTGCATAACCCATGTAGTAAAAATGGGAATCTTAAACATCGTGACATCATAAAACAACTCATATAAGATAAAGGAATTCATAAAAATAATTCCATCACAACATAATCAAATCAATGTAATAATAGGTATAGAATCAGAACCCTTTATTATATTAAATGGAAAATAATTTTGATAAAACACTTGAACTCCATTCTTGAGTAAAATATCCATTCTACTTTAAAAACATTTTTCCTTTCTTAAAATTTCATACAATTTTAAACTAAAAGAATTTGATTAAAAATAAACTTGAAAACTTTTAAAGGAAGCTTCTTAAAAATCCATTCATGCCGTATAAGTTAAAAGAAAACATTATTCTCATACTTTTGTCGGAAAAGTCAAAATGTACCTCGTACGAAAAACGAAAAAAGATTCCTTTCATATCTTTCACTAAAAACTCACTGAAGGGTAAAATTGGATATAAACTATTGTAGAAGGATATAAATATTATATATTTAGGAAACATGGATGTGGATGATAAAATACACCCCAGTAAATACTTACGAATAAGAAATCTCGGATAAAAATGAGATTTGAAAAATTATCCCTTACCTTAGGTCCGATATACTTTGTACGTGTCCGAACCTCCTGTATAATGATTTAAATAATGTTATTGACTTATTACAGAATCATAATTATTTTTATGATATCATATATGGTCATATTCTTAGCTTCTTAGTATTAATATTTCATTACTACTTGTTATTCGGGTGTTTATTACTTTTTGTTCTTATGCGTGTTTGTCGAATAAATTCTTATTATTCTCTTTAGGTTATAGATACCTCATTTACAGAATGGTATTAGTGTAATATATATCATATTTATTCATTCAATTCATTTATATAATCATTATGGAATGAAGATCATGTAGAACGAGTCGCATCACATCGTGGAGACGGTATTCCGTACGTACGCACGAGTGATGATATCGTTCCTATGATCGTGGAATTGTATTGGAGTGTATGTATACTATTTCAGAATCAATATCACTTTATAATAGTCATATATAGTCATTATTTACACCATTATACCCATCCAAGTAAGGTGGTGGTGGAAAATAGATTACACCACGGCGTGGAGACGGTATTCCGTACATACTCACGCGCGGTGATTTCTTTTTCCGTAGGATGTATAGATGGTGAAATATGGTTGTTTCATACTTATAATAACATATCAGTATATGAGTGATACAGATGTTATTAATTCATAATGAAACAACTAAAGAAGAAGAAGTTGAAGAAGAAATAAAGATGAAAGAATCGGTAACGGACATAACCTCTTCTTTGAAGTGCTTCTTTGAGACCTCCTTTTAGGGCACTAAAATAGGTCTTTGAAGAAGACCAGAACCTCTAGGATGTTTCAAGGGAAGTGGAGAGGAGAAATTTTCAGGGGTTGGTCGAGCTTTAAGTCTCAAAGTGTTGTGAGGAAGAGAGGGAGGGGGTGCCCTTTTATAAGGGAGGAGAGAGGCACCTTTGGAATAACAAAAAATATTATTTTATTATAAAGCCAAATTCACATTTAAATAGCTCCAAATTGATTTATTTCGAAGCTAAGGTGGGGATGGGTCCAAATACTCTCATCCAATAGAATTTAGACAAGTTTAGGTTCCTATTTTAACCTGATCATTTATATTTAACTTTAAGTAAGATAATTTTACTTTTATTGTGTCTTCTTGATTTATTTCACTATATGGTTAATAAACTTACTATATCAAGCCAAACGAACCCCAAGTTGTTTATTATTAATATATATAACCTTATCTAAGTCATTTGGCCGAACATTATATTTTTAGGAATAAAATAACAATTAATAATATAATATTTGTTTTAAAAACTATTTTATTTCAATTTTGACACTATTTAGTAATTGATTTTTGTGAAACTCATAAAAGAATGATTAGTTAGAAAAAAGTTAATTAAATCTATACTAAAATGTCATATTAAACTAGAAAATTAGTTTAATTCATAAAAAGTCTCAAATTGTATTTATTTGGGTATTTATAATATCAATTATTCTAATTTTTTCACTATTATGGTAATTACTGCATCATCATTGTGTCATAAATAAATTAATTTATTTAATGTCTAAAAATTATAATTAAAATATCATTATGTATTAAATTTTATTAGCTTTCTAATTAATAATTATAGTCGAATTTATCTTATGTATAACCTTATATTAAAAATAATTTAGTTATTAAACTTTGATTTTAACTATTTTAACCCTTCTTTAAATAAATTAATAATAAATCTCCTAATCTAATCCAAGTGGGCTTAAATGGTCATATGTTAATCCTAAGGTTTTTTTTGGTCGAATTACACTTGTCCAATAGAATTAGGACATGTGTTAGGGTAATAATAATATCATTTTTACCCTTAATTACCCTATTTACTTTTAACCGTGGTAAAAAAAAGTAAAAAGTTACTATTCAACAAAAATTATTTTCATCTCATTGAATAACATTTTACTTACTAAAATCAACCGTGTCTCTAAAATTTTTGAAATTCCACTCACAGAAGCGGTAAAATTAAGTTTTATGAAAAATTCAGTTTTTTAACTACCACTTAGTGGTTTCACTATTCATCAAAAATTGAAAGTTTTCAGAAAAAACCAAAAATTGAAAGTTTTCAGAAAAAACCAAAAATTTGGCCTAAGCTATATTTGATATTATGAACTCAAAAATGATGTCTATTTTACCAAATTCAAAACATATTAGTTGCATTAATTAATTTAAAAATTAATTCTCGTCGTCAAAACAAATAGTGTGTTTTTAAGAGATAATAACCATCAAAAGATTGACACTTGTTTATGTCTGGTTTAAATGTAGAATTACATCCAATGACCAAGATTGTATTAAATTGTAAAAATATATTATAAATATACTTTAAAATCACTCAAATTAATAATTTATCACTATTAATTATTTCAATTAAAAAAGTTGTTTTTAATTATAATTTAGTAATTTTCACTATTCATCAGAATATAAAAGTTATCCGAAAAGTACCAAAATTTCACCCTAAGCTAATTTCGATATTCCGAATCCAAAAATGAAGTCCATTTTGAGACCTAAAATTTCTAAAATTTTAAAAGGTGGTTATTACTATTCATAACGGTTAGTTTTAATAATATTTTAATAGCATATCGTTGTTTAGTGAAACTCGGTATTGCATACGACGCAAGCTATCGAGGAAGGTCGCGATTGCGTGAAAGGCAAGTCAAGGATGTTTGTTGTGAAAGCTCCTTTTGGTGTAGCATAAAACACAAGACATTAATGAAAAAAATATTTTTCATAAAATCTTGGGGTGTTACATTCTACCCCCCTTAAAATGAATTTCGCCCTCGAAATTCGTCAGGGTTATAAATGGTTTACTACATGAAATTTTCTTTAATATAAACCCACATCATAAAAAGAAATACCAAAACCATTCTTTAAAAAACAAAAGTATGAAATGTAAAGGTTACCCAAATAAACTAATCACTGGGTTTCCACATTGGTGAAAATAAGTATATAGAAGAGAAATCTAACCATCATGTTCTGATGGAGAGTGGTAGAGAACATGGCTATGGAAAAGCCATCAATCACAAATCCATAAATTTGTGACGATCTAAGGTACCATCTGATTCATCAGATATAAGAACACTAGGACAAAATTTTTGGTTTTCAAGATCATTTCCCTAAAGTTGATGAAATTGGAATTAGAAGAAATACTTTCGTGATTTTGGTACTGTGTCACCGTTGGTCATTCTTTGGACAATTTCCACTTCATCTCTTAAAGACATGAAGTTGGATTTGTCATTCGTGAAGTGTTAGCAGATCATGGGATAGAATGATAGGGCATTCTATCTATCTCAAACAAAAGGTTACAAAAGTTATCAAAAATACATAAGACCATCTATGGTGAAGTTAATCATATATGATTCCAAAAATGAACTTATACTTCATATATCATACCGCATAATAATATAAAACTATTTTCTACTAACCAGGGACTTCCTGTAGGCCAGTGGTAGGCGATAAAGGCCAGTCGCACTTCGGTTGTGGGTTCGATTCCCACAGCCTTGTCAGACGCGATGGCCTGTCGCCCGTCCTGCAGGTTGTCCTTTTTCTAAAACTACATTACTATAAAATCCCATCAATAATATCGAAAAACTTCTATCCTTAAACAATACTAACTTATGTCCAACATAATCCATTCTAATCTTTAGGATTATCCATAATATTGCAGTCCACTCTCATAATATAGTGAAAACAATTACCAGAGATTTAATACCATCATTGATCCCCATATATCATAAGATATGTCTTGTTGGTCACATTCCAAACATTCAAAGTCCTTAATCATGTATTCTCCATTGAACCTTAGTGAAAACACGAATGCAGTTAAAAGTTAACACTTTCCACATACCAAAATCCTCAAAATTCTATATACTCAAACCATGATATCACTTAGTCCTTATATCAATCATGAGCTCATGAATACTATCAAACATATTAGATTCTCTTTATCCATTCATTATGTGCATATCATCTGCTTTACAAAAATATATCAATCACTTTTCATGGTTACCGATGCCATGAAATTATTGAAAACCACAATAGACCAAAACATAAATATTCCAATATTCAACGATACTATATACAACATTATTCTGGAATCCCATTACATAAACACTTAATCATTCCACCACATTGTTTTCATATTCAACATCGCCAATGGTGATCTTATGTGACTTACCTTTGTCCTTTTCCTTAAGTAGTTTCTCATGTTGATCATCACTAACCCTTGGATTAGGGCATTTATTAGCATAATACCCCATTTCGTTGCACTTGAAGCATTGAAGTGTAGTAGGTTCATTCTGTGTATCCCTTCCTTTGTTTGCATCATTAGACATCTTCTTCCCATCATTGCGGCATTCAAATGCCCGATGACCTTCCTTTCCACATTTGAAACATTTACTTGTCCCTTTAAGACAATCTCTACCATGCTTCTTTCCACACTTTGAGCATAAGGAAACATTCATCTTCTTTTCACTATTATTATGAGATTTCTCCTTGAACTCCATCTTTTGTTTCTTTTCAAAACTATGAGATGGATAAGTAACACCAACTTCCATTTCTACCTTGATAGCACATCGCACAATTTCTTCATAGCTACTGAAGTCTCTTATAGCTAATGTCCTTCGAAGATTTGGTTTTAAGCCACTGAAGAATCGATCAACTTTACTTTCAGGTTGGATGATAAATCCAGATTCATACCTTGCAAGCCTTGTAAAATTCGCTTCGTATATACCAACAGATTCATCATCCTTTTGCTTTAGTTCAAGAAACTCCTTCTCCATCTTTGTTTGAAGAATACGAGGGAAGTACTTATTGAAAAATAAGTTCTTGAACTCGTCCCATTCCATGGACTCAATTTCATATCTTTGCCTCGTATTCTTGATAAGATTCCACCATTTATCAGCTTCACCTTCCAAACGATATACTTCTAAGATGAATTTATCATGTTCATAACATTGAAGAACTGAAAATATCTTTTCAGTGGTACTGATTTATTGTTCAGCAATAAGTGGATCAGAAGACCCACTGGAAGAAGGTGGACATTGCCTCATGAAGGACTCAATAGAATATTGTTCCCTTATCTGGTCATTTGGAAGTCCAGAATGATTCATAGCTTGTGTAAGTATAGCAATGAGATTTTTCACTCCATCTCCTGTAACATTTGTTTGTTCAGGAGGACAATCATTTAATTGTCCATTGCATTGATCAACACGGTTCCTTCGGGTTCCTGCCATCGTCTAAAACCCAAAAAGAATAGTGTGAGAGGAAAAAATCATCCTAGGGAAAACAACATAATAAAGGGGGAGCACCCTCAATATCTAACATCTTAGGTTAAATTCTTAGATCTTTACCATAGTTCTAGGACTGTATCCTATACGTATACTTATCCTTAGGGACATCCCTATACATACCTTAGAAATATCTCTAGGGATCTCACTATCGTTTTCGCATCCTAGTTTCCAAAGTTTGACTAAACCTTTCCTTTGATGCCAACTGTAGAGACCCAAAGCTTAATGTACATGGACATTACATTACTTTTGCGGAATACTTAATACATAACAAAAACACACACACAAGGACCGTAATAGTTTAGTGTCTTTGGAAACTCGGAATGTAATCTTCTAATCGTGGTGAAAGATCTTCAATATCTCCCATAAAGATCTTCTTCTTTTTTAAAAACCTAAATCCTGTCTTTATATCCGGGGGAAAAGAAAACATAAAAGGGTGAGCTTAAATGCTCAGTAAGGGTAAACAAAAGAAATATCAATCACATCATATTCATAAGAACATATCTTTTGGAAATCCTAACCAGCAAAAGAGATCATAATTTCATAACATGGGATAAATCATAGTAGTGAAATGTAATCACAATAATCATAACATAAAACATGAAACTTTTTGGTATACACACATAATCATAGAGAATCATTTCTTATTAGTCAAGACTCATTGCCAAGACTATCTTAGTGGACAAAGTCCATTTCGGAACCGAGTTCACTCCTCGTTTTAGTCCTGTTTCACTGAACCGGTATAACCTACCGTTCCAGCCATGTCTATCTCATGAGATATAAAATCTTTACCCAATGCATTGGAGGGAGATATAGGTCCCACCCATCTCATAATGATACCATTCTTATGTGTGCCACAAAATCATAAATCATACATCATTGCATAACCCATGTAGTAAAAATGGGAATCTTAAACATCGTGACATCATAAAACAACTCATATAAGATAAAGGAATTCATAAAAATAATTCCATCACAACATAATCAAATCAATGTAATAATAGGGATAAAAATAGAACCCTTTATTATCTTAGATGGAAAATAATTTTGATAAAACACTTGAACTCCATTCTTGAGGAAAATATCCTTTCTACTTCAAAAACATTTTTTCCTTTCTTAACATGTCATACAATTTTAAACTAAAAGAATTTGATTAAAAATAAACTTGAAAACTTGTAAAGGAATCTTCTTAAAAATCTATTCATGCCTTATAAGTTAAAAGAAAACATTCTTCTCGTACTTTTGTCGGAAAAGTCAAAAAATACCTCGTACAAAAAACGAAAAAAGATTCCTTTCAAATCTTTCACTAAAAACTCACCGAATGGTAAAATTGGATATAAACTATTGTAGAAGGATATAAATATTACATATTGAGGAAACATGGATGTGGATGATAAAATACACCCCAGTAAATACTTACGAATAAGCAATCTCGGATAAAAATGAGATTTGCAAAATTAACCCTTTCCTTGGGTCCAATATGCATTGTACGTGTCCGAACCTCCTGTATAATGATTTAAATAATGTTATTGACTTATTACAGAATCATACTTATTTTTATGATATCATATATGGTCATATTCTTAGCTTCTTAGTAGTAATATTTCATTACTACTTGTTATTCGGGTGTTTATTAATTTTTGTTCTTATGTGTGTTTGTCGAATACATTATTATTCTTCTCTTTAGGTTATAGATACCTCATTTCCAGAATGGTATTTGTGTAATATATATCATATTCATTAATTCGATTCATTTACATAATCATTATGAAATAAAGATCATGTAGAACGAGTCGCATCACATCGTGGAGACGGTATTCCGTACGTACGCACGAGTGATGATATCATTCCTATGATCGTGGAATTGTATTGGAGTGTATGTATACTATTTCAGTATCAATATCATTTTATAATATTCATATATAGTCATTATTTACACCATTATACCCATCCAAGTAAGGTGGTGGTGGAAAATATATTACACCACGGCGTGGAGACGGTATTCCGTACGTACGCACGCGTGGTGATTTCTTTTTCTGTAGGATGGATAGATGGTGAAATAGGGTTGTTTCATACTTATAATAATATATCATTATATGAGTGATACTGATGTTATTACTTCATAATGAAACAACTAAATAAGAAGAAGTCGAAGAAGAAATAAAGATGAAAGAATCGGTAACAGACATTACCTCTTCTTTGAAGTGCTTCTTTGAGACCTCCTTTTAGGGCACTAAAATAGGTCTTTGAAGACCAGAACCTCTAGGATGTTTCTAGGGAAGTGTAGAGGAGAAATTGGCAGGGGTTTTCCGAGCTTGAAGGCTCAAAGTGTTGTGAGGAAGAGAGGGAGGGGGTGCCCTTTTATAAGGGAGGAGAGGGGCACCTTTGGAATAACTAAAAATATTATTTTATTATAAAGCCAAATTCGGTTTTAAATAGCTCCAAATTGATTTATTTCAGCACTAAGGTGGGGATGGGTCGAAATCCTCTCATCAAATAGAATTTAGACAAGTTTAGGTTCCTATTTTAATCTTATCATTTATATTTAACTTTAAGTAAGATAATTTTAATTTTACCGTGTCTTCTTGTTTTCTTACACTATAAGGTTAATAAACTTACTATATCAAGACAAACGAACCCCAAGTTGTTTATTATTAATATATATAGCCTTATCTAAGTCATTTGGCCGAACCTTAGATTTTTAGTAATAAAATAACAATTAATAATATAATATTTGTTTTAAAAACTATTTTATGTCAATTTTAACACTATTTAGTAATTGATTTTTTTGAAAATCATAAAAGAATTATTAGTTCTAAAAAAGTTAATTAAATCTATACTAACATGTCATATTAACCTAGAAAATTAGTTTAATTCATAAAAAGTCTAAAATTATATTTATTTGGGTATTTATAATATCAATTATTCTAATTGTTCACTATTATGGTAATTCCAGCATCATCATTGTGTCATGAATAAATTAATTTATTTAATGTCTAAAAATTATAAATAAAATATAATTATGTAGGAAATTTTATTAGATTTCTAATGAATATTTATAATCTAATTTATCTTATGTATAACTTTATATTAAAAATGATTTAGTTATTAAACTTTGATTTTAACTATTTTAACCCTTCTTTAAATAAATTAATAATAAATGCCCTAATCTAATCCAAGTGGGCCTAAATGGTCATATTTTATTCCTAAGGTTGTTTTTGGTCGAATTACACTTATCCAATAGAATTAGGACATTTGTTAGGGTAATAATAATTTCATTTTTACCCTTAATTACCCTATTTACTTTTAACCTTGGTAAAAAAAAGTAAAAAGTTACTATTCACCAAAAATTATTTTCATCTCATTGAACCACATTTTACTTACTAACATCAACCGTGTCTCTCAGATTTTTGAAATTCCACTCATAGATGTGGTAAAATTATGTTTTATGAAAAATTTATTTTTTTAACTACCACTTAGTGGTTTCACTATTCATCAAAAATTGAAAGTTTTCGGAAAAAAACCAAAAATTAGGCCTAAGCTATATTTGATATTATGAACTCAAAAATGATATCTATTTTACCAAATTCAAAACATATTAGTTGCATTAATTAATTTAAAAATTAATTCCCGTCGTCAAAACAAATAGCGTGTTTTTAAGAGATAATAACAATCAAAAGATTGACACTTGTTTATGTCTGGTTTAAATTTAGAATTACATCCAATGACCAAGATTGTATTAAATTGTAAAAATATATTCTAAATATACTTTAAAACCACTCAAATTAATAATTTATCACTATTAATTATTTCGATTAAAAAAGTTGTTTTTAATTATAATTTAGTAATTTTCACTATTCATCAGAATATGAAAGTTATCCGAAAAGTACCAAAATTTCACCCTAAGATAATTTCGATATTCCGAATCCAAAAATGAAGTCCATTTTGAGACCTAAAATTTCTAAAATTTTAAATGGTGGTTATTACTATTCATAACGGCTAGTTTTAATAATATTTTAATAGAGTGTTGTTGTTTAGTGAAACTCGATATTGCGTACGATGCAAGCTATCGAGGAAGGTCGCGATTGCGTGCAAGGAAATTAAAGGATGCGTGTTGTGAAAGCTCCTTTTAGTGTAGCGTACAACACAAGACATTAATGAAAACAATATTTTTCATAAAATCTCTGGGTGTTACAATTATTATCCATAGTATTTTGAGATTTTATTCTGTTATTTTTTTTATTTCTTATAATATCTTTCATGTTTATGACATAATCCTTTATGATATTTCTTTTCCCTTATTGATAATTTGATCTCACCCATTTCTTATGTTTACAATCCCTAAGTTATGAAGATGATTATATCATCTTAGATGTCTAGATAGGGTCTATAAGAGAATGATTATAGATAAAATATCACAAGTGTTTTAGAATAAAATTTTTATGTAGATACCGTCTAAGACACTGAACATTCTAGTCTTGTGGTTGTACAACTATTATGATATGTATTACTTAAATCATGAGAATAAATAATATTTAATGTATTTTTAGCATGGGTTTCTTCTATTGATATCAGAAGAGGTTCTTAGTTGTAAGTGTGGTGAAACTTCCTAGGTTGATATGTAGGGTCCAAAATGTGTTTTTTGTGCTCTAGTGGGTTATGGTAACACCCTATAAAGATAAAGGGTTAAAAAATTTAAATTTTATTACACATGTCAACAAAGTGAAACTTAATTTCAGAAGACTACCTCATTAGAACACCATATTTGAAGTGGTTTTTCCTAGAATAGTGATAAAGATGGGTGAACTACAAGTAATTTTCATTAGGTGTGTGTGAGTGGATAATAATCACACTTTAAATAACATTTGTTAGTCTGTGGGGATAGTCATTAAACTGGTTGATCTATTTGGGAACCTGGTCATGCCCCATATAGGGAGTCAATCGATAGAAAGAACATGTAAGATAGATTGTGAAACAAACATTTATATCTCATGAATAAGGGTAACTTGTTATTAATTAGTTAATTTGGAAATTATATAGTGTTAAGACCAAGATGATTGTGAATTATATTATTTAAAAATGTTGTATTTTATTTTTAAGATGAAATTTTGATGAAATGAAATGACATCACTTTGTATTTAGTGAAAATTGGACTCATAATTTTTGTCTGAAAAGATCAAACTCACCTCAGGTCCAGTATGGTAAATATCATATTGATTGTAATCAGATTCACACTAAGTATAGAAATAAAGGATCAATCATTTTGAGGAAGAATATTTATAAAGTTCAATGCTCATTGGATTCACTTTGGATCTGATGTGGAAGTAGTTGTTGTATTGATAGAGAATCAGAGTCTACATGACTATAATAAAATAAATGTGATGATTCTTTTCTCATTTTTATTTCACATAAATCATAATTTGATTTAAGAACTTATGAAGAATGCTTGATGGAAAAAATATGTATTCTAAATTGTACCCAAATTTCTCATAACTAGGTGGAAGAGAAGAAAGAGAAGTTTACGATTGAAAAGGAATCATACCCAGTATAATTGTATCTGGGAGGAAGAGAAGAAAAGAAAATCTAAATGATCATACTTAGAATGATTTTTTCCAAGTTGAATATTATCAGGATGATCATATTCAGTCCAATCATATTCCAAAAATATCACAAACAGGCTAAGAAGAAAATAAAGAAACTGGAATGAGATGAAAGTTATGATACATTCTAATTTAAAGTCCGATGATGTTGAAATTTTTCTAAAATGAATTTAAAGTCATGATACATGCACAATTTTGTGAATGAATTGGGTTTTTGAATATGATATGAGGTTTATAAAATTTTAATAAAAAAATGAATCATCAATGTATTCAACCACTTAAGATGGCTGAATTAATTTCTGAAGAATGATATAAATGAACTCTGATTTTTTTCAAATGTATTTATCAAGTGGGTCCAGAGTTGAATTATTTTTTTCCTTTAAATTAGATTTTAAAGTGAGTAAATAGAAAATGTGAAGAAGTAAAATTAATTCGAGAGTAGTGATAAAGGATTTTTTTTGAATGTGATGTCAATGGGTATATTGACATTCAAAATAATTATAGTATTCAATTGATACAAAGCATCTTATTCCGAAATAACAATTGTATGCATTTCTTCATAAATTTACATTCAATTGATAATGTTATTTTCTAAAAAATAAATAATATTAATATAATTAGGAGATGAATTTTGAAGAATATTTGAGAAGAATCCAGAAGCATTGATGAAGTCATAAATGTACCCATGTTTTAAGGGAAATTGATATTTGGTTGAATTTGTTCCAGTGGGAAAGGTTTTGGGATTCCCTCAAAAAACACTTATGGGTCTCCTATAAAAAATGAAAAATACATCATAATTTTCTGATGACAAAGTTATTGTTCACTATAGAAGAGAGAGAAGTTGTGGGTTTTTAGAGAGAAAAAGGAAGTTTTCATACCGATCCTTTGTTGAAGATTTTTTTACGAAAGAAGTAAAAGAAGAAGATAAAGATCACAACATTTTCTTTTACTAATTATCATACTCATTGATTATTGTATTTATATTATTATCATATTCTTATCTTAAATATTATTCAAATGATCATCATTTTAGTCTGGATAATTATATTGGGAGTTCCGTATTTGGGATTTCTGGACAAAGGAAGAATAAGTTCCAGTTTGTATCAATTGTACTCTCATGGTTCTATATATTTTCATATTGGGAAATCATATCAGGAAGAATTAGACTCTGAAGTATCAGGATAAGAGAATCATACTAAGAAGAATTAGACTTGTAATAATTGGGTTCTGAGAATCGTACTGAGAATAATCGTATCGATAAGAATCATACTCGGAAGAATCAGACTAGGAAAAACATACTGGGAAATCGGATTGGGTTTTCCTTGATAAATTCCAAGAATTTATTACCATATTCTGGGTAAGAAATTGATTTTTTTTTAAAGGAATACATTTTTTAAATTTAAAAAAAAATCAGTGAAACATGCATTGTTACAAAAATATTTTTTTACCCTATTTGTGCTTAGATAGTGAGCACACACTATTCAATTTTCTTAAAAGTGCTACATGAGTGAAAGCGTATATCATTATAGTTGTTAAATGAGGACTTTTTTCTATAGGATTTTGTGGTATTAGATAATTTCCAAACCAATAAAAGGACATAGCTATTCTTATTGAATAGTGACCCTTATAAATACATTTGTTCTTTTCGATGTGTGATTGAATTTTTTTTAGTAAGGAATTGAAACTTTACAAGAGTTGAAGGTTTTTTCAAGGAAAAATAGAAGAAAAATATCACTAATTCACCCCTTCTCCCTCTCGGTGAAACAATTACATAGATTGGGCACTTTTAAGGGGTGTCAGAGTGTTGGTTCCCATTATTTATTCTTTTCTGATGGAGAATTTTAATTGTGTGAATTTTAATGGTATATCGGTTTTTTATGGTAATAATTATCATACATATAAAGATATAATGTGTCTATATCATATTTATATTGGATATGATGCTCTTGAAGTTGTAACAGATGGGTTTCCTCCTATTGATTTTGAATCTTCTATTATATCTATTGACAAGAAGAATCCTAAGAATAATGAAAGAGACAAGAATGCAATATGAATGTCACTTTCTAAAAGTGAATTCTTGATAGTGAAAGGAGTTTCGACAACCAAACGTATATGGGATAAATTTAAAAACATATATCAAGGAAATTCAAAAGTGAAGAAGGAACAATTAAAAATTTGGAGATTGAAATATGAATATTTGAATATGGGTGATCATGAATATGTTGGGGACTTCTTTATAAGGGTAAATGAAATTATGAGTACTATCAGATTTCTTCGTGAAACGTTATATAATTATATAGTTTTTAAAAAAAATATTTAGAATAATTCCAAACAAATTTGATGAAATAGTTTCTTCATTGGAAGGTAGCGATCCAGAAACATTATCTCTTAATGATTTTCATATCACTCCCATAACTTATGTAATGATAAGAGAGAAAGATATGAAAATAAAAACAAAAGTTGATAGAGAAATGTATTTCATGGAAACTAAGAAAGAGAACTCAAAGAATATTGTTATTGAAGATAATTCTAGAGAATCCAATTTAAAAAATGAAGTATATAAAAATTTCAATGATATTTTATCATTGTTTTCTAAAAATGAGAAAAGTGTTATAGATAAATAAGAAGGGAAACAACCCTTTAAATGTTTTGAACGTGGATACATTGGAAACTTTTTGGCCAATTGTCCAAAAAGAAAGAAAGAAGAAGAAAGTGATAAAGAATAAAGAAATCCAAGAAAATTGTGGAAGAAACAGGCTGAAAAAGATAAATATTTTTTCAAAGGGAATGACAAAAGATTATTTAAATCCAAAATAAAAAGTTTCTTATCCAAATATGAAGAAAAAGAATTTATTTATTCTGAATCTGAAAATTCTATTGATCATGGAATTGAAAAGAAATTTATTATAATAGTTAATGATGAAGAATTCATGAGTAGTAGTTCTAAATAATAAGAAACTCAACATGAATTTATTTTTAAAGAATAATTGAATGATTTCCTGAGAAATATTAGAATACATTAAAATAAAAGAAAAAATTTGGAAGATTAATGATCATACACAAGAAATCAGGAATGTTTTCTGATGAGAGAGTGATGTTGGTAAAATTAATTATTGATTTGAAGAAATCCCTTAATGAAGAAAAGATTCACAATGAGTATCTGGAGGTTAATATGAAGTAAAAAAGATGAAGATTTAGAACATGTCCAATAAAAACTATTAAAATATGAGTTGAGAAATACAAGTCTCCGAAAATATATAACTAAACCTAGTGAAGGTTCTCTAAATGATAAACAAGATAAGGTTCAATAAAAGTTACCTTCAATGGGTAAGAATAATGATGGAATTGTTTTTTATATGAATAATTTTGGAAAAGTTATGTATGTTGTCAAGGTTAAAAAATTTGGGGATTAATTAGTCTCCAAGAACCCTGAGCCTGAAGTCTTTTTGAAACAATCTGAATTCATAAAAGTTTCAAATGCTTCAGGTTCTAATAAATTAAAAAAATAAAAGGAATACTCTAAATGATAATATAATGTTGGGTGGCTCATAAATGAAAGAGAAGAAGGTGGATGAGAAACATATTCACAATTTGATCCAGTATAGAAGTTTTAGAGGAAGATACACATTTTATGTCTCTTGATGCTATTATGGTGGATTAAAAAATACATAAATTATGTGTTGGTTTAACCAAAAATAGTAATATTATTCCATAGGTTATGAAATTCAAGGTTTGAGGGGGACAATATTACCTCAAAAGAAGAATTCTGAAAAGATTATTTTGAAGAAACATTAAAAGATTTGAGTAAACAATGAAAATAGGTTCCAACCCCCAGAAACTATTAGTAAAAGATGTAAAAAACCTGAAAATCTCGAAAAAGGATTCCTTGCTTTGTTACCATCACAAAATAATATTCTTAACAACTCTCATAATCCAAATATGAAGAAAGAAAAGGAAGATAAAAAAACTCTTGTTGTTGAAACTGCATAGAGAGTTACAAAAGCATAACAACCATGGATTATTAATAGTGGGTGTTATTATCATATGATAGAAGATTTGAAATTTTTGAAGAATGTGAAATATTTTATAGAAGGTACAGAGAAATTTGTAAATGATAAATCCTTTAGAATCAAAGTGTTGGATCATCCATCATTGCAAAATAGAAGTTGAAATCCAATAAATTTGTATATGTCGATGGGATGAAACCTAACTTTTTAAGTGATTTAAAATTTTTTGATGAGGTTAAAATATTTAGAATCAGAAAATATGGTTTTTTTATGAAAAGTGAAGAAGATGGAAATATTGTTACAGAGGCCAATATAAAAAACGAAATTTGTTTCAGATTGGTGAAATAAAAACTATTACTACATGAGTATGGTTGAAGAAAATAAATTATAGCTTAAAAGGCTGGGAAATATATTTCAAAGAAACATAATAAAGTTATCTAAAATAGATACTGTATGAAACATTCCTAATTTTCCAACAAGAAGAGATTAGTGTTGCACTATTTTTTGGAAAGGAAATATTAAAAATATTGTGCATAATAAAGTTTATATTTGTTCAAGACAACAATTAGATATGATTCATTCTGATATTTGTGATTCAATAAGAAAAAAATCAAAAAGGGAGATAATTACTTCATTAATTTCATTGATTATTTTACTCACATCACTTGTTTAATGTATATGAAACATAAATAAGATATTTTGAAAATGTTAAAAGTTTCAAAAGGAAAGAAGAAATGGAATGTGAGTATTCAATAAAGAAGTTGAGAACATGTAATGGTGGTGAATACAAAAGTAAAGAATTATAAATTTATCTTTAGAAGCCTGGAATTTGGCATGAGTATAGTTCCCCACACACTCCTAAAAATGAGGATTCTAAAATAAAGAATAGAATTTAGGTGGTAATGGAAAGAACTATGTTACTTGAACATGGTATTTCTCATTACGTTTGGAGGAAAATAATGAGTACTTCTATTTATATCCAAAACCATTTTTTCTGTAGTTTTCAAAAATTATTTGACTCCATATGATTTTTTTAATGTAAAAATCAATTATTTAAACACTTTATTATTTTATGGATTCTACATATTATAAAGAATAATGGTGGAAACATTAGAATGTATGAGTAAAAAGGTGAAGATGGATTTTTTCCTGGATATTCTCCAAAAAAAAGTGGATATAGATGTTTAGAAAAAGAAATATGATGAAATTTTGATTCGGTTGATGTAAAAATAATTGAAAAGGTATATGAAAATAAACATATTCAGAAAAATGAAAATTTTGAGCAATATTTTTATGAAAACAATTCAAATAAGGATATAGACAATTGTAATCCTTCTCAAGAAGAATAATTGAACTTAGATATTTCTAATGATGAGGAGGATAATCAAACGCCACATCCTAGGCTGAGGAAGCAAGTGGAATCTCAAAAAATTATTGGTGATCAACATTAGAAGCTTCAAATAAGAAGAACAATGAATTCCATTACACATACTTTATTATATTCAAAATTAGAGCTGAATAACGTAAAAGAAGCATTTTAGAATTCAGAATGGGCTCAAGCCTTGAATGAAGAGTTAGATCAGATTAAAAAGTATGATACCTGGGAACTCATACCCAATCCAAAAAACAAAAACATTATTGGAACTAATTTGGTTTTCTGGAACAAGCTGAATGAAGAAGGTGAAGTGATAAGAAAAAATAAATATTTTTGTGAAAATTGAATTCAAAAATTGAAGATATGGATTTCGATGAAACCTTTGATATGGTTCAAATGTTTGAAATAATTATAATCTTTTTTTTTCATTGTTTCACAATGAGGCTACAAGATCTTTGAAATGGATGTCAAATCCACATATCTTAATGGTGATCTTAAAGTAGAAGTTTATATTGAACAACCTTGTGACTTTATTGTTAGGAAAGATGAAATTTATGTATGAGGATTGAAAAGGGCTTTTAAGGCCAAAAAAAGTTATAAGGGCATGGTATTCCAAATTGGATACATGCATAAGAAATATGAATTCTAAGAAAGGAATAGTGGATAAAATCCTTTACATTAGACTGAGTCATAAGTATTCTATCATTGTAATTTTTTATGTTGATGAAATTATGTTTTTTGGGAATGATTAAAGAAGTTGTGAAAGATTTACTGAAGAAATGAAAAATGTTTTTTAAATTCCCATGCTAGGGGAAATGAACTACTTTCTTAGGTTAAAAATTCAACAAACAAATTAAAAAAAATTCTTTCTAAAGTAAATTATGCGAAGGAACTTATTAAGAGGTGTGGCATGGAAAACTCAAAACTTTTTTCCACATTAATATCAACGGGCACAATGTTGTCTCAATATGGATATGGAATAGAAGTTGATCAGAAATAATTTTAAAATTTTATTGGAAGTTTTTTATATTTTTCTACCTCAAGACCCAACATTGTTCATGCTGTTAATTTTTGTGAAATATTTGAAAGTGATCCAAAACAAATAAAATTTACTTGCTGGAAAAATAATTCTTAGATACATAAAAAACATGAAATCAGATATGAAAGCTTAGATAGTATTGATTTTTTTGGGTATTTATATGCTGGTTGGTTAGAAAATGTTGATGATGGAAGATCTATATCTAGTGGAGTATTCTTTCTGGGAAAGAATTGTGTTAGTTGGCATTCAATGAAATAGAATTTAGTAACTCTTGTTACGGATAAATATAAGTATGTTTCGGCCACTCAAGCCACTACTCAACTTATGTGGATAAAAACCCAATTAAAATATTTACCTGTTGAAGTGAAGTTACCCTTTCTCTTGGGTTGTGATAATCAAAGTATAGTCAATATCACCAAGAATCATGTTCAACATTTTCATTCAAAACCTATTGATGTCAAATAAAATTTCATCAAATATAATGTTGAGATGAATGAATTAAAGATGAAGTATGTTCCAACATTGGAACAAGTTTCTGACATATTCATGAAACCTTTACCAAAGGAACCATTCTCTAGATTGAGGTTGAACATGGTTTTCCAACCTATTTCTCATCAAGGTTGATGTTTTTGTTTTATCCCCTCTCTCAGATTACCTTTGGATAGTGTTTCCAAGGGGGGAATTAATTGTTTCATAAATCACTCCTAATGTATGTAAAAAATATGGTGTTTTGGGTAATATATGAATTCATAATTGTATTGTGAGTGAACTATTCTAACCATTTGTTAGATTGGTTATAGGAAACAAATTGTATTATTTTCTAGGAAATAATAGATTGTGAGGATGAAATATGAAGACAATTCATAATCACTACTTTTGAATAGCATGGTTTTTCTGTTAATGATTCTTGTTTCCTATAATGAGTTAGTTCATGCATGCTTATAATTGTTGACAACTGATCCATTGCTTGAATATACAGTGTTTAGTTATTTATGAAACTTGGGTGAAAAAAATAAAAATGGGGGGATTTTTAGGACCAAGATAATGATGAAGGCGATTGTTTACCAGTTTTTACTTTTTTTCAGGAAACCTTTTTGATGAAAGGAAATCACATAACTTTTCATTTTGTGAATATTAGGCTCACAATTGTTTTTTAGAAATGATCACACTCACCTCAGGTCTGGTATAGGAAAAAATCATAATTATTTTTATCATATTTGAACTGAGTATGGAATGAAAGGATCAATCATTTTGAGGAATAATCTTTCTTGAAGTAAATGGTTATTATATTCACTTTGTATCTGATGTGGACAAAGTGGTTGTATTGATGGAGAATCAGAGTCTACATGACAACAATAAAATAAATGTGATGATGCTTTCTAGATTTTTATATCAATTAAATAATAAATTGAATGAATAACTTATGATGAAATCTTGATGGAAGAAAAGGAAAATAGGTCTTCTAAATTGTGCCCAGATTTATCATATTTATGTGGAAGAGATGAAAGAGATGATACCGATAGAAAAGGAATACTACCCAATGTAATTAAATCTGGTAGAAAGAGAATAAAAATGAAGCTGAATCATCATACTTTAAATGATCTCATCCAGGATGATCATTATTATAATGATCATATCCATGCCAATTGTATTCAAAAAAAGATAGTACTCGAGCTAAGAAGAAATGAAAGAAATTGGAAGGAATGGAAAGTTACGATACATTCCAATTTTAAGTCTAAAGATATTGATGCTATTGTCAAATGAATTTAAATTCTTGAAGGAAGTCATGATACAAGAACATGTTTTTGAATAAAGAATCTTCTAAAGATGAGATGAGGCCAGTTAAAATCATAATTACAAAAATTTATCAATAATGTAGTCAAACACTTAATATGGTTGAATGAATTGTGAAAGGAGGATATATATGAACTCTGATTTTGTTCAAATTTCATTATCTGGTGGTTTATGAGTTGAATTAATTTGTTTTCCTTTCAAGTAAATTGTCATGTGGGTTAACATAAAAGTTGAATAATTAAATGTAATCAGAGAGTAGAGATGAAGGAGTTTTTGGAATGTTTTATCAATGGGGAGCTTGATAGTCAAAATAAATATATTATTAAATTGATACGAAGCATTGTATTCAATAATATGAATGGTGTACATTTTTACATACATTTACATTAAATTGATACGGTTCTTTGTTTTAAAGAAATTTAATTTATTTAGAGAATATATGAATTTTGAAGAAGATTCATGAAGAATCAAGAAGTGTTGATGAAGTCATAAATGCACTGAGAGTTTAGGGTAAATTTAGATCTGGGTGAATTTGGTTGAGTGGGAAAGGCTTTTGGATTCCCACCATAACTAATTATAGGTCACATATAAAATTAGAAAAGTACATCATAATTTTATGATGACCAATGTAATTTTAACCACATAAGAGGGATAAGCTCTATGTTTTTAAAGAGAAGAAGCTGTTTTCGTACTGAGCCTTTTTTGAAAAAGTATTGATAAAATAAGTGAAAAGATAAGAGACAAGATCACAACATTGTATTAAAATGATTATCATACTCAGTGATTATCATATTCATCTGATTACTATATTCTTCTCTTCAATCATATTTGGCTGATCATCGTATCGAGCTAGATAATCAGATTAGGATTTCTGTATTGGGGATTTTTTAACTAAGGAAGAAGAAGTTCTGATTTGTCACAATCATACTCAGGCAGTTCTATATCTTTTCATATGAAGCAATAATATCGATAATCATTGGACTCAGAATAATTGGGATGAGAGAATTATACTGATAATAATCAGACTTTGAATAATTGGGTTAATAAAATTGTATTGAGGAGAATCATATCAGGGAGAATCATATAGGGAAACTTTTACAGAGAAAATCATTTTTTGTTTTCCTTGATAAATTCAAAGAAGTTATTACTATATTCTGGGTAAGAAATTGAAGAATTTTTTTAAAATTAATACATTTGTGAAGTTGAAAATAAGCATAGGTAACAAGCATTGTTACACAAATATTTTTTTACCTTATTTGTTCTAATAGGGTGAACACGCACTATTGGATTGTCTTCAATGTGAAACATGAGTGAAAGAGTGTATTATACTCATTGTAATAAAAGGATAAATTTCTTATGGGATTCTGTGGTATTGTATCATTTCTAAATCATAACAAGGATGTAGCTATTCTTTTTGAATATTGAACCTTGTAAATACATGTGCTCCTTTGGATGTGTGATTGAATTTTTTTCAGTAGGGAATTGAATCATTAATGGGATGAGAAGGTTATTTCAAGGAAACATAAAAGAAAAGGAATAACTAAATCACCCATAACCCTCTCAATTATACAATTAAACTAACTATTCACTTTCATATAGACCACATCAAATGGAAATAGGTTCAAAACATGAAATCATGCATCAATGAAAGTAAACTTTAGATAACAAACTCATAAGGATTGCTTACATTTAAATAAAAAATTTTGAAGGATAATGACTATAAAATTGAATATATAATGCCATTAATTAATAATAGATTTATGATATAAAATAACACATAGCTATTATAAACACCACTTAAATTAAAATTGGTCTATAATAGAAACAATGCCTCAATAAAGGGGAAATTGAGATGAAATTCATTTATTTATTTTACTTGATTAGTTGATGAAACTCAATCCTACAATAAAAAATATATAGATAAATTAATATAATTTTTTAAAACCTTACCTAAGAATATTACCTCTGTATAATCTTTATTAAAATTATTTATCATGATTACATTAATTAGTTATAGCATATTATAACCATCGGGTGTTAATAACTTTAACAGTTTTGAACATGTTTAATAATTTTGATATCATTACCCCTATTGGATATAAATTTCATTATATATATATCATATAAATTTATATAATATATATCTTATATTTATTTAATTTTTTTAATTTTATTCTATTTTTTTTGTTACAATATTCCAAAAATGAATTCATAACAACTTATTTTGGTAATTATAGAGAATGAAAAAGTTACTTTAATAATGAGTAAAACACTTAATATATTATTTCTATAACTATATAATTATCATTATTTTATTAATATATTATAAAAATATTAGTTTTTATTTTCCCATAGTAATCCATGATCATATTTTAAAGAATTGTTCACATATGTGGTTAGACCAACCCAAACTTGAACACACTTTAACTCAATTGGAATGTATGGTTAATGAGGTATTTCTTTTGAAATAAAATAATTATAAAATAATAATAATGATATTTTTTATGTTTTCATACCATAATTTAATATTTTTAATTAATTTATGAAAATATATATGAAAAATGAAAAATGTTTCATCGTGGTGGTGGTAATCTGCACGTACACACGATTATCATTCTCGTTTCTCAACATGTGACAGGGGGTGATATTGGATATTATATTGATATTTAAGAATAATATATATATTATATATATCATATTTATTCATCATTACAAATAGTAAGACCATCCATAAAAGATTCTAATGAAACAATGTTGTCTCTTTATTGGGGCAGTAGTTTACACAACCCACTAACGATGTTCTTTTGGTTTTCTAAGTTGATATAAATCAATAAATAAAAGTTATAACCATAATATAAAAAAATAGTTCTTTAATAAATATAAAAAATCAGTATATTATTTTGTTCATAAGATATTTGGAAGAAGAATATTAATAAAAAATTCTTAAGAAGGATATAAAACATACATTGGAGACTTCATTTTTCCTTAGATATTCCCATGTAATAGAAGGTATTAGGATAAAAATGAGTGACCAGGGTATTATGCCTATGAAATAGTGTTATAGGTAGAGTAAAAGGTTATTTTTTAAAGTAATATTTCGAAAATGAGGTGTGTTTTGGAAATTTTGTAAGTGATCCCCTTTTAAAAGAGAGTAAAAGAGAACTTTTGGAAATAACCCTTATATTTTAATAATTCCATGACACTATACCAAGGAAAATGGAAAAAAAAAAGTTTAATAAAATATTGATTTTTGAGTTTATTTGGTCCTATAAATACTCAATAATTAATTTCCAAACATGTTTACAAAAATTATAAGACTTTTACCATTATATTTTCACATTTTACTCATATAATTTAAAACTATGAAACTAGTTTTTAACTGAGTGATTTTATGTTTTATTAAAAAAATATCACAACCTATATAACTGAATTTGAGTTTTATAGAAATAAAGTTAACAAATATTTAATCCAATAAAAATTATAAATATTATAGAGTTAACTGTTAAATTAAAATTGATAATTTGTATAAAAACGGTTTTAGTATAAAAATGGAAATTTGACCATTATTGATTCTTAATCATATTTATTTTTTAATAAATATTATATGTGTTTGAATATATTTATTATGTATTTATACATATTATTGGATTAATTATTTAAATAAATTTAATTTAATTGACTTGATATAAATTCATTAATATTTATAAAATAATAATTTAAAATAATTGTTTTGCCACTGACCTAGTAATTATCATTAATCCTAAAAATCTGAATTTTACACCAAAAAATTAAATTGGATATATGAAATTTTATAAAAATTATTATCTCAAATATAATAATCATTTTATCATGTTAACTTTCTATATGTGTGGAAATTAATCTTAACATTAGCGCATGGATAAATAAAAAACCTATTTTTTTAAAAGGTTTAATTTATGAAAAATGATTTATGATTGGGATAGGGTTATCAATTCCATTGATTCTAATAAATTTAAAATAATTATTATCATTAAAATAGTATTAATTTCAAAATAATATGAATCAAAAACATCATTTCATCATGTTATAATTAATTAAATAGTACAGTTAAAAATGGTTTTTAGTAAATCGCTATATAAATTTTTAGAATGTTGAGAATGGGTTTATAAATTAAAAATAATTTATTGAAAATGATTTATTATATTTTATAATATAAAATTTTACATGAAATGTTTTTTCAAAAACTTTCAATGTTTTTATATAATTAAATAATTTCATAAAATTAATGACATTAATTGGTATTTTAACTATTTACCTGAAAATCAATTATTTTATAAAGAGTCTCAAAAATACAACATAAGATTTTTTTGTGAGGAATTAAGAAATTTATTTTTATTTATAAAATTTAAATTCTTACATTTTTTATTTTATCATTTTAAAATAAAATATATAATTTAAATAAAACAACTTTTGTTGAAAATAACATTTTCAATATTAACTCATATTAATTATTTACCTTTTAAAGGTAATAAATATTAATGTTTGACCATATTAGTGTTTATTATAGATTTATTAATAATTTATTCTAAATATTTTTTGGTTTTATTATGTTGGTTGTATCATGTGACACAAGTTATAGAACATATTATGTATTTCAAATGATCCAAAATCTCGGGTTTCTGTATTATGTGCCCCTTAAATAAATTTTATCCTCAAAACTTTAATTATCATTTTCTAAAGGAAAAATCCAATTGATCTATAAGAAACTCATGATATATAATTTAATATGTTATCCAACTCACTTATCCTTGGTAAAGCTGGTAAACTATTTATACCTAATATTCTTCTTAAGAGTTATTAGGGGCATACCATTCACTGCTTCATTTCCTTTATCTTAGTTAAACAAAATACTAAAACCAAAAATGTTGTCATAATATCCAAAAGAATTAAAGTATGTGAATGTTAAATTTCAATCCTAATATATGTTCTCCAATGAAACCATTATCTACTTTCATTTTAACTATGTGATACTAGGTTAATCATATTACTCTCTTTGGTCTAAGTTGGTTACATTATGTTGGTATTTCTAATTATCCTCATCAAAATTTCTCAAAGTAACTAGTAAATCAATTCATATTTGTGGTTCATAAATAAAATATAATCAACCAAATATTTTATCTTTACTATTTTCTATCCATGTGTGCATTATTAGTCCCACACATCATGAATTAGGGTGATGATAAAGTCAATTCCTTACTAACCCTCTTAGAGTGAATACCCCTAGGTGTATCTATGCCACAACCACATTAACTTTCCACTATCTAGATGAGGATGTATTGCTAACAAAACCACTTACTTAAGACTTTACCAACATTTAATTATATCATCCTTTACTTATACTCATCTTTAGGATTTTTTCCTAAGGTTCTATATACTAATCCACAAAATAAATAAACTAAACTGAAAAAACAAAACCATTCCCTGAAAAAAAAAACTAAAAAAAGCTAAAATTAACATATATTATAATTAATATTATAATTTAAATGATACATATAAAAAAAGTCATAAATCCCAATGACCTAAATGTTTAGTGTCTTGTATATTAGCTATGTAAACATCTTAATTAACTACACTTGAAAACATTTATCCATAATCATGTTCCTTTAGACTCTTTTTATATATCTCACATGATAAAATAATCTTCATAACCAAGATACTAAAAACATATAAAAATGTTGATCTCAAATGATCATTAATGTAAAATTCATATTATAAATTATTAGATCATAAAAATGAAAGAAAATATGGGAATTGTATAAATAACACAATAAAAGATCAAAAAATCATGGATAATAATCATAAAACTTGATGGAGCAAGATGATAACATACGAATGTTATTGAGGAATCATAAAATAAATGACTCGGATTAAAAAAAATATCAATCATCATAAAACATGTGATAATGATATAAAAGTGCTTAATATAATAGAAAAAATCTTGAAAACATGGAATAACATGATCAAAACATGAAAATGTGGTATAATTATAAAAATAGTGTTTTTATCCTTGTAAACCTCCATACTTCCTAACCTATTAACCCATAAAATTGTAAGTAGATATTAACGCCGTCACACTCACTCTTTATGAACCAAGAGAGTTTTAAACCTATTCACATGTAAAATTATGATTAAAGATTAATTCCATCACACTCACCCTTTGAGAACCTAATGACTTACTAACTTGTTCAAACATCAACTTTTATGTACAGATTAATTTAATCACACTCACCCTTTATGAAATAAACATATTTATAACATGTTCGCAAGGAAAATTATGAGTAGATCGCAACACCATCTCACTCACCCTTTTTAAACATATTGACCTGATAGTCTATTTAAATAACATTTTTATCTTATGATATATAATCCTTTTCAAAATTCATTGTTGGGAGATATATATCTCACCTATAACATAATCCATACATTCATGTTCCACTTGAAAATAAAACATCTATCATCTCATAAAAATTCATGGAAAAGGAATGTGCATATTAAAACATTCAAAAATGTCACAAAATACAAACTTAGTAAATAAGATAATATCATAACTCTTCTTTTCCAAAACAAATCATATAATAATATATAAAGGGTGATCAAAATATCACTTAATGAAAAATCAACCTAGGAGGGTAAGTATATAAGAAAATAAAAAAGTTTTCACAAAACATTTTTAAAACATTAAAGGTTCAATTACTTTCAAAAACTTTTTTTAAGGGAAATAGAAACCTTTTGAAACCTTTATAATAAATATTTTCTTAAGAAAAATTACTTGAAAATGTTAAATGGTTTTAAAAAGGTTAAGCGAAAATTATTTAAAAACTTTTATATTTAAAAAGAATCTTTAATAATGAAAAATTGAAATGAAAATAATGTTTTTAATAATTTAAGTGGAAATATATTGAAAACTTTTACTTTTAAAAAATATTATCAAATAATGGAATCATGAAAATACATAAGGTTAATCAAAATAAAATTTGTAGTGGATGATAAAACATTTATTTTGGGAAGGATGGTAAAACGTTTTGAGCACTTAGAAATAACCTTATTATAAAACCACATCATTAAAAAGGATAATGAAACCTATGATTTAAAATTAATTATTTTTTATAAAATAATCATATGATATAAAAACAAATTGAGTTTCTATTAGGTAAATGAGCACATTTTTGGAAGTAAAAACAAGGATATGGAAGCAGAATCCATTAAAAATAATGGGAATTATTCTTACAAAAGTGAACTTTAAATAAATAATAGTATCATCAATGTAGAAAAATTTGGTGTGAAACATGATTTCCCTATAAAAGGTTGTGTAAATAAAGCATTAAATAATCTTTGGTTAAAACAGTGCAGTCATGAAAGATTATAGTCAATTATGAGTTATTTTTACCCGAGGAAAAAAATTAAGTCTCGAAAACCACTTACATCCATTATAACTTTTGAATATAAAACCTGTGAGAGGTAAAACTTTAAATAGAACAATTAATATCAATAAAAAATTATAATCATTAGAAAAAGGATAAAGTTTCAGTATTTATCCCATTGATAATAAAACATGGATTATAACATAAACATGTCACCAAGAGAGGAGTTGAGATGAAAACCCTTACAACCTGGGTAAAAATTCAGTAAAACCCCCATAAAAGGTAGATAATGAAATTAAAATTCAAATACCATAAATAAAATTTAATAAATTATATATTATATCAAATATAAATTTTAAAAACCCTTTCAAATAAATTAAGTGCATTCAAGAACACGCGCCTTAAAGAAAAAAGTTTTGTGATGAAAAACACTTACATTGTTTCCTTTCTTAGTTGATGACACTAAAACATTTGATAAAACATAAATAGATAAATAAATATCATATTTAATAATATTAATTAAAAATATTAACATTTAACAATTATTATTATAATTATTTATCATTATTGTTTTAATTACTTATAGTGTATTATAACTATCGAGTATTTATGACTTTAGTTGTTTTGCGCATGTTTAATAATTTTGATATCATTACCCATAATATGATAACAATTTCACAGTTGATATATGATTTAAGATTCTATAATTTATAATTTATATTTATTTAAAATTTTCTTATTTTGTTACATATTTTTTTGGCTATGTTATGTGAAACTGAATTGATAACATCTTATTTAGGTAATTTTAGCGAATGTAAATCATATTTTAATATTAAGTTAAATAATTAATATAATATTTATAGAACAATATACTAATAATTATTTGAGTAATATATTATAATTATTTTAGTTTTCATCTTCCCATATTTATCTAAAATCTAATGTTAAAGTATTGTTCATGTAGGTGGTAAAATCTACCCAAACTTAAATATGTTTTAACTTGATTATCAGGTATGGTTTATGAGGTGTTTATTTCTCATAAAATAATTATAATAGAATAATAATGATTTTTTTATTTTTTTATAATTTTGAACCATATTTTAATATTTTTGGATAATTTAGGAAAATATAATTTAAAAATTAAAAATATTTCTTCATAGAGATAGTAATTTTCATGTATGCACGATAAACATTCACATTTCTCAACAGATAAGAGGTGGTAAAGGTGGATATTATATTGAAATTTCATACTCTTATTTATATAAGGTATATCATATTTTTTCATCATTACAAACATTTGTACCATCCATGTAAGGTGCTAATGAAAAACAAATGGTGTCGCTTCATGGAGGCGGTAGTCCATGAAATTCACTATTAATGTTCTTTTGTTTTTCTAAGTGGATAAAAATGAATAAATAACGGTTATACCCCTAATATGAAAAAATAGAATTATAAAAATTATACATAATTCATAATATTATTATAGTGGTAATATATTTGGAAGAGTAATATTAAGAAAAAAACATAAGAATATATAACACTTACGTTGGAGAGTTGATTTTTCCCATGAGTGTTCCCTTGATATTGAAGGGATTAGGCTATCTATTAGTGTACATGGGATTATTTGTATGGGATTAGATTCTAGGTAGATTAAATCATAATTTTTTTTATGGATTAATTTGAAGGATAGGTGTGTGTTTTAAAGGGTATAAGTGATCCCCTTTTTTAAAAGAGATAAAGGTCACTTTTGGAAACACACTTAATATTTTAATAAAGTTATGAAACTATTCCAAGGTCAATGTCTCAAAAGTTTCAAGATTATTGATTTTAGTTTTTATTTTGGGCTATAAATTCTCAAAAATGGATTTATATATATTTTGAAAACAAGTTATAATTCTTTTACCATTATATTTTCACATTTTACTATTTTACTTTTAAACTAGGTATCTAGTTTTTAGCTAAGTGATTTTATATATTATTAAACATATTACATAACCCATATAACCAAATTTGAGTATGATAAAACTAAATTTATCATTAATCTAATTAAAATTATAAAAAATTAAAATTAACTTTTAAATTATAATAGATAATGTGTATAAAACTATTTTGTTAAAAAATGACATTTTAAATATTATTGATTCTTAATCATAATTAATATTGATTTAAAATTAAATAACTATAAATATATTTATTTATGTTTCTATTTTTAATATTAGATTAATTATTTATGGTATTTTAATGTAATTAATTTTATATAAATTTTTTGATATTAATAAAATAATAATTTTAAAGTAATTGTTTCACCTATATCGTAGTGATTATCATTAATAATAACATTATCAATTTTATACCTGAAAAATAAATTTTTTAGTACTAAATAATACAAAAACTATTATTTGAAATATGATAACAATTTTATCTGATTAACATTCTATGTGTTGAGAAATTAATCTAAACTTTAGTATATGTAATGCGTAAAACCTTATTTTTTTTAAAAAAGTTTATTTTTAAGAAAAATTATTGTGATTAGAATATAATTTTCAATTCCATTAATTCAAAGTAATGTAAATAATTATTATAATTAAAATAATATTTATTTAAAAATTTAAAAATATCAATAACTTTATTTCATCATGGTCTAATTAATTAAAATAACTGCCTAAAAGCTGTTTTCTTTAAAACGCTACACAAATATTCAAAATATTGAGCAAGTATTTTTAAATTAATCATATTATTTAAAAGTTAATTTTTAAACTTTATTAATATTTATTTTTTATATTAAAAACGTTTCAAAAACTTATAAGCCATATTAAACCGGTGGTATTATCAAAATCGGTATTATTTTACTATTCACCTAAAAATCTATTATTTTAGAAAAATATAAAAATTACATACTAAGATAATTTTTTGGAGGGAATTAAAAAATGAATTTTAATTTATTAAATTAAAATTCAATATTTTCTAATATATCTTTTTGAATAAAATATAAAGAAATAACCATTTATTGAAAATAAACTTTTTGTATTAACACATATTAATTGTTTACCTTATAAAATAAAAAAAACTATTAATAGTTAACCATATTAGTGTTTATTATATATATAGTAATAATTTCTTCTTAATATGTTGTGGTTTTTCTTTGTTGGGAATAGAGAGAGACATATGTTATAGAACATAGTATGTATTTTAAAGGATCAAAAATCACAAGTCATACATTCCACCCCCTTAGGTAAATTGCATCCTAACAATTTTAATTATCATTTAATAAAGGAAGAAGCTAAGGGATCCATAAGAAACTCGTGATATATATTTTAATAATATATCCACCTCACTTATCGTTGGAAAATCTTGGAAAATATTTAACCCAAATATGGATCTTATGAGTTCTTAGGTCCATACCTTTCATATATTTATTTTCATGATTCTGTTTCCAACCAAAAACTACAAAAAATCCCATGATCAAATCATTGTAAACGATCAGATGAATATGAAAAATCAGTTTTATTATGTATTATCCAATTACATATTTTTTTCAATCTATGGTACTTTTACTTTTGTTATGTCACAAATGGTTTATCCTATAATCATTTTAGTATAATCTAGTTTATTTTATATTGGGTTGTCTTATACTTCTCAACCTAACCCCTCAATAAAACTTGGAAATCAATCCTTCATAATGGAATGTAATTAGAATAATATTATCTAAATTATATCCCCTAGGAGCTTCAAACTATGTGTGTAGTCATGGGTCCACTCGTCACGCATTAGAATGATGATCGAATCAACGCTCTACCATCCCTTTTTGGGGTGATTACCACTAGGTGAATTAGTAACACAACCACATCCACTTATAGTATCCATAAAAGGATTTATTTAAAGTTAAAACCATATAATGAGGATTTTACCGATATTTTAGGCTATCATCATATACTTAAACTCATTTCTAAGGTTTTCACTAAGTTTCTCAAACCCAAACACCAAAAGTAACTTAACTAATCTCCAAAAATAACTAAAAAATATCAAAAAAAACTAAAACCATATTTGATAAAAAAAGAGACCCAAGGTAAATGTTTTTTAAAGAATACATTAATCTCATGATTTAAATAATACATCTCAAAAATTGTCGTACAACCCAAGGACGTAATGGTTTAGTGTCTTGAATATTACCTATATAAATAATTTATTTTACAATATCTATAAACTTTTTTCCAAAATCATGATCCTATTGAACCTTTTTAGAAATCTCAGATGATAAATTATCTTTAAAACTTGGAATTGGAAGCATTAGAAATGGGTGAGCTCAAAATACTCAGTAATAGAAAAGGAATATCACAAAGGGTTAGATCATATACTTGAAGGAGAATATGAGAGTGATATAAATAATATAATAAAAGCAACAAATACCATGGATAATATCATAAATCTTGACAGTGTAACATAATATCATGATTATATCATTTATGAACCATAAAATAAATAAAATGTCTTAAAAATATCAATAATCACAAATCAAGTGGGCATTATATAAAAGTGTGGAATACTTTAAAAATAAGTTGAAATCATGAAAACTTGGAATAACGTAACATGTGAGATTAAAATATACTAAGTGAACATTATATATAAATAAACTATAATACAATTCACATTTTAATATTTCATGGAAGAAAAAGTTTAATTTTATTGGATAAATATTGATTTTTAACATACCTGATCAAAATAAGGCTAGAATGAATTTGGGAAATTTTCCCTTAGAAATAATCTTTTATGAATAATTGAAAATGTATTATTTAACTATTACTCAATTTATCTATAATAATGTGTTATAATATATGTAATTTACTATTTATTGGCCATAAATTTTATAGAGATAAAGATAAGATCATTTAGAGGTAAAAAAATATATTTTTTAGAAATAAAATTTTAAGGAATGATGTCATTCAATTTAAATTAATTAAAATAATATTTATTTATGAATTATTTAAATGTAATATATAGATTATATATATAACTATATTAATTTAAATCAATATAATGACGGTCAATAATCCTGTAGTTAATGTAATATCATATTATGCTTGAAAATTACATTTCTTGAAAACTAGTTTCTCTACATGTTTTGGGGGTTTATTTTTAAATTTAATTCTACAATTTTTCTGAATTAAATTTGATAAAATACATTCCAAATTTGGGATTTGATTAATTATTATTATTAAATTGGTTCAAATAAATTTTTTGTAACATCTCAGCCTGAATTCCTCTAAATCAGTTCCATAATCTAGTATGTGACAAGACCTCAAGTGTGCCTCCTCGTACACTAGAGGATATTAAATAGTAATGGGGTATAAAGTAGAACTATGAAGAGAATTTACCGCCATATCAAAGTACACAAATAGAAGTAAAAAAACCAACATAATACACATCAAATTACATGGAAAGAATAAATAATAAACTGAAACATAATTATATTGTAAAAAAAGGAAATATTATAAAGCCCAAATAATCATTTCATACATATAATCAACCACCCATGGGATCTGTTACATGTCATACCAGAATAAAATAACCACTAAAAAGGATCCAAATAATCTATGATATAAAACCCATCCATTCACCCAGTACCATCTGAGTTATCCCTCCCAACCATGAAAAACTCAACACAGGCCTCAACTCAAACATGTACCTTTAATAAACATGTGAGATCTTCTCAGGTACTCATATGCATTGGAAGACCATGCATGGTGTGAGTACAACTTAGTAGGCCAACACCAATGGTGTACAAAGAAAATAATATTCATGTAAATAGTGTATACAGCTAAATAGTGAAACAAACAATAGTATAGAGGGGAGATACAAACTGTGAATAAAGGGAGGTGACTTTTTTATTTATCATCTAACACATTAAGGCATAATACATAAGCCCATGGTACCTATATCATGTACCCATAATATCCATTCCTTGAGAATAATCCTTGAATCTAAAACCATGTATTTAGACCATCATTCAAATATTCCAAATCATATAGTATACTTCTGGTTCCTAGAGTGTCAATTTAGCACCTAACCATAGATGTAGAGAATCAGTATAACATCCTAAATCATACCAATTACTGTTGGTTCCCAAAGCATCACTGTGGAACCTCAACGATGGATTTATAGAGTAAAAACCTAGGTAATGATAGAATAAATAATTTTTATATTTATTAATCGGAATTAAATAGTTATTTTAATTATAAAAATATCAAGTAATTTTTAATCAAAAAATAAATTGTTTTAATTAAAAACATTTTATATAAGGTTTTATTTAAAATATTAATTTATAAATTTAATAAATTTAATTTTATAAAATTAATATAATCATTGAAATTATAATATAAAAATTTACTTTGGGATATTTTTTTTAATTTTTTGATATCATTGATTTTTTAGTGAATAGTGAAAATAATGTTTTTTATAAAATGTCTTTGATTTTTAATAAATTGTGTAATTTAAGTATACCAATATGTTATGAATCTGATTTAAATTAACCTAATTATTATATAGTTATATTTAATCAACATAATTACTTTTTAATCAACTTTATATTTTTTTAATATAATTTTGTGTTAGGGTTTAAATATGGGGTTTTCTAAAAACTGTTTTAAAAAAGAATAATATATCACCTTTTTAATTAATTAAAATAATATCTAATGGGTAAGGTTTTAAATGAAATTTATATACTATATATTAGTAAAAATTATTTTATTTTCATATAAATATAATTATTATTCATAGAGTAAATATAGAATCATCTTTTTTCTAAAAAATACTCTTTTTAAAAACCAGTTGTCTCGCCGTGAGTACAAGATTAATATTAAATAAGAAATTTCAAAATATGTGAAATGAATTTAGAAAAAAGGATTCCATATTTTGATTTATAATAGTTTATAATTTATAATAATTTCAACTTAGTTTTTTACTAATTTTATTACAGAAAAAAACTAACATAGTGATTAAGGTAAAAATGAGTTTAACAGGTGAGAAAACTTTAAACTTAAGGGGGAAAATGACTTAGAATATTTTAAATCGCCCAAAATCTTGACATGTTTAGAAATTATCCCTTATATTATATATTTTTTCATTATTTATTCCACTTGACATGAAAAAAACCTTGGTGTAATTGACTCTTTCAAAAAAAAATAGTGTCACTCACATCCCTTATAAAAGGCCCATCACTCTCCTCCTATATTCCCAACTATCAAGCCCTTTGGATTGGACAGGACCTTCCCAAATAACTTCCCTATTTCCCAATAATCATTCTATAATCCTTAATTTGGGAATAAATCTAACCAATGAATTCCTTTTCTAAAACCCCAAAAGAGATACCTAAAGAAGAGGTAATGTTCATCAACGAGTGTTTTTGTTTTATTTCATCTTCCACCCCATTCAAATCAAATTATACCATTATTATATAATAACATCAGTATATTCAGTATTATTATATATTTCTATGTTAATTTTATGACTGAAACCAACACACACTTCCATAAAATGGGTTATGAAATCATCATTCGTGTGTAAGTCGGACTACCACCTCGCCAAGTGATGTCGTTTGTTTTTCCATTCCACCTATCATGTTTTAGAATAATGATGTAAATTCAATTTATTTATAATATTTATTATATTTATAACATTATTATACCTATTTATTAATTATATCACATATAACATTTTTACATTCCATTCTGTAGGGGATACAATGACACCACTCATGTATATGGAGAGTTACCGCCCCACGAAGTGATGACAAGAGTTTTTCACTAACATGTTACATGGAAGGTAATAAGGGTAACTATAATAAATATTTATGATATAAATGAAATAATTATGATATTATTGACATATTTATATTTTTTTAAATATAATATATTTATTTACTCTTACCATTTTATACACTAAAAAAGTGATAACGTCATTCGTGGACTTGTGGACAAGAGCCTCCTCGAAGTGAAGTAGTTCTTCTTTTTACATCACTACATCATAATAATGATACATATAAGTATATATAATTAAATAATATGTTATTTATTATATAATTATAATTTTGGAAAAATAAATGTTACATACTGATGCATGCCAATTGCAGGGCATGGTCAAGAGCAATTATATTTTTCCTAGTGTTGTATAGTGGCTGACCAAGGTCATCTCACTTGAGGATCTTTCTCAGTTGTTCACACACTTAATCTAATTCTCCTAAGCTATTAATTTTTTCTTGTTTTTGTTTAATCTAATAATTTAATGGAATTTAAATTAATTTAATGATAAAACTAACAAGAAATGAAAATATCTAATTAGTGGAGAAACAACTTGGTTTTGGGGTTCAGTTTTGGGTTCAATCATCATTCTCCTTCATGTTTTGTATTTCAGTTTGATAATCCAAGAATGAAATCTCATTTTTGGACTACTTTTATTTATTTAAAAATTATGTAACATCATATAATTCCTAAGAAGTCTTAACTCCACATCCTCGTTTAATCAAGGTTGATGAAACTCCTTGGTCTAGGATGTGTCATCTTCTAGGACCCAGCTCAATCGATGATGTTTCATCCATTGATTAGATGAACTCATATCAAATGTATAGTTAACCAATTGAGATAGGGAAAATTATTTAAATAAAAGAATATAAATAAATAGAGTTGTATATCATTGGTAGACCATCATCTAATCATAGACATTATCCTCACCATCCAAGCTAACAATATTTATCACAAACATAAAATTAAATATTATTGAAAATGCAGGAACACCTTGAACACCCTCTAGGACAAGACATAGGGTCATCCTATCATTCCAGAATATATTAGATCACAATGGAAGAAGTGGGAAGAAAATAAGTGGATGATAAAGAAAATAAAATAAATAATGGGCGATGAATAAAATAAAAATAGAATAATAGAGGATTAGGGGGGAGAAAAAAATAAAATAAAAGAAGAAAATATATAATTTATATAGAATGTTAAAATAATAATAATATTATTATTAATAATAAAATAAATTTAATTGAATATGATGATGAGAATGAATAAAATAAGTTTTGAAAATAAGACTGTTATATTATTAATAATTATAATTATTATTATTATTATTATTATTATTATAGATATAATAATAATAATAATTTAAAATATTGTTATTATTATAATTAATAATTATTAATGAAAAGAAAAATAATAAAATGGTGGAACAAATTTTATAATGCCTGAATTTATTAGAAATCTAAATTTCAATTAAAAAATAAACCAAAATAAAGAAAACTAAAAAAATTAATAATTAGAAGAAATTGGGGAGGAATAAGAGAATAAATAATCCTCCATGGATATATCCCTGTCAATATGGACTAATGATCTGGGATGCTTTGTAATAGAGGGGTTCACCTCCATTCATATGAAAGGAGGGTTATTTTTTGGCTTCAGAATTCATCCTGGTAATGTTTTTATGTTTTTGAACCATTAAATTTTTAAATTGGGACATGGTGTCTTTATAAAAATTTTACCAATTGTATTGTTCATTTTTCCTCCAAATTTAATCTTATCCAAACATGTGTGGAAGAAGTTATAGGCACATTACTCCATGATTTTATTTAGGCCAAATGCATCCCGAATCATACTTCAAGGTTGATCATCCAATGTATGCCTTAATGAGTGAAAAAACATTAAATTTTTATTGAGAAATGGTCATATGAGTCCTATTTCCAATAAATATAGAATCACTTCAATTTGACGCATGAATCATGATTTATTACTCTTTTTTGGAGTGGGGTCCACTCTGTCCTCCCAAACAATTTCCCAAATTGTTTATTTTTTTAGACCTCTATATGTTCACATCACATCTTGGTCCTAAAGAAAATTTTATAGAACCCAAATCAAGGAATCCTAAAAAAGGAATCACATCAATTTGATTAACAATTCAAAAGTAATAATCAAAATAAAAAACTAACTAAAACATGTCAAAATTATAGAATTAATTAATTTTTATATTTTAGCCCATTCTCATTATATAATTAAAATTACCAATTATTTTAATAAATCATTGAAATAGATGGGTTTTATAATTGAAAATAATTTATAAATCAACATAATTTGAATAAAAATATGCACATTATTTTGGTCTATCAAATAACACCACAATTAAATTGTCTTGACCTCAAGAATAAAATCACAACAATGAGTTAAATAGGGCACATATGTTATCAATATTCAAATTTCAATGAAATAAAATCAAACTATTTTCAATTAAAAATCAAATTTTAAACTTCCACATAAAATAAAAATTCAATTTCTTGTTTTCCAAAGAAACAACCAAACTATGTATTTTACTTTTCCCCTTCGAAAAATGATGGGTATTCTCCTTTAATTCATTCAAGATCCTCAATTCATTATTATCAAACATACCATGTCAAGATTTACCTCACTTTTGATTATTTTATCTCATCACCCATGATACAATTCAAGTATAATTATGCTCATATCCTGATAACATGCTCCTTATCCATAGGATTGTAAAGGAAATACTTTATCTACTTTGTAAAGACAAAAAAAATAACATAAAATCATAAAGGATTGTAATCAAGGTTCAACTATCTCAAAAGATTAGGGTTTGTTGGAATTGATGTTAAAAATTAAAGCTCAGGGATGAGGTTTATCTCTTAAAGCATAAATCATGAAATTTAAAGTAAAAGTTTAATTAAATTCTCCCCTTCAAATTATATCAACTCCCAACTCCCCCAAAATTAAAAAGTAAAAATTATGATCAGTGTAAGCATAATGAATGATTTTTTCCCTCTTTTTAATATATATATATATATATTTATTTATTTATTCATTTATTTTTATAATTTTTTTTATTTTTCAAATAACCTTTCCATTTTTTTTCAAAATTTATGATTTAGAATAAATCCCACATCCACCAACTAACCATATATGATAGAAATCATAGTTCTACTAATGGTACATTTTGGTTTACCCAAATCACAAACCATTTTTCTCATTTTTTGGTTCTTTTTATCATTTTCCTTTTTTGACATACTAGATGGAGGAAATACAGTACAATGAATGATTCCAAAACCTTTTACAATTCCCACAATAATCACCTCCACACTTATTAAATACAATGTCAATCAACCCATTTACCATGATTCCCTTCACCTTCACACTTCAAATTTAAAATATCATGTTATTACTAAGAGGAGGGTAGTAATGGATAAAAATGGATAGAAACATGTCTCATTCCCAATAAGTTCATTCATGGTCTCTATGGGCTAAATAATTATTGATGTAAATGTAGTATTTTAAGGATAAGTAGATTTTAAAAGGATAACTCAATCATTTTAAATATTTTTTACACAGTCATAGATTTGAAAATTTCAATATCAAGTTCTAGTAGGTGGAATGTCCTAATATCACTCAAGAAATATAATCAAGAATATGATACAAAGTACTTGGTCTATAAATCCTTATGAAAATGGGACATTTGATTTGGGAAAATCATTCAAGGCATTATATTAATAAAAAATAAATTCAAAAAAAATTATGAAATTTAAAAGAATGAAAAATTGTTGGGAAATTTCATTTTCATGAATCAATTAATTTCCTTAAATCTTGAGTCCTCATTTTAATATCCATGTTTTACTTTAAAAATTAAATTCTCCATTTTACTCATTCAATCTTATTAACATTGAAATATAAAACATGTAATCACATGATTCCTTAGAAAATCATGTATCCTATATTAGTCAAGTGAAAAAAAAATCAAGTGTGGGAATGCAATTTTATCTTTATCGCTCAAGCCAAGATTTCAAAAAAAAATATAGAGAGTTTATAAGATAATAAAAAGTGAACTCTCATTCCTATGAAACTTAGTCCTTCCCCTTTATAGTTTGATTCGGGATTCTACAATCATGAACATATAAAATATAATTACCAAATTAAGCATCAGGATCATGTCATTAAAGATCAATAACATTGGAGAGAGTGGGTTGCATGTTGAACTAATTATAAGACTCAAATTGAAATATATATTTCTAGAAAGAATGTAAAGATAAATCTTGGTACAATCCCCTTAGTGGGCCCTAATGTTTTACTGCCACCAAAGGGAAGTACCAGGTATTATACAAAGTCTGATGGTGGTTAGGTATTATTTGACTTAAACCACCACATGTTGATTTTCTAGGAATCCAATTATTTATTATTATTAAGTATAATTAAATGTATAGAGTACACCAGATGTTCCCCCTTTATATTCTAGTATAGCTTGTATGTCGAGGTAGGATTAAGTATGTAACCTTGTCCTCCTTCATTTCTACTTGTGTAACGTCTTCTTCTCTTTCCAGGGGTTGCACCAGATGTGCTGCATTAAAAGAAAATTTAATATAGAGTTATAAGGTAATTTTATTTTGAAAAAATTATAATATGAAATTTCAAAATCATATTATACCCTTTTTATATGAGAAGCATGTGTCTATGGTTCTTCATGTATAACCACTGGTATCTCTTCATGGGATTCCACCAGTAGATGTTCAATACGTTCAGGTAACTCCATGTGTTCCTCAAAAGGTCCATTTTGTGTTTCATCATCTTCCTCCATGGAAAAATATGATTCAACCAAATATATAGTATCAAAATATCAACGAGTGATAATTAATTCAGTTTCAAAGAAATTGGAAGATCAAAAGTTTATGAAAGAGTCAAATCTCTAAGTTGGTTCACCTTGAATCTCCTATTCAATTAAAAGTTCCACTTGGAGTTGATATTCACTAGATGGAGGTAGGTAGTCAGGCTCCTCCATACTTTATTCAAATTACACCAATTAGGTGTCTTCTTATCCTTATAAGGCAATATATATATATATATATTAAATGGTGGTTTCTATTTTACTTTCTAAGAAATTAGGATATCCTATTGCATTTTTATTTCTTCCCATTTTCTCCAAAATTTATCCAAATTCATGTGATCTCTATATTGAAAATCAGAGGAAAATATTCTATCATATGTATCCTCCAATAATGGTTGAGTGAGGTGGAATGAATCATTAGGTACCTCCACCTTTACCTTCTTAGATTATTCAATTTCAAGGACTAGTGGTGACATTTATTCAACCGTCTCCTTAGGTTCTTTCTCCAGATTAGGGTCGGGTTGCTCCATTAATGCATGAACATATTAAAATGATCTTTTAGATTTTCTCGGCATTTGTTCTATGATATTTCTAAACTCTTTCACCTTGGACTTGTTATAATATTATTCTTCTTTTTGTTTTTTTATTACTATTATTTCACCTATGAGTAATATATCCAGGCATAATAATCTGAATTTGAAAATATCCTGGAAAATAAATTTTTGGTTTTTTAAATAAAAATAATGAAAATCTATCTATAGTGTGAAAATAGAAAAATTTAAGAAAATAAATTATTTGATTCCCAGAAATGGTTCCAGTTTTTACCTATGCCTCTCATGGGGTATGGTCAAAAGTAATTATATTTTTTCTAGGCAACATTATGGAAGACCAAGGTCGTCTCACTTGAGGATATTTCTCAATTGTTCACTCACTTAATCTAATTCACCTAAAATACTTTATTTTGTTTTCTTTTTTTTAATATATGAATGTAATGTAATTTAAATTAATTAAAATATAAAAAAAATTGATGACAAAATTTAATTAGGGACAAAAGAACTTGGTTTTGGGGTTCATTTGTGGGTTCAATCATTATTCTTTATCTTTTGTTTGCTTTTAGTATGATAATCCAAGAATTAAATTTCATTTTTAGACTAAGATTATTTATTTAGAAATTGTGGAATATCCTTTCATGCATAAGAATTATTAATTACACCCCTCCCTTTAATCAAGGTAGATGACATTCCTTGGTCTAGGAGGTGGCATCTTTTAGGACACAGATCGGTCAATACTGTTTCATTTATTGATTAACTCAACTCCTATCATATGATGAATTAACCAATAGAGAGAGGGGAATTTATTTGAATAAAATAATATAAATAAATATATTTTCATGTCATTGGTGGACAATCATCTAATCAGATACATTCTCTTCAACATGCATGTTACCAAATTTTATCACAAACATAAAATTAAACAATAAGTAAAATTCAAGAAGATGTTGACCTCCCTCCAGGCCAAGTCTCAGCTTTCGTCTCTCGTTTCTGAGAGTGTGAGATCACAATAGAGGAAGTGGGAAGAAGATAATTGGAGGAGAGAGAAAATAAAAAAAAAATAATAGATGATGAATAAAATAAAAATAGAACAATGGGGAATGAGGAGAGAGAAATAAATAAATTAAAATAAAATAAGAAAAAAATAAAATATATAATTAATAGAGGATGTTGAAATAATAATATTACTATTAATAATAATTATTTTTATTATTATTAAAATTAAGAAGAGAATTTTATTTGAAGAAGAAGAATAAAAAAAGGCAATAAGTTTTTAAAAGAAGAATTTTATTTGAATAGTAATTATTATTATTATAATTATAATTATTATAATTATTATAATAATTATTATAATAATAATTATTATTATTATTATATAATAATAATGAAAATAATAATAAGAAAATAGTGTATCAAAGTTAATAATGCATGAATTTATTAGAAGTCTAAATTACAATTGAAAACTAAAACAAAATAGAGAAAAATAAAAAAAATGAAGAAGAATAAGAAGAAATGGGGGTGGAAGAATAGAATGTGGTAGCCTCCTTGGATATTTCCTTGGTATTTTCAACTGATAACCTGTGATACTTTGGAATAGAGAATTTTACCTCCTTTTATAGGTAAGGAGGTAGATTTTTTGGCAACATGATTCATCCTTCTAAATAATTCATGTGTTTTTCCCATTAAATGGCTGAATTATTACATTTTTTATTCATAAAATTTGTTTAAAATTTAATTGTGCATTTTTAATCTAAATTTTTTCTTAATCATCCATATGTAGAATAAGTTATAGGTAAATTACTCTAGGTTTTTATTTTGGACGAATTCATCCTAAATCATCTGTCAATTTTGAGCATCCAATTACTACCTTAACGAGTGAATAAATCTTTAATTTTTAATTTATAAATATTCCTATGAGCCATATTTATAATCAATCTATAATTACCTCAATTGGAGGCATGTATCGTTATTTATGAGTCTTTCTAATGTGGGTTCCACTCTGTCAACCCGAAAAATTTCTCAACTAGATTTATTTTTTCATCCCTTTAGATGTTTACATCACATCTTCATCCAGAAGAAAAATTTATAGCACACAAATAAATTAATCCTAAAAAAATATTAACATCTATTGGATCAAACATTTTAATGTTATGATCAAAATAAAAAATGATTAAAATAGGTCATAATTCTATAATTAAGCAATTTTTATATTGTAGCCCATTTTCATTCTATAATTCATATTACTAATTATTTAAATAAATAAATTGAAATACTTGGGTTTTATATTTGAAAATAATTAATAAATAATCATAATTTGGATAAAAATATGCACATAATTTTGTTAAATCACATACCTACTTACCATAATTATCATTGGAAAAATGGAAATGTTACTCATGTGTACGTACGGCCTACCGTCTCTGTGATCGTAAAATTAGTTCCTTTATTATAAAAATATTTAATAATTGATTTTAAATATATAATTTATTTATAAATATGATAGTTAGGTCATTATAATTATTCTAGATATGTTGAAATAATGACCAATTTGACCATAGTCGACCTATGAAAGTCATTTTTGACACATAAGACAAATATGGTCAAAACATAAAATGTAAACATAATTGATTAATTAATTATATATAAATTAGTAATAACTGAAATAAAAGTAATAATAAATTTGAAAAAGCTTCTCCAGAAAGTATATTATTTACTTAATTTTATTATTCCTGAAAATAAAGACACACATTACAATTTGGACTCACGTTAAGGGACTTCGTCTGAATCTCCTTTCGTTGAAGCATGTCTTGATTTTAAGAAACTAAATTATTTTATGAGATGTAAATACATCCCCATTGAAAATTTATATCATTAAATTATATATTTTCATTATATTTAATTTTTTTATTAATGTTGTTCTTTAACGGGTCTTGTGATTTAAATATTTCCAAATTGATAAGGGACTTTTCTTCTAAATAAAATCTTTTTTAATGTCTTACATAAAACTCTCTCTCTATTTCATGTACGTGTTTTAAAAAGATTTTTGAAATGTTTTATACGAGAAAAAAATATTTAAAAAGTTCATTTTATGACTCTATTAATTTATTTAAAAGGTTTTACAAAATTATTCTTTTTATTGGTTATAAATGGGATGATTTGAAAAATGAAAAATGAAATATCCGATTTTTAATGTATGGAAACAATAACCATTCATTTTGTTGCTAATTTTATTAGATTTATTGATTCCTTTTCTAGATTACATGTTTTCTTAAATTAAAAAAAAAACTCTTTCCCTTTTCTTGGGTATTTAGGTATAGAAAATGTTTTTTTAAATAAAAGAGTACTAAAAATGTGATTTTTGAAAGAAATCTATTTTTTAATATCTAAAATTGATTTACATATCAGTTTAAAAGAGTTTTATAACTAGTGAAATGTTTTATTAATGTTGTGTTTCTTGGGCATTAAATATTATTAGAGAACCCAAATAGCATTAGGTGATCCCATTATATATTAAACGATGAGTTTGGCCTGATAGCACACCAATACATTGGGTAATGATTGTGTTCTCTGGATAATTATATTGGAAGTTGTCTATATGGTAATTCTAATTTGTAAGGTTTTTATAATGGTTTCATGAGTTGATATCCTAAGGTACCTATGTAAATTTTCTATGCTTGATAAAGAGTTTTCATGGAAATGATTTTATTTCAAAAGGTAATATAAATGATCTTTTTAAGGAATGATATTTTCATTTATGGGTAAAATTTTATGTTTTCATGAAAGGGGTTTTTAGGGGTTTAATGTTTTTAAATTTACTAAAAGTTTCCTTCTTTTTATATCCATTATGGAGATTTATTTTCTCATCCCATGTTTTTAATTTTTTTCACGTGATTTAACGATGGGTAATGGATTGAAATAGGAAAATTTAAAATTTGTAAAGAGTTTTTAGGATAGGAAATCATGTTTTTTTTTAAAAGTTTTATATGGTGGGAAAAGTGGATATTGATTTAAGGAGTCCACTTTATATTATATGGTTTTTTATGTATGAGTAACGTCTTAATTATCAAAAACACTAAACCTAAATAGATACTTAAATTGAAGGAAATTAAAATTATTGAAAAAAAACTCAATATTATGTAATGTTTAAGGGTGTGGACTTATAGTTGGTATCATAGGTTAGTATAGATAACTTAATAGGTTAGCATAATTTTAATCACATTCCCTAGAAAAAATTTACATGTTGTTTTAGTTAAAATGATATATCATTTTACGATTACCATGTTGCTTTGACTAAGATATGTTTGTTTATATTGGTTTTCTATAGAGGAAATAGGGAAGCTATAGTGGGAAGGAAAAAAGAGTAAACTATCCTTCCAAATTAGTAACTTGGCATGGTAGGAAATTGAATAGATCAGTTTTCTGTAGTGATGTATCAATTGACCCAAGATATAAATGGTCGTGGCATCCAAGCTAGAGAGGAACCCGATATACCACTAAGGAAAGTGTATTTTTTGTATCATTTCATTAGTAAACACCCTCCCCATTATTTAGTGGATCATTTGACCCTTTTGTTGCTGAAAGATGGATCAACTATTTGGAAAAGATATTTGAAGTCATGGGATGTTCGAAATAACAAAACATAACTCTTTTCATTTATCATATTGCATGTTAAAATATTTTATTGTTGTATTTGGTTAAGAATAATATAGAGAAATACTATCTTGAGGAAATTTTTGTATATTATAAAAGTAAATAAAAATATTAAAGACACCAAAGGATTTTTTTATAACCCTTAAAGGAAAATAAACTCTATAAAAATTTAGAAAGTGTTAATTTTGGTTAATTTTTTATTTATTTTTTGGACATATTGTTTCCAAAGATGGAATAATTGTTGAACCTGCTAAAATAAAAGATTTTGAAGAATGGAGAAGGCCCACAAATGTAATATAGATTCATAGTTTTCTTGGATTATTTGGTTACAACCATAGGTTTCCTAAAAAAATTTCTCATTTCTCTATCCTACTAACTGTGTTAACTTGAAAAGAAGTTAAGTTCATCTGGACAAAAGAATGTGGTGATTTTTTTAGGAACTGAAAAGAAGAATGTTAAATGCTCCAATTATGTTACTTCTTTATAGAAATGGTAAATTTTCATATACAATGATTCTTTATTGAAATTACTTGGTTATTTAAAAATTTATAATGATTATGTAATTTCATATGATTTATGTTAGTTGAAACATCATGAGTTAAATTACCCTACACATGATTTGGAATTAGTTGTTTTTTTCTATAAAACTTTGGAGGCATCATTTATATGAAGTAAAGTGTGAAATATAAATTGATCACAATAGTTTAAAGTATATATTCACTTAAAAATAATTTAACATGGGGAAAATAAGATGGTTGGAACTAATCATAGAATATGATTTCACAATTCATTACCATTTGGGAAAATAAAAAAATCAGTTTATGCTTTGAGTAAAAAAAAGTAATACTACATTAATCATATTATATCTGTAATGTAACGCTTTGTTTACTTATTTGATAAATTTTGGCATAGAATTTGTGGATGTGGGGGCATCATTTATTCTGTTTTTGGTTTTAGTATAATCAACTTTTACATAAATAATTAAGTTTAGAAGGAGGATCAATATTTGAGGGAAAAGTTAAAATACATTAAGAAGGTTAAGTTTACTTATTTTAATACTAATAAAGAAAATGGTTTTAGATTTGTAAAAATATTATGTGTGCCTTATGACTCCCATTTGTGGAATGACTTGTTGACTAAATATCATAATTCTTCATTTTCATTCATCCGAGAAGCACTAAAATGTAGAGAGACCATAGGGAGTATTATTGGTGGGATAAAATTAAAAATATCTATTGATGAATTAACTATGAAGTGTTTGATGTATCAGTTAGATAAAGTAAAATGATATTTACTAAAGGGGATTATTCAACCTTTTCTAGTTATAGAGAGGAAATCGGAGAATATATAAATGGATTTTGTGTAATAATTTATAAATAATTTTCAAGGTAATAATGTGATTTGGGTTATTATTGATCGATAAACTAAATCTATACATTTAATTCCCATTAAATATACAATTTATTTATATAATATTTATTTATTATATCTAAATGAGATCTTAAGGTCACATGGAATGCCTCTCTCTATTTTATTAGACTTTGATCCTTGGTTCACATCCAATTTTTTTGAAAAGAACTACAAAATTTGTTGGGAACTGAATTAAATTTTATAAATACTTTTCATCCTCAATCTAATGGATAGTCTGAGTAGAAAATTTAAAACCTAGAATATATTCTTCATTATTTTTCGATGGATTACCAGGGAAGTTGGTATCAAAATCTTTCTTTGGTTGAGTTTTCTTATAACAATAGTTTTCATTTCAGAATACTAATGGCACCATTCGAGGAATTATATGGAAAGAGGTTCCCAACACCATCATTTTTGGATGATGATATGGGAATGTAAGTTGATGAGACTAGATTTTGTAGATGATATTGTAGAGAAATTTTAAATGATTTAGAAACACATGAGGAAAAGTTAGAGTACGCATTAAAGTTATGCGGATAACTGGAGTAAAGATCTTTCTTTCGAGGGAGGTGATCATTTCTTTCTAAAATTTTATCCACAGAAAAGAGTAATGTGTTTTGGTAATAAGGGGAAGCTTAGTCAATGTTTAGTTGGGATATATTAAATCCTGAAGAATGTTGGATCATTTTCATACCGAGTGACTTTACCTCTGAGTTTGTCTCATGTACACAACAAATTTCTTATTTAAATGTTAAGGAAATATGTGTCAGATTTATGTCATGTATTAAGCCCTAAATTTGTTCAATTGGAAGAGAATATTTATTATAAGGAATAACCATTTCAAGTTATTTACTATATAGAGAAATTTTTTTTGATCAAGGTGATTCACTAGGTTAAGGTTTCATGGAAAAACTATATCGTTGAAGAGACAACATGGGAATCTGAAAATGCTATGAGGGAAAAATATCCTCATTTTTTTAATAAGTGAATAAAATTGTGAGGAAAAAAATTTCAAAAGGTGGATGGATGTATTAAAACCAATTAATTATATAATAAATCATTTTCATATATATTAATCTGAATTAGATAGTTATATTACTTATAAAAAATCAAGTTATTTTAATCAAAAAGAAAATTATTTTAATTAAACACTTTTATTAAAAGTATTTATTTGAAAGATTAATTTATAAAATTTTGAATTTGAATATGATAAAATAAATATACATCTTGAAATAATTATATCAAAATTCACATTGGGTGTAATTTTAGGAATTTTCAAAAAATATTAATTTTTCAATGAATAGTATGAAATATTTATTTTAATAAAAGTATTTTATTTTTAATAAATTTAGTAATTTAAGGGTCCAAAAAAAATTTTGACCGTGATTTAAATTAAATTAAATATTTTTTTATTTATATTTAATCCACTTAATTACTTTTTAATCAAATTTACATTGTTTTTAATATATGTTTCTTTTGGGGTTTAAAGACGAGTTTTTCTAAAAACTATTTTAAAATGAATAATGTTTCGCCATTTTAATTAAAAAAATAATACCTAATAAGGAATGTTTTAAATGAAATATATTTAATATAAATAATTGAATATTATTTTAGTTTCATAAAATCATTATTTTTAATCGTTGATTTAATAAAGAATAATCTTTTTATAAAAAATAATCTTCTTAAAAACCTGTTGTATAACCTTAACTTTGAGATTAATATTAAATTAAATTTTTTTCACTTATGTGAATAGAATTTTGAAAAATAGATTACATATTTGGAATTAGAATAATTTATAATTTCAAAGAATGTCAACTAAATATTTAAATAAGGTGATTACTAAAAACTATTAAAAATTAATCACAATGATAGAGGAAAAATTAAGTTTACAAAGTGACTAAATTTTAAACTTAAGGGACCAGATAACCTAGAAACGTTTCAATCACACATTAAATGGTCATATATAGACAATATTACTTATATTATATTGTTTTTTTTCATTATTTTATTCACTTTACAGGGAAAACACATGGCTTGAATTCACTCATTCAAAACATTAAAGGAGAGTCACTCACCTCCCTTATAAATATGTCATTCCATCTCCTCCTCTCTTCACACCTCTCAGGAATTTTTCTAGGAAAATACCTAAATAAATCACTTCTATAATTAACTAATATTATCCTAGAATCCATAAATTTTGAATAAATCCAAACAACTAAGTTCTTTGGTGAAAACCAAAAGTAGATACCTGAAGAAGAGGTAATGTTCATCAATAAGTGTTTTTTCCTCCTCCACCCCATAAATCAATATTATACCATGTTTATATAAAACTATAATTGTAAAAACTATTATAATATGTTGTTATTTGTTGTTTAAAAACTACACCCACACATGAATACATCAAAAAGGTTATGGAATCATTATTCGTGTGTACAACGAACTACCACCTCACCGAATGATGCCGTCCATTTTTTCCATTAGCGCCTCTTATGCTTGTGTATAATGATGTACATATAGTTTTTATATAATATTTATGATATTTAAAAAATAATTATACCTATTTATTCATTATATCATATACACCATTTTTACATTCCATACCATATTGGATACAATAATGTCGCACGTGGTTACGGACAACTATCTCCTAACAAAGTGATGTGAAGCATTTTTCACTAACGTGCCACATGGAAGGTAATAAGGGTAAATATAATGAATATATATGATATACATGAATTAATTATGATATTAATGACATAATTATAATTCTATATATATAATATATAATTTTACTCTTATCATTTCACAAACTAAAAAAGTTATTACATCGTCCATGCTCATGTAGACTATCACCTCCTCAAAGCGATGCGATTCTTCTTTTTTTATAACCACATACCAATAATGATACATATAAGTATATATAATTAAAAAATATGGTATTTATGTTATAATTATCATTATAGTAATACAAATATTACTTACATTCTTACCATAATGATCATTGGAAAAATGGAAATGTTACTCATGTGTACGTATGGCCTACTGTCTCCATGATCGTAACATTAGATCATTTTTTATAAGAATATGTCATAATTGGTTTTATAAGTATAATTTATTTATAAATATGATAATTATTTCATTATTATTTTTCTGTATATTTTTAAATAATTACTCCTCGGACTATATTTTACCTACCAAATTTGTTTTTTGACACAAAATCCAAATATGGTCAAAACATTTGATATAAACATAATTGATTAATTAATTTTATATAACTTGGTAATAAGTGAAATAAAAGTAATTAATTTTTTTAAAAGGGTTATATTGAAATTAAATAATTAAAATATGTTTATTATTTAGGAATATAAAAACACAAGTGACAATTTGGACTCCAGTTAAGGGACTACATCTTAATATTCTTTCATTGAGGCATATTTTGATTTTATAAACCTATATTTTTTTATGAGGTGTGTATAAAGCCCATTTTAAAATATATATCATGAATTCATATATTATCATGGTATTTAATATTTTTTAAATTTACTATTTCATTTGGGCTTGTGATTAATATATTTCCAAAGTGATAACAGAATTTTCTTATAAATAAAAAAGTATATTAATGTTTTCCTTCAAACTCTATTTCTCTTCTGTGTCGATGTTTTTTAATGATTTTTGAAATTTTTTATGTGGAAATAAAATATTTTTAAGGTTAATTTTATTTCTATTTTACTTTATTTAATAGGTTTTAAAAAGGAATATTATTATGTATTTTAAATGGTACATTTTAAAAAATGAAAAATAAAATACCATATTTTTATAGTATGAAGACAATAAGAATTCATGTCATCATGAATTTTATTTTATTTCTAGATTCCATTGAAATATTAAATGTTTTATTAAATTAAATCCCCATTTACCTTATTTTGGTATTTTGTTTTTGAAATTTTCTTTCAAAAATAATATTGTATTGAAAATGGGATTTTTCTAAGAAAATGGTATTTTGATATCTGAAGGTGATTTACATACGAGTGTAAAAGCGTTTTTCAAATGATGAAATGTTTTATTAATTTTCTAGTTCTTGGTAAGTATATATGATGGGTGTTCCTATATAGTGTTAGTTTATCCTATTATAGATTAAATGATGTGTGCTCCCATATAGCACTCTAATTCATTGGGTAATTATTATGTTCTCCAAAGAATTATATTGTAAGTTGGTCATATGGTTATTACAATTTGTAAGGGTTATTTAAGGGTTATATATAGCTTATGTACCAAGGTATATACATGAATTTTTTATGCTTTCAAATTATTTTTCATGGAAATATTTCTTTCTTTAAAAGGTCAAATAAAGGATTTTTTTAAGGAACTATATTTCTTTTTAGGAGTAAAATTTTATGTTTTTAAAAGAGGGTTTTCATGGGTTTTAATGTTTTTAAATGGACTTGTGGTTTCATTATTTTTGTATCCATAATTAATTTTTTTTTTCTCATCCCACATTTCTAAATAGTTTTCACAGGATCTAAGTATGGGTAAGGAATTGGAAGAGGTCAAATTGAAAGTCATGAATAGTTTTTATGAATGAAATCATGTTTTGTTTTAAAAGTTTTATATAGTGGAAAAAATGGATACTGATCGAAAGTGTCCAATTTTTAATATATGGATTTATTATGTATTACTTATAAACTAATTATCTAAAACAGTATCCCTTACAAGATCCTCAAAGTGAAATAAAATTAAATTCTTAACTAAAACTAAAGATTATGTAATATTAAAGGTTAGGGCCTTATATATAGCATCATACCAACATCCAAGTTCATATAGAATACTATCGGTGATAAAAAAATCATTTCAAAACCTAAACAGTGGATAAAGAGCATCATTAAAACATATTAAACCATATAGAATACTACTGGTTCCCAAAGCATTAGTCTGACATATAAGCCATCAATATCAAATTCCATGCCCATACCCTTGGAGTTTGGAGAATTAGTCCATCCTCTGAAACCATGATGCATCAAGGCACATAAAACATTATTTTGGCCCACCAAAGGGGCATCATTCCAACATCCCAAACAACCATATGTAATATTAGTGTTTCCTAAATCATCAGTCTTGCACGAGAACCATGGATGAGTAACACCATTTACAACATCCTAAACCATTACATTATCAATCAATTACATTATTCAATGTTCAATGTACTTAACCTTTTTTACTTGTTAACATCAATGTTGAACCACTATTCATTCATCAATATTCAATACCCTTTATCAATTCTTCATTAAACACGGTCCCAATGGGCCTTCAAAACCAAAACATTCCATAAAAAATCCCAACCCCTTTCACATGTCATAAAATAATAAAACCAAACATCCTTGTTAAAAAAAATTTAAACCACTCTTTAAAACATATGTATTTCTATTTTAAAAACTAAATAAGGGACAAGACCCTCATTTCCATTAATACCATAACAAGTTTTATTATAGAATTTCAATCAAAAGGGAACTATACACTCATTTAAATTAACATTTTAATACCTTTTAAACACCCTTTTAAAATCACCTTTATGTAAACACCCCATTTAAAAAAACCATTTCGAAACATAGATTTCCCCCTTTCACACTCAGAATCAGGTCAAAAACCATCACACATAGTCAAAACAATATCAAAATCCCTGAGGTATTTCAAAAAATCATAACACATGAAAAAAACTCTATGTTTCCTCTTAAAAGTAATTATATTTTCATTACTATGTTTTACTGATTATATTCTTAGACATTCAATAAAAGAACCAATAATCGTAACCAAGATAATCTTGTAACCCACTTACTTTACCCATTACAATCCCATTGTTCCATTTCAAGAAACTACACTCTCTGATGGAGGACATTAATTTGGTATTATAAACATAGATAGATCCAATAGGATCCATGAAAGGTTTATGGTATCGATTTAATGACAAAAACCAATTACTTAAACTAAAAAGTAAAACACACCGCATATGCGCTTAAAGGTAAAAACCATATACACATGAAAATCAATTAATGAGATTATGGGAAAATCTCTTAGAACACCTACCTCATTAAAAAAATATTTCAAAAATAATTCCAAAGAATTATGGCCTTTTCAAAGCCCATCCGTGTCTCATATGACCACTTTTGAATCCAACCAATCTAGCCTCAACCACCCTGACTTTAACCTCACACCAATCAAAAAAATATTAAGTATAAAAATTATAATTCATTCACTAATAAAAACTGAACTCAACATAATTTCTAACAACTCACTCAGTCAATCACCTCTTATCAACACACCACAAAACCATCATAGGAGGTCTAAAATGGCCATTGTGAACTATTTTCAAGAAAATCCCTAAGAGGCAGTGCCATTCGATCAATTAATTAAATTAATCCATTCGGAAAACCTAATAAAATTCACCATGCTATTAAACCATAACAAAACACCACACAATGATATGTGTAAGTCTACTGAAGATCCCTACTATGCAATCCAACCAAAATCCTCCTGGGAAATAGATAATTCCACCATGTCATAGTGGGATCATCATTCAAAATCAGAACTAGAGAACTTCAAAATTAGAGACAAGGTAGGGGAAGAGGAAATTATGTCACCAAAGGAGAATAACTTACCCAAAGTGCCAAGTAAAAACCATGAACACAATTCAAATTGAGGGGTTGAAGGAGGAGGAAAGGGGTTTAGAACCCCTAGGTTCATGTACACTAAATGGGGGAGAAAGGGGTGGAGTGTCCAAAAATAAAAATGGGAGATTTTCTTAAATCCCCCTTTTAATAAAATTCTAGTCAGTTCCAAAGTTATCCATACTATGCACCAACAGTTCTCCCTCCACATTCCATCATAAATTCCATGCACGGTTAGGCATCATAGTTAGGCAAATCATATACCAACCATGTTGTCAACACAATCTTCCCACTATAACATGGCACCCGGTATTCCTAAAACAATGTTCATCTCATGCCCCATGCCTTAGATTCTCCTCCACCTTGCAAGGTTTCTCCTTTATCTTGTATGTTTTAGCCAAAACCATTCTAAAACTATGAAACACAACCATGCATAGATAAAAATCATCTAAAAACCCCTTAACATCAAGGTGTCACAGGGTTTCCCCTAAACCGTGTACACCAAACCATACACCCTATCTATAAATCTCTAAAAATCCTAAATCTTAACTCGTACCTTCCAAATATCATTTTAACACCATAGAATCTTCCCAAGCTTAATTATTCATATCAAAAACATTACATTGATGTATTCTGAATCTCATAATCTTATTCGATGTATTGATCCAAAATTTTACCCTTAAGGAAAATTATAATTCAAACCCCTTTTTAAAATTTCATCCAATTTGGATGCAGAATATTATAGCCTCCCCATTATAATCCTTCTCATCCTTGAGAAACCTCTATGGTCATATATTTTCACTACCTAACCTAAATATGTCACCTGTTTTAAACAAAATCGTCACTCTATTTCTGAATGAATGAAATCATATACAAATCACAACCTCTAACTCCAAGTACTCAATCGTCCAAAACACAATCCAACACCAATTTATGAAAACCAAAACACCAAGATGGTTCTTACCTAAGACCATCCATACAAACCACCAATCATGTCACCATTTAACCACTCTTCAGATCTATTGTGCTCCCAATCATAAGATCTCACTCACAAGCATCAATTTTTGACTCTTGGTATCTCAATTGTTAAAAAACACCCCAAATAACCTTGAACTCGCACTCTTAAAATGTGACTGGACTTGTTTCCAACAAACCACGCCTTAATATCCCTGAGGATTCCAATAATCATCAGCACTTGTCCTCATCATCAAACTCAAGTAGAATGGGCGCACACTCACCACCCATTCATGAGATAGAACATAACGAATTTTCCTCAAAATTCCAACTCAACCCCAAAATGCACCCATCATTCTCAAAAAAATATTCCAGATGTAGGTTATAACCTTCCATACCCACATTGTGTATTAACCTAAGTCATTCTATCTTTTATTGACACATCCCAAAATTGTTTGGCTCTAAAAACCATTCTATTTCCATCTCACTTGATCATGATAACCTCACATAGATCGGAATTCCAAAACCACCTAAACATTCCCACTATAGTCCATATATGACCCCTAGTGAGATTCCATAGTCAGATTCTCTAAAGACTCAAAACCGTAGTCGTTCCTCATACACATCGTTATCTCCATCACAAACACCTCGAATTGCTTGTTAGAACCACTTTGAGCCCAAATCCATTGCTAGGATTGACCATCCTACACAATTTATTTCCCCTTATCATTCCCTACAAAATTTAAGCATGCACCTCAATGGTTTTTCATTAGTATCACAATGCCACCACAACCTATCCGCAGCTAGTTTCACACACTTTTGATCCATCCAACACGAGGGTAACACCCCTTGTGACCAACACATCACTCACCTCCATTGGAGTGTCATTTTTATCACCAATCTCAAGAAACTCCAACCACCATGTCCCACGCTTCAACCACTCCTAACCCAGGAATTGGGTTTTCCCTTCTCACTCTCACCAGACTGATCAAAAAAACATCAATTGTAACCTAATCCTATATTATAAGAATGAAACCCTAGAATTCATCGATATCTATTCTATCACAATTACCCTCTCCACAAATGGATGATGGTGCACTACCCACCATATTAATCCACTTACACTGCTCCCCAAGTGAGACTCCAAAGAGACCCTTCATCAAACTAGAAATTTAATTTAGGTATCTAGGTGTATATTTGATGCTCTCTTTGTATTCTCAAGATGATTTCATGATATTGGGAATTATTTTCACTAACTAAGAGAACACTAAGATATCATTGATGAATACTACCACAAGACAACCATTCTTGATGTTGCCTCTAATTGTGAGGACATGTCAAACCCATTGAAAATCCATGATCCTATCTTCTTTCAATAATCTCATCACACCCACGTCAACCCTCATCCTAATCACAGTTTTTTTTATAACTCAAGCACCTCGAGTGTACACTCTTGTAACATCTGATCCATAAGCCAGTGACATATAAACTCACCACATACTTATGCCTCTAAAATCCCATTAACACATAACCATTACATACTATTGTGTAACCCAACCATTAAACCTATTTACGACTCTAGTGAGTCACATCCCATGAAATTTAAGCTAAAAAGTATTATTAATTGGCCATTCCTACTCCTAATTCCCATATCACAAAACATAGATAACCCTTGGTCTATCCCAAAACAAAAGGAAGCTCATTTATCCGAAATCACTTTACCGGATCACTTAAGATTTGATCATATTTAAAATGTTCTTCTATGCACATGAATTATCTCACCATATCCCGGAAGACGCATATAGAGCCGATTGGGCAAGTCACCAAATTTTTCCTTCTCATAGAGAGCACATGCACTATCAATGCATCGGTATTCCAGGAGATTCTATCTCAAGAAAACCAGACACCTACATGTGTCCTGCACTATGATCATAACAACTCTACCTAACCTGTATGGTCATCACCCAAAGAGGACCTATACACCTAAAACCACAAACTCTTGAGAACCACATGTTCTCCTGATCTAACTCATAACCATTGAGCACATCCTTCTTGTACATCCATTACCCAAGATAGGAACCCAAATGAACCTTCCCCTCTAGAAACCAATCATATGGGAGAAGCACTAGAACACAAGTTCTCATTATAAAAGTAAAATTTTATTCAACTTTTCTAAACCCAATACTAGGTAGCATGCTTTATGCACCGCTATAAATACTATAATGTATCCACCCATTTCTCACACACACAAAGGCACACACAAACTCCCTAAACTAAAGTCATGTAAATTAGGTCCCTAGGCTCTCCCACCCAGCCCCACCAGTCAATACTCATGATGACAACTAAGTCTATCCACATACACAAACTCACAAAAGGCCATAACTCAAAGAGCATCAATCACACTCATGTATAAATGTCATACAAAGTTAACATGTCAAAACACCCATCTATAGGGTCTTATATAAATAAAATATGTCACAAGAAAAAAAATAACCACCCGCCACAAAGGAACTCATTCTCTCATTGAATCTACGCATTAAACCTATCCTTGGAGTACCATGCCACATAACCAATCTCAAAAAAAAGCAAGGGATCTAATATTCAGACACTCATACCATACTGACCCACCAGGGTTACTATGCCTACTTTATAATGGGGACCACACAAGATTCCTCATCATTGAACGTCTCACCATAGATCTATAGAACCTAACATTACAATAAAATCAATAAAATCAAACACTAGCAGACCTATAACATTTGGATCCTACGTGCCTACCATATAACATGAGAGGCCTCTTTTATCTATATTCCAAGAGTCAAAACCAAATCATATGCCTCTTTACAATGGTCCCTGAGAAGGAATCTCATCATAAATAAAAACATCCAAACCACATATGCATAACCCAAATTGAAAATCATACACAACTATAACATCACAAACCAAGAACATAAATCCCATCTCTGGTAACCTAGAATTCCTATCGGGACAGTTGTTCATGACAAACCAGCTGATATCCATGATAGGATCTGACACATTACCATATTTCAATTCTAATAAATCCTAAAAAGTAAATCAATATAGTGAATCCTCTAATACCAGTTTATAACTTCCCATCCCAAATTCCACTAAATTGGTTCCCCAAGCTAGTCAACTACATCACCCTAATCCCGCCTCCTCATATGATAGAGGTTTCTGACAGAAGCAGGGGTATAAGGTGGAACTATGAGGAGACTATACAACCATATCAATGTGCACAACCAAAAGTAATTAACCAAACATCATACACATCATTGTACAAATTAAGAATAAATAATAAACTATAGAATAATATTTTAATAAAATAAGATACTATAAAGGCTCAAAAAACCATGTCGTACATACATCTAGCCACCCACTGGATGAGCTACATGACATACCAAAATAAAATAACTACTAAAAATTCTATATAGAATCTCCAAGACGAAATCCATTTATTCATCACAAACCATATTAGCTATCCTGATCAACCATGTAACACTCAACATGGGCCTCAACCCAAATATGTTCCTACAATAAACATGTGAGTGTTTCTGAGGTACCCATGTATTGTGCAAGCTTGAGCGGGGTCTGAGTATAACTAAGTAGGTCACCACCAATGAAATCTAAAGAAAATACTAGTCAGGGAAATGGTGTATGTAGGTAAACAGCGAAATAACAAATAATATATAGGATAGATACATATTTTGAATAAAGGAAGGGGTGATTTTTATTTATCATCTGACTCATGAAGTCATAAGACATCATCTCATGGTACCTTTCTTATGTACCCAAGAAATTTTTACCCCAAGAATTAGTTTGGAAGCTCAAACCATGAATGGGGAGTGTTAGTCTAACAAACCAAACCATAAATTATACTACTAGTTCATAGAGCATCAGTACAGCACCTAAAATATGGATGGAGAGCATTATTCGAAAATCCTAAACCACATAGAATACTACTTGTTTCCAAAGCATCAATATGTCACCTAAATCATGGATGTGGAGCACCATTCCAACATCCTAAACCATTTAAAATACTATTGGTTACCATAACATCATCCCTACACCTATTATATGGATGAAAAGAATTGGTACAACATCATAACATGTATATAATACTGGTGGTTTTCATAGACCCAGTCTGGCACCTAAAAGATTGATATTGAATGCTATTTCCAAACGCTTAGAGTTAGGATAATCAGTTCATCCTCTAAAACTATGATGCATCAGGGAACCTAAAGTACCATTTTGGATCTCCCGTGAAAGGGAATAATCTTTCCAACTTCCCAACCAACCATATATGATATCAATAGTTCCTATATCATTAATCTGGAACCTAAACCATTTATGAGGAATTCCATGTCCAGCATCCTAAACCATTAATATATTAATCAATTCCTTTATTCATGGTTAAAAATAATTAATGTTTTATCATATAAACATCAATGGCACACCAACATTCATCTATAAATTTTAAATAACCTTTATCATTTCATCATTTACTAAGGACCCAATAGGTCTTTAAAACCAAAAGATGCCTCAAAAAATCCCCACCCTTTTCACATGTCATAAAATACTAAAACCAGTCATCCTCATTAAACATTTTGAATCCAACCTTTAAAATATGGGTCTTTCTAATTGAAAAAACATTCAAGGACCAAGACCTTTATTTCCATTAAAACCATCTCAAGTGTCATTATTCCATTTTCACCCAAGAGGGAACCACACACTCATTTCAATCAATATTTCAATCCCTTTAAAAACCCATTTTAGAATCACCTATATGACAACACCCCTTTTAAAAACTTATCTTTCCCACTTTGACAGTCAAAACCAGATCAAAACCCAACAAACACTTTTAAATCCATTTCAAAATTCTAATGGAATTTCATAAAATCTTAACACATGAAAACAATCCCTCTTTTTCTTCTTACAAGTCAAAATCAATTCATTACCAAGTTCTACCCATTAGCACCTTAACCATTCAATTAAAAAACCAACAAGATTAACCAGGTTAATCTCATAACCCACAATTTTAAGAAATGTTGTTCCCCTAGGGAGGCTATGAATTTGGTCTTATAAACATCAATAGATCCAATGAGATCTGGGAAAGATCCAAGGTATCAATTTATGACCCAAAACCAATTACTTAAACCAAGGGTGGAAACACACCACATATGGTCTTAATGGTGCATACCACATACACATGAAAATAAATTAAAGAGACAATTTATAAATCACTTAGACCACCTACATCATTAATGATGATTTCCATAAAAATTACAACACATAATGGCCTTTTCAAGGCACATCCAGGTCTTATCCAACCTCTTCGGCATCCAATCAAGATAAACTCAACCACACAAGCTATAAACTCGTTCCAAATGTTAAAAATTAATTATTTATAACATTTATAATTCATTAATTAATAAAAACCAAACTTAAAATAATGTCGGACAACTCACAGGGTCAATCACCCCTTATCAACACACTATGAAACCACTATGTGAGGTCCACAATGACCTCCTAGCACCATTTTCATGAAAATGCACAAGATGTGATACCATTACAGATATTAATTAAATTATTATATTTGATAAAAAACAAAGAAAATTCATCAAGGTACCATACCATAATAGAATTTCATGAAACTATGTGCGATAGTCATCTTGGGATCCCCTCTACAAAAGATAATCAAAATCTCCATGAGAAATGGATGATTCCACCATGATTTGGTGGAATAATAATCCAAATCCTAAACCATATAACTCCAAAATTGGAGAAAAGGTAGGGGAAGAGAAAAGGAAGTCAACAGAGGAGAATATTTTACCTGAAGCACAAATGAATCACCATGATCACACCCCAAATTGAGGGGTTGGAGGTGGAAAAAATGGGCTGAGAGCCCCTAATTTGTGCACACTAAATGGGGGGAAAGGGGAGGGAGTGAACTGAAATCACAAGGGGAATTTTTTTGTAAAATCCCAATATTAAGGAAATTTTTGGAAGCCACATGGTTTAGCCACATGGTTTTCATGACTTTGAGCCAATTTTACACCCTCCACTATCCAACATAAATTCCCTACATGGTTAGGCTACACATTTAGACAACTCATGTGTCAACCATGCTATCCACACTAACTCCCCTCTATAGAAAAACTCAAATTTCTCTTAAAATCAGGCATAGACCATGCATCATGCCTTAGATCCTCCACCACCTAGCACGATTTCTCCATTGACTAGCACAGTTTACCCCAAACCATTCTCAAACCATAAAAATTAACTATGATCAGTTCAAAATGAACTGAAAACCCCCTTAGCATCAAGGTGTTACATAGTTTCTCCTAAACCATGCAAAAAAACCATAAACCCTATTAAAAAATATCCAAAACTCATAAATCGTAACAATAATCCTTCAAATATTATCTGAACATCTAGGATTCCTCTCGAGCATAATTCTAAATATCAAAACATTACATTGAGGCATTCCAAATATTGAAATACCATTATGTGTCTTTGTCTAAAAATTTTACCATGTGGTAAACAAAAATTTAAAACAATTATAAAAAACTAAACCAATCTTGATATGGGATCTTAGATTTTTTTATAATGAATATTAAATATAGTAAAAAATTAATTATCGTAGTTAAGGTTAAAACAGGTTACCAGGGTTAATGAGAAAAGGTAATGGGTAAAATGAACTAAACAATTTCAAAAATCCCATTGGTCGGTATTATTCTAACCTTAACCATATAACCTTATTATATGACCCATTTTTTATCAATTTATCCAAGAAAATTTCTTGAAATTATTGTAAAACTTTAAAAAATTAAAAGTGCTCCACTCATCTCAATTATAAAAGGGCACATCCTCCCCTAACTTATTCACACCTATCAAGACTTTTATCTCATCCAAAACCTGAGAAAATATCTCCCTAAAATCCTTATCCATATTCTAGAGGTTATATTATTACAAAAATATTAAACCTAGGGTCCTTAATAAGATTTCCAAATGAGGTTTTTCAAATCGAAGGTAATCGTCTTCACTAAGCTCTTTTTTTACTTCTTTTACCACATTCAATTATGACTTAAAAAATACAATATATTAAAAATAGTGTCTCCCATATACTAATATGTTATTATGTTAATGTCATAATATTTATCTATTTAATTCTTCATCAAATGGAAAAAAAACCATCGCTCATGTTTACAATGGACTACCACCCCATGAATTGATGTAATTGTTTTTCCATCACTAACTCAAATGCATAGTCATAACGATGGAAATAATGAATATATATGATACTTATGGAATGATATTTATTTTGAAAAATAAATATATCATACACTTACTTACCCTTTAATCTATTAAATAAATGATAACGTCGCTTATGTGTACATACAACCTACCATCTTCATAAAGCAAAGTGATTCATTTTATGGTTAAAATTTCAAGAATTGTTCTAAAAATGTATATAAAAAGTAAATATGAAATTTAAAAAATTAATATCTTTCTAGATATGAGTTAACTGTATCCTATTGAAAATATCCGGAACTTTTATGACACGACATACCTGAAAAAATGATGTAGTTAACACCCAAAAGAGCGGTAATAATAAAATATTATTAACAAAGGGGTAAAAAGATATTATAAGAGGAAAATTTGTGATATTATAATTACGAATATGGATTTGGTAGAAAATAATAACATATTTACTATGCTTCTTATCTTCTAGAAATGAAGATAATCAAAAAAAAGAATAATCTAAAAAGTAATGTTCATTCATTCAATATTTACTTTTTTAGAGGACAATTTATACCATTTAAATAGTGTGTAAAATATAATAATACCTTATCCTATCCATATGAAAATATTGGTTCAAATTATTCTTTACTATGGAGACAAGGTTTGTTTTTTTATACCCTTCATGACTTGTTTACGAATTACCAATTCATGATCTAGTTGGAGTATCACAGGAGAGACTATCACAAATCCAGGTCTTTGGAGTTATGAAGGCGTGGTCGGGGCACATATAGTCTTTTTAGGTTTTTTCATTTTGGTAGCTATCTTGCATTGGGTATATTGGGATCTAGAATTATTTTGTGATGAAAGTAATAATTTTTTAGATTGATTCTAAATAGAAAGATTCTTTTTCATGAATTTAAAATTCATGTAACGGTATTGATACTCTTGAAAGGAGTTCTGAGATCCTTTTTTCATTTTTATCATAGGATACATTTCAATTAGTATTTGTAGGTTTTATGCTTGATATGTATGAGATGAAATTCTCATATATAGTTATAATAATAAGAAATTTAAAAGATATAAAAAACTAATGAAAAATATATAAAAACAGTTTGAGGATATTTCCCTTTTTTTACTTTCACCAGAATGATAATAAGAAATGGTTGGGAAATAGTTAACTCAACTTTTTGTTATTCATATTTCAGGAATTTGTGGGTTTTTTCTTGATTCCTTTTCCATTCTTTCTATTTATGTACCATGGAAACTTGGAATTAGGAAAAATATATCAAATATATATATAATATATCATATATATATCATATATATCATATATGAACCGGTTTCTTTTTTTATACATTTTTTTGATCAGTCAAATTGAATTAGGTGATGAGAGAGACTGGAAAGAGAGGGATTAGAACCCTCAGAAAACAAAATCCTACATAGTAGTTCCAATGTTATGCCTTTAACCACTCAGCAATCTCTCTAAAAAGAAAATATTAGTACCCAGAACCTAAATGAATAGAAAGTGATTCATGATTCATATTATCAAATAATTTTTTCCCTTCAATGGGAGAGACTCAATTGTATTTTGGTAAATCGTAAGATATTTTTTCCCTTATTCATCAATTTTAGAATGATAACACACAATAAACTGATTGATATTTGAGTCATCATTTCATCTATCTATTTTTTTCTTATTCATCTGTTTCCCTATTTTTTCATGCTAGGATTGGAAATCCTGTATTTTACATATCCATACCATCTGTTGAGTCCATGGGTTTTCGAAATTGTGTAATAATAATAATCATAAGTTCTTTTAATCATTGATATTTTACTCAGACCTATTCTAAAAAGTAGAGGTTTTTTGAATGGTTTTTTGAAAATAATGTTATGGAAAACCTCTTCAATTCTTTTTTGATTATTGGATGGACCTTGGACATATAATCATTCTAAATTGAATCTCTTTAGAAAGAATATATTTTGTATCATCATGGTATCCTGATTATCCCCTTACAAAACCTTCGTGATTGGGTTATCCATACACTTCACATGTTTGTTCACATAGAATAATCAAATAATACAAGTGTTGGATAAGAATATGAAATACACTAGAACGCCTTGTTGATGATCCTTGACTCTAACAGCATCTAGGGTTCCTCAAACAATGTGATATCTCACACCAAGTAAATCCTTAACCCTTTCCCCTATCACTAAGACTACAGAATGTTCTTGTAAATTATGGCCAATATTAGGTATATAAGTAGTTATTTCAAAACTAGAGGTTAATTGTACTCTGGCAACATTACATAGGGTAGAATTTCGTTTTTTGGGGGTGATAGTGGAAAAGTTGATAGATAGGTCACCCTAACTGCCACTCTATAGAACTGTACATGATATTTTTACCTCGCATCGCTTCTCATTCAATTATTTCAAAGTCATCTGATCCTTTTCTGCGTTTGGGAGTCTCCCTTACTCCGTCCCGAGTAAGTATAGGACCCATTCAGTCACATTTTCATGTTCTAATGGAACACATTCCATTTGGATTCTCAAATGATAAGATTCTTATTTTTACGAAACATATGAGTATCCAATCATGATCTTATTAATAATAAGAAAAAGAGATCTTTCTCAATCACTTTCCCCGATTCTTCGAGAATCATCCTTTAAAAGTTTTAATTTTTTCATTTTGAATCTAGGTTCTTATACTACTATTTTATTTCCATTTTTTCTCCCCCATTTCGTCTCATGGGAACTGTAAGGGGATCATATCCACTTGTTGTTTGTTGTCAGATATAGGATCATAAGAAGCTCATGAGCTTGGGTCTTACTTCACCATATAGAAACGAAAGAATACTTCCATTTCCACCAAGTTCAACTTAGACATTGCCTGCATTTTGGGTGTGAAGTAGTGTCAATCCAAAATACCCAAAAAGCATTAGCTCTCCCAGAAAAGGAGGTGATCCAGACGTACCATCCAGTACAACTACCTTGTTACGACTTCACTCCAATCACTAGCCCTGCCTTCGGCATCCCCCTCCTTGCGGTTAAGGGAAAGACTTCAGGTATAGTCATCTCCTATAGTGTTACTGGCGGTGTGTACAAGGCACGAGAGAAAATTCACTGCCATATAGATGACTGGTGATTACTAGTAATTCTGGCTTCATGTAGGCGAGTTGTAGCCTGTAATCCAAACTGAGGAAGATTTTGGAGTTAGCTCACCCTCGTGGGATTGTGAACCTTTGTCCTATCCATTGTAGCATGTGTGTTGCCCAGGGCATAAGGGGAATGATGACTTGACATCATCCTCACCTTCCTCTAGCTTATCACCACTAGTCCTCTCAGGGCTCTAACCTCAATGATGGAAACTAAACACGAGGGTTGTGCTCATTGTGGGACTTAACCCTGTAACACCCCGAAATTTTATGAAAAATATTATTTTTAATTTCATTAATGTCTTGTGTTGTACGCAACACCAAAAGAAGCTTTCACAACACGCATCCTTGATTGCCTTCCATTACACGTAATCGTGACCTTCCTCGATAGTGTGTGTAGTACGCAATACCGAGTTTCACTAAACAACGATATGCTATTAAAATATTATTAAAACTAGCCGTTATGAATAGTAATAACCACTTTTTGAAATTTTGTAAATTTTATTTTTCAAAATGGACTTTATCTTTGGATTCGTAATATTGAAATTAGCTTAGGGTGAAATTTTGGTATTTTTCGGATAACTTTCATTTTCTAATGAATAGTGAAAATTACTAAATTTTAGTTAAAAACAACGTTTTCAATCGATATAATTAAGAGTGATAAGTTATTAATTTAAGTGGTTTTAAAGTATATTTAGAATATATTTTTACAATTTAATACAATGTTGGTCATTGGATATAATTTCACATTTAAACCAGACATAAACAAGTGTCAATCTTTTGATAGATATTGTTTCTTAAAAACACGCTATTTGTTTTAACAGCGGGATTTAATTATAAAATTAATTAATACAACTTCTATGTTATGAATTTGGTAAAATAGACTTCATTTTTGAATTCGAAATATGAAATATATCTTAGGATGAAATTTTGGCATTGTTCTGAAAAACATCAATTTTTGATGAATAGTGAAACTACTAAGTGGTAGTTAAAAAAACTGAATTTTTCATAAAACTTAATTTTACCGCTTATGTGAATGGAATTTCAAAAATCCGAGAGACACGGTTGATGTCAGTAAGTAAAATGTGGTTCAATGAGATGAAAATAATTTTTGGTGAATAGTAACTTTTTACTTTTATTTACCACGGTTAAAAGTAAATAGGGTAATTAAGGGTACAAATGATATTAATATTACCCTAAAACATGTCCTAATTCTATTGTACAAGTGTATCTCGACCAAAAACAACCTTAAGTGTAAAATATTATCATTTAGGCCCACTTGGATTAGATTAGGACATTTATTATTATTTAATTCAAAGAAGAGTTAAAAGAGTTAAAATAAATGTTTATTTACTAAAACATTTTTAATATAGAGTTATACATAAGCTAAATTCGACTATAAATATTAATTAGAAAGATAAGAAGATTTCCTACATAATGGTATTTTATTTGTAATTTTTAGACTTTAAATAATTTAATTTATTTATGACACAACAATGATGCAGTAATTACCTTTTTAAGAAAATATTAACATAATTTATGTTATAAATGCCCAAATAAATGTAATTTGAGACTTTTTATGAATTACACTAATTTTCTAGGTTACTATGATATATTAGTGTTGCTTTAATCAACTTGTTTCGAACATATAATTATTTTATTACTTTCAAAAAAATCATATATCAAATAGTGTCAAAATTGACACAAAATAGTTTTTAAATCAAATATTATATTATTAATTGTTATTTTATACCTAAAAATATAAGTTTCGGCCAAATGACTTAGATAAGGATATATATATATAAATAATAAACAACTTGGGGTTCGTTTGGCATGTTATAGTAAGTTTATTAACCATATAGTGTAAGAAAACAAAAAGACACGGTAAAAGTTAAATTATTTAACTTAGAGTTAAATCTAATTGATAAGGTTAAAATAATAACCTAAACTTGTATAAATCCTATTGGATGAGATGATTTCGACCCATCCCCACTTTATCTTCGAAATAAGACCATTTGGAACCATTATAAACCGAATTTGACCTTAATATAAAATAATATTTTGAGATTTTCCTAAGATGCCCCTCTCCTCCCTTATAAAAGGGCACCTCCTCCCTCTCCTCCTCACACCAATTTGAGCATTCAAGATCAGCCAAACCCTGCAAAAATATCTTCTCCACTTCCCTAGTATCATCCTAGAGGTCCCGGTCTTCTTCAAATACCATACTTAGTTCTTTAAGTGGAGGTTAAGTGAAGGCGCGTCAAAAAGAGGTAATATCCATTACCGATCTTTTTCAATTTCTTTCTTCTTCAACTTCTTCTTATTTAGTTGTTTCTTGATAAAGTAATAAAATCCGTATTTCTTATATACTGATATGTTATTATAAATATGAAACAACTCTAATTAACCTTCTATCCATCCTACGGAAAAAGGAAATCACCGCGCGTGCATACGTACGGAATACCGTCTCCACGCCGTGGTGTAATCTATTTTACACCACCACCATAATTGGATGGGTATAATGGTGTAATGAGTGACTATATATGATTATTATAAAGTGATATTGATACTGAAATAGTATACATACACTTAAACACAATTCCACGACCATGGGAATGATATCATCGCTCGTGCGTATGTACGGACTACCGTCTCCACGACGCGTTGAGATTCATTCTCAATGATTAACCATTCATGAATGATTATAAAGTATATATAATAAGTACTAATGAAATATATGACATAATAATGATACTGGATTTATGTATATTTATATTTATGTCATCTACTTAATTCCATTCAATTCAATAAGAAACGAAAACAGCGTTCATGCGTACGTACGGACTACCGTCTCCATGAATGGTGTATTTCATTCCATTTATCGATATATTATATATATTCTGAATATATATAAATCATGTTTTACATTCTGGATATAAGTAATCATGATCTAAGTAATCATATTAATAATTACAAGTTAAAAACACGAACGACAAATGAGACGATTTTACCCAAAATGCTACTTTAACATGAATTTACAAAAGAACGGGTAATATAAAGTCATAAGTGGACCATATATGATATCATAAAAATTAATATGATTCTATAATAAGTCAATGACATTATTTAAATCATTATACAAGAGGTTCGGACACTTACAAAGCAAATCGGACCTAAGGTAAGGGAAATATCACAATCTCATTTTTATCTGAGATTGTTTATACTTTGGTATTTACTAGGGTGTATTTTATCATCCACATACATGTTTCCTCAATATGTAATATTTATATCCTTATACAATAGTTTATATCCAATTTTACCCTTCGGTGAGTTTTTAGTAAAAGATAAGAAAGCAGTCATTTGTCGTTTTTCGTACGAGGTACTTTTTGACTTTTCCAACAAAAGTACAAAGAATGTTTTTTTTAACTTACAAGGTATGAATGGATTTTTAAAACATTATTTCCAAGAAGCGTCCTTTACAAGTTTTCAAGTTTATTTTTAATCAACTTCTTTTAGTTTAAAGTTTTATGACATGTTAAGAAATGAAAAATGTTTTTGAAGAAGAAAGTATATTTTCCTCAAGAATGGAGTTCAAGTGTTTTATCAAAATTATTTTCCATCTAAGATAATAAAGGGTTCTGTTTTTATCCCTATTTATTTGAATATGTTGTGATGGAATTATTTTTAGGAATTCCTTTATCTTATATGATTTGTTTTATGATATCACGATGTTTAAGATTCTCATTTTTATTACATGGGTTATGCAATGATGTATGATTTATGATTTTGTGGCACACATAAGAATGGTATCATTATGAGATGGGTGGGACCTATATCTCCCTCCAATGCATTGGGTAATGATTTTATATCTCATGAGATAGACATGGCTGGAATGGTAGGTTATACCGGTTCAGTGAAACAGGACTGAAACGAGGGTGACTCGGTTCAGAAAGGGACTTTGTCCACTAAGATAGTCTTGGCAATGAGTCTTGACTAACAAGAAATGATTCTATATGATTATGTGTGTATGCCACAAAGTTTCATGTTTTATGTTATGATTATTGGGATTTCATTTCACTACTATGATTTATCCCATGTTATGAAATTATGCTCTCTTTTGCAGGTTAAGATTTCCAAAAGTTATGTTCTTATGAATATGATGTGATTGATTTTTCTTTTGTTTACCCTTACTGAGCATTTGAGCTCACCCTTTTATGTTTTCTTTTCCCCAGGATATAAAGAAATGTTTTAGGTAAAAAAAGGGAAGATCTTTATGGGAGATATTGAAGATCTTTCACCACGATTAGAAGATTACGTTCCGAGTTTCGAAAGACACTAAACTATTACGATCCTTGTGTGTGTGTTTTTTGTTATTTACTAAGTATTCCGCAAAAGTAATGTAATGTTTATGTATGTTAAGCTTCAGGTCTCTACAGTTGGTATCAGAGGAAAGGTTTAGTCAACCTTTGGAAACTAGGATGCGAGAACTTTAGTGAGATCCCTAGAGATATTTCTAAGGTATGTGTAGGGATGTCTCTAAGGTTAAGTATACGTATAGGTTATAGTCCTAGAATTGCGCTAACGATCTTAGAATTTAACCTAAGATTTTAGATATTAAGGGTACTCCCCCTTTATTATGTTGTTTTCCCTAGCATGATTTTTTCCTCTCACACTATTCTTTTTGGGTTTTAGACGATGGCTGGAACCCAAAGGAACCGTGTTGATCAATGCAATGGACAATGCAATGATTGTCCTCCTGAACAAACAAATGTTATGGGAGATGGAGTGAAAAATCTTATTGTTATACTTACACAAGCTATGAATCATTCTGGACTTCCAAATGAGCATAGAAGGGAACAATATTCTATTGAGTCCTTCATGAGGCAACGTCCACCTTCTTTCAGTGGGACTTCTGATCCACTTGTTGCTGAACAATGGATCAGTACCACTGAAAAGATATTTTCAGTTCTTCAATGTTCTGAACATGATAAAGTCATCTTAGCAGTATATCGTTTGGAAGGTGAAGCTGATCAATGGTGGAATCTTATCAAGAATACAATGCCAAGAGTTGAAATTGAGTCCATGGAATGGGACGAGTTCAAGAACTTGTTTTTCAGTAAGTACTTCCCTCGTATTCTTCGAACAAAGATGGAAAAGGAGTTTCTTGAGCTGAAGCAGAAGGATGATGAATCTGTTGGTATATACGAAGCGAATTTTACAAGACTTGCAAGGTATGCATCTGGCATTATCATCCAACCTAAAAGTAAAGTTGATCGATTTTTTAGTGGCTTAAAACCAAGTCTTCGAAGGGCATTAGCTATAAGAGACTTCAGTAGCTATGAAGAAATTGTGTTTTGTGCTATCAAGGTAGAAATAGAAGTTGGTGTTACATATCCATCTCATGGTTTTGACAAGAAACGAAAGATGGAGTTCAAGGAGAAATCTCAGAATAATGGTGAAAAGAAGATGAATGTTTCCTTATGCTCAAAGTGTGGAAAGAAGCATGGTGGAGATTGTCTTAAAGGTACTAGAAAATGTTTTAAGTGTGGAAAAGAAGGTCATCGAGCAGCTGAGTGTCGAAGTAATGGAAAAAGGGTTTCTAATGATGTGAATAAACCAAATACTGTAGAGAACGCACCACCAACACTTAAATGCTTCAAGTGCAAGGAAATGGGGCATTATGCTAATAAATGCCCTAATCTAAGGGTTAGTGATGATCAACATTAGCAACCAGTTAAGGCAAAGGACAAAGGGAAGTCACATGCGATCACTATTGGTGATGTTGAATATGATAACGATGTGGTGGAATGATTAAGTGTTTATGTAATGGGATTCCAAAATAATGTTGTATCATAAAGTATTGGAATATTTATGTGTTGGTCTAATGTGGTATTCAAAGTGATTGAGATGTTTTTGGAAAGTAGATGATATGCGCATAATGAAGGGATAAGGAGAAAATGAAATGTTTGAAAGTATTCATGAGCTCATGATTGATATAAGGACTAAGTGATATCATGGTTTGGGTATATAGAATTTTGAGGATTTTGGTATGTGGAAGGTGTTAAATTTTAACGGCATTCATGTTTTCACTAAGGTATTCAAGAGAATACATGATTAAGGACTTTGAATGTTTGGAATGTGACCAAAAAAACATATCTTATGATCGACGATGGTGTTAAATCTATGGTAATCATTTTCACTATGTTATGAGAGTGGACTGCAGTATTATGGATAAGCCTAAAGATTGGAATGGATTATGTTGGAAATAAGTTAGTATTGTTTAAGGATAGAAGTTTTTTCGATATTATTGATGGGATGTTATATTAATATAGTTTTAGAAAAAGGAAAACCTGCAGGACGGGCGACAGCCCATCGCGTCGGACAAGGCTGTGGAAATCGAACCCACAACCGAAGTGCGACTGGCCTTTGTCGCCTACCACTGGCCTACAGGAAGTCCCTATTTAGTAGAAACTAGTTTTATTATATTAAGCAGTATGATATATGATGTATAAGTCCATTTTAGGAACCATATATGATTAATCTCACTATAGATCGACTTATGTATATAATTTTTGCTAACCTTTTGTTTGAGACAGATGGAATGACCCGTCATTCTATCACATGATCTGCTAACACTTCACGAATAACAAATTCAACTTCATTTATTTAAGAGATGAAGTTGAAATTGTTCAAGGCATGAACAATAGTGAGATTGTACCAAAATAAAGTAAGTATTTATTCTAATTCAAATTTTCAACTTTAGGGAAATGATCTTGAAAACCAAAAATGTTGTCCTAGTGCCCTTATATCCGATGAATCAGATGGTACCCTAGATCGTCACAAATTTATGGCTTTGTGACTGCTGGATTTTCCATAGCCATATTCTCTACCACTCTCCATCAGAACATGATATTTAGATTTCTCTTCCATATCCATATTTTCACCTATGTGGAAACCCAGTGATTAGTTTATTTGGGTAACCGTTATGTTTCGTACTTTTGTTTTTAAAGATTGGTTTTGGTATTCCTTTTTACGATGTGGGTTTCTATTAAAGAAACTTTCGAATAGTAAACCATTTATAATCCCAACGAATTTCGAGGGCGAAATTCATTTTAAGGGGGGTAGAATGTAATACCCCGAAATTTTATGAAAAATATTCTTTTTAATTTCATTAATGTCTTGTTTTTTACGCTACACCAAAAGAAGCTTTCACAACACGCATCCTTGACTTGCCTTCCATTACACGCAATCGCGACCTTCCTCGATAGCGTGTGTAGTACGCAATACCGAGTTTCACTAAACAATGATATGCTATTAAAATATTATTAAAATTAGCCGTTATGAATAGTAATAACCACTTTTTGAAATTTTGTAAATTTTATTTTTCAAAATGGACTTTATCTTTGGATTCGTAATATTGAAATTAGCTTAGGGTGAAATTTTGGTACTTTTCGGATAACTTTCATTTTCTGATGAATATTGAAAATTACTAAATCTTAGTTAAAAACAACTTTTTCAATCGAAATAATTAATATTGATAAATTATTAATTTAAGTGGTTTTAAAGTATATTTAGAATATATTTTTACAATTTAATACAATTTTGGTCATTGGGTTTAATTTCACATTTAAACCAGACATAAACAAGTGTCAATCTTTTGATAGATATTGTTTCTTAAAAACATGCTATTTGTTTTAACAGCGGGATTTAATTATAAAATTAATTAATAAAACTTCTATGTTATGAATTTGTTAAAATAGACTTCATTTTTGAATTCGGAATATGAAATATAGCTTAGGATGAAATTTTGGCATTGTTCTGAAAAACATCAATTTTTTGATGAATAGTGAAACTACTAAGTGGTAGTTAAAAAAACTGAATTTTTCATAAAACTTAATTTTACCGCTTCTGTGAATGGAATTTCAAAAATCTGAGAGACACGGTTGATGTCAGTAAGTAAAATGTGGTTCAATGAGATGAAAATAATTTTTGGTGAATAGTAACTTTTTACTTTTATTTACCACGGTTAAAAGTAAATAGGGTAATTAAGGGTAAAAATGATATTAATATTACACTAACACATGTCCTAATTCTATTGGACAAGTGTATATCGACCGAAAACAACCTTAAGTGTAAAATATTATCATTTAGGCGCACTTGGATTAGATTAGTACATTTATTATTATTTAATTCAAAGAAGAGTTAAAAGAGTTAAAATCAATGTTTATTTACTAAAACATTTTTAATATAGGGTTATACATAAGATAAATTAGACTATAAATATTTATTAGAAATATAAGAAGATTTCCTACATAATGGTATTTTATTTGTAACTTTCAGACTTTAAATAATTTAATTTATTTATGACACAACAATGATGCAGTAATTACCTTTTTAAGAAAATATTAACCTAATTGATGTTATAAATGCCCAAATAAATGTAATTTGAGACTTTTTATGAATTCCACTAATTTTATAGGTTACTATGATATATTAGTGTTGATTTAATAAACTTTTTTTTAACATATAATTCTATTATGACTTTCAAAAAAATCATATATCAAATAGTGTCAAAATTGACACAAAATAGTTTTTAAATCAAATATTATATTATTAATTGTTATTTTATACCTAAAAATATAAGGCTCGGCCAAATGACTTAGATAAGGATATATATATAAATAATAAACAACTTGGGGTTCGTTTGGCATGTTATAGTAAGTTTATTAACCATATAGTGTAAGAAAACAAAAAGACACGGTAAATGTTAAATTATTTAACTTAGAGGTAAATCTAATTGATAAGGTTAAAATAATAACCTAAACTTGTCTAAATCCTATTGGATGAGAGGATGTCGACCCATCCCGACTTTATCTTCGAAATAAGACCATTTGGAACCATTATAAACCGAATTTGACCTTAATATAAAATAATATTTTGAGATTTTCCTAAGATGCCCCTCTCCTCCCTTATAAAAGGGTACCTCCTCCCTCTCCTCCTCACACCAATTTGAGCATTCAAGCTCTGCCAAACCCTGCCAAAATCTCTTCTCCACTTCCCTAGTATCATCATAGAGGTCCTGGTATTCTTCAAAGACCATCCTTACTTCTTTAAGTGGAGGTTAAGTGAAGGCGCGTCAAAAAGAGGTAATATCCATTACCGATCTTTTTCAATTTATTTCTTCTTCAACTTCTTCTTCTTTAGTTGTTTCATGATAAAGTAATAACATTAGTATTTATTATATACTGATATGTTATTATAAATATGAAACAACTCTAATTAACCTTATATCCATCCTACGGAAAAAGGAAATCACCGCGCGTGCGTACGTACGGAATACCGTCTCCACGCCGTGGTGTAATCTATTTTCTGTCACCACCTTAATTGGATGGGTATAATGGTGTAATGAGTAACTATATATGATTATTATAATGTGATATTGATACTGAAATAGTATACATACACTTAAACACAATTCCACGACCATGGGAACGATATCATCGCTCGTGCGTACGTACGGACTACCGTCTCCACGACGCGATGAGATTCATTATCAATGATTAACCATTCATGAATGATTATAAAGTATATATAATAAGTACTAATGAAATATATGACATAATAATTATACTGGATTTATGTATATTTATATGTATGTCATCTACTTAATTCCATTCAATTCAATAAGGAAACGAAAACAGCGTTCATGCGTACGTACGGACTACCGTCTCCATGAATGTTGTATTTCATTCCATTTATCGGTATATTATATATATTCTGAATATATATAAATCATGTTTTACATTCTGGATATAAGTAATCATGATCTAAGTAATCATATTATTAATTACAAGTTAAAAACACGAACGACAAATGAGACGATTTTACCCAAAACGCTACTTTAACATGAATTTACAAAATAACGGGTAATATAAAGTCATAAGTGGACCATATATGATATCATAACAATTAATATGATTCTATAATTAGTCAATGACATTATTTAAATCATTATACAGGAGGTTCGGACACTTACGAAGCAAATCGGACCTAAGGTAAGGGAAATATCACAATCTCATTTTTATCCGAGATTGTTTATACTTTGGTATTTACTGGGGTGTATTTTATCATCCACATCCATGTTTCCTCAATATGTAATATTTATATCCTTATACAATATTTTATATCCAATTTTACCCTTCGGTGAGTTTTTAGTAAAAGATATGAAAGGAATCGTTTGTCGTTTTTTGAACGAGGTACTTTTTGACTTTTCCAACAAAAGTACGAAGAATGTTTTTTTTAACTTATACGGTATGAATGGATTTTTAAAAAATTATTTCCAAGAAGCTTCCTTTACAAGTTTTCAAGTTCATTTTTAATCAACTTCTTTTAGTTTAAAATTTTATGACATGTTAAGAAAGGAAAAAATGTTTTTGAAGAAGAAAGGATATTTTCCTCAAGAATGGAGTTCAAGTGTTTTATCAAAATTATTTTCCATCTAAGATAATAAAGGGTTCTATTTTTATCCCTATTGATTTGATGGAATTATTTTTAGGAATTCCTTTATCTTATATGATTTTTTTTATGATGTCACGATGTTTAAGATTCCCATTTTTATTACATGGGTTATGCAATGATGTATGATTTATGATTTTGTGGCACACATAAGAATGGTATCAGTATGAGATGGGTGGGACCTATATCTCCCTCCAATGCATTGGGTAATGATTTTATATCTCATGAGATAGACATGGATGGAATGGTAGGTTATACCGGTTCAGTGAAACAGGACTGAAACGAGGGTGACTCGGTTCAGAAAGGGACTTTGTCCACTAAGATAGTATCGGCAATGAGTCTTGACAAACAAGAAATGATTATCTATGATTATGTGTGTATGACACAAAGTTTCATGTTTTAAGTTATGATTATTGGGATTTCATTTCACTACTAGGATTTATCCCATGTTATGAAATTATGCTCTCTTTTGCAGGTTAAGATTTCCAAAAGATATGTTCTTATGAATATGATATGATTGATTTTTCTTTTGTTTACCCTTACTGAGCATTTGAGCACACCCTTTTATGTTTTCTTTTCCCCAGGATATAAAGAAAGTTTTTAGGTAAAAAAAAGGAAGATCTTTATGGGAGATATTGAAGATCTTTCACCACGATTAGAATATTACGTTCCGAGTTTCCAAAGACACTAAACTATTACGATCCTTGTGTGTGTGTTTTTTGTTATGTACTAAGTATTCCGAAAAAGTAATGTAATGTTTATGTACATTAAGCTTCGGGTCTCTACAGACCCAACACATTACGACACGAGCTGACGACATCCATGCACCACATGTATCCGCATTCCCAAAGGCACCCCTCCCTTTCAAGAGGATTCACGACATGTCAATCCCCAGTAAGGTGCTTCTCATTACATCTACTTAAACCACATGCTCCCCCATTTTTTTGGGCTCTCATAAATTCCTTTTAGTTTCATTCTTTCGAATGTATTCCCTAGGATAGATACTTAATGCGTTAGCTACAACACTTCATGGGTTGATAAGCGCAACGCCTAGTATCCATTGTTTACGGCTAGGTCTACTAGGGTATCTAATCCCATTCTCTCCAATAGATTTTGTCTCTCAGTGTCAGTGTCAGCCTAGTAGAGTGCTTTCACCATTGGTGTTATTTTCGATCTCTAAGCATTTTGCCGTTCCTCTGAAAATTCCCTTTGCCCCTACCATATTCCAGCTTGGTAGTTTCCACCACCTGTCCAGGGTTGAGCCTTGGGATTTGACCACAGACTTAAAATTCCAGCTACAAATGCTTTATTCCCATTCATTCCGAATAACACTTGCATCCTCTATATTACCACGACTATTGGCATAGATTTAGCCGATGCATATTCCCCAAATATTGTCATTGCTTCTTCTACAGTAAAAGAAGTTCACAACCAGTGGGCCTTCTACCTACTCCACGCAGCATTGCTTGATCAGGATTTCTCCCATTGTGGAAAATTCCCCACTACTGCCTCCTATAGGAGTCTGGGAAGTGTCTTAGTCTCAGTGTGGTTGATCATCCTCTCAGACTAGCTACTGATCATTTCCTTGGTAAGCCATTGCCTCACCAACTAGCTAATCATACATGAGCCCCTCCTCAGGGGGATTCCTCATTTTTATCCTCATCCTTATTATATAGGGTATTAGTAGCCATTTCCAGCTATTGTTCCCCTACCAAGGGTAGGTTCTTACACGTTACTCACCCATCCACCACTAGAAACACCACTTCCCATCCGAATTTCTTGTGTTAAGCATGTCTCCAGCGTTCATCCTAAGCCAGGATCAAACTCTTCATGAGATTCATATTTTCATGAATTATATCTTTGTTGTTCATAGACAAAGCAGCAGATTCAGAATTGTATTTCATTTCAAGGCATAACATTCCCACTTCATATTTGACTAGAGTTCGCTCCCAGAAATATATCCATCATCCCATACACTACGTGATCGAATGAGAATAGGCTCATATAAAACATATTTGATATTATGCACCTATTTACATTTATATAGTGCATATACTAACCATTTTATTTATTTATCATGAATACCTATTTATTTGAGATGATTAATGTTTCAATTCAATTTTACTATTTTAAGCGGTTACAATTTAATTTTTTCCAAATATGTAAGGATTTATTTTACTAAATACATTTTTTAGGGATTTCTTTAATTTTTATTGAAGGAATATTGAAATATATCCTTTAAAAAATCCATCCATTTTATTTTATTTCAGATATTTAAGTATATTTTATATTTTATTTCTAGTTTTCCACTCTTTGGAATGTGAATTAGGCAATGGAATGTTTAAAATAAAAACCAGATTTATTTCTCTTTTAATCGGATATATTTTTCTTCCATTCCCATATTTTTCAAAACTATTTTTCAAAAGTCATTTTATTATTCAAATGATATATTAAGTATATTTTAAGTTATACATGACTATTTGAAAGTTTTTAAAGTAATATTTTAAATTTTTTTCAAAAGTTTCATATTCAACATTCTTTATAAAAATTTTATGTAATGTTTTTAACGTATACGGAACTAACAGACTTCTCTACCGTCATAACCATTTTAAGATATTTATCTTCACATATATGTTTTCAAGGGTCTTAGAAATAAAAATCTTTAATTAATGATTATTTTAATATTTCAATTCCATTTAATTTATTTTTCCAATGGATGTAAATTTATTACCAAAAATATATTCCCGATGAACGGATGGTCATCTCTTATCACTTATTAATTTTTTAATCGTTGAATTTATATTGAAACATTAAATTTATTATGATAATTAGCCATTACATTTCTCTTAAATATCCATATTTTTTGTATCATTAATATGATTATTTTCTAAACCATGCACCATTTTTACATACATCATTTTAATATGAAAGTTATATGATTGACTGGGGAAAATCTTGATAAATCTATACTCTTTACATGATAAAGATATTTATTGATAAAGAATATTATTTATGAATTGAATTCATCATTCAATATATGACGAATTCTTTGGACATGTAGTGACGGGTGGGAATCGTCTATAGATAGCCCCTTAATGCATCGATAGTCACATGAGTTAAATCAGTTGGAAAAATTAAATTCTTTTGTTTATACCGACCTATTTATTAAACAATCTTGTGGAAAGGTCTTGACATTATAGATATCAAAATTTATAATATCATGATGTCCAATACTATTCATTCCCATCATTGATAAATCAATTATTATTACCCATGATATTATCCATGGATTCCTTTTCTAATCAGGTTATCGATTAAATGAAATGTGTTTTCATTTATTTACATATCTATATTGATTATTCCTGATTAACTCATGATATCTTACATTGTATGTAACCCTTAGTGAGTATTTTAGCTCACCCTTATTTTTATTCCTTTCCCTAGGGTATGAAAAGAATTATTTTAATCAATTTCAAGGATGTTGATCATTTTCTTTTCTTATGTTTTATATTGTATTCCCAAAGTAAAATGGGTATCATATGTGTATCTAGTTATCTAAGACTAATAAATTAGTCAATACTTTAGTATTATATCCTATGTATTTATTCCAATGAAATAATGTAGAAATATGATCTAGGTTACTGGATTCCATATTCTTACAGTTGGTTTCAGAGGAAGTTTTGTATAAATATTGGGAACTAGATTTAGGAATACATAGATTAGAGAACATACCCCTATGATAAATTTTGCAGATAATTTTAAGTATATAATAACATCTTAAATTTTGTTAAGGTAGAGATTATGTAATTTTCATATAAATACATCCCTATTTAGATACTACAAGTGGACATAGTTTTGGCACAAATTCATCTAATGGTAATAACCATGAAAATAGTTGTTTGAGTATATCTCAGCCATCATTATGGTGCATGGTGATTGTGCCTATAATTTGAACCTGGTTTGACACTCCCATTGGATATTATTTTTTTAAATCAAATTTTCTTCATAAACCATTATGAAGGATTTGAAAATATTTTTAATTTTTAATGACATTTTCAAAGAAACCAATTTTATGATTCTAATATTAACAATGCATAAACATTACATATATGTTAAGTGTTACTCTAGATTTAGAATTATACATTATGATTTAAAATTCATAATGTTACAAACTAATTTAGTATATTACATTGTTTATAAATGGATCTAAGTAGGAATAATGGTATCAATACTCATGGCCAATTTAGAAATTTCCCTACTAAGCAAGACAATAAAACATGTGTTAGAGTTTAATAGATGTAACATCCAAGATTTTGAGGTATTCTCTTTTGATTTTTTAGATTAATTATTTGGTTTTAGAGGGTTAATAAGATTTTTGGGTAGTTACTTAAAAACATAGGATAAGTACTGTTTGTAAGACTATTTTACATAATAAATTTTTAGTTTATGATATAAATCTATCATTGGGAAAATTCCATGAAAATGGTTTACTTCACAAGAATCTTGAGAGCTGTAAAATAAATTTTATTATGTAAATTATTTTTATGTCGTAAGACCAAATTTTCACTGTAAAATAATCGACTGGTATTTTTAACCTAATAAAATATGTTTTTGGTGAACATTTTTCATGGGTAGTTTACACTATAAAACATAGTTTTACACCATAAACCCTTCATCCCAGTAGTTTTTTATCCACCAAATGTTTATATACTCTTTCATATTTTATGAAGGACTCTCCCTTAAATCCTATGCTCTCCTTCAAGATGATTTTGGGTGTCTCATATCATTAAGATTTTCTTCATTCAGAACTCAATCCCCAAAGTGGTTTCATTACTCTTATTAAGTTAAGTTGTCTTTCTCCTTCTTTGTTGTCATTGGTCATGGAAGTGGCATTGCATTGTTTTTGTGGATCTTTTTATATCATTGTAATATTATTCTTGATCCCTTCTCAATCTGGTGTATGATCTTCTTCTAGGGTCTGATCCTTTGTTTGTTATGGTGTGATGAGTGTTTAGATGTTGAGGTTGTGTGACCTAACCACTCTATCAACCATTTTCCTATGGTATTTTATGATAAATTTTTAGAATGAATAGTTGGGCCTTTTTATATTCTATGTTCCTTTTAGTGGTTGTGGATCCTATCTCTTTTGGGTGTGCGGCCCAAGTTTGAGGTAGGTGGTTCCATCTCTAGACTATATTCTTTGAACCTTGAATGGTATATTTTTTTATGTTGTCTTTTAAATAAATTGGCATGATAATTTTTTTGTGTGTATAAATAGGTTTTCGAGAAAAGATGTTATCCCCTTGTTTTGGTAAAAGAAAAGGGTATCATCAAATCATTATGAAATAGATTTATGAAATAGTTTTCAAATTTTGTTTTGATGAAATGATTTGGAAAATATAGAACATGATAAGCCTTGGGTACTTAGGTAGAAGGTGTAGAAATAGGCCTTATGTTTTGATACTATCGAGGGGTTAACACAAGGGGTGTTCATCTTCTCCCAAGGCTTTCGGTTCTATGGACTTGTTAGAAACTGTTGGAAGGTTCCCTTTATGGGGTGTTCTTATTCTCTCTAGATTCGATTCATATGTCTCGGGGTTTGATGTGTTCAATTTTCTATATTTGGGTTATAGTGTTATAGAAAGAAAAACATATAGTGATTGTTGGTGTGATGTTACCTATGATCTTTATTTGTAATGATTGTACTTGATTGCATGATTTAATATATGGGATATTCTTTGATTCTATTTTACCTGGAATTTGGAACTCTAGGAAAGGGTAATATCTTACCATGATCTAGATATAAAAACTATTTAACTAATTATAATTCCATTATTTTTTTTATAAGTTTATAAGGTTCAAATTATTATATAGTGACTTCTTATGGATCACCTAGGTGGGGTCCTAATGATCCATTTTAACTCACACCCTTCATAACCCTTCAGTAGTGTGTAGACTTAGTTATGTATTTTGATGTAGGGAAAGGCAAGGCACCACAGTGAGGTGGAAAGGTTTTTGTTAGCCGAGTTTTGGGTTGTTGGTGGTGAGATGGTAGGATTTTTTCCACATTATCATATGGAGTAATCAGTTAATATTTTTATTTTTCCTTTTTACTGGACTTATACTTTGGGTTTTTTTTTACTTCTTAAGCTATATTATTTCCACTATATTTTTCTTATAATGGTATATATTTTTACTATTTTTTTCGTTAGTTGTTTCTATCTGATATATATATATATACACCATTTTTTATACTTTATTTTTGAAAAAAAAACATTCCCTCTAGTTGTTTTTAATGTCGGGGTTCTAGTATCCAACCCATGGGGATCAGGAATCCCCTTTAGGTCTTGCTACATTTAAAGTTCAGAGCCCTAGATAGATGTGTTATCTAGTTTGAGATGTGACAATTTGGTATCAAATCGTGGTTTTGATCAGTCTTGGGAAGTAGTTAGATGGAAGTTTGTATTGTTGGGACTCCATAGGTAGGTTGTGGTGAGTTCTTGGCTAGCTCTTGTTGTGATGTGACTCAAGTTGACATGGTATTTTGGGTCATGTGTATCTTATGTTGAGTTCTTGATCTTAATCTTAGTTTATTGTTATGTTTTTCTGGTTTTGATTTAGATTTTTCTTTCTTCTTATCATTTATTCTATTTTCAACTTGTACTGATATGCCTCTAATTTTACTTCCATAGGTTCCATAGGAGAGTGTAGTGGATGATCCTCAAGGGAATATAACTTTGGATTAGAATATTATAGAGGTTATCATGTGTGTAATTCATGTTATAGACTAAAATATACCACATGTTCATAATGCAGTTGTGAGGTACATCCAAGATATGGGGGAGAAAGGGATCGATATCATAACTTTTTACATGAGAAACAACCATCAATTAGGGGTATGAATGAGCCCCAAGAAGTGGAGTACTTTTTAGGAAATATTAATCAGTTATTCAACTTCCTAGATACAACTTAGAATATCAAGGTGAAGTGTGTGGTGTTCAAAATCGAGGTTCCCATCAAGAGATGGTGGGATTCCATGGTACATAATGATAGGAATGTGGTCTTAGACTAGAAGGGTTTCAATCCCATATTCTTCCAAATGTTCTATCCAAAGTCATTATTGATGTAAAATCATCTAAATTTCTTCTACTTATAGTAGGGAGAGAATTTAGTGTCAGGGTAAACCAATTGATTCATAAATCTTGTTTATTTTCCTCCAGAGGAGGTGGATAATGATCAGTTAAAGGATCATAAGTACCTATAGTGTTTTGATTTGATATCAGATCACAAGTATTTATATTGAATCTTTCTACCTATGAGAAGATGATCAATAGGGATATGATGGAATAAATGGATACAGTGGGAAAGATTGGTCATTATTCCCCTTCTCTTCCACCCAGTAGAGACTTTAATGGAATGCAGGGAAAGAAAAATAAGTGGAATGACCATCACAATGGTAGTGGAGATGGTTTTTAGTAGAGGACATTCTCCTCACCCTTAGTTACTACCAATAGTGTCCCCCTAACATGTTATCAGTGTGGTGTGGCCAAGAACATTTGAAATTCTTGTTTCGTTCTTGTGAAGATGTACAATAGTTATGGCTGATATGCCCATCTATAGTAATTATATTAGGATATATATATCTCCTTATGTCCAGGGATCTTCAGCTCTAAATTCCACTACAACATAGTTAGAATATTTAATTCCTACAAGGATTTAGCAGTTGGCCTCATGATGGAATAACCTTCACACAATGAATGAGTCTTTGATAGAGGCAGACATATATCTAGTGATAGTGAGACATACCATCTTTATTTAATCTTATATAGTGACTTTTTTATTTGATATTGGTTCCCCCCACTCGTTTATTCCACTATTTTGTTGATATTATTAAATTTTAAATATATCTTAGGTCCTTTTTTATGGAGCTAGTGACACCTCTTAAGAAGTGGAAATAGAAATGGTTTTTTTTCTTTTGGTTTTCTATTGATAGTTGAGGTACAGTTAGTATGGGATTTCTTCATTCTTGATATGGATCTATTTGATTTCGTAATTTGGATGGATTGGATTATCAATCATCATGGTAAATTTGATTATTATCATTGGTTTTTCTTTATCATGGATACTGATGGGATCTCTTAGGTGTTTCAGAGAGATTTGGATATGAGGTATGGTTGTGCAGAACCTTTTCACCCAGATATCAAGAGTTTTTTTATATTTTTGTCATTGATAAAAATGTTTTTTTATATGTTGGTGATCTTCCCTTGGTTATTAGGGATTTCCCCAATTTTTTCAAGATAAATTTTTTGGCCTTCCTCCAAAGAGTTCGTTAGAGTTCATGATTGATTTGGTGTGGGTATACAACTGATCTCGATACCCTCTTAATATATAGCATGAGTGAAGATGAAACAGAACAAGATGAAGTTTTATGGTCAAATGTATAAGGGTGTTGTTCACTCTAGTTTTTCTTCTTGGGTAGCCCCAATTCTCTTTTCCAAGAAGTATGACGGTTCACTTAAATTGTGTATGGACTATCGAAAGTTGTACTGAGTGACAGTTAGGAATAAGTACCATTTTCTCCATGTGGATTATTTTTTAAAAAAGTTAAAGGGGGAAGTGGTTTTGAAAGATCAATATTCAGTCGTGATATCATCAGTACAAGGTTCAAGAGTATGATATTCTGAAGATGGATTTTAGGGGAATGTATGAAAACTATAAATATCATGTAATTATTTATGGGTCAGACTAATTATCCTATAGTTTTTATGGATTTTATGAGTCTTATATTCTATCATTATCTTGACCCCTTTTTAGTAGTTTTCATTGATTATATTTTTCTTTATTTTTGGTCTGAGAATGAGAATGATAACCATATGATTTTGATTTTAGAAATCCTGAGGAGGGACTGTTTGTTTGGAAATCATTAAAAAATCATTTTATGGATCCTAGAAGTAATTTTATTAGAGAACATAATTTAGGAACATGGCCTATTAGTTTGTCTTAAGAAGGTGAAAGATTCCTTTTCATGGGAGGATCCACAAAATGAATTTTAGATTTAGATATTCCTTGGTATTTTTGGATACTATCAATAGTTCATCAAGGATTTTTTAAAGTTGGTTTCACCTTTGACTGATCTTACTAGGAAAGGGTTAAAATTCACATGGGATGTAAAATGTCAATCTTATTTTGATGAAATGAAATTGCTTCATACATCGGTTCCAATTCTGATCTTATATGATCTTGGAAATGGGTATGTGGTATACATTTACACTTTTGGTGCTAGTTTGGGATATGTGTTTATTAAAGGTGATCATATTATAGCATATGGATCTCTAAAACTCCAGAAACATGAGAAAAATAACCCCACTGATGATTTATATCTTGTCACAGTTATGAATGTGCTTAAATGTTGGCAACACCATCTCTTTGGGGAGAGGTTCAGAGTATTTTCTGACCATAAGATTTTGAGCTATATCTTTTTTAGGAATACTTGAATCTCATATAGTGGTTATGGATGGAACACCTTTAGGTGTTTAACTTCGATATTGCCTAAACCCTGGGGAAGGGGAATTTCATTTTAGATTATCTTAATAGGAAAGTGTCATCACATGCTATTTTAGAATCAAAGTAATAGTGTAACCTAATGAGAATCTTCACTTAGTTTCATCTGGAAGCTCAAGAGGATAGTTTAAGAATGATTATAAAAAATTTTCATTTATCTTCATCTATATTTGATACTATTATGCAGATTCAGCTATAGGATGATGAGTTCAGGGGAATTCGAGGACACTTTTATAATAGGGATACTATTTCTAGTTATTCTCTCTCTTCATGTGGTATTCTCCACATTGGGGATCATTTTTTCATCCCAACATCTTCGAGAAGATTATTTATGTTTTATATCATAGTTATTCATGGTTCATTAATTTTGGAACTATGAAGATGTATTATGACCTGAGATGGAGATTCTTGTGGTTGGGTATGGATCGTGAAATTGTAGATTATGTGTCTCGTTGTTACACCTACCAATAGATAAAAGTATAGAATCAATATCTTTCTGCTTTTAACCAACCTCTTTTAATGCTAATTTTAAAATAGAATGAGGTTTCTGTGGAATTTTTGTTGGATTACCACAGTCTCCATGTTGAGATAATTACATTAGGGTGGTGATTGATTAGTTGATAAAGTCAGCTCATTTTATTTTGATTAGGGACCCCAGTAAAGTTTAATATCTATGTATTATGCATGTATATGAGGTTTTGAGATTACATGGGGTTACCTATTCCATTTTTTGGATAGAGATCCTAGGTTTACCTCCCAATTCTATAAGAGTCTTCATGACGTGATGGGGACTTCGGTCAGGTTGAGTATAGAATAACATCCATAGATAGATAGTCAGACAGAGCATGCTATTAAGATCATGGAGGATATACTCCATGCTTGTGTCTTTGATTTTTCTGGATTGTAGGAAATCTATCTAGGACTGGTTGATTATTCTTATAACAATAGCTATCAGTTTTCAATTATAATATATCCCTTCAAGGATTTGTATAGTTTTCCATGAAGATCACCTCTTTATTAGGGAAAGGTGGGAAAGTATTCCCTTATGGGACCGATCCACATTTAGGATATGTTAGTGAGGATTCAAGATATACATTATAATTGCATTATAGTTTAGGTTTGGCATAAATTTTTGGGGATATTCAATCCAATCCTTTGGAAAAAAAATTTGGGTGACTGGGTTTTATTGAAGGTTTCTCCTTGGTTGGGTCACTATTGGATTGCGAAATAGGGAAATCTATCTCTATTATATTTTAGACCATTTGAGGTCACTGATTATCTTAGGAAGGCTTCTTATCAATTGGTATTATTGGCTCAGTTTATAGGTATTCATGATTTTTTCCACATATCTCATCTTAGTAAGTACCATCATAATCCCTCTAATGTTATAATTTTTGAAGATAACAAGTTATAGCCTAATGTTTTAGTTATATATTATTAAATAGAGATCATTTATTCTCACATGAAATTATTTCATGAGAAGTATATTATATTGGTAAGTGTTTTATAGTGACACAAATTAGATTCTCATAAGACTTGGGAGTGTGAAATATCAGTAACGGAGTAATAGACTCACCTCTTTATGTAGAACCTTTCTTTCACATGAATTCATGGGGATAGAAATTATTATGGTGGGGATATTGTAACATCGTATATTTTAAGTAATTCACAATCTATTTTTAAGAGTGTGTTTTAAGATTCACTGGTTTTAAAAGTTATTTTGGGATTTACTGCAAAACCTGGGTAGGGTACTACCTGTATGGCCATATTAAATCATAAATGTGTAGTTTATGGCATAAATTTTTTGTTGGGAAAAAGCTGTAGAAACATTATACAGCTTAAGAATCTTTCAATCTGCAAAATTCCTTTTACGATGTAAATTATTTTTACACCATAAGACCCTCTTTTTCACTGTAAAATCATTAGTTAGGATTTTTAACCTAAGGTAACATGTTTTTTGATGTTTAGGTTTCATGGGGGTTTTATATAGATTAAACCATAAACCCCTTATCTTAGTAGGTTTTTATATAAAGAATGTGTAAATCCTCCTTCATTATTTATATTGGTATATCCCTCAAACCCTAAGATCTCATTCTAGGAAATTTTAGGTGCCTCTTGTCCTTCTAGGTTCTTTCAATCAACACTTAATCTCATGAGTGTTTGTGTTTCTCCTCTTTAGGTAAGAATCCTTTATGATTCTTTATTTCTGTTAGTTGTGATAGTGTTGTTGTTCTATTTTTTATATACTTTTACCTCGTAGTGATGTTCTACATGATCCTTTCAAGATCTGTTGTCCAATCATCTTCTAAGGGTCGGTCCTTTGTTTGTTGTGGTGTGCCAGGTGTGTGGTTCTCACGATATGTGTGACCTAACCTCTCTTCCAACCTTTTTTGTTATGCAATTTTTGAGTTTATGTGTGAGAATCATTGATAGGTCCTATTTTTTGTTGTTTTTTGTTCCTTCTTGTGGTTTTGGATCTCATATCTTTTGGGTATGTGAACTGACTTTGGGGTGGGTGGTTCTATCCCTATCCTATGTTGGATAAACCTTGAATTCTCTAGTTTAATAAATTATTTATTAAAAAAATTGGCATGATTATTGATTTTTGTTTGTAAACAGGTTTTGGAGAAAATATGGCTTTCCCCTTATTTTGGTAAAAGAAAATTTTATTTTTTAAAAAATGTGAAACTGATTTATGAAATGGTTTTAAAAGAATGTTTTTGAAGAAATAATTTGGAAAATATAGCACATGGGAAGCCTTGGCTACTAATGTTTAAGGTGTGTAAATAGTCTTCATCCATTGATATTGTTGGGGGTTTACTCATGGTGTGTTTCTATGCTCCCTGGGCCTGCTGTTCTAGGGAATTTTTAGACACTTTTGGTAGGTTCACATTATGGGGTGTTCCTATGATCTCTAGATTCAATATATATGTCTAGGGGATTAATGTGAGTGTTTATCAATGTCTAGGTACAAGTTTTCTACCTACCCAGACCTATAGTGATCATTTTCATTATGTTACCTATTCTTTTGATTTGTACTATTTTTATTTTATCACCTTATTTAATATATGTGATACAATTTGAAATTGGTTTACATTTAATTTTGGACATTGGAAAAGGGGGTTGTTTTACAATTTTTTTATATAAAAATTGTTTAACAGATTATCATTCCCTAATTTATTTAAAGTTGACCATGCTTGGATTGTTATAAAAAGGATTATTATTAAACACCTGGGTGGGGTCATAATGGGCCTATTTATCTCACACCATGAACACCCATTCATTGATTTGTAGACCTACTTATGTATTTTAATATAGGTAAAGGCATGGTAACATAGTGACTCAGTGAATTTTCTATCAGCTGAGTTTTGGGTAGCTGGTAGTGAGATGGTATGGGTTTTCTAATGATAAAACATGGATTAGTTATATTTTTTATCAATTATCATTTTCTATCAAACTTTTACTTTGGGTTGCTTTTACTACCTGAGCTATATCGTTTATTTTGTATTCTTCTAATTATGGAAAGTAATTTTTTTCCAATTTTTCTATTTTGATATTTCTCTCTACTATATATATATATATATATATTCCCTATTGTCTACTTTAGGTATGAAAAAATCATCCCCTCTTGTTTTTGTTGATGTCTGTGTGTTAGTCACCATGTTGTGGGGATCAGGAACACCCTTCAGGTCTTGTTTCATTTTTGTTTCTTAACCCTAGACAGATTGGTTATCTAGGCTAGGATATGATAGTAGATCGTGGCCATATTAGGGTATCTTACACAGGTTATAAAAATTAACATTCCTTAAATAGAGCAACAAGTTATTCCACATTGGTATTCTCCTATGTTGGATTTCTTCATGCAATAGAAGCCCATATTATTTAGTGGAACTACTAATCTAGTGGTAGTTATGAAATAGATTACATCACTTGAAAAGATATTTATGGACATGGGATACGATGAAAGGGAAAAGAATATAATTGAAGTATATTATCTCAAATGTGACACAGATCAATGGATTTCTTTATCCAAAATACTATGTAGGGAGAAAAAATAGAATACATGGAATGGAGAGCTTTTAATGAAACATTGTTCAATAAATATTTCCCTCATGAGTAATGAACTTAAATGAAGAAAAATATCCTTAACTAAAAGAAAAAGGAAGGAGATGTGTTACATAGTATGAGGTTACCCTGACAATTCTAGATAAAAATGATATGGATTGCATAAGTAATTCATAAATCAAGATTAACTATTTATTCTAATGGCTTAAGCTAGGTCTCTGAATAGAACCAGTTTCTCAAGGTTTTTTATTGTATGATTAAATATTTTTATGTCCTATAAAAACAAAGAATAAATTTTCAAGATCTTATATATTAAAAGAAAATTAAGTGAAGAAGAGTTATTATAAATACCAAGAAAATTTAACAAATCAAATAAGAAAAAGAAGATGAATCAATTTCTATCCTGTGAATTTTTTTTAATGAAATATACTAGAAAATTATTGAAGGTAATGAGAGTTTGTTACATGTATGGAGATAATGATAATCTAGATCATGAATGTAATGGAAATAAATATATCATTATTTTCTAGTTCATTAACTATAATTAATTGGGTAATTATTCAAATCAATGTTCAAAGTTTCATGGGAATCTATCGCAAAAGATTCCAATACAAGAAGGCTAAGTTTATGCAGTCACAATATATAAGGTTTAGGTTCTCATAGATATGGTGGTAGGTACTTTAATCATAGCCTCAAATTTATCTAATGATTTATTTGATTCTATATCCTCACAATATTTTACATCTTCCATGTTTCTGAATAAAATTAGATATTTCCATATCACCTTAAGAAAAGAGTTGTCAGTAAAAACACCTAGTGGAAGTATCACTACAACAACGATGTGTCAATAAAATCTTCATTATGACACATAAACATGCTCTATATCCTAAATTTGTTATTATACCTATTTTTAACATTGATATAATCCTTGGTATGGAGTGGATTTTAAAAAATGTTGCAAATATTTATTATAAAGAGAATGGAAATATGATTCATAATGAAGATGTGGATTTTATTATCATTATATAGAAGACTTAATCATATACATAATGTCTAGATCCACACTCATTATCTCTTCTTAATGAGATTATTAGGGAATATGAGCATATGAAATATATGGATTGAAAAAATTAATCTTCAAATTTGGATGTTCCTATTGTATAGAAATACATTGATAAATTTCCTAAGGAATTACCCAGACATCCACTAGAGTGTGAAGTTGATTTTTCAATTGAGTTAATCCATAACAATATCAAAGTATCCTTATAGAACGACCACATTAGAATTAATATAATTAAAGAAACAACTAGAGTAGTTGTGTAAAAAAAGGATTTTTAAACCCTAGTGTTTCACCTTGGGGATCCCTTGTTCTTTTTATTAACAATAAAAATGGATCCATGTAGATGTGGCTTGATTATATATAAATCAATGCTATTATGATAAATAAAAAGTACCATCTACCTCACACTAATGACTTATTCAATTAACTTTATAGAGCTCAATCTTTTTCAAAGATTGACTTTCATTTTGGGTATCATTAATTGTGAGTAAATAGGGGAGATATATCTATTACATCATTTAGTATGAGTTATAGGCATTAAAATTTTATAATGATTCCATTTTGATTGACTAACGCACCCTCTATTTTTATGGATCTAATAAATAGAGTATTCAAGGAATATCCTGTTGATTTTTGTGGTATTTATTGATGACATATTAATGTATTGTATAATATATAAGGACCATGAGAATTATTTGTGAGTAATTCTTGAGACTCATAAAATAAAAGTGTTATTTTTGAAATTTATAAAGTTTGAATTCTGGATTCATAATGTTTCTTCCCTTGGTCATATTGTCTCCAAGGATGGAATTGCAATTGATACAAAAAAGACAGAGGTAGTCATAGAATGGAATGTACCAACAAACATAACAAAGGTATATAATTTTATTGAATAGGCAGATTTGTATTGTTTATTTTTTCAAAAAAAATCTATTGGCTAACCCATTAACCAATATGAATCATAAAAAGGGATGAGTTCATATGGAGAAAGTAATGTAAACAATGTTTTGAAGAATTGAAGAGGGTATTGGTCAATGGTTTTATTTTTAAATCTTAACATTAATAAATAATGGATTTTTGATATATAGTGATGCATTAAATAAGGGGATCATTTTTTCCTTATATGGAATGATAAATTTATTTTAATATACATCAATATAGTTAATGAGTCTTGAGAATAACTATCCAAATCATGATCTTAAGTTGGAGGATGTAATCTTTTATTTTAATATATTGATACATTATCTCTATGGGGAAATATCTGAGTTATACACGGACCATAAGAGCCTAAAATACATCTTTTCATAGAAAAATATCCTCATGAGACAAGGGAGATGGGTTGAACTACTAAATAATTTTGATTGATCAATACACCACAACTAGAGGAAGGATAATAATTTAGTTGATGCATTCAGCAAGAAAGATCATGAATCCTAGACCAAAATAAGGATTGATAGGGATCTTATGTTCATGAATCTAGTAAATATAGATATGTGACTTTTTAAAGAAGGGGATACATCACTCCTTTTTCAAATGATTATGAAACCATATTTATTGGAAAAGATAAAAAATTATCAACTGATGATGTGAATATTAAAAAGAAAATTAAATATGTGAATGATATAAATTTAGCAGACATCATTTATGAAAATTAAATTCTTAAATTTGGTAAGAGACTATGTTTTCCATCTATACTAGATATAAATAGGGAATTTTTGGATGAGGCTCATAGCTATAATATCTATATAAACCCTGGTGGCATGAATCTGTATAGGTATTTGAGGGAAAAATTTTGGGGGTATAATATGATGTGGTAAATTGTTGATTATGTTTTGAGATTCTTGGTTTATCAGTATGTAAAGGGTAAGAGATAGCATCCTAGAGAAGTCATGTTACTACTAACTATACCTATGTGGAAATTGGATGGCATTAATATGGACTTTTTCACTACATTGCCAAAGAATCCTAGAAAGAATAATTAAATATGGGTTATTATTGATTTCATAACAAAATCTATACATTTATATTCTATAAGTGAAGATTTTATTATTAATCGCCTTGCATAACTCTATATTAATGAATTATTAAGACTTAATGGTGCACCTATTTCATTTTTTTCAAGATCCCTAAATTACATCAAAATTTGGGAAAACTCTCTAAATTTCTCTTGACACTAAGCTTCACTTGAGCACTTCATATCATCCTCAGACTGATGGACATTCTGAAATTAATATTTAGACATTATAATACATGATGAGATTGTGATAACTTTATTATAATGTTATATGGTATCAGTATTTACCTTTGGTAGAGTTTACCTATAAAAATAACTTCCATTCAAGTATTCAAATAGTTTCATGTGAAGCATTACATTAAAAGAGATGTCATACTCCAATTTGTTGAGATTAATTTGGTGAAAGGAATCTTGTAAGACCAAAACTTGTTGATGAGACAATTAAAAAGGTAATGACTATTAAAACTCTTATTAAAGTAGCTAAAATGATGTGAAATAGCTATTTCGATAACCAAAGGAAATATTTGGAATTCCAAGTTAGAGATTACATTTTTCTAAAAGTATCTCTATGTAATGGTGTTATATGATTCAGTGAGAAAAGAAAATTGATCCCAATGTACAACAGATTTTTGAAATTCTAAAAAGAATTGGATTTTTGTATTTTTGATTGTAAATTACACCAAGTCTCTCTATATTACATTATGTGTTTCATGTCTCATTATTAAGGAAGTATATGACAGACCCAATACATGTGCTCGCCTCTAAAGAAATTGAATTAGATCATGTTATATATTACTATGAAGAGATTATCCATATTCTTGAAACTAGAGAACAAGTGTTAAGGAATTGAATGAATCAAATGGTAAAGGTACATTAGAGAAATCCTAAAATAGAGAAAGAAACACGGAAACTATAGAAATTTATGAATAATAACCTCCCTGGTTTGTTAAGAAAGTAATAATAATGAGAATTTCAAGGATGAAATTTTTATAGGAGAGAAGAATGTAACACCCAAGCTTCAATTATAGTAAGTGAAAATTATATTTTAACAAAATTTTAATAAAATGAACATTTTATTATTCTATGGCCTAAAAATTCTAATTTTATAAGATGAATATTGATTTTGAACTTCCTTGACCAAAATAATCCAAGAATAAATTTTTGAAATTTCCCCTTATAACTAAGTTTTTATAAATAATTGAAAATATATTATTACACCTTTCAAAATTTTATTTAAAATTACTTTTTTAATATTTAAAATTAAAAATTTATTTACCGTCAATTTTATATAAATATTTATAAGATCATTTAGAGGTAAAAAGTGATATTTTTACTAAAACGCTTTTTTCTGAAAAGTAATAATGTCAGCCCATTTTAATTAATTAAAATACAATTTAATAAAGAATTTTTTAAATAAAATTAATATATTATATAACTAAATATATGAACTAAAATTCATATAATGATTATTAGTAGTCATACAGTTAACGTAAGATCATTTAATGTTTGGAAATTCAATTTTTTGAAAAATTGTTTTCCAACACGTTCTATGAGTTTATTTTTAAATTGAATTCTTTTAATTATATGAATATATTTTGATAAAATGGATTAAATATTTTTAATAATCATAATTAATATTTTTTTGTAATGTAAACTTAATTTTTGGTCATAATGTATAGTAAAAACAATAAAAAATTAATTACCACACTTAAGGTTAAAATGGGTTTACCATGGGTTAACTTAAAAAGATAGGGGTAAAATGACCAAGAAACTTTATAAAATCCCATTTATTGGTTTTATTTTAATATTAACCATACCAACATAAAATATCATTCATTTTATAGCCATATTCCTAATAAATTGGTTTTCTATTATTTTAAAACTTTAAAAAAAAATTAAGTGTGTCACTCACATCAATTATAAAATGGAACCTCATTCCCTCACATATTCACACATCTCAAGAATTTTATATAAAAAAATACCCCACAAAAATATCCCTCCAATATCCATATCCATGCTATATAGGTGCTTTTATTTCAAAAATATCATCCTTATGGTCCGTAATAAGAGATCCAAAGGCGGTTTTTCTAAGAAAATGTAATCATCTTCACCAAAATCTATCTTTTTTACTTCTTCTTTTAAGACATTAAATTATGTATTAACAATCAGAATATAATATGACCATTATATATCATATAATAATTTTTTATTATTTTTATTTTGTAATATTTCTCCATCTCTTTGTTCGTTAAATGGGAAACAAAATCATCACTCATTTGTACAGTGGACTACTGCCTCGCGAACCAGTATAATTTGTTTCCATCACTAACTCACATGGATAGTGATAATAATGGAAATAATAAATATATAATATAATTATATCATGATATTGATTCTATAAAATTAATCTATCATCCATTTCCTTACACATTCACCCATTAAGTAAATGATAGTATCGCTCATGTGTATGTACAGTCTATCATCTTCGAGAAGCGATGTGATTAATTTTCTATACAAAATTAAATAATGATAATAAAAATGTATCTAATGAGTAAATATAATATTTATAACACTACTATAATTATGCATATTATGAAACTATATCATATCATAAGAACCCAAATTTCTTTGAGAAAATTTGTATGATAAAATGAAGAAGTTAACACCAGAAACCATAGTAATAATGAAATATTATTAAATAACATGTGATAATTTATTATAAGAGGATAATATATGATATTATAAATATTAATAAGATTATATTATAAATTAATAGCATGCTTAAAACCATTATACATTATGTTAAATCATGTTTAGCTAATAGGAAGCATAGTGTAAGGGTTTTCATCTCAATTTTCATTCAACTATGTTATATTTGATATTATGAACCTACTAATTTTATATGGTGTATATACTACCCCTTTGATTTATTTAAAATTAATAAATACTTATTTATAATGATTAATGTTTTACTTCATGTTTTATTTTCTCATGGGGTTACAATTTGATGGTTACCAAAGATGTAAAGATTTATTATATAATCATATATTTTTGGGATTGCCTTAATTTTCATTAATAAAATATTATAATAAATAATTCAAAAAATACACCCATTTTATTATCCTAGGGATATTTAAGGTGTTTTCCCCTTGTTTTCTATAACGTCTCTGACTTGGAAGCCACTAAAAGACTGCCCTAAGCCGATCTGCCACATGACCTCAAGTGCACCTCCTCGTACACTAGAGGTTATTGACTATTAGTGGGGGTCTAATACATAATTTGGGGTGACTATACCCTCTTTACCAGAGTATTACACATCAAACAATATGTGAAATAAAGGAAACAATAACCAATAAACTAGAAACATTCATTGCCAAATAGTTCCTAAACCGGGTAAAAAATAACCAAACTATAAACATGTTATGTCATGATAACAGTGCCAAAGTGAAGAAAACCCAAAATAAAGATAAAAAATGAACCCCCAAAACAATTCCCAAATCCATGTCTATATCCCACCTCTATACTCATCCCATGCCCAACGGATCCCTCTAGTATAGGTCCTTTACCTTTTTCTTGACCTGTAACCCTGAAATCCACTCGAGTACCTAATGGCGGCCCAAGTAGAGTGAGATTACAACTCAGTAGGCCACCACCAATGGTGTCTACAAAATATCCAGTCTAACAAATAGTCCATTAAACTACTAACTAAATGATAAGTTAAATAAAGATGATTCATGGGTACCATTATTTAATAATTTTCACATCAACCATTTTAATCCCTTAATCCATTTATGTTACTTTTTCCATGGGTTGGGTACTTATATCTTTTCCATAATATCCTAATTGGTTAATTTCCATGTGTATGGGAATGATCCCAGTTACCTATCTAACTGGGGATATAAATTTCATAAATAAATATAGTACACTAACCTTGGAGCCTCAGTCTAGGTATTCTCATCCAATGAAACCATTAGGGGCCTGGAGCATCAGTCCGACTCCCTAACCTATGCATTCAAGGGTGGGTTTTAGAGCCTCATTACAACACAAACCATGGGAGGAGACTCATACCAATACCCCGCATACCACTCATCCATGTTCACATTATTCGTTAACCATTTTCCCCATATACCATATCACAAAACTTACACAAAACAATACACATACAATTTTCATATCATAATTATTCAACAATAGAATTAATATCAAGCCTTAACCCATTATCATAATAAAAAACATACATACTTTATCTTGTTTAACATACTCATCAATTTCCTATACATTAACTCATTTAACCCAATTATAAAAACACAATAATTTACCCATTTAACATGTTTATAATTTACACATTCATTAAACCACTTATGCATTTACTGTAAAAATCGTAAGTCATTTAGTAAAATCAATTTATTTCACCCAACCCACTTTGTATTAAGACAAAAAATCCCTTATGAAATTTTCAATGACTATAAAAAACTACCATTATGTGACAACCAGGTCCCAGTGATAGCACAAAAACCCCACCTTAACATCAATTCTTAACCAATTACCATAATAAAAAATGTACATACTTTAGCCTGTTTAACATACTCATCAATTTCCCATACATTAACTCATTTAACCTAATTATAAAAACACAATAATTTACCCATTTTACATGTTTATCAATTCCACATTCATTAAAAAACTTATGAATTTCATGTAAAAATCATAGGTCCCTTATGAAATTGTCAACGACTATAAAAAACTACCATTATGTGACAACTGGGTCCCGGTGACAGCATAAACACCCCACCTTAACATCTGGCCTTAACCCATTACCATAATCAAAAACTTACATAATTTATCATGTTTAACATACTCATCAATTTCCCATACATTAACTCATTTAACCCGATTATAAAAACACAATAATTTACCCACTTAACATGTTTATCATTTCCACATTCATTAAACCACTTATGAATTTCATGTAAAAAACATAGGTCATTTAGTAAAATCAATTTATTTCACCCAACCCACTTCATATTAAGAAAAACAATCCCTTATGAAATTTCCAATGACTAGAAAAAACTACTATTATGTGACAACCGGGTCCTGGTGACAGCACAGACACCCTGCCTTAACATGGTCGTCAGGTCCTGGCCCGCCTCGTACCACCAGTTGCTCTGCAGACACATAGTCCCCACCCTAGGACCCCCCCCCCCCCCATGCCCGAATAGGTCATCTGACTAATGACTATCCCCACATGCTAACACATGTCATTTCCAGTGTGTTTTTTCCTCAATCACACACATCCTGCAAAACTTTCCCAGAATTTCACTCATCCTGATCACTACTCCAGGCCAATCATGCTTAATTGTGGAGTTCTAATCAGGTAGGCTCTCGAAAATAAAGGTGCACCTTGTTGACATGAGTCATATCATTTTTTCATTTAACCCTTTATAATTTTGGGGTGTTACACATTATTTCTTCCTTATAAATCAAAACTAATCATTCAAACATATTTATCATGGGATATATTTCAACACAAGGCAACTCTAGGATAAACATTAAAATTTTCCATGTTTGGGAATATTGGGTCATCCCATGGGTAGCTCTAAATCAGTCTAATAAATCTCAATGCATCCTAAAAGGATCATGAGGGGTATAAATCATATCTTTTCCAACCATTTTACCAAATATTACAAGAGGTATCAAATTCCCATCAACGGGAAATCAATATCACAGCCACACATTAAAAAATCTATAATAAGACTATAGGATATAACTTATAGACCACATCCCTCAAAACTGAAGATGAATGAACCCTTAACCTTAGCCTTAGATACATATTAAAGAACCCATTGAATCCCTAACCTATTATCCACTAGAAAAAAAGCGTTTTATAGTTTCATATGAAGATGAATAAAACCAGAATCCCTAATGTAGAAAAGAAATTCAAGAGGAGTGTTAGAATTACTCGGACCTTCGATCCGCAACTAACAGCACTCCAAACATCCATGAATCGAAGGGTATTAATCCTTAAGAGGTATTTAGGCTTTAGGTTCATCACTATGGTATTCATATGAGTAAATAAGGAGAAAACAGGGTGAGGAACTTAAAATCCCAAGGGGTGAAAGTTAATTTCTCTCTTTTTAATGGGGCACATGGTTTGGCCACATGGTTTTCCAAACCATGTGAAAACCGTGAGCCTAACTCTATGAAAGAGGGGATAAGTCACATGGTTTCATAGAGAGGAATAAAAAATTTAACAAACCATGTTCCATCCATTTGAAATTCCAATGTCCTAGGTCACACGGTTTTTCTTTTCCCCTCACACAATTTTCTCAAACAGTGACTAAATTGTTCAACATGCATATGATGGCTTGATTTCCCTTTTTTGTTCCAAACCCTCCAAACACCCCCTAGATTATTTATAAACTCAATAAAAATATATTTATCCAACTTTTAGAGATTAAAACCAACATTTAAACAAGAACATACCTCCATGATGTTCTGGATCTTACAACCTCCAACTTCATAACATCTCATCCTTGAGATGCACTACCAAGCATCACTGAGATTCTGAAGCAAAGAGATTGGCCCATAGAGCCTGCATATCTAAATCTCTCTCCCAAGTATCTTTCTAAAAATTACCACACTTCCAAAAGACATGAACTAAACATATAGTTTTTCCCTATATGACTTTTTCACTATGATCCATAATACAAACTGGATCCTCTTCAAAAGATGCCTCTACATCAAGCTCAACATCCTCAAAATAAGTAACATGATATTGGTTAGGGTGATTTTGTAAAATAAGTGACACATGAAAAAAAATCATACCACTATATTACTTTGGAAGATCCAATCAGTATGCCCCTAGTCTAGTCATCTCCACAATCTCAAATGGTCTCACATACCTGGGTGCCAACTTACCGTGTTTCTGAATTCAACAGTGACCCAACCTTGGGGACACTCGAAGAAACACACGATTACCTACCAAAAAACTAAAGATTTATATGATGTTGATCAGAATATGAATTCTACCTAATCTAATCTATTTTCATACATTTCTGATTCAACTGTTCTTTTTCAGACGTCTCTGGCATGATACTCGGTCCTAACAGTTCTAACTACCGAGCTTCCATAAAACACAATGGAAATATATATAGTGTACCGCAGAGTGACTCATATGGTGGAATCTGAATTATATCTTGATAACTATTATTGTATGAATACTAAACTAGTTCTATATGCTTCTCCCATGATACACCAAAATCTAGGACCCAATCCCTCAACATGTCTTCTAACACTTAAATAGTACGTTATGGTTTACCATCTGTCTATAGGTGAAAAGACACACTCAAAAACACCTAGATACCAAGAACTCTCTATAATACCTACTAGAAGCATTAAGTGAAATTTGGATCATGATCCTAAACTATAGTGCATGGAACCCCATAGAACTACTCTACCACTCGAACATACAACTCATCCAACTAATCCATGGTGAAAGTCTCCCAAATCATCAATAAGTATGCTACCAGAGACAATTGATCAAAAACTACCGAAATCAAATCATTATTTAGAGTTATCCTCGGAACACCTAAAACAAAATCCCTTATCACATCATCCCATTTCCATTCTGGAAAGGGAAACGCCTGTAATAAACCACCCACCTACTGATGCTCGGCCTTAAAATGCTGACTGATTAGGAATCACGTCACAAAACCTATAACATATTTCTTTATCCCTATCCTCCAATACAAGGTATAAATATCACAGTAAATTTTGGTTAAAACAGGATGCACTACCCACATTGATGCATGAAATATTCTCATAAAATCTTCCTGTAAACATGTTAGCACAAAAACATGGACACGAACATAAACAATCACATCATCATCAATGGTCCAACTGGAAAGCAACTTTCCACCTTTAAAATTTTACCTTAAAGAAAAAAATTTAATACCATTATACAAACTTTCTTTAATCTAGTTTATAAAAATTGTCTCAACTACGAAGGATGAAAGGTTCATCTTCCCTTGTACATCCTGCACCTTGAGATGCATCTCGGAAACAACACCAACATCCTCCACTCTGTGCATGATTCCTGAACCACCTGATTTTGAGTCTTCTACTCAATGCATCTCCAACACTATTTCTTTTTCTCAATTTTTAAACCATATCAATGTCAAATCATTTCATGTATTCAACCCATCTTCATGGAAAATGTTTCAAATCACGCTGAGAGAATTTGTACTTAAGTATTTTATGAACGGTATACACCATAAACCATTCTCCCAAAAAGTAATGTCTCTAAAATTTTAAGGAATAACCCACCTCAACCAACTTGAGATCATGTGTAGTGTAATTGTATTCATGAGACATCAATTATCATGACTTGTACACTACATCTGGATCATCATGTTTCAAAACTACACCAATCCCAACACTAGGAGCATCACAAAACAAGGTATATTTCTAACCTGGCTCAAGTAAGATCAGAATCAGTGTGGTATTCATCCACTTATTTGACTCTTGAAAAGAATTATCAAATTCCCCAAACCATTAAAACTTGATTCCATTCTTGGTTAATCCTAAAAGTGGAACTGGAAAACAAGAAAAATATTTAATGAAACTTCAGTAATAGCTAGACAAACCCAAAAAAATTTGAACAACAAAAACATTCTTGGGCTTCTCCCAAGACACAACTTTCTACACTTTCTCTGGGTCCACTAACACACCTTTCTTTGAGATGATGTTCTTTAAGAAATGTACCATATCAATAAAGAAATTAAACATGGATATCTAGTCATATAGCCTATGATTCATTAGTGTACTCAGGGTGACGTCAAGATGTTTGGAATGATCATCCTGAGTTTTTGAGTACACTATGATGTTGTCAAAAAAGACAACTACAAATTGATCTAGGTAAGGATGAAAGATTCGGTTCATTGGGTCTATAAATAATACCAATGCATTGGTCAACCTGAATGGAATAAAAACTCTTACAACTCATACCTGTTCCTAAAGGTATTCTACATTATATCATAAGGTCTCACCCTTAGATGATGATACACAAATCTCAAACCAATCTTGGAGAACAATGAAGAACCTATCATTTGGTTGAAAAGATCATCAATTTGGTGAAGATAGTATCTATTCTTAATTATCATCTAATTCAACTACCTATAATTGGCACATAACCAGAATGATCCATCGACCTTCTTGGAAAATAACACAGAAGATCCCCATGGTGATGTACTCGGAAAAATAATCCCCTTTTTCTCTAGCTCCTCCAACTGATTTTTATGTTCCTAGAGCTCTATCAGAGTCATTCTATATGGAAGAATGTAAATTTGTTCTTCCATTTTAAGTAACTCTATCGTGAACTCAATATATCCATGAGGTAACCATGACAGGTTCTTGGGAAACACATCCTGAAACCAATCCACCGTCAGGGGAAAGACAATATTCTCTACTCCTCCAAAATCAAGTATAATATAAGAAATTTGGGCTATGTGTTCACCCTACTACTGATAAACTGGCCCTACAAAGCCTTCCTGGACATTCCATTCCCCATGATGAATATAATTGTCCCTCTCAATGGACTTGAATATAATCTGCTGATGTTAATATTCAATATGGGCTTGGTACAATGCTAGTTGATCCATGCCCAAAATCATATCAAAACCCAACATCTTTAACACATACAATTCCCATTGGAATAGGTACCCACCAACCTTGAGTGTACACCCCTTACATTTCCTGATACTTTCTACTCACACCCATAATGATGTATCGGTTAACATAACCCCACATGCATGTTCCACTACTATACCCAACATACCCAAAAACTAAGCAGACACAAAAGAATGTGAAGCACCTATATAAAATAAAACACTATAAATTGTAGAATCTATATAGATCGTACCTCGAATAGTCAATAGTCCAGCCTTTCCACCTCCAGGTGTAGACTGAACTGCATGGAGATAACTTATACCTCTACTATAACATCCCATGTAATTATAAAATAATACATTTTAATATCTATTAATATTTATGAATTAGATATTATGTTTACTTAAAAGGTGATTCTATGTTTGATAACATACTTGACACGCAGCAACAGGTTTCTCTGAAATCTTATGATGCACACAAGACTAAGTTATATTGAAAAATAATACATTTTTATTATTATTATTTTAAATGGTAGTTATCACCTAGTCATTGTATTGGAGAGAATTAACAAAACTAACAATATTATGTTTATTAATGTTTATTAAATATTTTTACTTTCATATAATAAATTTTAGAGTCTTAAAATGAGAATAAGTCAACTTTTAATCTTAAAATACTCTAATATCTTTAAAAAGTAGTTTTACCACCTTTTGATGGTTAACACTTTTTATATATAGTTTTTTTCACTTTTATATGTTCTATATTTCAAAATAAGCTTCTTATTTATAAGATATACATCAAAATTTACATTGGTTTACTTTTGGTATTTTTATGACAAAATTTAGTTTTTAATGAATAGTGAAAAATATTGCATTTTAATTCAAAACTATATTTTCATTTAATTTATTTATATAGATAGGTTATCCTTTTAATAAGTTTTAAATTGTAATTGGAATAATTTTTTTATCATTTAATCCAATAGTGGTCATTGGAGGTAATTTCATATGGAAATTTGATATAAACACATACCAATCTTTTGATGGTTTTTATTTTTAATAAAATGATTTTCTCATTTTGACAATGGAATTAATTTTAAATTAATTTATTAAAATTATATGTTTTTAATTAGGAAAAATGGATTCCATATTTGGAATCAAAATTTCCAAACTATTTAAATAGGCCCCTTTTATTTTTTGACATTATGAATGGTAACTTTCGTAATTATTTTTATTTACCGCGGTTAAATGGTAAATTAGGTAACTAAGGGTAAATATAATATATTAATAATATAAAAATACCCTAAAACTTTTCATGATCCTATTGGATGATATATTTCTAACCAAGACTACCCTTCAGATTAAAATTTGACCTTTGAAATCCATTTGGGTGTGATTATGACACTTATAACTTTTAATTTAAAGGAAAATATTTTTAAAAGATATATCTTCTTACTAAAAAAATTAATATGGGTTTATATAAGTGATATCTTAGACTATAAATATTAATTAGAAATATAAAAATATTTATTATATCCTGGGATTTTATTTATAATTTTTAGACATTAAATAGTTAAATTTAATTATAATAGAATCATGATGCACTGATTGCTTTATTAATGAATGAATCAGATAAATGATATTATAAGTATTAAAATTAATATTATTTGACATTATTTATGTCATACAAGATTTTATAAGTTAATATAACATTTTAGAAGACTATTAAATGGTTTTTTTGAAGTTATCGTTATGTTTAGATTTTATTTAAATTCAATAAAATAAATAGTGTAAAAATTGACATAATTGATCCTTTATAAAAATAATAATTTATTAAATTATTTAAAAATTGTAAAAATATTTTAAAATCATAAATTGACTATGGTAAGGTCTAAAAGTTCATTATTTTTCAAATTATTGTAAATTTATCTCATATAATTAAAATTAGTATCCTCTGAATAATTAAAATGATGTTACCACTTTTAAAATTAAAATATAATAATTAAGGGTAAACTGAAATGATAAGGTTTAAAATAAAATAAATATTTGTCTAAAAATTATTGTATTAGAGTATTTCAAATTATATTCATCTTATATTTTATATATTTCAATTTTTAATCATTTGGATTAAAAAAATAATTTATATTAATTTAATTTTTTAAGCTTTTCCAAGGGTGCCCCTCCCCTCTCCGATAAAAAGGTACCCTCTCTTCTCTAATATGAAAGCTTCCAAAGCCTTTTGGTTCAGAAAATCGCTCACAAAAAATCTTTCTATAATCCATCCCCACATTCTTGAGTCCTTATTTTAGGCATAACACCCTTCTTATAAGTGTTAAGTTGTTCTTCAAATGTGATCAATTGAAGAAGAGGTATCATTTTTTTAAGAGTTTCTATTTTATTTCTTCTTGCACTTCCTTTAAATATTATTCTCCCAAGATGAAATAATAAATATAGTACCCTCAATATACTGAGATTTTATTATGTTAATATAATCCCCTAAATCCATCTCTACTTCCATCAAATGGGAAATCAATTAAACGTTCGTGCGTACGTTTGAATTATCACCTCTAGGAACCGATTTAGTTTGTTTTCCATTACCATCTATCAAGATAGTTTATAATGATGGAATTAATATTCACATGTGATATTAATGACCTATTTATCATTTTAAAATAATTATATTTCAATTATGTTTTTACCTTCCATGACCATAAAAACAATAATGTCGTTCGTGTGCACGTGTGAACTATCACCTCCACGAAGCGAAGTGAATCATTTTTATTCACCACAACACTTATATGAAATATATATAGGTATATTTAAATGATTATTATGATGATAATAATATTATGATCATTATTTGAAGGTAAAATAATACTTACCTTATTTCCATAATGATCAATGAAAAATGAAAACGTTACTCATGTGTACGTACGACCTAAAATCTCCATGAATATAACGTTGTTAATTTTTAATAACCATAATTAATGGTTTGATTTAAAAAGTATGATTAATGTATAAAATATATTATTAAGTTTTGAATAATACTTCATAGATGATGGAATTATGACCACATGGACTAGTGACATGAAAACCATGTTCCTTTTCGATTCAAGTACCGAATATCAACAAAACATCTAATATGATCTTAAATAATTTTATAATTTTTATAACATGGAAATAAGTAATATAAAATAAATAATAAACATTAAAAAGGTTCTCAATAAAGTAAAAAATTAATCTAAGTTCATTATTCCGGAATATAAAGATTTTACGTGATGATTCAGACTCACGGTAAGGGACTTCATCGTAATATCCTTTCATTGAGGCATATTTTGATAATATACACCACCTTATTTTATAGGGTGTATAATCAACCCCTTTGACTTTAAATTATATTAAATTGTTTTCAAAATGACTCTTTTTTCTATGAATTGTTTTACTAAATGAAAAAATGAATGTTTTTTAACATATGCAGCAGCAAAGACCTTTCCTCCACCATAACCATTACTTGGTATTTGGAATCCTCTACAAGTTTTAATGTTTTCCAAAGAAAAGTAAATACCATATTCTCTATTTAGTTATTTTGGTATTGAAAATGGTTTTGAGAATGAATTTATTATATCAATATCTTGAAATGATAACTTGTGAGTGCAATGTAAGAATGTTATGTTCCATTTATGCATTGTTTATGTGTTATGATTATGTTATGGTTCTTGAGAATTACTTTTCTATATGGGTGATTCTATGATAAACCATGGGTGGGTGAGCTCCTGATAGCTCTCCAATAAATTGGGTAATGATATGGATATGAAAAATAAGGTTTCTCCAAAGTGATTTAGGGAATATACTGTGATGGGTATTTCAAATGTAACCATAACGCTACTTCCTATGTAGCTATAAAAAGGGAAAATGTAAGAATGAAATAGATGCCATAAGTTACCTTTATAATTTATTATTTCAATGTAGTTTTTTAGGATTCTTATGATTTCATGGGTTTATAAATATTTGTGGCTAACTTTTTATTTTCTATTTTTATATACTTTACTGAACTTTTTGTGGTCATCACAAGTTTTCAAAATGTTTCCATAGGTTATAAGGATGTGTAGAAGAAAGGAAGAATTCAAGAAGTTTTTTATCAAGAAAAAAAATTGTGTTTACTTTTAAAAATTTTATATTGTAGAATAAATATATTCAATTTTAGTTTTATCCACTTTGTGTAAATTTGAATTATTATGTAGTAGTTATGTCCTAATTCTCTAAAACATTATATTTGAAAAGATCCCCAATGTAAATTCTTTACTAAATTCAAGATTATGAAATGTTAAAGGTTGGGGCCTTATAGTTGGTATCAAAGGTAGGTTTAGATAACTTTAGGGGTTAGGATATTGTTAATAGAATATCCATAAATTATTTTTACTTTATGGTAAAATTGAAATGATAAATCATTTTAGTATTACCATGTTTCTTCATCTAAGATATGTTTATTCATAATGGTTTTTCATAGAGGAAATAGGAAAGCTATGATAGGACGACATCAAGAGGAAAACAACCATCTAAATTAATAACTGAAGATTGTCAAAATTGGAAATAAACTGTTTATTGAAGTGATGGTGCATCTGACTCAGGCTATAAATGGTGTTGGTATTTATGCACGAGATCAGGTAGATCAAACACAAAATAACATGTTACTAGTGGATCATTTCCTGGGGAAACATCCCCCATCATTCAGAGGATCATCTAACCATGTTCTAGTTGAAAGGTGGATTAAAGAATTGGTAAATATTTTGATTTCATGGAGTGTTAATACAATCAAAATTTTAGTCATTTTTTACCATATTGAAGGTTAATCCAATCAGTGGTGGTTTATGGTTAAGAATATAAAGTACATTCAGGCGATTGTTACTCTTTATTGATATGAATTCAAAGGCATATTTCTTGAGAAATATTTTCTGAAGGTGGTTCGACTTAGGATGGAAAAACATTCTTGAAATTGAGGTAGGAGGTTTACTCAGTGTTTGTTTATAAAGAAAAATTCACTCGACTGGAAATGTATTCTCTAAATTTCATCAAATATATTGATAGTAAAATTAATAATTTTTACTCAAGATTAAATCCAAAGTATCTAAGTGAATTAGATTCTTGTGAGTTGAAAAGTTATGAAAATCTTGTTTGATGTGTGGAGAAGGTGGAAATTGAGTTTATTGATGATCAGGTGTTCTTTGACAAAAATTATAATAAGAGGTTAAGGTGGAAGGTGAAAGGGAATAATTCTTTGAAAAAGTATGATGCTATTAAAATTAAGTTTATATTTTTGTGAAAATTGCGCTAAAAATCACACGTGGGAATGCCTATTGAATTCTATTAAGTGCTTATGATGTTGTAAAATGGTACATAAGGCTTGTAATTTCACTTAAAATGAATTGGGTAGTGGTAAGACAAAATCTGATTTACAATCAGTAAAATGTTTTAAGTGAAATAAGATAGGTCATTATGAAAATGAGTTTCTGATGAAGAACTCAAATTAAAGAAAGAAACCATACTATAAGAAAAAAGTTGTTGTGAAATCTTTTTCAACTACTTCGGTAGATGTTGGCCCTTGAAATTAAGTGTTATTATGTACATTTTTTGTTTTTTCAGATTATACCAATGTGTTGTTTGATTTAGTATCTTCACGTTCTTTCATTTCTAAAAATGTTTCTAAAAAATTTGAAATTCCACCTCAAGAAATTAATACATAACATATGGTAAAACCACCTAGGGGAAATTTTGAGATAAAAAAATTATAAGAATCATCTTTTCCTCATCTGTGGAAAAAATCTACCTAAAAACATTATTGTTTTTCCTTTAGTAGAGTTTGATGTTATTCTAGGTATGAATTGGATTTTTTTTACCATAATAAGATTGAATGTAGAGATAAAGAAGTTTCTTTATAGAAATGATTTTAGTTTTTTTATAAGAATGAACCCTTGCTGCTGATAACATATCTGGATGCTGATAAACTACAAAAAGATTTAAATGAATTCTGTATTGCACATATTTTTAAAAATAAATTAATTGTTCATATTAATTATGTGATAGTGGTAAATGAGTATCTTGATGGTTTTTCTAATGAGTTTCCTAGTATTATACCTGATCAAGAAGTTAAATTTACTATTGAATTAGTTTCTCATGCTAAGATAATTTCAAAACCACCTTATCAAATGGATCAAATAGAACTTTTAGAGTTAAAGAATCAATTGTAGGAGTTATTATATAAATGTTTCATTTTACTTTCACATCAGTATGGGGTTATCCTATCTTGTTTGTTAAGAATAAATATGGTTCAATGAGGCTTTTAATTTATTAAAGATCCTTGAATAACATCAATATTATGAACAAGTATCCTTTTCCTCATATCGATGATTCTTTTTAATAGCTCTAGGGAGCTTAGAATTTTTCAAAGTTTGACTTGAGTTCAGGGTACCATCAGTTGAAAGTAAAGGAAGAATACATTCCGAAGACCGTGTGTCATGCTTGATATGTCCATTATGAAATTGTATTTATTCTATTTGGTTTAACCAATACACTTACTATATTCATGTATCTTATGAATAGAATATTTTTTGAGTTCTTTGATAAGTTTTTGGTTGTGTTTATTCATGAAAATTTAGTATATTATAAAAGTAAATAGGAGAAAGAAATTTATTTAAGGGTTGTATTGAAAACCTTAAAAGAAAATAAATTGTATGAGAAATTCAATAAGTTTGAGTTTTGGCTATAATAAATTTCTTTCCTAGGTCACATTATTTCAAAAGATGGCATAACTACTGATCCTTCTAAAACAAAAGTTTTTGAAGAATGTCGAAGACCCACAAATATAACTGAGATTCATAGTTTTCTTGGTTTATCATGCTATTACAGGAGGTTTGTTGAAAAAATTTCGTGGTTACCTATCCCACTAACAATGTTGTCTTGAAAATGTTTTAAGTTCATCTAGACAAAAGAATGTAAAGATTGTTTTTAGGAATTGAACAGAAGATTGGGGAATGATCTAGTATTAGAATTACCTTCTATGAATGGTGAATGTGTTATATATAGTGATGATACATTAAAAGGACTTTGTTGTGTTCTAATGATGAATTATCAGGTAATTGATTATGCTTCAAGTTAATTGAAAACTCGTGAGTTAAATTACCCTACACCTGATTTGGAATTATCTATTATAGTTTTTTCTTTAAAAATTTAGAGGGATCACTTGTATGGAGTAAAATGTGAAATATATACTGATCACCATAGTTTGAAGAATATATTCACTCATAAATAATTGAACATGAGACAGGGAAGATTCTTGGAACTAATCAAGTATTATGATTACATGATTCATTACCATACTAGAAAAGAAAACAAAGTGGCTAATGCTTTGAGTCAAAAAATTAATTCTACATTAACCATGCTATGTTTGGAACATGATCCTTTGGTTAATTCCTTAAGAAATTTTGGATTGAAAGTTATTGTTTTATGAAATTACTCTGTTTTGTTTTAGATGTTAGTGAAATAATCTATATCAGAAAGAATTAATAAAGTGTAGAAGGAAGATAGTGAGTTGTAGAAAAATTTAGAATTGGTTTATAGGGGTATGTTTCCTGAATTTAGCATTGATAAAGATTGTTTTTTTGAGATTTTAAAAGAAGTTATGTGTGCCTTGTGATTCAAAATTTAAGAAAGAGTTATTATTTGAAGCTCATATTTCTCTATTTTCATTTCATCCTAATAGTACTAAGATGTACATAGACCTTAGAGAGTATTACTGGTGGGATGGAATGAAAAGAAATATTGTTGAATTTACTGTGAAGTGTCTGACTTGTCAACAGGTGAAAGAAAAATGATAGTTTTAAAAATGGATGCTTCATTATTTTTTAGTACCATAGTGAAAATGGAAAAATATATCCATGGATTTCATAGTGGTATTACCAAAGACATATTGAGTTAACAATATGATTTGGGTTATTGTCTATAGATTGACTAAATCTTCAAATTTTATTACTATTTGAGATACATTGTCTCTATATCAACTTTCTTGATTGTATCTTAAGGAGATAGTCATGTTATATGGAGTTCCTCTCTCTATTTTATATGATCGTGATCTTAGGTTCATTTATAACCATTGGAAATGCCTTCATAAGTCGTTGGGTACTGAATTAAATTTTAGTACAGCTTTTCATCCTTAATCTTATGGGTATAAAAAATGATCAATTCAGACATTAGAGGATATTCTATGTTCTTGTTCAACGGATTATTAGATAAGTTGGGACCAACATCTTTCTTTAGTTGAGTTATCTTATAATAACATTTTTATTTTATTATATAGATGGCTCCATTTTAGGCTTTATATATAAATCAGGTGTCAAACTCCAACTTTTTGGGATAAAGTAGGTTAATGGAAGTTGATGGGACAATAATTTTTAGAAGAGATGTTAGAAAAAATTCATTTTATTTAGAAACACATGAGGTCAGCTCAGAGCAGGCAGAAAAGTTATGAAAATGACTAGATAAATGATCTTTCTTTTGAGTTAGGCGACCATGTCTTTCTCAATGTTTCACCATGGAAAAGTGTGATGTGTTTTGGTAAAAAGGGAAAGTTGATATCACAGTTCATTAGACCCTATAAAATCTTGTAGAAAGATGAATTAGTTGCCTACAGAGTGGATTTAACTCCATGTTTGTCCCAGGTATACAATTTTTTCATGTTTCAATGTTGAGAATGTTTTTTTTAATCCATCTTCTGTTTTGAGTCCTAAAGTAGTTCAATTGGAAAGAATCTTTCTTATGAGGAACAGTCAGTCCAGATTCTTGACCGTAGAGAGTAAGTGTTGGGGAATAAGGTGATTCATCTAGTTAAGGTTTTTTGGAAAACCTGTATGAATTAAGTAGAAACATGTTAATATGAAAATGATATGATAGATAAATACCCCCACTTATTTGATAAGTGAATAAAATTTCGAGGACACAATTTCCAAAAAGGGGGAATGATGTAACATCCCAATTAATTATTAAATAATACATTTTAATATCTACTAATATTTATTAATTATATATTAAATTTACTTAAAATTGGATACTATTTATGATAGCATACTCAGAATGAAACAATGGGTTTCTCTGAATCATATGTTGCACAAAAGACTAAGTTATATCGAAAAATAATACATTATTATTATTATTTTAAATTGTAGTTATCGCCTAGTCATTGTATTTGAGAGAATGAAAAGAACTTACAATATTATGTTTACATGTGTTTATTAAAGTTTTTTACTTTCATCTAATAAATTTTACAGGCTTAAAAAGAGAATAAATTCAATTTTAAGCTTAAAATACTCTAATATTTTTAGAATGTAGTTTTATGGCCTTTTGATGGAAAACCCATTTTAAATATAGTTTTTTTTCACTTTTATATATTCTATTTTTTAAAATAAATTTCTTATTTAGAATCGTGACATCCAAATTTAATTTTATTGATTTTTGGAATTTTTATTATAAAATTAATTTTTTAATGAACAACGAAAAATACTGCATTTTAATTCAAAACTATCTTTTCATCTAATTTACTTATATAGTTATGTTACCCTTTTAATTTGTTTTAAAGATTAATTTTACTAAGTTTTTATTATTTAATTCAATTATGGTAATTATTGGTAATTTTATATTGAAATTTTTTATAAACACGTATCATTCTTTTGATGGCTTTTAATTTTAAAAAACATGTTTTCTCATTTTGAAAGTGGGAATTAATTTTAAATTAATTAATGAAAATACTTTATTTTGAATTTGGAAACATGGATTCCATAATTTTAATTATAAGTCCCAAATTATGTAAATAGTTCCCTTTTATTTTTGGACGTTATGAATAGTAACTTTAGTGATAATTTTAATTACCACAGTTAAAGGGTAAATCAGGTAAATTAGGATAAAAATAATATTATAATAACATAAAACTAACCTAAAACTTTTCTTAATACTGTTTTATAATATATGGTTGACCAATACAACCCTTGGGAGAAACATTTGGCTTTTGGAAGCCACTTGGGTGTGATTATGACACTTATACCTTTTAATTTAAAGTAATGGAAAATATGTTATAAACACATATATTCATACTAAATAAATTTTAATCTAGGTTTATATAAGTGACATCTTAGACTATAAATATTCATTAAAAATATAAAAATATTTCATACATCATAGTATTTTATTTATAATTTTATACATTAAATAATTAAATTTAATTATGACACAATGATGATGGAGTGATTGCTTTATTCATGAAGGAATCAAATAAATGATATTATAAATATTATTTGGCATAATTTATGACATGAACTATTTTTCTAAGTGATTTTGACATTTTAAAAATTATTAAATTATTTGGTTCGAATTTATCTCTCTGTTTGGACTTTATTTAAATTCAATAAAATGAATAGTATAAAAATTACCATAATTGATGTTTTATAAAAATAGTAATTTATTAAATTATTTAAACCTAATAAAAATATTTTGAAATCAATAAGTGACTATTATAAGTTCTAAAAGTTAATTATTTTTCCAATTATGGTAAATTTATCTCATATAAGAAAAATTAATAGCCTCTTACTAATTAAAATGTTGTTACCACTTTTAAAATTGAAAGATAATAATTAACAGTAAACTAAAAAGATAAGGTTTAAAAAAAATCAATACATGTTTAAAAATTATTATATGAGAGGATTTCAAACTATCTTCATCTTATATCCTGCATATTTCAATTTACAATCATTTTGATAAAAAAATTATATTAATTTAATATTTTAAGAATTTCCAAGGGTGCCCCTCCTCTCTCTTATAAAAAGGTACCCTCTATTCTCTAATACACACACTTAGAAAGCCTTTTGGTACATAAAATATCTCCAAAAACCACTTCCTATAATACCTCTTCACATTCTTATGGCCTTAGTTTAGGCAGAACACCCTTATTGGAGGTGTTAAGGTGTTCTTCAAAGGTAATCAACCGAAGAATATATATCATTTTGTTAATAGTTTATATTTTTTTATTCTTCCACTTAATATAAATATTATTTATCCAAGATCAAATAATAACTCTATTACCCTAAATATATTGAGATGGTATTATGTTAATATCATCCTCTAAATCCATCACTACTTCTATCAAATGGGAAAAGTAATTATCGTTCGTGCGTATGTGTGAATTAGCACCTCTATAAACTGATTTAGTTTTTTTTCCATTACCGTCTATCATGATCGGTTATAATGATGGAATTAATATTCATATGTTATTTTCATGACATATTTATCATTTTAAATGAATTATATTTCAATTATTTTCTTACCTTTCATGCACATAAAAACAATAATGTCGTTCGTGGGTAAGTGTGAACTATCAACTCCATGAAGCAATGTGAATCATTTTTATTCATCACATAACTTGTATGATATGTATTGGTATATTTAAATTATTATTATTATGATAATAATATTCTGGTAATTTTGGAAAGGGAAAATAATATTTACCTTATTTCCATAATTATCAATGAAAAATGAAAATATTACTCATGCGTACATACGACCTACCATCTCCATAAATATAAATTTATTCATTTTTCATAACCATAATTAACGGTTTGGTTTAAAAAGTATGATTAATGTATAAAATATATTATTATTTCATTAATTATACTTTGGATATGATATACCTATGACCACATGGAGAAGTGACATCAAAACCATGTTTATTTTCGACTCAAGTATTGAATATCAACAAAACATCTAATATGAACTTAAATAATTTTATAATTTTTACAACATGGTAATAAGTGATATAAAAGAAATAATAAACATGAAAAATCTTCTCAAGCAAGTAGAAATTAGTCTAAGTTTATTATTCAGAAATATAAATATTATACATGATGATTCAGACTCACGGTAAGGGACTTCATCTCAATCTCCTTTCATTTAGGCATATTTTGATAATATACACCACCTTATTTTATAGAGTGTATAACCAACCCCTTTGAATTTTAATTACATTCAATGATTTTCAAAATGAATTTTTTTTCTATGAAGAATTTTACTAAATGACAAAAAGGAATGTTTTTTAACATTTGTGGAAACAACGACCTTTCTGACACTATGACCATTATTTAGTATTTGGATTCCTCTAAAATTTGTAATGTTTTTAAAAAAAGTAAATACTATATTCCTTACTTAGGTATTTTGGTATTGAAAATTGTTTAGAGAATTAATTTATTATATTAATATATTCAAATTATATCTTATGATTACAATTTGGAATTGCCATTTTCTATTTATGTGTGGTTTATTTGTTATGATTATGTTATGGTTCTTGGGAATTTCTTATGTTTATGATTGGTTCCTTAATAAACAAAGGGTGGGTGATCCCATGATAGTTATCTAGTATATTGGGTAATTAGAAAAAGATAAACAATTAGGTTTCTCTTTATATATTTAGGTAATATACTGTGATGGGTATTTAAAATGTAAATATAAGGTTACTCCCTATGTAGTTATGAAAGCAACAATATAAGAATGATATGGATCCCATAAGTTACCTTTATGATTTATGATTTCTATGAAGTTTTTTAGTATTCTTAAGATTTCATGGGTTTATAAATATTCATGGAGTAATGTTTTCTTTCCTTATTTTATATCCCTTACAGAGATTTTTGTATTCATCACAAGTTTTTAAAATGTTTCCATATGGTATAAGGATGGTTAAGAGAAAGGAATAAGTTGAGAATATTTTTATCATGAAAATGAAATCATGTTTAATTTTTAAAGTTTTATATTGTGCAAGAAATGTATACAATTTTAGTTTTATTCACTTTATATAAATTTCAGTTATTATGTATTAGCTATGTCCAAATTCTCTAAAAATAGAAACCTGAAAAGATCATTAATGTGAATTCTTGAATTAAGTCAAGATTATGAAATGTTAGATGTTGGGGCCTTATATATACCCTGGGCTCTAGCCTAAATTCTCAGTACTATACGGCCCTACTAATATGAACACTCTCTCCATGGAGTACCATGCTTTCCACCACTATCGATGTGGCCAGTAGAGCTATAACTACCTACCTAATAAGGGGTAACTGACCCCTTCCTATAATATGCACTAGTCTTAGACATCCCTAATTACCCACTTGTCGAGGGTTCCTATAAAACCTCTTCAAATTCCTCATTCTATCACATGCTTGACACTCAACTAGTGGTCGAGGGCACTGATTATGCACATGTCTCAACCTACCGTACTGATAGCAGAAAACTTGATCACTACTCTGGGAGTCCAATTCCATCTTCTGAATACTCTAACCCCCACCATGATGGTGTAAATTTTCGAAATATTACTTCCTTCTATCGAAAGTCATGTCATGGGGTCTCCCAACTGGAGCTACACATCTTCCACTAGATTCTTCCTTGAGATTTCCCTCAAATATAAGGTCTTGATCCAACACATCATTAAACCTATTTAAATAGAAAATATTCACCTAGGACATAATCTTGTGTCCATGTCCATAGTTCAAATATCTTTTCATGGTTGACTCATAAACTACCAATGAAATAACAAAACATTGGAATTCAGTGAAATTTCTATCATGCTCTATCACTGACATAGATCCTCAGGTCAGCCTCATAAAATCCGTAGTCTACTCCTACCTCAAGGTTTCTAGATAGAAATTATCTATAAAAGTTTCTTGAAAGCTTTTCCATATCATACCATTATCTTTCTAGGATTGAAACAAAACACCGCACTAGTGATTCACCTTACCTCACAGTATATAAGCCACTAGCTTAACCCTCTTCTCAAGAGGAGTCTCTAAGTGATCAAGGACCTTCTAGATAGACTCTATCAAAAACTCATCTACATCCAATCAACCCTATCCAGAAAAATTTGAAGGATGTTTTATATGTAACTTCATAGTTAGATCAAACATACTTAGCGCAACCCACCTTAGGTCCCATTCCATCATCCAAATAAAACAAGCAAAGTTCTCCTGGAACTACTCCTCTCCTCTATTACCCTGAACCACCAGAATTTCCTACCCCACTTCTGGAGGATAATTCTCAGTGATTTAATCTTGTCTCCCAAACAGCACAAACCAACATGGTGGAATCTTCTTATAATTCCAAGCATGATTCTAATTACACATAACATAAATCTTCCACAATTCACATAAAAGAGGGATCTCCACTAGCCATAAACAACTCATCCTATATACACTATTTCAATGAACATAATTACACCTAGAACACAACCCTCAACCATCACTACTATGGGTCATGGTTGACATGGTGTAAACTAACACACATTGTCACCAGTCCTTCGTTAGACACCTTTTTATACCATTTCCATAGTCACAACATAAATCCTTCCTATTTGAAACATTTACCATTTCACAATTTTTTACAACCAAATTTTAAAATCATTAACAACCCTTAATTATGAATAATTCATTAACAATTAATTAACATTATTTCCATTTTTTCTATTTTCATCATCTTTATTATACACCATTTTCTTCAAATTTTTATAAAAGAAAAATTCATTCCACCCTTCTTGTCCCACACACCCATCTTGTGTGTGCCTATCATGATGCATTCCACATATATCCCTAGGCACATATAATGATGCATTAATTCACATCCTCATTCCATTTTTTACATGATCAAAATATCATAAAATAATTACATCTCACAACAATTTCATCACCCAATTGTGAAATATCATTCAACTGTAACAGCACATATAAAAAACAATAATCCCACCATGGGAACTTGGGTTCTCCTTTATACATAGGTTAGCTACTCCCAAAAAAGTGCTCATTTCCATAACTCAACACATCTGAATCTCCCATCTAACATCCTCAAATAGAAAGACCATAAAAAATAACATCTATGATACTAGTTTGTAATGTCCCTGACCTGGAAGCCACTAAATTAGTTCCCAGATCCATGTTTCCACATGAACTAAAGCATGCCTCTCCATATGCAAGAGGTTTCCAACTAGTAGTGAGAGTATAATAGATCACGTGGGGAGACTATACCCTCTTTATGAGAGTAAGACATAACAGGAAAAATGTGAAATAAAGGAAACAATATCCAATAAACTATAAACATGCCTTACCAACCAATTCCCAAATCGGGTACAAAACAAAACCAAACTATAAACATGTCATTTCATGTTAACAATTCCAAAGTGAAGAAAACCCAAAATAAAGATACATAGTTGAATCCCAAAAATAGATCAGGACTCTAAGTATAGATCTTTCCTATATACTCATCTCATTCCCAACTCAACCCTCTAGTATAGGGCGTTTTCCCTTGTCCTAACCAGCAACCATGAAAACTACTTGGGTACCCAATGGTGGCCTGAGTAGGGTGTGAGTACAACTTAGTAGACCACTTCCAATGGTGTTTACAAAATACACAATCTAACAGATAGTTCATACAAGTACTAATTAAATGAAAAGTAAAAAAGGCTCCACAGGTACCATTAGTTAACAATATTCACTTTAACCATTTTAATCCCTAAACATATTTCCATTACTTGTTCCATGGGATAGGAATTTAAATCTTTTCCATAACGGCCTTAGCTGGTTGATTTCTATGTGTATGGGAACAATATAAGTTCCTTATCTCACTAGGGATAACCATTTCATTAATAAATACAATACACTTACCTTGGATCCTCATTCCAGGTAATCTCATATAATATAACCATTAGGAACCTAGAGATTTTATTCGACTCTCTAACCCATGCATTTTAGGGTAGGGTTTAGAGCCTTAGTCCAACCTGGACCATATGCAGAGCCTTATTCCAATACCCCACATACAACCAAGCCATGTGCACATTATTTTTAATCTTTTACCACATATACCATATCAAAAACCTTACACAAAACAATACACATACCATTTTCAACTCATAATTATTTAACAATATAATTAACATCAATCCTTAACCCATGAGCATAATAAAAATAACTTACATACTTTTTCCCATTTAACAAACTCATCAATTCCCATAAATTAAATAATTTAACCAAATTATCAAATCATAATCGTTTACCCATTTAACATGTATATAATTTGAACATGCATTAACCCCCTTATTCATTTCAATTGAAAATCATAATTCATTTAGCATAATCACTTTATTTCACCAAACCCATTTCATATTAATATAAACAATCCCTTATGCCATTACCAACAACTAGACACAACCACCATTAGTGTCTCCTTATAAATAAAACTAATCATGTCAACATATTTATCATGGCTTCTATTTGAACCTGAGGAAACTCTATGATAAATATTATAATTTTTCCATGTATGGGGATATTGGAACACCTGATTAGTGGACCTAAATTGGTCTAATCAATATCAATGAATCCCATTAGGATCATGAGGGGTATAAATAATAAATTGGTAAACAATTTTACTAAATCATACTATGTTCATCAAATTAACATCAAGTGGAAATAAATATCCCAACTACACATAAAAAAAGTCGACAAAAAGACTACAGGATATAACTTGTAGGCCACCTACCTCAAAATTTAAGATGAACGCACCCTTAACCATAGCCTTAGATAAATATTCAATCCCTATTTGAAGACCCAACCTAAGATCCATTGGAAAAAAGTTTTTAGGGCTTAAAAAGAAGAATAATTAAACCATAATCCCTAATCTAGAGAAGAGATACAATAGGAGCATTCGACTTACTCGTAGCTTTGATCTGCAACTAATGGCGCTCCAAACAACAATGAATCGAAGAGTATTGCTCCTTGGGACGTATTGAGATTTATTTTCATCACTAAGTATAGAGGAGGATTAAAAGGGGAGAAAATTGGGGTGAAAAACATAAAATCTCCAGGGGAGAAAGGTAATTTCTCACTTTTTAATGGGGTGAACAGTTTGGCCACACAGTTTTCCAAACAATGCGCAAACCATGTGCTTGCCTCTATCAAAGAGGGGATAAGTCAAACGGTTTCCTAGGGAGGCTCACATGGTTTGTAAAACTATATTCAAACTATGTGGAATTCCTTTAAATAATTTCACATGGCTTGTCTTCCACCCTCACATGGTTTTCTCTAACCATGCTCAAACCGTGCAACATGCATAGGATGGCCTGATTTCCATTTATTTAATGTCACAAACCCCCATAACACCCATAAGCTTCCTCATAAACCTAATAAACATTTATTTATCCATATTTAAGGTATAAAAACCAAAATTTAAATAATAACATGCCTTAATGAATTTTGGATCTTATATTTTCACTTGAATCGAGCCAAGAAATATTTAAAATAAAAACTGGTTTTATTTATCTTTTAATCGGATATATTTTTATTCCATGTACATATTTTTAGATATTGTTTTAAAAAATGCATTAATTACTCAAATGAAATATTAATTACATTTTAGGTTATCATTAAATTTTTTAAAGGCTTTAAATGAATCATTTTAATAGTTTTTGATAGGTGAATTTTGAACTTTCTTTACAAAAAGTAAAAAAATAATGTTTTAAATGTACACAACGCTAATGGAATTCCCCGTCATTGTAACCATTTTATAATATTTACATTCCTATACAAATTTTTAGTTTCTTTTGAAATAAAACTCTTTAATAAAATATTATTTTAATATTCCACTTTCATTTCCTTTATTTTTTCAAAAGACATGATTTTATTATAAAGCATGTATTCTTGATAAATTGATGGTCATCTCTTATCTCTTATTGATTTTATTGCCATTGAATGCATCTTGAAAAATTCACTTTATTGTAATCATTGTACATTAAATTTATCTTAAAATTCCATATTCTTTGTATCATGGATATTATTATTTCCTAAATCATATACCATTTTTAAATATAGTGTTTTACTATGAAAGTTGTTTGATTGACTATGGGAAATCATGATAGATCTTTATTGTCTAATCAATATGTATTTTTATTGATAAGTCATGTTTTTTATGAATTTAATAGATAATTTAATATATTATAAATTGAATGGACATGTAGTGATGGGTTGGGGAAGGTATATATAGACCCTCAATGTATTGATAGTTACATGAGATTAATCAATTAGTCAAATTAAATGGGTTTTTGTTGAATACCTAACCATTATTAAGATACCTAAGGGAAAGGTCTTGATGTTATATATATCATGATGTTTGAGATCATGACATCTAATATTTTTCATTTCCTTTATTGAGTATTCAGTTATTATTTTCCTTAAGGTTATTTCATTGATATTATCCCTGGATTCATTTCATGATCAAGTCATTGATTAAAAGGAATTTTTTTCAGTTATTTATATTTCCATATTGATTATAACTTATTTACTCATGATATATTACAATGAATTTAAACCTTAATAATCATTTGAGATAACCCTTATTTGTTTAGCTTTCTATAGGATATGAAGAAGAATTTTTTGAATGAGTTTCAAGGATTTCGATCATTTTATTTTATTGTTTTTTTTATATTCTATTCCCAATGTAAAATGGGTATCATGTATATGTATAATTATATAAGCCTAATAAATTTATAGATAATTAGTTATTATATCCATTGTATTTGTGTCAATTTAATAAAGTAGACACCAGCTCTGGGTTACTGGAGTTGGGGTTATTACACATAACATGATAAACTACTAGAAAAGGTGGAACAATCATAAACATAGGATTTTTTATCATTGTGAACTGAGCTATGTGAAAACTTGTTAACATATTAAATTTTGATAATATATTAACCCCTTCACACTCACCCCTTGTGAACAAAGATACTTTCTAACATGTTCACATGTAAAATTGTGAGTAAATCTTAACACCATCACACCCAACCTTTGTGAACCTGGTGACTTTCTAACCTATTCACATGTAAAATTATGAGTAGATATTAATTCCATCACACTCACCCTTTTTTGAACCTATAAATTTATAACCAATTTACACATAAATTTATGAGTATATATTAACACCATTAACTCACCCTTTGTGAACCTAGTGATTTTCTAACTAGTTCACATATAAAATTTTGAGCTAATATTAACGTCATCACACTAACCATTTTTCATCCTAGTGACTTACTAACATGTTCACACATAAAATTATTAGTAAAAAAAATTATTGTCACACTCACCCTTTGTGAACCAAGTGATTTATTAATATATTTTCATGACATTTATATTTCATGAGTTATAGTCCTTTACCTAATAAATTGAAGGGAGATATAGGTCCTGCCCTTCCAATAATCCAAACATTTGTGTTTCCTATTTAAAATAAAACATTTACCATCTTATAAAAACCTATGGAAAAGGAATGGATTTCATAAAACATTCCAAAACATCATATTACAGGAACTTATGAAATTATAAAATATGGTAACTCTCATTTTACAAAAACAAATCATATCATAATAACATATAAATGGTGATCAAAACACCACTTCATCAAAAATAAATCTTGGAGGGTAAATATAGGTTAAAATAAAAATATTTTAATAAACCCTTTTTAAAACATTGAAATTTAAATTACATTCAAAACATTTTCAAGCGAAATAGAAGAATTTTGAAAACCTCATTATAAATATTTACTTTTAAAAAGTCCTTAAAAATATATATAGTTTTAAAAATGGATAAGGGAAAATAATTTTGTAACATTTTCTTTTAAAAGAATCTTTAATAATGAAAACATAAAAAATAATTAAATTTTTCAATAAAATAAGTGAAAATAATTTGATAATATTTACTTTTAGAAAGAATCTTTAATAATGTAAACTTTAAAATGAAATTAAGTTTTCAATAAAATAAAAGTACTTTGAAAACTTTTAGTTTTAAAAATAATCGTTAGTAATGGATACTTGAAAAGGAAATAAAGTTTCCAGTAAAACTAGTGGATATAATTTGAAAACATTGACTTTTATCAAATATTTAATAATGTAAACTTTTAAAATACATAAGATTAATCAGAAGAAAATTTTTTAGTGCATGATAAAACTTTTATTTTGAAAAGGATGGAAATACCTTTTAAATATTTTTAAATAACCTTGTTGAAAACCAAAATTTCTCAAAAGATTTTAAAACATCTAATTTCAAATAAAGTAAATATAAATTGAAGCTTAAAAAAGATATCCATAGGATAATAAAATTATATTAGATTTATAATTAATTAGGATACAAAGTCCCAAGATATATTATCTCATTTTAGAGGTCTCGATTTTTTGGAATCAAGTTGAAAATAAATCCTTACAAATTGTGTAACATTTAAATAAAAACACTATAAAGAGAAATGTCATGAATTTGAACTTATAATACCATGACTGAATAATTAATTCATTATATAATATATCATATTGGCAGTATACACACCACTTAAATAAAAATAGTTGTTCATTATAAATAATGTATCAATGAAGGGGAAATTGAAATGAAAATATCTTACAGCTTAAGAAACATTATAATAAAAATAACTTGAAAGGGAGAGAGATTTAAATTTAAGTTAAAATACCCTGATAAATATGATTCATGATATTATAAAACCAATAGGTATTATACATAGTATTTCTATGAAATTAAGAGTATAAAAGAAATTATATCTCAAAGAAGTAAAATTTGGGATGAAACCCTTAACATGTTTCCTTGCCTAATTGATGACACTTTCACCTCAAGTAAAAAAAATATAAATTAATATACTATTTAATAAAATTACACATAAATATTACCCTTTTATAATCCTTATTATAATTCTTCATCATGAATTTGTTAATTAGTTACAGTGTATTTTGACTATTGAGTGTTAATAACTTTAATTGGTTAGTGCATGTTTAAAGATTTTAATATCATTAACCATAATTTGATACTAATTTCACTATTGATATATCATTTAAGATTATTTAATATGTAAATTATATTTATTAAAATTATCTCATTTCATTCCATATGTAATTTGGTTATGTTATGTGGAAACTGAATTGAAAATAGTTTATTTCGGTAATTTTAGCGAACAAATTTTTTTTTATAATAAGTTAAATACTAAATATAATATTTAAATAACTATATTCTAATAATTAATTAATAAATATATTTTAATATTAATATTTTTCATGTTTCCATAGTCATCCATAATCATATTTTGAATCATTGTTCATGTAGGTGGTTAAACTGACTGAAACTTGAACACGTTATAACCCAATTGTCAGGTATGGTTAAGGAGGTGTTTGTTTTGATATAATATAATTATAATAGAATAATAATTATATAATTTTGATTTTATTATTATGGTGAATCCTATTTTATTATTTTTTAAAAATTTAAGAAAATATAAATTAAACATGAAAAATGTTTTGTTGTGGTGGCGGTAATCCGCACATACGTATGATTAGCATTCCTATTTATCAACATGTGAGAGGTGGTGAAGTTGGATATTAACTTTAAATTGAATAATAATCATTATATGATATGTATCATATTTTTTCATCATTTACAACCTTGAGACCTATCATAAAAGGTGCTAACGAAAAACAAACAACATCGCTTTGTGGAGGCAGTAGTATGTGAAATTCACAAACGATGTTCTTTTATTTTTTTAATTGGATGGACATGAATAAATAAGGGTTATACCATTAATATAAAAAATATAAGTATAATAATGATATTTAAGTCATAATATTATTATGTTAACAATATATTTAGAATATTAAGATTAATAAAAAATCTTAAGAAGGGATAACACTTACGTTGTGTACTCGATGTTTTCCTTGAGTATTCCCTTGAAATTAAAGGGATTAGGCTATCAATGAGTTACCATGGGATTATGTTTTTGGGATAGATTTTTATTTAGAATATAATTTTAGTTTTTAAACTTTTAATTCTAAGGACATGTGTGTTTTTTAAAGTGTGTAAGTAATCCCCTCTTATAAGTGTGGAAAATGGTGCTTTTGTAAACACCCCTTATATTTTAATAATGTCATGAACCTATTTCAAGTTTATTTTCTAAAAATATTCCCAATTATTGAGTTTTCTATGTCTATGGATATATAAATACTTAAAAATTTATTTTCATGAGTGTATTAAACATTTCATAACTCTTTTACTGGTATTTTTTCACATTTTACTCGTATGTTTTCACGTTTTACTCATTTACTTATAAAATAGATAACTAGTTTTTAACTAAGTGATTTTATATTTTATTAAACATAAAAAATAACCCATATTTCTAAATTTAGGTGTTATATAAATAAATTAAACATATATTTAATCTAATTAAAATTATAAACATTATAAAATTAACTTTTAAAATAAAACAAAAAATGTGTACAAAAAATGTTTTATTACAAAAATGACATTTTGACCATTATTGATTCTTAACCATATTAAATATTGATTAAAATTAAATGATTATCAATATATTTGTTTATATATTTATAAATCATATTATATTTATTATTTAATGTATTTAAATTTAATTTATTTTATATAAATTCCTTGATATTAATGAAATAATAATTCTAAAATAATTGTTTAACCATTATCATGGTAATTAGCATTAATCCCAAGAATCTAAATTTTATAACTAAAAATTATAAGTGTACATATTAAATAATATGAAAATTATTATATAAAATATAATGATCTTTTTATTAAATTTCTTTTCTATGTTTGGGGAAACTAATCTCAACTTTAATGCAAGAAACTCATAAAAACCAGTTTTTCAAAAAAGTTTATTTATAAGTATTTTTTTATTAGAATAGAATTATCAATTCCATTGATTCCAAGGAATTTAAAAAAATTATTTTCATTAAAATAGTATTTATTTAAAAATAAAATAAATAAAAAATATCATTTCACAATATTACAATTAATTAAACAAAACAGTCAAAAAACTATTTTCCTTAAAACGCAACATAAATATTCAAAATGTTTAGCATGGATTTATAAATTCAATAAAGTATTTAAAATTTAATTATTATAATTTATAAATATATATTTTTTATATCTAAAAGTTTTCAAAAACTTCAATGTAATATAAATTTGATGGTATTAACAAAAAAAATTGTTTATTACTATTCACTTAAAAATGATTATTTTAGAAAAATCTCAAAAATTAATCCTAAGATAATTATTTTTAGGGGGAATTCAAAAATTAATTTTATGATATAAAATTTAAATTATAAAATTTTTTAATAAATATTTTTAATAAAATAAAAATAAAATACTTTTTTTGAAACTTACCTTTTCAATCTTGACATATATTAATTTTTTATTATCTAAATAAAATAAATTTTAATGGTTTTCCACATTATTATTTATTGTATATTATTTAATAAATTATTATTAATATTTTTTGGTTTATTTATGTTGGATGTATCTTGTAAAACAAGTTATAAAACATAGAATATATTTTAAAAAAATCTTAAATCTCAGGTCGTTACATTTTACCATCTTAAATTAATTATGTCCTCACACTTTTAATTATACTTCAATAAAATAATAAGATAAGATATCCATGGTAAAATAAAAATGTTTCTTCTACTCAGATATCCTCCTCTCTATCCTTCGTAAGTATATAAAACTATATATCCCAAATATGCTTCTTTTAAGTTTTTAGTGACATTCCTTTTTTAACTTCATTTCCCTAATCTTGATTCAACCAATTAAAACCAAACAGTTTATGATAATATCCAAAATAATTAAATTATGTTAAAAGGCATAAAGGTTTTAAAAAGGACAAGTGAAAATGATTTTAAAATTTTTAATTTTAATATAATTTTTAACATTATAAAATTTTAAAATAAATAAATTTTTCCATAAAATAATTAAAAATAATTTGATAACATTTACTTTTAAAAAATTAATTTAAAATTTAAAACTTAAAAAAATCTTAAACATTTAAATAAAAGAAGTGAAAATACTTTGAAAACATATAATTTTTAAAATAAACATTAATAATGGAAGTTTTAAATAGACATCAATATCTTAATAAAATAAGTGGAAATAATTTGGAAATTTTAACTTTAAAAATAATCTTTAATAATGGAAACCAAAAAAATACATAAAATAATCAAAATAAAATTTGGGTTGGATGATAAAACTTTTATTTTTTAAAACTACATAAAAACATTATAATCATTTTGAAATAACCTTGGTGAAAACCCACATGGTTTAAAAGATTTTTAAACTTCTAATTTAAAATATGGTAAGCATAAATTTAAGTTTTAAAAATATATCCAAAGGGTAAAAAAATTATAGAATCGTTATAATGAATGGGAATACAAATTCATCAGATTTAGTATCATTACCCATCATTTGATATTAATTTAATTATTTATATATCATATAAGATTATTTAATATATAAATTATAATTATTTAAAATTTTCTTATTTCATTCCATATGTGTTTTGTTTGCGTTATATGAAAATCGAATTGATAACGTCTTCTTTTGGTAATTTTAGTGAACAAAAAAATTACTTTAATAATGGGAAAATAATAAATATAATTTTTAAATAACCATATAATAATCATTATTTTATTAATATATTATAATAATATTAGTTTCCATTTTCCAAAAGTCATCTGTAATCATATTTTAATATATTATTCACATAGGTGGTTAAACATACCCAAAATTGAACTCACATGAAATCGTTTGGTTGGTATGGTTTAGGATGTTTTCCTTTTGGAATAATATCATTATAGTATAAGAATAATTTTATTTTCTACTTTTTAATTATGGTGAACTATATTTGAATATTTTTTTAGAAAAATTGAATATAAATTAAAAACAAAAAAATCAACGTAGAGCCAATCATCTGCCTGTACGCACGATTGGTGTCCCTATTTCTCAATATTTGATTGGGGGTGAAGGAGGATATTAAATTAACATTTCATATTACTAATTTTATTGTATCTATATTATTTATTAATCAATACCACCATTAATACCACCCCTGAAAGGTGATAATGAAAAACAAATGATGTCGTTTCGTAGTGGCAATAATTTGTGCAACGCACTAATGATATTATTTTTTCTAAGTGAATGTAAATGAATATATTAATGTCTATACCATTAATAAAAAATATCAGTATAATAATTATACTCAATTCATGAGATTATTATTTTAATATATTTGGAAGAGTAAGATCAAGAAAAAAGATTAAGAATGAGATAATACAATGTGAGAGAAATTATTTTTTTGGAAGTTCCCTTTAAATTGAATTTATTAGGGTAACTATGAGTGACCAAGGGATTATTTTTTTTAGAGGGATTATACTTAGGGTAAAATATAATATTTTAAGGGTGTAATTTTAAAGGGATTTTTGTATTTTAAAGGGTTTAAGTGATCCACTTTTATAAGAGACGAAAAGGGAACTTTTGGAAACTCCTCTTATATTTTAATAATTCCCCAAAACTATTCCAAGTTCAATAGTTCAAAAGTCTAAAACATATTGATTATGGGGTGTATTTGGGTCAATAAAAGTAAAAACATGTGTTTTTATACATGTGTGGAATAATTATTTTATTAAACAATTGACATTTTGAACATATTGATTCTTAATCTTATTAAGTATTGATTAAAAATTAAATGAGTGATAGTAAATTTATTTATAAATTTATAAATATTGTTATATTCATTACTTTAATGGTCTCTATTTATTTTACTTGATAAAAATTCCTTGATATTAACAAAATAATAATTTTAAAATAATTGATTCACCATTATTGTGGTGATTAATATTTATCCTAAAAATCTAAATTTTATACCCAAAAATTAAATTATAAATATTATATAATATTAAATTTATTATATTAAATATAAGAATCATTTTATCAAATTAAATTTCTATTTTAATGGAAAATTAATTTTAACATAAACACATGTAATATGCGAAACCACGTTTTTTTTTAAAACTTTATTTTTAAGTAAAATGATTTATGAATTAGATAGAGAATTAATTCCATTGAATTAAATGAATTTAAAATAATTATAATCATTGAAATAGTGTTTATTTAATAATAAAATAAATAAAAAATTTCATTTCTTCTTGTTATAATTAATCAAAAAAATACTTGAAAAAGAGTTTTTATTTAAAACAGAACATGAATTTTTAAAATGTTGACCATGGGTTTATAGATTCATTATAGTATTTTAAAATAATTTGTTATAAATTATAATATGTAATTTTATGGTAAAAGATTTTAAAAAAAAATTATGTCCTATAAAAGTGGTGGTATTAGTAAAAAAAATCACTATTCACCTAAAAATAAATTACTTTAGAAAAATCCTAAAAATATATCCAAATATAATTTTTTTGTAGGGAATTAAAAATGAATTTTAATTTATCATATTTAAACTCTAAAATTTTATATTTTATCTTTTTAAAATAAAATATATAATCTATAGAAAATGGATTTTATTTTAAATAACCATTTCAATATTAACTCGTATTAATTATTTACCTTATAAATGTAACAACTATTAATGGTTTTCTATATTAGTTTTTTTTTATGGATTTATTAATAATTTATTTTAAATATGTTTTTATTTTATTATATTTGGTGTATCATGTGACATAATTTATAGAAGATATTATATATTTTAATGGATCTAAAATCTCGGTTCGTTATGGAATTATTCAAATGAAAGGTTCAGTAAAAAAAATAAACAAGTACTCTTTAATTTTTATTATAGTTTAGATCAAAGTGACTCTAAATTTACTCATAATATCTATCTACTTCTCAAGAGAAATGATATCTACAAAAATATCACATTTTAAATGGAGTGATAACCCAAATATAGACATTCCTTTCTATGGAATGACATAAAAAATACCACCTTTCTATATACCAAGGAACAACCAATAAGACCATAATTTTTCAACCTAGAGGAATAAAACAAAAATATGTACCTTTTGTAATGGAAATATAACCAATACAAACTTTTATTTTATAACTAAAATTATAAACCTATGTGATTAATAAAAATTTAAAAAAAATATGAAATAAAACTCACTAACAAATAACCAAAACATAAAATATTTTAAAGTTAATGTAGATCGATCACTTCAACAATAAATTTGTAAGATGTATCTCTTTCAGTGATCATGGTAGTATAACAGTAGTTATGGTATCAACACTAGAGTTTAATCTTGAAAACATTATAGGATAGTTTTTTTATGTCTTCTATAATCAAGTTTCTTTGGTATATATTTATAAATAAATCTCAAATAATTAGATCTTGATATTTTTTAAATCATGATTGATAGTTGAATTAGTGATATTTATAACTTTTAAAAAGTAAATTGTTTCTTCAAAAGACTATCTTCTATAATCCTGATTCTTCTTTTAATCATGTGTAGGAAAAAATAAAACAAAACATGAAACATATATATATATATACATATATATATTTATATACATAACATTCCACAGTGTGAACAAATACTTCATAGTGTAATTAAATTACAGTCATAAATATTTTTATTTAAAAATTTGATAAACACTTCAATGAAAATATAGAAACTTAAAAATAATTATTTTATAAACAAAATCTATATTGAACAAATCATAACAAAAATTCATAATAATCATTCAATACATATAAAAATTGAGTATCATTTCATATAATACATAATATAATTTAAATCACTATGTAATATATTTTATCAAACTTATACTGAATACATGTGATATTTTACTTTCATAAAAAACAGAACATAATATATTTTTTTATCCTCCCACAATATGTAAAATAACTTTTAAAACTATATAAATAAATAATATATTTTATGTTTCTAAATTATCAATATGTAATATACTTAAACAAATTAACCTTCATACATAACATAAATAGCATACATAAACTTAAAAATATTTGTATATAATATTTTCAATAATTTTATATGATCCATAATATGTTTTAATCTGTAAGATATTTATACTTTAACAAAAAAATTATATGTAAGATACTTAAGAATAGTAAAAAATATCAATTTTAGTTCTTCCTGTAATGCATAATATTTTAAACTTAGTGAAAAAATTGAGTTATAACAATATATAACAAAGATATTCTCTGAAAAACCTCATATGTAATATATTTTTAAGAATATATAATTTAATTTTAAGAACCAAGGAGGTACGTAATATAATTTTTTTTGGAAAAATTTAAAAAAGAATACGTAAAATAATGAAAATGATATGTCATAATTTATATTTTGAAACATTCTCAAAAGCTTCATATGTGTTATGTTAAAATTTTTTAAACTAAATAATAAAACAAGAATTATATGAATAACAAAATTCTAAAATAGAAAATCCATCAGAGTCAATATAATTCTTAAAAATAAAAATTTCAATAAGTAATATAGAGTATTAAAATATAGTTTTGAAATACATTTTTGAAATAAAAAAAATAATACATACAACTAAATATAGAACTATAATTCTAACAATTTTCAAAATTTTAAACACTAAATATATCCCCTTTTTGGTAAATACAAAACAAATATTCAAAAATAACAAAAAAATCTTCCCCTTTTTGTAAATAATAAAAAAGTTGAAGAAATAAATAAATGTTAAGAAAACTACACCTTTATAGGGTAAATATCAAAATATATATAACTCGTTTTTTAAATAATACTCCCCTATTAAAAATAAATAAAAAAAGTGAAACAAAAATACGTCTTAAATTAAAACAAATAATTAATACTTAAAAATACATGATATAAATTAAAAAATTTCATTCTAAAATAATAAAAGCTTAACTAAAAAATAATTAAAACTAAAGTCCCCATAAATTAATTAAAAATTATTAAACTATTAACACAATTAAATAGTTATAGTGACATTTATAACACATATGAAAATTTTAGAATTAGTGAAAACTTTCCAAAAATTGCAGCTCAAATAGGTATAATAATAAATGTATATTTCAAAAAAATCATATATAAAAATTAATATATTTCATACATAACGAAGTAAACTATTATAAATAATAATAAATAACAATAATTAACTTCTTATTCCTATAAATAGTTTAAAGTTCCATCATTCCAAGTTCAAATTCAATATTTTTAAATTTTATAGTATCTAATGTTTTAGTATATATATCAGCCAAATGGTCATCAATGGAAATATATTCTAAACTTATATCTTGTTTTTTTATATGATCTATAATAAAATGAAATATTACATCTATATGTTTAGTTATAGAATTTTGTAAAGGGTTCCTAGAAAAATAAATTGCAGATGATTCGTCATAATAAATGAAAATTTTTAAAAATAATAATAAAAATATTTTTTTTCTTAATACATAAATATTGAGTTCGGTAGATGATAGTATCTATGTAATATACTTTGGAAATAGATAAATAAATTGAAAATTTCTTCTTATTACTCCATGAAATCAAACTCTTTCCTAAAATATGATGTATACTTGAAGTACTCTTTTTATACATTTAACATACACTAAAATCAGAATTATAATAACTAATTAAATCAAAATGGGGTCTACTGGGATAAAACAAATCATGATTTATAATTTCTTTAACATATCTTATAATTATTTTAACATTCTTTAAGTGTCTTTTCCTAGGGTCATATTGAAACCTAGCATGCATGCATACAGAAAACATTAAATTGGGTTAACTAGCATTTAAATAAACTAAATTTCTTATCATGCCTATAAAATTTAAATATATCTTGTTTTATAGGTTATATCATAATACTATTTATAACTTATACTCATAGGTGTGCTTAAAATTTCACTAGAATCAAGACTAAATCATTTAAATAATTCTCTATCAAACTAATAATTATTTAAAAAACATCATTTCATTGATAATTTGATATCCTGAAACAAATTTTAATTATCCCATAAGACTTATATAAAATTATCTTCTCATTAAATCATAAAATTCTTTATTTAACAATTTAATAGATAATCCAAATATAATATCATCAATATAAATTTTAATAATCAATATATCTTTAGAATAATTGTTTATAAATAAATTAGGGATAACTATTCCTTTTAAAAACCAGTTTTCAACAAAAAACGAGAAATTATTTAATACTATGCTCATATATCTTTCTTAAGACTATATAGAGATTCTTAAATTTTTAAAACAAGATTAATAAATTTTTCAGGTTCAAATTCAATGGGTTTTTTAACAAAAACCTCTTTAAAATTCAATCCATTTAAAAATGAACCTTTTTTCTATATAATATAGTTTAAAACCATAAAATGGTGTATGGGACAACAAAATGATAAAAGAATCTAACCTAAAAATGGGTCGAAAAGTTTCATCATTTTATATTCCTTCTTCATTATAAAAACACTGTGTAACTAATCTTTCTTTATTTTCGTTATTTTTCAATATTCCTCTAGTTTATTTGTAAAAATTTATTTTTTTCTAAAAAATTTTGAATTTTTATGTTTTTTAAATTAAGTCCAAATATCATTTCAATAAAACTAATTAATTTCTTCTTCGATATATTCATCAATTTAAAAATCTATAAATCTTTTAAAAAAGAATTAGGTATAAAATAAAATACAAAACTAAATTATCACCAAAATCCATTAAGAAATATTTGGTATACACCGTAGTATTAACATCTCTAATTATTATTTCAAAAACATGGTCTTTATATGTTTTGTATTTTCTTTCATTATAGTGATCTTCTAATTCAACATTGTTATATTCATTTTGATTTAAAAATTCACTAAAATTAAATTCTATAAAGTCATATATAATCTGTTTTAGGTATGAATTATTCTTATTTAATTCATTCTCATCAAATTTAACATGTATTGATTCTTCAATAATAATAGATATTTTATTATAATCTCTATAATATTTACTAACATTAGAATAACCTAAAAATATATATCTTCATCTGATTTATCATCAAAATTATCAAGAGAATATTTAGTATTTAAGATAAATTAATTAAACTGAATACTCTAAAATATCCAAAATTAGGTTTCTTACCTATCCATAATTCATATGTTGTTTTTATGTATATGTATAATCAAAGTTTTATTAAATTTATATTAATAAGTGTCTACTACTTCATCCCAGAAATATTTACGAAAATTACATTCATAAAACAAGGATATTTCAATTTTTAAAACAGTTTCATTATTTCTTTCAACTACTCCATTTTTTAGGAGATCAATGTTCATAAAAATTTTGAGAATATCTATTTTTCTATAGAATTTTCTACATTCCTGATTTAATAATTATTATCCTCTATCACTTCTAATAAAATTAATTAAATTTTATTTTTCATTTTGAAATAATTTATATAAAATAGGAAATTTAGACAAAGTTTCATTTTTATGTTTCATTTTTAGTATCCTATTTGATTGGATCACTGATAGGGGGAGGGGTGAATTAGTGGTCCTCTTTTTCTTTTATGATTTTCTACCTTTTGAAATAAAAATCTTGAATCAGTGATGGTTCTCGATCCACTCAATATTTACTCTCAAACTTTCTTCATATATTTAAATATTATTAAGTTCACAATATATGATATTTACATGGATCAGAAACCATGCCTACTCATTTTTCATGTTAGTTATTCCCCACAACATGGATTCATCAACTACATAGAAAAAAATTACAATACTAAGTATGTAGTGTTCATACACTACTTTTAGAATCCACTTGAAGATACAATGTCTCTAAAAAATATGATTCAATAAGGATATACAACATCTGGTGACCACTTCAACTTTTGATACTCCTCCTACAAGAAAAAATGCATCAACAGATCTACATATGTACTTCTTCTTCAAGAACATCAATAGTTTATCATGATTCTTAACATTATAGTATCAAAACTACCACTATAATTTGTGGGAACAGGTCTTCCTCTGGGTGCTTTTCCTCTCACAAATTCAAAAAATCCCTCCAATATTTTCTTTTCCATATTTCATGTGTTGATCATCCTTCCTAAAATAGAGATTCCATGCACCAAGATATAATAAACCTAGCATCTTCTTAATGGGTGATTTAAATTCCCATTAACACCTCTGTTGGCCCATAGATGGTTTTGTACACTATCTCTAACTATAAAGGTTTTAATTACCACTAATCATGTCATATATTAACATATATCTTACCTCATGTCAAATCCTATATTATGAAAAAGAATTATCTTAAATATCATATCATTTCACTCTCTTAACTATTTATGTGTGTTTAAGTCTAAACAAGATTACAATTGATTATCTTTGTGTGATTATGAGTTTTACCATTTTCTAACCTTGCTGAAATATAAGACAGATAGAACATCAAAATTATCTAAGTATAAGTAATTGACACTGACAGACATAAGACTCACCGTTGGACATGACATCGAAAGTTAGAGGAATCACTGTTGGATATGACACTGATAGATAGAGGACTCAATGTTGCACAAGATACTAACACAAACGACCTACCGTTAGTTCAAGTGAGCTACCGTTGCATGATGCTACCGATGAAATAACATGCCATCAGTTAAAATGAGTCACTGTTAGATCAACTGCCTCAAAAATATAAGGACTCACAATTGATATGAGTCACCTAGTTCATCTATCTCACTGATGATCGGTCTCACTGATAGCATAAATGACTCACTGATACATCGAGCCACCGACACAAATGGAAAGGACTCACCGATACATGGAGTCACTGATGCTGAGTGACCGATACTGATTTACCGAAGATGATAGACCGATGAGATTGAGTCACCGGTACTTATGACTCACTAATAGTAATAAAATTGTATTTATATTATTAATTTAAATTTATATCTAACGGTCATATTTAGAAAAATTAATGTTTCTGAAATTATTTAATGTTGTCGGTTGGACTATCAGTAGACAGTATCAGGTATATACACATGGGGAGATCCTCATGCCTTAAATACCTCGAAGTATAAAAGAATTACCCACTAGATATTTTAATAGATGACAAGGAATGCGCTGAAAAGAAAAGAGAAAATAAGAATTGAAAAAAAAAACTCATATAGCTCTCAAACTTTCTTAAAACACCCAAGAACTCAAAGCAAGAACAAATGGGGATATCAATAAGATGAGAAAGACCTACTAAACTACACTGAACAACTTTCCACCAAGGAGTTGAACACTTCACACTCATCAAAAACAAGACCACAGAGTCTGTGATACTCTGTTTTGAAGCCAACTTTCAGAAGAGGACTAAAACTTCATGTTCTCTACATCAATGGAGTCCATAGCATCACTTCATAGTACACAGAGACTTCTAAACCTTATTAAATATCTTTATCTATGTTGTGTTCTTTTTTACATTTTTGAGTATTGTGTGTATCATCTATTACACACGCACTGACTACTGTTCATAACTCAAGGATACTTAATATCCTCAAACACAATCTCTACTTTTCTCTTATATCCCACAAAGAATAATCGATGAGGTCAAGTGTGACCTATTTTTTTCATGAATAAATATGTTAGATGTCAATTGTGACCTGGACTATCCTATGTACTATTGATAACCTTGATTCAGGGTGTGGATCAGGTTTATTAATATAAACTTCTTGGTTGAATGTGATCACCAAGTGAATAGTACTAAGTCTCATCTTGAGACCGAACCTCATGTTTATTTCTATTGTCTTTTTTTATTAGTTTTACTCTATTTTATTACAATTTTATAAAACTAAATTGAACTTTGATAGATGTTTTGTCAAGTTTTTATATTTGTTTTTAACTTGTAAGTTATTTTCAAAAGTTATACTAACCTTTATATAAGTATAGCTAAGAACTAATCAATCTTTGTAGAAATTAATTTAACATTCAAGACTTTTATTAATTCACTAAAAACTGACTTTGATTATATATTTAATTGGGGTAAATTTTCAAAGAACCAATTTTAATGGAAATATTTATAGTTACTAATCCCCCATGATTAATCTACTCCGACCAACATTTGGCATCAGAGGTTTTTAGAAATTTGTCAGCTTTCAAATATTTTCCAACTGTGATTTTAGCTGTCATTCAAAGATCTTAAAATTTATATTCTTTATAAATTTTTATTTTATAGAAATCATTTTGAAATTCATATTATAGACAATAGTTTAGAAAAATATTCTCTTAATAGACCACCTTTCTTTAATGGCACAAACTTTACTCAGTAGAATCTTAAAATGAAAATACATCTAAAAAGTATGGGATTTGAAATCTAGACTGCTATTGACAGTAAATATGAAATTACTGAAACTGGTAGAAACACTTGAGATGAACCTTCCAAGACTACCTAAAACAATAATTATAAATCAATGAATGCTCTATACTATGCTCATGGAGATGAAGAGTTTAATCGTATTTCTTCTTGTAAAATTGCCCATGAAATTTGGGACACTTGGACTGTTTCTCATGGGGTAATATCTAATGTGAAGGAAATGAGATTAAATACTTATACTATTATGTATGATTACTTTAGAATAAATCCTGATGAATCTATTTTTGATATGTATATAGGATTTAACTAAATTGTTAACACAATGATTTCTCTCGAAAGAGATGTCACAGCTAAAGAAAAAATCATGAGGATTATCATATTTTTACCTAATAGATTAAGAGGAACCTCTGTCTCAATTAGAGAATCATGTGATATCATAAAATTACCTATCAAATAACTCATTGGAAAGATGATGATGTACAAAGAAGCATTGAGAGTCAACAAAGAGGAGGATTATGAATCTAGGAGGAATTCTATAGCTTTCCAGAATACTGCCTCTAAAAATAAAGAAAAGGAGAAAGTTAAAGCTATTGTTGAAATCTCTAGTAGTAAATAATTATCTTCAGATAGTAATGAAGAAATGACCCAGCTGGTTAGGAGATTCAAGAAATTTTATAGGAAAAATAAGTTTTTCAAAAATCCTAATTACAAAAGAAAGTATGATAACAAGGGAAATTTGAAAAAGTATTAAAGGAGAAATGATAAATCATAAGAGATAGTGTGATATAAATGAAAAAGGAAAGGACATGTCAAATATTAATGTCCAAAGCTCAAATATAAAATGAAGTATGAGAATAAGGATAGAAAATTTAAGAAAGACATGAAGGCCCCTTGGAGTGCCTCTGAGGATATCTGCAGTGAATTTCCTTCTTCTCATGAGGAGAAAGAAGATATGGAAAATATGTGTTTCACTAGTACAAAAAAGGCCTATATCAGTGCTAAAAAAGGGATTTAACAGCGCTAAAAAAGAGCTGTAAAGCTCAGCGCTAATATAGGGGCTCCCTTTTATCATCGCTCTAAAAAGCACTAATAAAGGCTACTTTTATAAGCGCTAAAAAAGCGATGATAAAAGACCCCTTTATCAGTGCTTTTTTTTAGTGCTGATAAAAGGGACCTTTATCAGCGCTTTTAAAAAGCGTTGATAAAGGTCAAAAAAATTAAAAATAATTAAAAATAATGCGGGGGAGTTCTTTTATCAGTGCTTTACACCCCCTTTATCAGTGCTAGGAGGTCTCCCGCATGCTGCCCTTCCCACGCATCCTCATACGCGGGCACCCCCTTCGCTTCCACCTGAACTCGAACCCGGGACCTCCCCCCTTTCACGGCTGCACCTTTACCACTATGCCATTTCATTTTTTTCTCTATTTAATGATATATCTATATATATATAGTTATATTTATTCACATATTGATATAGATTCATATTAATATAAATATATTTATTCATATATTAGTATATATATATATATTAATTCGTATATTAATATATATATATATATATATATATTTAGTTATAATTTTTTATACGTATATTTACTATTATATTAATATATACTTATAAGATTAGTTTTAAATACATTTATGAAAAAATATGTTTTTATATGTGTTTATAAATAAATAGATACATACATGCATACATACATACATAGATATATACAACACACAGACACACACAGAGAGACACACACACACAAACACATATATATTTATGAATAAATAAATATATATGTGTATTTTAAAAGCCATAGAATGTACTTATAATGATTAGTTTTAAATAAATTTATGAAAAAATATGTTTTTTATGTATGTTTATAAGTAAGTAAATAAATAAATACATACATATATACATATATACAACACATAGACACACACATAGACACCCACACACACATACACATATATATTTACGAACAAATACATATATATGTGTATTTGAAAAGCCATTGAATGTTTAAATGACCATAACATATAATCTAGAAGCCCGTTTCAACTCTACAACTAGTCACATCGAAGAAAATGAAACAATATTCGATTTGATATGTGGTACAGGCCTAACGGACATCCAGATCAGAAGTAATACTTGTTCGAATGTTAACAAATCGGGGTATGCCGACTAAAAATTCAGTTTTGGAGGCCTTCTGGGCCTTTTCTGGGCTCGACAAATGTGACATAGGCTTTGTCTAGGTCACCAGCGCATAGAGCCCGTTGCAGGCTTCTATTTGATATGCTGTAGAGCTCAAACAGGCACTTAGAACAAAAGTTATGGCCATTTAAATTTTTGAGTTACATTTTCGACATATTTTAGATATTTTATTAATTGTTTTGATTTTTTGTGTCCTCAAATTGTTATTAAATGATTTTTAATCGATAATAATTAGAAAATTATTAATTAATAATATTTTTAAAAAATATTTTGAATCCATTTTCACTTAATTTATTATATATTAAATCTAATAGTCCATTTATACATATCTATAACATATTAAAAAATATATATATTGTATTTATATCAATATAAATATATTATATAACAAAATATTATTTTTCAATAAAAAATATTTTTTTTGAAACTAAACATTTATCAGCGATCGGCAAAAGCGCTGATAAATCCCCCCTTTATCAGTGTTACTTAAAGAAGCGCTGATAAAGGGGTCCCCTTTATCAGTGCTAAAAAAGTGCTCATATAGGGGGGCATTTATCAGTGCTAAAAAAGTGCTGATAAATGGGGCCTTTATTAGCGCTTTTTAGCGCTGATAAAAGCGACCCTTTAACAACGCTTTTTTTAGCGCTGATAAATTCCACCTATATCAACACTTTTTTTAGCGCTGATAAAAGTGAAGCGCATCCCTTTCCCATTTTTATAGTAGTGTTTTATGATAAACATATCTGAGGTAATCTTTGAATCTCCTGTTCAACATTCTTAATATTTTGAAAATGGAAGTGAGTCTGAGAATATTTCAAGTGAAGAATTATTTGAATATTGAAACATGCTGGAAGAGACATGTAATGAACTAAAGGATAATTATAAATCTTCAAATAAACATCATGCTCTTACTGTAACTATTAACTATGAACTTACTACTGGAAAAGATAAGAATGCTCAACTACTCAAGGAAAACAATGAGTTAAAATGTCTAATTATCAATTAAAGAAGGATCTTGAAAATTTTTTAAATGGAAAAAAATACCCTTATACAAATTCTTGGTAAACAGATAACTCCTAATTACACTTCTAGAATATGATATCAACCAGGACAAAGGAACTTATCAAAAACAAATTTTATGACCAAAAATGGAAAATATGCTTCTTTATGAAAAAACCAAAATTTTACTACAAGCTCTAATTCTGAAAATTATTTTACTTCATCCAGTTCTTCGAGACAAAACAATGTTTATTTTTAAAGTACTCTATATTCTACATATAGGAAACCCATAACACAAGTGTGTTTTCCTAAATCTTTTATTGCTAAAGTTTGTGGACCTAGAAAAATATGGGTACCAAAATCATTTCTTGGATAAATTGTTTTCCAGGTAAACTGCCTAAAGAGTTCCTATAGAAATCTGTGCTATTTGGATAGTGGGTGTTCAAGAAACGTGATAGGGGACAAATAAATCTTCAAAAGTCTTATCAAAATTGATGGAGGACATGTTATATTTGGTGGCAATGGTAAAGGAAAAATCATCATCCTAGGACATATTGGTAACCCTAACAAAATTTCAATTTCCAAAGTACTTTATGTTGATGGATAAAAGTATAATCTGCTTAGTATATCTCAACTACGTGATTATGGATATAATGTAAAATTTAAAAATGATTCATGTCATTTTTTTATGTCAAGAAAAACATAGTGTTTATTTCTCTTAGAAATGATAATGTGTATGCTATAAATTTAGACACACTAGCCTCACATAATGTATCTTGTCTAAGTTCCTTCCATAAAGAGTCTTGTATCTCGCACAAAAGACTAGGGCATTTCAATGTTCCCTCTCGTAGAAAACTTATGAGAAAAAGGCCTATTCAAGGATCTACCCAAATTAGAGTTTCAAGAAAATAAAGTGTGTAATCCTTTTCAAAATGAAAAGAAAATAAAGTCTCTTTCAAATAAAATAAATAAGTTTTAACTTCTCAACCTATAGAGTTATCTCACATGGATTTTTTTTAACCATCTTGAGTTTCTAGTTTAAATAGGAAGCACTATGTCTATGTTATTGTGGATGACTATTATATGTATACTTGGACTTATTTATTATCTCACAAAAGTGAGTCATGTAATTACTTCCCTAAGTATGCTAAAACTATAGAAAATCATAGTTGACTTAGAATTAAATCTCTAAGAAGTGATAATGGCTGTGATTTTGAAAATCAAGACTTTGAATATTTTTTCTCACACAATGTATATAGTCATAAATTCTCTACCCCTAGGAAACATCAACATATTGGAGTTTTAGAAAAAAGAAATTAGACATTATAAGAAATTTCTAGAATAATTATTAATGAATATGACCTACCAATTTACTTTTGGGTTGAAGCTGTTAATACATATTGTTATATAATAAATATATTCTTAATCAGACCTATCCTTAAGAAGACTCTTCATGAGTTATGTAGTAATAGGAAACACATAGTAAGTTATTTTAAATAGTTTGGATGTAAAGTTTATATTTTTAACACTAAATACAATCTAGACAAATTCACATCCAAAAGTGATGAAAGAATTTTTCTAGGATACTAAACCTCTATTAAAGCCTATAAAGTCTTTAATAAAAGAACCAAGTGTGTTGAATAATCTATGCATATAAAATTTGATGAAGTAGATCCACATGAGCCTAATACCTCTCTATACAACATTGAAGATTATATATCAAATCTAGACATAAATGAAAAATCATCTAATTATTATGTCAAGAAATCTGTGAAAACAAACAATTCTGGAGATCCTCCAGAATCTAGCCATAATAAACCAGATCAAAATGATGAACCTGAAATAACAAGTCCTACCTTTTCCAGAACAACTAGAACCCTTAAAAACCATCATTTATATGTTGTTGTTGGAGACATAGATAATGGAACAAAACTAGATATTCTCTTAGAAATCAAGTTGAATATAAAGCCTTCTTATAATAGCTTGAACCTAAAATTATCAATGATTCAATCAATGATGAATTTTGGGTGATATTTATGCAAGAAGAACTCAATAAATTTGAAATAAATAAAGTTTGGAAACTTGTTGATAGACCCAAGGACACCTTGATCATTGAAACTAAGTGGGTATTTAGAAATAAATTAGATGAAGCTGGTAATATTGTTAGAAACAAAACTGGATTAGTTTCACAAAGCTATATTCAAGAGGAAGGCATTGACTATGAAAAAACCTTTTCACCTTTTTCTATACTTGAAGCCATCAGAATCCTGCTTTCTTATGTTTACCATCTTAATTTAAAACTGTATCAATTGGATGATAAGAGTGCTTTCCTAAATGGATATATAGTTGAGGATGTATTTTTTGAACAACTCTCTTGTTTTAAAAATCCTTATTTTCAAAATCATGTTTTCAAACTAAAAATTCTTTGTATGGTTTAAAACAAGATCCAAGAGCTTGGTATAATAGATTAAGATGTTTTCTTATTTCAAAAGGTTTTACAAAAGGAATTTATGATCCTACTCTTTTTATAAAGTGAATGTTTAAATATGTTTTAGTAGTCGAAATATATGTTAATGATATTATATTTGGATCTTCAAGAAATCCTTTATGTATTGAATTTTCTAAAATGTTGAAAATTGAATTTGAAATGAGTTAAATGGGTGAACTAAAATTCTTTCTTGGATTTCAAATTTTTCAAAATAAAGAAGGTATCAAATTAAATCAAAGTATACAAAATATATTTTAAAAATATTTGGCTTTGATAGCATTAAAATTAGTGAAACTCCCATGAGTACTACTTGTAAGTTGGATATTGATGAAGATGGTAAATTTGATGATCAAGCCACTTATAAAGGAATTATTTGAAGCTTGCTCTACTTGACTGCTATTAGTCCAGATATAATGTTTAGTGTGTGTATGTGTGCTCGTTTTCATGCTAATCCCAAAGAATCTCTCTTGAATTATGTTAAAGTAATTTTCAAATACCTTAAACATACTATCAATTTGGGCTTGTTTTACCCCAAAGGAAAATCATTTGATATAGTGAGGTATTCTAATGATGATTTTCGTGGATGTAAGTTAGCTAGAAAGAGAACCTCTAGGACATACAATTTTTTTGGAAAATATTTGGTTTCACGGTGTAGTAATAAGTAAAATTATGTTGCATTATCTACTATAGAAGCTGAATACATAGTTGTTGGTAGCTATTGTGAAAAAAAATTAGATAAAACACACTCTTCTAGACTGTGGATCTCAATTTAGACATGTTTCTATAAAATATGACAACACAAGTACTATTAACATCTCTAAGAACCTATTTTCTCACTCTAGAACAAAACATATTGATTTAAGACATCACTTTCTGAGATATCATTATAAAAGGGTAATATTAATTCATAATTTATTGGAACTGAATATCATATTGATGATATATTCACTAATTCATTGAACTCTGAAAGGGTAAATTACATCATACATGAGTTAGGAATGATCAACTAGTAAGACCATGTGTTTATCTCTCCTTAATCTTTTTCTGTGGAGTTTTCATGCCAACGTTGTTGTCATGCCAACACCATTGTCATGCTGAAACTATTGTCAAGCTGACACCATTGATGTTTTTCAAAGTCCATCATGTCGACACTAATGACTCATCACTTTTATATGTTCTATGTTTTTATCAAAAAAACACTATTTCATTAATTCCAGTGAACCCAGTTCACGATTTTTTTATTGTAAAATCTTAAAATCCCTAAATGATAGAAATTTGAATCGATCCACTCTACTCCCATTACTAATACTAATCTCTCTCTCTATTTTCCACCTATCTCTTTCTCTACTACTGACCTTTCACCTTTTTAACTTCAAACTAAACTGATTGGAATGGTGCGAGTAAAGTAAGCTCTAGAAGAGGGTGAGTCTCATCCTTCTAAGAAATAAAAAGGGGAATCAAGAAAATTGTCAGGTCCTGTGAATCCTATTCTGGTAAATCATTTTGTAACATCATAGAAGGATGTTTTAGTTGAATGGATCTTGGAGAGAAAATCATTGTTGTTCAAAGTTCTGAATGATCAGGGATGGTTTGAATGGTTTTCAAATAATGATAGAGTATTTTATCCAAAGTTATTGTATGAGTTTTATATGAATTTGGAACTTTTTATGGAAGGAAGTGATGTTACATGGATAAAGTCTATTATGAAAGGTGAGATAATCTAGTTCTCTTCAAGAAATTATGATGAGTGTCTTAAGGTACCTCATGAAGGAAGGTTTGATTATTACCAAGGTATTTATCCTCTTGAAAGTGAATTTTTCTATTATGAGACTGTTCTAAAGGAGCTAACTGGAAATGAAGAGCACAGGAGACCCATCACCTCAGAATTGAATGGTGAGTGTATAATTATATTCAAGTTTATTGAACATCAGTTTTGTCCAAGGAAATGGTACTTTTCTTCTCCCAAGTATCAAGATGTATGCTTGGTCTATTTTCTATAGAAATATGTTAAATGAAATATTTGTAGATATCTAATGGTGCACATCAATGAGATGATAAAACGATGGTGTAAATATAAATATATATTCTATTCAAGAATTATTTCAGCTATGATGAAGGGGAAGGGTTATCTAAATGAAGCTCAGGATGTGGTAGTTAGTGAATGTAGTGGAATCTTCTTAAGCTCTGACATCTATAAAAGAATGAAAATAAATTTGAACCCTTGGAAGAAAGAATGGGTTGGTGATGAAGACATATTGTATGAGAAGTTCAATCCCATAGACCATCCCATTAGACCAAGGGATATAGTGGATCCTGGTCTCGGTCTAGATGAACAAGTAACCTATTCTTCATATGAAGAAGAGGAACCTGCTACCCCTATTAGAGATGTGGGATCACCAGTTGATGATCGAAGTGAACGAGACACTATTGGACAATCTAAAAGAATCTCTATTGGACCCGCAAGTCCACCTCTGGATTTAACCTCTTATAAACCTATTCTAAAATCCTCTGGTAGTGAAGAAACCGAAGATGATGGAAGTGTAGAGTATGTTAGTGAATCCAATGAAGAAGATGAAGAAGAAGATGAAGAGGAAGAAACAAGCAGTGGTGAAAATGGTTCAGAGTCAAGAAGGGAAGAAGGATAGGAACAAGTCAAAGATGAGAAGAATGAAGATGGTAATAATGAAGAAAGAAGTTAAATTGAATGTTATAGTGACTCTAGTCACCCTGATGAAAATCCAGATGTTGTTTGTATGGAAGTTACTTAAGCTAATACTAATATCTCTATTGAGGGTGTTGTTTAGGAAGAAAATGTTGCTTCAGATGAACCGGTTTCTCAATTTGTGTACACTATAAAAATAACTCTTCTTAAGTAAAAGCAACTGATCCATGAAACATTGACTGAGGGGGATCCATATGTCCTAATAACTGATGCTAAGGGAGAGCCTCAAGTACCAGTTGCTCAAGCTGATGAAGATCATCAAACATGAAGTTTAAGGACTGATACTATTTCTCCTTTAGATTATAATATTCTTGCTGAATGGATAAGGAATCCTGGTTATGTAGCCTTCGGATTAGATTATTAAGATTCTAATAATGAGATCATTTCCCTTACAACAAATGAACTGGTGGATGAGACCACTTCTAGTGATTATGTCACTAAAGCTGATTTTGTTCAATTTAATGAAGAAATATGTGCCCCTATAAGACACTCAGTACAATCTCAAATGTGATATGAGATTAATGAATATAGGAGACAGAATACTAAGATGACTGATAATTTTAAAGTAATTAGATTTGTGGTTGATGGTTTGAATCACGCTGGTGCTTCTATCTCTTCTCCTGGTTCAACACGTCTATCTCAAACTGATACTGCTTCTGTTTCAAAGTTAGTGATAAAAGAGATTCATCCAAATCTAATCACAACTGCAGAGACAATTGTGACAAGCAATACCAAGATCAGAAATGATATAAATAAGTTCACACTTGGGTTAATTCTTTGACCACATAGTATAGGAATACAATGGAAATAGTCATGAAAGGAATTTATAACCTTGTTTCTCATTTTAAAGATCTTGATTTTTCCAAGATGAGAAAATAATTTCAGGATATCACCTCTTCGGCTCTAGCTTCAAGTTTTTCTCAACCTGATCAGTCCTCACAATCTACAAATCTTTTTACTATTAGTTCAGTGTTCATAGAGGAGATATAAGCTTTGATTTCATGTTTTTTAGAAGTTGAGGATACTTTAGATAAATAGCATGATCAAGTCAAGTATTATACTAGAAGTTCATCTCACACTCAGGAAGAGATGACCAAAAGGCTTAATGAGTTTTTCCCCAAACTCATCAGAAATCACCAAATGAATAGTTTTTTCAAGTACTTAGCCACAAATCTTACTCTTCATCCAGTAAAAAAGGACTCTAAGGACCAAATTCAGAAACACAGATAATTTACTCCTTTATTGGATAAGTTTATAGAAAACAAGGATGATTTTGAGAAGGCCATGAAATATAGTGGAGAGATCATTGAAGAATTCATCAAGTTGTTGAAACCGTATCTTTATGTCCAAAGTGAATCCATTGTGGTACCTCCTACTTCAGTGCTTGGACCTACTAGTAATGTGGCTACTCAACCTCAAATGTTAGTTTCTCAGGCCTTATCTCACATCAGACTAGTCATTACAGAAACTATTACATCATGGGTTCTTTCTCAAAAAATACCTACCCTTGCTTCTACATTTCTTAAAGGAGTGCCTCTGGCTCATCTCAAAATCAATTCAGACCCTCCTGCTCCTCATCTTAACCCTATTTCTCAACCTTCTATTGATCCTTATGATAAGGGGAAGGAACCCCTTGATCCAACCACTTGATCCTATTATTTATTGTGGTCTAATTTTTAATTTTATATGGCTAAGTCCTTGTATGTTCTTCTTGTTTTGGACTAATCAGTTTATGAGAGCTATTTTCATTGTTTTGACTTTACTTTTTTCCCTGTTCTTTTTTCCTACCACTTTTTTCTAATCCTAAAAGGGGGAGAAATTTTATTAAGCATTATTAATAGTGAACCTTACTATGTACTTATGCTTCTCTGATGCATTATATTAATCATCTCTCTAATACATTATAAACCGTGTAGTGTAATCATTCTCATATGGTACTCAATAATGCCATGATTTGTGATTATCAAAAGGGGGATTATTGTTGGCCCATAGATCTTGTTGGCCACTACCTCCAACTATAAAGGTTTTAATTATCACAAATCATGTCATATATTAACATATATATTACCTTATGACAAATCCTATATTATGAAAAAGATTCATCTTAAATATCATATCATTTCAATATCATAACTATTTATGAGAGTTTAAGTCTAAACAAGCTTATAATTGATTGTCTTTGTGTAATTAGGAGTTTTACCATTTTCCGGCCTTGTAGAAATGTATGATAGATAAAACAAAAAAATTATCTAAGTATGAGTCACTAACACTGACAGACAGAAGACTCGCCATTGGACATGACACTGACAGATAGAGGACTCACCATTGGACATGACACCGACAGATAAAGGACACACTGTTGCACATACTACCGATGCAAATGACCTACTCTTAGTTTAAGTGACCTACCGTTGCATGGTGTGCTATCGATGCAAGCACTCGCTGATAGTTTAAATGAGCCATTGTTAGCTCAACGACCTAACCGACAGAAGTAAGGACTCAAAGTTGATATGAGTCACTGATAGTTTATCTGTCTTACCGATGATTGGTCGCACCAATAACACAAACAACTCATTGATACACTGAGTCACCAACTCTGATGAAAAGGGCTCACCGATATAGAGAGTCACCAATGTTGACTAACTGATGTTGACCGGTCGATGATGACAGACAGATGCAAATGATTCACTGATACCTATGACTCACTGATAGTCATAAAAGCTATTTTTATATTATTAATCCAAATTTATATTTAACGGTCATATTTATACAAATTAATTTTTCAGACATTATTTAATGTTGTTTGTAGAACTATCAATAGATAGTATGAGGTACATACACGTGGGGAGATCTTCATGCCTTCTGGACCTCGAAGTATAAAATAATTGCCCATTAGATCTTTTAATATATGACAAGGAATGCGCTGAAAATAAAAAAGAACAGAAGAACTAAAAAAACTCTTGCAACTATTGAGCTTTCTTAAAACTCCCAAGAACTCAATTTGAGAACATATGAGGACATCAATAAGATGAGGAAGACTTACTGAACATCACTGAACAAATTTCCACCAAGGAGCTAAACACTTCACACTCTTTGAAAAGTAGACCACAGAGTATGCAACACTCTATTTTGAATTCAACTTTCAGAATAAGACTAAAAATTCATTTTCTCTACATCAGACGAGTCCAGAGCATCACTGCATAGCACATAGAGACTTCTAAACCTTATTCTATATCTTTTGCTCTATTTTTTTCTTTTGTTTGAATTTTTGAGCAGTGTGTGTATCTTTTTGTTACACACACACTAACTCTTGTTTATAAATGAAGGATACTTGATATCCTCAAACTCATTCTCTATTTTTCTCTTGTATCCCATGAAGAGTAGTGGAAGGGGTTAAGCGTGACTTGTTTGTTGTTTTTTCATGAATAACTATGGTAGAGGTCAAGTGTGACCTGGACAGTCTTGTGTACTATTGAGAACTTCGATCTAGAGTGTGGATCAAGTCTATTAATATAGACGGCTTGGTGGCAGGGGATCACCAAGTAAAGAGGACTAAGTCTCAGCTTGAGATGAACCTCCTATTTATTTCTACTGTGTTTTAAACTTTAGTTTTACTCTATTTTATCACAATTTCATAAAAATAAATTGAAATATCATAGTTAGTTTAGCAAGTTTTTATATCTATTTTGAACTAGTAAGTTAGTTTTTAAAGTTATACCAATCTGTATATTAGTATATTTGAGAACTAATAAATCTTATGAGAAATTAATTGAACATTAAAGACTTTTATAAATTCACTAAAAACTAACATTGATTATATTTTTCATTGGGTTAATTTTCAAAGAACCAATTTTAACAGAAAATTTTATAGTTACTCAAACCCCCGCTCTTGAGTAATCTAATCTGACCAACAACCTCAAAACACCCCATGAAATCTTCTATAATTTCAGACAAGCAATTTTATGTGGGCCTTCTCACTCTTCATGCAACATGGATTGAATATCCATTTGATCTATCAAAATTAATGTTGTATACTCCTCATATTTATTTAATAATAATAGAATAAAATAATTCCAATGATTGTGGAATAATTCAATATCCATTCAAGTATATCCATAATTAATTTAGGGAAGTTTCACACACTGTATCCCGACACGCCCTTCACCATAATGTGGTGTATAATATTTGGTCATTTTTCTTCAACACGTTGAACAATATGAAAGTGGTCTCCTAATTTTAGCCATTTTTTCATGAACAATACCTTTTTGACTATAGATTCCTTGGAAGACCACTATAGGTGGGGGTTCTCCATTTTTTCCAACTTGAACTACATGTCATCACAATAAGCTCATATTTTCCACGACATCCTCTAGCTCTCAACACCAATTTTGGGAATCCCCATTTATCATAGGGAGACTTTACAGGCACCAAGGACATGGTAAACCCCATTTTGACCTTATCAAACTCTATTTCATCCATAAAGTGGAACTCCCAGACCATAGGCTTTACTATACCCAGATTGGGCTCAACTATGTTACACCATGGGGACAAACATGAAGTGGTCCCTATCCTGATTGCCTATTTTAGGCATTTCCATCTCCTTGTTCTATATGTTATAAGTGTGTCCTAATCCTAGATTCATATCCATAATAATTATGGAATCCTCTAGGGTTTACTATAGGGTGTGTCCTTTCCCATGTTGTGAAATCTTCAATACATTTTACCTTATACCAAGGCATGGTCTACCTCATCCTTTTCCAAGATGACTTTAAGCATTATTGTTGAAAAATCAAAAACTATCATTTAAGAAACCTAACAATCTCCCCATTTGGATTTTATCAATAATACTCATCTTCAACTTCTTCATATTACCAAATTAATTCCCCCCCTTATTGATGATGAAATTAAAATGTCAAAGAATGGGGTATTCTTCATTATTTATTCTCATGAACATATTCTCCTGCCTTTCTTCATTTTAAGGAGAGTGCTGGTATCAAATGTTCCTTATCAAAGAGTCTTTGTTTAATCCACTCTAATTATATGTAAGATAACTTAGTGTATAAAATAAGATATATATATATAACCAAGGTGTTCTAATTTGTCTTTAAAAACTCATAATATTGTAAGAGGCTCATAAAAAATTTAGAATTATCATTGAGGATATATTAAAAAAATTAACATGAATACCCTTCACATGTCTCAACACCCCATCAAAATTGGTCAAGTTCATGAAATATAGCTCCCCTTTTTCTCACCTAAATATAAACCAAAACTCCCCCTTGATACATATATTGAACATATTAATAATAATGGAGCAAAATTGTGATTCCCATGCCTTATTTCTATATTCATCCAAGTTATTTAGAAATTATTGACTTAATAACTTCCTTCTCATAGGATCTCCCCTTCATGGGATACACACCTATCATATTCACCATGTAGAAGTACTTCATGTTCATATCATAATCTTGTATATCGAGAAATTATAGGCTTATAAATCTCATTCAATTCCCTAAATGGTAGCATAAGATATACAAAAGATAATGTGAATAAGGATGGACCACTTTATTCCTCAAGGGAAACCCTTAGGTTGAGAGATTCCTCTAAACCAATTCCATTATTTATTTATAATATTAATATATTTAATATGTGATTCAATTTTATTCACCTCATGAATTAAGACATCATCGCTTATTTTTTATTAGTTTCTTTAAAACATTCCAATTTTGATCACATTTTTCAAAATCCTACAACTAATCACATGTGGATTCCTTATAAAAGTAATTATCCTATTATTTCAACACAACTTTCTTTATTTTATTTTTTCCCCATATTATCACCAAAACTCCCCCTTTGTTCTCTCCTCTTACTAGGTAAATAATTATTGAACCAATATGTGTATTATTTTTGTATGTACCTTCCACAAAACCAATAATATCCCTTGAATTTAGATTTCATTGAATGATTCCAGACTTTTATAGAATGGTGTTGATGTTTTCCTCCTTGAACCTTAACTTTCTTTTAGTTCCATTTTTTCTTGGAACATTAATTTATTTTTATTATGTGGGGGTTTTCATCTTATTCTTATTATATTTAATTTGAGAACCTGCACCATTTTAAATAAATGTTATAGTGTATTATTACCTTGTTCGTTTGATCATTTATCTTCCGAAGTATGAGAATATTTTCCTCTAATATCAATATATTACCTGAAATATTATCTAGACTTCTTTAAATGAATTTTAGATGAAAAATAGATAGATTTTAACTTGAATAACTCTTCTTATGTATCATTAAACTTCTCTTCAAGATCACATATCATATTTTCTTATTCAGACATATTTAACATATATTCCTTGATTTATTCAACATAGGTTGACTCACTATTTATCATATCCTATTTTCTTTATTAACAAGACCTTTTTAGATTTTACCAAACTCACCCATTTGAGTATCCATTTCCTTGTTTTCCTTATCTAAATTTTCGTGTGTTTCTATAGTTGTGAAATATTCTCAATACAATATTCTAACTTACCTTTAAGTTCTCACTCAAGTTATATTCTTTCTTCTCTATCATCTTTACTACCTAAAAAATGTTAACCGTTCTCGACATGAGCAATAATAGTGACTTTATTATTATTATTTCTAGATGAGCCTTTATCCTTGCTTAAAATTATTCTTATTTTAATCTTACATTTATTCTTTTTATTATCATTTTTATTCCTTCTAAGTCTTTATTCTTATTTATCTAATTCAGATTCCTCAACTTGTCTCTTTTTGAAAAACTTTTCAATATCATCAATATCATTGTAATTTAATTATCTAATAAATTTATTACCTTTTCCCACCTATTTTTCCATTAATAATTTTATTGAAAAAATAGTGACAATATGATTGAGAACGTCATCCTCTTCTGAATCACTAATATCTTCATATTATTTATTCTTCCCTTTTCTCATGGATTTAAAGGAAATTTCTATTTTCTATTAATTTTTTAAAGTTGGTTTCTTACTCATTTAATATGAAATAAGAATATTTTATAGATCATCCAGGGTAAGATCTTATTGTTATTCCATATTTGATACCTTGGGATCAAATTGATCTAGAAATTTCCTCATAAGATTTTTCACAATAGTGGAGACTTCAAGTTTCTCATTGAATCCATGAATATGTCTAACTATTTCATTTACATAAGTAAAATAGCTATCAAAATCTTCACATTCATCCATATTAATGTCCTCAAATATACTCCTTTAAATTTATATCTTGTCTTCCTTCACTTCAGTATCTCCCTCACAGTTGATCCTAAATTTATCCCATATTTCATTAACAATTGCAAACCCCATCATCTTGGTATAGATCTTCTCTAAAAAAGACATGAAAACATCATTTTGTGCCTTTCTATACATATCCATATTTATTTTATCATCATGGTTCATATGAGAATTGTTAAAACAAGTTGTAAACCAATTTTAGCTACATCATGTACCTTAAGGATGAGAGAAAATAGGTGAGGAAGCATCTTTTTCCTCCACCTATTGTAATTTGTTCCATAAAAATGGGAACTACATAGTTGTTCATGGAATTATGATTCTCCATTTTTCAATAAAGTCTATCGGATATTTATTGGTACTCTCCCTTTAAAACCACTTTCTAGGATCCAACTTGATTAGATCCTTGAAAGGGGGGTGAATTAGTGATACCCTTTTTCTTTTATGATTTTATCCATTTTTAACTCAATCTATTGAACTGGTGAAGGTTCTTTATCCACTCAATATTTACTCTCAACCTTTCCTCATATATAGAAATATAAGTATGTTCACAACACAATATATTTTTAAGTTTTTACACCCATTCATACTCCTTTCTATGTTGGTTAGTCCCCCAAACACAGATCAATCCACTACTATTAAAATTTCTTTACAATACTGAGTCTATTATATTCACACACCACTTATATAATCCACTATAAGATACAAAATCTCAGTAAAATTTGATCAAACAAGGATAAAAAATAGTTGGGGATCACTTCACCTCTTAATAATCCTCCTCCACAAATAGATGGATCAAAAAATCTATACATGTACTTATTCTTTAAGAACTTCAAAAATGGAGTTTGATGCTCGTTTTGGTGCTCTCAGAAATTCCAAAAGAATCTAGGTGATCCATTCTTCCTCAAGGTGTTATGTCTCTCATGAATTCATATAGTCTCTCCTATATTTTATCCTCGTGATTATAGGTGTTGATTCCCCTATCATAAATATATAGTCCATTCTCCTAACCATAGGATACCTAGTATCGCATTAATAGTTACCTAAAGTTCTCATTATTTTCTAAATAACTCCCCACAAAACCTTCTATAACTATAGCCAAGTAATTTTTTATATTAATTATCTCTCTTCATGGAGCATGAAATAAATCTTTATTTAATACACAAAAATGAATACAACATACTCCTTCTATTTATGCTTGAATCATGGAATAAAACTGAATCTAATGATTAATGAATCATTGAAGATCTATTCATATATCACCATAATTAATTCATTACAACTTAATATGTCACAGACCAACACACCCTTCACAATGCTGTAGTATAGAATATTTGTTTATTTTTCCTCAACACGGCATACATACAAGATTGGTCTCCTTATTTTGGCCATTTTTTCATGAAAACACCTTTGTTGACCATGGCTTCCTTCGAACACTGTTATAGAAATGGGGATGTACTTTTCTGCTATCCAAAACATTAGTTCATCATAATGAGATCATGTTGTCAATGAATTCCTTCAACACTCAGTGCCCAATTTTGGTGTCCCATTTCTCACATAGAGACAACACAAGATCCATGGCTTGATGCATGGGAATGGTATATCACATATTAACCTTCTAAAACTTCAGTTCATTCATTTAGTGAAACTCCTAGAACAAGGATTTTTCTATGCTTGTATTGGGCTCATCCATGTTGTAACATGGGGACCACCACTCCATGGTCTATGTCTAGGTTGCATATTTTGGGTATTTTGTTTTCACCATTCCTTATAATATAGGCATGTCCTACTCGAAGATTATTTTATATATTTACCATGACCACCTCTAGGACACCCTCTAGGGTGTGGCATTTCCCATGTTGGAAAATATTTACCGCATCAAACCTTATGCTAAGGTATGGTCCAACTCATCATTTTACAAATTGAATTGAAATATTATTGTCAAAAAAATCCAACACACATGACACAATCCTTTAGCAAACCTAATAGTTATAAAATAAATCTAGGTATATCAACTATAATCATCAACAATAAAATAATTCATATCTCTTTTAATTAAAATTTCCATTTTTCTAGGACCAAATGAATATAAATAGATATATTTAAGAGTTATTACTACTTTTATTTTATTAATATATTTGAATCTTTATTTTAGCTTCTTTCCTTTTATATATGAATCAAAAGAGTGATACTTATCTTCTTTGAGTTCAAGAAGTTGCATAACAGTCTAATGTTTTGACATCATGTGAAATAATCCCAAACTAGCATGACTAAGCCTCGTATTTCATAACACATCAAATTTTTTTATATATTAAAACACGTAAAATTTTGAATCATTATCATAGTAGACTAAATTAAATAAATTTTTCATTTTCTTGTAGCATAAAATAAAATAAAATCATTTTTTGAAAATTATTCATTTTAAATTTTTAAAATTTTCTAACATACCATCATCGCATAATCGTGAAGTGATAATTAGATTATTTTTTAAAACATAAAAAAATAATACTTTATAAATAATAATAGAATAATAAATTCTTAATTCACTAAATCTTTTAACTATTCCTTTCAATTTGTCTTCAAATGTGAGAGTTCATCTATCATAGCTACTATGTGATAAGAGTAGAATGGTTATCTGATCATGTTTCTAGAACATCCATTATCCTAGTACCAAGTTTCATTATTGAGAATATTAAGACATGATTCTTAAAAAATCAATTATAAAATATTCTTGATATTCATGCTATATTGGAACTAATGGGATTAGTAAATAAATTCTTAGGTGCCCAAATAGATTCTAAACATTTAGTCTTGGGTAATATTGAAGATATTTTTGTTATAAATAAATTATTTATGTGTCCTAAATAATGTGTAAATCTTAATGAACATTCACTTTAATAATTTCCTTGAATTATAAATCTAAAAAATGTAGATATTTATATTTTTCTTTTATAACTTTTAACAAATAATGTATTATACTTATTGGGTAGTTTTCTATCATAACCAAGTACTGTTTTATTTTTATTGACTTTATTCATAGATATCATTTTATCATATCTCTCTTTAACTTTCACAAAAGAATCTAATTCTGTTTTTAAGCTCATTATTTCATTCTTAAGTTTCTCATTATTATTTTTTTGAGTTATTTCTATATATTCATAAAAAAAATTCATAAAATAAGATGTTATATACTTATGTTTCTCATTTTCTGGAATAAGACTCTTATTTTCATCAAAAAGATTCTTATTTATTCTATTTATTTCTTTATTCAACTTGAAATTTTTTAATATATCATTCTTTAATTTTTTATTTTATTTATTTAGTTTATCAACACTAGTTTTTCAATATTAAAATCATGGTTTGAGATAAATCCAGAGTCACTAAATCCCTCATTTTTCAAATCCATTAATTATATATTAGATTACTCCTTTTTAGATCGAGATTCTTCACTTGAATCTAATTCCTTAGTATAAATTCATCTAGTAGTAAATTATCTTTTTAATTTTTTCTCATAATCAATGTCTATTCCCTCATTTTTTAGTTTTTTAAAGTCTTATTGATGTGATATTTCTTTCTAGTTTCATGAAAAAAGTCAATTTTGAAAAATCATTATAAATATTTGAGTCACCATTCATGTTTCCCTTTTGATCATCCTTCTAATTATACTATTAAGATTTTATTTTTGAAACTTTCTTTATTTCCATCATCTTCTATACTCATTTTACAAAAATGAGAAGTTTTATTATCATTTCCCTATTTTTCAAAATCAGAAGATTTAAATGAATCATTTTAATTATATTTAAATGGAATGCATATTTTTTTATAGTTTCATCATCATTTGTGTTATTAAATTAGATTTCATATTATAGCAGTGATCTGATAATTTTATCCAATGTTTACACTTTAAAATTCTTACTCTAATTTATAGAAACCTTATTTTAGTGACACTTATTTGGTAGGTATCTTAACATATTTACACTAGAAATTTGTTGTTCATGGATTCACCAAGTATTATGATTCCATTAATGATTCTTTTAAATTTGTAAAACATTTTTAAAAAAAATTATTCTTCTCAAATTTTGAAATCTTTTTATTCTTATCTTAGAATTCTCATCTTGGTTCCTTTTAGATTTTTAGTTCCATAGTGTGTCACACGCAGTATCCTACATGTCTTTTATAGTTTTGTATGTTAATAAATGACTAAAAATACTTCTGTTTATATCATAATACAAAATATTCTTAACTTTATAATTTATAACATGTTTAATATTTTTATTTATAAAAATATAATCATGGTCAAAGTTGGGAAGTTAGTAAGGTTTTACTATTATTGTTCAATTTTCAATTCTTAGATACCTTAGGTGAGATTCCATTTGGTATTACTAGTATATATAGTAATTTTCATCAAAATATGGTAGTCCCTAATGAATCCATCCATCATTTGAATTAAAACCTAATATCTCAAAAAATATCTTTTCTTGAGACTCTAAAGTCTTGGATAAATGTTATAAAAAAATAATATAAACTAGTCAAAAGTCTTACTCTGATACCAAATGTCTGCCCTGGTGATATGTTAACAAGGTCTATATGGGGGTGAATAGATTAGTTTAAAATTTAAACAAATATTAAATTAAAATTTCAAATTAAAATAATATTCTAGTTTAAGTGAACATGTAGTATTCATGTCCAGTGTTCAGGTATAAGTTAGCGAAGAAAACAAAATAAAAAATAACAAAAAAATTAAAAAAAAATTAGATCAAATTGATCGTACATATATACTTCACATATTTAAACTCCTTGAGATAAATGGTATCCACTAAAACTATACTTTTTATAGGGATTGACAACCCAAATATAGACTTACCTTTCTATATTTCAAAGCATAGCCAATAATCCTGCATTTATATGGACTAAGGTACAACCAATAAGATCTAAATTTTTCAAACTAGAGTCATAAACCAAAAAATATATACCATTTATAATTATGGTATAAAAAATATAGACCTTTTCTTTAGAATATAAAACATAAAATGACATGATTAATAAAAAATAATCTATACAACTAAATAATAAATAACAAGAATAGAAAAGAGTTGAAATTTAATGAAACTTGGTCACTTCAACACGAGATTTTCATAGTATAGCTCTTCCAATGATCATAACAGTATGATATAGGTCATATTATCAATATAAAATTTTCATCATGAGAACATTGTAAGAAATATTTTTGTGTTGTGCATCATTAGGTTCCTTGAGTCTCTAATTATAAGGAAATATCCAACAATCATATCTCAGTGTCTCCTAAATCATGATCAATAGTGGAATTATATGTGGTTTATAACTTTTAAAAAGTCTATTAGTGATTTCAAAAAATCAATTTCCAAATTTTAAATTCCTTATTTAATCCTTCATGGTGAAAACTAAAACAAATCATGAAACACACAAACACACACACACACATATATATATATATCTAAACATATCATTCCATGGTGTGAACACATTCTAACACCCAAGATTAAATTATAGTAATTGAACATTGTATTTTAATAAAACTATAATAAAATTCATATTTTAATATTTCATGTCATAAAAAATATGATTTTATATGATGAATATCAACTTTCAACTTACTTGGTCAAAATAATCCAAGAATGAGTTTTTGAAATTTTCCCTTAAAAATAATCTTTTATGAATAGTTAAAATGTGTAGTTTAGATATTCTTCCTTTTATTTATAATAATATTTTAAAATAATTATATTTAACCATGTATTTACTATAAATTTTGGTTAATTAAATATAATTTCATTTGAAGGTAAAATGGATTTTTTTCATAAAACTATTCGTAAGCATAATGTATTTCCATTTTAATTAATTAAAATAATATTTAATGATAGATAATTTAAATTAAATTCCAATATTATACATATATATTAATTTAAATACATATAATTATGATTACTAGTCATATATTTAATTTATGATCATCTTATGCTCAAAAAATGCATTTCTTAAAAACCCATTTTTCAATATGTTTGTGGGTTTATTTGTATATTAAATTCTATAAATTTTATTAATTTAATTTGATAAAATGGATTCCATATTTTGAATCATAATAATTGATATTAGGTAATCAGTTCAAATTTTTTTATTATCATAATTAATAGTAAAAATAGTAAATATTAATTACTACATTTAAGGCAAAATGAGTTTATCGGGGGTTAATCAAAAAATATATGGGTTAAAATGATCTAAAAAGTTACTTAAACCCCATTGGATGGTTTTAGTTCAACCATACCCTTATTACCTTATAATATGATACATTTTTGGTCCATTTTTTCAATAAAGTGACTTTACATTATTGTAAAACATTGAAAAATTACAGGTGTGCCACTCACCTCAATTATAAAAGGACAACTTCTCCCCACACTTCTTCACAGATATTAAGCCAATTATATCAACAAAAACCTATGAAACTATATCTGAACCTTCATTATGTATGTTATAGATCTTCTTTTATTCCCAAAATACCAACCCTAGGTTCCTAAATAAGATATCCAAAGGAGGTTTTTCTAAAAGAAGGTAATCATCTTCACCAAGCCCTTTCTTGTTACATCTTCTTTTACCACTTTAAATTATGTCTTAAAAATAAAAATATAATAAAAGCATTTTCTAACATATATTGAGATTATATTCTATTAATTTAATAATATTTATCTGTATCCTTCTCCATCAAATTGGAAACAAAAATCATCGCTCGTGTGTACAATGGACTACCGCCTCGTGAACCGATGCAATTTGTTTTTCATCACCAACTCACACGGGTAGTCATAATTATGAAAATAATGAATATATATATATATGTCTGTGTGTGTGATAATTATGTAATAATATTTATTCTATAAAATTAATATATCATTTACTTCTTTACCCTTTCACCCATTAAGAAAATGATAGCATCGTTAGTGCGTACGTACAACCTACTATCTCCATGAAGCGATCATATTCATTTTCTATGTCAAATTTTCAATAAAAATTCTAAAAATATATCTAAATAATAAATATTGTATTTTTAACATTAATATAATTATTTATATTATGTAAATATATCCTATACCCAAGAACGGGATCTTCAGTAAAAAAACATGCATGCGAAAACGAAGCAGTTAACACTCAAAAAATGGTAATAATGAAACATGATTAGAAAATGGGTGATAATATGTTTCAAGAGGATCGTATATGATATTATAAATATTAATGTGGTTTTGATATAAATTAATAAATTTTTTAAAACCATTATGAATTAGGTTAAATAACATTTAACTAAAGGAAAGTGTGAGTTAAGATATTTTATTTCAATTTCCATTCCATTAAGACATATTTGATAATACGCGCCTATTTAATTTTATGTTGTGTATATACTAACCCATTTACATATTAAAAATGAATACCTATTTATTCATGAGGATTAATATTTAAAATCATTTTATTCTTTCAATGGTATACAATTAAAATGTTACCAAAGAGGTAAAAATTTATTTTACAATCTCATTTATTTGGATATCCTGAACTTTCATTAAAGGAATATTATAATCCAACCTTCATAAAATATATCTATTTTATTATCCTATATATATTTAAATAATTTTAATATTTTCTTCAAAATTTTCTTCTATTTTTTACTTGAATAAATAAAATAAAATTTTAAAATAAAAAACAATTTTAGGTTCCTTTTATTTGGATATATTATTCGTACATGTCCATATTTTTTAAAATTGATTAAAAAAATACGATTTTATTACTCAAATGATTTCTTAATGAAATTTTAAGTTATCCTTGACTTCTTAAAAGGTTTTAAATGAATATATATAATGTTTTTTTTAATTTTTGTTTTTTTAGTTTCATTATAAAAAAAATCAAAAGTAATGTTTTTAACGTATATGACGTTAACAGGCTTCCACACCATCATATCTGTTTCATGATATATAGATTATTTTACTCATTTTCAATTTTTTATAGAGAAAAATATTTAATTAAAGATTATTTTAATATTTCACTACTATTTTATTTATTTTTCCAAAGGGCATGATTTTATTAAAAAACTTATATTTCTGATGAATTAATGGTCATCACTTATCTCTTACTAATTTTGTGGTCATTAAACATCATTAAAAAAATAACTTTATTCTGATCATTAGACATTAAATTTCCCTCAAATATCCATAAAATTTTATAATGATATTATTATTTCCTAAACATTATTCCATTTTTACATACGGTGTTTAACTATGAAATTTATTTGATTGACTGAGGAAAATCTTTATAAATATATATTATTTTCTCAATACAGATAATTATTGATAAAGAATATTATTTATAAATTGAATTAATCATTAAATACATGGGGAATACATTGTACATATAGTGATTGGTGGGGTCTATCTTTAGATAGCCCCTCGATGCAACAACAAGTCTCATGAGATAAATCAGTTCGCCAAATTAAATGGGTTTCTAGTGTATACCTACCCATTGATTATACTGTATTATTACAAGGATTTGAAGGTATATATATCATGATGTATGAGATCATTTAATCCCATATTATACATTTCCTTCCTTGAAAGTAAATGTTATGTGTTCTTGAAACTCATACAAATATTTATTCTTCATAACTTTGGGAAATGAAATAAAATATGGGTAAGATAAAATACCCATTAAGGGTTATATAAAATGAAAACCATTATGAGTAAATAAGGCATAATCTGTTTGGAAGGGTAAATAACTGAAAATACATTCTATCTAATCAACTTGATTATGAAATGAATTTCCTTCCTTGAAAATTTAGTTATTATTATCCATGATATCATTGCATTTATATTATCAATAAATACATTTCATAATCATGTTGATTAGATGGAATGTATTTTAATTTATTTAACCTTCCAAACATATTATGCCTTATTTACTCATAATATTTTTCATTTTATATAACCCTTAAAGGGTATTTTATCTTACCCTTACTTTATTTCATTTCCCTAAGTTACGAAAAATAAATATTGGAATGAGTTTCAAGCATGCGGAACATTTACTTTCGTTATATTTTATATTTTATTCCCAATATAAACTGGGTATCATGTATGTATCTAGATCTACAAGACTACTAAAATGATTGTTAATTCGGGATTATATCCGTTTTTTATTCTAAAGTAATAAAATATCAACTGAATTTAGGTTACTTTAGTTGGGGTTATTATAGTTGGAATTATAGGAATTTTAGAAGAAACTTTGGGAACTATATTTAGGAAAATATAGATTAAGGAACATGACCCTATGAATAAATTTGAGTATGACTATAATTATTGGATAATATCATCAAAATTTTATATTTTATATTGTATGTGGTTATTCTAGTAATATATCCATGTCTGTATACTAGAAGTGAACATTGTTTTGTCATATATGCATTTAGGGGTAATGACCCCAAAAGGGGTTGTTTGAGTATATATTTGCCATCATTCTAGTACATAGTGAGTGTGTCCATACTTTGAACCTTATTTGACACTCCTAGGGGATATTATTGGGTTACTTCACATTTTCTTTATAAACCTTTATGAAATATTTGAAAATATTTTAAAGATATTCCCAAAGAAATCAATTTTATGATTCAGATATTAACAATGCATAAATTTTCAATTTATATTAAGTGTTACACCAGATTTCGAATTATTTATTATTATTAAAATTCATAATTTTGTTAAATAATTTATTATATTCCATTTTTTAGAAATGTTACTTGGCACAGCAAAGAAATAAAAAACAACTGGTGTCGGAGGTTAGTAGAGAATGTCCATATTAGGGTAGTTGACCTAGTTTATGACTAATAACCCTACAGTTATAGTGAAATGTGATTTTCCATGGAATCATAAACCTATATTGGATTGGTTCAAGTAATAAAATCCCCCATATTTTATTGGAACTACTAATATATTGGTATCCAGGCAATGGATTAAGTCCATTGAAAAGATATTTCCAGCCTTAGGGTGAGATGAAAAGAAAAATATTATACTAGAAGTATATTACCTTAAAGGTGAAACTGATAAATGGTGGTCATTGATCTAGAATATTAGGGAGGAATAAGAAATTAAACACATATATTGGAGATATTTTAAAGAAATATTAGTTAATAAAAATTTCCCTTTTGAGTAACAAACTGAATGAAGATGAAGTTCCTTAACATAAAGAAAAATGATGAAGAAATTGTTATAGATTATATAGATAAATATAAAAGACTATCCCAATATTCTATGTATTATATACATAATATGGAATTAAATGTTATTCATTTCATTAATGGGATTAATCTAGGTCTCTAAAGGGAACTGGTTTCTCAAACTTTTTCAACATGAGATGTAATGGTCCTATTCACCATCAAAACAGAGAATTAATTTTCTATATTCTATATATTAAAGTAAAATAAATAGAAAAATAGGTTAGTTGAACACTAATAAAAAGGGAACGTATTACATAATTAGAATAAAATTAATAAATTTCTATCATGTGAAAATTGTGTAAAGAAACATCCTGGAAAATTATTGAAGGTCATGGGAGTTTATTACAAGTGTGGAGATTGGGGTAATCTAACTAATCAATATAATGAAAATAATAAACCCCTACTATGAATTTATTAAATTTTAATTAAATAATTAATTATTCAGACCAATTTCACAAGCATCAAGGGATTCTACTATAGAAGATTCTAATGGGGTAAGGTTAAGCTTATACAATCACTATAGCTAAGGATGAAGTTCCCAAAGATGTAGATGAAGGTACTTTAATAATTGACTAAAATTTATCTAATGATTTATTTTATTCTATATCCTCACAATATTTTATATCTTCCATGTTTTCTAATAAAATTATATATTTTCCTAGAACCTTAATAAGGTACTTGTAAGTAAAAATTCATTGTTTAAATCTCATTAAAACAAGTATGTATCGGGTAATTCCAATTATAACACACCAATGTGCTTTATTTTATAACTTTATTATTATACCAATGGTTAACTTTTATATAATCCTTGTTAGGAACTATATTTCAAAATATAATGAAAAAATTTTATTTCAAAAATAATTAAATTATGATTCATGATGATAATATGAAATTTTGTATCTTTTGAGCAAATATTTCATCATCTGGGTCATGTCTAGATCCACCCCTAGTAGCTCTTCTGAATGAGATTCTGGGGGAAGAATATTAAACTAAATATATAGATGGAAAATTCTATCTTCCAATTTATGATATACAAATTTTATAGGAATACATTGATGTATTTCTTGGGGAATTACCTAGAAATCCACCATAGCATGAAGTTGAGTTTTTCATTGATTAAATATCTAATAAAATAATAATATCAAAGACTCCCAATAAAATGGCCACTATTTAATTAATGTAATTGAAGAAAAAACTAGAGTATTAGTGTAATAAGGTATTTATATTTTGTAGTGTTTCACCTAGGGGATCCCCTAATCTTTTCGTTAAGAATAAATTTAGATCTATGAGCTTGTGCATTGATTATTGGGAAATAGATATTATTATGATAAAGAAAAACTATCATTTTCATTGTATTAATGACTTATTTGGTAAACTTCATGGAGATAAATATTTTTCAAAGATTAACCTTCATTATGGGTATCATGAATTTCAAGTAAAAAATGAATATACTCCAAATACATCATTTCTTATGAGTTATTGACATTATGAGTTTACATTAATACCATTTGGATTTATTAATGAGACCTATATTTTTATGGATCTAATGGAAAAAGTGATTAAGGAATATATTTGATAAGTTTTTATGTTATTTATATATGATATCATGGTGTATTCTAAAAGATATAAGGATTATGAGAATCACTTAAAGATCATTCTAGAGACTCTTATAAGAAAATAGTTATATGATAAATTTATCAAGTGTGTATTATAACTTTAGAAATTTTATTTTATTATCCATATTGTCTCCAAGGATAGAGTCTCAGTTGATCCTATAATGAAAAAGGCAGATAATGAATGTATTGCACCAAAAAACATAAATGAGGTATATAGTTTTATTAGTATGTAAGGTTACTATCAATGATTTGCTCAAAAATTTCATGATTAGCTAACACGTTAACCAAGATTAGATGTAAAGAGGTTAAGTTCATATAGAAAATGGAATTTGAAGAGTTTTTTGAAGATTTTAAGAAGATATTTTTCAAAGATCTGATTTTTAATCTACCATTAATAAATGATGAATTTGTTATATATAGTGATGTATTGAAGAAAGGAAACGATTGTGTCCTTGTGTAGAATGATAAAGTTATGGTCTATGAATTAAGGAATTTAAAATCTCATGAATAGAATTATCCAACTCATTATCTTGAGTTGGGGGCTATAATATTTTCTTTATATATATATATATATATATATATATATATATATATATATTAGGTGATTGGGGGTAAAATTACATTAAAAACACACACACACCACACACATAGGCCGGAAAGGCAGGCCATACCCCCCCAAGGGATATCTCATCCATCAATCTTTATTTATTCAGTACATAGATTAAAGGCCCAATGGGAATGAATCACATTACATGGCCTAAAGGCCTAAAATCCGGCCTAAATTCCCAATGTATAATCATGCCTGTATCATTTCTACATCACTATATGCCTGCATCAAGCCTGTTTCACCGCCTTCCTGTGTCACCACCTGCAAGCAAAAATTCGCTCCCACCTAGATTTAAACATGGGTTTGATACAGAATCATGGGGAACCTCTACCACTGAGTCACACCCCAACTGTATATCCTTTCTTTAAATATATGGATACATTATCTCAATGGTGAAATATTTGAGATATATATATATATTATAAGAGCCTAAAATACATATTTTCACAAAAATTGCTTAAGATGAGGCAAAGTAAATGGATCAAATTACTAAAGGATTATGATTTATCAATACACTAACACCCAGGGAATGAAAATAAGGTATAAGATTTATTGAATAAGAAATATCATGGAGTTATGTTGAAATAATGATTTACAGGGATCCGTTGTTCATGGATTTAGTAAATATGGATATAAAAATTATTAAGGAAGGGGAAACATCACTCCTTTTTCAAATGATTTCAAATTCATATTTAATAGGAAAGATAAAAAGTTTTTATCCTAATGATAGGAATTTTCAAAACAAAATAAAATCCATGAATGATATAAAATTTTCATACTTCATTTGTAAAGATATTTTTTTGAAATTTAGAAAGAGGATATGAATTCCTTCTATACCTGAGCCTAAAAGAGAATTATTTTATAATACTGATAGATAAAATTTCTCTATACACCCTAGTAGAAAAATATGTATAATGATTTGAAGGAACATCTTTTGTGGGATAATATGAAATGGGAAATTTCTTATTATTTATCAAGATTCTTGGTTTGTCAATAGTTAAAGTTTGAGAGACAACACCCTAGAGGATTTATGAAACCTCTACCTATTCTTATATGGAAATGGGATAAAATTAATTTGGGATTTTTTATTATATTACCAAATACTCCTACAAAGAATAATTCAATATGGCTTATCGTTGGTCACAATATAATATATACACACTTATTTTCTATAAGAGAATATTTAACTCTTGAGATACATGCATGGTTATATATTAATTATGTTGTAAGACTTCATGGTGCACCTCTTTAAATTTTGATTGATCATGACCCATGATTTACGTAAAATGTCTGGAAATTTATTTCAAAGTATCTTAATACCAAGCTTTATTTTAGCACTGCATACATCCTCAAACCAGTGGACAATCCTAAACGAATATTTAAACATTATAAGACATGTTGAGGTTGTACTCACTATAATTTCAAGGTCTGTGGGATTATTATTTACCTTTGGTATAGTTTTAATATAAAAAATATCTTTCATTAACGTATTTAAATGGTTTATTATAAAGTATTATATGGAAATATATTTCATACTCTAACTTTTTGGGATGAAGTTGGTAAAAGGAAGCTTATAAGACTAGAAATTATTAAATATACAATAAAAAAGTTAAATAATATTCAGTATCATATTAAATCAGATAAAATCAGAAAAAGATTTATATTAATAACAAGAGGAATGATTTTTAATTTCAAGTTGGAGATCACATTTTCAGGAAAGCATCACTAGGGAAGAGTGTTATAAGGTTTGGTAAGAAAGGGAAATTGTGCCCTAGGTGCATTGGTCCTTTTTAAATTATAGAAATAATTGGATTTGTGAGTTACTATTTGTAAATTCAACCATGTATCTATAAGATACATGATGTGTTCCATATATCATTGTTAAGGAATTATATTTCAGGCCCAATTAATTTTCTCACCTATTAAGAAATTGAATTGGAACCAGATATATCTTATTATGAAGAGCCCATATGAATTCTTGACACTAGAGAGAAAGTATTGAGGAATTAAATGACTTTACTAATCAATACACTTTGTAAAAATCATAAAATAGAGTAAGTGTAATGGGAACTATAGGATGTAATGAAAAATACTCACCCTTACTTGTTTAGAAAGTAATATCCATGAAAATTTCAAGGATGAAATTTTTGTGGAAGGGAAGAATGTGAAACCCGAGATTCAATTATAGTAAGTGACCATTATATTTCAATAAAACTATAATAAAATTAAAATTTTAGTATTTCAAGGAAAAATCTAATTTATATGATTAATATCTATTTTGAACTTACTTGTTCAAAATAAGCCTAGACTGAGTTTCTTAAATTTTCCCTTAGAAATAAGATTTTATGAATAATTAAAAATGTAATATTTAATAATTGATTTTTTATTCATAATAATATTTTATAATATTTATATTTAACCATGTATTTATTATCAATTTGATATAAATTAATATAATATCATTGGAAGGTAAAAGTGATATGTTTCAGAAAACTATTTTTTTTAGAATAATGTCATTCCATTTTAATTAATTAAAATAATATTTAATGATGAACAATTTAAGTGAAATTTTCATATTATATATCCAAATATATAAATTTAAATCCATATAATGATTATTATTATTCATATATTTAATGTAATATTATCTTATAGTTGAAAAATTCATTTCTTGAAAAAATGCTTTTTCGAGATGTTTTATGGGTTTATTTTTAAATTAAATTTTGACACTTATGGGAATTTAATTTTATAAAATGGATTACATATTTTTAATAGGTATAATTAATATTATTTAATAATTTCAACTTAATATTTGTTCATAATGAATAGTAAAAATAGTAAACATTAATTATTGTGGTTAAGGTTAAAACGGGTTTACCGAGGGATTAACCTAAAAGGATTAGGGTTTGAATGACCTAAAAACATTATGAAATATAATTTTTGGGTGGTATTTATACCTTAAACTAATAATATTATAATATAATCCATTTTTTAAAGAAATTTATTTTATATTATTCTAATACTTTGAAAAAATACAAGTGTACCACTCACCTCAATTATAAAAGGGCACCTCCTCCCCTCACTTATTCATGCCTCTTAAGCCATTTATCTACACAAATACCTACCAAAATATATACCACCATACTTATAAATGTTATAGAGATTCTGTTATTCCAAAAATACTAAACCTATGTTCCTTGATAAGATATACAAAGGATGTTTTTCTAAGCGAATATAATCATCTTCACCAAGATCTTTTTTTTTACTTCTTATTTTACCACCTTAAATTATTATATTAAAACTTAAAATATAATAAAATATATATATCCGATATACTTAGATGTTATTGTGTTTAGGTGATAGTATTTATCCATATCTTTCACTGTCAAATGGGAAACAAAACCGCTTCTCGTGTGTATGGTGGACTACCACCTAATAAACCTACGTAATTTATTTTTTATCACCAAATAAAATGGGTAGTCATAATGACTAAACTAATTCATATATATTAAAATTTTGGAATAATATATGTTCTTTAAATAAATATATCTTCCACTTCCATACCATTTCATCCATTAATTAAATGATAATATCTCTTGTGGGTACGCACAGAATACTGTCTCTACAAAACGATGTGATTCATTTTCCTTTTAAAAATTTAAAAAAATGATTCTAAAATGTATCTATAGAATAAATATGATATTTATAATATTAGTATAATTAATTTTTTGATGTAACTATATCATATACACAAGAACCAGAACTTTTTTTTCAAAACATGCATGAGAAAATGAAGTAGTAAACACCCGTAACAATTGTAATAATGAAATATTATCAATGAATGGATGATAAGATGTTATATGAGGATCATGTATGATATAATAAAAAAAATATGGTTCTTCTATGAATTATTAAAATGTTCAACACCATTATATATATCGTTTAATCATTTTCAATTAAACATAAGTGTTAGGTAAGGTATTTCATCTTAATTTCCATTCCATTGAGACATATTTGACATTATATTCCTATTTACTTAATATAGTGTATATATTTCCCATTTGATATATTTTACATAAATTCCGATTTATTAATTCTTATTAATGTCTAAAATCATTTTTATTCTTTCTAATGGTTAAAATTTAAAATTTACCAAAGAGGTGAGGATTTATTTTACAATCATATTTATTTGGATTGCCTTAATTTTCACCCAAGTTTTCCTCTATTTGAAACTTTAATCAAGTAAATAACTATTTAAAATAAAAATTGATTTTATTTCTCTTTTAATCGACTAACTTTTTTCCATGTATATATATTTTTCAAAATTGATTTAAAAAAGTAATTTATATTACTAAAATGATTTATTAATGAAATCTTAATTTATCCTTGTATTTTTAAAAGGTTTTAAAGGAATATTTCTAATGCTTTCCAAAATTTTCATATTTGAAATTATTTATAAAAAGTCAAAGGGGATATTTTTAATTTATATGACATTAATAGACTTTCCCACCGCTATAACCATTTTAAGATATTTATATTCTTCTGCACATGTTCAATTATTTTAAAAATAAAACTCTTTAATGAAAGAATATTTTAATATTTGACTTCTATTTTTTTATTTTTCCAAAGGACGTGATTTTATTACAAAACTTATATTTCTTATGAATCGATGGTCATCTCTTATCTCTTACTAATTTTACAATCATTAACTTTCCTTGAAAATTTCAATTTATTGTGATCATTATATATTAAATTTATTTAAAATATCCATAGTTTTTATATCATGGATATTATTATTTCTTAAAAAGTATACCATTTCTACATATGGTGTTTTACTATGAAATTTATTTGATTGAATGGGGAAAATATTGATAAATCTATATTCTTTACTCAATACAAATATTTATTAATAAGGAAACTATTTATAAATTTAATTGATCAATAAATACATGAGTAATGAATTGTAAATGTATTTATGGGTGATTCCCGATTAAAAATATCCCCTTGATGCATCGATAGGTCTCAGGAGACAAATCACTTTTCCAAATTAATTGGGTTTTTTGTGTATAACTACTCATTGGTTAAACTATCTTGGTATAAGGCTTTGATGGTATAGATATCATAATGATTGATATCATGACTTCCAATATTATACATTTCCTTCATTAATAATTAAATTATTATTATCCATGAGGTTATTATACTGATATTATCCATGCATAAATTTCGTGCTCAAGTTATTGATTAAATGACATATGTTTTCAGTTATTTAACTTTACATATTGATTGTGCATTATTTAATCAGGATAGATTCCACTATATGAAACCCTTAATAAGAATTTTATATCACCGTTTTTTTAATTTACCTACGTTATGAATAATAAATATTTGAATGATTTTCAAGGATGCAGAATTTTTAATTTAATTATGTTTTATATTTTATTCCCGATTAAAAATGGGTATCATGAATGTATATGGCTTTGTAAGACTACTAAACTGAATGATCCTTTGGGATTATATCCCTTATATATATTTGAAATTAATAAAGTAACCACTAGCTTTGTGATACTATATTTGGGGTTGTTACACAAATACTTCATGGTGAAACTAAAATATAATAAAAAAATTCTTGTTAAAACTTCGATAAATACTTCACAAAAAACATAGAAACTTAAACAAATCATTTCACAAAAAGTATTTTTATTGGTAAAATCATAAAATAAATTCCTAATAATAATTTAATACTTAGACAAAGAGATTATCATTACATATAATATAATATAAATCAATATGTAAGATATTTTTTCAAATTTATACTGAATATGTATGATATTTTACATTAATAAAAAATCCATATGTAATATATTTTTTTATCCCCCCTAATACATCATATAATTTTTAAAATAGAAGAAATGTGTAATATATTTTACATTGTTAAGTTATTGTTATGTGATATACTTAAATAGAGTAACCATAATACATAATATAAATAACTTATAATGATTTCAAAATATTCATATGTGATATTTCATCAAGCATAAGTAATATATAATATATTTGAATATGTAAGATATTTATACTTTAACAAAATTTTCATACATAACATCGTTAAGAACAATACATGATATAAATTTTAGTTATCCCTATAATGAGTAAAATTTTATAAATAGTGAAAAAAATAAGTTATGGTATGTAATATAAATATTCTCAGGTAAAATTCATTCGTATTATATTTTAGGAATATGTAATATAATTTTAATTTCTAAGGGAATACATAATATAATTTACTTTATGAAAAAATTTGAAAACATAATACATAAAATACTAAAAATGATACTTAAGAAGTTATAAATTGATAAATTCTCAAAATCTCCATATTCATGATGTTAAAATTCATAGAACTATAGAATAAAATCATAATTGAAATAAAAAAATTAATTTGGAAAATCCAACAGATTCAACATCATTCTTAAAAATAAAAATTAAAACATAAATATAGTGTATTGTAATATATTTTTAACAATCTATAAATTTTCAAACACTAATACAGTATTGTACATTAAGATCGCATCATCTATCAAGGTACCGTATTGGTTTTATTCTTCAAAAATAAATCGTTTTCATGAAATATTTGGCATGAATTAGGTATTATCGTACCAAATCAAGTGTATTAAGATAGATTTAGTATTATTATTATTTTGAATTTTACATGTTATCATACTTCCAAAACATACATGGTTCCTCCAAAAATGATATTATCCAATGATCATGCTCCAATTTTAGTTGGGACACTTCTCTCCCTCACAAAGAATATGATGTGATAAAGAAATTAAATAGTGACACAATATACTTTTACTAGGTTCTGTTTTACTGATATATGACCAAGGATCATACAATGGTGATGTTACAATATAAAAAATTCACTAAGTGAACTGCTTTTTTCTTTACAATTTATAGCAGTTTCATTGACCCTCCAAGTTAATCACCCTCATGATATAGATAATTCACTACTTGGGTCCTTTAATCAAAACCATCTCAATATTTACAAACCAAGAATAAGATTACAATAATTATGGTGAAACAATCATCTCCTCATTCATCCATGTGATGAATCAATTTAAGCTTCCAATGGGATAATCCCTTGAATGTCCCTCTCTTATCTCTTTATTCTAATAATTTCTCTGAATCTAGAATCTCACCATAATTCTTCATCTTCTTCCTCTATTTTAAGAGAGAGATGTTATTTCATTCATGAGTTAACCTTTATGTTTCCCATAATTAGTTCCTATAAATATTCTTCTTTTAAAGGGGAAATTAATCTATAAATCAACTCTTTATTTGATTCAAATCAGTACTCTTTGAAACAACTCTTAGATGATAAGAATTTAAAAACCAATATTTGAATTGTAGATCAACTCCCCATGGTGTGTTTCACTCTAAAAAAATTTGAAATGTTCATCAATGTTTGACCTCAAAAACACTCAGTAAAAAATATCAATCCTCTAAAAATCATTATTTTTACGAATAGATTCACCATGTATTGATGATTACCATGGAATACTTATTTCTGAAACACCCATTGTGTAGTCCTGTAAATATTGACCATTGGAAAAAATCACTAAGATTGCATCTTAGTACATCCCCAAGGAAAAAACCTTCTAGTATTGATTTCTCCATGAAAAAACTACCCATATTGGTTTTACCCTGAATAATGGAGACTGAAACGACCTATGAAACACCTAACATAACATCTTTAAGCCATATTATCTTCTCTCCAAAAAAACATGATAGGTGAAACACTATTTACTATATAATATTGAACTCCAACTCAACATTTTGATAAGTCGCATTTTAGTCCACAATAGTCAACAACACACCCATTCCATAATCTTTATATTTCATATGGATTTTCAAAAACTATAATGGCATGTGAATTTATTCTTTCAATGAATAACATAATGCGTATTCTCTATAACTTCCAATCCATCCATTTCATTTTATTGTGGTCACTGCCATGGAATTTACTTATCTTCAAAATATCATTTATGAATTTTAACGATGAAAATATATTGAAATATTGAGTCACTTTGAGGAATTCCATCATCCATTTTCAACAAGAAATCCCCAAAACACTTTAAGTGGATTATTTTAATAGATTCACCCCACCCCCCCTAAAGTTCCCTCTCATAAGTACTATTTCCACTAGCATTAGTGGTGAGCATTGTCAAGAAATTTGATCCAGTATTATGAAATGAATAAAAAGGTTCTATTTGAAAATACTAGTTGAAAACTTCTTATATCACTTACTACATAAGATAAATTATTTTGTATAAGTGTTTTGAAAATTCTTATTGAAAATATTTTTTGTATTTGTTTAATCAATTTTATTATAAAGTTAACTTATGGATTTTTTATTAATAAAACAAATACTGTTTTATTTTTGAATTGATTATCTTATCATATTGATAAAATGTATAAAAAATTATCAATAAGAGTTATTAAAAAAATCTCAAGATTTTTTATAATTTTTTTTAGTCATAAATTTAAAAGTAAATGTAATATGGCCATTATTTTAACTTTTTTAATTGGTATATGATAAATGTAATGTATACTATGTATTTATCAACATGTCATCATCTTTTCATGTTATCATATTTTATCATATGTTTTTATGATTCTTCATTTGATCATGGATAATTTAATGTTAATTTTTATTGATTATAAATAATATATAAATATATCTTATTAAAAATTTATTTCAAGTTGATAGTTCCATGAAAATGAAATGATTTTTTGGGATTTGACAAGATCATGAGTTATAAATTCACATTTCCTTATTGTTTTTTTCTTCATCATAAGTTAAAATTTAGATCATGTTTGATATTAAATTTTTAAGTTTAATGTTAATTTTTTGGAAGAATTGAACATTCATTGTTTCATTGATAATACTTATTTAAAATTACTTATTTATCAATTTTCACAAACATTAGTATATATTTATATCAAATTTATTATATAAAAAAGTTTTTTATGTCATTTATTTGATTTAATTTCTTCTATAATTTATACTTTTTTATTTCATAAAGAAATTATATCATTTAAAAAAATGAATGTTGATTTACAGACATTTTGTTTATTTTTTCTTATTATAGAATAAAAAATATTATATTATCCCTATAATTAAAAAATTATCATATATGAAAATTATTTTATAGAACTTCCATATCTTCCCATTTAAAAATTATTGTGAAAAAATATATTATAATTTTTAAAAATTCAATGTATATTCTCAAATTCATGTAGTTTTTTAAAGAAAACTCTATATAATACACTTAATATACGACGATTTTTATATATGTAACTTTATTTTTTCATTTCTAAAAAAACAAATATGGTGATTATTTTAATAACCATAATATATGATATTATAATCATGATATTTAAAACAGTTATATATATAATATTTTAAATTAAACATGCTCATCAGAATAGTTTTGAACTAGTTCCAGGAATAAAAAACTATAAATGTTAATATCTTTTAGCCCAACTATGTTATATACCATGATAGGGGGTTGAATCATTGTATGGTGGATTAAAACAACTTCCCCTTCAGATCTTGTTTCATTGATAAACAAAACACTCTTCTATATCTTTCTTGTAGCAATGTATGAATAAAAATAAAATCATGCACGAGACATGGCAATTTCACTTGGTTCACCATCACCGTGATACGTCAAAGGAGCATACAATAATAATGTGTCGATTTACAAAATCCACTAAGGCTCACTTCCAAATAATATTTAGGCTATATCGCTTATATACCTAGGAACTCTGCCTTTATAATGTGTATGGATAGCTCACTACTTCTCAAGGGTCACTCCCTCAATCTTTCCTTCTATGGCTAACTGACAATTAAAATGATCGCCTTCTTCCTCTTCCTTTTCTCACTACTCTAGAAAGGATTCACACACAGTTTATGTACATATAGTTCCCATGATTAACAATAATGAATGTTTCTTAAATTGTAAAGAGATTCTCTATTGAAGTCCCACTTTCATCTGCTTTATGAATATCACTTTACCACAATTTTACTTTTTAAATCTTTCTAAATACATTTTTGATTCTCACTGCCTTCATCAAGCTCAAAAAGACTTCACAAAACTGCCCAATTATTTACAAGTATCTACTAACATCGTGAACACCAAAATTTTTATGAACCTTGCCTCTTTCAAAAATGATAAAAACCAGCCTAGTTACCTAGTATATTTGTTGGCTTGACATGGCCTAAAGGATGTTCTTGATCCCTATGAGTTGTCGACTAGATCTTGGAAACATAAAAAAAGAATGTGGTAATGAATTTTACACAAAATTTCAGAAGAAAGATAAACAAGTCATCATGCATACAAGAGAAACTCCATAAGGGAACTATACTAGAAGTCAAATAGGTAAACAAACCCAATGGTACAATATCAAAGTACTCTAAAATAGGAAGTTAAACAACCCACATTCCAATGAACACAACTCTCCAATCCCAAGGATCAATAGTTACTACCACCTCTATGTGGTGACTTACCCTCACTCGAATTTAGAAGAAGATAATCTACAAACACCCAAAGGAATAGGTAGGGTGTGAGATAAATCCCTCGTAGGGTCTCACCAAGGATTCCATAATAATACTCCAATATTTAATTAACCAAAATAAATCTTTCAATTTTAATAAAATGATCTTGTCATTTAAAAAGAATATTTAAACAAATCATGATTTACATTTCAAGTGATAGAAAAACGTTAAATAAATTTATTAATAAACATTTTATATAAAATAGTTTATATAAATTCAGAATGCATGTAAAATAGTTTACAAAAATAATGAAATATATTTCAAATACAAACAATGAGCAACATGGACATCTTCCAAAAGGTACAATTGTTCTAGGATAGAGGATCCTCACACACTAGAAGGTGAATCATGGAAATATGTGTATACACATTCCCCTTTAATACTGACCAAATAGGACCTTTCACCATCTGGTCTAGGATGTGACATGCTGCACTAAGTTTTTCTTCATATGCAAAGTGTCAAAATAGTGATTTCCCAATAACTCACTAACTACCCAGACTTTCATGTACTTTAATAAAATTCAAATATGTGAAATTTATTTTAATACTTATTAAAAAATTCATCCCATTATTCTATTTCAAATAGGATAATTTTCATTTAAAAACAAATACATGGGTTTTTAATCAAATAATTTCTTTTACAAGATAAAACCTGTGGGTTTCTATCCAATACCATTTTATGACATTTTTCTCAAATAAAAATTTAAAATCAATTTCATCAAATCATTTTTACAATTTAAATTTCACAAAATTCCATCAATTTCACAAACACACACCAATTCAATGGAATTTGGGGTTTTCCCTAATTTATGTCAGTTTAAATATAAATCCCCCAATTAAATGGAATTGGGTTTTTAATAAATCAATTGAAATAAATTTCATGAAATTAAATTTTAATCAAAAAATTGAATTTAAATCAATCAATTTAGGGTTAATCAAATTGACCAATCAAAACAGAACTACCTACCTCACGATCACTAGACCTAAATACATCAATCCCTAATTGGGAAACTCCAATTAAGATCATTGGAAAAAAAGATCTGAGAATCAAACCAAGATTAAAGATCTGAAACAATTGTGATTAGATCCTCTAACAACACAGATATCCCCAAAACCCTAGGGAGGAAATAGGATACACTGGGAGAAATAGAATGGGAAGAGGAATCATACCAAGTAGAGATCCAAATTCATTCTCTAATATTTGATCCACTTTTGGAAGGGTGTAAAGGATCCAAAATCACCTCTTGGGATCCTCCTTATAAGAAGAAATCAAAATGGGTCGAAATAGGTCCATCGGGAACCTTAAATGATGGTTTCAAGACTTTTAAAAATAATTTTCATTTTAAAAATATCATACGCATCATTAGCTGGGTAGGGACCCATGGTTTAGAAAAACCGTGTACCCAAGTCATGTGCCCCTATTGATGGGGTTACACAGTTTCTCCTAGGTGGGATCACGGTTTTTCAAACCATGTGCCAAATATACACAGCCCAAAAGCCCTTCCAAATTTTTAAAATTTCACCCAAAAACCCCTAAACAAAACCCAACCAAATAATGGTCAAATGTGGGGTTTATTAATACCTAAAAGTAAAAAAGTGGATGTTACAACCTCCTCACCATAGAAAAGTTTTTCACCAGAAATATTACTAATAAGCTTCCATGTCAAAAAATATGAGGTCACTACTCTCTCATCAGTGCCTCCCTCTCTGTCTTCTCATAAGAATCAAAACAGTGCTTCCATAGCATTGATCTAAAGGTATCATCCTCTCACAAAGGACCTTGGCTTTAGAATCAGTTATCTTGAATATATGTTTAGTCATGGATAAATTGGTACAACCTCAAGATAACCCTAGCTCAGAACATGAGATGGATCAGATAGATACTTTTGAAGCCGAGATACAAGGAACACGTTATGTATCAACATAAACTACGGAGGAAGTGATAAATAGTAAGCAACATTACCCACCTACTCACCAACCTCAAAAGGTCCCCAAAAATGAGGATCAAGCTTCCCTTTCCTCCTAATCCATCGATGAACCAATCAGGGTGAAAATTTCAAGAACACCTGGTCACCAACTAAAAATTCCAACGGTCTGTGATGATGATCAAAAAATATATTTATACCAGCTCTATGCACTCAATATTCTATGTTGAATCAACTAACCTTTACAATTGTCTCTTAAACCAAACTTGGTCTAACCATAGAACTTTCACTGATCTCAAACCAACATAAAGGAGATCTAAAAGTTCATCCATACAAGTTCTTGAAAGCAGTCATCCTGATCATGAATTGGTAAATACTATTATAAGAAAACTCAACCAGACCTGAATGATCATCCCAAGATCCAAAAAATTCAAGAACACAAGCATGAAGAATATCCTCAAGAATCTATATAGCTCTTTTTTTATTTCCATATGATTGTAGATGGTATGCCATACTCAAAGGGACCTCAAATTCTAGGGCCATCTGAAGGCCTCTCCAAAATTGAAAAGTAAACCGGGGGTCCCTATTAGAGACAATAGCAGATGGAACTCCATGAAAACAAATAATCTCTTTCACATATAGATTTTCCAACTCGTCAACTTTTTTTATATCATGAATGGGTATAAAGTGAGTTGATTTAGTCAGCCTATCGATCACAACCCATATCGCATTATTATTTCTCTAGTTATGTGGAAACCCAACCACAAATTCCATTAAGATATCATCCCTCTTCCAAATCAGGATTGGAATTGGTTGTAGAAAACATGTCTATGGTGTTCTTCGTTGACCTATTGGAGAGTATAAAAATGAGAGACAAAATTAGTAATGCCCAGTATCATACCTAGACACCAGAATCTATGCTTTATATCATAGAACATCCTTATGGTTCTTGGGTTTATATCATATTGGGAGTTACGGAAATCCCCCATATCAAATTTCCTTTTCTCTAACATCAAAAAAACCATTCAGATAGTATATTATTCCCTTGGTGGATAAAGACCAAATAGGAGTGGCCTCCCCACCATAAAGAGAGTATATAATTCTATAAAACTCATCATCAGGATGTTTTTCTTGAAGAATAATCTTGGGAAGAGAGTATTTAAACAAAAAAAGGGACAAAGAAACCTTAGTCCCTAATTCCTAGACTCTAAAGTGCAACTGTGAAAAGAGAGACATCAAGTTTCACTCTTCTGAATATTATTTCACGGCCTAAGTCAAAAGTTTCCTACTCAGTGCATCCATAATGACATTTCCTTTCCCTAGGGTATAGGCTAATTCAAAGTCGAAATATTAAAAGTATTTCACCAAATGATTCTAGAGTATATTTAGATATTTTTTAGAGAATATATAACTAATGATCTTCGCATTTGAAAAAATATTAAACCTTTCTATGAAAAGGTAATGTATCCAACTCTTTAGTGCATGCATCACAGTTTCAAGTTCAAGGTCATGGGTCGAGTAATTATTCTTGTGTGGCCTAAGATAATGAGACCCATAATAAATGACATGATCACCCTCTATAATAATGTATCCAAAACCAAAACTAGATGCTTTAAAAAAGACCACATAACCCTAATCGAACTCTAGAAGATTCAACACCAGCGCAATAATCAAAATACATTTCAGCTCAATAAAAGAATTTTTACATTTTTCATCCAAAGAAAAATTCACTCCCTTATGAGTTAGAGAAGTCATCAGGGAAGAAAACATTGAGAAGTCCTTAATGAACCAGCAATAATACCCATTAAACCCAAGAATCATCAAATCTTGAAAACATTTCACAGTTGTTCCCATGTCATAATAGCCTTCACCATTTTAGGATCAACTGAAATTCCATGTTCTGACACCATGTGTCTCAAGAACATTGCTTCATGAATACATAAATCACATTTCTAAATCTTCGAATAAAGTCAGTGATCTCTCAACAATTATAGAATTTCTCTTGTATGATGTAGATGATCCTCCTCAAACATAGAGTAAAAAACGGGTTTCATCCAAAAATACAACCACAAAAGTATCAAGATACTCATGGAAGATCATGTTCCTAAAATCCATAAAGACTGTAGAATAATTGGTTAAAATAAAAGGCATGGCAAGGTACTCATAATGTACATACCAACTCGAAAAGGTGGTTTTCTAAATGTTAGATTCTTTTATTCTCAACTGATGGTAACCATATTCATGATTTATCTTTGAGAACCACTTTTCCCCTTCAACTTGTCAAACAGATAATCAGTATGGGGAAATGGATACTTTTTTTTATAATAACATGGTTTATTTTCTAGTAATCAACACATAGGTGAAGTAAACCATCAATTTTTTTAGCAAACAGAACTTGCACACCCAAAGTGATACACTCAGGCATATAAATCCTTTCACTAATATATCATCCACCTTAGTCTTTAACTCTTTCATTTTAGCTAGATCCATGTGGTAAGAATGAATATATATTGGTTGAGTACCTTGTACCAAATCAATTGAAAACTCTACCTCCCTTACCAGTGGAAAACTAGAGAAGTCGAAAGGAAAAACATCTAGAAACATGACAAAAACTAGAGGGAGGTCACTGCTCAAGGATTCTCACTCAAGGTCAAAAGAAAACACAGATATTACTTTCCCCAACTCTGGGTAATAAGTTCTATCTCTACTCGGCCTTATGTCCCATTCTACTTGAAGGATTCATCAAACCCCATCGAGTGCAGTAAAGGAGAACCGTCAAATTTTAGAATCAATGTGATCTTTATTGGTAATGATCCAATACATCCTGAATATGAAATCAAGAGGTTACATTTTGAGAACAATAAAACTCTCAGAAACCTCAACATTTGATAGAGATAATACACAAATAAGACAATAAATACTTTTATCTCTCTTCATTACATGGGGTGTAGTAATATCCATCACATAAGACAACATCTCCATAGAAATATTTAGCATATTTATAATATGGGTTGAAATAATTGAATGAGATGCAATGGTATCAAATAAATTAGTCAAAATGATGAATCTATAGTGATGGTACCTCTCACAATTGTTGGACCTATATCCTCTTCCTATGGAGACTCTTCCACTGCATGAATAAAATTCATTTTGTATACATGTGGATGGAACCCCTTTGTATGTAGAGCATCTAATTGTACTGCAGCTTTGGTAGGCACTTATTATCCTGTTATACTATATGGAGTGGAATAGAGATAGAAAAACTTATTTAAGTGACTTGAGCATCCACAGGAACCACATAAATTTGGTGCCTCAGTGAAAAACCTAATTAGAATGACCACGCATTCCATACTGGTAGAAAATCAAGGGGCCTCTTTTAGGTATGGAAAGAGGTCTAGAAAAACCCTATTGTTGAGAGACACCATGAGAATCATCAAACTTCCTCTTTACTTTATAGGAAGTAGCATTTTCATTGGGAGAAAAATAAACTCCAATCAACCCTTACTTACCATCCAGGTATATTTCAACCATCAATGTTATGTCTCGTACATCATCATAAGAAGGAATCTTCACTTTGAAAACCTGAGAAAGAATATCCTATCAAATTAACATCTCAAATAGTCAAGTCTTCCTATTCTCATTCGATAAAATCTTAGGTGCCAACTACACAATCTCAATAACATGGTTTGCATACTTTTTCGTGGTCTTTTCAGCCTGATAAAGTTTGAAAAACTCAATAGCCTTGTCTAACAGCATTTACTCTAGATAGAAATAGTCAATGAAAAGAAATTTTAAGTCTTTACACTCTAATCCCACATGATTATTCTTTTTCATCATCAAATACCACCGTCTCTTGATCGTTCCCTCTAGCGTGAAGGTGACACACTTTACCTTTATTTCATCAGATGTATCTGAGAACTCAAACAAATATAACATCCCGATCAACCATTCCTCAGCCTCTTGAGGTCAATTTGAGCCTTCAAACACTGGTGGATTCTTGTGATGGAACTCCTGAGAATGGTTTTGTAAAACATCCCTTTGATGTTCCATTGATAGAGCTTGAATGGGAATTGGTGTTGATGCTTGTCCTAGAGCTTGGATATTACTCACAATCACCTTAACCAGACTCGAGTCCACAATAATATTTTCTCACTGTGGTTCACCAATAGCTTCCTCTTGGATCTGATTTTCACATCTTATTAGAGACATGATTCTAAAAAATGTCATCACACAACAAGGAAAGTGTTATATTAACACTCAAACTAACAAAAAGGGGGAACTTAATCCCAATAGGTAGACAAACAATATTTAGATTTCAATCTATCCAAATCCAATATAGGTAAAATACTAGAACTAATCCTAAATAAGTCTTTCACAAAACCACCCCTTGTGACTTAAGGTTCATTATGGTGAGATCTGTCTATCCACTCAATCGCAAGTACCTTCTAAGTCCCACTAATATTATACAAATTCATACTTACACCAAGCACAACATTAACCTAGAGCTCAAATACCACATTCTCATTAACCATACCAGGTACCCTGGTAACCCAATTTCTGATTAGGATCTGACATGGATTGAATGAAATTAATGATTCCTATGGGTTGGTGACTAGCACTTGGAATCATACAAAAAGAAAGTGGGAAAAAATTTTCAATAACATTTCATAATCAAGATAGAAAATTCATCATTCATACAAGAGAAACTCCACAGGGAGAACTGTACTAGAAGTCAAAAATGTAAACAACCCCAAAGGTATAATATCAAAGTTCCAAAAAAATGGTATGGTAAACAACCAACAACCCAATGGACACAACACTCCAAGCCTAAGGATCAACAACTACTACCACCTCCAAGGGGAACCTTACCCTTGCTCGAACATGGAAGAATCTAATCTACAAACACCTGTAGTCACAAATAGGTTGTGAGCTAAAATCCCAGTAGGGTCTCACCAAGGATTCCATAATAAGATTCCAACATTTATTTAGCCAAAATAAATCTTTCAATTTTAATGAAACAGTATTGTAATTTCAAAAGAATATTTAAAAAAACCATGCTTTACATTTCAAATTATGGAAATAATTTAAACAAATTGATTAATAAAAAAATTATATAAAATAGTTTATATAAATTTAGAAGGAATATAAAATAGTTTGAAACAACAATGTAATATATTTCAAATACAAAAAACAAGCAACATTTTCATATTCCAAAAGGTATGATAGTTCCAGGATATGGGATCCTCACACACTCGAAGGTGAATTATGACAATTTTTGTATACACACTCCCCTTTGATAATACCCAAAGAGGACCCATCTCCATCCCATTGGGGATGTGACCTGCTGCACTAAGTTTTGTCTCATTTGTAAAGCATCAAAAGAGTGATTTCCCAATAACTCACTAACTACCAAGTATTTCATGTTCTATAATAAAAATAAATGATGGGAAATTTATTTTAAGACTTCTTAAAATACAATTCATTCCATTCTTCCATTTAAAATATTCCAATTTCCATTTAAAAATTAATATGCTAGTTTTTAATCAAATCATTCCTTTTCCAAGATAAAAACAATGGGTTTGTATACAAAATAATTTTGATCCATTTTTCTCAAATTCTAATTCGAAATCAATTTCATTAAATCAATTTCACAATTTAAATTAAAAAATTTAAATTTCAAAAAATTCTATCAATTTCACAAACACATCCTAATTCTATATAATTGGGGGTATTCCCCAATTTGTTCTAATTAAAATATAAATCCCCTAATTAAATGGAATTGAATTTTTAATAAATCAATTAAAATAAATTTCATTCAATTTAATTTAAATCAATCAATTTAGGGTTAATCAAATTGTCCAATCAAAACGGGACCACCAGCCTTATGATCACTAGATCTCAAGACACCAAGCCCTAATCGAGAAACTCCAATGATAAATTTTGATAGTTAAGATCTGAGAATCAGACATAGATTCAATATCCAAAATAGTTGGGATTAGATCCTCCAACTACATAGAGATCTACAAAACCATAGGGAGGAAAGAGAAGAGAACAGAATAAAGATAATGGGAAGAGGAATCTTACAAGGTAGAGATTGAATGTCATTATCCAAGATTATATCCACTTTTGGAAGGGTGTAGAGGGTAAAAATCCCCTCTTGGGAGCCTCCCTAGAAGAAAAAATCATAATGTGTCAAAATAGGTCTATTAAGAACCTTAAATGAGGGTTTTGAGACTTTGAAAAATAATTTTCAGATTAAAAACTTTTGTATGCATGTTTAGTTGGGTAGGGACACAATGTTTATACAAACAATGTGACCAATTCATGCACTGATACTGATAGGGTTTTATGGTTTCTCCTAGGTGGGCACATGGTTTGTCAAACCATGTTCCTACCATGAAAAACTCCATTGTTTCGATGTTCACAGTTTTCACTTTCATGGAGTATGGTTGAGAAAATTGTGATCCCACTATTTACACCCCAAAATCCCTTCCAAATTATCAAAATTTCACTCGAAACACCCCAAAACAAAACCCAACAAAAGAATTATCAAAAGAGGGGTTTAAGAATACCTGAAAATAGAAAAAGGATGTTATAGAAAATCTCGACCAGCTTTTATGAATCAATCTCCTTTTGTGAAGCTCAAACACTTTCATGAATATCACTTGGACTTAACAAAACTCACAAATTTTGATTGCCTTTTCATAGACATATAAAACTTAAATACTTTTTTGATGCTTACAAATTTTGGTCGGCTTTCACAGCCTTCATAAAATGACTTTCTTCATGAACTTTTTTTACAAGAACAACCTTCATGAATTCGGAGCCTTAGAATATTCGTTAATTAGTACTCTACTTTTCTAAGGGGTTAGAGGTCTATGTATATTCATTTCATCCCATTCCAGAAGATTCCATCCATGTCATCACCTTTTCTTGAATATACACAATATCGTTCATGAAGCTCTCTATATTAGAAAAGCACCAATTAAATTTAACCATTAGTGAATATTCTCATAGTCATGAAGATTAACCATCAAACCTTAAAACATTCTTGTTGCTCCACTTCTCATATCCATTTATATTTAATATCTTTATATCATGTGTTTTTGATTAGCCAAACCTTCAAGAAACTGACCCTTCACGACACTGAAAGCCTTTTCAAAGATCTTTACCTTTAAAAAACACTAAACTTCACAAAAGTCATACATTTTCATAATTTTGTGATGAATTCATGGAAATATAACTTTCACAATGATTGATCCAAGCTCCAAATTTTGGAATCCAAAAATTTTCAAAACACTAAGAAATGGAACCACCTTGTATACACAATTTTCTATACTTCCTCCAAAGCATCCATTCCTTTTTCTTAGATAATTTTCAGTATACCATGTCAACAATATCTTTTGAACTCCACAATTGACCTTACCAACATTCTTTATCAAAAAACATAATCGACCCAGAATCACTACAATGTTACCTAGAGGTATTTTCTCCCAATAATCTCCCCATGTTGGGTTTCTAACAACTCTACAAATTTTTATACCATGTTAAAGATTCTTCTATATTCTACCAGAATTCAATTCTTATAATTTATATAGTGATCAAGGATATAATCAACACACACTATAATCCCACATGATCCATGCTTAGCATGAGAAACAAGGGTAGCATGAAAAGATAATTATTGAATCACTCCATTCAAAACACTCAACTTATTTCATCACAAACCCCATTTGACATGATATATAACCTTTGATCCATCATCTTTATAATATTCTTATTTAAAACTCCCCCTACATAACGGATACCCCTATAAGCTTCTCCCCTATATTGATTAAGATGTTTTCTCCCCTTTTATCACTTTTACACCAAAAACTTCTCCCTATTTATCAATGAACCTGAAGGTCACTTCATTATGGTCTTCAATAGGGTAAACAACATAGATTATCACATTAAGTAGAAAACACATCATACCTCAGGGAGAGGCGGTCCTATATCCACACGTTTTCAAGTGTTGGGATTCAACTAAACTCCAAGGGATATTTGATAACATTGAAATACTTATTTGGGATGGACTTAGTCATAATGTCCATATACTATAGTTTTTTAGGAACATAATCCAACTTCACAAGATCTTTCTCTAAATTCTTGTAGATAAAATGATACTTTATTTGAATGTGACTTGTCCTTGAGTGATGGGATATATTTTTTCTAAGATTTATAGAACTTGAATTTTCTTAATGGATTCTGATTGGAGACTTCACTAGAACTCTAATATCATCAAGATGTTACTTCATCCATAATAACTATAAGCAATCTTGCGTGGCCGCAAAATTTTTAGCTTATGTAGTTCCAAATAAAATTAAATCCTATTTCATTTTTAGAAAATAAATACACAATGCACCAATATATAATGCCCCCTGGATGTTGATTTTATATCATTTTTTGATCCATCTTAATCTTTATTTTTATATCCAAATAACTCTTGTAGAGATTTGTCATTATATAATAAAATAAAATCTATTACGCCATTAATATAAAAAATTATTCTTTTCACTATAAGAAAATGGATTTCCCTGTGATTAATTTGATACTGTGCTACTTGGAATGTGTAAATAATAATATTAGGTCTTGTCTCTATTAATTACAACAGACTACTAATGATTGGACTGTATTTTTTGATATTAACTGCATTTACATCATCATCTCATGACTGTTTCATCTGGGTAGACACTGAATTTTTCATATCCTTGTAATTATCCATTCCAATTCATCTCAAAACTTCCCTGGTGTATTTATAGTGAGAAATTAATGTGTTTTTCTTTCCTTATGTCGCTTTTAAACCAAGAAAAAACACCATCTAACCAATAATTTACATTTAGAATTCACTTTTCATGAATTTTGAGAAATTTTTGCACTGTTCTTAGTCTGATTCACGAAATATTATGTCATCAATATACACTAGCACCATCATCCTTTGATTAATGTCATTTTTAACATAAATATTGTAATCGACTCCACCAATCTGAAAACCAAGCTTATTAAAAAACATATCTAGTCTTGAATACCATGTTCTTGGTGCTTTCTTCAGCCCATATAACACCTTTTCAGCTAAAAACTCTATTCTCATCTTTATGGATAATAAAACCATCTTGCTACTCAATATAAACTTATTTATCTAGAACCCCATTCAGAAATGATGAATTGAAATCCATCTAGAAAACTTTGAACCATCTTTTCACTATTATGGACAAGAATAATCCAATTGTCTCTAGACTTGCAATAGTTGAAAAAGTTTCATCAACATCAAAACCCTCTATCTGGGAGTACCCTTGGCACACTAATCATGCTTTGTTTCGAATCATTGTGTCATCTTCATTCATCTTGTTACGAAAGACCCATTTGGCCTCAATGAAATTCTTATCTGTTGGTCTCAAAACAATATCCCATATTTGATTATTCTAAATTTTTTCAAGCTCATAATTCATAGAATAAACCTAGTTATCATCTCTAGCTACTTCCTCAAAATATTTAGGCTCTACCTATGATAAGATTGATTCTTATTGTAGATTCTTCATCCTCATTATCTACACTGGAATTTTCTAATCACAGATTATGTTATGTCTATCAATTTTATCTCAGCCCTTCAGTATTTTTGTATATACTAGATTATGTTCATCCATTTTGTTATCTGAATCTTCTTTTGAACCATCCTTTGGAACTAGAACTTCCCCCAAATTGGTTATCTACTCATCACTATCCTCCTAAACCTAATCGTGTATTTGTATAAGATTTTGTTCATTCTCTACTATTATTACATCATTTCTTTAAACTACCTTTCTCAGTCACTTATTTAAACATTTATATGATTTAATTTTTCTTAAGTATCCAAGAAATATCTCTTCATCTCTATGGGATTCAAACTCATTTTGCTTCTCCTTATTTATAATGAAACACTTACTTCTAATGAATAAAAAGTACTTCAATGTTGGATTCTTTCCATACCATATCTCATATGGAGTCTTCTACTATTTTTTAAATAATAATTATCTATTTGATGTTTATATTGATTTCATAACTACTTCTTTCCAAAACTTCTCTTTAAGGTCTTTCTCAATGAGCATTGTTCTATCGATGTTGTTGATAATCTGATTTATTATCTCAACTAATCCATTTTTATGTGCAATTATTACTACTCAAACTTGGGGACTTATCCCATGTTTTTCGATATAATCATCCACTTGGATATTTGTGAACTCTATTCCATTATCTGTTTAGATATTCTAGATTTTTTACCTATCATTTCTCAACTTCCCTTTGATAACTTGTTATGAAACTAAACACCTCAGACTTATGGTTGATGACTAAAACCCATTCCATTCTACTAAAATCATAAATTAAAAGAAAATAATATCTCCCCACGTTAATAGATCATAGTGAAATAGTTCTTCACACATCAATATGTACCAAAACAAGCATAAGGTAGAGATCACACATCAATGAAGTTTGGATCAAATGACCAAGGTGTAGGGAGGTCTAGATACATATCAAATTTCACCAGATCTTCCAATGAAGTTTGGATCAAATGACTAGGGTGTTTAGGCCATAACCTATTTTCTTCTTCCTTGTACAAAAACCACACATCTTCTTCTCCACTAATAAGGTAGAGATTCACCTTTGTATGCTTTCCCTGAGAAAAAAATCACTATCTTTGTCCTTAATGATATATATATTCTTTCAAAATATCATGGAATATCATGATTCAAATAGCTTACTTACACATAGAAATTTGTGACTGAGACATTCAACAACTAATACATCTGCACGTCTCATGTATTTTCCCAAAAAAAATTCCAATGCCAATAATTTTCAAGAATTAATCATTAAAAAATATTAAAATACCTTCTTTATCATATCTAATTCCTTTCACTAGTTCCTTATTTCCTATCATAAAGGAGGTTCATTCACTATTAATGATTTATATTCCAGTGTGATCTAATTCTTTGAAAGTAATCCCTACAACCACTACATGTTTATCTCTTTTATTTTTAATCCATGTCTTTTACTGATATTATTGATGATGCTCAGATTATGATGGACCAATTTCATTTTGTAATGTTTCAAATAAATTTTGTGTTTTCATATCATTTTATGATACATTGAGATTCTGATTATGACCACATTCAGTCTACTTTGGCACATTTATCTACATTGTTGATGATAAATATCTTTCCTTGTGTCAAAATCCTCCACACATGAAACAGTGACCATAAAATGATATCCTTGAATATTGAGCTCTATATGGAATCATCTATTGTTGTTTCTCCTTTAGGTACCTTTTATCTATGGAACAAAAATTTTGTGAGTGTCCCATTTTTTATAATAATAAAATTTTATGTGGGGTTCAATTTTGTCTTTCACTACTACACTGCTAGTTGTTGTTTGGGTTTTATAGATTTTCTAGTTTTGATTCATACCCAAATCAACCTTCAATCTCATAGTGGATTCTTGAGGTATGACTTCAACCATTACTTATTTCTATTTTTGATCAAGCCCCATACCAGCCTATCATTTGGATTTGACTATTTATTTTTTTCTATTAGACCTCTATGTTCTACTTCCATTTTTTTATTGCCTGAATGTTCTCCTTTCTTGATTTCAAACTGATATTCAAGATTTTTTCCTGATCCTTTAAACTTTTTCACAGTTTAATGAATTCTTCTTCAAGTTATTCAATGCATTTGATTTGATCATTCTCCATATTATTCAAACCATAGATTAACCTTTTATATTCTTCAACATTAATATTGTACTCACTAATTGTTTCTTATTTCTCTAGAATTTAATACTTAAGCTTTTAAATATCTTCCATTAGCTTAGAATTTTCTTCTCCCTTATACTACATATATAGCTTGGCATCACAAACAACTTTGATGGATTTCTTTGCTTTGGATCTCCAAACATCTATCTCATCAAGAGAGGATTATAATTTAATATGAAGGTCAAATATTCTTTAAAAATCACATTCATCATTGACATTATTTTCCATTGTTTGGTAGTTTCTAACAACCACCACCATAGCATTTTCTTCATGATCCTTTCATTCCTCCGACTCTTCTACCTCAGATTATTCTAATCTGTCATCTTCTTTTGAAATAAGATTCTTATTTTTGAAGAAATTTTCTTGGTATTTCTCCTAATTTTCATATTGGATGAATACTTATTCCTAATAATTTCATCTTCATTCTCATAATCATCTTAAAACTTCTTAGGACACTTTTCTAAAATATTTTCAATCTCTCCACATCGAAAGCAAGAAAGAGGAAATTTTCCTTTGAACTTTCCTCTTTCTCTTAGCAGATTTGAGGATAGGAATGACATGACCTCATTCACATTTTCGTCCTCCTAAATATCTTAAATAGTGATATTCTTCATGGACTTTAATTACACTTATTTTGACTTCTCCTTTTCCACAGCATCATTATCATCATTTCTAATCTCGTATGTGACAAGAGTACAACACAATCTCTCCAATGTCAGCTCCTTCATATCTTTATCTTCCAATACAGAAACTTCTGGATTGAAATGAAGTGGAATTTTTCTCAAGATGTGCTTAACAATATTTATATCTTAAATAATTTCTCGGAGACCCCACATTTCTTCCACAACAACAGTCACTCGATCAACAAATGCATCAACATACACATTAGGGTGTATTTTTAGATCCTCATACTTGTTCCATCGAACCTATAGTTTTGATTCTCTAACTTTTAAGTATCCTTTATAAATAACTATAAATTTATATCACAAATAATGTGTTGAATTACATGGAATCACCTTTTTATAGATTTCATTGGATAATTCTCCCCCTGAAGCATTGATTCCTTTGGATTTAGTATCCAATTCCCTTCATTCAGCTACTGATAAAGCACTAAAGTCTACACTATATGAAATACCATACATCACTGCTATTAAGGAATCCTTCCTAAATATTGGAAGTAGTACTGCATTTGATTCTTCTATAATTTAACATTTCTTTCATCCAAAAAAGGAATCCATTTATGCTTTAAAACCTCCATTGAACCCCTTAGAGAGAAACACTAAAATAAACCTTTGATCTAATACCCATTATTAGCCCAACTAGGTTAAATACCCTAAGAGGGGGTGAATCAGGGTATAATCGATTAAAATGAATTCCACCTTATATCTTTTTTCATTGTTAAAAAAAATACTATTCTCCCACTTTCCCATATTTATGTATGATAAAAAATAAAAGAATTCACAATACATAAAAACTTTTCTTGGGTCTCCCTCACTTGGATATGTCCAAGGAGCATAAAATGATATTTTTTTGATGTACCAAATCCACTATGACTCACTTCAAAATAATATTTGGGCTAGATCACTTTTATTCCTAGGATCACTACCTTTATAATGTTTAGGTATGGATCAGTACTTCCCAAGGTTAACTCCCTAAATCTTTCCTTTTATTGATCACTATCAGTGTAAAAGGATCACCTATTTCTCCTTTCTTTGCACACTACTATAGAAAGGATTCACATACAGTTTATAGACATATAGGTCCCTTCAGAAACAGTAATGAATGAATCCTCAATTGTAGGTAGATGCTCTATTTAAGTCCCACTTTCATCCACTTGATGAATATCAATTTACTATAGTTTTATTGGTCAATCATTTCTAAATACATTCATGATTATAATTGCCTTCATTAATCTCACAAAACCTTCACTAAACTACCCAATTCTCTACAAGTATCTACTGCCTTCGCGAACCCAACAACTTTCACAAATCTCACCTCTTTTATAAAGCTCAACCATCCTTTATGAATCAACCTCAATTTGTGAAGGTCAAACACTTTCACTAATCTCACATAGCCTTCATGAAGCTTAAAAATTTCGATCATATTTTTATATACTTTTCAAACATAAATACTTCATCAGTGATTACATCTTTCGCTCAACTTTCATATCCTTCGTGAACTTACTTTCATCATGAACTTTTTTCACAAGAACAACCTTCATGAATAACCTTCACAAATTCAGAGCCTTAGAATCGTCATTAAGTCTGGATATTCTTCTTTGAGGGGGATAGAGGTATATTTAAAGTTGTTTCCTCCCATTCCAGAAGCTTCCATCCACATCACCACCTTTTCTTGAAGCTCTCCAATCTTGTTTGTGAAGCTCCCTATTTTTTTGAAGCATTAGGGAAATTTACCCATTATCAGCGATTCTCGTAGTCATGGAGATTCACCGTCAACCCTTCATGTATTTTTGATGCTCCACTTCTCATATTCATGGAGTTTTACCATATTTCCATCACACATTTGTGAGGATCCACACCTTCACAAAACCTAAATCCTTTTGAAATCTCCTTAACTTCACGAAACTAGTACATTTTCCATATTTTTATGAGTCATTCATGGAAATCCATCTTTCATGATGATTGATCCAACCTCAAAATTTTGGAACCCAAAAATTTGGTAAACACTGGAAAACAATGCCACCTTGTATACACAATTTTTTATACCACCTCCATAGAATCTATGCCTTTTTCATGGATATTTGTCAACATATCCTTTAAAAAATCTCTCTGTAACTCCAATACTAACCTTGGAAACCTACTTTGTCAACAAACACAATCAAAAAAGAAACACTACAATGTTACCTCGAGGTATTTTTTTTAATAAGATCCTTAAAAAATACTTCCTCCTACCCAAAGTAGGGGAGATCATAATTTTTACCTTTTAAAAAACTAAGACGTAACATGTAACATCCCTAGCCCGTTAAGCCCAAAAAAATTTGATACGGGTTGCTACATGACCTCGGGCATTCCTCTTATTATGATAGAGGTTATTGAATAGTGATGAGGGTATGATAAAACCACATGGGTAGACTATACCCTAAGAATTACTACATGAAAAAATTATCAAATAATTAATTAAAAATCCAAAATAGTGAAATATTTTAGTATACATATAGAATTATGGAATAACATAATATACACCATTCTATAACAAAATGTAATACATACAATTCAAGTAGTCACCCATCCCAACAAATATCACCTAATAGGATAATCATAGACAATATAAAAATTTAAAAAAAGAAAATAAATTACAAAAAAACCAACTATAGTCATTAATCATACCATGCTTCTGTATCCATATCCCCACTAAGCTCCTCCAACTCATCCACCTTTACTAGGGCCATTTTCTTGTATTCCCACCATAAGGTCTACATGCCCACCAAGGTTCACGTATAGGTTATAAGCAAAAAAATTTAGTATAATTTTGCCAAGAGTTTCCATTATAATAACCTTTGTGTGAGAACTCATGTTCATTCATGGTCTAAATGAAATGAAATTTATAAAAATCACATGCATATAATTTTTGAAACATTAGATACATAATATGTGACTCTAATGGTTGAATTATTCCCACTTCGACCAATTCTTGGAATGGGATGGGTACTCCTAACATTTGGTCATAAGAATATAAATGGGGATTCCGTATAACAATAATCTCCTATGTAAAAATAAAGTTTTTCTAGTTGTTCAGGAGTGTATCCACCCATGATTTCAAATATATTATAAGACCTAGTATAAACATGCCTAATAATAGGTCTTGAGTAATAATCATCTATTGACACTCTGTTTTGTCATGTGGGATGAAAATATTATATATAGTACCTCATGTATGTTATAAATAATGAAGAGACCCAATAAAATTCAAAGGAACTTTCCCAAGATGGCTTGTGCACACACACCTATGCATTAGAAGGCTCACACAGCCCCCCCCCCCCCATGGGAATTAATACATGCCCACACTTGCATGGGGAACCTATGTTAAGTACATGTTTCATGGACTTGTGTGGGGTAACTCCTTTTCCCAGGGTCTCCTTTTTTCTATAAAAAGGACTAAAGGGATCCTAATTTGAAAAAATACTATAAAATTGAGCTTTAGTCACATAGCCCCTTCACATGGGTCCTTAAAAACCCCTCAGGTAGCTCTCCAAATCCTAAAATAATATGTAATTAAAGGGTATATGGATATCAAACTCCATCCAAGGTATAAAATACAAACACACATGTGTGAGGACCTCTTTCCCCTGAGTTAACAACTACTTTCATAAAGGTCCCTTCCTTATCCAAGGACCAATGAGAGACCATTTTAGAGACACCTGAGGAGTCTTGTGGTTCCTAGTCTAAGGCCTCATCCAATTTTTGTTTCCCATGTGGTCAATTTACAAAGGCATATTCATCTGATGAATGCCTAAACCCTACGTGAAGAACATCTATCTCCTCCCAATCCATACATGATGAACCTTTTCTTGCCAAGACATGACCTTTTTTAGCCTCCTTTTGAGCCACATTTCAAGCCACCAATGGCAAGGCTCCTCTTCCTTTGGATCCCTCATCTTAGGGTGGAATTGAATTCTTCATTGAAGGCTCTGTACTTTCAAAAACATGGGAAGAGGAACACCATCATATCTCCCATTTGGATATGAATTACTTTTTTTAGATGTGTCCCACACTTGTCATACCTAAGGGGTAGGCTCCTTGGGGTGCATGTGGATATGAATTCAAATGGTCATGAGGACCCTGTCCCTATGGGAAGTGTCAGGGATTTACCAGTCTTAGATGCAAGGGTTAGAACCATGTACTTACCTCATCATCTCTAAGACCGGGTACATGTGGTTTCAGCGTGGAGGGAGAGGATCATGCTTTCCTTTACCATTGAAAATTAGAGAATTATCCTCCTCTCGTCCCCAGGAACCAATTTTAGGGAATAACTCCTAGTGTAATCCTCTGTACTTTCTTATAGGACCTCTCCTACTTCATTCCTTCCTCTTTATCCATTCATGTGGGTTGTATTCACATGGGTAGTCATATTTGACTATCCTGTATACAACAAAGGGATGGAAGGGGAACATCAAATCCCTTTATTCTTCTCCTGTCACCCTGGCCTCTTACACCAATGGTAGACAGATGGTGTAGTTTTCCATATCTTTGAATTCCTCTTGTTTCTCACACCAATCATGAATCATGTGGTCATAGAGGATTGTTATGATCATGACATCTGAGGAATCATATGCATATCTTGGAAGAGAATCTTTTCCCATATCTTCCACTCACCTTCTTTCATAGGGACTCCATAGGTGTAGGTCTTCAAATACATTTGTCTAAACATAATGGAAACCCTCTTGGAGTAAGCCCCAACCAAACCTCCAAATTTCTATGAGTAAATATATCCCTCATGGACCCTTCATAAGGGCATACTCCTATATTATTCAGGGCCCAAAACTTAACCTATGGGCCTTCTATTTGGTGTAATACCCAATCCCCAATTGATATGGAATACTCCTTAGGAGTAAGCCCCAATCCAATTTTCTCAAAGGGATATACTCCCCTATAAGACAAACCTTTGGAGAGCCTCCATAAGAGTGGGTTCTCACAACCGAATTACTTGGAATTTTATTCCCATCTAAATGGGATACATAGGAATCCTTCTTGAGGTCAAAACTCAAAACCACAAATCAATACTATTCTCTATGGTTCAATTCCCAGTAGAGTCTTTTCCAACCTAAGAGTCCATACCCCTTCCAGGTTTACCTGGCCAATTCATCATAATCCCCACACTAAACATTGTCTAGGAACCTTTTTTCTAGAATTCCGGGTTTCATGACATTAAACTAAAAGATTTTGTCCTTATCATATGAACTTAAAAAGTATGATGTGTCACGTTAAGTGGAATAAAAATATGTGGGTTCGGAATCCTTTCATGGTGATATGTAGGAAGCCCATTCATGGGTTTGATCCTAGCATTAAAACACCTCCCATATTCATGGATGATGTTACACTATAGATCACCCCACTACTTGGCTCAAAACTAAAATATTGATAATAAATGAAAAATATATATCTAATAATTACATAAGAGTGTACCATTAATGGAGAACCTTAGATACATGCAGATTTCTCCATTAATGAAGAACATAGAATACATATAGATGATTCTAAGTTCTATAAAATATAATAAGTTTATTGTCATCTAATTTTGACTTATGGCATACTTGGGAGTTAATGAAGGATTCTTGAACATATCTTAAATCTGTAAGAGGGTCCTATAGTAGGAAATAATTTCCCCCAAAAAAGGTGTGATGATCCTGACCTCACATCCTCTCTACCAATGTGAGTTCTTAAGCATCATTGTCCCAGTTACCCAATGAGAACCTACCTTTGGAAATTAGGTTCATGATTCATAAAGGATATAGAATCAATGGGTATTTTCAGCTCCATGAACAAATCCTATTGGAATTCATTTGAAAATAGTGAGCTTGATGTGAATGATTACACAAAATTCAACCCCTTGAAATCAATCATCGAGCTCCAAATTTTCATCGGAAAGAAAAATGGTGAACCTTCCATGAATCTTTAACCAAGATGATGGTTTCACCAACCTGTTCGGCCCCTTTCACTCTCAAAATGAAAGAGGTTCATAAAAGAAAAACAATAGTTCATGTGTTCATTTAATGATATATTTCATTGATGTAGTTTTCTTGTTTATTTGTTTCACCTATATTTTAGACACTTTAAAAAAGAACTCCCTTAAATCCAAATGCTTTCACACCAAATCTCATAGATGTATTCCCCATATACTATTAATGTTGGGTCATCATATAAGAATAGGATGTCATCTCCATACCAAAATATTCAACATTGGGTCTCAAATTCACTAGTCTAGGAGTACCTCTAGAACTGTACCATCCTAAACTTGGAGGATGCCCGAAAGGCCCTCTGGCTTGCTAATACCTACCAGTTATCCACTTAGTGATGATTGGTGATCAAAAATAAGACGACAATCATCTCCATCTCAACCCATTTTGGGATCTTATCCATGGAATACAGTAACCATATCCTCCTATACCATAGGGAGGTGAATTAGAAAAAATATCCTTCTCTATAAGGCAGATGGGTCCTTCCAAGGGGATCCTACCAGTAACCATCATCGCCAACGTCATGTGGCATTGAACTGTAAACATGATGAGGGTGCATTATTATGATTTATGGCCCAGGTCATCCAAAACTAAGAAATAAATATGGCACACCTAGGATAGAAACTAGTCAACATGGAGAAAGGCCACACATTTTCTCCCTCTTGAGAAGCATTCCAATCACACATAGTAGGGAATAACAAGCAGGAACACATAACTACCCACACTAATCAAGAATATTAATATAAACATCTAGAATCATCCATAGAAGTCTATTAACCAAGTATATTGGTATACAATAAGCAGGAACAAACACCTACCTGTGCTTAGAAGGTCTGCCATCCAAACTCAGTGGAAACCTGTGAGCATGTGTAAACACATTCCCACATCAATCAGTCCTACTAGTGGCCTCATATAGCAGTTTACAAATAATTTCACCAGTCTAATTTTGTGGTAAACCATGAGAAGGAGTACACAAGTACCTGAACTTATCAATCCTATAATCAAACTCATTTGGAACCACCCATAGAATTCATTCATAAAGTCCCAGAAATGAATAGGTGACATACCCAACTCTCTTCCCCCACACATGAGTAATGTCAGTATCCACTGGAAGAAAATTAAAAATAGGAGAAAAAACATACCCCTACTACAGATAAGGAATGGGAATATAAACTCATTCTAATCATTAAATTCACCAATAATATCCTAAATATTGTAAATGCGAAGACTCGGATCCCTTCCCACATCTATAGACCTTCCAATATTTCATAATGATGACAATGATAGTGGAAGAGGGATGGACACACAATTCTATCCTCATTAATGGGATTACCCATCAATAGGTCATTCTGGAGTAGACACACACCTCTTCTCCCATCTAGGATGGTCATGGGGAAACTCCCCCATGATGTACAAAAAACTGGATCAACAACATACACTAGTTCCAATATGAGGTAATTGGCCTATTCTAATGGTCACTCTGAGTTAGGTACAAACCCCTTCCAAAATACTAGAATCCTATTGGAAAATTCTAGTAGTAAAATGGGATCTAGTAAAATAGGATTTCATACCTAAAAAACAATTTCCCCAGTAAGTGGCCTCAGTCTCTCACAAGAAGTAATCCAATAAAAAACATTACTAGAGAAAACTGGGAAATGAAGAGCTAATCTATAATCTAGCTCTACCCAATACGGGAGTTCTTGATACCATCATACATTTATCTGTGGAATCTCAAGATCCTACTCTCCTGTTATGAAATTTTGAGAGAATTATTAATAATTATGAAGGTTCTCCCCCAAAACGTCATCATGAAGTCTTGCTTCAGGATTATAATTTGATCGATCTTGAGATCCCATCTCCCGATGAGAGTCATGGAATCCCTCTGTGTGGCCAAAGGATCAAAGAATAAGAGGATCTGCCCTTTGTTGTAATCCACCATGGTAGCCCTCCCCATAATTACATTCACTGCAAAACTTATCTTCATAGTAGTATTTCATTTCATCAAAAGGGTATTCCCTTGGAAATTTAATAATGATAAATATCTACAACCATGAGGCACTTGAGAAAAAAAGTTCAATCATGTCTGATGCCTTATCATTGAAAATCGATATCCTTTCTCTATCAGAAGACATCCCAAGGCGATAGTCATTCTTCGAACCAAATTTGGATCGTATTGCTTCCAATGTGATATATGGAGACCTTACCAATATTTCTATTTATAATAAAGAAGTAGATAAGTATCTGATTTGGTCAGGCCAGGTTGATGAACCTCTAGAAAAAGACAAAGTAGATATGCTAAAAAATAGGAAATAGCTATATAAATACAATATATCAGTCATGTTTTTTCCTTTATCCACTCCTCAATACATCATTCGAGATGTGTTCTCAGAAGATTATGTGCACGATGTAATATCTCAAACCTGAATAGCCACCCAAACAGTGCTACCAGTCCGGGTGTTACTGACCTTAGGCAAACCTATCTGAATTCCAAAGGCTTTCGACTAGTATCGAGGGTGTAAAAAGGTATAGTTGGTAGGTTATATCCTCTTAGAGGAAGATAAAGTTACCGGTCTAAGTGTAATATCATAAAATGCAGTGGAAAAATAAATGAATCAGCAAACTCAAACAAAACCCGCAAAGTGGAAGAATATTCAATATCAATAAACAATGGAAGAAATATAGAAACAACTGTAGTGGAAAATAAACATAACGGAATTCTAAACACCACTTGTAACTACTACTGAGAAAAACAAGTCATGCATCCATATCAGGTCATACATGTCAATACACAATGGATCCCCATGGCTTACCACTATAGCTACATATAAATAAGCATGATGATACATGAATGAAAGATAAACAAAAATAAAACTCCAGCTAGTCATGACCTCAAGGTACATACCAATATCTATTTCAAATAGTACCATGATCCAGCTCCTAAGGTTGATCCCTTACCTATACATAAAACCATAAAGTCTCGACGCATCCCGAAGGGCCCATGTAGGGTGTGAGATGAGTCTCAGTAGGATACCACCCAATGGTGCATATGTACAAAAAGTGTTTAATCATACAATAACACTAAGAAATGTAAACAGTTTAATGTAATAATAAATACCACATCCACTAGTTCTCAGTAGCCACTAGGGAGAGTCACCTTTTTTAGATAACGTTGGAATCTCATAAGCATGGAGAGTCCTTGGACCATGGACCATGGTACTCCTGTAGTCACAAAGTCTTGGTGAACCATCAGGTTCCACCCCAATCACATAGTCTGGCGCTATGTGCCTCTTAACACCACATGTATCAAAGTACTGACGTCGTGAAGGAACACCAATAAATAGTATCCTAGTCCCAAGGACCCCTGCTCGTATGCTCAAGTCATCCCATGAGACAACAATAGGAGTAACATCAATGTTTTCCCTCAAATAAATATCCATGACCATGGCCTCAAGCATGGAGAGCCTCAACCCCCAACCCGGTAGTCCCATTACTTTCAACTAAAGTCTCCTCACCTTCTACTGGGTTTCTATGGTAAGCACCCCCCAAACCAAAATTACCTAAACCATAACTATCAGGGGCCTTTAACCTTACAGGTGATCCGAACCACCTCATCATAGAGTCTACTTGTGTACACATAACTCAATCAGTTCTTTGTCCATCACGGGTGAGTGGAAATCACCAAAAAGAACCTAAGATATAACATCTTTAACACCTCATGCCCCTACAACCATGTTACTAAAATCTGATGGCCCTTCCATCCAAGTATCATGGTAAATTCCCAACCTGATAGTCACACTACCTCAAATCGACATCCATGATACCCAATCTCGTGGTCAAAACCACCCAAGAAATCAGTGCCACACCCAACCAGTGAATAACATCACTCAATCCTGATGGGAATTCCATCCCAACATTGTTTTAAGCCCTTTACAACCCCAAGGTTCTCAAAAAATGTAATATGAAGAATTACATATATATAAATCACATTAAATCACTTCAAACAGGTAATTCAATTTAAACATATTGAAATACAACAACTACCATCTATGGAACATCTTTGTGGAGGTATTTAATGCCTCTAACAAGTCTAACCAATCTTAAACTATTTAAACATGCTATTTTAAAACAAAACAAAAAAATTATAACCATTTTTTTACCCCAACCAAAATGTCCCAATGAGAGATGACCTCTAACCTAACCTCACTCTCATAATCAAGGTAAGGTAATGCCCAACCACATCCCATAAGGAATATGTTCTATTAAAAATGTAATAGCAGGGGTATCTCTCAATACCCATCATTGTGCTAAAAAACTGCAACACCAAAATGTCTGCAAAAACTCAAAACAAGGTATGCACCACCTACCTGGTACATGTATGACACTCCTCACATAGCATTGGCCCTTAATTCAGCCTAGAATAGAGTAAATCTACAAAACAATCATAAATTCTCAAGTTATAACTACTTTTTCAAGAAGAAAAATCACGAAGAATGGCTCAAGAGGAATCAAGAGCTTACTGATTGGATTCCAAAGCATTTGACAGTGTCTGAATCGGGTTTCGGATGATGAATTGGGGGCAAAAATGAGTCTCGGTCAACTAGTTCGTGAACCCGAGTGATCCCTACTTCCACTCTACCATAATACGAGGCTACTGCCCATTTTAACCAAAAAATGGAAAGTACATGGTGTGTACTTAAATATACACACTATGTATATGGGTGATGGGTCCAGTTTTTCCAACTTACTTTCTAGATCATTAAAAAGTATTTCTGACATGAATACATGGAATACACTAGAAATTACATGGCATGTACAAGGATGGTTCTCTCTTCCTTGTAGGAACCCCTACACACCATGTGTGGCCATCACACACGGCCACACTATATGGTGTTTAACCCTAATACAAGTCGTGTAACAGTTTTTCAGCCATTATTGGGCATTTTTTCCTTATTTATCTCAAAAACAACCTAAAGAAAGAAACTCATACCTCAAAGGAAGAACTAGGTTCTTAAAAACTTTCCCCCTTAAAATAATGCATCCTCGCATTTCCCTTCCAAGGGTAGTGAAGAAACATTACAGAAAAAATCCCACCCAAAGCTCAAATCAATCAAGTTCCAATGACCTATTTCCAGCCCCATGGTCCTCCCATGATGTATCGTCACCCCTGCACCTCATCAGGTGCTCCTGTGCCACTTCCAATACCCAATCATATCCTGCACTGCATCAGTGCCCGCCTCAATCCCATGGAACAATGAGATCTCACATTCCATGGATTCTCAAAACAACCTAGTTCCTTGCACCTCAATCACAACTGCATCCTTGATTCCCCGATGCCCAAGGCACCTCAAGTAACCCACATCCAACGATGCCCCAATGACTCAGCACCTCAATTAACCCACATCCCATAGATGCCTTCAGGCCCAAGGAACCTTAAAAAATGCATCCAATTATCCTCATGATGCCATGAACCTCATATATATAATCACGCACCCAAGATGGTTCCAACCCATTGGAAAGTTTCTGGTCAATCCTTATAAATCCTTTTCACCTTGTGCACTCAAACAGAAATGCATCAATATGCCATTCCAAACAAAAGAAAAAAGTAACTGACGATATGATTTTGGAGTACCTCAAACCATAGTTAGATCACCAGCCTACTCATCCCCTGGTAACTCCATGAAAGCACTTGGCCTGACACATGGATTCCTGAATCATGTCCTCCCTACGGTGTTTCACTAGCCACCGTCCACTAACCCCGCGGTTGGGTACCACTATCTCTGCCACATCCCCTGTGTGTAGCTAAACCTCGGCTACCCTCAATTGGAACTGATCTTGATCTGAACCCATATGCCACTGTTTTCCCTGGTCCTTGCCTGTCGTCTATCTGAGAAGGATTCCTGAAGAACCTCTCGAGATAACCAACATGTCTGCATACCTGACACTCCTTTGGGGGCCTATCACCCTGAGTCCGGACATAACCTAGATTCCCACACTGAAAGAAAAACACTACCGAACTTCCCATGAGGTGGTCTAGCTGAGACCTTGTCCTGACCTCCCTACAGAAACTCATCCCGACCTCATTTCTGGCCATCTAAACCATCAACTGAACCTGCTGCCCGACCCAAGTGAGATGTATCCATCAGGTTGCCCTCAGTTATGAGAACCTGATTTATTTCCTCTGATAATGAGTCTAGCATAAATATTTTTACCTGCACTATGTTGGCGTGTCCTAATCCATCTTCAAATAACCTCCCCCATGAGGTGTCATCTCTTACCATATCTGGTTCAAAGTAAGACAGCTCAGTGAAATTAGTTGCATATTCCATGATGGACATGTCACCTTACTGAAAGCTTAAGAACTCCCAAGATCTCTCCACCCTCAGTGTATCCATGAAAAATTTCTCAAATAATATATCCTTGAAATCCTTCTAGGCTAGTTCCTCATGTTTTTGATCCTAAACCTACACATTCCTCCAGCACTTTGCTGGTCCTCTCAGCATGTATGCCTCCAGATTGACCATCCACCCTGGAGGTGTCTCGAGATACTCAAAGATCATCTGTATTCTTTCTATCCAGTTCTTATCTACCTATAGACCACCCTCACCCTAAAAAATCAGTAGGTGATGTGACTATAACTCCTGAGTAAGATAAGCCATAGAGGGATCTCCCTGAGCACCTCTGTCAATCCCCTGCAAGATACGTACCAAGCTGGTCCAAAGCTTCTCATTGAGCCACGGACCAAACGTTATCAAACCGAGTAGTTGTCCTACCTACACTAGATCATGAACCTGATCCTGTCTCTGAGCCTATAAATGTGGCTCATTCTCTAACTGCCCCTCAGGGGTCTAAACCTGATTGTGCTCCTACGGCACTGTACCACCACCCGCCTAATGCTCCATCTCAGCTATCTAAGAGGAACCCGATGAATTTCATTAATGGTCTGACATCCCACATATATAAAAATATATAAAATGCAGATAGGGAAAGCAATAAAGAGGTAGTTAATAATGACTACCCTTACTCTCTCCCATCGCAACCATGCCCCATTGCATCCCAGCCTCATGGCCTTCTTACCCACCCTCAATAGAGACAAGTCTCACAAAGTCCCTAGGCCACGGCCATCCTGAAACCACTATTTTCTCAATCCTGATGATCAAAATCACCTCAACCATAATACTTTCCTGCTCCTATAAGAGTTAGGCCCAAGTTCCCTACCACGTGAAATTTCAAAGAAATTTAAAGTATGGAATATCACATTGCATAAAACAAGAAATTATATCATGTGTTTCACCTTTTTTCACATGGAAATTGATATATATCCCATGGTATTATCACTTCACAAATATTACGTGAATATATAAAATTTAAATAACCAAAAAAATTCCTATCAAAAGTAAAACAACGACGCCTTGCCTTACCAATCCAAGGTCCAATTCTCCCCTACCACATCGGGTTAATGTTCACATATCACAACAAGTAATCATCACAACCAAGTGAGCCACCAAGCTGGAAACCATATAAACTGTAATCTGAACAAAAGAAAAACAGCATTTCCTTCCCAAGGAAACTTTGTCCATCCCTCTTACCTGGGGCTGCAGGCACCCAAGCACAAGCTAGAAACCCAGTTCCAATCACATCCTATCTCTAGTATACCATATCCCACATAGTAATACTAGTATAAAAGAAATAAAGTCTCAATATAATTAGTATCCAGTCAAAATCTTCTACTAAATCCTTGTCAAAAACTCCTTTGATACCACTTTATAACATCTCAAACCCAAACATCCACCCAAACAGTGTTATGGGTTCGGGTGTTACTGACCTTAAGTACACCTCCCCGAATGATAAAGGCTTCCAACTAGCAGTGAGGGTGTAAACTAGTATAGTGGGGTCGATATAACCTCTGGGAGGAAGATAAAGGTACCAGTCTAACTGTAATATCATAACATACAGTGGAAAAATAAATGACTCGTCATACTCGAAATAGACCAAAAGAGAGAAAACATATTCAATATCAATAAATAGCATAAGAAATATAGAAACAATTATAGTGGAAACTAAACAGAATAGCATGCTAAACACCACTTGTAACTACTATTGAAACAAATAAGGCATACATCCATAGCAGGTCATACAGGTCAATACACAAAGGGTGCCCGTGGCTAACCATTGTAGCTACATATAAATAAGCATGTTGATATAGTAATGAAAGAAAAACGAAAGTAAAACTCCATCTAGGCATGACTACAAGGTCCATACCAATCTCCATGCTAAATAGTACTATGATCCATCTTCTGAGTCTAATCCCTTACTTATATGTAAAACCATAAAGTTTTCATGCATCTCAAAGGGCCCATGTAGGGTGTGAGACAAATCTCAGTAGGATAGCACCCTATGGTTTGTACCAGGTATAAGTGTTTAAGTATAAAATAACACTAAGAAATGTAAACAGTTCAATACAATAATAAATAACACCTCCACCAGTGCTCAGCAGCCACCAAGAAGCATCACCTACTTCAACCAATGATGGAATCTTAGAAGAAAGGAGAGTCTTTGGCCCATGGCCCAAGGTACTCCTGTAGTCACAAAGTCTTGGTGAACCCTCAGGTTCCACCCTAATCACATATCCTAGTACCATGTTCCTCTTGAAATCGCATGTCTCAAAGTACTGACATCTCAAAGGCATGACAATCAATAGTATCCTGGTCCTAAGGACCCCTTATCATAAGCTCACATCATCCCATGGCACAATAACTAGAGGAAAAACATTTTCTTCCCTAAAATAAATATCCATGCCCTTGTCCTCAAGCATGGATAACCTCAACCCCCAACCCGATAGTCCCATTACTATCAACTGAAGGCTCCTCACCTTCCATTGGCTTTCTACTGCAATCACTCTCAAACAAAAATTACCTAAACCACAACTATTGGGGGTGTCTACCCACACGATTGATCAAAACCACCTCATCATGGAGTCTACCTTTGTAATCATAACTCGATCAGTGATTTGGCCATCACGGGTGAGTGGAAATCCCCAAAAAAAACTAAGACACAACGTCTTTGGAACCTTGTGCCCATGAAACCATGTTTCTCAAATCTGATGGTCATTCCATATAAGTAACTTGGGAGATGCCCAAATTGACAGTCACACTAAATCAAACTGACGTCCATGATGCCCAATCCCATGGTCAAAACCACCCAAGAAATCTGGGCCACACCAAACTAGTGAATAACATCACTCAATCCCGATGGCCATGCCATCCCAACCTTGGGTAAAGCCCTTTATAACTAGAAGGGTCTCAGCACATGTAATATCAATAATTACATAAATATAAATCACATTAAATCACTTTAAATAGTTAATTCAATTTACACATATTAAAATAAAAAAACTACCAGTTATAGAACATCGGCATGGAGGCCTTGAATGCCTTTAACAAGTCTAATCAAACTTAAATAGTTTAAAAATACGAGTTTAAAACAAAACAAAACAATTATTACCATTTTGGAACCCCCGACCAAAATTTCCCAATGAAAGACGGGCTCTAACCTAACCTCACTCGCATAATCAAGGTAAGGGAATTACCAACGGCATCCTATAAAGAATATAGACCATTCAAAATGAAATAATAGGGGTCTTTCTCAATACACGCCATTGCGCTAAAAATCCACAACCCCCAAATTTCCATGAAACTTGAAACAAGGTATGAACCACCTACCTCATACACGTATGACACTCCTCATCCATCGTCGGCCCTAAATTCAACCTAGAATGGAGTAAATCTAAAAAAAATCATAAACGCTCAAGGTCTTATAACTAGACCTATAAGACAAATCACTAAGAACAGATCAAGAGGAATCAAGAGCGTACTGATTGGGTTCCAACGCATCTGAAGAAATTTTAATTGGGGTTAGGATGACAAATTGGGAGCAAAAACGATTCTGGTCGACTAGTTTGTGAACCCGAGTGAGCCCTACTACCTTTCTATCATAAAATGAGGCTAATATCCATTTTAACAAAAAATTATAAATTAAAAAATGTGTACACATCGTGTATATGGGTGATATGGATAGTTTCACTTACTTTCCAGGTTATTAAAAAGTCATTTTGACATGAATACACAGCCTTCACTAGAAAGTACACGGTGTGTACTGGGGTGGTTCTATTTTACTTGAAGACACCCATGCACACCATGTGTGGCCATCACACATGACCACACTACATGGTGTGTACTTAGGATTACATGGCATGTAACCCTATGTCAATTTGTGTAACCGTTTCACATCCAGTACTTGGCTGATTTTCCCCCTTTCTCTCAAACACAACTCGAAAAAAGAAACTTGTACCTCAAAGGAAGAACTAGTTTCTTACACATGATATCTACCACAATATATTGAACATTATTTGTCACCTAAAATAAAATGTATTACCCTATGAAGATTATCTAAGTCCTTTCAAGGTAATAGAAGAGATGCAACACCAAATTTACTTAACGGCTCTCCTATCTCCACAACATCTAAAAGTGGGAAAATAGCAAGGAGCCCTTCAACGTGAATGCCTCGTTGCGTTAAAATTATTGCATTGTATGATCACAGATAACCCATATTGTGTTCATATTAGAGTATGGTATAAACATAGAGCATTACATTTCACCGCACTCCACAATCGGAAAAGCCTGTAAATGATGGAATGGTGCAATTTTATAGCTTTAGTATGGCATCAACAAATAAACTTTGTTCACAACTGACGATATACTCAAAAAAATAGGCCCCGACCTACTCTCATATATTTTTGGCCAAAAGAAAAAAAATCCATTGAAATATTTTTTTTCATCATATATCTAAAAATATCAATCATGACTCTCACTTAAGGGAATTTAGTCATCAAATAGCTAAAATGTCATAAATAGTGAAATAGTCTTTAGAAGTGGATGATTCTAGAAAAAACTAAATGGTGCACTCGTCCCACATTTGAACAAATCTCTATAAAATCAAAAGAATATATAGAGAGTAGCATCCACGATAATCTAGTTACAACCTAGGCTCACAGGGCTGGTGTATTTTTCAACACAACCTTTAGGGTCAACAAAATATACCTGAAGAGTTGTGAAAGTGAAAGGGGAATAGGCCCATGCCTCAGGGTTGGGGGATTTTTTTACCGAAACAACCACCTCCTTAGAAAAAGTCAGTCATATACCAATTAATGGGAACACTACAGAACAAATCCTCCTAGTTTGTTTCATCCCATGATTCGGTATCCTCTTTAGGAACACACATGACTAAACTATCTAGAGATTCCCTTCGTATTACCATCAACCAAACGAATCCTAAAGAACCAGCAAGAGAGAGAACAAGGCCTCATGTAGGGAGTAGAAAAATATAGTCTCACAAAGATAATAAATAAATGAATATAATTCATTATGTATTAGTGAATTTCATTAACACTACCCCTATAGACCCTACAAAACACGATACCAATACAGAGGAGATGGAGGAGGAAGTTTTGGTTCATAATAATATCCACACTGAAACAGTTAAAGGAGGTTTTCAAACCTATAACAAGAGGATTTCCCTAAATTTGGTAATTCCTTCAGTCACTCCCTTATTACCTTCTCAAAGAGAGTCCAAAAAAGAAAATGGTAAAGGTAGATTTGTGAATCACCTACCTATGAAATTGGATGAACCCCTTATACTTGGGGAAAAATTTTCTCAGAAAGAGGAAGAGGTGAAATAATTGAGGAGACTCAATGTAGAACTACTTTGAGGCAATCTTCCTGTGGAATATGTTCTACAATTAGATCCTCAACATGCACTCCCAATTGGAAGACCACAATAAATAGGATTCACCATATAAACAGAAAGGGATCCAAAACATTTACATAACATGGGGTACCGACAACCAATATACTTGGACCCCATAGTAGCTGATTGGGATTTCCATCCATTGGGTACATAACCATAATAGGGCTAGGTGCATACTTACAGGCCTTCCCATATAGGTTACCCATGGTTGATACTATAAGTACCACCATAGTTTCACCTACCTATTGCTGCCCCTGTTCCAGCTCTCACTCATCCAGATATTCCTCAAGGTCGCATCAATACTTTTGAGTCACTAATGGGTCGATTGGAAGCTATAGAGGAACAGTGTTCTCTATTATAACCATCGAATAATCCTTACCTCAATGGGTTGATCCGACTCTTCCCCAGATGAACTTTGTGAATTGTACATTTCCAATTTTTAATGGGTCAGGGGACCCAGAGAAGGATCTAAGACATTTCGTTTACTATTGTGATCCCATGATGGGGACCCCTAAAAAAAGGAAGTCGAGAAAATCAGGTGCTTCGTGTAATCATTGTAGGGACCAACCTTTTTATGGTACACCAACATATTGGCTTGTTCAATTATAGGGTGTGAAGATATCCATAAAAATTTTCTTTTCCAATTCAGCTCGAGATTATAGAAGACAATAGTCCTTAACCTCTCAAAATGAAAACAGTGGGAGAATGAGAGGGTAGTGGATTACATTGTTCATTGGAAGGAATTGGCATACTCCTTAAACCTATATCTTCCTCAAGAAAATTTTTTTTACATCTATATAGTGAATCTTTGTAATGATTTATACACACCACTCATCCCTGTGAAATACATAGGAGGGTTTTAGTACCTTTCCACGATTGTTTAAAGAGTGAAAGACTCCATCACACATACCAAGGATAAGTCCCTAGTAATTTTGTTAGTTCAAGAAAAGGGAACAAGGAAAGATGAGGTTTCCATTGTTACACCCAAGCAGTCCCATGAACCCACTCCCACTCAAAATCCCTCACCATATCATGTAGTTCCCCCACCTGAGTGTCAACAACAATGCCTACCTCATCAAGATGATCAAAGGGAGTAGAGGTGGAAATAGTTTAAAGAGATGAATAACAATTTTTATTCTTTCTAAAATGACCAAGTCTCGGGCTACTTCATCTCATCATTGGAGAATAACTTGATCAAGTTTCCAATGACCAAGAATCCATTAAAGGATAGTGATGAACATATCCCAAACTATTACCACTTCCATTGAAAATTGAGGCACACCATCTAGGAATTTTTTGTTTTCAAAGATATCATATAGAAGATGGTGGACTCTAGGAAATTGAAGTTGGGAAATCCACCTACTCAAATAGCATGTGTTTATGCCACTAACCTAGAGGAGGATAATTAATGGTAGGAAATTAATAGAAAGGGTGTGTATAAGTTCAATGATTGGATGGTCAGTAAAATAATTAACTATACTCACTCTCTCCTTTGAGCATAGTTGACACATCCAACTATGCCCTTGACCACTTTTTTTGTGTCGCAATCGTCTTCATCAGTAGATCAACCCTCTAAAATCCAATCTTCCAAGAAGACATATGGATAGAAGAGAAGAAATAAAACACAGGAAGATGAACCTATACCAAGGCCAAATTTATATTTGACTTTAGGGGACTTCATGCCTATAGTCCCAGAATCACAGGCACCACCCCACCAAATGGTACAATAAGAGTTGACCCACTAGATGGAATCCTCATCATACAAGGAGTTGATCATCATTACCATTAATGTTATTAACTTAATGGATCCCTTATCAGATGATGATTAAAACTATGAATCTTAATTCCATGAATTTGACTAGTAAAATGGGAGAAGAGGTCATCATATTTGTGGATACATGGGAAAACATGGTTGTTCTAGGAGTCACTACTCTAACTGCATCCCAAATCGAACCGTCTATGCATCTAAGACTTGTAGTAGAACTCTCTAATGCACTCGCCAGGAGCAAGATATTTCCACCACACATTCTTGGGTTTTTTATAACATGTTCATCTTAGAATATTGACTAGAGGGGATTCCATTGACTAATAATCCTCGACATGCAGGAAGACCTATTCAACCTAACCCACCAAGAGAGGAAACACCATACTCTCCTAGTCCAAGGGATAATCCATCCACATCAAGTACTTTAGTTCCCAAATCACCTAAAAAAGAGAATACCCTTTCTAGGAAGTGTAGAAATTTTGACTATAATTATGATATTTTAAATCAATTAGATCTAGTTCCGGCCAAGTTTTCAATCATGGATGATTTGAGTCTTTCAAAAGACCTTCAGAAAGCACTCATTGAGAATTTTTCAAGCCCTTGAGAATATGGGGATGGAGTTATTTTTTGCGAAGTATATTGTGCGTAGAGTGATCCTATAGAATTCCACACAATCATATCTTTCATAGATTAGGATAAAGATTTCATCATATAGGGACATGTCAGACCTTTATATGTATGCAGTAAGATAAATGATGTTGATATCTAATGATCCTTTATTGATAATTGCTCAGGATTCATTCTCATTCCAGTCCAAACACTTCGTCAATTTGGTCTCAAAAAATCACACTTGTCCCCCTCCACTCTAACACTATAGGGTTATTATAAGAATGAAAAAAGGATACTTGGAGAAATAGAACTCAGGAATTAGTTCATGAATCTTATGTCGGACTCACAATTAATGGTTGTTCGAAAAGATACGACCTTTAATTCTTTGTTGGGAATACCTTGGTTATATCAGAATGTGGTTATTCCCTCGTCATAAAATCAATGCCTCAAATATTGAATAAATGGTCAAATTGGGAAATTTTATGGTGACAAATCCCCATTTAAATCCTTTGAATCACAATACATTGATACAGGATTATGCTAGAGGGAAGGGAAACAGCTCATGACTGACAATGTTTCTCGAATTAAAACCTCAAACGATTTAGAGATGATCCCGACTAATCCCTTAAAATAGATTAGTGTAGAGTATGTGCTTCTCATAAATCAAATTAAACATGTAGGTTCAAATTCAAGAACATATTCAGTAATATCCATGATATCAGTGGTGAAAAATAAACCAAAAAATGATGAAGTCATCAAGTCTCTAGATAGTGATGAAAGTCCAAGTGAAAATGCCTTCACTCCACCCCCTGAACTTCAACAAGTCCCCTTATAATTAGTCAAGTCATAAGTATTCATTTCACCTTCTGAATGTAAAAATGCTGAATCCTCCCCTGACTCTAATAAATTTTATTCATCATCTACTTCCCAGGAAGAGGTGGAAGAGGTAAAGTATGTGGAAGACTAAAAAGAGGAAAACCTCAGAGATTCCCCTCCCATATTTAAGAAAGGTGTCTCTATCACTGTTGAAAAACTCAGAGAAATAAATATGGGTATATAAGAAGATCCACGACCCACTTTTATTAGTGATTCCATGACTTAAAAATATAAATAGGTATACAGATCATTTATAAAGCAACACTAGGACATGTTTTCCTAGAATTATAGAGAAATACCCAGCCTCAATCCCAAGTTGGCCACCCATCACTAGGGATTTACATAAGACCATTGGGGATATAAACAAGTATCTAAAAGGATACACCCGACTCATGCCTCCAAAATTGGGGTGTGGGTGGACAATCTCATCAAGGCCAACTTCATTTGTCAATTTTAGTATCCAAAATGGTTGTCCATAATCATCCTGATAAAGATGAATAATGATAAATCAAGGTCTAAATTGACTTCTAGATCTCATCCAGCATTGTCCGAAAGATGTATTCTTGTTTCCAATCATAGATCTACTGATTGATGCGATGGTTGGTTATCAAGACCTCTACTTTATGGATTTTTATTTCGGGTACAACCAAATTTATATGAATCCAAAATATGAAGAATAAATTGTATTTAGGTATCCCCATAGAGTTTTTTTCTTTCGATTCATGCCCTTTTCCTTGAATAAAGTTGTCACCACTTATTAATGAGTTGTATCATTAAACCCTTATTGGGAATGTTTTTTAATGATATGTTGATGACATGGTGGTTATGTCTCAACAACATTCTAACCACCTAGATTACTTGGAGACCATATTCAACAAACTACAGCACCACATCCTAAATATGAACCCATTGAAATTTTCTTTTGTGGTAACATTTCAAAAATTTCTCAGATTCATTGTATGCTATCATGGCATTGAAGTAAACCCTAAGAATACAAAGGATATCCTAAGATTTTTACCTCCTCAAAACCTCAATGAGTTAAGAAGACTCTAGGGAAACTTGGCCTACATTAGGTGATTTATATCCAAGCTTATATGCAAGTGTCCACCTTTCACCAAATTGATGAAGAAAGGGGTGAAATATCAGTGGAACAATGACTTTCATAAATAATTTCATATCCTAAATGAATATATCTTGATTCAAAAATTTCTAATGATGCTTATTGAAGGGAATCCACTCATTTTATACACGACAGCCTTCAAGAGATCACTAGGAACTTTCCTCACACAAAATAATGATAATGTGAATGAAAAAAATACTTTATTATCTAATTCAAACCATTCTCTATGATAATACTTGCTATTCAGATTTTGAAAAGATCTTTATTGTATTAATCTTTGCAGTTCAAAAATTGAGGAACTACTTACAGTTCCATGAGGTCCATTTGGTCTCTTGTAATAACCCTATCAAATATATCATCATTCATCCTATATTGAAATGATTTTTGGAACAGTATGAGGTTATCCTATAGAAATTTGATATACAATTTGTGCTTCAGAAATAGTGAAAGGATAGACTTTGGTGGATTTTCTTATAGAACACCCATCTGTAGAAACAAAATCATAAAATACTGAATTTCTATATAAAGAGATCTTCTCTATCAAATAAATCCCCCAAATGAGGGAAATGTATTTTCATGATGCCTTTGGGATACTAAGGGGGAATATAATGTAATACGCTAAGCTCAATAAAGTCAATTTAGGGATCAAGATTATCTATATAGAAAAGGAAGTCTTACCTTACTCATGCCTGTAGTTAGAGGGTTGTACATATAATGAGGCAAAATATTAGGCCCTCATTTTAGGCCTAGAACTCGAACTCCAAACACTAGTGGACCATCTAGAGGTAAAATGAGATTCAAAGCTGGTAATCAAACAGATTAATGTGTATTATACTGTTAAAAAATAAGATATAATCCCCCTACTTGACTATGTTCAAAGGATAATTGCATAATTCCCCTCAAAACCAAAAATGACTCACATCCCACGTCACATAATTACCAAGAAGATGCATTGGAAAATGCATCTATGGATTTTTCAAATCCAAACTTGGATGAAATGGTAATCATCATTGTACATTGTTGAATGGTCTTTACTTTTTTCAATTCATAATAGAAGAGATAAATAAAATCAACCTAGTCCCTAAACCAAATGTTTCTACCACTTGGTAGATGATTCCCATTATGGACTACTGCCAAAATGTATTACTTATATTGGATAGAGCTAGGAAAGATAAAATTTGATGGTGAGAACACAACTTCACTCTTTATGATGGCCCAAATCACTAGAAAGGAATCTATAAATGAGGATTTGATAGTGTCCTTCTCATATGTATTGATGGAGAAGAGACTTTTAATGTCATTAAATAAGTACATATGAGAGCTTATGGTTCCCACTAGTCAGTTTATAGGATTTCCAGCCAAATATAAAGGCTTGGATACTTTTTTCCTTTGATTACATATGACTACACAGAATTCACCTAGAAATGATATTCCTGCCAAGTACATTCTGACTTCATCCATCAACCCTCAGATTTTATACATACATCCAAATACTCCTAGACATTTTCCATATGGGGAATGGATGTTTTTTATCTATACCCTCCAACTATGGGAAAGAAGTTCAAACACATCTTAACTTCTTCTAATTTCTTCTCCAAATGGGCTGAGGTAATACCCCTCAAATAATTTGGGTCTAGAATCATCATCAGCTTCATGAAGGACTACATAATTATCATTTTTTTCCCTCATACAATATTTATTTACTATAAAACCAATTTCTATTATGATGATGTGGAAAATCTATATCAATAATATAACATCAAATCTAAACACTTGTCTCTCTATAATACAGCAGTTAATGGACAGATAGAGACATTTAACAAGACCTTATCAAAAATAATCAAAAATATGATGGATATGAATAATAAGTATTAGTATGATAATATATTACATTCCTTGTGGGCCTATCAAACCACAACTCGTACAGCCACATGAAAAACCCTATATTCACTTGTATATGGGATAGAGGAATTCATATCCATTGAGGTACAATTACCATCTCTCCATATTTCCATTTATGACTATCTATACATAGATGAGAAATCCCAGAAACATATTGATGAATTATAGATACTCAATGAGAAAATATTGCACACTTTTCATCACTTAGAGGTCTATCAAAATCAAATATCTCATGATTTTAATAATAAAGTGTGCATGTGTTCATTCCTCCATGTAGAATTGGTACTAGTTCTTAGGAATCCAATGATACCATGAAATAATCCTCCAAAGATTGAGCCAAATTGGGAGGAACATTACTCCATACATAAGGTCCACTATAATAGATCTTATTCCCTAATATCAATGGTTGGAGATCTCATTATAACCCCAACCAATTCAAGGTTCCTAAAGAAAAATTTCATGTAATTCCACGACGTTCATCTCATAAACTAGATGTTAAACTGTATATTTGGTCATTATCGCATGACCTTAAAAAAGAATAAAATATCATCCATGTCATAAGATGATAATATGTACAAAATTGATTTCTAAGTAACAAGATTCCAAATTGTATGACAAATTCTTTATCACACAATGTAAAACTGCATGGTTCATGTTTGTGCTGCATGGCATAAACCCGCATAGCATTATGATCCATGATTGAGCGGGTCACATTTATTGGTGTCGGTCTCCTACCACACCTTCATTCTAGAACAACATATAGCTTGAATCTCATCATAATGATATACATAGTGATTCCCAAACTTCATGTCTTGCACCTATCCATCATTCTAGAAAACATCAAAGTCCCCCTTCCCTGCATCAAAACCTGACTGGTATGGGGAACTATTTCCAAGAATTATGTGTGGATTGATTCATGCTATTTTAGGATACATAATAATTCACATACCACTAATATTGGTCCCAACATCAATACTACTTCCTTTCCATGTCAGGTAACCAACATCTTTACTAAAATATGTTTAACTGTAAAGAAAATGTCCTTGTTTCAAGATAATAAACTACATGATCTCCCTAAGAACTATGTATGGATTGATTCTAGTTTCAATGATATACATAGTGTTTCAAAGACCTTGTGTTCTAGTCCTAGCCATGGGGTAAATAAAAATTCCCCCTCTCTTGTATAATAATAAAGATCTATGTAGGAGATTTTAATTTGGGTCCCCTTATTCAAGGTTCCACCAAGGAAATAGAGATGTCCCCCTACTATGTAAGAGTCAGATCTATGAAAGGGACTCTATAATTTATAGAAAATATTATTCCATATTCATCCTTTATTCTTTGAAATATCCTTTCAATACTTTATACTCCTAATCATAGACACTTTCAGATCTTCATAATCTTTCTCCAGTTATCGGTGATATAATTTTTGATACCTAAGGACTTCTTTGCCTGACTATACAGTAACACTCCCCATTTGGCTCTGCATAAGTCACCCACATAAAGGGTATGTCATCTAGAGGATTCCACTATTTGAATATGTAGTAGAATTCCCCATTTTTCATTGTATAAATTTACCCACAAAACAGGTTTTTCAACCAGTGGTAATTTCAATCTCGGGAGAAGCCTCTTCTGCTTTTGAAAGCTTTGATGACACTATGTTAGAACTCGCTATTTGAATTTTGTCTGCGGTCACCCCCCACATACTTTTCCCATATAATTTATCTCGATCCATGAACCCCCAAGATCATGGTTTATAATTTCTTCCCTCATGCCCAAAGTATGACAGAACGACCTAGGTCTGATATGCCACATATTACCTAACGTTTCCATAATATTATGGTCCAAGTAGTATGACCTAAAACCACATTCAACTAATTTTCTGCATTTGGGACAAACCTACATTGGAAACCTATTCCCCCATTCTTGGGTAATTATGACTTGAAATGTTCATTCCATAATTGAAGCACTTTTCTTCCATGAAACCAAACTCTGTGTCCAGGGAAATCTAAATCTCCATAAACTTTCTTTGGAAATCGACAATAGAATGTCAGAATTCATGATAACTCCTTTGCCTGAATATGAAGTAACACACCCTAATTATCTTTTCATAACACACCCACATAGATGGTCTTTTAGACAGAGGATTCTGCTATTTGACTATGTAGTAACACTCCCCAGTTGTATTTTCAAAACGTTTCCCACAAAATGGGTTTGTCAATCAGTGATAATTTCATCCTCAGAAGAGACCTACCCCATCACCATTATCCATTTTCCCCATACCAATATTCAGATCCATATATTGCCAAACTATATATTACAAAATTTCTCCTTCATACCTGAAATTGATGGATCATTCCTAAATATATTACTGTTGAAAGGTAGGATTACCAATCTTTTGGTCATAGCTAAAAGTCTTCAAATTATATCCCCCCAATGTCCTATTTGTCATGACCCATCCCCCGGGGTCTTTGTTGTGACTACCCCAATCCCGCCTTCCTTAGGCTAGGGGCTGGTGACTAGAACCGAAGGCATATTCTCTAAAACTGGAAAGGCATTGCCTTTATAACCTGTAAACACACGCAACCAAGCACACATCAAGAAACGAACTCAAGTAAACTGAATAGTAAATAGAGTGAGTATAGTAAGTAAAAGGGGCCAGAATACAAGCCCAACTGGAAAGTACAAGAAACTAAAAGTACATGTAATTTGGAACAACTCTTGTGATCTCCCTCCAAGGATCCTACCTGAAGGGTAAGTACAACTCTCAAACAGTCATCTCTGCGGTACGCCTCGTCTAAGGTCCACCTCTGAGCTACCTCCAGTCCTAGTACTCTCTTCCTCAGTCAGCTTTGTTCATCATCTGCATCAAACATAACGAGCTGTGGGCATAGCCCGTGCAGGGGTGAGTATAACGATACTCAGTAGGGACCCTAAAACCCTCAAGGTCTCACAAATACAAAAATGATAAACCACAAAACATTAAAACAAATGAAAACCCTACTTAGTTATATGCCCATACATATACCTAAGTTATCAAGTAAACCCATATCAATCATGAGGAAACACAGGTTCCAACTCAAAGCTCAAATTTCAACTATTCCACAAAGTAAGGTATACCACAAAGGTAAGTACCACACAGAAGAATATCACCAAGGTATCACCATGAAGGAAAGTGCCACACAGGTATAGACTCAGCTCACACCAGGTATATCTTAGGTATAGTAGTAGAGATAATTAGATGTAACTACCGAATCATCTTACTCTATTAAGAGGCAGACTCGCTAAGGATCATAAATCATCATCAGACCCACATAAGATCGTAGTACATCGACACTACGTTGTTAGACCCACAGAGAATCCTAGTACATAGTCATTACATCTTCAGACCCACACAGGATCCTAGTACATCTCCAGTACGTTTTCAGACCCACACAGGATCCTAGTACATCTCCAGTACATCATCAGACCCACACAGGATCCAAGAACATCTTTATTACATCGTCAGACCCACACAGGATCCTAGTAAATCTCTAGTATGTCGTCAGACCCACACAGGATCCTAGTACATCTCTAGTACGTCGTCAGACCCACACTGGAACCTAGTACATCTCCAGTACGTCTTCAGACCCACACAGGATCCTAGTATATCTCCAGTACGTCGTTATACCCACATAGGATCCTAGTACAACTCCACTACTTCTTCAGACCCACACGGGATCCCAGTACATCACCACTATGTCATCATACCCACACAAGATCCTAGTACATCTCAAGTATGTCTTCAGACCCACATAGTATCCTAGTACATCTCTAGTACATCGTTATACCCACACAGGATCCTAGTATGTCTCCAGTACATCATCAGACCCACACATGGTCCTAGTACATCTCGAGTACGTCATCAGACCCACACATGATCCTAGTACATCTCCAGTACGTCGTCAGACCAACACAGGATCCTAGTACATCTCCAGTACCTCATCAGACCCACACAGGATCCTAGTACATCACCAGTATATCGTCAGACCCACACATGATCCTAGTACATCTCCAGTGCATCGTCAGACCCACACAGGATCCTAGTACATCTCCAGTCCATCATCAGACCCACACAGGATCCTAGTAAATCTCCAGTTCATCATCAAACCCACACTGGATCCTAGTACATATCCAGTATGTCATCATACCCACACAGAATCCTAGTACATCTCCAGTACTTCTTCATACCCATACAAGATCCTAGTACATCGCCACAGCCAGCTATAGGGTTCTCGTACTAAGCTTGCTCGTCTCCAGTAGGGTACGCTCCACAATCCACTGGTTGTTACTCCAACTTCCACTAAGTCCTAGTAATAAATATTCCAAAAGTACCGCCATTTCATAGGGGTCTCAACACAATAGATAGTGCGTCAATCAGACATTCGGTTTGAAAGTTATTATCCCTTTAGTCTCGATGGACTGGTTGGATTCGTGCTCGATCCAACATGACCATACCCCAACATTATCCAAATCTTAAATGGGGTATACCAAAGGTACTGTCTCGCTCCAAGGTTTCCAGCTCCACTGACGGTTCGTCAAATGAATGCTTGGTGCCAATGTTATGGCCAAAAGATTGAAATTGGATCGAAGTTAGCCTAGGTCTGGTCCGACCTAGTTAGACCGACCGATTCTGACTCGGCCCAGTTGGTCCGGCCCAGCCCCTGGTTTCAGTCCGGCCCGCTCTCGGTGGCCTGGTAGGCCGTGAGGGCCACAAGGCAGTGCGGAGTCCATGAGGTTCGTGGATCAGCGGATGCCACTGGGGCCATGGAGGTCGCGGAGGCCATGGGGCAGCAGAGGCCACGGGGGCTGTGGAGGCCATGAGGCCACAGGGTGGCGGAGGCTGCAGGGCCTGTGGAGGTCATGGGGCGGTGGAGGCCATGGGAGCCACGTAGGTCACAGGGTGCGGAGGCCTAGGGGGTCGCGGAGGTCGTGAGGGCTACGGAGGACACGGTGGTCACGAGGACCGCGGTGCGGTAGTCCTCCATGGCTTGCCGGATGGCCAGTCATCCTTTCCGTGGGGTGCGATTGCGCACCGATGGCCGGTTCAATCGGCCGCTCTTTGTTCACTGTCGTGGCACAAATCCACCTTCTTCCAATGCAAATAACACACCATTTATGAAGAGCGGCGAAGGGGTCAGTCCGTGTTTTTTTGGCATACACCCTCTACGTTAGAGCGGCAGCAAACAGCTCAACAAAAAAACTTGAATGAAGAACGTCAAACCCTTCAACCTTCGTCAATGATTATTCCCAAACCCACAAAAACAACTCATCCATGGATCAACTAGTTAGAGAGTTGATCCTTATTCCTTTTTTAGAAGGTAAGAACATGGGAAACAATAATCACACATTATTAGACCCCTACCTTGGAGATTTGTTGACAGAGGTCGTGAGGAAGGAGACGATGTCATTGGGGATACAAAAAATTCAGTGACGTCAGCCTTTCCTTGATCTTCAGTTCATTTTTTTTGAAGTCATTCCTCATTGGTGAGAGTGTTTTTTGTTGGCGAGTGCGTTCTTCATTGGAGAACATATTCTTCAATAGAGAGAATAATCCTCCAATAGTGCTCCTCTCCCAATTCCACCAAAATGTGAAATAGCCAAATTGTTAATTTAAGTTTATCAAAATAAATTAAGTTGACACAACAATGTTTCCATAATTAATGTATTTCATTGGCACCATTAATTAGCTCATTTAATTGGACCAATTAAATATATTTGTGTTGGCATAATTAAAGTTGGAGGAGTTGAGAGGTTTTCTCTCATTAAAGGGGTTCGGGTGGTCCCCGCATCTCAATTCAAAATGGGGGTTAGTTCAGGTGGTCCTCACCTCTTAATATCCACATGGTAGGTTTAGGCTTGGGTGGTCCCCGCCACCATAACCCATGTTGAGGGGTTTCAAAAATAAAAATGTTAGCCATTTTTATTTTTATTTTATTCTTTCACGAAAATCACAAAACTTATCTTCCACTCTCAACCCACTACGATCGAGGTGAAGGTCTCCTTATGAAAATATTGGCACTATGAGTTGAATGGTGCCCTCGGAATTCAATTTCGAGCACCGGTTCAAAAGTTACAAAAAACTGCTCACACGTTTACTGAACATACCCAAAAAAAGTTCAGAAATTCATTCCGGGAACTCTGGGCCCCAGAATCACATGCCGTAAATTTTTACAGACTCATAAAATTCCCATATATTTAAAAAAAATTACATTGAAATTCTGATTCATTACATTCTCCCCACCTCAGTTCTTTGCATCCCCAAAAGCCACATCACAATAAAAAACTAGGAAAACAAGTGGGGGTACTGGGCACGAATCTGAGTCTCCCACTCCCATGTGCTCTCCTGGAGGTTCCTGTGTTGCCAGCAAACACGCACCAGAGGTATCCACTGACCACGAAGGAACCGCTCTTGTCGATCCTCAATCTCAACTGGAATCTCTAAAAACGTCGCCCCATCATCGATGTACATCTCGTCGTGGTCGATGATGTGGGATGGGTTGTGCACGTATCTCCTCAGATAGGATACGTGAAAGACGTTGTGCACCCGGTGCAACTAAGGTGGAAGAGCTAAGTGGTAATCCACCTCACCAACTTTACTTAGGACCTGAAAAGGTCTGATGAACCTCAGAGATAACTTTTTTCCTTGGACAAATCTTTTTAAACCTCATTGGGGTGAGATCCATAGAAAGACGTGTTCTCCATCCTCGAACTCTAGAGGTCTCTGTCTTCTGTCAACATAAGACTTCTTCCTGCTCTGTGCAATCTTTATACGCTCATGGATGATCTGCACTTTCTCTGTGGTAGCCTGTACCATCTCTGGTCCCACTAGTGCTATCTCCCCTGGGTCAGTCTAGCACAAAGGTGATTTTCAAGGTCACCCATACAACGCCTCAAAAGGTGTCATCCTAATGGTGGAGTGATAACTGTTTTTTTATGCAAACTCCACCAAGTGATCCTCCCAGCTGCGACCGAAGTCGAGGACTCAAGCACATAGCATATCCTTGAGGGTCTAAATGGTTCGCTCAGTATGGCCATCCATCTGAGGATGGAAGTCGGTTCTCAAATGAAGTTGTATCCAAAAAGCCTCCTACAACCCCTTCCATAGTCGAGAAGTAAAACGTGCATCACAATCAGAGACAATAATTGAGGTTAATCCATGTATCTTCACAATATTTTGCACATAGAGGCGTCTCAAGCTCTCTACTGAACCCTTCTCTCTGATCGGTAGAAAGTGGGTCAACTTGATGAGTCGGTCAATGATCACCCATATAGAATCATGACCCCTAGATGTACATGGAAGTCCTGTTATGAAGTCCATGGATATCCCGTCCCACTTCCACTCTGGAACCTCTAAAGACTGAACCAAGTCTGCTAGTACCTGATGTTCCACCTTCACTTGCTGACAAGTGAGGCACCAAGAGACAAAATTTTCTACTGATTTCTTCATTCTCGGCCACCAGTGTTGTCATCGGAGATCTTGGTACATATTCACCACTCCTGGATGTACCGCTAGAGGGGATGTGTGGAACTCCCTCAATACTTCCTTCCAAAGTGACACTAGTACCATGGTACGTCACCTGAAGATAATGATGTGCTCCCCACCTTCAGAAAATTCATCAGGTGCATGTCATGTGGATATCTGAGCATGTCGAGCCTCGCAGTCAGTGTCCCCACGCTGCGCCTCTCTAATTCATTGAAGAAGTGGGGGAGTGACTATAAGAGACTGAAGAAAATCTGCTCCATCCCGATCCACAAAGAATATCTACAAAGCGTCCAGCTGCTCTATTGCCTCACCTAGCAGCTGTATACCAGATCTCCTGTTGAGTGAATCTGTTACAACATTCCCCTTCCCATGAGTATAGACTATCTCATAGTTATAGTCCTAGAGGAACTCAATCCAACATTGATGTCTCAGGTTCAGGTCCTTCTGAGAGAAGATATACTTGAGACTCTTGTGATCAGAGTAAACTGTAAAATTTTTTCCCATCAAGTAAAGCCACCACACCTTCAACGCAAAGACTACTACTACTAACTCTAGGTCCTGGGTAGTGTAGTTCTACTTTCCAGTCTCTATCTTATCTCCTGAAAGCTCTACTGACACTTCTCCATCCATAGGAAAGGCTCCCCCTTTTTCATCAAAGCTGACAAGGGTGCCTCTACACAAGGTAAGTCGGGTGAAAATCTTTGGCAGTACCTAGCCAAAGCAGACTTCCCTCTCCCTTTGGGGAGTTAATCCTGGAAACTTCTTTTGAAAATATGTCCCCATGCTCTGCCACTTCTGTTTGGAACTAAAAACTCAAAACTCCTGCTGCCACAAGGGTAAGTATGGCCGACTCATGAGTGATCGGTTGCACCCTCCTATGCATGAGTCCATCTTGTGTTGCCTGGGTTTCCTTTTTGCTGACCAAGAAAAACCCCCATTCCAAATTTGTAGAGAAACCACAACCTTTTTTCTTAATACAGTCAATCTGAGTATGAACTGTGGTTGCCCAGTCCATGCCCAAACTAACGTCATAAGGCCTCAACACTGCCACCAAGAGGTTCCAACAGAAACTCTCACCTCAAGGGTTAGATCACACCATAGACATAAGTGTGATTATCGAGTCTCCTACCAAAGGTATCTCCATACGTGAGGGTTAAGTCAATGGCTTAACCAGAAACTCTAGGTCTTGAACAGGATTCGTGGAAAGAAGAAATGATTGGTACCTATGTCTATATATATGGAATCTAGTAGTAGACACAGATCGTACCTCGAATCATTCCTAGAGCCCTTGGGTCACACTCCTCGACAGCATGCAGCTACTCCCTTCCCCTGTCCTCCAGCTCCTTAATCCTGGTGGGGTCCACAAAAAGGGGGTGGTTGTGACATGTCGAAATGTACACCACCTCATGCTGCTCTCCTAGCTCTACTTCCACATCTTCTGCCCTGCAGATTCATCTATCCCTGACACATCTTTTTCCCAAAACATTTTACACGCCCAATTCTATGAGACTGGTGCCATTTTCCTTCTTTCCCACTGCTAACATCCACAGGCTGTATCCGTTCAGCTAAAGAAAATTCAACCAAAAAGGTTCTCTCTATCACCCATAACATAAGTAGGAATGCATAGTGGAATAGTGTTGGATCAGATGTCCTTAAACACACCTCGCTCGGAAGTCTGGGCCCTGAAGCATTTATCATATCATATTAATCGAGTTCTAGGAATGGTCGGTACGCCTCGATTATTACTCAGATACTGACATATAATCCTACTGAAGATGTAGAAGCTCTAGAGAACTCTCAGCCACCTCTTCAAGCTAGTCCTCATCCACCTATGAGTCGAGGTTTCCTCGAAACCCGAGGGGTATCTGATGTTGAATCATGCGTAAGGCACTAAGCCTATATGTGTCCTCTATCGGTATTGTCGGTTGTAACTTCTGACCAACGAGTAGTGATATAGCTAACACACAACTCGAATGTACTATCTTAGGCAACGGTCCACGTACCGAAGCCTCATCACAATGTGGACCATCATCATGGTCTCTCACTAAAAAATACTAGTATCTAAGTTCACCATCTTCTCTACAGGTGTCTCAACTAGGCGAAAAACTCTAGCAATCGCCTCCATCCAGCCCTCAGCTGTGTTGGAATCTGTCTCGCCTCGAAACCTTGGAGGCCTCTACTGCTGGAACTCGTGAAATGCGCTCATTCGACATGCACCATCCAACAATGTAGCTGGTGGTATCTGTATCCCAAAAAGTGGTGATGCAGCTGGTACACCACCCGAAGGTGCCAACATAGCAAGAAGGCCCTACACCAGAGCCTCGTCGCTCAGTGTGCCTTCATCATGTACTCTCTCAGAAATCCTAGCTGGATGTCTATGCAGAGGCATCCTGATAACGAACATGTGTGCCATGGTCATTTATTTATACCTGGTAATTTGACTCAAGAAAACAAAATAAAAATTTTCAAAACACACATGCAATCACTGTTTTCGTGCACTGAGTCAGAAATCAGAAGTTAGGGTCCTGGTGTATGGATACATCGGCCGCCGCACCAACACTGGATTCCCTAAATGATAACCACACTCACAACACTTAACACTATTTCCATTAAAAAGATCAGAGTCCAATGTTCTATGGTAGAACCAACTCCTATGATACCAATTTGTCACGACCCGTCCCCCGGGGCCCGTGCTGTGACTAACCCAAGCCCGCCTTTCGTAGGCTAGGGGCTGGAGACTAGCACCAAAGGAGAATTCCCTAAAGCTGGGAAGGAATTTCCTTTATAACCTATAAACACACACAACCAATCACATAGCAAGATATGAACTCAAGTAAACTGAATAGTAAATAGATTGAGTAAAGTAAGTAAAAGGGGCCCGAATAAAAGCCCAACTGGAAAGTACAAGTAATCTGGAACATATCCTGTGATCACCCCCCAAGGATCCTACCTGAAGGGTAGGTACAGCTCTCAAATGTTTGTCTATGTGGTACGCCTCATCTAAGGTCCACCTCCGAGCTACCTCCAGTCCTGGTACTCTCGTCCTCAGTCAGCATTGTCCGTCATCTGCATCAAACACAATGAGGTGCGAGCATAGCCCATGTAGGGGTGAGTATAACGATACTCAGTAGGGACCCTGAGACCCTCAAGGTCTCACAAAATCCACAAAGGATAAACCAAAAATCATGAAAACAACATACAACCCTACTTAGGAATATGCCCATACATATACCTAAGTTATCAAGTAAACACATCTCAATGATGAGGAAACACAGGTTCTAACTCAAACCCAAAGCTCTAACTGTTCCAAAAAGGAAGGTATACCACAAAGGTAAGTACCACATAGAAGAATACCACCAAGGTATCACCATGATGGAAAGTACCACACAGGTACAGACTGAGCTCATACAAGGTATATCTTAGGTACAATAGTCGAGATGATTAGATGTAACTACTGAATCATCTTAATCTGTTAAGAGGTAGACCCACGAAGGATCCTAAATCATCATCAGACCCACAGAGGATTGTAGTACATCGCCGATACATCGTCAAACCGACATAGGATCCTAGTACATCGTCAGTATGTCTTCAGACCCACACAGGATCCTAGTACATCTCCAGAACGTCGTCAGACCAACACAGGATCCTAGTACATCTCCAGTACGTCGTCAGACCCACACAGGATCCAAGTACATCTCTAGTACATCGTCGGACCCACATAGGATCCGAGTACATCTCCAGTAAATCGTCATACCCACAAAGAATCCTAGTACATCTCCAGTATGTCGTCAGACCCACACAGGATCCTAGTACATCGCCAGTATGTCATCAGACCAACACATGATCCTAGTACATCTCCAGTAAGTCGTCAAACCCACACCGGATCCTAGTATATCTCCAGTACATTGTCAGACCCACACAGGATCCTAGTAGATCTCCAGTATGTCGTTAGACACACATAGGATCCTAGTACATCTCGAGTACGTCGTCAGACCCACACAGGATCCTAGTACATCTCCAGTACGTCGTCAGACCCACACAGGATTCTTGTACATCTCCAGTATGTCATCAGACCCACACAGGATCCTAGTACATCTCTAGTACATCGTCAGACCCACACAGGATCCTAGTACATCTCTAGTATATCATCAGACCCACACTGAATCCTAGTACATTGCCAGTTCGTTGTTAGACCCACACGGGATCCTAGTAAATCTCTAGTACGTCGTCAGACCCACACAGGATCCTAGTACATCTCCAGTATGTCGTCACACCCACACAGGATCCCCGTACATCTCCAGTACATCGTTAGACCCACACTTGATCCTAGTACATCGCCATTATGTCGTCAGACCCACACAGGATCCTAGTACATCTCCAGTACGTCGTCAGAACCACACAGAATCCTAGTACATCGCCACAACTAGCTACAGGGTTCGTGTACTAAGCTTGCTCATCTCTGGGAGGGTCCACTCTACAAGCCACTGGTCTTTACTCCAACTGCCATTAAGTCCCATGAAGAAGTATCACAAAGGACCTCCATGTCATAGGGGTCTCAATGCAACAGGTGGTGCGTCAATCGGACGCCCGGTCTGTATGTTATTAGCCTTTTAGTCCCGAGGGCCTGGTTGGATTGATGCTCGATTGAACCTGACCGTACCCAAAAAATATCCAAATCTCAAATGGGGTATACCAAATAAACCGTCTCACTCCAAGGTTTCCATCATCGTAAACAGTTTTTCAAACGGACACTCGGTGCCAAAGTTATGGCCAAAAGAGAAAAATTGGATCGAAGCTGGCCTGGGTCTAGTCCAACTCGGTCGGACCGACCCGGTCTGACTCGGCCCCCTGGGTCCAGCCCGGCCCGCTCTGGGTGGGCCGGCAGGACGTGAGGGCCGCGAGGCGGTGTGGAGGCCACAGAGGTCGTGGGGCGGCGAAGGCTGTGGGGGACGTGGAGCGGTGGAGTCCTCGGGGGCCGCAGAGGCCGCGAAGGTCACGGGGCGGCGAAGGCCGCAGGGGCCATGGAGGCCATGAGGCCGCGGGTTGGTGGAGACTGCGGGGGTCACGGCAGCCACGAGTGCTCCAAAGCGACATAGATCACGGGGGTTGCGGATGTCGTTGGGCGGGGGAGTCCACGGGGGGCTCGGAGCGGCGGAGACCACGAGGGCCGCAGGGTGGTAGATGCGGGGCAGACGCGGTGCGACAGTCCACCGTGGCTAGCTAGATGGCCAGCCATCCTTTTCGTGTGGCGCTGTTGCATGTCGCACCTTCACTGGCAGCCAGTTCGGCCATCCGCTCTTCATTCTCCGCCGTGGAACAAAGTCACCTTCTTCCATCATGAAGAACACACCATTTATGAAGAACATCGAAGGGGTAGGTCCATGTTTGTTTGGCGCGTACCCTCCACATTAGAGCGGTATCAAGCAGCTCAACCAAAAAACTTGAATGAATAATGTCAAACCCTTCAACCTCTGGCAATGATTATTCCCAAACCCACAAAAAGAACTCATATGTGGAACAACTAGTTAGAGAGTTGATCCACATTTTTTTAGAAGGGAAGAACATGGGAAACAATAATCACACATAATTAAGCCCCTACCTCAGATATTTGTTGACGGAGGTCACGAGGAAGGAGACGATGTCATTGGGGATATACGGATGTCGGTGTCATCTGCATTTCCTCGATCTTCGATTCATTGTCATTAAAGACGTTCCTCGTTGGTGAGATCATTCTTTGTTGGGGAGAGCATTCTTTGTTAGAGAATGTGTTCTTCATTGGAGATAATAATCCTCCAATAGTTTTCCTCTCCCAATTCCACCAAAATGTGAAATAGCCAACTTTTTAATTTAAATTTATCAAAAGAAATTAAGTTGGCACAACAAAGTTGGCATAATTAATGTACTACATTGGCACCATTAATTAGCTCATTTAATTAGCCCAATTAAATGGACTTGTGTTGGCATAATTAAAGTTGGAGGAGTTGAGAGGTTTTCTCTCATTAAAGGGGTTCAGGTGGTCCCCGCATCTAAATTCAAAATGGGGGTCAGTTCAAGTGGTCCCCACCTCTTATCATCCATATGGGATGTTTAGGCTCGGGTGGTCCCCACCACCATAACCCATGTTGAGGGGTTTTAGAAATAAAAATGTTAGACATTTTTATTTTTATTTTATTCTTTCACGAAAAGCACAAAAATTATCTATCACTCTTGACCCACTGCGATCGAGGTGAAGTTCTCTTTAAGTGAATACTGGCGATGCGAGTTCAACGGTGCCCTCAGATTTCAATTTCGAGCACCGGTTCAAAAGTTAAAAAACCCACTTGCACGTTTACTGAACGTACATGAAAAAAAGTTCAGAAATTCATTCTTGGCACTCCGGGCCCCGGAATCACGTGCCGTAAATTTTCGCGGACTCATAAAATTCTCATATATTTAAATAAAATTACATGGAAATTTCGGTTCTTTACATTGTTGTAAGAATTTAAACTACATATCATAACGTCCTAGTCATAATATGTTAAACTTTATAACAATTTTCTTTTTGTACAACTTTAAACTACATATCATGATGTCCTAGTCACAAGATATTAAATTGTAAAACAATGTCATCACCCTGAGATGTTAAATTTCATAGTCCATGTCCTAATTACATGATATTAAAATGAACGATAATTAAACCCTTGTTAAGAGGGGTCCTTCCCCTCTAACATCAGTCACTTAATATAATGTACCCTCATTCACAAATTCAAAAAAAAATTAGGATTGTTTTCCCACTCATGGCCCATGCCAATAAAGATATTCTCTTTATTCTCAGACATCTTATATTGAAAAAAACAACCATCATGGTCTTGATAAATTTGTATCTTCAAAAACTCCCCAACTATGGGTTGTAGAATATCATAATTCGTGAGGATACCTTTTTCTAACCATACAATAACATTCCCCAGTTGGATTTGTATAAGTCATCACATAAAAGGCTGGTCAACCAAAGGATGCTAGTGTTTGGATATTCAGTAACATGCCCTAGTTGGATTTGCATAAAGTTTCTCATAAATTGGGTTTTTTAACCAGTGGTACATTCTTCCTTAGGATATACCTCCTCTATACCCATATTCCTTGACAATATTTTTCTAAAAATCACTTTTCAAACTCGATTTGTGTCCATTCCTTACATACATGTCTCACGCCATGTTATGGATTCAGAAAACACAAAATCAAGGATCAAAATTCCCCTTGGGATATCTTAATAATGTTGGAACATTTTTAGACCACAATCCTTGTTTGGGTCATCATTTCAAAATCCATGGTCAATTTTTTTCTACCTAAAACACAAGTCTTGTTATTCTGGCCTCCGTGACTTTAAACTGCCCACAAAAAGATATATTGTACTCGCTAGGTTGGAAACCAACAAAGGTCAATATAGAAAAAATTCAATTATCACATCACTAGAACTTCACTCTATTTGGTTTAGGAAAAAATCAAGCAATGAAAGGAAAGATACATAAAACTTGTTATGCTGAAAACCTTAAAAGGGAGACCTAAGAAAGATCAAAGTCTATCCTACTAAGTATTCTCCATATTAGACTTAGGAAAAAGTTAGGAAGATGACACAAAATACACAAATTTTGTATGGTTTACCATATAACCTTATAACCAGTCGAACAACACTCTATAGACCCCATGTATTAGGAAAAAATTGGATTTCTCCCTTACCCTTGTCATTGTAATTATAATATGATTACATTTAATCAAATGAGTCATTTTCGGTGTTATGTTATTATTATGATGAGGACAGAAATGTCGGAACAAGTGATTGGAAACAAAAATAATTTTCATTTATGTTCCAAAACACAATGGAACTTCCACATGTCAGAGTCTCTCTTCCATGTTTTACAACTTATCCTCAACATGGGCTTTGATTTATTAGACTTTAGCCCAAGAATTGTTTGTATTTTGCTAAAACCCATCCAATTGTGTAGCAGTGGACTTCTTAGAACTATGAATCTTATCCTTCTCTATAGCAACAAAATCTATTCTTTATGCTAAGGCCACATCCAAGGATCAGTTGTGTTTGACTATATCATCCTACATAGTATTTAATTCTTCTTTAAGGTGCACTATTTGGAGAGATTTTTCATCAAGGAAATTTTGATACTCCTTCGCCTTCTTGGTATGGCTGAGCTCACCTTGAGATACAGAGGCTCTAAGATCCTTAAATTGGCCTACTAGTTGTTCCTTGTATTTTAGTGATCTTTTCTCACTCTCCCAATGTTGAATTATTAACTTCACCACATAATGAATCATGTGGTAATAAAATCTTACATATCCCAACATGGAAATTTTGAGTGGTATTCAGTGAAGTTGTGAAGGTAGATCGGTGAGAGGTGTCTCAGAAACAATCTTCCAAATATCCTTCCAAATAATACATTATGTGGTGAAAATAGAATCTTATATCTTTAAGTCTAAATAAAATCCACTCTCATAGGGAGAGATATATTTTAGTATTATTTCACTCAACTAGTCACCTTGTTCTTCTCCCTCTAAGACATCCTCAGTTTCCCCTACCAATATTGGAAAAACTTGTATAGAAATCCCCCTATTAGGCTTAGTCACTGAATTCAATGGAACTAAATAGAATGTGACATCCCTCATCAATATCAGAAGGATGAAAGATAATAAAGGAATTGAAGAAACCAAAATGGTTAATAACACTCACCCGTTGTTGGGATGACTATTGGGATTGACACCTACCCTGTACTCGCAGTCTCAATTCTCAAAGCAAGGACCACTTGATGAGGATAATCCTCTTGGATTTTCTTAGAAAATAGGGTCATGGGATCTCATAAATCTCTCACTCCATAATTATCAATTATCACTCCCTTAATAATGGGACAAAGATGGACTTGGATATATTGGTCGTGAAGTGCCTTCGAATCATTCTCTATAGAAAAATGTGTACAAGTCAAACTCTAATGTGAGACATCAAATAAAAAGTGACGACCAACTGTACTTGAAAAATAATGCAATAAATATAGAACTCATGTCCATCCAATAACCTATTAAATTTCTCAAATTCCTCTAGATATTTGGGAACATTAATGATTTTTAACCTATATTCAAGGTCTATTAATAAACCCCTTATTTCTTTATATAAGATCTCACATATCGTAGCATCCTCGCCAATAGGGGTATCTGAGATGCGTTTCTCAGGAACCGAACTGGATCTTACATTGATTCCCTATACTTAATTCTCAGTAGTAATAGTATCATCAAACACTATGGAGTCAGGGTTAGCACTGAAACCTTTATCATATCATTTGAGATTCATATCTTCCCATTTTGGATTGCTAGTGGGACCAACATTGCTTATTGTGAGGTCCTCCAGTGTAGGAAATGGATCTAAAATATCATGAGAAAAGAAAATTCAAAAATAGAACATGAAAACTTATGGAATATGTATAACATTACCATGTCCCTCTCCCCTCTCATCATGAATATGGGAGGATTCAGCTTCATCATTTTTCATCCCATCCCTCAAGACGATGGATTCATCATCCTGGGTATGTCCCTCCTCTGGGGTATCCCCCTAAACCCTTGAAGGACCAGTTCCAGCTCCATTTATAGAGTAAAGTGATTTAGATCATATAAAAGGTGATAACATTCAAAAGAGTATTTCTATCAATTCATGAGATTAAATGAAAACACAAAAACTTACTATGGTACATACATGGGTCCAACTTTACCACCCTCTTTCACTTCCTCTCTCAGGATAGAGAGGATCCAGTATCTTTCCCCATAGTAATAGGAACTTTAATTATTGGTTGAGGAGTACTCCCTCGTATTTCTTCCATCATATTCTTCTGACCTGGGGATAGTTCCATGGATTTGGGAGACCCATCTACTACACCAATAGGGGTGTCCATGGGAATATACCTTGATTACTCAAACACCTCTACCACTACTTCTTCTTCCTTCCCTTAAAACTAAAAAATAGATCCAATTGAAATTAATGAAGGTGGATAAAATATAAACAAAGATAAAGAAGAAGAGATAGATACATTGGTATAGTCGACAAAGTCATCCCATTCCTTATCGGGGTGACCAGCTACCCCCTCAATCCTCCCTCGGTCCAACAGGTCAGATTCCCACATTGTGGTCGGGATCTGATCATCGGTTACATATATTAACATCATAATCTCCTAAAAATATCTTTCCACCTCATCTAAATTATTTTCAAGGAGGATATTATAGGGTATGTAGATATCTCCCAACTCTAGGATGTATATTCCATCTTAGAGAAACACCCATGCATCCCTGATGTCTCAGGATATAATTTACCAAGTTTTGATTGCTAGGGGTCACATGTAATTTGGATCTAATGTAGCTAGTTGTAAAGAAGTCCCAACATATTTTAACTTGGAATCATTTTTAGGTCCCTCTTCCCTCATAGAAGACTGTGTGATTGGAACCTAAGTCTCCTCCTGGTGATAACTAATGGACTTTCTTGGCTCAGAAGGTGTGGTTTTCTAAATCCTATTATATCCTGTGGTCATTTCCTAAGATCACCTTGAAGACTTTGGAGTTTCAGAATCATAACCTTTGGTTTGAAACTTTATACCATGCATGCCATGACTGGTAGTTTTCATGGTCACAACCTGGTGAAAACCTTTCTTCAATACTCCTTAGGGTAGGAATAGATCCATGCACTGGCATAACCCAAATCTAACCTTATTGATTAATATAATGGAGTCAGTGTAATTTAAATTTTGGAAACCTCTATGGCCATTAAGATCTAAAACATTCATGCCACCATCGGTTGTTTCCAAGCCGAACATGCATGGGAGGAACAATGTTGGACTATTGCAGACATTTGAACTATTGGTTAAATCAATATGAAGCATAGGCATCATAGATGATCTCACTGCCAATGCAAGCCACCAGTACACTTTCTATGAATCCCATCATGTATGTACTCAATTTATCATCATCCTTTCAAGTATTGGTTAATGTCTTGATGGGTGGATCGACATGTTGTAAGAAGTTTAATTCTCTTCAAATATTCATCATCCTAAGCACTTCATCATGCTTCAAGGTCAAAGGATAAATTCATGAAAAAAATTGAAAAAAATGGGTGAAATCATCTTTTAAGGAATTTAACTAAACTTAGTACAAAATAATAAATGAAGTGTGCTAGAATCCACCCCCACAGAAATTGAAATGACCCTAAAATTCTGAATGGGGCCTTCTCGTTATATGCATACAGAAGAACCCAGAAAATTTTATCTAGGATAGGTGCATACAACCCTATATGGATCACTTCTAACAGTTTGGATACTATAACATAAGTCTCTAGTCTTACTCTACCATTGGATTCATGAACTGGAATTTGGTAGATACTCAGCCACATTGCAAGGAAGCAGGCTAGATGGGTCTTCTCAGAAATTAAAGGATTGACCTTGTAAGCCCAATGGGTATACTAGACCTTCTCCAATGTGGGTTAGAATGTTCCAGGAGCACCCCAATTCTATAGAGTGGGGAATCCTGTAGGATTTTAGAAAGTGGGACCTTCTCCTTCTATCTTGATGAAATCCTTCATCCATGTTCTAGAATGGATGTCACCCCTAGGGTGAGGGTCTTTATTATGCAATTTCTTAGTCACCTTAAAAATCATGTGGGCCATGGTTGGTGACCTTTCTGCATCATCCCTTATTGTCTTCAATGGGATAAACTTATCATACATATCCCTGAGAATAGGTGATCCAAATATTTTTATATGTTTCATAGGATAATACCAACTTCTCTATGATTCATATGGAAAGAATTTTTCTGAGGACTCCAACGTCTCAGAAAATCGGGGAAGATTTCATGGTTTTTTTAAAATAAGTTTTCCCTTCCAAAACATCCTCTTATATGATAATGTTTTTTAGATCATTCTTAAACTCTATACAATTTTCTCTCACCTAGTACACCCACATCCATTCAGGTCTGGCTCCCCCTCTAGAGTGAAAATCCTAGTCTCCCTTCCAGGGTTGCGACTGGTTTATCTGTGAAGCATATAAAGTTGAGTCGTAATAGTGAGTCTTTGATTTTGGGGTATGAGACTTCATATCCAGGGTGCAGTTTCAATAATGTAGGAAATAATTAATAGGAACCATTCCTTATTTTATGTAGGCACCCTTAGAGGAGACATTAGTATTAGGGCAATTAGTTTTTTCCACAAAACAAGACTTCAAGAAATAACTCTGAGCCTTTGGAATGAGAGGGTCCCTCATAATTTCATGTTCTTACAAGGGTATATAGTCACTTCAAGTATATTTTTTCTGATACGGTACCAAATTCTTTGCCAAATCTTGGATAGTGGATTCGACCATGTCATAATAATTTTCCCAACATCCTCGATCATCTCTGATGTAGGTGAATCAACTTGCTCAAGAGAGGCCCTCAAATGAACCATTGAAAAACTATAAGAAGATTTCATATTTTTTCATTAAGTCAATATATTTATTTTACAAAAAAATATAAATATTGGAAAGGGAAAAGGATCACACAGACCCTTGTTCAGGTGCCTTGCACAGGCCTTTCAACCAAGTTTTTCATGCAATCCCATTGACCAGATGCCTCGCACTGGCTCCTCAACAGGGTGAATCTTTGTAAAATTTCTTCTTAAGTTTTTGTAATATACACTTTTTTATAGGATATTAATCATAATACCTGATCAAAAAATAATTGGGGCATGTCTGGTAAAAAAACCGACATGATGAGAGAAAATGTACGAATGTAGAAGGAAGAAATCGGCAAAGGTTCGACAGTATTTATAGACATCGTTGGCCTATGCGTCCAACCTACACTACAAACATGTGCACCAGACTTTAGAAAAAGTTCTATACTACCAACCTGCATATGTTCTCTATGTAGTATACTTGTGTCACCTTCGTAATCTTTTCCACCCATTTACCTCAGGATAAGACCTTCCTCTTTCGATCGAATCCAATCCTGAGGTGAGGCTTTTCTTAAAACTCCGTTTTTTCATATGGTATGAAATTATTATGAATATTTCCTCAAGTATGTTAGAAATAATGAAGAGACCCAATAAAATTTAAAGGAAGTTTCCTATGATAGCCTGTGCGCACACACCTGTGCATCAAAAGGCTGACCCCCTGTATAGTGATGAAAACACAACCACCCCTACATGGGGAACCTGCACCAAGTACCTATGAATGGACCTACTAAAGGTAAGGAATTCACCCAGGGTCTCTTTTTTCATATAAATAGGACCCAAGGGATCCTCATTTTAAAAAGATTAGAAGAATCCATAAAGATTAGTTCACACATCCCCTTCTCCCTGGTCCTCAAAAACACCTCAGGTGGCTCTCCAAACTAAGAGAGGGGTGTAAATTAAAGGTTATGGGGAGATCAAAGTCACTATATTGTCTGAAACACAAAGAAACTTGTGTGAGAACCTCTTTACCTGATTTGAAAACTTCTTGCATGAAGGTCCCTTCCATATCCAGGGACCTGCATGAGACCCTTCCAAGGAAACCTAAGAATACCCATGGAACCTAATCTAAGTCCTCACCCATGTTTTGTTTCCCAAGTGTTCCATTTACCAAGGTATCTCGATCTCACGCAGACCTATCCCTATGAGCAAAGCACTTCCATCTCCTCTAGGCTCTATGTAAAGAAACTTTTCTCACCATGCTAGGACCAACATGAGCCTTCTTTTAAGCCCAATTTTAAGCCACCAATGGGAGGGCTCCTCTTCATTTGGATCCCTCCTCTGAGGGGGACCAAATTGAAACCTCTGTTGAAGCCTCCAGACTTGAAAAACCATGGAAAGAGGCACACCATCATGTCTTACATTTGGATATGCATTCAATCAGTTAGAGGTGTCCCGCACTTGTCTTTCTTGGTGGGTAGGGTCCTCAAGGTTTATGTGGATATGCATTCCCATGGTTATGAGTACCTCAACCATGGGGGAAGTCTCAAGGATTTCCTATTCTTAGATGTGAGGGTTAATACCTGGTTCTTGAATCATCATCTCTAAGACCAAGGACCTGCGATTCCATTGGGGAGGGAGAGGATCACTATTCACTTTACCTTTGAGGATTAGTGGATTATCCTACTCTCTTCCCTAGGAACCTATTTTAGGGAATCCCACTAGGATTAATCCCCTAGACTTTATTGAAGTACTTATCTTACTTAATTCCTTCATCTTTATCCATGACCATGGGTTGTATCCACATGGGTAGTCAGATATGTCTATCATAGATACCATAACGGGAGGGAAGTGGAACATCAAAGGCCTTTCTTCTTCTCTCATTGCCCTAGTATCTTCCACCAATGGGAGAAATATGATTTGGTTTTCCAGATATTTTAATTTCTTATATCTCTCGCATCTATCATGACTCACATGGGATTAGAGGCTAGTTATAATCATGACACCCCCAAAAATCAAATACATTTCATGGTAGATAATTTGTCCTCGGATCTCTCTCTCACCTTCCTTCAGAGGGACTCTATAGGTGTAGGTCCTCAAACACATGTGTCCAAACCAAAGGGAATCCCTCCTAAATTACGCCCCAACCAAACTTCTAAATCTCTATGAGTCAAGATATCCCCCATGGACCCATCTATAAGGGAATCCTTCTAAATGTTTTAAGCCCCGAAACTCAACCTATGGGACTCCTATTTAGTGTAATCCCCGACCACCAATCATGAGGGAATCTTCATTAGAAGTAATCCCCACTCCAATCCTATAAAAGGGTAATACCCCCCTATGATACAAACCTTTGGAGGGCCTCCATAGGTGTGGGTCCTCATAACTAAACTATGTGGGATTTTATTCCCATATAAATGGGATACATAGGAAGCCTTCTTGCAGTCCAAACCTAATACCCCAAATTGAACCTATTCTATCTAGTCCACATTCTTAGTAGAGTCTTAACCAACCTATGATTCCATACCCCTTCTAAGTTTAATGGTCCTCCTTGGTATAAGTCCTACACTAAACATTGGCTAGGAACCATTCTCCTAAATGTCTTTTTCATATGACGTTAAACTATATGGTTTGGTACTTATCACATGACCTTAAAAGGTATGATGTATCCTGTTAAGTGGAACCGAACTATGTGGGTTCTAATTCCTTTCACAAGGATACATAGGAATCCTATTAATGGGTCCAACAAAAATATTGAAACACCTCCCATATCCCTGGATGATGTTACACTCCAGAGCACCCCAGTTTGTGGCTCAAAACTAGTACCATCATAATAAACAACAAAAGAATCTCTAATTAGTACATAAGAGGGTACCATTGATAGAGATCCCAAGATACATAAATGTGTCAAAATTTATGAATAACCTCATATATGTATATATGATTCTATTTTATATAAATGCTAATAAGTTGATTGTTATTTAAGGTTAACTTACGTCATACTTGGGACTTAAGAAAGGATTTTTGAACATATCTTAAATCTATAACAGAGTCCCATAAAAGGAAATAATTCCACCAAAAAAGGTGTGATGATCCCTACCTCACATCCTCTTAACCAATGTGAGTTCTTAAGTATTGTTGGCCCAATTTTTCAATAATCACATGCCTTTGGAATGTAGCTCCATGAGTCATTATAGATATAGAACTGTTCGATGTTTCTAGCTCTATGAACAAATCCCATTGGAATCTATTGGAAAATAGTGAGATCAATGTGAATGATTATACAAAATTCAACTCCTTGAAATCAATTTTCAGGTGCTTGATTTTTATTGGAAATATCATCATATAGTTGTGGGGAAAAGAACCCCAAATAGTCAACACAATCTGTCTATCCTAACATAGTCACGGGAAAAGCACCACTAATAGCTACATAGACTAATCATCATCCAATATCTATCTAAAAGGAGAAACTCCCCTAGTAGCATGAAAATTATAATCATTAAAACTTCATCTATAGGTAAAATCACCCTAGGTAACTAATATAATCAATTTAGCATAATCTAGTATTAGGTAAGAGTGTCCCTGATAGTCGACTTGTGTAATATTATCCAAAATTATATCCATATGGATAAAAAACACTGATATTTGATATTCAATAATCAGTAAAACTCTATATTTAGGGAAAAATAAACCCTAATAGTTTTCATAATGTATCTATCATAATCTAGTCCCGAGGAAGATAAAAATTGATAGAAAAATTGTATAATCCTCCCCAAAAGATTAGTCATAGGGAGAAGCACCCATGCGATTGTGGGAGGTATAGTTGTTGATTTTTTTAAGTCTCTTCCCAATGATATTAATCCAAGTGTGTAGAATGGTTATCCTAGTATTTATGTTGATATTTTTGGATTCATTCCAAGTGTGGTGGATGATCCTATTAATAATATGTTGAGTGGGGTGTCGTAAGAAGGTGAAATATAGGATGTTATTTAGTCCCTCGACCCAAATAGTTATCTTGGGTCGGATGGTTTTCCAGAAGGTTTTTTTGTGTCTGTGTGGGATCCTGTGAAGAGGGATCTCATAGAGGATATCCACAACTTATTTCATGGTGGGAATCTTCCTCATGTTGCATGTTCCACCACCCTGATACTCATTCTGAAGGTTAAGCATCCCATGTCTATAAATCAATTCTGACCCATCAACAATTAAATTTCACATAAAAAATTTGGTAAATCATTCTCAACAAAAGGTTATCCATTCATTTTACCACATGGATCTTTGGTAAATCATTCTCATCTAATTTTTAGTTGTTTTAGTTCCTCATGGTTGTATTTCTCTTTCATGGGTAAGAATTATGGATTCTTGAAGATAGTTAGATGGATGAGGTAGGGGCCTTCTTTCTCATATTCTTTTCATCATGGCCCAATACTCCTTAACTAGGTATTTAAATCAGATCATTCTCACTGGTATTATTAGACCTTTTCAAAGAAGGGGTGATTACATTGGATTGTCACATATTATCTTTGAGGATGATATGGTGTTCTTTGTGAATGGTAATAGGATATATCTCTAGGGTTTTAACAAAATTGTGAAGGATTATTTCAAGTGGAGTATTAAATGGATTCGTTATCATAAAATCAGTATTTTTATTCCTTATTCATTCTCACCAAGGAGGGTTTCTCTGGTTGAGGATTTTTTTTAGTTATTCACAAGAGTAAATTTTCCATGGAATATCTTGGAGGAATGGTCTCACCTAGAAGGATCAATATTCACCACTTTTATGGTTTGGTCAACAAAATTTATAACTGGATTAATAATTAGAAGAATTATTTCCTTTCTTTTGGTGATATGATAACCTTGGTCAATCATATTTTGTCCTCCATTCCTATACATGTGCTATTGTCTTCCATGGTGCACAATGTGGTGATCAAGGATATTGAACAACATATGTTTTCATTCATTTAGGATGCCCACTTTAATGGAATATTCCTTTGGGACTCATGGAGTTGGATTTCCAGACCTTGAGAAGAAGGTGGTATTAATTTCAAGGATGTCTCGGACATGATTCACAGTATGCAAACCAATTTGGATTGGGAATTTGTAGAAGGCTGGACTCTTTGTGGAAGATTAATATATAATAAGTATGTACTAGATCCAAGGTATCCAAATAGAAGGTTTTCCAGCCTTTGGAATAAAATACAGTACATTCTATCTATTCAAGATAACTTTTGGTGGATCATTGGTCAAGGGGGGATTGGATTTTAAAGATATAATTGGGGTGTTGATCTACTTGGTTTTCCAGTGTATCCAAAACATGATCTTACCTTTAGGAATGAATGATCATATCCCTCATTTGTTAATGTGGTCCTTAATGAACAGTAGCAATCATTTTTCAAAAATATCCACATGAATGATTAAAGTGATTAATGTGTTTTCGCGACTACTACTACTGGTATTTTTTAACCAAATAATACCGTAGTGTGGTGTGTGTGTATGTCTTCAACTCGCAATTATTGGGGATCTATTATTTGGTGTAAATAGTAACCTGCTAAATACAATTTCCTGGTATAGAGGATCTAAAATTTAGTTATTCCCACTGATGATCGGATTAGGTAAAAGGGTATATAGATGGCTTTGAGGTGTACCTATTGTTGTAACCCACGTGAGGATTCTATATCTCATTTATTTTTTGATGCTGAATGGACTACCTACCTATGGAACGCACTTGGTGATTTCTCTAAAACCATACATAGTGTTTGGAATGGTGATAATTTCCTAAAGATTTGGTTTAATAGCATTAGTGATCACTACCTTGACCATAAGCTTAGGGTTCTCTTCTTGTTATCTGGGTGTTACTATTTGTGGGATTTGAGGAACTGGGCACGTCATGAGGGGAAATAACATCTTTTAGATATATTTCCAAAAAAATGCACTGTTTTTTCATCCAAGATGGCACCTCTTATTAGTTATTTTGGGTTCTCTCCTTCTCTCAGGAGTCTCATGCATGTGGGTGTGGATTCCTCCAGTAGATAGGGTGCATCTTCACATGGATGTTGGATTCTCTAGACTACTCCATCTAGTGGATTCAAGCTTAAAATGTATGGTTCATTTTGTAATGTTTTTATGTGTGGATAAGGTATGGTTCATGATCCAAGAGGCTAAATCATTCTTTTCTTCAGTGTATACTATGGTCCTGGTGATTCTATAATAGTGGAGCCTTGTGCTATGAGGGATAGGATGGATATTTTTTGCAGTAACAACATCAATATTTCATATGTGGAGACCGACTCAGTGATCGTCTATCAATATCTTCAGGGTAGAATCAAGGTTCCATGTTCTATTATTTATCACATGCATAGATTCTAGTAACTTATTAATGATCACACTACTCTACATCACTCTTGGAATGAGGGGAACGAGGAATTAGGTTTTTTGGATTCAAGAGTTATCCTAAATTCTTCTATATATTTTTACTAATTTTGGCTCTCTTCTGCTTGGTTGTATTTCCATTGTGAGAGGTGATTGCCTTCGGATCCACTATTTTATACCCCCTTGATCTGTATTTCCCTTTTTTCATTTCTTTAATAAAATATTTAATTTCAAGTTATGGAAAAGCGTGTTTGATCACTTCCATGGTATAACCATCAAAATTCAAGCAATTGGGAAAAGAACCCTTGATGTCCAGCATAATGTACTAATCATAATGTAGTAATAGAGAAGAGTTCTCATGGTATCAAACTAGTGTAATCTACTATAAAATTATAGTTATAGGTATAATTTCCCCTAATATCTTGTATAGTATAATCATCAAAACTCTTTACATAGGGAAATGAACCCCTAATAGTGGGAGTAATGTATAAATTATATCTAGTACCACGTATAAACACCCGTCATAACAAACTGGTTTAATCCTCCTCAAAATTATAGCTATGGGGAGAATCACCCTTGATAAATGGTATAGTATAATCATCATACCTCTATTTTCAAGAAAAAACTCCTCTAATAAGTGGAATAATATACTAACATCTATGGATCTAGAAGATCCCATCTTGATAGTTGACACAAAATGTAGGATAGGGTAATAAAGGAATACATAGTATCACCCTACCCAAAACATAAACATGTACTATAACCCATCCCGCTGTATATGGGAAACCTTCAGACTTAAATTATTCCTATACTAGTAGAAAATATAGAATTTTTATTGGGTTTTTAACATCATCTATAATATAAATGATGTTAAAACTGTTTTCACATCAATTATGTTAATAATCGATGTGAAAACCTATATAAGAAGGTATTTAAGTTGAATATTTCAATAAATAATGTGAAACCCCATATTTTAAGGGATTTGATATTTATTATTAAATTAATTTACATAAAAACCCAAAATATGAAGGCTTTAGAAGTTAGTTACTGAAATAATTGATGCCAAAAACCTTCACATCAGGGGTTTTCATGTAAATTATTTTCTTTAAAAACATTGAAACCTTTCACGTTAGAGGTTTTCATGTAAGTTAATAAAATAAATGATATTAGAACCCTTTATATTTTTATTTTTAACATCAATTATTTCAATAATCGATGTTTAAAACATAAACCTAATATGGAAATTAAAAAAAAACACCTCACACCCACATGAATTTTCTTTCTCACCTATAAATTTATGATTCAATATATAAAAATTTTATATTTTTTAACCTCATCAACACATTTTTCCTTCACAGATTGAAATTAATTTCTCTTAGCCCTGTTTTTTCCATCTCCATCAAAAACATCCATTTCATCCCCAATCTTCTGATCTATTGTGCTCATATGATTTCTCTTCCATGTTTTATTTCTCATGTTTTTTCTCATGTATAGATTCTAAATTATGATTTAATATCCATGATAGATATTTATTTAGATTAAATAAAATTAGGGAGAGGGAGTGGTGTAAGTGATGAAAGAAATGGTAGTCATCAATGATATTGTATAAAGGTAAAATCCATGGAACAACCTCGGTTACTCTCATTTGTTTTCTATTTCCCTTAATTGTTTATAATAACATCACTTAATATAATAATTTATTAAATTATTATTCTTTATTTTAATTAAATGACTATAAGATACTTTTTTATTATTTCAAACTAGAATTTCACCTTGCAGCTTATATTTGTTTTTAATTCACAATTTCTTCATTGATTCTCTAAAAAAATGTGTCAATTTTTGGGTTACCTCTCAATTTTTTTAAAACATATACTTTTAAGGTTGGTTATTTGAAAACCCAACATTAAAAAATGTCCTTTAACACTATTTATTTGAATACATATTAAAATTTATATAAAATTATATTATACAATAATTTTACAAAATAACTTATGTTGTAAAAAAATAATGATCATTATAAACATTGATATTAAAAATAAATTTACAATGTCACTTGAAAATTATTATCCTAAAAACAATGTTAGAACCAATAAAATGACATTAAATACATTTTTTACTTGTTATAGCTCTCTGTTAACATCATTAACCATGTAACATGATTTATTTTGACCATCAAATATGGTAAACCATCCTAGGCTCTGTGCATCCCTCTCATCACCCTCCTCTTGAGTTATATATCCTTTTAGGCATAACCCATCATTCTCATGTGTCTGAGGTCATGATATAGACTTACCATCATGTTATCATTTGATACTATACCCTTTGAAATTCATCATTCATAATATAACTAGATCACCACTAGTCAATGCTATAAGTTTAACCTTATCTCACTATTCACCCCTCTATTAGTAACAAAATCAAAGAAGACCCACCACTAGCCTGATACATCTTCTAAACCCCAAGGTTAACCAATCACGGGTGGTTATCTTACTAGAATATCCTTGATGAAACTTCCAAAATAAACCATCAATTCCTCTCATGACGATCCTTTTTAACCCAAAAAACCCAAATATTACCTCTCTTATATAACCAATAACTCATATGGTCGCTACAATAACCATTCACTAGCCTTAACCCTATCCCAACACTCAAGGTGATCATTATTCACTAAATATATAATACTTCCCTTGGTAATTAGATCCATCACAAAATATTGATCTCCCTCTAGGGATAGGATCTTAATCTATGATCCTATATAATAAATATACACTGGTGGAAATAAAATTGATCCTAATACTCAGAGTACTCACTTTAAGTTTAAAAATTTCGTTATCCTTGTCTATAATAAGGAATCCAACTAAGAATCAATCGCAAGTCACTCTCATCCATATACCCCCACTTATAAATCATATAGTAAATGAAATATCATATGGAGTCGGTATTAATAAGCACTACTAATATCAAGTAGATTTATCCCATTTATTGTGATACCCGCCCTATCCTTGGTTATTCCCATTCAAGCCCACCTAGAATGAAATCATGATCCAAAGCTCATGTATCATCTAAGAGTCTAAGAAAAGTAATAATACTCCATTTAAAATTAATTTAATTTTTTTTAACTTGATTCAATTAGTAATAATTTGTTAAAACTAACTAGGTGGTATATTCTCACTAAAAAACAAGCAATAGATGAAATATGACTCTTAACACATCCCTGAGCTCGTTGTTGACAAAATTTACAACATTTGATACCAATTAATTAACAAATTTCATCTTAAATCGATAAAAAAACAAAAAAACAAGTTAAAATATTAACTCTCATGAAATTGTGTTCAAAATTTTCATTAATCCTTACTTAGTTTCCCCTAGATACCATGATAACAATTCCCACCATTTCAACCTAATTACACTACTTCTTAGTGGAATTGGAACCAAATACTTAATTACATTCTATAAAAGTTGGTGAAGTGGAAGAATAGGAAGGACTAAGATAGATAGAAGGAAGAAACTCACGTTAAATATCTATTGAAAAACATATATATCTTCCCTCATTAAAGGGAAATAAAGGAAGAAATCTAAGGAGGAGGTGCAGACTAAAATGAGCAGTCCAGACACCCAGTTGTTACCTTATTCTAAAAGGGGTCCGGTCATAAAATTATGGTTGTTCACCCTCTTTTTTCAAAGATTTTCTAGGTATACCAAGTACCAGATACACTTTCATTGTTTACTCAATAGACCTCATATAAGTAACACCCTCCTAGACACCCAACTAGGTACCCAGTGGTATTTATAAAAAATTAAAAATCTTTTAGGCCCATATTGGGTATCCATTGAAACTATACTAGGTGATAAGTGCATCTATAATAGGTTCTTAGTAGTCCCAACTACCTTTGTAAGTTAAAGCACTAATGAAAAATCATTACTTTAACCTCAAAAATCACCATCAACACCTCTAAGCACATTTAAAAACATATTTGATCCATTGATCTCTTTCTAAAATTTAATTCAAACCCAAAATTTTAAATTTACCCAAGATTTTGTCTAATTGAAATTTTTTGATTCTTTATTTTAACTAAAAAATAATTATATATGTCATTAAAAACTCTCTAAAATACTACTTATCAAGCTTAAGAATCTACCATGTGATTTTCATTAGACCATGTCAGTCTCTAAGATTTGATTTTTTCCCCTTGTATCTAGAATCCTATCAATTATAATCAGGTTGATGCTGCACCCAAACAAGTAAAACTATAAAATATTTGGACAAATATTATTTTATCCTATCACATATTCCAAACATTCACTAAATGATGATCAATTCCTAAGTCACTATACCCAATTACATGTGAAACATGCTAGCTAGTATTCCACTGCACCTATTATCTCTGAAAATCTAATACCCTATGCATCATGGTGTCAACTAATTTCACTAGCTCACTAAAAATTACCAACTCCTGATGATATTCATGTAGGACCCAATCACTAACATCAAACTCCCCCAATTAATTTTATTGGTCTATACCTGGCCATCACTTACTCAGAACTATATCTATCCATTCCCAAATACCTAACCCTTGAATCAATAATCCCACACTTGAGACTTAGTCAAACTAATTAATCCTTTATCCATTACATAGGTCATTATATTATCTTAAATCACTAAAATGTCCTAGATTCAGTCACTATAATAGCTTTTTATACCATAACTCATAGATTCCAGTCACCGAATATACTGACTATGCATGATTATCGTAGATGGATGCCCAAATTTAGGTATATTCCTCTCATAAGACATCTCCAACCAATTGTATCCAATCACTACTACCTAAAACATAGGGTTTATTGAACATGACACCACCAACATTCACCATTGTAAGGACTAGTATCATTATAAGACAGAAGAACAGGGGAAATTTTTAATTTTTGGGTCCATAGAAAGGGTTTTTGAAAAATAGATTTTTAATGTACTTTTAATGATTATGTTGTCATTTAAATGTTTTTTATATATTTTAAATGGTTTGGGAGATTTTACAGTGTTTCATGTGTTAAATAGTGGATTCTATGATAATCTCAATAGACTGTAGTGGTAACTGAGTACCTAGTTAGATTGTACTGGGTACCTAGTTCAAATTAGTATATCTATATAAAATTAGAGATTATACTAGCTACTCTATGGTGGGGTATTGGGTACTCGGTGGTGTGGGTAGATATATGACAGTTTTATAAGGGCCAATGGGTACCCAGTAAGGGTGTACCCTATACCCAGTAAAGCCTATCCATATTTTTAAAAAAGGGAATGAAAAATTAGGGTTTTACCAGTTAATATTAAGAGTCTGACTCACGGATCCTTCCTCTTAGATTTTCCAAATCCACGATTCCATGCTCTTTTCTCCTCCTCTCTCTTCTCTTTTATTAAACATGGATTCATGGGGTATAGTTTCTTTATTGATATAGGTTAGTTTACTCCCTCATCTAACTCTTTTTTTCTTCTTCTCAATTTTTCATTGATTTTAAATAAATACACCTATGGATTAAAGGAATGTTCCAAAAGCGCATGGGGGAATAATCTTAAAAATATAGGGATTATTTTTTTATGTGTAGAGGATGTTGAAGGAGGAATAACACACCCAAATTCTCACTATTTTGATATAGGTATTGTTTAGTGATATTTTATAGGGATTTCTGAGAATTTGTTTTAAATTAAAAATTGATAGGGCATCTAGTCATAAGGATTTTACTATTGGGAGTTCTAGAGACATGGAATGGACCTTTTGTATGTCATTGGTTGTGGTTCTGGTGTCACTGTAATGCACAGTGATTTTTTAAAGCTTATACGTCTTTGGATTAAATTAATAAATTAATTGTAAATTTTTATAATTAATTAATTTATTCTTGTGATATAAGATAGGGTATTGGGAACTTGAAAGGCTTAGTATGTTCTTAGAATATTATTAGACTAACATGGATAAAGGAATGGTAACTTTGAGATGAGAGAGATGGTTAATTTAATATTTAATAATATGTTACATGTATGTATGTGTGATGGATGTGTGAGCTTATGGGGTTTGGATTTGAAAGTTATGTATAGTGACTAGATGAGTTATAAAGTGTAAATTAAGCTAGATTATAGCCTTCTAAGAGCAGATAAGTTATTTTATAAATGGTTTTGTAATTAAAGGGATACTGATAGTTATGTTTCCAAAGGTTTTTTTCCTCTAGATTTACATTATGGGACTCAAATGGTTCTTAACCCATGATATAATTTCCAAGTGAGTTAGGAGGGACCTTAATTTTTTTTAGGACTCTTAAGTGGATAAATTTTTCTGTAGTGGTTTGGGTTAATGATAATCCTTGGGAATTGTGTGGGAAAGGCTATGGAGAGAGACTTTGTATCTTGAAAACTATTTTGTTTTATTGGGATCTAATAAAATTTATTAAACCAATAGAATCAATATAGAAACACAATCTAACATTAAAATATATAGTAGATAAATAAAATTACACATACACTAATGAATAAATTAAGAAACCATGTACCTTTCATTGAAGCTACCACTTCTCCTTCTCCATCCATTGACATATGGGTCTGATAAAGATATAAAAGAGTGGAAGCCAAAAGTCATCCCAAATATGGAGGTATCTATAGGTTTCTAAACCACCCGATGTTTGATTAGGATCCATCTTCTCACCACAGTGTGCTAGTTTTTTTTAGGTAAAGGTGGAAGATGAAGATATCTTTATGATGATATAGTTTTGGTCAAGGCTTGGACATATTTTCATGATCACACACATGTACCCATGGAATGGGTACTAAATATTTATATAGATCAGTTGGAGATGATCCTTATATACTCTTTCATTTACTCATGTTTTATAATGCATGATTAAATTCTTTGTACATCTCATGTAAAATTTTCATGCAAAAATCTCATTTATTTCATCCTTATAAAATGAATCTTATAGTAGCTAATCAAAGAAGATCAGTCAAATGTTAATTATTAAAATTTGGCTACCATATATATCATAGGATATATGAGTATATCATTCCTTGGGATTAAACACATAATAATCCTAATGATATGATCCAATTATATAGTATTATTGAGAAGGAAGTAGCGTGGTTTCTCTAAACCATGTCTTATGATATACCTATATTGTATAATATGATATAGCCAATTTCATCACATGAAAAAGTCTTTAAAAAATATCATCTCCTTCAATATACAACTTTCATTAAATTCTAAAAGACTGTTTTATTTCACCTTATATCATACCATATGTAATAAATTGTGAAACCATATCCAAAACACTTTTGGATATCTTCTTAATCATTTTTGGAAATTTATTACTAACTTCGTCATGTATTATGTCATATGAAATACCATATGAATACCCATCTAAAAATATTTTATATTAACGCTAAAACACTTTTAGAGAAGTTATTTGAGTAAAAATTACTCCCATTTCAATCAACCATAAAGTTTGACTCCATGGTTCTTTATAGCATAGACCAAAAAATATGAATCTTTGAATCCATAAATTTAATAAAAGAGTGGCCTCTAGAATATCAACAATCAAACTCAAACTATAAATGGATGTTGAGGGATCTCAATAAAACACATGCATCTCTATACCTATGTCTATGAGTCACTTAACATACTAGTGTGCACTCTCATATGTTTCCTTTGTCCAAGATATCAAGTGACCATAGGATATAGAATATGTTTTCTCATATAGCCAACTCATACATTTTCGATTCAATGAGTATAGACTATCTAAGTTTATGAACACATCACTTGTCCTTCAAATTTATATATGAGCACATCACATGCCCCCATATAAATAGATAATCACATTATATGTATTATTTAGGTTTGGCTACCCATTCCTTATTCTGTATCACTTGAGGGAATAAATTTTATACTCATCATATGAGAGGAAAAATCATATATCAGTTGAACTCAAACTGACAATAAGATCAACAATATATCCAACCACCCCCCATTAGCTAATCCTTAAGGATTTCATAAGAAATGTATCAAAGTATGATTATTCTCATGGTAGGTATCTCACTAACCTAGGTATTGGGGACTCCAAATATGATTCTTACACACCTAGTGTACCAAATGCATAGTATATGACACTCCATGTGGTATAATTATAGGGTCATCTAGTGAACAAAAAAAATTATCTCTTGAGAGGATTTTGTAACTCCATGAAAAAATATCACTCACACAAACCTTAACATTTTATCATAACTTATAATACTCTATGAATAACATTGGTTAGAGGTAACTCAAATTTGTACTTTAAGAGGTCAATTATCATTACACTTCATGGAATATAGATCTATCTATAAATATATATATCCAATTTGAAATAATGATAAAGTAAATATTTTTTAATATGATACATCATATATTAGAATATCATTTGAAATTAACTTTATATTTTGTTGAGTATAATCCCTTATGAAATAGTGATATTTACTTTCATGCTATAACTAAATATAGATTTTACATTTTTCTTTACTATATCATATCCTAAACTATTTAGTAGATTAAGTGAAAATAAATTTAATTTTAGATGGTATTAATCTTTTAATTTTTAACTTTGAACTTATAAACTCCAAAAATACTCCCACTCTCCTCTTATATACTATATTCATTTCAGAATATCATCTTGAGATACACAAACACTTTTTTGTTAGGAAATAAGACTTATTTCATTTTAGTATGAATATTTAACAAATAAACTATTGTTTTCATATCGTATATGGTGTTTTATGTGTTTAAATAATTATCCTATAAAAAAATACTTTATTAAAATATACTACTAATGGTTGGTGGAAACACTATCCCTCATATTTTAAAAAATATCTAGAGAAAATTATTTTATCCTGAAAAGAAACATTTTTGTCCTTATTATAAAAACATGTTATAGAATATAATGGATCATAAACTATGAGTGTTCAATTATTTATCTCATATTGTTCATAACAACATTTTTTAACAAAAAAACTCTCATATAAGAGATATTAGATAACTATACACATATTTTATTTATATCCATCTGATCTTGATAAACTCCTTTACATTCAAACCCTTGATATGTCAACTCTTTTCCTCTTCACTTGAATAAAAACTATAAGATCTATCAATTATTCCCATGATTTTGAACTCCTGTATATTTTAAAAAAATTAAGTATAATTTTTTTATCACATTCGTTTAAAAATCAAATAATTTATTTCTATAACACTGATACTTAACATGGACATTCTAGGGAGTTTTAGAAACCACTTAAAGTATCATGAAAATTTAAATCCTATAGAATCAATATTATTATTTCTAATAACACTATGTTCCAATAACCTTAACTAGATACCTGAAGAAACATTTTTGGACTTTCTAAATAACGATTTTATACCAATTTGAACTTTTACCCTCTTGTACTATCTATACAGCACTAAAACCTAGACATCATATTCCAAGTTCATCTATTCTCAACACTTTGAAGATAAAAGGTAAATTTTTTGTGAAATCATTTATATTGTCGAAAATTTTTCATAGATGATAATAGGATAAATTCATAGACTAGAATAAGCCTTAAGAAAACCACAAGTCTCACTAAGTAATATAAAATCATGTTGAATAAATGAGATGAGACTAAAATTTATTAGTCTATTTTACATCTAATTCCTTGGAAAACTAGAGTGAATCATTCTATGCTTATCATAATCATATATATTTACCTATTTAACAACTTCAATAGTTCGTTGCTCAAGATATGTTTCTCTAAAACATAAAGTGTGACTTTATCAATGCTAAAAAAGGACTGATAAAACTCAATTCATATTTTTTTAAAATATTTACTATGGGGATCAGGCAGCTCCAGACCTATACCACCACCCCTCACCTCCTTTTATGAGCATTCCTCCCCCCCCCCACCCTTCTTTGTCATTTCATTCTACCCCTCCAACCCCATCCACCCCCTTTTATCAGCAGATGGCCACCTCTTTTTATCTCTTTTCACAACAACACCCCTTCTCACCCATGAGCATCTTGAACGATTCAAACCTATGACCTCCTTGTACAATTTGAATACCCTTACCACTTCTCTATCTTGTTTTAATCTATATTTTATGATATATCTATTTATTTATATATAATTATATTCATCTTTTTATTTACATATTTATTTATATAATTATATATATTTATATATTTATTTTTAAAGACATTTATAAAATATTTTTATATATTTATATATATATTTATATATTCATATAAAAACTTATAATACATTTATAAAAGGAATATCGAGTTTAAATTCATTTATGTGTGTGTGTGTGTTTATATATATATATATTTATTTATTTATTTATTTATTTGTGTTTGTGTGTGTGTGTATACATATATGAATGTATATATATATATATATATTAATCTATATTTTTTGCAATGTATAAATACATATACATATATATATGGACACACAACAATCACACTTACCACTGGCTTAAAAGATTTTAGTTATCATATATTGGCATATTTATATATATGTATATATATATATATTTCAATTTATATATTTTAATATGTATATATATATAATAATAGTTATTTATATATATAATAATATATACATAAATATATATCTGTTTATTAATATAGAAACACACACATATATATTTATATATAAACATTATATATACGTTTTTATAGATATATATATATATATTCATAAATTTTTGTAAGGAAAATAAAAAGGGTAAACTTTTATTTTAAATAAAATGGATAATAAATATGTTTAAATATATATTTATACAATTAAATTTTTATATGTAAATATATAAAAACATGTATATATATTTATATTTTAATTTAAATATAACACTACAATATGAAAAATGTTAAATTTTCAAAACCACAATATCAATATGAATATAATCTCAAGGAATAAATTCAGTCTTCACTAAAAAACAAGATAAGAATACAATCGTAAATAAAGTAGAAATTTAATCAAATGTTGAAAAATCAGGGTATCATAAAAAAACTTAGTTTTGGAGGCCATCTGGGCCTTTTAAAGTAATAAAAAATTGTTACCATGGAGCATGTATCTAGACATCATATATTTCTTCACAAGATTCAATTTGACATCTCATAGAGCCCAAATGGACATCCAGATCCAAAGTTATGGTCGTTTTAAGTTCAATCCGTCTTTTCTACTTATCTTTAGATATTAATTAATTTATTAATTTTTTCTATAACCAAATTGATATTAAATGTATATTACTTAATATAAGTTTGAAAAAATTTAATTAATATTAATTATTAATTATTTTATTACCCATTTTTAATAAATATATTTTATATTAATTTTAAATACATATTTAGTATTGTATATGTCATATTTCAGAAAATATAATATATCTATATCAATGTAAATATATTTATATAGTAATATAAGTTATTTAATAGTTTATATAATTTTATTTTATAAAAGATGCCTTTTAATAGTGCTAAGAAAGTGCTGAAAAATGGATATTTCATCAGTATTAAAAAAATGTTGATAAAAGGGATACGTTTATCGGTGCTAAAAAAGAACTGAAAAATGGCACATTTTTTTGGTGATAAAAATGCACTAAAAAGGGTGTATTTTATTAGTGATAAAAAAAGGTCATTTCTATTTATAGAAATGAAAAAGGGTTCCTTTATCAATGCTTTTTTAACACTAATAAAAGAAACATATTTAATTGATTTTTTAGCAATTAAAGAGGTAAAATCTATTGTAGAGACCCGGATTTTTTTCATGTAATTTGTTTTTAATTATATAGAATTATTACGAGTCTGTGAAAATTGATGGAGCATTATTCTAAGGCCCGGAGTGCCCAGAATGAATTTCTAAAAAAAATTCGGGTACGTTCAGTAAACACGTGAGCAGAGTTTTCTAAATTTTGAACTGTTGCTCGGATTAAAAATATGAGGGCACCGTTAAATCCATAGCACTGGGATTTGCTTAAGAGAGGTTTTACTTTGACCGCAGTAGGTCTAGATAAAAAGTTAAGTTTTGTGACTTTTTAAAAGAAATGAAATAAAATAATTTTGTTATTTTATTTCGTATCCTCTAATGGAAAAGCAAAGGGGTGGGGCCAGCGATGTGTCAAGACAATAAATGGCTTGATCTGCCATGCCTAAGTAATGACATCGTTGGGGAATTAGGAATCTTCCTAATTAATGATCCCCATTAAATTCCAACTTCGTTACTTACCCTCCCCCTCTCCTAAATATATAAAGCTTGGGGGAAGGTACCAGCACAACTTCACCAAGCAATTAAGTGCTGAGGGAGCACCACAACACCGGACCCTTAGAAGACAGAACCGATCCTAGAGGGAGGTTATGGGTAACACCGAACCACGAACAGAAGGACGACGTACGAGCGACGTCGTTGGGAACCTGTTGTGGGGACAAAGAACACCAACCCACCTTCAAGATATGGAAACTCTCCAATGGGTTACGAGGTAAGAGGTTTATACATTTCCACTTTTTTAATGATTCCATCTTCCTCATTCTTGAATAATATGAAGAACGCAAACCAACCGACTAATGAGTTGATTTGCAATTCATTCGTTTTTGTGGGAGGTTGTTATGGGGTATCTTTGCAAGGTTTTAATTGTTGTTTAATTCAATTGATTAATAAACCCTTAACCCCCCTCATGTTTATGAGCTAACGTGGAGGGCATGGGCCAAACAAACTCTGCCCGAACCCTCCGCTATCTTGCTATCCTTATGCCTCTATGGAACACTTACCGTGTGGCGATACTGATTGGCTACGTTGGGGATAGTGTGTCGTCGCACGTCGCAAAAAGAGGCTGCGACACAAATTCGCAGTTATCATTGGAATGACCGGCATCAGCCGGCCGTGGAGGAGGCTTGGTACACCATCGCACACCGCTGATGAACAAAGAGGGTCGCGGATTGTCATCCACGGTGATCAAATGAAGGTGGCCAGCACACCGGCCGATCGCAGGTGGCGGTGCGGAGTGCCGTCATGCGCCGCTAGAGAGGTCGGCTGGCATGCCGGCCGGCCGCGACAGAACCGGCAGGACCCGCCTCAGTAGGTCCCACGTGCTACCTGGCGGCACCACGTGGCACCGCCACTACAAAGAAAACTGAATGGCATTTGACCGTTTGGGAAAACTGAGGGTCGCTCTACCCAATGGTGGTTAGGGCAGACCCCCTTGTGGGTCGCGCCCCATGCGGTCGGGCCGCCGCCCTCCCGGGTCGAGCCTCCCCTTGCAGACCGGGCCACCCCTTTGCGGGTCGGGCCGGACCTCGGCCCAATGGTACAAGCCCACCATGACCTAGCTCAGACCGGGTTGGGCCAGGTCGGTCCGACTGGGTCAGCCCAGGTCGGTCCGACTGGGTCGGACCAGACCCGGGCCCATAAACACTTAAAGGGACTTAACTTAAGAACTGGTTTTCCATTTAATGAACCATCTACGGCATTGGAATCCTTGGAGTTAGGTTTTCCTTCTGACTTACTCCATGAGAGTTTTAGAGAAACATGGAGTACGACTGGGTTGGAACGCACCTGAATCCAACCAGGCCCTCAGCACTGAAATGCCAATAACGCACAGACCAGGCGTCTGATTGACGCTTTGTCTATTTTGTTGGAACACTTATAATATGAAGAATCATCGAGTTACTCCATTGTGAGACTTTTTTCTAGTTTTCATATGACTAATGGTTTGAGAAGAGGTTCTCCCAAGAATGCTACGTACGAAACCCTGCGACTGGCTGAGACTTGACGAATGCTGATTTTTTGACTCTGTGTGACTCGACAACCCAGTGGGGAGTGCCCTATGTGACGCAGAAGACCCATGGTGGGGAGAAACTCTATGTGATGTGGTAGACCCATGATACTTGACAGTAGGAGTACCTCATCAGGCCACGGTGGTGATTGTCTCTCTGTGATGCAGCAGACCCACAGTACACGATAGGAGGAGTTCCTCAACTGCCCATGGTTAGCGGGAAGCGCCTTTGTGTGACACGGTAGGCCCACTATACTCGATAGAGGAGGATTTCTCTAGTAGCTGAGGTGTTCGACGTTGTGATTGGGGATTTTACTTATTACTATCCCTAGAGAATCTCATGGTTAGCTATCAACATTCATAGCAATCATGTGTGGGTCAGCATCATAATCTTGTTTCTCTGAGTTGTATGCCTAGTTTGAGATGAATCTTACCTGTGTGGTACTTTACCTTTGTGGTGTTACCTTCGTGGTGTTACCTTTGTGGTTTTTCTTTTGTGGAACTCTAGGAGACATTCGGGGGTCTCAGGGTCCTTACTGAGTATCGTTATACTCACCCCAGCACGGGATATTCCTACTCCTTGTTGTGTCTTGTGCAGACAATGAGCAGTTGGGGTAAGGTTTGAGGGATCCAAGACTAGGTGGTATACGGAGGAGACAGGTAGACGTGGAGTGCTGAGGAGGTGATATGTACCTACCCTTTAGGTAGGACCCTCATAGGATGACTCGGTAGATGTTTTCCCTTTTTTAGTTGTATTATTCCTTTTAGTTGTATTGTACTTTTTAGTTCTACTCGTACATTTAGTTGGGATTGTATTCTGGCCCCCTTTACTTTCATCAATCTTTTACTCCAGCATTTTACTTCATAGTTTCTTCTTGTTGTGTTCTTGGACCATGTGTTTGTATAGGTATAAAGGCAATGTCTTCCCATTTTAGGGAATACATTTTTCGGTGCTAGTCACCACCCCTTGGCCTATAGAAGGAGGGCTTAGGGTAGTTACGGCATGGGCCCTGGGGGACGGGTCGTGACAAAGTGGTATCAGAGGAGTCGGTTCTACTGAAGAACTAGGACTTTGATCTTTTCAATGAAGCAATAGTGTAAAGTGTTATGAGTGTGGTTTTCAGTTCAGGGAGTCTAGTGTTGGTACGACAGCCGACGTATCCATACACCAGGACCCTAAATTCTGATTTCTGACTCGGTACATAGAAGCACTGATTGTGTGTGTTTTTGAAGAGTTTTTCTTGTGATTTCTTTGAGTCAGCTCACCCGGTATAACTTATCGATTGTGGCACACATGTCTTCATTCAGGATGTCACTACATAGGAAACTATCCAGGATTGATAAGAGATTATATGATGACGGCCCACCGAGTGATGAGGCCTCGGTGTAGGGCCCTCTTATGGCATTAGCATCGTCGAGTGGTGTACCAGCAGCACCACTACCCTTTGGATAATCATTTCCACCAGCTCTGCTAGCAGAGGGTGCACGCCGACTGAGTGTGTTGCACAAGTTTCAACTGTAGAGGCCTCCGAGGTTCCGAGGTGAGATGGATCTGTAGGTGGCTGATGAGTGGCTGGAGGATGTGGCCAGATTTTTTCACTTAGTTGGGACACAAGCTAATTTCATGGTGATACTAGTAGCTAGTCTCTTCTAGGCAGCAGCAGCGAGATGATGGAGCCTGATGATCCAGATACACAATGAGGCGACCCTTATCTGTGTGGAATTCGAGAGCCTTTTCAGGGCAGAGTTCGTCCCAGCAACCTTAAGGTCTGTGCGTATATAGGAGTTGCTGCACTTACAGTAGGGCAGCATGACAGTGGCCCAGTACTCGGTGAGGTTTACTGATCTCTCCTATTACTCCACCGATATGGTACAAGACCCTTTATTCAGGGATCAGACCATTGATCCGGGTTTCCAATGGGAGATCAGAGCATCAATGGTATCTCTCAACATACCAACTCAGGCTGGGGTGCTAGAGCGAGCGTTATTGGTGGAGACCTTCCTAGCTGAGCAGTCACCCACAGTGAGAGCCACCACCAGATGTCAGGTAGTAGAGTCGTCTGTGGCAGGTAGCAGGCAGAAGACATAGAGGTCCAAGAAGACCAGACCTTCTGGTGGACAACCCCAAGACGTAGGGTCAGAGGTGCGGGGCTCATGTGGTAGAGCGGGTCGGAAGAGGGATAGGTAGTGATACACGTGCGGGGAGTAGGGTCACATGGATCACGACTGCCCGACCTGTTGTACGGAAGACTAGCAGATGGTCGAGGGACCAATGAGGTAGAGGTAGAGATTCGATCGAGGAGGTCTTCAGATAGTAGGCGGACATGGTAGAGGAGTTGGCCATGCAGCAGGTGATGGGCGGAAATTTGAGGTTCTACCGCCACCACCGCCAGGTGGTCCACCCCAACCATAGAGAGTGGGAGGATAGGGACAAGCTCAGCTCCAGGTAGCTAAGGCCTATGACCATGGTGCTCTAGATATGATTAGAGGTATTATCTATGTCTACTCTACCTTAGATGTAGTACTTATATACATAGGTGCTAGTCACTTTTTTATTTCCATGTCCCTCGTTCGGATCTCGGAGATTTCGATGGAGCTATTGGCTCAATACTTACGGCTAGAGACTCCTACGAGAGCATATTAGATGATTACACACTGGTTTTGATAGTGTGAACTTACTCTAGGAGGCAAGAGCTTTGGCTGGGATCTCCTAGTAGCAGTGTTGAGGCCTTATGACATCATCTTGGGTATGGACTGGTTATCCACAATCCATGTTCATATTAACTATATTAGGTGCAAATTGTGGTGTGTTCAAAAGGATAGGACTAGGTTTTCCTTCACTAGCTAGAAGGGAACATTTGCTGCATAGGATGGACTTACCCAGATGAGGGTGAAACCGATTACTCATCAGTTGGCTAGCCTTACCCTAGGAGTAGTTGATGTTGAGAGTCTGGGCTATCCTATAGTGGTGGACCAGTATAGTGATGTCTTCCCTGATGATTTTTCGGGAGTACCTCCATGTAGATAGGTATACTTTTACATCGACTTGTACCCTGGGATAGCACTGATATCTACACAAGAATTTCGGATGGCTCTGATGGAGCTTTGTGAGTTACGGGTATAGTTGGAGGATTTGCAGGGAAAGAGGTTCATAAGGCCTAGTGTTTCTCCATGGGCAGCCTCAATTTTGTTCAAGAAGAAGGCATATGGGAGTTTGAGACTCTGTGTTGACTATCGGTTCCTAAACTAGGTGACCGAGAAGAACAAGTATCCACTTACGGGGATTGATGATCTCTTCGGCCAGCTGAAGGGAGCTCATTGGTTTTCGAAGATAGACCTCAGATCAGGATATCATAAACTCAAAGTACGAGATGAGGATGTGCAGAAGACGACCTTCAGATGTAGGTATGGCCACTTTGAGTTCTTGGTTATGCCATTCGACGTGACCAATGCCCCTGCAGTGTTCATGGGACTCATGACCCGGATCTTCTAGCCACACCTCGATCACTTTGTGGTGGTGTTCCTTGACGAAAACTTGGTATACTCAGCGATAGATGAGGATCATGCCAATCATCTACAGATATTACTGGATACACTTTGAGAGAACAAACTTTATGGTAAGCTCTCGAAGTGCCAGTTCTATATACGAGAGATCCACTTTCTGGGACAAGTTATCTCAGAGGCTAGAGTTGCATTGGATCCAGTGAAGATAGAGATTGTACTTTATTGGGAGCCAACGAGGAGTGTGACTGAGGTACAGAGTTTCCTGGGGTTGGCTGGATACTATCGGAGATTCGTGCCTGAATTTTCCAGAGTTGTGGCACCCCTATTAGCGTTGACAAAGAAGGTACAACCCTTCGTTTGTACAAAGGTATGCCGACCTAGTTTTCAGGAGATGAGGTAGAGACTTATGAGTGCCCCCATCTTGAGGCTACCAGAATAGGGCGTTGGTTATGTAGTCTACTTCGATGCATCAGGGACCAGACTTGGGTGTATCCTGATGTAGGAGCAAGTAGTGATCGCCTATGGCTCACAGCAGCTGATACAGCATGAGAAAAACCACACTACCCATGACCTGGAGTTAGAAGTAGTGGTCTTCTCCTTGAAGGTGTGGTGACATTACTTGATGGGAAAAATTTTTAAAGTCTGCTTTGATCACAAGAGTCTTAGGTATATCTTCTCTCAGAAGGACATGAACCTGAGACAATGGGAATGGATAGAGTTCCTATAGGACTATGACTTTGAGATAGTCTATACTCTTGGGAAGGGGAACGTGGTAGAATATGCACTCAGTAGGAGGTCTGGTCTGTAGTTGCTGATTGAGGTGACAGTGCAGCTAGCCGCATTGCAGATATCCTTCGTGGATAGAGATGGAGCGGCATACCTCCAGTTTATGACAGTCACTCCCCCACTCCTTCAGTGAGTCAGGGTGGTGCAGCTTGGGGACATTGATTGTGAGGGTCGATGTGTTCAGATATCCTTAGGGAAGGAACCTGATGGATTTTTTGAAGGTGGGGAGCATGCCATCCTCTTCAGAGGACGTACCATGGTACCAGTGGCACTACGGGAGGAGGTGTTGAGGGAGTTCCATAGGTCCTTTCTGACAGAACATCCTAGTGTGGTGAATATGTATCAAGACCTTCCACGCCATCACTGGTGGCCAGGGAAAAAGAAGGCTGTGGGAGAGTTTGTTTCACGATGCCTCACTTGTCAGTAAGTGAAGGTTGAGAATCAGGTTCCAACAGGTTTAGCTCAGCCACTAGAGGTGCCGGAGTAGAATTGGGATGGGATCTTCGTAGACTTTGTGACAGGGCTTACACATATGTCTAGGGGACATGATTCCATTTGGGTGATCATTGATCGACTCACCAAGTTGGCCCACTTCCAACATATTTGAGAGTCGGGATCAATAGAGGGCTTGGGACGCCTCTACATACAGAAGATTGTGCGACTTCATGGGGTTCCATCGATGCTCGTCTCTGACCATGACGCACGTTACACATCCCGGTTGTGGAAGGGATTTGAGGAGGCATTCAGGACTATGCTATGTTTGAGCACCGCCTTTCATCCTCAGATGGATGGTCAGACGGAGTGGACCATTCAAACACTGGAGGACATGCTTCATGCATGCGTCCTAAATTTTGGCCGCAATTGGGAGGATCACTTGCCCTTGGTGGAGTTCGCATACAACAATAGTTGTCACTCCACCATCGGGATGACACCATTTGAGGCCTTTTACGGTCGACCTTTCATATCACCTCTATGATGGATAGACCAAGGGGATTCAGCACTTATGGATCTAGAGTTGGTATGGGCTACCACTGAGAAGGTGCAAATCATCCAGGAGCATATGAAGACTGGGAAGAGCCGAAAGAAGTATTACGCTCATAGGAGATGAAGACCTTTGGAGTTCCAGGAGGGGGATCGTGTATTATTGTGAGTCTCTCCTCAACGGGGACTACGGAGATTTGGCCGAGGTGGAAAGTTATCAATGAGGTTTATTGGACCATTTCTGATACTTCGGAGGATAGGAAAGGTGGAATACCACTTGGCACTTCCATTGTAGTATGAGAGGGTGCACGACATCTTCCATGTATTCTAACTGAGGAGATACGTGCATGACCCATCTCAAGTCATCAACCATGGCGAGCTGGACTTAGACAATGGGGCGACGTTTATGGAGGTTTCAGTGGAGATTGAGGATTGATAGGAGTGGGTCCTTTGGGGATGATCTATACCTCTGGTGTCCGTTCGCTGATAGCACGGGAACCTCTAGGAAAGAACATGGGAGTGGGAGGCTCATATTCATGCTCAGTACCCCCCATTTGTTTTCTTAGTCTATGTTGTGGATTTCAGGGATGAAAGGACCTAAGGTGGGGAGAATGTAGAGACCCTGATTTTTTTCCAAGTAATTTTTTTAATTATATAGAATTATTACGAGTCTGCAAAAAATAACAGTGCGTGATTCTGAGGCTCAGAGTGCTCGGAATGAATTTATGAACCTTTTTTTAGGTATGTTTAGTAAACATGTGAGCAGTGTTTTCAGACTTTTGAACTGTTTCTTGGATTAAAAATATGAGGGCATCGTTAAATCCACAGCACCAGGATTCACTTAAGGGAGGTTTTACTTTGACCGTAGTAGGTCTAGATAAAAAGTTAAGTTTTGCGTCTTTTTAAAATAAAAGAAATAAAATAATTTTTTTTATTTTATTTCATATCCTCCATTAGAAAATCCAAGGGGTGGGGCCAACGATGTTTCAAGCCAATAAATAGCTTGACCTTCTAACCCGAAGTAACGACGTCGTTGGGGAATTAGGATGCTTTCTAATTAATGAGCCCCATTAAATTCCAATGTCGTTACTTACCCTTCACCTCTCCTATATATATGGATCTTGGGGGAAGGTAATGGAATAGCTTTGCCAAGAAACGATGTACTGAGGGAGCGCCACGACATCGAACCCTTAGAAGACGAAGCTGATCCCAGCGGGAGGTGACGGGTGGCACCAAACCACGAACCGGAGGATGATGTCTGAACGGTGTTGTTGGGAACCTGTTGCGGGAACGAAGAACACCAACCCACCTGCAAGCCTCGTACGCCATCCAATGGGTTATGAGGTAGGGGTTTATTCCTTTACACTTTTTGAATGATTTCCTCTTCCCATTCTTGAATAATACGAAGAATGTGGACCAACCGACTAACAAGTTGATTTGTGATTCATTTGTTTTTGCTGGAAGTTGTCGCGGGGTATCTTTGTAGGGTTTTTATTTTTGTTTAATTAAATTTATTATTAAACCCTTAACCCCCCTCATGTTTACGAGCTAACGTGGAGGGCGAGGGCCTAATGAACCCCACCTGAACCCTCTCCTATCTTGTTATCCTTGCGCCTCCATGGAACACTGACATTGTAGAGATACTGAATGGCTACATTGGGGATAGCGTGTCATCTCATGCCATAAGAAGTGGTTGTGGCACAAAGATGTAGTGTTCATTGGAACAATCGGCACCGACCGGCTGCGGAGGAGGCACGGTGCGTCGTCACGTGCTGCCGATGAACAAAGAGGGTCACGGTTCGTCAACTGCGGAGACTGGAGGAAGGTGGCTGGCACACCGGTCGGCCATGGGTGGTGGTGCGGAGTGCCATCGCGTGCCACTGGAGAGGTCAGACGGCACACCGGCTGGCCGCGACGGAACCGGCATGACCCACCCCAGTGAGTCCCGCGTGCTACCTGGTGGTGCCATGTGGCGTCGTCGCTATGAAGAAAACCGAACGACACTCATATGTTTGGGAAAACCGAGGGTCGCTCCCCCTAGTGGCAGTTAGAGTAGACCCCCTCGCGGGTCGCGCCCCATGCGATCGGGCCGCCTCCCTTGTGGTCCACCACCCCCTCGCAGGTCGCGCCCTATATGGGTCGGGCCACCACCTTACGGGTCGGGCCACCCCTTATGGACCGGGCCACCCCTTTGCAGGCTGGGCTGAACCTCGACCTAGTGGACCGAGTCCACCGTAGCACAACCCAGACCGGGTTGGGCTGGGTTGGGCCGTGTCGGTCTGACAAGGTCATACCAGACCCTGGCCCAACCATGCCCAGAAATACTTAAAGGGCCATAACTTGAGAATCAGACGTCCGTTTGACGAACCGTCTACGGAGTTCGGATCTTTGGAGTGAGACGGTCCTTTTGAATTACTCCATGAGAGTTTTGGAGAAACTTGGAGTATGGCCAGGTTGGAACGCACCCAAATCCAATCAGGCCCTCGGCACTGAAATGCCAATAATGCATAGACCGGGCGTCTGATTGACGTGTAGTCTATTGCGTTGGAACCCTTATGACATGGTGAATCATATAGTTACTCCTTTGTGAGACTTTGTGCCAGTTTTGATATGACCGATGGTTTGAGGAGCGGTTCTTCCAAAATTGCTACATATGGAACCCTGTGACTGGCTAAGACTTGATGAATGCTAATTTTTCAACTCTGTGTGACTCGGCGGCCCAGTGGGGAGCGCCTATGTGTGGCACGGTAGACCCACAATGGGTATCACCTCTGTGTGATGCGGAAGACCCATGGTACTCAACCAGAGGAGTTACTCAGCAGGCCACGGTGGGGAGGGCCTATGTGTGACGTGGAAGACCCACAGTACTTGATAGGATGAGTACCTTAGTAGTCCAAGGTTAGTGGGAAGCGCCTATGTGTGACAGGGCAGGCCCACTGTACTTGATATAGGAGGATTTCTCCAGCAGCTGAGGTGTTCGACGTTGTGAATGGGGATGTTAATTTTTACTATCCCCAGAGAATCTTAGGGCTGGCTATCAGCATTCATAGTGATCCTGTGTTGGTCAACATCATAATTCTGTTTCTCTGAGTTGTATTCTTGGTTTGAACTGATTCTTACCAGTGTGGTACTTTACTTTCGTGGTGTGATCTTTGTGGTGTTACCTTTGTGGTTTTTCCTTTGTGGAACTCTAGGAGACCTTCGGGGGTCTCGAGGTCCCTACTGAGTATCGTTATACTCACTCTTGCATGGGCTATTCCCGCACCTTGTTGTGTCTTGTGTAGACGATGAGCATCTGGGATAAGGTTTGAGGGAGCCAAGACTAGGCAGTACGCAGAGGAGACAGGCGGATGTGGAGTGCTGAGGAGTCGATCTGTACCTACCCTTCAGGTAGGACCCCCGGAGGAAGACTTAGTAGAAATTTTACCTTTTATAGTTGTATTGTTCCTTTCATTTGTATTGTACTTTTTAGGTGTACTCGTACTTTCAGTTGGGATTATATTCTATCCCCCTTTACTTTTAGCACTCTTTTACTCCAGCAGTTTACTTCACAGTTGCTTCTTGTTGTGTTCTCGGACCATGTGTTTGTACAGGTATAAAGGCAATGCCTTACTATTTTAGGGAATACGCCTTTTGGTGCTAGTTTCCAGTCCCTGGCCTATGGAATGTGTGCTTGGAATAGTCATGGCATGGGCCCCGGGGGATGGGTCGTGACATCTATAGTAGTGAATATTTCCTTAATTAATAACTTATCATAAGTTACCAATCATATGAGTTTCTTACATTAATCTTCTCCTTCTCAATTATTGATTTAAATTCTAAGTTTGATGATAAGGATGTTATTAAGTAACAGCAAAATCCTTTATCGAATGAGTTTCATGCATTATTTCGATTTAATAAGTGATTTTAGTTAACGGTATCCCACCAAAATGATGATCCCTTTTAAATTAATCATATCCATAAGTGGTTCAAGATCTATAATTCACTACGTAATGATTTTTTTATAAAATTTATCTCACCACTTAGTTATATAGGTAAGGAATTATCCCAATCTTATCATATATAACTCTAGGAGAGTCGAGAAGGAAACTCTTTATCTAATACATTAAGTGGATAAGATTAAATATATTCTTCTAATAACCTAATATAAGCAGGGTGTCCTGAAAATGTGTGACCAAGTAAAATTCCAACAATGGAAACCTAGCTTTGGAATGGAAAACCCATCACATTCTTTCCTTACACAAGATAATTCAGGGGCATCAAGTTGTGGAATGACCTACCCAGTTAGATGATCTAGGTGTTGACAAGTGACGCTTTAGAAGGAATCTAACACTTAGTATTTTTAATGGATTTAATCTCACCAAATTATCTCATGTAATTCTCATTATGTATGCATGATTTTACTGATTTATTTGAAAATCATATTCTCTCCACCAAATAAATATGTTTAAACCATATTGATGTGTAATTCTTTACACAACTCATAGTTTGTGTTACTCACTCAAAAATAGATGTCAAAAATATTTTCACATATCCAAATTAATCTCACTCATAAGTTACATGAAAATATTTCATGTAAATGTTTATAATTATATGAAATGAACAATTTTCAAAGGAGTAAGTTTGGATCCATAATTATCCAAACACAACCTTTCTAAAATAAGGCATAAGTCACTAGACTAATGGGAAGTTTGACCCAAAGTCCCTATACCTAGGGATATTTTACTCAAGAGAGATTCCAACTCATAATAACTCTAAAACCTAATATGTATAAAAATATATTCAATCACTAAATTTAAGATAATAACATTAAATAAAAACTAAATTCAAGGTAGTTATAAACTAAATCTATTATCATACCAAGCATATAACTCCTTATATGCATGTATGATAATTTATAGAATAAGTTTAATAATTTAAACTAAAACATATGCATATTCACAAAATAAACAATTTATATGCATGGATAATAAAAAACAAAATAGCATTTAAATAAATGAAAAAATTATTTTTAAAAATGAGTTAAATAATTATGAACAAAAAATAAAATATAATTATAAACATTTTATAATTTAGCTAATCATTATGAGCATGTAATAATTTTTAATATAAACACTTTATATTCATTTAATAATATAAAATCTTTCATATTATTCACTATATCGTATTTAATTTAAATATATTAAATTTTATTAATCATAAAGATTTTATAATCTAATTTCTATTATATAAACATTTTAAATAATTTAAATATCATACAATTAACATTTTTAAAACCATAATCAAATCAATCATCTAAACTCTTTTTTGTGGTTTAAATAATATCCCAAATAAGGCCCTTAATTTGAATAATTCAAATTAAGTAAAAATTCATAATCACAACATATAAAAACTTTATATTTGTCCTTATTTTGTAATTTATAAACACTTTATAAAATTTCCATATGATTTCTAAATTAAAACTTTATTTCTAAGTTATAATTATATCATATAATTTATTTAAATGTATTTTCAATATTAACATTTAATATTATGGTAATATTTATTAATAAGTTTTTCATAAAAATTTATTAATTAGGTATAAACTCTTTCTAATTAATTAATTTACAAACACTTATAAAATAATAAATATCTCAAAATTACTTTTTATCATTATTTATAAACAATTTATAAATAATATAATTCAATTCATAATTGAATTAAATAAAAATACATTTTTCATCCTCAATCGTATTTTATGATTCAATGGGAGTCACAAACTATAATTGATAGCTCAGTGGTTATTGTTATCAATCATATTTTACAACTAGTATCCAAGACCTCTTCTATGATAAGGATGTTGTATTTAACAATCTACATTGATATTTAAAAGGAAATATAATGCTTCATTTTCTGAAACATGTTGCATCACAATTGTAAAATAAGATACATAGGATTTATACACTACAACTAGTACAAATATTTAAGATTTTTAAAGATCCATAGATTATCTTAACCCTATATTGTATATCATGACTCAACCATCCATAAAAAACAAATCATATATTATAATATGGAATACGATATGTAATTTTATTTCAATAATCTTTATTTTGAGCATATTTTTCTCAAATTTAAGCACATGGTAGGCTCTTATACCATGGTTGGGTTTCATAGAGATCTAAAAATACTTTTTAAACCAATAGAATAAATATAGAAACCCAATCCAAGATCAAACCATGGTAGATAAATGAAACCAAATGTACTATAATAAATAAATGAAGAAACCTTATACCTTTCACTGAAGTTCTCATTGCTCCTTCATATGTCAATGTATGGGTTTGATGAAGATCAAAAAGACACAACTAGAAAAATAAACATATGCCAACAGTTTAGATTCATTGGTATAGGCCCCCGAACCATTGGTATATCCTATACCAATAGTTTGCGGGTCTTTGGCTTGTTTTTCATTAGAATAGACCTATATCATTGGTTTACGGTTCATAGAAATCAATTGTTTTCAAAAGGTAGGATAAATTATCATTTTAAAATAATTTCAATTCATTTTCTTGGTAAAGAGTTGTGTTTTTAAGAAAAGGTTTTTCATGGGTTTGCATGTTTTTCACTGGACTAGGGATTTTCTTCTTTCTATTTCCATTACAGATATTTTTTTCCATCTCACATTTTTAAAATGTTTTTATCAGGATTTAAGGATGGGTAAGAGAAAGGAAGTGGTCATGTTTAAAGTCATTCAAATTTTTCATGAAAATAAATCATGTTTTAATTTAAAAAAAATATATGGTGGGAAAAATGGATACTGATTGGAAGTGTCCACTTTGTATTATATGGTTTTGTTAGGTATGAGTTATGACCTAATTATCTAAAAGTATAAACCTGGATAGATCCTAAAATGTAAGATAATAAATAATTAATATAAAACTCAATATTATATAATGTTTAAATCTAGGTCCTTATAGTTGGTATCAGAGGATAATTTAAATGAATTTAGTTGTTTGGATGATATTAATTGCATTTCATTGAAATATTTTACTTCATGGGTAAGTTGAAATGATATAGAATTTAAATATTGTGATGTTGCTTCAACTAAAAAATGTTTATCAAAATGGTTTTACATAATTGATATAGGGAATATATAGTGGGAAGACACCGAGATGAAAATATCCTTCCAAATCAGCATCTTGAGATGGTCGAAATTTGAACATAAGATTTTTCTATAGTAATGGATTTGTTGACAGAAGCTATAAATGGTAGTGGTATCCATGCTATATAGGAACCCAAACTACAATTATGGAAGTTTTTTATGAGGAAATAAACCCATTATTAAGTGTACCATCTAAATATGTGTTATCCAAAGGACGAATCAATGCTCTGGATAATATATTTGAATTTATTGAATATTTGGAACATCAAAAGGTAATTATTGTCATTTATTGTTTTGAAGGTGAAGTCGATTGAGGGTGGTATTTGGTTAAGAATACCAGTGATATATACGATCTTTATTCTAGGGAATGGGAATCATTTAAGTATATTTTCCTTGAGAAATATTTCCTTATGGTTAGTCAAATACGGATGGAAAAAAATTCCTAGAATTAAGGGGAAAATATAAAGATTATGTGGTTATGTGTGAATCAGATTTAGAAGACTGGCCAGGTACATATTGGATTTTATTCGGGATATTAATAGTAAAACTAATATATTTTAATAAGGATTAAAAAAATTCTACAAAGATATTTGTTCATATGATAATTTAAAATCTAGGAGAAATTTGTTCATTGTTCTGAAAATTTTGAGATGGAGTTATTTGACACTTATGTGCCCCATGATGATGAAAGTAAGAATATTTTAAAATGGATGTAAATGAGGAATTATAAAAAAAGTCTAGAGGTAATAAAATTTACTTCTCATCTTTTGGTAAGTGTGGTAAAAAACACTTTGGAGAATGTCTTATCAAATCAGAGAAGTGTTATCAATGTTAAAAGTTTGGCTAGATGGCATGTGATTATAAGGAAAATAATCCTGAAGAATCAAAGAATGGGGTAAATGATATCCACCCAATAGTGAGGTGTTTTAGTTTTAATGATTTGGTTCATTATGTAAAATTGTTTGTAAATTTATTAACTCATGATAGAAATCATCAAGATCAGAAGAAAAAGGGTTTAGAAAGATATTGTTTTTGTAATACGATTGATGTTGGGTCATCAAATGAAGTGGTGATAGTTATGTTACTTGTGTATTAAAATTATTATAATAACCTTTTAACTATGGATCATCATATTCTTTCATTTCTGAAAAAAATTCTAGTAGATTGGGAATATCACCTCATGAAATAAGAGAAAACTTTTGGTGAAAACTCCAGATGCAAGTATTAAATTAACCAAAATTTATAAAAATATTCATGTTTTTATCAATGGTATGGTCTTTCCTATAAATCTTGTTGAACTAGCCATAGTATAGTTTGATATCATTTTGGTAATGTATTAGATTTCGTTTTATCATGATAAGATAGATTTCAAATCTAATGGAGTTTTATTCAATGATTTTATGACTTTGATAACATACTAAGAAACTGAGAAATTGATTAGAGATGGCAATAAAAATTCCCTATATCATATTATTTAAAATAAAGAAACTATTAAAATTAGTGATGTGATAGTATAGAATGAATACATGGATGTTTTTTTAGATTATTTTCCTAGTGTTATTCCTAATTGGGAAATTGAGTTTACTATTGAATTTTTGTATTATGTTAAGCCTATTTCTAATCCCCCTTGTCGAATGGCTCAAGTGGAACTTTTATAATTGAAAAATAAATTGCATGGGTTATTAGATAAAGGTTCCATTCCCCCTATCACTTCACTATGGGGTTATCATATTTTTTATTAAAAACAAATATGGTTTAATGAGACTTTGTATTGATTATAGAGCCTTGAATAACATTAATTTTAAGAATAGGTATCATTTGACTCATATAGATGATTTTTTTGATCATATCCATAGAGCACAGTATTTTTGAAAGCTTGACTTGAGGTTAGGGCACCAAAGTTGAAGGTGATTGAGGATGAAATTATGAAGATTGTATTTCATACTAGATATGGTAACTATGAGTTTGTAGTTATTACCATTGGGTTTCCCAATGAACTTGTTACATTTACAAACCTTATGAATAGATTTTTTCATGAGTTCTTGTAAAAAAATGGTTGTGTTTATTGATTACATTTTGTTGTATTCTAAAATTCTGGAGTAACATAAAAGAAACCTAAAGATTTTTTTTAAACCTTAAAATAATTAAAACTATATGAGAAATTTAGTAGGTGTGAATTTTGGTTATAAAAAATTCCTTTCCTTAGACATATTATTTCTAAATATGAAATTAATTTTGACCCTGCTAAAACAAAAAAAAAATTATTAATGTCTAGGACCCAAAAATATCATAGATATTCATAGTTTTCTTAGATTATCTGGTTACTACTGATAGTTTTTGGAAAACATTTCTTAGTTTTCTATCCCACTGACTAAGTTAACTTGAAAATGAATTAAATTCATCTAGAAAAAATAATGTGATGATTTTTTTCAGAAAATAAAAAGAAGATTGGTTAATGATATAGTTTTGGACCTACCTTTCAAAAATGGATATTTTTTCATCTACAATTATTGTTATTTTAAATGACTTGGTTTTTTCACGATGCAGAATAATCAGGAAATTTCTTATGATTCACGTTAGTTGAAACATCATGAGTTAAATTACCTTACACAAGATTTGGAATTATCTGATGTGTATTTTGCTTTAAAAAATTGGAGACATCATTTTTGTGGAGTAAACTATAAAATATATACCGATCAAAAATGTTTGAATTATATATTCACATAGAAATAATTGAAAATGATATAGAGAAGATGGCTGAAACTGATCAAGGATTTTTATTTCATGATTCATTATCATCCTTGAAAATAAAACAAAGTGGTTGATGCATTAATTCAAAAAAAATAATGTGCACATTAACCATGTTACATTTGTAATGTGACCCTTTGGTAAATAATTTAATAAATTTTGTCCTAGAAGTTGTGGATATAGGGATATCCTCTATTTTTTTAGGTTTTAGTGAAGCCTAATTTGTTATAAATAATTAATAAAGCTCAAAAGGCGGATCAATATTTTCAATAAAAGATAGAATCCATTAATAATGGTAAGTTTCTAGATATTAATATTGATGAAAAGGTGTTTTATGATTTGTAAAAAGATTATGTGTGCCTTTTAATTCCTAGTTGAAGAAATATTTTTTGGTTGAATCTCATAGTTCTTCGTTTTCCATTCATTTGGGGAGTACTAATATGTATAGTTTCCTTGAAGAGTATTACTGGTGGGATGGTATGAAAATAGATATTTTTGACTATTCCATGAGTTTTTTGACTTATTGTAAGGTTAAAGAATAATGAAAATTACTGAAGGTAATTTTTCAACCTTTTACAGTGACATAGTGAAAATGGGAAAATATATCTATGGATTTGTTTGTGGTATTTCCAAAGACTTATCAAGGTAACAATGCAATTTGGGTTATTGTTGATCGATTAACTAAATCTATAAATTTTCTTCCCATTTAAGATATTTTGTCTCTAGATCAACATTATATACTGTATCTAATAGACATATCTGAGTTATATGGGGTTCCTCTATCCATTGTATCATATCATGATCCCAGGTTCACATCTAATTTTTTGAAAGGACTTCAGAAATCATCGAGTACTGAATTAAAATTCAATAATAATTTTCATCATAAAAATTATGTTCATTATGAGAAAATTATTCAGACCATATAATATATGCTTTATTATTATTTAATGGATTAAAATGGAATTTTGGATCAATATATTTATTTGGTTGAATTTTCTTATAATAATAGTTTTCATTCCAGTATAAATATGGCACCATTTGAGGCAATATATGGAAAGTAGAGTCAAACACCACATTTTTTGGGATGAAGTATGAGAAAATAATTTTATGGGAACATAGTTATTAGATTAAATCGATGATAAGGTGTAGTTTATTTAGCAATATATAAGTACATCTTAGATTATGAAGAAATGTTATGCAGATAATTAGGGGAATAAATTTCTTTTGAGGTAGGTGATCATGTCTTTCTCAAAGTTTCTCCGTCGAAAAGTGTTATGTGTTTTGGTAATAAAGGGAAGTTATGTCCAAGTTTTATTAGACCATATTAAATCTAGGAGAAATTTGGATTATTTTCCAACATAGTGTCTTTTCCTTTGAGTTTATCTCAGGTACACAACATATTTCATGTTTCGATGATAAGAAAATATGTTCCAAATTCATCCCATGGTTTAAGCCCTAAAGTTGTTTAGTTAGAAGATAATATTTCTTATGAGGAATAGCTAGTTTAGATTCTTTACAATAGAGATAATATTTTTTGGAATAATTTGATTCACCAAATACAAGTTTTATGAAAAAATCATATGGTTTAATAGGTAATATGGAAATCTGAAAATGTTATGAGGGAATGATTTCTCTACTTTTTGATAAGTGAATAAAATTTTGATTATGAAATTTAAAAAATATGGGAATAATTTAATAACATAGGTATATATAGAATAAATCACTTTCATGTTTATTAATATATTTATATTCATTATAAAAAATATTAATTGATTTTTAAATCAAAAAGGAAATATTTTTAATTAAACACTTTTAATATATAGTTTATTTGAAAGTTTAATTTATAAATTTTATAATTTGAAATTGAAAAAATAAATATCATTTTTCAAATAATTATATCAAAATTTACTTAGGGTGATTTGTTTATTTTTCATAAAATATTTATTTTTTCAGGGAATAGAAAAAATATTGGTTTTTGTAAAAAGATCTTTTATTTTCAATAAATTAAGTAATTTAAAAGTAAAAATATGTTTTGAATATGGCCTAAATTAACATAATAGTTATTTGGTTATATTTAATCCACTTAAATTCGTTTAAATAAATTGTATATTGTATTTTAGTGTAAGTTTGTTTTGGGGTTTAATAATGGGATTTTTCTAAAAACTATTTTAAAAAACATAATTTTTCTACATTTTAATTAATTAAGATAATCCATAATTAGGAATATTTTAAATGAAATTTATAAATTATATATCAATAAATATTAATTTAAATTTATACAATTATTATTATTATTCATAGGGTTAATATAAAATCAAAATTTTCTTGTAAAATACACTTCTTGAAAACCCAATTTTTCTCCATATCTATGTGTTTTTTAATTTAATTTTTTCACCTATGTGAATTTAATTTGGTAAAATGGATTCCATATTTGTAATAATAATATTTTATAATTTTTTAAAAATTTCAACATAATTTTTTACCATAATGAATAGTGAAAAAAAGTAAAAATTAATTACTACGGTTAAGGTAAAAATGGGTTTACCATGGGTTAAAATAAAAATATAAGGGTTTAAATAACCTAAAAACTTATATAAAATATATTTTATAGACTTATTTATACATTATAATTTCTATGTCTTTATATTAATCCATTTTTACCCTTTTTACATGTGAAAAAAGTGGTCACACCTTTTTCTTTTCAAAAATTACAAGTGTGTCACTCACCTCACTTATAAAAGGTCACCCCCAATCCTCAATTCTTCACATGTTCAAACCCTTTTGGATTGGAAAATACCTTAAAAAATAACTTCAAAACATCCATACAATCATCCTAGAATCATTGTTTTGTTCTTAAATCCGTTCTAGGTATACTTTAGGAATAATCCTAAATAGGTGGTTTGAGAAGAGGTAAAATTCCTAACTATATGTTTTTTAATTTATTCTTCCACCTATTCAAAATATTCTTAATTTATACTTATTTAATAACACCATTATCTACCATATAATTATGTGTTATTATTTTTAGTTCATGAACTATATCGATTTCCTCTTCCCTCAAATGGGAAATGATAACATTGCTTGTGTGTACAGTGGACTACCATCTCACAAACCGATGTGACATGTTTTCCATCAACGCCTCCCATGGTTGGGTATGATGATGGATATAAAGTATATATATGATATTAATAAAATAATTATACCTATGGATTCATTATATCATATATTTCCTTTTAATTTCCATTCCATAGGGGATAAGATAATGTCACTCTTGTGTACGTTGGACTACCGCCTCACGTAGCGATGTGACTCATTTTTCACTAATGCTTTACTTGGAAGGTAATAAGGATAAAGATAGTGAATATATGTAACGTAAATGAAATAAATATTATATTTATTACATATTTATCAATATTAAAATATAATATATCATTTTATTTTTGACCTTTTCACTCACTAAAAAACTATAACGTCGTTCATGTACTTGTGGACTACCGCCTTCATAAAGTGATGTCACTCTATTTTAATCACCACATCACACTGATGATATATATAATTATATTTAGAGAGATAATACAGTATATAATATATTATCATCATTTTTTAAAGGTATAATATTACTGACCTTCTTTCTATAATGATCATTGAAAAATGGAAATGTTACTCATACGTACATACATCCTACCATCTTTGTGATCGTTATGTACTTAATTTATCAAAAACATATTTCATGATTGGTCTTAAAATTATATTTTATATATAAATATGATAATTATGTCATGATTATTTTTTTGTATATGTTTAAATAATGACCTCATTGACCATAGTCAACCTACCAAAGTCATTTTTTGACACATAAGCCAAATATGGTAAAAACATATAACATAAACCTAATTAATTAAGTAATCATATATCACATGGTAATAATTTAAATAAAATAAATAATAAAATTTAAAAAGGTTATCAATAAATTAAATAATTAACATAATTTTATTATTCAATAATATAATGAACGTATGTGATGAATTGAAACTATGGTAAGGGACTACATCTCAGTTTCTTTTTGTTGAGGCATATTTTAAAGTTATGTGCCTATTTTGTTTTATGATGTGTATATATAGACACTTTGACATTTTATATCATGAATTTATCTATTCTAATGGTATTTATAGTTTTTTAATTTTATTCTTTTTTGGGGTTCATGATTCAAATATTTCTAAAGTGATAAGGGACTTTTCATTAAAAAATTCTATTTTAGAGTTTTCCTTCCAAATATTTATATTCCATTCCCATATTTCTAAAATTATTTTATTGAATTTTTTATACGGAAATAAAATATTTATAAATTTAATTTTACCCATCCTTTTACTTTATTTAAATGTTTTTAAAAGGAATCTTTTTAAATTGTTTATATGGGATGTTTTTAGAAATTACAAAAGAAATATCATGTTTTTAACATATATGGTGATAATGATTTTTCCTACCATCATGACTGTTATTTGAATTATACATTCATTTGAAATATTTCATGTTTTCTTAAATGAAAAACCATATTTCCAATTATCTGGGAATTTTGGTATTGATAATGGTTCTTTAAAAGAGAATTGTATTTTAATATCCAAAAAGGTTTTTTATATAGGTTAAAAAGTTTTTTAAATGGGTTTTATGATAAAAAGTTGCAAGCTTAAAATGTTTTATGCAAGATATAGTTCTTGGACATTGTTTGTGATAGGTGCACCTAGATAGCTCCAGGTGAGGTCATTTTAGCTTATATGATTGGTGCACAAAGATAGCACTCTAATGCATTGGGTAATTATTATTTTCTCTAAAGAATTATATTGTAAGATTTATATATGGTTATGCCAATTTGTAAGTTTTTTGTAAGGGTTCTGTGAGATGATTTCCAAAGGTACCTTCATGAATTTTCTATGCTTGCTACCGAGTTTTCATGGAAATCATTTATTTTAAAAAGGTATGATAAATGATATTTTTTTAAGAATTATAATTCCATTTCAGGGTAAAAATTTGTTTTTTTAATAAAAGGTTTTTCATGGGTATTAATTTTTTTTCATTGGACTATTGATTTTCTTCTTTTTATGTACCTTACTGAGCTTTTTGTGTTCATCCAAGGTTTTTAAAATGTTTTTTCACAGAATTTATGGATGGGTAAGGGAAAGGAAGAGGTTAAGTTGAAATTCATTCATATTTTTTAGGAAAATAAATCATGTTTTGTTTTAAAAGTTTTATATGGTGGGAAAATTGATACTTATTAGATGTGTCCACTTTGTATTATATAGTTTTGTTATGTGTGAGTTATGACCTAATTCTCTAAAAATATAAACCTAAAAAGATCCTCAAATGTAATATAATTAATTATTGACTTAAAAATAAATATTTATAATGTTTAAGTTTGGGTCCTTATATGTTAACTTGAGTGAGAAGGTTGAAATCCATCCTTGGATTTGAGTCTTTCCAAATGAGAGGGGTTGGTTAGGATGCTTGGTATAGAACCCTACTCTCGGGGAGTAGTAGTTGGGACTTGGTTGACACCCTACCTTGAGTATTCAAATATAGGATGGTACATGTGGCATGAGAAAATGGGATTCTATTATAGAACTGAAGCATGTATGGTTAGGTGTTATAGTGTCCTGGTTAACACATGATGACCCATAGGTGTGTGTAACTCATCAAGTGTCATAGTGTCCTAGTTAGTTCATGATGACTCAATGAAATTGTTTATTTATGTATTCTATTTCTTAGTGAAAAAAACATATAAATATGTATATTTTGGGTGCTTGGTGAGGCCCTGATGAGTTTTATACTCACACCCTGTATGATAATCTTAGTTCATGTGTAAGCCTTATGTTATCTTTCAGGTTTAGTTTAGGTTGTGTGGGGAATCAGGCTGGATCAACTCGATGGTTTTCGAGAGAGGGTGTGTAGTGTATCCTATGGATGGTAGTAGGTTTAGTGTGTGTATTTTGGTTTTTATTTATTTTATATTTGGGATTTTACCAATGGAAGATTAGTGTATGTTTTTTACGACTACACCATGTATGTTATTAAATGTGTTTATTTTTTCTGCATACTCTGATGTGGATATTTTTTGGATATTTATTATGATTTATCACTATGATATTGAGTTCATTATCTCCCAAATAAATTTTTTAGGCCCTCAATGCTATTTGAAAGCCTCTTTCACTTAGGGAGTCATGTTTGAGGTCACATAGATCCCTAACATGGGGATTAATGATTTTACCATGGTTAGGGAATTACAAAGTTATATATAATATTTTATTCTATTTTATGATTTAGGGATATGATATATAGGTATTCTAGGAATGTGTCAAAGATTTTTAAAGATATTAGACTGGTGCATCACAAACACCTTTTATGATGGGAATTCTAGGATATCAGGTTCATGGAATTATTGTTCTTAGTATTTGATGTTATTTTTGTATGATTTCAAATCATATGATGCACCTGGATTTTTAATGTTTATAATTTATTGTGGTTTTTTACTCTTATCCTACTAGAAGGAGGCCTTTTTCATGCATCATGATTAGTCACATAAGATTCACATAACATATGTTTGTTTTTATATAGTTGTTTTCTAGTGAGAGGTTTGATTTTTTAAAGTGTAAATAATAAATTATATGGTGGTTTCCCATATAAATTTTTGGTGTAATTTTACTCTGCTACACCACAGTGTATTTCCTTCTAATAGTTGTTCATGTGGATATTATAGTAGAAGGTTCTTCGGTGATGGAAACACAATTCCTTAATCTATAAATTTATAGAGACCCATTATGGGTTGGTGTGGGGGTTAATTTTCTGGTGGTGACTCGATGAAGTCATGGTATGATAGATAGATGATTCAAGGATTGTAATGGGTTACCTTTAGGATAAGGATTTATGATGTGAATTACTCTAATTGATTCTATTGTTGAGGTTGGTTTTAGAGGGAATGATGAGTTTAATAGCTATCCATATGGTTCTCAAGTTGTGATTTTGGTTGTCATGGTGGGAGTGTGCATAGATTCTCATGGTTTTGGAATGATTCTAGAGTAGTGGGTGGTCGTATGATATACCTTATCATGAGTGAGAATCCATGATTTTGAATACAAGTGCCAAGAACTCCCAAGTTTGATTGAACTAACATATGTTAGGGGCATGGTTAGTGATTTCTGCACATCATCCTTGGTTAGTTGAGACATAAATAATGGGAGAGTGAGTCAACATGTGTGATTTGGTTACACAAGATCATGACACCATTTGGTTCAGGAGAGACCAAGTAGGATAGTCAGAGATAGCCTATGAGAGGGTTATTGGTGGATCACTCTACCTTGATAGGAGAGTGAGTGTTTTGTGGATTTTGGGGAAAAGGTCTAGTTATATAGGTTATGGTGTGTCCTGGTTACACATGGTGTTATTTTTGTTGTGGATTGATGAATAGGTCATTTGTGGGTCTATTGAGAATATTTTAAGTTTGGGATAAACCTGAGTAGTGTTGCAGAGGTAGTTCGGTGGTGAATCATTTACAATAATGGCAACTCATAATGTAAAATGGGGTTAGGAGATGTCTCTCGATTATAGAGGGTTACCTTATAAATGGATTGAGGTATTGTGTTATGGTTGAAATAGGGATTTTCCTTGACAATAACTATCATAATGGTCATGGAGGTGTGAGAATGCATCATAAGTAGCGGTATGTGTGTGCATATGGGACTCATTTGGTCTAGGACTCAAGGCATGGTGTAAGGGTTTACATATGGTGGGGAGAACACCATTGACTATTGTAGGATGATGTTAATTTGTGTGTGGTGGTGGATGGAATGATGGATATGGTGATCATGTTTTGGTTTGGTGGAGTGATAAAAATGATACTCCTATGGTGGGGAGCATTATATTGGTCATAAGTGAATGACCCACTTATTAAACAGGACTTGGGTGTGGTGAGACCAATCAATGGATGGTTGAGGTGGAATCATAATATCTATGTGTGGGAAATATCTGATAATGTTTGGTTCCCCAAAAAATACCAAATTTTAGATTTGTATTTGATTTCATTTAGATTCATTGAATTAGAATTAGGATAAAGTGGGAGTCAGCGTGAACTGAGAGTGAGTCAGATCGATGGCACATTGATGCTCGATGTGATATCATGGTGGTTGTAGTAGGTGTCTGGTGATTCAAATATATAATTCCATTAGGACTTAATGTCTATACTTTACTATAGGTTCTTGGATGATTCATGGTTCCTTTGGGTGTAAGTCATCATGATTGAGTGTTTTGAGGATGCGTTGGTAGATGAAACTGGGCATTTTCATTAAGGGTTGTCTAGAGGTGGTCTGATTGGTGTTTTTGTGTGATTTTGGACGTAGTGAGGTATAAACTACAATAGTAACATTATTCAAAATTTGGTTAATGGGTCAGTGGACTTTTGGAATATTTTTTTCAATAGGCGATTCCTATGGTGGGGAGCACTATAATCAAGAATCGACTATTTTCTAATTGAATCCTTATTATGGAGAGAACTATAATCCTAGAGTTGAATCAATTTCCAACTACATGGTGTTCTAGGATAGAAGATTCTACTTAGATCCTCTCTGTGTTGGCATTGGGAGAGATCTGGTGGATTTTCTTCTAGAGAATAGTGTGTTTGGTGGCTGAATTTTCACAATTGAAGCGTGTTTTGTGCTCAAAGATTGAATATGGTGAGTTCCTAGTGAATTGATGATCGTGAAAGTTTGAGATATGTGTTTTAGGTATTACTATGTATTCTCTATGATGATAAGAATTATTTTAGGGTTTTCTGACAACTCACATCATTGTAGGTTATAAAATCTGGAGGGAATTAAAATTTTTGATCTAGAGTAAGGTTTGTTTCTAGAATTGGGATTAAGATCAAGAATATGAGAATTAGTAAATCTCTAGAAGATGTTTTTGGATGATAAAAAAGGAATGATTATTATAAAGGGTGGCTAGGTGAGTGTTAGAGGAGTATTGGGTGGCCCAGCAGCTGAATATTCAGCTGTTATAGCCATTCACATCATGATCTATAGGGGTCACGCTGTGAATGAGGTATGAAGGAGGGTGGGGTACCTATACCTCAAGGATTTAATGGTGTGTATCATAGTTCACATCATGAATGAGGTTTGGTTGAGGAGAGGACTCAATTGCCTCAAGTGGTTCACTTCATGAACTAATAGTTCATGTCGTTAATGGTTTTTATGTTTATTTTTTAATTTGGGCTAGATTTGTAATTCTTTAGTTATCCCCTATTTAGTTTTAAAAGTAAATGTTTCTCAAGGAGGGACATTTGGATGGATTCTCACCCTCCATATCCCATTTTAACCCCTTTTATATGGGTTGGTTATAGTGAGGTTCTGTAATTATTTTAGGTAAGATCATTTATTTCTTACTCTATTCTTACATCTCATTATATCCTTCTAATTTTGGTTTGATTTAGGCTAGGTTTTTTGTGATGATCACACTAGAGTGTGGTGAAATCATGCATGATCGATGGGGATTTCATACATGTTTGTTAGAGGAGGGCTCAAGATGATGTCAACATGTTGTTTCTTGTTGTTTCGTTAGAAAATATGTCTCCAAATGAAATTATTTATGATTTTTACCTAAATTTATTGAAATTGATCATGGAATCGAGTATAATGGTCTAGGTTTCCTTACAGCTTGGGTTAAGTGGTGTACTAGGAGAGGTTCAAACCTCATTCACTAGTAGAAAAATCATTTTTAACGTCGTCAATTTGTCATCGGTTTATTATAAACCGACGTAAAATATTTTTGCGGATAAGTTTTGGCGTCGGTTTTTAAAAAAACCGACGCGAAAAAATAATGAAAAAAATGATTTGGCGTCGGTTTTTTTAAAAACCGACGTGAAAAAATAAAAAAAAAGTTATGACGTCGGTTTTTTGAAAACCGACGCCAAAAAATAAAAAAAAATTAGTTTTGGAGTCGGTTTTTAAAAAAACCGACGCGAAAAAATAATGAAAAAAATGATTTGGCGTCGGTTTTTTTAAAAACCGATGTGAAAAAATACAAAAAAAAGTTATGACGTCGGTTTTTATGAAAACCGACGCCAAAAATGTAAAAAAAAATTTACAGTCCTATAGATAATTCCCTAAGCTTTGATTTGACTAGTCATGGAGCAAAAACGGAGTTACGGATTAAAAGTTATGGATGTTGGAAGTTGAACTTCTCTAAAAGAAGTGTTAATTAAGTCCAACTTTCAAAGGCCATAACTTTTAATCCGTAACTCCGTTCTAGCTCCACGACCAGTCAAATCGAAGCTTAAGAAATTTTTTAACACATGGTAAATTTTTTTTTATGTTTTGATGTCGGTTTTCATAATAACCGACGCCAAAAAAAACTTTTTTGTTTTTCGCGTCGGTTTTTAGAAAAACCGACGCCAAAAATATTTTTTTTTACTTTTCGCGTCGGTTTTCATAAAAACCGACGGCAAAACTGTTTTTTTTGTTTTTCGCGTCGGTTTTTTTAAAAACCGACGTGAAAAACAATTTATTTTTACTTTTCGCGTCGGTTTTTAAAAAAACCGACGCGAAACGTATTTTTTTTTTATCTTTTTAGCATCGGTTTATTTAAAAACCGACGCCAAATAGTATTCACTAATACACGGGATCAAAATTTCAATTTTTTTCATAACGTGCGTTTAACTTTTTAAAATCCCACCTATATTTTCATACAACTCAATCGAAAATATTTTCATTTACTATATATAAATCTGTTTGTCCTCCATTTATCATTTTCATCCTCTTCGATTCAATCAAGTTTTCAATGCGGCATCAATCATTAATTTGATTAGGGTACGTATTATATTCATTCATTTTCATTATTATTAATGTCCTTCATTTATAAACAACTCGATTAGATTTCAAATAATGATGATTTACTTTTTTTATTGTGTTAAAAATATAAAACGTTCGGATGACATTTACCAAGATTGGTGTAAGTTTAATTATCGATCGTCGTTTTTATTATCACATGAGATCTACGCTAAATATAAGAGATATGATGATAAACAACATATCATTTCAATGGAAGATCGAAAAATAATCGAAATGTTTTTGAAGTATTATGTATATTTTATATCATTTGGTGTATGTGATTTTAACTTGTGTTTATCTTGTTTTCTTTAAAACATATTGTATCAATCGATACTTTGACATGTTCAACTTCTGACGGCCATAACTTTTGATCCGTAACTCCGTTTTAGCTCCACGACCAGTCAAATAGAAGATTAGAAAATTCTCTAAAACATCGAACAATTAAAATTGCTTTTTGGCGTCGCTTATTGTAAAAACTGACGCCAAAAATAAGTTATTTCCATTTACGGTGTCGGTTTTTTTCAAGAACCGACGCCGAAACTATTTTTTAAACTTTTTGGCGTCGGTTTTTAGGGAAACCGACGCCAAAAATGACGCGGATGAGTTTATTTGGCATCAGGTTTTTACAAAACCGACGCAAAAAAATCAATTGAAATTTTTTTTTGGCGTCGGTTTACAAAAACCGACGTAAAAAGTCATATTTTTTACGTCGGCGACTTCAACGTCGGTTAAAAACCGACGTTAAAGACCTTTTTTCTACTAGTGATTGCTCGAGGTATCAGTGAGAGAATGACACCCAATGATTTTTTGGTGATTATTACTATTTTGATTAATTTTAATAATTGAATATAAGGTGTTATAATTAATTATTGATGATTCTTCGAATGAGATGGGTGTTTGGGGGTATGAAAGAGGCTTGATGTTCTTGAATGAGGCTCAAAAAAGCTTGGTGAGAGGTTAAATCCATGTTTGAGGTAGGTTTCTCCTTAATAAAGAATCATATGTATGTTTATGCATGATTTTGAATACCTACATACTAAATGGGGTTCAGGGTTGGGGCTTAATGATAGAGAGTTCCCTGGAAAGAGTATATAGAATGTTGATATGACTTGTATGATTAGAATAAGTTCTCTTTATCACTTAGAGAAAGTTGGATCATCTAACGACTGTATCACTAAGTGGATAATGTATCGGTTGAGATGATGTGAGACCTTGGGTGGGTCTTAGGGTTAAGATGTGTTATAATAATATCCTTGGTGGTTCCTTAGGGATATTTCACAAGCATGAGAGTCTTGGGGTTTGGAATATCTAATGAGATGGTTGTACATATCTTCTGTGGTGGTAAGTACCCTATTAAGGGTGGAGTGTAGTATCATCATTTTTCACAAGTAGGATGAGACATATGGGGATGGATGTGTGTGAAAGAGAGAGATTTCTTTAGAGTGATGGATGAGAGGTCCCCCTTAAGAGATTTGATATGAGACCCGAGCATGGGTTGTAGGAATGGTTTAGGAACTTGGAATCAGGATTCCAAGGGGTTTGAATGAGTGTTAGACCCCACCTACCATGGCCAGGTTTGGAATGAACCTATGAACTATGGTGTCACTTAGGGGTGATGGAGATGGACTGATAGAGACAACAATGAGTTTGTAGGACAGTAGTGGACATGCCATTAGGTGATTCAGGTTGTGTTGGGTTATGAGTGTCCAACTGGGGACTAATCCTGAACATGATGAGATAAAGAGTTGTGTGATGTGATGTAGACCCTATTGAAATATGCTTGTGATAACTGACGTATTCAACTTGAGGGGTGATGAGTTCTTAGGTCTGGCCTCACCATGATGAGATGGAATTGGAAGGACATTCATAAGTGAGATGGTAGTACCGGTTGTACACAAATCGAAATAATATACGATTGATATGTTTATATTTATTTGTGTTATCCAACTATGAATTAAATGGTAGTGTTGGGATGAGGTTGGGTCATCCATGGATAAGATGGTTGACTTGGTTGTGATGTGTCATCCATGAGTGAGATGGTTGGACCTAAGGAATAGAAATTAGACTTCCATGAGTGAGATGGGGTCTGTGTTGGTATGTAATGCAGATTATGAAAGGATCAAACCTTGAGTGTGAAGGTAGTGGTTGAGACTTGGATGTGTGACCATCCTAGTGAGAAAGGATGGTTAGGATTCTTGGTACTAGACCATACTCTCAAGGAGTATTAGTCAGGACTTGGTTGACGCGCTACCCTGGGTCTTCTAGTACGGGATGATACAAGTGGTATGAGATGATGGGATTCTAGTATGGATTCAAATTAGTTATAATCGGGTGTCATAGTTGCCTAGTTAGCATATAATAGCCTGATGAGCATGTGTAACTCATCGAGTGTTATGGAATCTCAGTTAGTGAATGAAGACTCGATGAGAATGTTTATTTATATATTTTGTTTCTTTATGCATACATATGAATATAATGGTGTATATTAGGGGTTCTTGGTGATACCCTACTATGTTTTATGCTCACACCATGCAAGGGGAATCTCAATGTGCATGAAGATCTTATGTTTGATTTTAGGTTCAGCACAGGATGTGAGGGGATCAGGCCAGAGTAGGTCAATGGTTTTGGAGACAGGGTGTGTAGTGTGTCCTAGGGATGGATGTAAATCTGGTGTGTGTATTTTAATCTTTTTTATTTTATATTTTGTATCGACCTAGTGGGAGATTAGTGTATGCTTTGTATGACTAAATCATGTACATTATTGTATGTCTTTATTTATTCACTGTACTATGATGTGGATGTTGTTTTTCTATTTATCATTATTAATTGTTGTGATATCAAGGGAATAGTCCCCCTAATGTATGTTTTAGACCCTCATTGCTAGTAGGTAGCCTCTCATATATAGGGAGGCTCACCCGAGGTCATGTAGCACCTCAAAATAGGCACTAATGAGTGGCTTAGGGTTGGGGAGTTACTTGATGATCCTAAATAGCTAGGCAAAACAATTTTAATATCACCTTCTACATAATATTAAATTCTATATACATAAGATCAAAATAAATTTTTAATTGATTACATAATATTAAATAATTAAAATCATTTATGTAATATTAAACTAAAACTTAAACTTTTTATATAATATTAAATAAAATCTATATAAAATATTAAATATAAATTTTATAATTTTCTATATTAAAATAATTTAAATTAATCATATAAATTTAAAATTAATTCTCCCTATATGAATAAAAAAAATAAAAAAACTTATAGAATATTAAAAAAAAATTAACACTTCCTATAAAAAAATTAAGCTGAAAAAAACTACATAGATTTGTAAAATTTAATCATGTAAGATTAAAATGAACCTAACACTGTTTCAATATGAATAAATTAAAATTAGAACCAACTATGTTAGATTAAAATAAATTTATCAAAAAATAAATAACATTGAAGGTATACTTAAAAAACAAATAAAACTAAAATATAATGATATAAGAATGACAACTAAAATTTATAAAACAATTCATTCCTTACTAATATTCCAAAAATTATAATTTTTCAAAATTAAATTTAATTGATAAAATTAAATGATAAATTTCAGAAAAATTGCATAAAATTATAAAAAAAATATACATAATGAAATATTTATTACATTATAATTTATATTTAATATATATATATATAATAAAAAATATTTATAAATAAATAAAATAATAATAAGTTAATGGGAATTATCAACTCCCACACACTTAAGATTAATCATGTCCTCATGTGATTATTTCAACATACTTAGCATTGTGGTAATTAAACTAAAAAAATGATTGGTCAAAATGAAATATATAAATCATCTTTAAAAATATATTTTCTCTCATGAAATAAAACCTAAAAAATATATTATCACTTCCATTCAATAAATGGTTTAGAAAAAATATAGTTTACAATTTTAAAAAATGATCAAACTTGAAATTGTTTAAAATAATTAGACCAAAAACACTAATGCTCTCACGCATTCTTTCAAATATCCTTTTTTCTCCATGGATAAACACACATGAAAATCAATAACTAAACATGATTAATCATATAAATAATTAATTAAATAACACTTGTAAAAATTTAACAAACAAATGATTTCAAGAAATAAATAGTAACTCATCATAACTAAAACAAACTCATCCATAAAATTCAAATACACATACAGACTAGCAATGGATTAGGATTTTGTTTTATAAACCAAATGATAAATAATTTATAAGTTTAATTCCAATCAAAATTTTCAAATTCAATTGAAAATGTAAGGTATACATCCCAATTATCACCAAGAATAAATTTTCAAGAGATAAATTCAAAATTTATCCAAATTAAATCCATAGAGAAAATGAAATAACTAACCACATAAAATTAAGAAAGATAACCTTTGATGTTGAGAAAAAATTTCACTCATCTAAGCATGAAAAACAATGTATTAAAACATGTAATTTCAAAAAAAATTAAAGGAAAATATGATAAATACTCCAAAAAATTATTTTAACACAAACAAAAACTCTTCCCCAAAATTTAAAACTGAACATTATCCTCAATGATAAATCCAAATGTGAAAGTGGAAAAAAATTAATAATATATATATATAACATCCATATAAATCAAATATTTTATTCCAAAAATACAGAATACTTATAAAAAATGTTTTATATATAGTATAGTAGTTAAAAACAAATGTTATGTTACAAAAAACACTAGACATGAATAAAAACAATTAAAGTCAACCATTCATTCAAAAATGAGGCATGATTGATCTTATTGTCAGCTATAGATATGTATATATACATACAAATCATTAAATATAACACATAATAACATGCATAATTTTATATACATACATATAAAGTTGAATAAACAAGAAATTTTCACATGAAAATTTAGTTGAATAAATTGAACATAAATGTTAAAAGCACTAAAAGAATTAAAATTTTAAATATAGTTTAAGAAACTTCCCAAACTAGAAAATTCATTATAACAATTTTAGAAACCAATTAACAGAATTAAAGCACTATTATTATTTAAATAAATGATTAAAAATTTTATTTATACAAAAAAGATTATAAAATAGTTTATATATATATAAACAAGAATAAATACATTTATTTATATGTAAAAAATTAATTTTTTATGGATTTGTTTTTATAAGTTTTTTATGTGTTTCCTTAAAGACATTTTAATTTTATGATTTTTTTTCTGGTTTAATTTTTTTGATTTTTTTATTTAATTTTTCTAGTTTCATGAGTTTTTTACCTTTTTAATTTTTTTAAACAATAAACAATGGTTAGTAAACTGAATTTAAAATACATTTTATTTTTACTTTTTATATTTTTTGATTTTTTATATTTTATATAATTCTTTAATAAAATTTAGAAATCAAATAAAAAATGAAAAAGAAAGACTAAATATTGGAAGGAAGAGGTTAGAAAACTCCCTTTCCTGGTGCATCTATATACACAACTCCACCAGGGTCAAATAGTATTTGGATCCATATAATAGTTTGGCATTTGAATCTTTTATTCCTTATGAAATCAATATAAAATATCTTACCAAACCACTAAATAAATAATTATATTTTGGAAAGGAGATCCAATAATATTTATTAAATTGGTAATTATAAAATGAAAACATAATTAATGGAAAATAATCAGGAAACTTTTTGTAAAATGAGTAACTAAATTTTTATGTATAAAAATGATATTTTTAGAAATTTAGTTCGGTTAAAGAAATCATTTATTTATTTATTTTTCCATAAAATTCAATTTTTTTATCCACATTCACTGTTGTTCATTTAGTAAAAGGGGTAAAATAGAAATATTCTTTTTCAAATGAATATTAATCAAACATTCACTTTTAAAATTAAAAAAAATCCATAAAAATTTTCATCCCCTTTTGTAATTTCAAAAAAAAATAATTTTTTCATATGCATATTCAATGAATCACTCTAATTAATATTCCAAATCTAAAAAATAAGTTTCAATATATTTATTTTTTTATTTAAAATATTCCAAAATAGTTTTACAAAATAATTTAAGAAGTTTATTTTCATATTCAAATAGTTTTTCATAACATGGAAGTGAAAAAACATGAATTGGGTCATTTTAATTTTCAAGCTCAAAATATTCTTTATTAAATTTAAAGAATCAAACATAAATTCATAATAAATAAATCCACACTCATTATCAAGATCCAAATAATTTCATCACTTGAGTAAGAAATTTCATTTAAATTAACAATAAAGTAAATAATTTAAAGGATATTTTCAATCAAATCGGTTTCACTATCCAATTAAAAAAATGAATCATGTTCAGTGATATGAGTTTCAAGTTATGATTTATTTAAAGAATCCATTTAATTAAAAATATCATACACCCCACGTGAAATTTTAGCTAAATAGTCAAATTTAATAGCCTGTAACTTATTTTCAACATGCAGTAACCTATTTAAAGTAGTAAAAACACATACATAATTTGATTTTAAACCACTTAATTTAGATTTAATTAGAGTATAAAAAGAAAATAATTCAACCAAAATATTCAATTCAACATGTTATTATTTTTTACACATTTTAATTTGATAAAAAAAATTGTCACAAATAAGTTTCAAAATCTATTTTTAACACTACTCACTTGATGTATATAATTTTCATTCTTAATAGAATCAATTTAAATAGAAATAACTTCTTCTCAATTTGAATCCTTTTAAAAACAATTTTAACAATTTTCAACATGGTATTTCTATATAGATAATCTATTTTAGTAATAATAACATTTTGAAAATTTATCAACATAATCCAAATTTGTTTCTTTTTCATTCAAAACAGACTCACAAGGGGAATCAAATGATATACATTCAAGGGAATGTTCATCTTTCCCATAATCAATAATATATCCATATTTATAATCAATCAAATATTTTTTGATATTGTTATTTTCCTTTAATATTATTCAAGTCATTTTATTATTCCACTCTCATATTAATTTCATACCATGAATAATTTTAAAATTGGTGAATAAATTTTTTAAAATCTTTAAAAGATATAATCTTAAAATTAGAATCATTTTGAGCGGATTTTTAATTTTATTAATCCATTTTGTCTTATTTAAAAGACAAAATTTGAGTCATTCTATTCAAATATATTGACAAATTTTCAATTTGGAAATAATTTTAATGAGAGAATAAAGGATGAAATTCATTTCCATTATCTTTTTTGAAATGTTTTACCATTTTGATTAAAACATTGGTTTTGACCATTCTAATCACCCTTTTGATTATTTTAAAAAACCTTTGGTTTATTAAATTTTTTGTTTTGATTATTCCACAAAAAAAATATTAAAATGGTTGTACATATTTGTTCTATTAATTAAGACCACCGGCATTGGGATATTTAAATTCAAAATTTGGGCTATTTGGATTAAAAAATAATTTAGTCTATTTCTATCAAAACATAGATTAAATTTAAAATATTATTTTTTTTTAATTATTATTTTTTTTCTTTTCCCAAAAATATTTTTAATGTTAATTAAATGGTAGATTCCATGGTTTTTATTGATTGAAATAATTTCTGGGTGGTTCATTAAAATAATAAATAAAATGGTTGTATAGTGGTTTATTATAATTATAAAAGTTTTATTTCTAAAAAAATATCTAAAAAATATTTTGGTTTTGAAAATTATTTTGACATTGAAATATATTTTTATAGTGACTGAGACTTTTCTTAATTGAAACTTAACTCAATTTTTAGTTTTAGAACCTTAGAACTTCTTCAAGGTTAAAACATTAAATTTACCCTAGTAAATGACCTTGAAAAAATTGATGGTTCTATTAACATTAGAACATGGTATTTACCTCCGAGATGAGTTTTTCTGAATTTATTATCATGGAAATGTTAGGTTATTTTTAATATTTATTAATTAAATGAATATTTATCCTATAAAAGGGAAAGATATATCTTCCAAAGAGTATCTTGGATGGAAATTTTGATTCTCTCATTGTGTGTAGAATGGTACATTTTTACTTTATGGGTTATAATTTTCATGATCAAGTGTTAGTCCTGGACCATATGATTTCATGATTTAATTAATTAAATAATTATAGGCTTTATTGAATCATGTTCACAATATAAATTCTCTCACAACTCCATTTATCTAGGGTTATCCATTAAAGATTCACCATGAACCCTATATAGAAAATTTGAGGAGAGGGGATAAGGAATTTTATGTATAGGAGGAATCAAGGTTTGAATTTTCATTAATTATGAATAGAACTGGGGGAATGGTGATTGAATTGAAGATAATATATTGAACGCCATTAGATAGGTATTTCATTTTGATTTATTCCTCATTATTGATGTACTAATTTGATAAAAAAATATTCTTATCATTCTCACAGATGATTGAGCTATGTATTTCAAACCACTTTTTGGACCCTCCCCGAAATTTCCATGAAATATTTGAAAAGCATCCATGGTCAATCTATGATACCTTTCACGTTCTTACTCAAATATTTATGATTCAGTCTTTAAATGGGGGATGGGGAAAATTTATGTCCATAGAATACCCCCCCTTCTTTCTCTATTCTACTATCTATTATGATAATGATCACCATAAATATTCATATTGGTTGATGTTTCAATGGTGTTAGTGAAGGATAACCATAGGCATAGAAAGATATGGGATAAATTCCAAGCAATCGAGAAAGAAGGTCAAGGGAAGTTTTCGATGTGATATGGTAGTAGGTTTATGTAACGGGAGTCCTTGAGCAATTTTCATATGTGAAACCCAACTTAGGGATGTCATATTTGTCCATAACCAATGAAGGGGGTGGTATCTAGAATGTTCAATCACCGTAGAAGGGATGATCTAAGGCTTTGAGCATGAATGGTGGTGTTGGAAAAGATATCATCTGGTCGATAATAAATTCTGGTTTTTCGAATATATTTTGGGAACAAAACCTGACTATATGTCGTGTATTCTCTAATACAGACATTATATGCAAGTATAGTTGAAACAATAGAAAAATATATACTTAGTAGTAAATTTTTGGGTTTAACAGGGGTTAAAACAACAACTAAGTTGTACATTGGTAGTTTTTTGTGGTATTTTTTCTGATTTTTCTTGAAAAATGAATTTACATCAGTTTTTATTATTTAGCAGCTATTTGTAAACAACCAAAAAATTTGTCCCAAATGTATTATATTTGGAATCAGTTTACATAACCACTGTTAAATATGGTATATTTATAAAATATTATACCATAGTATGTAAAGTTTTAAACCATTGTTAAATATGGTATATCAAGAAAAAAAAAGAAATGAATAGGTGGCCTTATTACACTCCACACATCAAAAAAACATATAAACAACTAATGATTTCCATAAAAAAATTAATCCAGTGAGTAAAACATAATGGTAAAAATTAATTTAAAATGTGAACATATAACAAAACACTTTATATAACATAACTAAATAATACTAAAAATGAAAAAATGTATCCTATTGAGTTTATTATTAATGTCACATTACAAAAATTGTCTACAAACCTCACTCCCCCACTGCTCTACCTCAATACTCACCTTTAATCTCCCCCAATGGGTCATGTTTCACATCACCTCTTTTCCTACTTCCTACCTCTAGTGCCTGTATTTAAATTAGTTAAATAAATGTTAGTAATAAACATATTTTAAAAATAGTAAATTTAGTTCAAAATAGACTAAAATAAACTAGACTAAAAAACTAAACTAAACCAAACCAAACCCAAAAAAGTTGAACTTGAGAAAAAAACAATATATAATGCAAGTAAAGTGAATAGAACTAAATCGATTTAAAGTTACTTGAACCCAACCACTTTGAGTGGAGTTATGAGGAAAAAATAGACATTAACTAAACCAAATCTATAAAATAAGAAATTAAATAGACTAAGATTTAAAGAGATGATATAAGATAAACTGGAACAATTTATACCCAAGTGAACTAAAATGATCCAATAGGAACTGAGTTAAACTAATATTTCATAAAAAAACAAAACTAGATTGAACTAGAACCATATTTAATTGAATCAAAGATAACCAGACTAAATAAAAGCTAATTAAACAAAACTAAAACATTTTAAAATGAACCGAATAGGGATAAATAGAATGCAAACATTCAACTAAAACTAATCCAAAATTATTTGATATAAAATGTATAATATAAAAAAAAATAAACCAAACAAAACAAATAGGACCTGGATTGAACCTCCCAAAATAGAACTGACATGAATTAACATAAGCTAAACTAATATGAATATAATCAAATCAAAGATAATCCTTGAGGCCTAACCTAAAAAGAATCAAATGAAACCAATAAAAATTGAACTGAATAGAACTAAGCCCACATGAACTAACCTGTATTGAATTGAATCAAACCAAAACAACCCAACCCAAACCAAATAGAATCGAACTAAAGAAAATTAAACTAACATAAACTCAATCAAATTGAACCAAACAAAACTAAATAGAAGTATATTAAACTAAATCTTACTAAACTAACTAGTTTGGCCTGAACAAATCTGAAGAAAACTAAAATGACATATATCAAACTCAAGTACCTTAAATTGTACTAAATTTAATGAAATAGGAAATAACATAAGTAGAAAAACCCAAAATGAAATGAATTATCCTAACCTAAAAGAGTAAAAATAAATCTTTCCAAATTAACCTGGAGTGAATTAAATTAACCTAAACTAAATATATAAAATTAAAACTAACAAGATCTAAACTAAATTTAATCAAATAGAAAAAAATGAATTGAACTAAATTGAACTAAGTCAAACCAAACTACATTAAACTAATCTAATATTGCTAATGATAAATCAAATTATACCCAAGATAATAAATTCAAAACACTATAACCCCTACTAACCTGAACCAAACTGAGCCAAACCAAATAGATTTGAACTGAATTTAATCAAACTGAATCAATCAGAACCCAAATGAACCAAATTCAACAGAACTAAATCAAAATTAATCAAAATGAAAAATAGAACCAATATAACATGAACAAAACCAAACCAAACTAAATTGAATTAAAATGTATCAAACTAAATTATATCAAACCAAATAGACCCAACATGGCCTCATTTGATATAATTCAATTCAAAAATATCTTAATTGAATATAGACTGATCTAAATTAATTGAATGAATTATAATTGAATATAATAAAAAATGAACCAAATATAACTAAAATTAAATAATAGAATCAAAATAAACTAGACCAAATAAAACCAAAAAAGAACTAATGTGCTGCCAACTAAACAAAAAAATCATAAAGGTTTATTTTTTTGTAATGTGTTTATGTGTGTGATTTCAATAAGGATACTCTTTAAAATAAAATGTAATTAATAAAATGAAGAAAAGGAATATGAATTTATGAAATTTACTTATCATGGATACCTTATTAGTGTCATTATTTCTTTAAGAATATTATTTTTCATCCTCTAAAACATTATTTTGAATGGACTCTTCAAAGCTAAGACCCAATCATCATATAAAAACCATGTAGGATCCCAAAACACCTTGATAGGGGAGGATTGAATTAGGGTGTCAACTTTCACTTTTAAACAAATGGATATTGTTCCCATGTTGGTAGGAACTTGTTAAATCTGCCTGATGGAATCATTCAATAATCAAACATTCACATGCATAGAGACAACACTATAGTTTTACTTGGTTCACCATTATGGGATAGTCTAAAGAGAATACGCTGATAGTGTATCGGTCATACCTAAATCCAAAAATCTTCACTATTTTTGAAATACATAATTTTAGACACAATCAATTTGTTCCATGAACACTGCCTTAACAAGATTTTAGGTATCACGTAATTCCTCCCTTGAAACGCTTTTGTCAACTCCCCCTAGCTCACTAATTTGGGTGAATTCGTAATCAATTTACCAACTTGAATTTCACATCAGTAGATTGGAATTTAATTATTTTTTCATGACTAGAACAAGACTCTTCTTACACCATATTCATGATTTGATGCACTTAAAATAACTATTCTTTTAAACCAGATGTTCAATACTGCTATTTTCAAATCTCCTTTGCAAATATCCTTCCTAAATCACACAACCTTTGTGAAGTAAACTGACTTCACAGAGCACTAAGTCAATGCAGAATAACCAGTCATCATGAAACTCCATTTTCTGAGATACCTAATAATTGTTCAAGACTAAGACAGTCTTTTCATGATGCTCAGGATCAAAATTAATACTTGATTCATGAATCTCTTATTCCTTGTGAATTCATATATATTCATACTTTTATCCAATTATTTTCATATTAAATGAAGTGGGGGTACCCTCCAATTTATAGGCTCATCTGTTGCAAAGATCCCAAACTATCAATGAATTTTTTGTGAAACTCAAAAATATTATTCATGAAGATCTAGTAAAATTTAACTCATTTATGGAGCTTCTCGTATTCTCAAATAATCACCTTCAACCCGTTGAACAATTTCGATTCCTTTTGTAGTCACAAAGAATGCCATATTTCCATCACATGTTTGGAAATATCTATACCTTTGTGAAGCTCATCCTTTTTTGAAACCCAGTCTTCAAAAAACCTATTCATCATGAAACATAATTCTTTAACATATTTTAGAAGATTAAATTCCAAACAACTAGATTTTTCGAAGCTTTCTCTATCCTTCTAATTTTGAGCCCAAAAATTTGGAAAACACTAGGAAATTATGCCACCTTCAACATTGTAGCCATATTATATTATAAGATCACTTCCCTTGGAAATTATGTGATCAACCATTTGTAGATTGAAAATATACACAAACCTAAATCTGTTTCTAGTTGTGAAAGACCTCAATTATAACAATCTCCCCCTTTGGTTTTGTTGTAAATTTTTAGATAAATTCAATAAAGTACTAGCCACTATGAAAACCTAAAAGTCTAGAAACAACTCATCCGAACTCTAAGTTTATGTGAGAAAATCTAGATGAAGAAAATAAGAGGAAAAGCATAAATTGATTTCTTGGGCTTTGGAATGATTAAATATTTCCAATATAAGATTTAATAAAAAAGAATTATTTATTCATAACACCTAATTCTCATCATGTCATGAAAGCATTACATGGTTTGTCAAAATTATGCAACCAGAAAACATTTAGAACACTAAATTTTTCCATTCTCCACCTTTTCCAATAAACCCAAAGAACTTGTATTTATACTTTTTGAGCTCAAAAAAACTTCCTCTAGATTGTATCTCCCCCATAAACTTGTATAACTTCCACAAATAGATTAAAATAGTTAACAAAAATGGGTAGTGTGGACCAACTGTAACCTCCTCATGCACTTGGAGGTGGTTGAACACCAAGGTTCAACTGATGTTACTTGAACACATGTGATGAAAATGGATAAGTCATAATGTCATCCACTTGGTCATCAATTACAACATTCTCTATTTCAATCACACATTATTCAACTTTTTCCTTAATGAAGTGATATTTGATCTCAATATGTTTTGTAAAAGTGTGTTGAACTAGGTTATCTGTAAGATCAATCTCACTCTTGTTGCCATAGTGAATCATCGTTGGTTGTTTCACCTCATCACCAATATTAGATAGTTTTTTCTTTATCCACAATAGCTAAGTGAAATCCTTTGTAGTAGTTATATACTCTTCTTCATCCATACTTAGTGAAGTTCTTTCTTGTTTATTTCTCAACCAGACCACACATTTATTTCCAATTAAAAATTATCCACCACTTGTGGAATTTATATCCACCACATATTCATCCTAGTCAAGATCATAAAATTTTGATAATTAATTGTCTCTTTCTGTTACAATGTATGATCCAAAATTGATAGTACCTTGAATATATCTCAGGATTATTTTAACAACTTACAAATTATCTTCCTTCAGATTACTTTGAAAGAAGTTCATTAAGCATATTGAAAAGATGATATATGGACATGTTACCATCAAGTATAATAAGCCTCCAATTATTCTATTAAATAGGGTGGGATCAACAAAAGTCACATCCTTATTCTTTAAAAGTTTTTTACCAACTGCAGTCGGAGTCGACATTGGTTTGGAGTCATTCATGTTGAATTTATTTATAAGATCTTTTGCATATTTTTTTTAAGAAATGAAGGTTTAATCCTTATTTTGATTCACCTATATCCCCAATAAGTATATGAGTTCTCCAATCATAGAAATTTCAAATTCTTATTTCATGTGATTAAAAAATCATTCCACTGATTTATGCATGCTTCCTCCAAAAATAATATCATCCACATACACAAGAACAATAAATTTATCTTTCCTGTAATTCTTAATATAGATATTTTAGTTTAAACCTCCTCTTTTAAATTATATCATCTTTATATAAGAATAAAGTCGACAATACCATGCCCATAGTGCCTACTTCAAACCATAGAGTTCCTTATTTAATCTATAAACCTTCATTTAATCATTACCAATCATAAAACCCACTAGTTGTTCAATGTAGACTTATTATTAAATAACACCATTTAAGAATACTATTTTTATATCCATATGATAAACTTTGTACCCTCTTTAAATCTCCATGATAAGAAATAAAGTGACCCTACATTGTCTTACATTACTATTACATAATTTTAATGATAAAAAACATAAAATCATTACATGAACAGGATCCAAAGGTTTAGTGTCTTGGGAAAATTATGACCATACAAAACATTTAAAAATATAATATAAACATTTATTTAATTCCTTCTTCTCTAGATTCTAATAGGTCTTCTCATTTTCCTTAGTACAAGTAATACCCTGAGAATATTCATCAAAAGGGGTGAGTTATAATCACATTAAGAGGATAGATAAGAACATGAAACAATATAACATGGGGTGAGAATAATTATCATCATGATAACAAAATCATAGGATCATAATCATGATAGGAAGCATTAAGAAAAGTCCTGAAATGTGGCAATGCATAAAAATGAAACATCATGTCTTAGTGGTCAACCACCACACATAGTTATGAAAAATGATAGCATCATGTTCACGCATATTTCAATTTTCTCATGAGATATATCACATTACCCAATTCATTGTAGTGATTTATAATTCAAAGCATAACCATCACATCATATCATTTACATTATGCCATATAATTATGGATACACCTGTCACATCATAACATTTACATTATCATGCATGCCACATAGAATGTATATCAATATTGGACATAAAATAACCCATGAAAAGAAATGGGTTTCATTTTATAAAGCATAAATTCATAAAATTTGGGCTGTCAAATGAAAGTGTCAATAACATAATAGTCATTAACCTTTATTAAATAAGAAACAATCTCAAGAAGTAAAAGGTGTGTTTTTTTAAGAAGAGTTATTTTGGAAAACATTATGTTTGTCATAAAATCAAGTAGAAAACATTTATATCCAATGAAAGGTAATATAATTGTGAATAAATGCTATTTAATGAATATTTATACTGAAAATGTGGTGAAAGAGGGAAAACCCAAAGAAAAAGAGTTGGGTTCGAGAATCCCCCTTACCTTATATCCAAACACTTTCTTCCCTTTAATATCTTGTATAATCATATTAGATTCGTTAATTAACAAATAAATAATATTTTATACATTAATTTTATTCATTATGGTTTTATTAAGTTCTTTTATGGGATTTTGGATTAGTTATAGAGTTAAATTTCATCATTCAGGAGTATTCATTTTCATGGTTTTCATGATTGCTTTGCTTGTATACAAGAATGGAAGTTCATGTAAAATATGGATAAATATAAAGAATTGTTATTATATATTATTAATATTATTATATAAGTTTGAATGATATTATAAAAAAAATTATATGGTATGAGGATGAATCATTAGATAAAATTTAATGATTATTATTTTAGGTTAATTTTGGCATTTTTCGATCACAACGAATTCGTTTTGTTTTATCATTTAGTATTACATAAATATGTCAGTTAAATAATGTAAATAGGGTTATAAAATAAAATTTAGAATATTTTTTAAACCATTTAATGGTTTTATTATCATCCTTGAAGGAATTAAAGAGAAATTAAAGTGCATCATCCACGATGTCGGTTAATTAAAACATCACAGGCAATGATTTCGTTTTTAAAATAAAAGAGAGAGGGAGGGAGGGAGGAGTTTGATGATGTATCTTACACTAACATGATAGAATTATATTATATCAAACATGATAGAGTTATGATGACATTTTGATAATATAAATTTAGGATAATAGAATAAAATAAATGAAATTAAAAAAGAAATTAAAAGAAAAAAGGAAGAGGATTTTACCTCTTAGATGCATCCTCCTTGAGAACCTCCTTAGGGAAAAGGTTTAGGTATTTTGGTGAGAACAAAAGATCCTAGACATGGGATATGGGATTGGGGAGATTTTTTGTCATAATTTGAATAAGGATCAAATCTTTAGAGGTGTGAGGAGAAGATGGTGTGAGGGGTGGTATTTATGGTGAAGGAGAGGGGTGTTTTCTCATTATTATATTCATTAGTTTATCATTTTGGATTAAAAATATGAATAATTTGATAATTATATATAAATATATTAAAATAATGAAGTATGGTTCTATATTAAGGTTCTTACATCATCATTACATCAGTAATGACTCAAAAATTCATGTATTTAGCATTTATCTAAAATTATCACATTTTACTATTCATAAAAAATTCAAGTATTTCATAAAATTTCCAAAACTTTACCCTAAATATTTTTAAAAGTGTATAATTAAAAAATGATCTCCATTTTATAAAAATAATTTTCTAAATATGAGTAATTTAATTTTTTATTAAAATCATCATTTACTTGGAAAATATAGATTTTAAAATTATAACTGATTTTATTATACTTTGAAAAAATACTTAAAGTATCATAAAATTATCTTAAAATAATAAGACATAAAAATATTAATTTATGAATAAATTTTATGAAAATAAATTTTCTTTTAAATTTTCAAATTAATCATAAAACTTTAATTAAATATTTATTACTAACAAAAATTCCAACACTTGGTTAATAATTTTTAAAATATTTACTTACTTATACTATGATATAATTATATCATATTTTCACTTATAAGATTCATAAATTTTATTTATAATTTCATGGGTGAGGATACTATTAATTTTTCTATTTTATTATTCATAAGGTTCATATTACTATTTACTATGTTTAAGTTACTATTTCATCAGTATTGGTTCTTTAACTTCTAGAAATACTTCTTATTTCATTAATTATTCATTTATAAATTTTTTATTATGGTATATAAGTTATTTTTTTGTGATTTATACTATATTAAATTACTATAAGAAGGGACAAATTCCATTGATAAAAGTTTGGGTAGTTACATTATTCCCCCTTTTGAAATTTCACCCTCAAAATTTCATTTTACATAAAAAAATGTGAGGTTACCCCTCCTTCATCACCTCCTCTAGTTTCCAAGTTGATTATTCATACTTATAGTTACTCCACAAAAATTTGACAAGGTGGTTTATCTTTTTGTGTCGAACCTTATCTCTCTAGTCCAAAATATTTACTGGTTTCTCCTCATAAGAGAGATCATCTTCTAGTTGTACCACCTCTAAGTTTAGTGCATGTGAGGGATCTGGTATATACTTCCCCATGAGTGATACATGGAACACATCATGAACTTTATCGGTATTCTATATAAGTGCAAGATGATAGGCCATAGATCCTATACAATCAAGGATATCAAAGGGTCCAATGTACCTAGGGCTTAGCTTCCCTTTCTTTCCAAACTGCATGACTCTCTTCCATGGTGATATTCAAAGGAATACTTTATCTCTAATGTTGAACTCCAAGTCCCTTATTTGGTTTCATCGTAGCTCTTTTTCTGACTCTAAGAAGCTTTGATATGTTTCTGGATGGATTGAACCTTCTCTGTTATCTCTTACACTAGATCAGGTCCAAGTATCTTTCTTTCACCAACTTCATCCCAATAGGTTTTTGTTCTACATCGCTTTCTATACAGATCTTCATATAGAGCCATCTTAATACTCAAGTGGAAGCTATTATTGTATGAGAAATCAACCAATGGGAGATTTTGATCCTATCTACCTTTTAATTCTAAAGAGAGAGATCTTAGATATGTTTGAGCATCTGAATAGTCTTTTCATATTGGCCATCAGTTTGGAGATGATAGGTCGTGTTGAAATTTAATTCAGTAATCAAAGCATGTTGAAGACTATTCCAAAATTTAGATGAGAACCTAGGGTCACAATCAGAGAAAATCTAGAGTGGAAACCCATGCAGTCTCACCAGTTCCTTCACATATATATTAGAATTTTTTTAAGTGATAGATCTTCCCAGATGGCGATAAAGTGGTCAGTCTTGGTTATTCATTCCACCACAACCAATATCACATTGTTTCCTATGTATTTCTTTGGGATGCCCATGAAAAAGTCCATTGTGACATTCTCACATTTCCATATGGTTATAGGAAATGGTTGCATCATCCCTTTGGAATTATTCCTCTCAACTTTAACTTGGTGGAAAATCAAGAACCTTGAGATATACTCTGCAATCTTCTTATTTATGGTGTCCCACCAGAAGTGTTCTCAAATATCAAGATTCATCTTGGTACTCTCATGATGGATAAAGAAAGTTGATATATGTGCATTATCCAATAACCCCTTCTTTATCCTAGCTGATTAAGGCACACAAAGCCTCATTCCAAACTAAATTGCACCATCATCATCGATATGAAACTCATGTAGGTTTCCTTTACTACATTCACTTTCTTTTGTAACTCCAGATAATCCCTTTGTTCCTCCTTAATCTTATCTTGGATAGATGATTGGGTAGTCATTTGGGAATAGTAGGATTTATTCCCCACTGTTATGATTTCAAAATACATCCTTTGTATATACATGAAGATATGGTCTTTCTAAATCTACAACATGGATAGAGTATCAGGTTTTTTTCTGCTAAGAGCATCATCTACCTTGTTTTCCTTGCAAGTATGATAGTGAATAGAGAAATCATAGTTTTTTATTATCTATAACCATCTCCTTTTATGCATATTGAACTAAATTTTTATGAATATATATATAAGATCTTGTGATTGGTATATATGTCACACTTCTCACCATAGAGGTAGTGCTACCATATTTTCAAGGAAAAAATCACAGATGCTAGCTCAAGATCATGAATTAGGTAGTTATTCTCATGGATATTCAATTTTTTTAAGGAATAGGCTATAAAATTATTATTTTTCATGAGTATACAACTCTATAATTTCTATAAAGGGTAACTGTAAATCAAAAAACATTCTACACTTTTTGGTAACGTGAGTACAGGTGTAGTGATTATCCTTCTCTTTATCTCCTTGAAAATTTCCTCACATTATTCTGTATAAACATATTTTACCCCTTTCCTTATTAACTTAGTTATCAAGCTTGAAAATTGTGATAAATTTCTCACAAAACATCGATAGTACCCTACTAATCCAAGAAAACTATGGATTTCTATGACACTAGAGGGTCTGGGCCATTCCTCAATCGCATTTTTTTAAGGGTCCACATAAATTCCCTCACTTGTGATCACATGTCCCAAGAATGTGAATTGTTGCATCCAAAATTATCACTTATTGAACTTGGCATAAAAATTTTCCTTCCTTAATGCTGCCAACACAAGCCTTATATGTTTTTCATGTTCCTCATTTCTCTTGGAGTATATGAGAATATCATCGATAAACACAACCATATTTTTTTTCTAGGTAATGTCTAGAGACTCTATTCATCAGATCCATTAATATTGCAGAAGAATTAGTAAGACATAAAGGAATTACCAGAAAATTGTAGTGCCCATACATTGTACAGAAGGTAGTCTTATAAATATCTTCCTTCTTCGCCTTTAGTTAATTATATCTAGAATGAAGATACACCTTTGAGAAGTACTGATCTCCTCAAAACTAATCGAATAAGTCATCAATCCTTGGAAGAGGATACTTTTTCTTTATATTGATCTTATTGAGTTCCCAATAATTGATACACAACTGCATTGATCCATCCTTCTTTTTAACAAAGAGCACTGGCACACTCCAAGGTGATACACTAGGGTGTATGAACCCTTTGTCCAAATTCTCTTGCAACTACTTCTTTCACTCCTCCAGTTTGACAGGAGACATCATATAGGGACACATTGAGATAGTAGTAGCTCGGGGTATGATTTATATTAATAACTCTACTTCATGATATGTAGGAATTATGGTTAAATCTTCATGAAATACATCATTGTATTCCATCGTGATGGGAATTTCTTCTAGGTTGAAACTTTCATTTAACACAACCATTTGAGTGAGGTATGTTTCATCATATAGAATCAATGCCCACACCGTTGAAGCATTTTCCAAATGAGATTCATGATCTTCCTTGCATTGTAGAGGAATATGGGATGGTTCAGAATATGAAAATATATTTCCCTTTCCTAACATTTGATGTGTGATATATATAAATTGATCCAATCCATGCCTTGTATATCATTGAATTCCACCAAGGGAAGTATCATGATATTTTCTGGAATAATCTTCCCACATACACTAATAGAAGAATATTCCAACACTTGGGTTGCAATGATTTCACCACTTGGTTTTTTATAGATATCTCTACTTCAAGGTTCTGGGACCTCGATTCAAAAATTATAGAAAAATTTCAAGATATAAAGTAATGTGTAGAACTAAAATCAAATAATAATTTTTCCATTCTTTAGTGAATAGGAAGTGTACCTTTTATAACTTAATTTTCTTGCTCCACTTCTGTAGTAGTGATGGAATATTACTTCCCTTGATTCTTTTTCTTTAGTGTTTGATGACACTGATTACCCTCATGGAATCTAGGTTTAGTGCACTGTCTTTTATAGTGACCTTGCTCCCTATAGTTATATCATTGGACCATGGGTGGTGGTCTCCTTTTCCTTCACCACATTTTCCTACGTCCTCATGTATTTTTGACATTCATGAGCTTGGTAGACTTCTCTCTCACATTTGAAGAATTTCCCCATCCCTTTGAGGAAGTTCCCATGATTCTTATTCCTATATTTTTGACATGTGGGTGGTTGAGTTTTCTTTCCACCTTTCTCATTAGATCCTCCATCTTGAAACTTCATATTTTGTTTCTTATCACCATAGCCATGGGACCATTCTCCAAACTCCATATTCACTTTGAGAGAACATCAAAAAAATTATTCATAACTCCCAGAGTCTCTAATTTTTATATCCTTTAAAAGGTGTGGTTTTAATCCACTAAATAATCTATCAATTTTTCAATCATTATTGATAACAAAACCCGAAGCTTACCTTTAAAGCCTTGTGAAATATTCTTTGTAGGTCATGATAGATTCCCCTTCCTTTTTCTTCAACTCTATGAATTTTTTATCCATATTTGTTCGAATATTTTTAGGGAAATACTTGTTAAGAAACATTATATTAAATTCTTCCATCTCCATCTCTTCAATTTTATCCTTCTTCTTGGAGTTCTTAATCAAATCCAACCATTGATCGGCCTCTCCATCTAAATGGTAAACTGCCAGAGTCACCTTCTCTATCTTAGAATAGTGAAGCATATAAAATATCTTCTCAATTGAGTTGACCATATATTATATGATTAGTGTATCATAAGATCCACTAAACATCGGTGGTCATTTCCACATAAAACAATTGATAACCAGTTGCTCCCTCTTATGTGAAGGCGGACGCTCCACATTATTAAGGTTATAGTTCATAAACTAAGATAGATGGGTAAGAATCACCATGAAATTATGAACTCCACCTCCAAAAGCATTAGGGATATTATTTGGTAAATCACTACATTGTCCCTAACATGGGTTTTTGACCTATTTTCTCCTAGTTCCCACTATTTTCTAAATTAGAAAATGTTATAAGAAAACATAAGTCAAAAATTAATGAATAAATAATTTATTCCATTGTGAAATTAAGTTCAAAGGCATATCTAGTGGGATACATACATTTATCATTTTCTAAAACAAATATTCTTGGGTGGTTAAATATACTTAGTCTCATACTAAGGGATTTCAATAAGGTTCTCTAATCCTAATTCCCAAATTAACTAAACTATGATTTGATACCAACTATAGAGACCCTGATTTTTATTACATTACTATTATATAATTTTAATGACAAACAACATAAAATAATTATATGAATAGGATCCAAAGGTTTAGTGTCTTGGGAAATTAGGACCATACATAACATTTACAAAATATAACATAAACATTTATTTAATTCCTTCTTCTCTAGATTCATAGAGGTCTCTGCATTCTCCTTAGTACAGGTAATCACCTAAGGATATAAAACAAAAGGGGTGACCTATAAGACCTATAAGAGGATAGATAAGAACATGAAACAATATAACATTGGGTGAGTATAATTATTATCATCATAACATAAGCATAGGATCATAATTATGAGAGTAATCATTAAGAAAAGGCTTGAAATGTGGGAATGCATAAAAATGAAACATCATGTCTTAGTGGTCAACTACCACACATAGTTGTAAACAAAGATAACATAATGTTCATGAATATTAAACATTTCTCATGAGATAAATCAAATTACCCAATGCATTGAAGTGATATATAATTCTGGTTTCACCCTTCACATCATATCATTTAAATTGCGCTATATAATTTTAGGCGCACTCGTCACATCGTAACAGGTACATTATCATGCATGATACATAGAACGTATATCAATCATGGAAATAAAATAACCCATGTAAAGGAATGAGTTTAATTTGATAAATCATAAATTCATAAACTTTGGGTTCTCAAATGAAATAGGGAATAACATAATAATCATCAACCTTGAGTGAAGAAGAAATAATCCTAAGAAGTAAAAGGTGTGTTTTTTGAAAGAATAGTTCTTTTGGAAAACAATTTCCATAAACTCAAGTAGAAAACATGTATATCCTATAAAAGGTAAGATAATTATAAATAGATGATATTTAAGTAATATAAATATTGAAAATGGGGTGAAATAGGGAAAACTCAAAAAAAATAGTTGGGTTTGAGAATTCCCCTCACCTTATGTCTGAACAATTTATTCCATTTGATATCCTATATAATCACATTAGATTAATTAATTAACAAATATATAACATTTTATACCTTAATTTTATTCATTATGGTTTTATTAAGTTCATTTATGGTCTTTTAGATGAGTTATAGAGTTTAATTTCATCGTTCGGGAGAATTCGTTTTCATGGTTTTCAGGATTGGTCTGCTTGTATACAAGAATAGAAGTTCATATAAAATGTGGATAAATATAAAGAATTGTTATTATATTTTATTAATGATATTTATTAATTTTTAATGATCTTATAAAGAATTTGGTTATATGGTATTAGGATGAATCATTAGATAAATGTTAATGATGATTGTTTTAGGTTAATTTTGGCGGTTTCTCGATCACAATGAATTAGTTTTGTTTTATCATTTAGTATTAAATAAATATGTTAGTTACAGAATATAAAATTTTTTTATAACATAAAATTTAGAATCTTTTTTCAACCATTTAATGGTTTTATTAACATCCTTTAAGGCATTAAATGAAAATGAAAATGCATCATCCATGATGTTGGTTAATTGACACATCATGGGCGATGATTTCATTTTTAAAATAAAAGAGAGAGAGGGAGGAGTTTAATGATGGATATTACATTTACATGATATAATTACAGTATATAAAATACACTAGAGTTATAATTCCATTTTTATAATATAATGTTAGGAGAATAGAAGAGAAGAAATGAAATTGAAAATAAATTAAAAGAAAAAGGAAGTGGATTTTACCTCTTGGATTTATCCTCCTTGAGAACCTCTTTAGGGAATAGGTTTTGGCCCTTTATGAGACCAAGAGCTCTTGGAAGTGGGATAGGGTATTTTGAAGAGTTTTGGGTATAATTTGGATAGGTCTAAAAGCTTTAGAGGTGTGAGGATAAGAGGGTGTGAGGGGTGGTATTTATAGTGGAGGAGAGAGGTGTTTTCTCATTATTATATTCATTAGTTTATTATTTTGGATCAAGACTATAAATAGTTTGAAAATTATATATGAATATATTAAAATAATGAAATATGGTTATAGATTAAGGTTATTACATCATCCTTACATCAAAAATGAATAAAAAATTCATGTAATTAGCATTAATCAAAAATTATCATATTTTACTATTCATCAAAAATTCAAGTATTTCAAAAAAATACCAAAAATTCACCCTAAATGTTTTTTGAAATATAGAATTAAAAAATGGTCTCCATTTTATGAAAATTATTTTATAAAAATGATTTATTTAGTTTCTAAATAAAATCATCAATTCTTTGGAAAATATAGATTTTAAAATTATAACTGATTTTATAACACTTTAAAAAATTACTTAAGGTCTCATAAAATTATATTAAAGTCATAAGATATAAAAAATATTAATTTCTGAAAACATTTTAGGAAAATAAATTTTATTTTATACTATTAAATTAATCATAAAATTGTAATTAAATATTTATGACTTACAAAAATTCCAACACTTAATTAATAATTTTTAAAATATTTACTTACTTATACTATGATATAATTATATAATATTTTCACTTATAAGATTCCTAGATTTTATTTATACTTTTATGGTTGAGGCTACTATTCATTTGTATAGTTTACTATTCATAAGTGTCATATTACTATTCATATGTTCATGTTACTATTTCACCAGTATTGGTTCCTTAACTTCTAGAAATACTTCTTATTTCATTAATTATTAATTTATAAAGTTTTTATTATGGTATATAAGTGACTTTTTTTGTGATTTATGCTATATGAAATTACTATAAGAAGGGATAAATTCATTGATAAAAGTTTGGGTCGTTACAAGAAGGATCTCGGTCGAATCTAGTCTAGCCACTAGAGAAAATGTTTATTCAACTTCAATACTTCCAATCTGTGCATAGCCTTTACACACCAAGCACACCTTATTTTTTATCACATTATCATGCTCATCTAAATTTTTTTTAAAGATCCAATGTTTTCCAATCACATTGTGATTTTTGGGTCTCTCAACAAGATCCCATGTCTGGTTCTTGTCAATCTGATCCAATTATTTATTCATGGTCTTAACCCATGATTCATCCTTTGCTACTTATTCAAATGAGGCTGGCTCTAAAATTGATAGGAAGTATGAATGTGCTTCATTCCTCATTCTCCTTGTCTATTTGGGTGTTTTCCAATCCCCAATGATGTTGGATTGATCAATTTCTACTATTTTATTTTTCTTGTGAGTTTATGGTGATTTTTATTCATCCATGGTTTCCTCTTCTCATTCTTCTTATAAATAATCATCATTTGGTGATCCCTAAATTTTTTTCAAGCCTACCATTATTTCTACATTTGAATTTTCTCCTTTTCAATTTTCTTCTTCATCTTCTATCATATTAGCATATGAGCTCATTGAGGTGTTTTTGGTTTTATCTTCAATGATATTAAAATCACTTCTTTCCAAAATTCTTCTAAGATGATTATTGTAACATTTTCAGGCTTTAATATATATTGAATATCCATGGAATATTCCCTCATTTACAGCATCACTGTACTTTCCTTAATTTCCTTCTTTGTTTTATATGAAACATTTACTTCCAAAAATACTTTAAAGAGGGCTTCCTTCCATACCATAATTCATATGGTGTCTTGGTTTCTCCTATAAAAATCCATGTTTGATTTTGAGTGTACACTACTACTTGAACAGCCACTTTCCAGTAATGATGAAAAATACGACTCTCAATCAGTATAGTTCTAGACATATTGTTCACCTATCGATTTCAGTATTCAAAAGCTCTATTTTGTTGTGGGGTTATCACTATAGCCATATTATTCTTTATTCCATATTATTTTAAGTAATTTTAAAACTAAATGGATGTTTATTCTCCTCTATTGCCATATTGTAGAATCTTGATTGTGTGGTCAGTTTAATTCTCACCAATTCAATGATAATTCTTCTTGAAATCAAGCACTTGTTATTTCATTCACATAATCATTACACATGACATTCTACTATAATAATAAATAAAAGTAATGAAGTACCTTTATCCATATGTTCCATCCACATTTATTGGACTATATATGTTTGTGTGGATGAGATCAAGTAGATTTCATGCTCTTTTATTCTTCAACTGATATAAACTCTCAATCATCTTTCCTCACATGAAATAATCACATGTATTTTCTTGTTCATGATTCATATTGGGAATATCGATGGCTATCTTTAGATTAGATATCATTTAAATGATTTTTTGATTAATGTGATCCAACCTCTGATGTCAGAAGTTACTTTCTTCTTAAAATGTTAAGAAACAAATGTTCTCTTTACTGTTAACATGGTATAAATTTTCATCTATTCTACATCCTCTCATGAGATAATTAACTATATTTCCTTTGATAGTGCACCCCTTTTGATTAAATTTCACTATCAATCCTGATTCATAGATTTTACTAACACTTAAGAGATTGTGATGAAAACCTTCCACATAGAGAACTTTAGTTTTCCTAAGATTTTCATTTGATAGCTCTGTACTACCACTACATTCGATCTTTAAAGAACCATCATTGTTGAACCTCACTATTCCATAAACTCTTTTCTTAACATTATTTAACAAATATGAATTTCCAATCATATGGGATGAGAATATTCTATCAAGAATCTAAGTGATACTATTCTTTGAGGCTTTTATTTCTTCAAGGTTGTATTTCTCAATTTTCTTCTTTTCCTTTAATGAGATAATTGATTGAGTGGGGGATAAATATGTCATTTCCAATATATTTTACATATTAATGGGTTCATCATATTCATATTGTTATTCCAGATGAGAATATCTATTTGAGAGAGTAACTCTACCTGGTTGGTGGGTATTGATTTTTCCCTGAGTTCTGTAAGTAATGTTCTCACCTTACCTCTATCTATAATGAATAGATTTATGACCATAGTTAAAATAGTGAAAAAAATATTTATAAAAACTATTTCTTATATATGATGAAGGATGTGTTCTCATTCTCTTTTGTTGAATTTAAATAACTTTCCCATTTATATAGCTCCTTGCCTCTTAATAGTATGGCATGGTTTGGCCTAGAAAGGTACAGAATTGGAATTTCATAAGAGGAAATGTCTTCTCACTTTCATTCCAACTAAGGTCCCATTCTTTACTAAATTTATTTTATTGAAGATCATATCTGGATACTTGAGGATAATTTTCAGATCTCTCTTTTTTTAATTTTAGGCTTTATTTATTAGGAAATCAGATGCCTTTGTGATATGTCCAACTTTTTTCTTCCCTTTATTTTGACTCATCTCATTACCAGCCTTTGATGTTTCATTATCACAGCCAATTCCAATTTTTCCCATACATTTGTATCTTTGATCATTCATGTACTTCACTACTCCATCATAACCACATTTATCTCTTTCTAACATCTTTGCATCAGAGAATCTTCCAAACTATAATTTCTTCTTTATTCCCCTTGATTTTGATTTAGTTTATAGTTTAATATTTATGGTAACAACTTATTCTTCAAGTCCCTCAACTATCTTTGCCTTCTCCTCTAGTTAATATGTAAGGTCATTGATGACTTTTTCCTTCTCTTTAATCCTAAGATTAAATTCCACAACTTCTTCTGAGTTTTTTAGAGATTTTAAATGTTCTTCTATCACTACTTCCAATCAATCAATTTATGATTCAAACTGATCAACATACTATGATAAAACAACTAAAATGTATCTCATCTTTTTGTTTCATTTTATTTTAATTTAAATCTTATCAATTACACTCTCAAGTTCCACCTTGAGATAAACAACACCAATCAAGTGATTATCTTTATCTTTTGAAGGTTCTGCCTTTTCAACTGTATCCAACATGGATACTTGGGTTTATATTTAAACTTTGTTTCTTCATCCTCCAATAATTCATTATTATTTTGTTCTTATTTATAGAAAAAAACTATTTCTATTTAATTTATTTCCTAATTTAAAGTCTCGCTTTTGGGGGAAACTTTTTTAAGTATTATGTGTGATTCATGCTTCACATTATTCATCATCAAAATTCCTTGAGCATCAAGAGAAAATGGTCCCAACTCCATTGAAAACATTTTAGAGTAATTTTTCCTTAAAATATCCATTTTCCTCTCTTGAATTTCTTGGAAAAAAAGAAATAAGTTTATCTTACTAATTATCTTCATCAACACTATCTATAGAAACCTCAAGTTTATCCATGGCTTTGAAATCCATTTCCTTGCTTACTCAAGTTGTTCCATCTTCTAGTTTGACTATCATTTTATAATCCTCCATACTACATAGAATATCATCAAGAGAAATTTTATATAAATCCCTTTACTTAAGGGATGAAACTTTTAGATTTTATAGTGGTGGAAGACTTATCAATATTTTCTTCAAAATGTAAATATCTTCAATTTCTTCACCAAGTCCCTGAATTTATCCAAAAACTTCAGTAATTCACTTAAAATGTATCTTCGTTTTTATTAGGATGCATTTGCAGACCATCAAACCTATTGTACAGAACTTGGAGTTTGGAATCCTTCACTTTATTATCACCTTTGTATATATTTTCCAGTTTTTCCCATATAGACTTGGGTGAAGTGAAAATCATCACCTTTAAATAAATTTGATTAGATAAAGATAAAATAAGAGAATTTTGTTCTTTGGAATCTACATCAATCATTTTTCTATATGTTTCAGTCATAGAAAGACCTATTAGATCAGTGACCTGAATCACAAGTGCAGCGGAAAAAATAACATCCATCCTAAGAGATCTCAGATGATATCTCATCATATTCTTCCAAATCTATAATTTTCTTCCATTAAAGAGGAGTAATCCCCTGATATTCACTGAATTATCCATGAAAAAATAGAGGATGGATTTAATTCCAATAACCTACCTTTGATACCACTTGTAGGACCCCAAAACACCCTAAGAGGGGAGAGGTGAATTAGGGTGTCAACTTTTTCTGTTAAAGTGACAGATTTCATTCCCATATTAGTAGGAACTTGTTAAACCTATCTGATGGAATTTTGTAGTAATCAAACATTCACATGAAGAGATACAACACACCAGTTTTACTTGGTTCACCACTAAAGGTTAGTCCAACAAGCATATGCTGATAGTGTGTTGGTTCTACCTAAATCCACTAATATTCACTAGTTGTGGAGTAAAGAAGTTCAAACACAATGACTTTGTACTAGGAACACGACCCTTATAATATTTTGGGTATCACACACTACCTCCCTTAGGACACTTATTTTCACTCCCTCTAGCTCACTACTTTGGGTAAAGTATTACTCAGTTTAATGACTTGAAGGTTGCATCAGTAGATTTTCATTTAAGTCTTTATTACTAACTAGTACAAGACTCTTCTTGAATCGTAGTACTGAGTTGATTCACTTGAAATTATTTTTCACTTAAATAATATGTTCAAAACTGTTGTTCATGAATCTTCTTCATGAATTTCCTTTGCAAAGCTTACAACCTTCATGAAGAAAACTCCCTTTTTGGAACACTAAGTCATCATAGAATAACTAGTCATCATGAAACTTCTTTTTCTAAGATACCTAAGCATTTTTCAAGACTATGAAAATATTTTTACAATAATTGGGATCATAATGAATACCTGATTTCGGAAGCTCTCAAAATTTTCAAATTCAAATAAATTCATCCATTTATCTAATTATTTTTTTATGAAATTATGTGGGGGTATATACTTATTTATCAGCACAACCTTTCATGAATATCCCAATCTATCAATGTATTTTTCATGAAACTCCAAAATAATGTATGCTAAGCTCTTCTATTTGTGAAGCTCTAGTGAAATTTATCATGCTCATGAAGCTTCTTGTATTCATGAATAATCATCATCAACCCATCACACACTCACAATTCTTGTCATAGTCTCGAAGAACATTGTCTTCCCATCACACATTCGTGAACCTCCATAACTTCACAAATCTCAAACTTTTGAAAAAACCATTCTTCATGAAACCCATTCATCACGAAAATTATGTTTTATTGAATCATGTTTTTTCTATATAAATTTTAAATATTTATAATAATATTTCTTAATAAAGGTGCTGAGTCAGTGTGGGATTTTGGGGCCTAGAGAGCCTCGGTGTGGTGATTTTAAAAATATTAAATATATTTCGTATTGTGCATGCAGTTTCCCATGAAATGTGAAATAAATCTTAATAGGAGTATCATATCATATTTATGATACCATAATTGATTTTAAAACATTCTATTTACCCTAGTCATGATATAAAGTTGTTTTTACTAGGAGTTTTTGTTGGAGGCGAGTTGGCAGGGTGTTATGTAGTAGATTAATCAATTAAATGAAAATTTAATTAAAAATATAACCTAAACCTCACCCTCCCATAATGTTGTGTACAGAAACCAAAATATTATTCACTACTCTCCCCCATTGGTGAAGATGAAAACGAGGTTGAATCAACGCAAGGAGGTGCTTCTGATCTCAATTTTTGACCCTGATCACCAAGAGATTGAGGAGTAGCACAATCCAGGATTCATTCTACACATGAATCTATAGGATTTCACCCTCTTGGTAGTAGGTTTTTATTTTTCGTCTCGATACCATTTTTTTCATTGTCTTCATGTTTTAGAGCCTTATTATGAATGCTAGAGATCCCTCCTAGGTTGATCTACATGTTTCAGGGTAAACTAGGGTGAATCGGGTGTTTTCAAAGGTAATTCCTGAATGGAATTATGGTCTACATGGCATGTAGTCTATTGAGACATTCCATGTAGAAATTTATATTTGGGAAAGAATAATTTTAGGGTTTACACATTGTGTACCGGAGTTACACGTCGTGTAGTGACCCCATGTCATGTGGCCATGGGACATGGCTTGGGATAGCCATGTAAAAGTACATGTACATGTAGTAGTACACTATAAAATTACACAGACATGGGATTATGGACATAGGAATGGAAAATTTACACATCCAAGTGTTTTTTTAGCATGAACACTCCATGTGGTATGGGATATATGGTGTGTGAGGGACACGATTGGCCAGTCATGTGGAAGAGGAACACAGCCATGGGCCAGGTAAAGTGGTACATGCCGTATATTTGATATACACACTGTGTTCTCCTAAATGGGTTGGAAAATGTGTATACAAGATACACAACCAAGTTCTCAGGCAGGTCCATACACTGTGTAGATCCCAACACACATTGTGTACTCCTTGGGATATTCTTGATATATTCCACCTTCTGTATCTCTTTCTATAGAACTTGGATTCAGTATTTTGAGCAGCCTGACCTAATAAGTTTTATACATAGAACATGATGGTGGCCTCCATTTTTTCCTATGAGATATGATGTGTCATGTTTTGAGCATGACTCTTGTGTAGTGGTTCTTAACATTAGTCAGTGATTGGGGTGTATCAATGGATTGACATCGAGGTCGGTACCCTTCCCTTTAAATTTAGGATGTGGGTCCTATAGACTCTTTGGGATGGTAGATTAGTTTGGTTTGTAAATAGAGACATCAGGACTGGTACTCCCCTATGGTATCTAGGTTCAGGTTTCTCTTACCTCTCTGTTTTGGTAGAGATAGGACTCCCCATGTCATGGGCGCAGGTTCATTTACCTTTGGGTAGTTCTTTTGGAGATGCTAAACTCTTATGGTATCAGGTAATGGGTTTCCCTTACCTATATATTTTGGTAGAGATGGACACCCTGTGTTGTGGGAATGGGTTCTTTTACCTTTTGGTAGTTCTTTTGGAGTTTTTACTCCCCTATCATGTTAGGGTGTGGGTCCTTCAGATGTGACATATAGATAGAGTGGATAATCACCTATCATGTTAGGGTGTGGATCCTTTATCCCTAGATTTGGAACTCCCATGTTGTTCTAGGGAATGGTTCCTCTATACGTGTTAACTTGAAAGAGTTGTTACTCCCCTGTTGTGTTAGGGAGAGGGTCCTCTAGCCTAGGGTCGGTACTCCCCTATCATACCAGGGTGTAGGTCCTCTAGCCACTTTTTGGTACTCCCCTATCATACTAGGGTGTGTGTCCTCACCTATAGAGTTTTACTCCTCGGTATACGAGTAGAAGTGGTGTGTGGGTCCTCCATTTGGGTTTTTTCTCCCTATTTTGTTGATTAATTTTATAAGGACCAGGATCCTCCACTAGTTACATGTGAAACATGTTTATGAGTTAGTGGTCCCTAGATGGATTAAGGTGAGTCCCACTACATAACGGAGAGACAGAGGTTTCTTAGGTTAGTTACGAGCTATTACTTCCTTGACTATAGGGAATTGGTGAGGCACGGGTCCCTCTTTTATCTCTCTCTTTAAAGAGGATGCACGTGGTGCATATTCTAGAGCAGTTCTCCCTCAAAGGTGTGTAGTAGTGAGGGGTGGGCCTCTCCACTTGGGTTCTTATATCCATGCGTAGGGAACACGTTAGTGATTGAAGGTCCTCTAGTTCTGGGCACTAAATCTGGACCTAGTAAGTTTTTCCTTATGGATTGTATCTCTCGAAAGGGTTCCATTTGGGATGGCTGAGCTCATGGAGTGTTTTCACATATTTTTTGTTTTACCGTTAGATCCTCGAGAAGAATTATTTCTCTGTATATTATGTCAGAAACTCATGAGACTTGGAGTCTGAGATGAATATATTTGGGTGATTCTAGGAGCCCTTGTGGTGTTGTCACATTTCTAGTTTGACACCCCTTATAAACAGAGATGACTAGTCATGTATAGCTAAGGATGGTTTGATACGGAGTTTCTCTATCGATTGGGTTAACTTTGGATAGTTCGAGTGGAATATTTTCCTTTATTTTCTCCCTTTTCTTTTGGGTTTTTCGGTTCCTACTGAGCATTCCTACACTCACCCTTGTATGGTCTTTGCCTGCAAGTGTTGTGTACTGTGCAAACCATAGGACTTTCAACTGAGTCTAGTGACACAGCCCCACAATGAGAGGACACTCACTTGGGTGGAGTTTGAGTGAATCTTCAGGAAAGAGTTTTACCCAACCACTTTGAGTTCAGTGCATATACAAGAGTTTCTTCAGCTTCGGTAGGGTAGTGTGATTGTGGAGGAGTACTCAGCAAGGTTCACAAACCTATCGTGTTACTCCATGGATATGGTATGAGACTCATTGTTCAGAGCTTATACATTTGAATAGGGCCTCTTTATATATTTCATATAAGGTGTGGTCTCCTTCTACCTTCCCTCTTATGCGGGGGAACTGGAGTGATCTCTGGTAGTAGATAGCTTCCTGACTGAGGGACAGGTGGATGTGGCATGCAGTTATGATCAGGAGGTTGAGGCATCTGCAGTAGCTGGAAAATGAAAAATGACAAGATTATGGTATAGGAGGCATACCCATAACTAGACTTAGGCATGTAGTCCTATAGAGTAGGAGATGCGTCGGTGATCATCCCATCCATAGGAAAGGTGTTGTTACACTTTCGATTGTTGGGGACATATTTCTAGAGATTTTCCTACCGAACCTGCTGCTGAGAAAGAGATAGTTGATGGGCCACCTTGTCAAAGGAAGAATTTGGATTAGGGAGTTCTACAAGATTGAATATTTAGAATAGGAACTAAGAGAATAGTAGTTGGTGGCATGCAGTTTGAGGTGTTTCCACCACCACCCCCAGGTGGTCTACACCAGGCTCAGGGAGCTGGATGACATTGGCGAGGAATGTTGTAGGTCGTAGAGGCCTTTGACCTAGAATATCCAAGGATGAATATAGGTATGCTCTATATCCTCTATAATTTATTTAGTAGTAATTTCTAGACACTATTTTGATGTACTCTTTTCTTTATACTTCTTTCTCTTGGTTTAAATAAGGGTGACACAGGGCATCGGTGTAACCTTGTGTTTGTGCTATCTGATGTAGCTTCAAATAAATAAGTAATATAGGTCCTTTCCCCCACAAAGACTCAATTTTTTAACATGAATAAAACCGTTTAGGTGAGTTAGTGCCTCCCAAAGTGGATAGTATCGAGGTGTGGTGGATGATCTCGTCAAACTTATGTGTTCGGGGCTTGGTGACGTGTTGGTGGTTGTGACAGAGGGCCTGGTAAGATCCAATGTGAGTGTTTAGGAAACCCTTTGTTGTTTTTTAGTAACCTCATGTGCTTGGAATCATATTTCTATATGAGATGATCGAGGAGAGACATGGAGAAGTTTGGCATATCTTTGGACTCATGAGGAAGATGGACACTTTCCCCAACGAGACGTATTTTTATGATGCGACTAAGAATCCTGTGGTAAATTCAGTGCCACCCAAACCATACAGTGTCGAGGTTTGGTGGATGATTTCCTTATACTAGTGTTTTTATTGGAAGGTTTTTCAATGGATTATTGGATTAAGTTATGGCCTTTCCAGTGGATTTTTTCTTCTTGACCCTTTTTTCTTGGCTGCCCTGGTGGAGGGAGAGCCTTTCTTAGAGCCATTTCATAGAGGCAGAGTTAGATTCTATGATTCTTCTATAGTATGGATTGGTTTCCTACCTTACATACTTAGTTGGGATTCCACTATTGGTTGTGAAAGTGTTTCTATTTTGGTGAGCTGTGTTACATATGGAGGTTCACATATGAAGGGCCTAGTAAGACCAGGTATTTACACTTGGGAAGCCCTGTTCTATTTGTTAATACCCTCACATACTCGTCTTCAACATTGCAACATGATTCTTGAGGAGGTAGAGTTACATTTCTTCTATGGGTGGATGTAAACTTTGGGGTTATGTTGTTATTTGTGTTAGGTTAGCAAGGTGGTGTACCGCTAGGCCCTATGACTGTAGATAGATTGTGGTGCTTGGTACTTTTCCACCTATCATAACTAAGGAGAAATGTGTTGTTTTTTTGCACTATGTTTACCTTCTTGGAGATAGAGGTGATTTTTGTTTGTCCTTGGTGGTTCCCCCAAGTGCGTGCTTGGAAGAAGTACAAGAACCCCTAGTGAGATCGGTAGCGTGGAAGTTCTAATGGAGATCTTAGTTTCTTTCCTTATACATAGGATTTTACTTTTCAAGGAAAAAAATAATTAAGGAGGGAAAAATTTAGTGAATATGGTTTGACCTATAAGACTTTGGAATATTTCTAAGAATATTTTTGAAGCGAGGAACTAAGTCTACATGGGATTCTGGGGCTAAATATCCTCAACGTAGTGATTTTAAAAATATTAAATATATTTTTTCATTCATGCATAGTTCTTCTTGAAATGTGAAATAACACTTGAGTGGAGTCTCATATCATAATTCTGATACTGTAGTTGATTTCAGAATGTCGTGTTTACCCTAAGAAAGATAAAAAGTTGTCTACTCCATGAGTTTTGGTTGGAGGTGAGTTGGCAGGGTGTTATGTGGTGGATTAATTAATTAAATGAAAATTTAATTAAAAAACTAACCTAAACCTCACCCTCCCCTCAAATTGTGTTAAAAAAAATTAGATTCTCTCCTCTCCTCTCCCCCTTTGGAGATAATGAAAAAGTGTCTGAATTAACACAATGAGGTGTTTTCGATCTCAGTTTCTCATGCTGGTTGTCATTAGATCGGGGAATAGCATGATATGGGTGTTGTTCTACACCTAAATCTTTTGAATTTCTCCCTTATGGTAGGTGGTTTTTAATTTTTTATTGATCCAATTTTTTCATTTTATTAAGGTTTTATATCCCTATTATAAATGCTAAAGATCCCTCCTAGGTTGATATGTAGGTTTTGGGGTAAACCAGGGTTAATTGAGTATTTTAGAAAGTAATTACCTATTGGAATTACCTTATACATGGTGTGTAGTCTAGTGATACATTCCATGTAGACCTTACTATTTTTGGAATAAGACTTTTGGGCTATACATGTCGTATACTAGAGTTACACGTTGTGTAGAGACCCCCTGTCATGGGACCATGGTACATGGCTTGGGATAGCCGTGTAAAAGTACATAGTCATGTAACAGTACATGGATAAAGTAAATAGATATGGGGTGTCGAACATGGTAATGTAAATACCACATGGCCAAGTGGCCATTTATCCTAAACACGCTATATAGTATTAGATACATGACATCTGAGGTATAAGTTTGGCCAACCATATGGAAGAGGAACACAGCCAGGGGCCATGTGAAGCGGGACACACCATGTACTGGTTGTAAATTCTATGTACCCCTACATGGGTTGGAAAACCATTTATATAGGATACACATCCAGGTGATTGTGTGGGTTCATAGGCCTTGTAAATCCTAGCGCATGTTGTGTACTCCTTGAGATCTTCTTGAGATCTCCTGCCTTCTTTATCTCCTTCAATGGAACTCAGATTCAGGCTTTTTAGTAGCCTATCCTAAGTAGTTTTCCACTTATAACATGATGGTCGACTCCATTTTGTATTGTGATGTATTATGTGGCATGTTTTGAGTAAAATGCTTGTGTAGTGGTGCTTAACCATGGGTAGTGATTGGGGTGTATCACTAGGTTAACATCGGGGTCGGTACCCATTCCTTTTTCATTAGGATGTGGGTCCCCTGGACTCTTTGGGCCTATAGATTAGTGTGGTTTGTAAAGAGATATGATGGTACTGGTACTCCCCTATGATGCTAGGGTTTTGGTTTCCCTTGCCTCTCTATTTTAGTAGAGAAGGGATTTCCCACATCATGGGCGTGGGTTATTTTATCTTTGGGTAGTTATTTTGGATTTGGTACTCCATTATGGTATTAGGTCACAGGTTTCTATTACCTTTCTATTTTGGTAGATACAGGACTCCCCATGTCATGGGTGTGGATTTTATTACATTTGGGTAGTTCTTTTGGAGTTGGTACTCCTATACTATATCAGGTTCTGGGTCTGTAAAGACCCGTAAATTTCAAGGAAATTTTTTTCTTAAATACTTTGGAATTTTACGAGTCTGCGGCTTCTGACGGCACTTGATTCTGAGGCTCGGTGTGCCCAGAATCAATTTCCGAAGTTCATCTCGGGTTCGTTCAGTAAACGAATGAGTGGGTTTTTCTATCTTTTGAACCGGTGCTCGGAATTAAAATCTGAGGGCACTGATGAACTCGCAATACCAGTAATTGCTTAAGGGAACCTTTACCGTAGTCGCGTTTGCACGGGGGGAGAAGTTATTTTTTGGGGTTTAATTAAAGAAGTAAATAAAATTGTAGTATGATTATATTTCATATCTAAGGAGGTTAATTCCTCCCATGGGAAGTTGTCGGTGGGGCCCACACCCACCCAACTTCCTATGTGTGGATAATTGAAAGGTGGGGCCCACATGAGCCCCAACCTTCCACCTTCCCCTAAACACATTAACCCTATTTAAACTCCCCCATTAAACTCCCATGTTAATGTTGACAACTCTCCCATTTATGAGACCTCTCACCTCCTCCTCTCTCCCTCTTAAATTCTTGCCAACATGCCCTAATTAATGAGATGAGTCACTTAATTTAATTAATTAAGTGGTTTGATTTAGAATTATTAAAATCTTTGTGATGTGAATAAAAATAATATCATGAGATATTATTTTGAGGGGGAGCTTTTGGTGTGTGGAGAAAACTTTGGTGAAGTTCTTGAATTATTTTGAGAGAACTCTTGTGTGAAGAAGAAGAGAACTTCCCTCTAACGAAGAACGATGCCTATTCAATGAAGAACAGTGCTTCCACAAATAACGAAGACACACACCGACGTCATCTACGAAACCTCACCCCGTGATGTCGTCTTCTACGACACCCGACGTACGACTTCAATTATTGAGGTAGGGGGGTTGATTAATTTATTTAAATAAGTTACTCCTTCGATATTGTTTTATTCCAGTGACCATCTTGGTCGATTGTTACTGTCTTACGCAGAGGGCGCGGGCCGAACAAACACGGCCTGATGACCCTCTGTCATTCCCTACCTTGTTTGGAATCGGGAAGCGGTGACAAACAAAGGCGGCAACCGAGCGACGAATGCACATGGAGGAACTGTGGCCCCCAACCACGGGTCGCTCGACCAAAAAAGGAGTCCGGGCCGAAGGAAGGAACCGTGGCTCCCCACGACGCTGCTCTACGGAAATCGCGACCCACATAGGGTGGGCCACTTCGGCGGAAGAACAGGCCGCCCCATCGACAGGTCGGGCAGAGCCGGACCGCGGCGCCAGGAGGGCGTCACGCTGAAGAAAACGTGGCCCATCGTGCGGGACGCCTGCACCAGAAGGCCGGCCGTCCTAGCCAGCCGGTTTGGAAATGGCGGCGCCGCTTGGCACCACCGGTTCAGAAAGCCAGCCCCCCCCCCTCCCCCTCAGAACTGCTCGTCCAGCCGGCCGAGCCATCCGGGCCGCGCCACTTCAGGCCGGGTTGCGCCCCTTTGGGCTAGGCCGCACCCCTTCAGGCCGAGTTGTGTTTTCCTTCAGACCGGTCCAACACCTATGTCGGTTCGGACCCGTCAAACTGGGTTAACCGAACTATCGGCCCACTGGGCTAAACGGGTTAGGCCCGTTATTCACTTAAACCTAAGTAACTTAAAAACCGCGCATCTGATCGACGCGTCGTCTGCGGCACTGGGATCCTTTCAACGAGGCGGTACTTTTGAGATAATATAAGTGATTTTTGGACAACTTTGGTAAATGGTCGGGTTTGGAATGAGAATATTTCCAACCGGGCCCCTGGAATGAAAATGGCCAATATCTCTCAGACTGGGTGTCCGTTTGACGCACCGTCTATCGCGTTGAGTTCCTTTTGATGAGATGGAACTTTGGGATACATCAACTCTGGACTTCGTGATAGTTTATCTATCACCCCCTTTTTACTCGTGGAGCGGACCCTCCCGCAATTGAGTGCGCTGTGTGCGGTAACCCTAGAGCTAGCTGTGACTGTGACGACGATGACGACTCTACTTGGATCCTACGTGGGTTCAGCAGCGATGGTTATTGTACTTGGATCCTACGTGGGTTTGGTAGCGATGACTTCTATACTTGGATCCTATGTGGGTTTGGTAGAGGAGATGATTCAGAGGCTACATTTAATCATCTCCACCTCTCTTCGTAAGAAGTATACCTGTGTGAGCTAAGTCTTGACTTTCAATCATTATCATTGGTTTGATTGACTTCGTTCCTGTGTGGACTGGATTGTGCTTGGGCTCGGAAGTTGGAGCCATACTGGAATCGATGACTTAGGTATATGTATGGGCATATACCTAAGAAGGGTTGGTTGATTCTTCGTGTTGTTCCTTTCCTTTGTGTTTTATCCTTCGTGGATTCTGGGAGACCTTTGGGGGTCTCAGGGTCCCTACTGAGTATCGTATACTCACCCCTGCACGGGCATTGCCCACACTATGTTGTGTTGGTTGCAGACGACGGACAGCACTGATCGTGGTTGAGGCTTGTGGAACTGGATGGTATCCGGAGGTGGACCACCTAGCAGGATGTACACGGAGTGGACGGACAGACCCGATGTACCGATGAGACTATCTGTACCCACCCTTCAGGTGGGATTCCCAGAGGACAACTCGGTGGTTGTTGTTTGACTTTTCAGCTATTGTAGATTCTTTCTCAGTTGTATTGTACTTTCAGTTGGGTTTGTATACCGGCCCATTTACTTTCCAGCACTTACTTTTGTACTCAGTTTACTTTATGTTTACTCCAGTTTGCGTACTCTATTGTGTTTGTTTACTTATATAAAGGCAATGCCTTCCCTTTTATCAGGAATTATGCCTTTGGTGCTAGTTGATATCCCCTGACCTATGGAAGGTGGGCTTGGGGTAGTCACGACATGGGCCCTGAGGATGGGTCGTGACAAATTGGTATCAGAGGAGTCGGTTCTACCGCATAACTTAGGACTCTGATAATTACTTCTTTGTGAAGTAATAGTATTAAGAGTATTGAGTGTGGTTATCAGTCCAGGGAGTCCATTTTTGGTGTGGCGGCCGACGTATCCATACACCAGGACCCTGAATTCTTATTTTCAACTCAGTGCATGAAAACATTGATTGCATGTGTGTTTCAAAAGTTTTCTTTGTGATTACTTTGTGTCATCTCACTAGGTATACTGTACTAATTGTGGCACACCTATTTCTTCTCAGGATGGCCCCACAAAGGTATCCATCTAGGGTTCCTAGTTACGTGCGGGATGGCAGCCCACCGAGCGACGAGGCCTCGGTGTAGGGCCCCATTACAACGGAGGCACCAGCGGTACCACTACCCACTGGGCCACCGATACAACCAGCCCTAGCAGCGGAGAGTGCACGACGCCTAAGTGTGTTGCATGAGTTTCAAAGAAAGTGGCTGCCCAGGTTCCATGGAGAGACGGATCCTCAGGCAGTAGAGGATTGGATGGAGGCTATCGTCAGAGTCTTCAGATTGGTAGGGACACCAACTGACCTTATGGTGATCCTTTCCGTGAGTCTCCTACACGCAGTAGCTGGTAAATGGTGGATCCTAATGCTCCAGTTTCACGACGAGGCATCATTACTTTGGATGGACTTCTAGAGCCTCTTCCGCTTGGAGTTTGTTTCAGCCACCCTCCATGTGGTGTGCATCCAGGAGTTACTACAGCTGCGGCAGGGAAGCATGACAGTATCCCAGTACTCGGTGAGATTTACCAACCTCTCGTGCTACTCCACGGACATGGTATAGGATCCATTCTTCCGGGCCCAGACCTTCGAGCAGGGACTAAGGCATGAGATTAGGGCTTTGGTGATCTCCCTCAGCATTCTGACGTAGTCAAAAGTACTGGATTGATCCATTCTTGTGGAGAGCTTTCTTACTGAGCCTACGCCAGCAATGAGGCCTACCGCATGGCGACACGTAGCGGAGTCTTCTGTAGCCGGCAGTAGACAGATGTCACAGAGGTCCAAGCAGACCCGTCCATTAGGTGGGTGACCACAGGATATTGGTTCAGATGTTCAGGGCACACGCAGTAGATCTAGTCATACAAGAGGTAGGCAGTTCTATGCATGCGGTGGGTAGGGTCACATGGATCGTGACTACCCAACCCGCCATGAAAAGGAGCAGCAGACAGTAGAGGGACCTCTCAGGCAGAGGTAGAGGTTCGACCATGGCAGTCTGCAGGGAGCATGCAGACAAGGCAGAGGAGCTGGCCGAGTAGTGGGTGGTGGACGACGCTTCGAGGCTCTACCACCACCACCACCAGGAGGGCCACCCCGACTACAGGGAGCTGGCAGACAGGGGCAGGCTCAGCTCTAGGCAGTCGAGGCTTATAACCACGGCGCACCTGAGATGATTCGAGGTACTATCTGTGTCTACTCCACCCTTGAATAAGTTCTTATAGACACAAGATCGGGTCATTCTTTTATTGCTGCTACCCTTGTTCGGAGCTCAGATATTCTGACGGATCCATTGGCTCGATCCTTACAACTAGAGATTCCTACAGGAGCAGACTCGACGATTTCACACTGGTTCCGACAGTGTGAGCTTACTCTAGGAGGTGAGAGCTTCGGATGGGATCTTCTTGTAGTGAATTTGAGGCCTTACGACGTCATCTTGGGAATGGATTGGTTATCTACAGTCCATTCTCAGATTGACTGTATTAGGCGCAAAGTGCGGTGTGTCCCCACAGATAGGAGCAGGTTCACCTTCACCAGCTAGAAGGGAGTCTTTGCAGCATAGGATAGACTTACGCAGAGGAGAGGGCAACCGATCACCCATCAGTTGGCTAGTGTCATCCTAGGAGCAGTTGATGTGCGGAGTCCGAGTTTTTCTGTTGTGGTGGATCAGTATGCATATTTTTTTCCTGACGACGTTCCAGGACTACCTCCTCGTAGATAGGTATACTTCTACATTGACATGTATCCTGGGATAGCATTGATATCTAATCCAACATATCGGATGGATCCCGTTGAGCTTCGTGATCTACGGGTACAGCTGGAGGATTTACAGGGAATGGGATCCATCCGACCCAGTGTTTCACCCTGGGCTTCTCTGATTTTATTCGCCAAGAAGGCGGATAGGAGCTTACGACTATGTATCGACTACCGTCACCTGAATCAGGAGACCGTGAAGAACAAGTATCCACTTCGGAGGATTGAAGACCTCTTTGATCAGCTCAAGGGAGCATGATGGTTCTCTAAGATAGACCTCAGGTCAGGTTATCATCATCTCAGAGTTCGAGACAAGGATGTTTAGAAGACGGACTTCAAGTGTCGGTATGGCCACTATGAGTTCTTGGTTATGCCCTTCGGAATAACCAATGCACTAGCAGTATTCATGAGTCTCATGAACAGGATCTTCCAGCCTTACCTTGATCTTCTTTTGACGACATACTGATTTACTCGACTACTAAGGAGGAGCACACCTACCACTTGCGGGTTGTACTGGACACACTCCGAGAGCACCAGCTTTATGGTAAGCTCTTGAAGTTCCAGTTCTAGATTTGAGAGGTTCACTTCTTGGTGAACGTCATCTCAGAGGTGGGAGTTGTTGTGGATCCTACGAAGATCGAGGAAATACTATCTTGGGATCCACCCAGGAGCGTGACAGAGGTGCGGAGTTTCCTAGGTCTGGCTGAGTACTATCAAAGATTTGTGCCAGACTTCTCCAGAGTTGCAACACCGCCTTCAGGTTTGACGAAGAAGGAGAAACCATTCGGGTGGTTAGATAGATGTCAGCAGAGCTTCCAGGAGTTGAGATAGAGATTGACCAGTGCACCCATCTTGAGGCTACCGAAGGGGGGCGTAGGGTACGTAGTTTACTGCGATGCATCAGGGACCGGACTCGGGTGCGTCCTGATGCAGGAGCGGGTAGTGATCACCTATGGTTCATGAAAGTTGAGGCATCACAAGTAGAACTACGCTACCCATGACTTGGAGTTAGCAGAAATGGTCTTCGCCTTGAAGATGTGGCGGCACTATCTGATGGGCAAGCGCTTTATAGTCTACTCTGACCACCAGAGTCTCAGGTACATCTTCTTGCAGAAGGACTTAAACCTGATATAGTGGCGATGGCTCGAGTTCCTCCAGAACTATGACTTTGAGATAGTCTGTACTCCTGGGAAGGGGAACGTCATGGCTTATTCTCTTAGTAGGAGGTCGGGCATTCAGCTACTTGGAGAGGTGACGGAGCAGTTAACCACTTTGCAGATATCCTTTGTGGATAGAGATGGGGCATCCTTCCTACAGTCCCTCACAGTCACTCCTCTACTACTTCAGCGGGTTAGAGAGGCACAGCGTGGGGACATTGACTTTGAGATGCGATGTGCTCAGATTTCCATAGGGTAGGCGCCTAATGGATTTTCTGAAGGAGGAGAGCACGTCATACTCTTCATGGGACGTACCATGGTACCAGTTGCACTGTAGGAGGATGTGTTGAGGGAGTTTCACACTTCCCCTCTTGCGATACATCTAGGAGTGGAGAAGATGTACCAGGACCTCAGACGACAGCACTGGTGGTCGGGTATGAAGAAGGTTGTAGTAGAGTTCGTTTCACGATTCCTCACTTGCCAGCAAGTGAAGGCAGAGCATCAGGTACCAGCAGGCTTGGTATAGTTCTTAGAGGTTTCGGAGTGTAAGTGGGACAGGATATCCATGGATTTTTTTGACAGGGCTCCCACATACTTCCAGAGGACACGACTCCATTTGGGTGATCGTAGACCAACTCACCAAGTCATCCCACTTCCTACCGATCAGAGATCAGGGCTCAGTAGAGAGCTTGGGATGCCTTTATGTTCAGGAGATCATACAGATTCATGGTGTTCCTCGTATATCATCTCTGATCGAGACGCTCGCTTTACATCCTGGCTTTAGAAGGGATTGCAGGAGGCTTTTGGGACACAGTTATGCCTGAGCAGTGCCTTTCATCCTCAAACAGATGGCCAGATGTAGAGGACCATTCAGACACTCTAGGACATGCTTTTTGCATGTGTCCTTGACTTTGGTCATAGCTGGGAGGATCACCTACCCCTGGTGGAGTTTGCGTACAACAACAGCTACCACTCCACCATCGGGATGGCACCATACGAGGCACTGTACAGCCAACCTTGTAGATCACCTCTGTGATGGACTGATCCTGGGGAGTCAGCACTCGTAGGACCAGATATGGTTCAAGATACGACAGAGAAGGTGCAGATCATCTAGGAGTAGATGAGGACTGCACAGAGCAGACATAAGTCCTATGCTGATAGGAGGCGGAGACCACTGGAGTTCGAGGATGGCGAACACATTTTCTTATCGGTCTTACCTCAACGTGGATTATGGAGATTTGGCCGGGGCGGTAAGTTATTTCTGTGCTTTATCGGACCATTCCAGGTCCTCAACAGGGTAGGCGAGGTGCCTTATCACCTGGCCCTTCCACCTCAGTTGCACCAGGTGCATGACGTCTTCCACGTGTCCTAGCTGAGGAGATACATGCACGACTCGACCCACATCATCGACCATGGGGAGATGGACATCGATGACGGGGCTAAATTCACAGAGGTCTCAGGGGAGATCGAGGATCGACAGGAGCGGGTCCTATGTGGATGGTCAATTCCTCTTGTGCGCATTCGTTGGCAGCACAGGAACCTCCAGAAGAGCACATGGGAGCGGGAGGCTTAGATGTGTGCACAGTACCCTCATTTGTTTCCCTAGTTTATGGTGTAGCTTTACGGGGACGTAAATCCCTGAGGTCGGAGTAATGTAAAGACCCAAAAATTTCAAGGAAATTTTTTTTCTTAAATACTTTGGAATTTTACAAGTATGTGGCTTCTGACGACACTTGATTCCGAGGCCCGGTGCGCCCGGAATCAATTTCTGAAGTTTAGCTCAGGTACGTTCAGTAAACGAACTAGTGGGTTTTTCAATATTTTGAACAGGTGCTCGGAATTGAAATCTGAGGGCACCTATAAACTTACAACGCTGATAATTTCTTAAGGGAACCTTTACCGTAGTCGCGTTTGTACAGGGGGAGAAGTTATTTTTTGGGGTTTAATTAAAGAAGTAAATAAAATTGTTGTACAATTTTATTCTATATCTAAGGAGGTTAATTCCTCCCATGGGAATTTGTTGGTGGGGATTACACCCACCCAACTTCCCATTTGTGGATAATTGAAATGTGGGTCCCACACAAGCCCCAACCTTCCACCTTCTCCTAAACTCCTTAACCCTCTTTAAACTCCCCCATTAAACTCCCATGTTAATATTGATAACTCTCCCATTTATGAGACCTCTCACCTCCTCCTCTATCCCTCTTAAATTCTTGCCAACATTCCCTAATTAATGAGATGAGTCACTTCATTTAATTAATTAAGTGGTTTGATTTTGAATTTTTAAAATCTTTTTTATGTGAATAAAAATAATATCATGAGATATTATTTTGAGGGGGAGCTTTTGGTGTGTGGAGAAAACTTTGGTGAATTTCTTGAAATATTTTGAGAGAACTCTTGTGTTAAGAAGAAGATAACTTCCCTCTGATGAAGAACGACACCTATTCAATGAAGAACACTGCTTCCATGAAGAAAAACAATGCACACCGATGTCATCTACGAAACCTCACCCCTCGACGCCGTCTTCCGCGATGCCCGACATACGACGTTAATTATTGAGGTAGGGGGTTTGATTAATTAATTTAAATAAATTACTCCTTCAATCTTGTTTTATTCGAGTTAACATCTTGGCTGATTGTTACTGTCTTATGTGGAGGGTGCGGGCCAAACAAACATGGCCCGATGACCCTCCGTCGTTCCTTACCTTGTTTGGAATCGGGAAGCGGTGACGAACAAAGGTGGCAACTGAGCGTCGGACGCACATGGAGGAACTGCGGCCTACAACCACTAGCCACTCGACCAAAAAAGGAGTTCGGGCTGAAGGAAGGAACCGCGGCGCCCCACGGCACCGCGCTGCAGAAACAGTGGCCCGCATAGGGGGGGTCGCTTCAGCAGAAGAACCGGCCGGCCCGTCGGCTGGCCGGGCGAAGAGGAGCTGCGGTGCCAGGAGGGCGTCGTGCTAGAAAACTGGAAGGCCCGTCGGCCGGCCAGGCAGAGCCAGACCGCGGTGCTAGGAGGGCACCACACTGAAGAAAACACGGCCTGCCGTGCGGGCCGCGTGGGCCAGAAGGTCGGTCGGCCTAGCCAGCCAGTTTGGGAAGGGTGTCGCCAGTTCGGATGGCCGGGGGGGCACCCCCCCCCCCCCCTGGAACTACTTGGCCAGCTAGACCGCACGGCCGGCTGGGCCACACCCACCGGGATGCGCCGGGTCGGGCCGCGCCACTTTGGGTCGGGATGCACCCCTTCGGGCCAAGTTTCATTTTCCTTCGGATCTGTCCGACACCCCTGTCGGGTCGGACCCATCAAACTAGGTTAAGCAAAGTGTCGTCCCACTGGGCTAAACGGGTCGGGCCCGGTATTCACTTAAACGTGAGTAACTTAAAAACCGCACGTCTGATCGACACGCCGTCTGCGGCACTGGGATCCTTTCAACGTGGCAGTAATTTTGTGATACTCTAAGTGAGTTTTGGAAAACTTTGGTATATGTACGGGTTTGGAATGAGCATATTTCCAACCAGGCCCCTGGAATGAAAAGGCCAATATCTCTCAGACCGGGTGTCTGTTTGGCACGTCGTCTGTCGCTTTGAGTTACTTTTGATGAGACGGAACATTGGGATACATCAAATCTTGACTTCATGACAGTTGATGTATCACCCCCTTTTTATTCGTGGAGCAGACCCTCCCAGAATCGAGTACGTTGTGTGCGGGAAGCCTAGAGTTGGTTGCGACTGCGATGACGATGACGACTGTACTTGGATCCTACGCGGGTTCGGCAGCGAGGATGACTGTACTTGGATCCTCCGTGGTTTCGGAAGTGATGATGACTGTACTTGGATCCTACGTGGGTTTGGCAGCGATGGTTACTGTACTTGGATCCTCTGTGGGTTCGGAAGTGATAACGACTGTACTTGAATCCTACGTGGGTTCGGCAGCGATGGTTACTGTACTTGGATCCTACGTGGGTTCGGCAACGACGACTTCTGTACTTGGATCCTACATGGGTTGGTTGATTCTTCGTGTTGTTCCTTTCCTTTTTGGTTTATCCTTCGTGGATTCTGGGAGACCTTTGGGGGTCTCGAGGTCCCTACTAAGTATCATATACTCACCCCTGCATGAGAATTTCCCACACTACGTTTTGTTTGTTGCAGACGACGGACAACACTGATCGTGGTTGAGGCTTGTGGAGTTGGACGGTATCCAGAGGTGGACCACCTGGTGGGACGTACACGGAGCGGACGGAAATACCCAAGGTACTGACAACACTATCTGTACCCACCCTTCAGGTGAGATTCCCAGAGGATGACTCAGTGGTTACTGTTTTACTTTTCATCTGTTGTACTTTCTTTCTCGATTGTACTATACTTTCAGTAGGGTTTGTATACCGACCCATTTACTTTCTAGCACTTACTTTTGTACTCAGTTTACTTTGTGTTTACTCCAGTTAGCGTACTCTGTTGTGTTTTTTTACTTATATAAAGGCAATTTCTTCCCTTTTATCGGGAATTACGCCTTTGGTACTAGTCACCAGCCCCTCGCCTATGGAAGGTTGGCTTGGGGTAGTCACAGCACGGACCCCGAGGACGGGTCGTGACAGGGTCTTCTAGATGTGACGTATTGATAGATTGGGTACTCCCATGTTGTGTTAGGGTGTGGTTCCTATATCCCTAGAGTTATAAATCCACTACCATTCCGGGGAATAGGTTATCTATACATGTTAACTTGGCATAGTTGTTACTCCCCTGCCTTGGTAGGGAGCGAGTTCTCTGGCTTGGGGTTGGTGGTCCCTTATCATACTAGGGTGCGGGTCACCTAGAGTAAAATGATTCAGTAGAGTGGTACCCCCTATCATAGTAGGGTTTGGGTCCTCTAGCCATTGAGTGGTACTCCCCTATCATACCAGGGTGCAGGCCCTCACCTATAAATTTGTACTCCCCCATCTCCGAGTAGTAGCAAGGTGCGGGTCCTCCATTGTAGTTTTGTGATCTCTCATCTTTTGAGTATATTTACTAGTAGAAGGCCCCTCTGATAGTTACATGTGATACCTGGTAAAAAGTCAGTTCTCCATCAATGGATTGATGAGTAAGAAACTTCATATAGGATTGAAAGAGGTTTTGTAGGTCATTTAGGAGCTAGTACTCTCTTGAATACAGGGCATCAGCGAGGTGTGGGTCCCTCTATTCTCTCTCTCTCTTTAGATTGGATGCACATGGTGTATATTCTATAGTATTTCACTCTAAACTATGTGTAGTGTTGAGGGGAATGACTCTCCACTTGGGTTCTTACAGTCTTGAGTAGGGAACAGGTTAGCGATGGCAGTTCCTCTAGTGTTGGGAACTAGAGCTAGACCTAGTAAGTTTTTTCCAATGGAGTGTATCTCTCGAACAGGTACCATCAAGAATGGCTGATCTCATGGAGTGTTTTCTCATAGTTTTTTTTACCTTTATATCCTCAAGTAAAATTATTTGGTTTCCTATGAGGTAGGAACCTCAAGATGCTTGGATTCTGAGATTAGTGTATCTTGGGGATTCCAGGAGTTCTTGTGGTGTTTTCATGTATTTACATTGAAACCCCTTGTGGACTGAGATAAATGTTCATGTATATCCAAGGATGGTTCTAGATGGAGTTTATCTCTTGATTGGGTTCTCTATGGTTAGGTTTAGAATACTGTTTCCTTTCATTTTCTCCCTTTTCTTTTGGTTTTTTTGGGAGCCTACTGAATATTCTTATAATCACCCATGAACAGGATTTTTCTACAAGTGTTATGTCTTGTGAAGACCATAGGCCTTTCAATAGAGTCCCTGAAGGACCAGAGGCAAGAAGAGATGAGTGAGTTAGATAGACCAAGGTGTTTACCAGAGCCGGGCTGAGGAGATTTCTAGTAGTTTCATTTGACATTGATAGCCTCCTTCTGATCATGTTCGATGCTTTTAAAGTTTTATTTTGGTGGGAATGTATTTCACCTTTTTTTTCTTTTAATACTTCTGATGTACTCTGGTTTGGGATAGATGTATACATGAATTTTAGTTTATATCTTTTTATATATTTTCACAGTTTCATCAAGGTGTTTTTGGGTGTGTGTGTGTATAGTTACTTTAGGAAAAGTCCACCCATTTGTGTGATATGACTTCTCAATGCTAGTCACCCACCCCTGACCTATTGGAGGCAGGCTTGGGGATTTATGGCCTGATCCTCGTTGGTTTGGGTCATGACATATACCTTTACCATATTTGAGAATATCCAATTCCATAAAACTACTTTTCATGAAGCTTTATCCATCCTCTTGATTTTGAGCCCAAAAATTTGGAGAACACTAGGAAATGACGCCACCTTAAACATTGTAGACATCTTGTATTGTAAGATCACTTACCTTGAAAAATCCATGATCAACCCAGTATGTATTTACAACAAACACAAACCAAATACAGTTTCCATCTTTGAAAGAGATTAGTTCTAATAAACCCTTATCTTTATTACACATTGATTCCTGATTTATTACATAAAATCACACTTAGTAAGACCCATAAGATTGATAATCCTAATTTAATTTGGAATCAGGTACATATCATATCAAATTGTTACATGGATTAAAAAAAATTATAGAAAACTTCCTTAACATGGTTTTAATATTCAACTACTCATTTAAAACAACACGAGATAACCTGAGGACATAAATATGAACATGCTAATCTATAAATCCCAATAAGAGGATAAATAAAGCATGAAATGGGTTAAATCAATACATGTGAGTCAATAGGAATAAAAATTTAACATAATAGGTGAGAATCATAATCATGAACAACGATTCATGGTATAATATGATAGCATGATGGTAACTTGGGAATGTGAAAACAATATTAAACAAGGTATCATAATCATAATTAAAAGTTAAACATCAAAAAATCATAACATAATGTTCTTAGGATAACATCCCATACATCATACATGGAATCTCATGAGATTAAAAATATTACCCAATGCATTAGAGCGCTATCTAGGTTCACCCATTCATAATCATATCATATACATGCATAAGTGTGCCACATGGATCATATAACACAAGAATTTATTTCATAAATTTTAATCCCATGATCAAGGAATGTGGGTTACATACATGTAAATACCTATTCAAATATGTTTAGGTATGTCTATGTTAATACCCTTGAGTGGAAATGGTGATGGTATTCACAATATAAAGATTTGGTGTGGGAAAATTGCAGGATAATTTCAGCATCATCACAGGGGTGCATAATGAATCATGGGAGGGATTCATGAGAGTGAAAAGGATCTATCATCACTTTGAAATAATAATATTTGTAATAGGTATGTGTTATAACATACACTAACATGAAAAAAATGGAAAAATAAATTCATAACACAAAGGAGGTTCTTGAATAAAGAGGAGAATAAGATGATCCCTTACCTTGAATATTCTCTACCTAAAACTTGAGGTTGGAACATTGACACCTTTAGGGAACCTTGGAGAGAATATTTGGGAGGTAAAATGACTATAACTTTTTGTATTATGAATTTTTTTGGTGAGGAATGTCTAATGGGTGGTATTTATACTTGAGGAGGGGTGGGTTTTAAAGGATTAAATATTGATTATTTTATCATATAAGTCAACCACTTATGGGTAAATTTAATTAAAAAATTATATCAAATTAATTATTGGGAGAGTTTTTTTGGATGTTAAAGGGATTCCAAAAATAAAACAAAACTTTTAGACAACATAATAAATTAACAGAATCCAAAAAATGAATTTTATTTCAAAAAACTATTTTTTGGATTTAAATAAGTATAAATTTATAAATTAAAGTTGATATTTATAAATTAATTTTTATAATTATTAAATGAAATTCTGATTGATAAATTTTTTTTCATAAAATTTTTAATCATTATGACATAGTAATGATTTCATGAAGTCACGGTTCTCATAAAGGGGAAATTTTCACTTCTTCGTCAAAAATTCAGCTTTGTCAGAAAATTATAAAAAGATTAACATAATCTAAAGCTGATGTGCTAAGTCCAAAAATAAAATTTATTTCATAAAAATCATTCACTCAGTATGATAATCTTAAATTTTAAATAAATAATTATTTTAATCATAATTAACAATTTAATAGAAAAATCAACATTCTGACCGTTATAAACAATTACTATGGAATTAATTAAAATATTTTATCATTTAAAAAAATATAAGATGACTTAATGAAATAAATTTTTATTTAAAAAATATAAAATCATATTTTAATAGAATATTTTTATAGTCTTTAAAAATAATACATTTTTTCTTATTAAATAATCTTGAAAGTCATTTAAATGCGTCTACCTAACCAACAACAATCATGAACAACTATTTTATTGACTAATAGTCATAATTTCAATAAAATGTATTAGTTAACAAACATAAAGGTTGGTGATCATAGTTCTATATAAATACACCATCATTATTACTCTTCTCCATTAACTTCGATTCAAAATAAGGTTCAATATCATTTCCAAAATGAATGTTGTATTACTAACTCTATGTTCCTCTATTATAGTGATGTTCATGGGTCCAATGATTCTAGGGGATCGAAGTTGCCCAGATTTTTATAATTCAATTTATTTATCCTTTATTTTTCTTCCCATTGTAATATTTGGTATGATATTGAGTGTTTTTTTTGGACTGAATGTAACATTATTAAATAGTGAAATAAATTGTTGATAGTTTCTAGTATTTTTTTTATATCCCTTTCTTATTCCTAGTTATACTAGTTTATAATAACACATGATGTTCAAAGTTATTAAGAAAAATAAAATTCCTTTTGTGTGATAATATTGTAAAACATTTTTAAAGTTAAAGAGAGGCAAGAGGTCCATTATTTAAAAGAAGAATATTTTTATGTCATTACATTATTCCCCCTTCAGAAATTTCACCCTTGAAATTTTCATTTCATACACTAAAAATATGATGTTATTTCTATTTTATCACCTTCTATAGTTCCCTAATTTCTTCCTCAAACATTTGGTTCCTCCATGGCACTTTGACTAGGTGCATTTTCTTATTTCATTGAATTTTTTCTCTATGATCCAACATCTTCATCGACTACTCCTCACATGAATGATCATTTTCAAATGGTGCCACCTATGAATTTAGTACATGTGATGGATTTGGTATGTACTTACTTAAGAGGTATAAATTAAATACATCATATACCAGAGACAAGTTTGTATGGAGTACTATTTCATAAGCCACAACTTAGATGTAGTTGAGAAAATCAAAGGGGATAATATACCTAGGACTTAGCTTACCCTTCTCAAATATAATAAATTTTTTCAATGGAGATATGTGGAGAAATACCTTATCTTAAACCTCAAACTTCATGTATCATCAATTATTATTATCATATATCTTATGTCAACTTTGAGCAGCGTTGATGTGCTAATTAAGGGTCTTGACCTTTTCCACCATTTTCTCAACCATTTTGGGACCTAATAGTTTGAATTCACCAACTTTATCCCAGTATAATGGTGTTCATAATCACTTAACATTAAGGTATTCATAGGTATCCACTTTTATTCTTTAATGAAAAGTATTATTGTATGAGAACTCAACCATAGGAATATGTTGATCACATCCTCCTTTTAATTCCATCAATAATTATCTCAACATGTACTCAAGTGTCTAGATAGTCTGCTCAAATTGGCCATTAGTTTGAGGGTGATAAGTCAGGATGAAGTTTAACTCAATATTTAGAGAATTTTAGAGACTCTTCTAGAACTTGGTGGTAAATCTTGGATATCTATCAGATAAAATCAATAGTTGTGTTACATTCAACCTCACCACTTCTATGATGTATATCCTTGAAAATTAATCTAGTGAGAAGTATTATAAAATTTAAATGAAGTGATAAGTCTTTATAAGATGATCCACAAACACCCATATAGAATTATTATTTTTTATGTCTTTGGAAGACCAGTGAAAAAGTCCATGGTGGTTTTTTTATTTCTATGTAGGTATGGGTAGTGGTTGTATCATCCCCTTGGATTTTTTCCTTTCATCCTTCACTTGCTAACACACAAGACACCATGATGTATATTCTTAAATTTCCTTCTTCATATTGTTCCACCAATAGTTCTATATGATATATCAATACATATTATTTCTCCCTAGATGTATGGAGAAGGTTAAGCTTTTGAATCATCCAAATACTCCTTTTACTCAGGATTTTATAGTAAACATAGTTGTGACCCAAATCTTACAACTCCTTCTTCATTAACTTTAAACTCTAAGGTTTTCTATTCTCTTATAGCTTCCAACTTCTTTTTAATTTCCACATTATCTCTTTGAAAATCCTTTATCTTATCTGAAATGGATGGTTGAACAATCATTTGTGAAAGCATTGATGATGTTGTTTCCTTTATGATTCTCATGTATATCCTCTTAAATTCTAAGAAGATCAGATCCTTCTCAATTCTCATAAATGATAAAATTTTCATATCCTTTATACTTAAGGAATATTACACTTTATTTACATTCCTGGGATGGTATTGGATTGAGAAGTCATGGTCCTTGATCAACTCTAACTGTCTTATTTGGAACATATTCATCTATTTTTTTGTGAATATATGCTTGAGCCTATTATGATCCGTATATATTTCACACTTCTCTATATAGAGATAATTCTGCCATATTTTCAACATGAATATTACTAAATCTAACTCTATATCATTCAATAGGTAGTTATATTCATGAACTTTCAATTTCCTTTAGGCATAGGCTACCACTTTGTTATTCTACATTAGTACACAACCCAAACCCTTCTTCAAGGCATCACTGTATACCAAGAAAATTTCCCCACTTGTGGGTAGAGTAAGTATAGGTGTAGTGATAAAACTATTTTTAAACTTCCTGAAGCTCTCTTCACATTAATTATTCCAAAAAAACTTGAGTCCCATCTAATTTATCATGGTTATAGTGTTTGAAAATTGTGATAAATTTCTCCAAAATTGTCGGTAATACCCAACTGATCAAAGGAAACTATGGATATATGTCAGAGATGTTTTCCTTGACCATCCTTAAATTTATTATAACATTTAAGGTTCTATAGATATCCCCTTTTTTGTGATAACATGACCTAATAACGATAATTCCTTCAAATAGAACACACATTTTTTATACTTTTCATAAATCTCCTCCTTTTATAAGTTCTTTAGCATACTACTCATATTCTCCTTATACTCCTCCTTGATTTTGGATTATACTAGAATAACATTCTATAAATACTACCAAATTTTTTAAGGTAATCTTTAAAGACTATATTAATCAATAACATAAGGATTATTAGGGAATTTGTGAGTCTGAATGGAATTACTATGAACTCAAAGTGCTTGTACCTTGTACAAAAAGAAGTTTTGGGGATACCCTCCTTATTCACCCTTACTTGATAATACCCAAACCAAAGATCCAACTTGGAGAAGTATTGGGGTCCACATAGATTATCTAAAAAGTCATAAATCTATGGAATATGATACTTTTTCTTTATCATGATCATGTTAATCTAACAATAATCAGTGCAAAGGTGCATTGACCCATCCTTCTTCTTGATGAAGAGGAGTGGTTCACCCTACAGTGAAGCACTTGGGTGTATCAAATATTTATCCATATTTTTCTATTTTTTCTTATTCAGCTCCCCAATTTCCACAACAACCATTTTATATATATTCATGTATATTTCCAAATACCCAAGTATATGGTCGATTGAAAATTCAACCTCTCGATTAGGAGGAAGACTAAGAAATTATTCAGAAAACACATCAGTGTATTCCCTCACAATGTTCATGACATCAAGGATGATATTTCCATTTGTATCAATCATTTGAGCATGATACTCTTGATCATAGGGAAATAATATCCATTCCTTTGATGATGGTACTAAAGAATATTCATCCTCCTCCTTGCACTTATACAGAATCAGAGGATAATTTGTAATATAAAAGGTGATTTCCTTCTCATGGAAATTTATATTGGATATATATAAGGAAATCCAATCCATGCCCATAATTGAATCAAAATATACTAAAGGGAGTATCACAAGGTTCATTAAGAAGTTCAACCCACAAATATTTACATGGGGGAATTATATACTTGGGATGCAATAATTGGCCCATTTTTCATTTTCACTGATAGCTCTACTTACAATATTTTTTGTGGTGTTTGAATAGTTATATGAAGCTTGTGTGATATGAAATAATGTGTATAACCACAGTCAAAAAGTAAATTCTCTATTATTTAATGAATAACTAGAATACCTGTCACCACTTCATAGTTGGGATCCACCTCAAGATTTATGATGTAATATGATCACCCTTGCTACCTTGGAGGTCATTAGTGTTGATATTCTCAAACAACCCTTAACTTAGGGTAGTGGTTCTCATAGTGTCCATGTTCATTGTAGTTAAAAAATTGGAAAAAAAGGATAAGAGAGCATTCCTCTATTCCATAACATTGGTGTATTTCTCCCATTATCAATCTCTAGCTAGTTTCCCTTCCTTTCCATACATAAATCATTTCCTCAACTCCCTTATGAAATTTCTAGGAATCTTCTTACCATACTTTTGACAAGTGGGATGTTGCAATTTCTTTCCACCATTATATTTCTCCATCATACCACCTAAATTAAACCGCACCTTCCATTTCTTATCCCATGGAAACCTTAAGATTTTATGAACTCCATTTCAACCTTGAGGGAATATTAAAAAATTTCCTCATAGCTTTAAAAGTTCCAAATCATCAAGGATTTTCATAGACCCTACTTTAAACCACCATAGAATCTGTCAACTTTTCATTCGGGGTAATGACAAGGTTAGAGGAATATCATGAAAGTCTCATGAAGTTTTCCTTATACACCCTGATGGATCCTTCATTTTTTCATGAGGGAAAGGAAATCCCTATCTATTTAAAGTTAAAGAGTATGATTAAAATATTTTTCAAAAAATATTTTTTGGAATTCCTTACACTCCATCGCTTTGATATCTTCCTTGGTATTTTTATTTTTGATTAATTAAAACCACTAATCAACTTATCCTTCCATAAGATAAACATCCAGTACAACTATATCCTACTCAAATCCTTGAATAAGATCAACTTAATGGAGTTAATATATTGTTTCATGATTAAGGGATCAGATGAATCACTAAAAGTGAGAGGCCTTTGTCATATAAAGGTCTCAATTGTAGATTGTTCTTTATTAGGGGGATTTGGTAATTCCTCCTGATTAAAGTTTCATTTCAAGAATTTATTATGTTGAGAAATTATCATCATGAAGTACACAATTCCTTATCCCATTGGGTTAGGCATCACATTTGGGAAGTTATCACTTTGTCCCTCACATTAGTTATTGGTTTTGTTTCTCTTATTTCCAGCCATTGACTATAATGAAGGAAAAATTAGGGATGATTAACTTTGAACTATTGAACACATAATCGAGAAATCATTAACATTAAAGTAATAACTCATAAATGGAATGTATTACTTAAATTATGAATTTATAGGCTTCAATATAAGTTATCCATGATCTATTTCCTAACATAAAATCTTATGGAAATTTTTTATTCCCTTAATAATGGTTTGTAATGAGCTTGTGAATTTACCGAAGAATATACTTTGGGAGTTTAAAACCAGGTGTGCAGTAAAGCTCATTATCGTGCACCAGTTCCTGATTAAGTCTAGCTTAATACAGTGGTTTTGAGGTTGTTAACCCTAGGTACATCTATTACATATCCATATCCACTTATAATATCTAGAGAAGTATGTATTTTTTTATAAACCACATACTCTATACTTTACCGAAATTTAGGAATGTATTTTTATGTTTAGTATTATCCCTAAATCTTTCTCTAATGTTTTATAATCCTATTCCCAAAAATAACTAGACTTTATATGATACCAACTATGATAACCCTTGTCTTTATTACACATTGATTCATGATTTATTACATAAAATCACACTTAGTACAACCCAGAATATCAAGAAGTATATTGTATTTGGGAATTATGTACATAGCATATCAACTTGTTACATGGATAAAAACAACATTATATACAACTTCTTTAACATTCTTCTAATATTCCACTACTCATTAAAAACTGCACGGGATAACATGGGGACATACATAAGAAAGGGTTGATCTATAAATCCTAGTAAGGGAATAAAAAAACATGGAATAGGGTAAAAAAATACATGTGAGTTAAGAGTCATAATAATGTAACATAATAGGTGAGATTCATAATCATAAACAATGAGGCATAGTATAAAATGATAGAATAAAGGTAACATGGGAATGTGGAAACAACAATAAACATGACATCATAATCATAAGTCAAGGTTAACCTCAAGTAAATCATAACATAATGTTCTTAGGATAACCTCACATGAACCATACATGGCATCTTGTGAGATTAAAACATTAGCCAATGCATTTAATTTCTATTTGGGTGCACCCATTCATAATAATATCATGTACATGAATGATTATTCCACATGGATTATAATAACCTATCCTTAAACATTACATAATCTATTTAATTCAACTATAATTCACTTTCTTACATTCCCAAAGAATCTTTTCAGCTTAGAGTTTTAGATAATTAAGAAATAATTCATAAATATCAACCCACAAGCATAAAAAGTGGGTAAAATAGTATCCATTTCTTCCATGATACCAATTTGTTTAATAAAATATGAAAACATTTCCTGAATAATATTTACAACATTCATCTTGTCTTTTTTCTTTCCTCTTACCCATCCTAAATCCCTATGAAAAATATTTTAATACTTGGGATGAGCACAAAAATCTCCATAAGAGACATAAAATAAAATTTAACAATTATTTAATGAATACTCATGAACAAAATAAATCATTTTCATAATTATATACTTCTCACCCATAAGGAATCATATACTTACTTTGTGAAAACATGATATTTCCATAAAACATAGAAAACATAAGTAAAATCATATAGGTAAATTAAGGAATTACTTAGTTAAAATTATAACCCTAGAGGATACCATATTAATTTTAACCCTCATGGATACCTTATAATGTAACCCTCATGACTACCTGGTGATGTAACCCTCGTGGCTACTATATGGTGCAACCATTGCAGTTACACTTGGAATAATCATTATGGTCAACTTACGACAAAAACATACCAAATTAATTGGAGGGAGATATAGGTCCCAACCTTCATGATAAAAAAATTCCTAATAACTATAATATAATTATAAAATAATAATACTTTCATCCTAAAAATATTCCTTTTGAATTTTTCAAAAATAGAAATTTAAAAGAGGATTTTTAAAGAAAAGTCCCTTACCTCGGGTTCTTATTACTTAAAACATGTTCAAACCTAATGTATAATGGTTTAAAGAGTTTTATTAATATATTAAATAATAATATTCATATTTATAAGTACTTATATGATCTTCATATAACATATTTTTACCCATTTATTAACAATATTTTGTTATTTTCACTATTTAGGGTGCATTCATTTTATGGTTTACATGGTTGGTTCATTATAGATTTTCTTTTCGAATGGAATAAAAACTCCAGAAGTGGAAATTAATGGTATTAATATTTTTATAGAATTTTAAATGATACCATAAATCATTTTTTCTGATATGAGGATGATTTATTAAATAAAACATTAATGAAAATGATTTAGTTTATTTTGGTGGTTTTTACGACCATCGCGAACTTATACCATTTTACTTAATATCAAGTTTATATATTAGTTCCATAACATTATATAAATTATAATACGTATAATACAATATTATTTAACCATAATAATGTTTTATGACCAGCCTTAAAGGTGGTAAATGAAAATGAAAACACATCATCCATGATGATGGTAAATCGACACATGACGGATGATGTTTTCATTTTTTAGAATAAGAGGAGACAAGGAGAGGTTTGATGATTGATTTTACATTAAAAAAATAAAATTAAATATATGTAATATATTGGAGTCATCACATCACTTCAATGGGGTGAGGTGAGGAGAGAATAAGAAAATAAAACAAATTGAAAAGAAAATGAAAGAGGATTTTACCTCTTGAATTCTTCTCATTGAGAACCTCCTCAAGGCACTTGGTTTTGGCCTTTTGGTGATACCATAAGGTCTTTGATGGGAGATAGAGGCTTGGGAATGTAATTGGTAATATATTAAGAAATATACAAGTCTTTTGAGGTGTGAGGAGAAGAGGTGGTGAGGGGTGGTATTTATAGTGGAGGAGAGAGGTGTTTTTTTATTATTATATTCATTAGTTTATTATTTTGACTCAAGACATTGAATAGTTTTTATTTCATGAAAAAATATAGTAAAATAATAAGGAAATTTTGATATTATGGGATTTTATCATCCATACATCATCCATGACTCAATAATTCATGTATTTTTTAAATACCATAAATTAGTGTATTTCACTATTCACCAAAAATTTAACTATTTTAGAAAAATCCCAAAAATCCATCCCAACCATTTTTTATCATGTAGAAATAAAAAATTGAATCTATTTTTAGGAAATAATTTTCTAAATATGATAAATTTAATTTTTAATTAAAATCATCATTTATTCAACAAATCGATTTTAAAATTATAACTGATTTTATAACACTTTGAAAATTAATTAAGGTCTCACATAATTATCTTATAATCATATGACAAAAAATAATAATTTATGATTATATTTTATGAAAATAAATTTTATTTTAAATCATTATATTAATTATAAAATTTGAAATAAAAATTTATGTACCGCAAAAATACCAACACTTAATTTATCATTTTCAAAACATTTATTTACTTATTCCATGACATAAATATATCATATTTTCACTTATAAGATACATAAATTTTATTTATAATTTCATAGGAGAGGTTAATATTATATTTTTATAGATTTTTTAATTTCTATAAATACCACTTATTTCATTATAAATTTATAATGAATTTAACTATTTAATTCTAGAATGAAAAAAAATATTTTTATAAGTTCATGGGTTGTTAAATTCTCTTCACCTTCTAGAAATTGTATCATCACAATTATTATTTACTTATTAAATAAGTGAGGACACCTTTCCCTCATAACACTTTTAGATTCTCATGTTGCTTCTTTAACCTGGTGAATTACCTTATTCTGTAATACATTATCTCTAAAATCAAGAATCTAAATAGGTTTCTCTTTATAAGAAAGGTTCTCTTCCAAATGAACTACTTTTGGGATCAAAATAGGAGATAAATATGGCACATATTTTCTAAAAATCAAAAAATGAAAAACATTATGTACCTAAGATAAACTCGAAGGAAAGGCTACTCAGTAGGAAAATGGTCCAAATTTCTTTAGGATTTCAAAAGGTCCAATGAACTATGGACTTAGATTTCTTTTATTACCAAAATTCATAACACTTTTCCAAGGAGATATTTTAAGGAAAATAATTTCACATACATCGAAAGAAAGGTATTTCCTCATGTTATCTATATAACATTTCTTCCTACTCTAAGATTTCCTCATGTGTTAATGGACCATCTTCAATTTCTCATCCACCTTCTCCACTAATTATAGTCCCATCAATTTCCTTTATCCAACTTCATCCCAAAATTCTAGAGTTTGACACTACTTCACATATAATGCCTCAAAAGGTTTCATATGTATACTATAATGAAAACTGTTATTATAATAAAACTCAACTAAAAAAAGGATATTTATCCTAACCTCCCTAGTAATCCATTTAACAAGCTTGTAACATGTCTTCCAATGTTTGGATTGTTGGATCAATCTATCCATCAGGTTGAGGATAAAAGGTTGTGCTCAAATTTAATTCTATTCCCAACGACTTCTGAAGTCCTTTCCAAAAGTTAAAAGTGAACTTGGGATCTCATTCGGATATAATAGAGAGTAACTCCATGTAACTTGACATCTATTTGAGTTACAGTTGAGAAAGGTGATATAGAGAAAGAGTGTCTCGAATAAGAAGGAAATGTTTAGATTTAGTCTATTAATCAATAATAACCCAAATCGCATTGTTACCTCACGAAGTCTTTATTAGTTTCACCATGAAGTCCATGGATATATTTTCCAATTTCCACTGTAGGACTAGAAAAGGCTGAATTATCCCCTTTGGTAGTTTATTCTCTACTTTAACCTATTGAAATTTCAAAAATTTCATGGTAAAAACAGCAATAACTATTTTCATTTGATCCCACTAGTAATAATCCTAAAGGTCTCAATACATCTTAGTGCTGCTAGGATGAAATGAAAACAGATAACTATGAGCTTCACTTAATAACACTTTCTTAAACTATAAATCAAAATTAACACATAATCTCTCCCCAAATATCAAAACACAATCTTTATTAATGAAAAATTATAGAAAATTACCTTCCTTAACCAATTCTACCTTTTTATGTAACTCATGGTTTTCCTTCTATGCTTGCTTAATTCTGTCTGATAGAGACAACTGCACTGACACCTGAAACAAAATAGAGGAATTTACTACACCAATAACTTCCAATCCAAAATTAATCAAATCATTAATCAAGGGGTCATATTCCAAACATAACATGGTTAATGTATCATGATGTTTTTGACTCAAGGTGGCTGCCACTGTTTTTTATTTTCTATGATGTTAATTGATCGTGTAATCAAAATACTTTGTCAATTCCATCCATCTTATCTACCTTATGTTCAATTTCTTTTGAGTAAATATATACTTCAAACATTTATGGTCAATATATATTTCACATTTGGATCCATATAAATGATGTATCTAGATTTTTAAAATAAAAATCAATGATTTTAATTCCAAATCCTGGGTGGGATATTTTAACTCATGAAGTTTTAGTTGTCTTAAAGTTTAATAAATTACCTGATCTTTCCCTATCAGAACACAACCAATTACCTTCAATGAAGCATCATTATAGATAAAAAATCACCAGTTCTGGAAGGTAGGTCTAAAACTAGAGCATTCAAAAATATTCTTTTCAGTTTCTAAAAACTAACATCACATTCTTCTATCCAAATAAATTTAACCCCTTTTCATGTTAACTTAGTTATCAAACAACATAATAGTGTAATGTTCTTAACAAACCGTTAATAATAACATTCTAATCCAAGAAAAAAAATCTTAGTAACATTTTTTGTTCATGTCCATTCATTAAACACTTTTTTTAGGGGTCAATTGTTATACCATCCTTATTTAAAATGTTCCAAAGAAAATAAATATATTTCAACCAATAATCCCAATTTCTAAATTTCCAATATAAGATAATTTCTTTAAGGGTTTTTAGAACAATCCTTATATGTTTTTCATAATCCTAATAAATTTTTCAAAACAACATAATATCATCAATAAAATCAACAATAAACTTATCAAAATATTCATTAAATATTCTATTCATAAGATCCATAAATACAGTAGAGGCATTTTTTAAACTGAAGGGCATAACAAAAAAGTCATAATGCTTATATATAGTATGTAAATATATTTTTGGAATTTCATCCTCCTTCACCTTCAACTATTGGTACTCGGATCTCAAGTCAATCTTGGAAAAATATTGATCTCCCTAGATCAGATCAAACAAGCCATTGATATAAGGAAATGGATACTTATTTTTAACTATAATGTTTTTCAAAGCTCTATAATCAATGTAAAGTCTCATGGAACCATATGTCTTTTTAACGGAAGAAAAAGAAGCACATCATGGTAAAGTACTAGGATAAATGAAACCTTTACTAAGAAACTCCTGCAACTTCTTTTTCAATTCTAGAAGTTCCACTTGTTCCATTCGATAATGAGGGTTTGAAATTAGCTTAGCATCAGGAACTAAGTAAATAGTAAATTAAAATTCCAGATCAGGTATAACACTGGGTTACTCATCAGGAAAAACATCTAAGTATTCATTTAACATTGGCACATAATTAATCTGAACAGTTACCTTATTTTCAACAATATGTACAAGATAACTTTCATTTCCATATTTTAACCATTTCTCAGCTTTCTGATATATTATCAATGGTATGGTCTCATTATTGTATACAATCTGAAATACTTTATGAAAAACAACTTCTTTAGCTCTACAATAAATCTTATAATGATAAAAAGAAATCCATTCCATACCCAGAATAACATCAAACTCTACTTGTGACACCCCAATATTTTTAAAATAAATTTAATATTTAATGTATGAAACATGTAGTCTCTACAAAACACCACTTTGTTTTAACCTATCTAGTAAACATAATTTTTCCACCTCTGTGCGTTCAGTAAGATATTTAGAGTCTGATTAGAAAAACTTAATTTTTGGTGAATAGTAACATACCCTTGTGAATAGGAATATGACCCTTATGAATATTAAATCATATTATTATTTTATTTTATTTAGGTTATAAGATATTGAGATCTTGATTAATTTTTTCAAGGTGATATAAAACAAATTATAGTTTTAAATTTGTTATTTTTTGAATAAATTATGATTTTATTTAAAAATTAAATTAATAATATTTAAAATATTATTTTAAAAAAATGGAGTTTATTTTTTTATTCTACAAATAAAAAAACGGTAAGGTTGAATTTTTGGGATTTTTCTGAAATACTCGAATTTTTTATGAATAGTAAAATACGATAGTTTACCATATATATACATTATCAGTTAAATTAACTATTCCTAGCATCATGGATGATGTAAGAACACTTGGTTTGAACTCACATGCATGTATTACTATTCTTGGTCACAAGAATCAATATTATTGGTTATCTTTATAAAAATAATAAAATAGTGAATAAAATAATGGGAAACCCCTCCTCTCCTCCACTATAAAAAACCCCCTCACTCCCTCTTCTCTTCACTCCTATCAAACACTATTCCATGTATAAATTATTCTCAAATATCCTAAAAATCTCCTCCCCCACTTCCAAGAACCCTTGGTCTCATAAAAAGACCAAAACCTCTCCCCTAAATAGGCTCTCAAAGAAGATTACTTCAACAGGTAAATTCCTCTTTTTATTTCTTTTATTTCAAGTTCCTTTATTTTCTTTTTCTTTCCTCACATAATTTCTTCCAAATGCTTTTATGACTCATGTACCTTATATTTAATGTAATTCTTTTTATTATAAATGAATAATTCTTTATCATCTCCCCTTTCCCCTTTTTTTATACTAGAAATGAAAACATCATACGAGATGTGTTAATTTATCACATTCAATGACGGTGGATTTTCAATTTCTGTTACACTCTTCAATTTTAGTCATGAAACCATTTTTATGGTTAAAAAAGAATATAATATATGTATTATGAATTATTTGAGGTCCTAGAATACTTTTTTACACATGATATTAATTTATATATCAAAATGAGTTTGTTGTGATAAAAAACCTCCAATTAACCCAAACAATTTTCATTAAAGTTTTATATAATGATTCATCCTCACTACTAATAAAAAAACTAATTTCATAACCATTTAATCTTATTTTTTTTCAATAATAACAAACAACTTATATTCTGGAAACCATTCTCATTCTATATGTTTATCTGTACATGAATATAAGTAAACCAATCATGAAAACCAAGGAAGAAAACACTCCCAAATATTGAAATTAAATCTCTTAACCCATCAAAAGGCCATGAATGAATCTAATAATGTTATAATGAATAAATTACATGAATATTAGGTTATATAATTATTAATTTATGAACAAAAATTTGATTATTCAGGTGATTAATATCAAGTGAGGAACACCTTCGAACTTAAGGCAAGGGTTTTCTACCCAAACCTCCATTTTAATTTGGGTTACTCTTACTCTATAATTACCTCAATTAAATACTTATTTATTCACATTTACTCATCATATATTCTGTAATAATGTTCTATATATTTCTACCAACTATAATCCTACTTTCATTTTTTGGGGTTATATGTTTTAAAAGGATCTTTCAAAAATTATTCCCAAAATACAAGCCAAATTCAAGGGAATTTCTCAAATTCTTACCTATTTTCAAGGGAAGTCTATAATCTATTTTTATCAACCATTATCATTCTAAAAACACTCATTTCATTATGAAAATAATATCTTACTACACTTCTGGTTTTATACAAAGATTTTTCCAAAAGAAATCTTCTTTTCAAAGTAAAAGAGTATTTATCTCAAGAATTACTCGATGATTTTATAAGAGTATCTTCATCTATTTGAACACTCTTGTTGAATATTATGTATTATTGGGATTAATATTTAATGATATCATCTAACATATTTAATTTAATTTGTTATGATTAGTTTTAATGTGGATGTGCAATCTTAAAATCATTCACCAATTTACTCTGAATGGTTAGTGGTTATGCTTAATGTTTGGGGAATGTTATTAACATTTCATATGTTAGTTTAAATATGAATGTATATGTTGTTTATGTTTATCCCCATTCATATGAGGAATTAATTGGACTTAGTATGTGATGGGTGGGGGCCTTTATAGCCTCTCGATGCATCGATAGGTTTCATGAGACAAACTATGGTCTTGGCACAAGGCCTTAACAAAATGATTATTATCGTCTTGGCAAGAGGCCTTGAAGGTATGGTTTTGATGTTCAGCATTATGCATTCCCTCATTATGAAACTAGTAATTAAAATTTAATGAGTTTATTTGACTAGAATAATACCCATGATTTTGCTTTATTATGGAATTATTTATTCAGCTGTTATTCCTGCCATAATGTGTTCAAGTTCATTTTTAAAGGCATGTGCTTTTAGTTATTCACTATTCCTAATGTTTATATTTATGAAATTTTATGTTGTATTTCTTACCATTACTGAGAAATTGATCTCACCCCTTTATTATGTTTCATTTTCTCAAGACATAAAGAAGTTTATTATGAATGACCCGTACATATAAACTTAGTGTTGTGGATGTTCCCAATAAAACTTTTATGTTGTATTTAATTTCAAGTTGTAATGATGAATTTATGTATATATCTTGTTTCCAAATCTACTAAACTAATCGGTCCTCCAGGATGCATATTCCTTGCTTATATTCCAATGTAATAAAATAAGGCATCGACTCTAGGAAACTGGGGTTGGGTCCTTATAGTTGGTATCAAAGGAAGTTTAGTAGAAAATTTGGAGACTAGATTTATAAAAAAAAATAGATTAGGGAACAAACCCTTAAGATATTCTTTGAGGATAAACAAGCAAGATCATCCTGAAGTTTTAGTAAGGAATATATTATGTGGATATTTCTAGTAAATACATCCCTGTCTGGATTCTATAAGTGGACGTGGTTCTAGAACAGATGTACCTAGAAGTGAAAACTTCAACAAGGAGTTTTGGGATTGACCTAAGGTATTTTGGTACATGACAATAGGCCTTACTGTGCACCTGGTTTGACACTCCTGGGGGATATGCTTAGGGTAATTCACATTTTCTTTACCATCTATTATGAAGGATTTAAAAGTAATTTTTTTCTCAAATAAACCATGTTTATGATTATGTGATTATCCATACATAGGATTTCAATTTATGATAAGTATTTTAATTTGAGATTATACATTATGATCCATAACTTAATCTAGTGTATGCAATTATTAATAAATGGTGCCTAGTGGAAGGAATAGAAACCACATGAATGAACGTATACCATGTAGGGATTTCCCTCCTATGCAAGATAATGATGTTAGCTCTAGAGTTACGACTAGTGCTAAGTAAATTATAACTATACCAGGACATGTTACTCATTTTATGAACAATAACCTTACCCGAATGGAGAATCTGGATCCACAATGTGGAGGAGCTATGTTAGATCGCTTTATGAGACAACAGCCTCCATTATTTAACGGGACTATAAACCCATTCATATAAAAGAGGTGGATAAGTTCATTAGAGAAGATATTTCTCACTTTGGGATGTAAAGAAAGAGAGAAAGTTATCATGGTGGTTTATCATCTATTGAGATATGTGGATCAGTGGTGGTATTTAATTCAAAACACAAAGGAGGAGGAAGAAATAAAAAATGGAATGAAGGGATTTTAAGTAAATTTTCCTAGAAAAATACTTACCTTGTGAACAGTGAGAAGAAATGGAGAGGAAGTTTCTGAATTTGAAGAAAAAATAGGATGAGAATGTTGCAAAGTATAAAGATAACTTCACAAGGTCAGCAAGACATTCTGAGGACTACATAAATAATCCAAGGAGAAATATTGATTGATTCATTGATAGTTTAAAACCATTCCTATGAAGGGATCTAGTATCCCAAAGTTTCTCATCATGTGAAGATATAGTCTCAAGTACTATCAAGATAGAAAATGAATTCCCTAAGTCTTATGATTTTAAGGGAAAGAAAGAGAAGAAGAGGGTTACTGAATACTCTGGAAAAAGAAATAAGGAAATGGGGAATAAAGGAAGATTTGTCCTTCCACCCTATGATAATTATGGGAAGAGACACCCCGGTACTTCCCTGAAGGGTATGGGTGTTTGTTAAAAGTGTGGAGAAAAAGTCCACTTATACCGAGACTGTAAGAGGAAGAAAGAAGCTACCAATTTTCAATGCTACAATTTCATAGAGAGGGTACATTATGAAAATGATTGTCCTATGCATCAAGGAAACATTCCCCAAAGAATTACAAGGGAGCAAGGCCAAAATTATGCAGTCTCAACTGCAGAGGTTGAAGTTTATAATGATGTGGTGGTAGGTACTTTAATCATTTCCTAAAACTTAGAAAATTCTTTATTTGATTCTGGATCATATAATTATTTCATATCTTCCTATTTTTTCAAAAAATAGATATTTCTATTTTGATTTAATAAGGGATTTTTCAGTAAAAACTCCTAAGGGAAGTATCATTGCATTAAATTTGTGTCAGTAATTCCCCATTATATCATATAAACGTACTTTATCTGCTGATTTTATTATCATACCAATGATTGAATTTGATATAGTCCTTGTTATGGATTGTCTTTCGAACCATGATGTGAAAATTTATTACAATAATAAGGAGGTTACAATTTTTTAGGATAATATGGAATCCCTTATCATTAGGGAAGAAACATCACCATATGATTCTCATCTAGATTCACCCCTAGTAGCTCTACTGAATTCAATTATTATGGAGGAAGGGAATGTAATAACTATGGTTGAGTAAAGGAATGTTTAAATAGAGTAAGTACCTATTGTGAAAGAATATGTTGATTTGTTTCCAAAGGATTTACCTGTACATCCTCCAGAGTGGGAAATTGAGGTTTTCATTGACTTAATTCATGGTTCAAGGCCCATATCAAAGACCCCTTATAGAATTTACATAGTGGAACTAGTATAATTGAAAAAACAACTAGAGTAATTGACTCATAAAGGATTTATTATCCCTAGTATTTCTCCCTCGGGATCCCCTATTCTATTTATTAATAAGAAAGATGGATCTATGAGGTTGTGCATTGACTATAGAGAGATCAATGCTATAACAATAAAGAACAAGTATCCCCTGACTCGCATTGATGATTTATTTGATCAACTTCATGGAGCCCAATATTTTTTGAAGATTGATCTTTAATCCAGATATCAACATTTGCGTGTAAGGAAGGAAGATATTCCAAATATAGCATTTCAAACTAGGTATGAGCATTACAAGTTTACAGTAATGCCTTTTGGACTGACTAATTCACCCTCTGTTTTCATGGATCTAATGAATAGAGTTTTCAAGGAATATCTTTATGACTTTGTGGTGGTATTTATGGACAATATCTTGGTATACTTAAAAAGCTAAAAAGATTATAAAAATCAATTGCGTTATATTATGAATACTCTTAGAATAAATGAATTATATGGGAAGTTTAGAAAGTGTGAATTTTGGATTCAATCAATTTCCTTTCTTGGCCCCATTGTCTCTAAAGATGGAATATTTGTTTATCCTGTGAAGACAAAGGTTGTTCCATAATGGCCTAATCTAATGAACATAACTGAGGTACATAGTTTTATTGGTTTAGTAGGTTATTATTGGCATTTCATTCAGAACATCGTCTGTTTAGACAACTCAATGATCAAGATTACACGTAAAGGGGTTAAGTTTGTATGGAAAAAAGAACGTGAGGACTTTTTTGAAGAATTAAAGAGGAGATTAGTGAATTCTCTAATCCTAACTCTACTGTAGAGGAATGACGGGTTTTTTATCTATAGTAATGCATCAAAGAAAGGAATTAGTTGTTTCCTTATGTAGAATAATATATTTATTGCCTATGCATCAAGGTAGTTAAATTTTCAAGAAAAAAACTATCTTACTCATGATCTTGAGTTATCCACTATGATATTTTCTCTAAAAATATGGAGATACTGTCTCTATGGTGAAAGATGTGAGATATATACGGATCACAAGAGTCTAACGTGTATCTTCTCACAGAAAGAACACAACATGAGGAAATTAAGATGGCTTGAACTACTCAAGGATTATGATTGTTCCATACACTACCACCTAGGAAAGGAAAATAAGGTAGTTGATGCATTGAGAAGGAAAGATCGTAGAGTTTTAAACAAAATGAGGATTGAAAGGGATCATATATTCATGGATTTAATAAGGATGGACATGGTAATTATCAAAGAAGTTGAAACATCATTACTTTTTCAATTGGTTTCCCAAACATATTTATTATAAAGGATTAAAATCTCTCTGCCTGATGATGATAACCTTAAAAAGAAAATTAATGTTCTGAAAGATGGGAAGTTGGATGACTGTATATGTGAACATGGAATTAAGAAAATTGGGAAGAGGCTATGTGTTCCCTCTATACCCAAGATGAAAAGAGAGTTATGGGATAATTCCCATAGCTCAAATTTCTCTATACACCCTAATAGCACTAAAATGTATAGATATTTTAAGGAATGTTTCTGGTAGGACAATATGAAGTGGAAAATTACTGATTATGTATTAAGATGTTTGGTCTACCAAAAAGTGAAGGTTGAACGACAACATCCTGCAGGATTCATGAAACCTATACCTATTCCTACATGGAAATGGGATGACATCACCATGTATTTTTTCACTGGATTACCCAAAACTCAAAGAAAGAATGATTTAATATGGGTAATATTTTACCAACATACAAAATATGCACATTTCCTCGCTATAAGGGAGGATTTTCTAATGGATCATCTTACACGACTCTATATAAATGAAGTTGTAAAATTTCATGGAGCACCTCTTTCAATATTATCTGATCTCAATCCTTTATTTACATCAAAATTCTAGAAAATTATTCAGAAAGCTTTGGATACTGAGCTTTTTTTGAGTACTGCTTATCATCCTCAAATTGATGGGCAATCAGAAAGGACGATCCAGACCTTAGAAGACATGTTAAGATCATGTTCACTTGAATTTAAAGGTATGTGTGATAAATATTTACCTTTATTAGAGTTTTCCTACAATAATAATTTCCATTTATGTATTCAAATGGCACCATATGAAGCATTGTACGAAAAGAGATGTTGTACACCAACTTGTTGGGATGAAGTTGTAGAAAGGAAGCTTGTGGGACCATATATTGTGAAGGAAACAACAGTGAAGGTAACGACTATTCAAGTCCATATCAAAGAAACTCAAAGTAAACAAAAAATCTATGCTGATAATTTAGGGAAGGATTTGGAATTTCAAGTGGGAGATCATGTTTTATTCAAAGTATCTCCATGGAAGGGTGTTGTAAGATTTGGGAAGAAAGGGAAACAGATACCTAGGTACATAGGCCCTTTTGAAATTCTAGAGAGAATTGGATCTATTACGTATCATTGGGCTATGTCTCCTAGCCTCTATAAAGTACACAATGTGTTCCATGTCTCATTACTGAGAAATTACATGCCAGACCCAATGCATGTCCTCACTTCTGAAAGTATAGAATTGGAACCTAACCTATCATACTATGAAGAGCCTATCTAGATTATGGAAACTAAAGAATAGGTGTTAAAGAATCAAAAAACTCAGCTGGTAAAGATACTTTGAAAAAATAATAAAATCGAAGATGTAACATGGTAGCTTGAGGAGCTTATGATGAAGAACTACCCAAATCTTTTTGTGAGCTAACATTCTGGTAATTTTGAGGATGAAATTTTTGTGAGGGGATAATGTAACACCCCAAGATTTCAAAAATAAATTTAATATTTAATACATAAAACACTGTGTCTCTACAAAACACCAATTTGTTATAACCTAGTCAGTAAACATAATTTTTCCACCTCTATGGTTTGAATTTCAAAAAATTGACATACACAGTTGTGTTTAGTAAGATATTTAGAGTCTGATGAGACAAACTTAATTTTTGGTGAATAGTAACATACAATTATGAAAAGTAATATGAATAGTAATATAACCCTTATGAATAGTAAATCATATTATTATTTTATTGTCTTAAGGTTATAATATTATGAGATCTTGATTAATTTTTTCAAGGTGACATAAAATGAATTATAGTTTTAAAATTGTTATTTTTTGAATAAATTATGAATTTATTTAAAAATTAAATTAATAATATTTAGAATTTTTTTTAAAAAAAATTGAGTTCATTTTTAAATTCTAAACGTTTAAAAATGGTTAGGGTGAATATTTTATGATTTTTCTAAAATACTTGAATTTTTTATGAATAGTAAAATATGATAATTTACCGTATATATACATGATCAGTTAAATTCACTATTTTAAGAATCATGGATAATGTAAGCACACTTGGTTCAAAATCACATGCACATATTACTATTCTTGGTCACGTGAATAAATACTATTGGTTTTCTTTGGAAAAATAATAAAATAATGAGTAAAATAATGGGGAAACCATCTTCTCCTCCACTATAACCCCCCCCCCCCCCCACCCACCCCCCACACTCCCTCTTCTCTTCAGTCATATCAAGTCTTGTGTCTTGTCTAAATTATGCTCAAATGTCCTCCTAATCTCCTCCCCCATGTCCAAAATCCATTGGTCTCATAAAAATACCAAAACCTCTCCCTTAAAGAGCCTCTCAAGAAAGATTACTTTAAGAGGTAAATTCCTCTTTTCATTTATTTTATTTCAAGTTCTTTCTTTTATTTTTATTTCCTCACCTAATTTCATCCAAATATAGTGAGGACTCCAGTACCTTATATGTACTATAATTTTTTATGATAAATGAATAATTATTCATCATCTATCCTCTCCCTTCCTTTTATACTAGAAATGAAAACACCATCCGAGATGTGTTAATTTATCACATTCAAGGATGACGAGTTTTCAATTTCTATTACCGTCTTCAATTCTGGTCATGAAAAAAAATTATGGTTGAACCAGACTATAATATATGTATTATGACTTATTTAAAGTCCTATAATCCTTTTTTACACATGATATTAATTTATAAATCAAAATGAGTTCGTTGTGATAAAAAATCATCAATTAACCCAAACAATTGTCATCAAAGTTTTATATAATGATTCATATTTACTCCCAATTACCAAAATAATTTTTATAAACATGTAATATTATTTTTGTTAACTAATAACATACAACTTATATTCTAGACATCCATTCTCATTCCACATGTCTATCAGTACATGAATATAAGTAAACCGATCATGAAAACCAAGGAAGAAAACACTCCCAAACAATGAAATTGAATCTCTCAACCCATCAAAATGACATGAATGAACCTAATTTTTTTATACTAAATAAATTAAATTAATATTAGGTTCTTTAATTATTAATTTATGGACCTAAATTTGATTATTCTGGTTATTAAGATCAAGTGAGGAACACCTTCAGACTTAAGGTAATGGTTTTCTACCCGAACCTCCATTTTCATTTTGGTTACTCTTATTCTACACTTACCTCAATTAAATACTTATTTATTCATATATATTCCTCATATATTATGTTATAATGTTCTATATATGTGTACCAAACAGAATCCTACTTTCATTTTTGGGGGTTATATTCTTTAAAGGGGTCTTTCAAAAATTCTTCCCGAAATGCAAGCCAGATTCAAGGGAATTTCTCAAATTCTTACCTATTTTCAAGGGAACTATATAACATATTTTTAGCGAATATTATCTTTATAAAAAAATAATTTTATTATTAAAATACTATCTTAATTCACTTATGGTTTTATACAAAGACTTTTCTAAAAGAACTCTTCTTTTCAAAGTAAAAGAGTATTTATCTCAAGAATTACTTGATGATTTTATAAGAGTATATTTTTCTGTTTCAACACTCTTATTGAATCTTATGTGTTGTTGGTATTAATATTTTATGATATCATATACCATATTTAATTGAATGGTTTATTATTAGTTTGACTGTGGATATTCCATCTTTAAACCATTCACCAATTTACTCTGGATGGTTAGTGTTTATGCTTAATGTCCGGGGAACATTATTGACATATCATATGTTAGTTTCAATATGATTGTATATATTGTTTATGTTTATCCCTATTCATATGAAGAATGAATTGGAATTATTATGTGACATGTGGGTCCCTATATATCCCCTTGATTCATCGGTATTTATCATGAGACAAACTACAGTCTTGGCATAAGGCCTTGACAAAATGATTATTATGGTCTTGGCATGTGGCCTTGACGGTATGGTTTTGAGGTCTGGAATTATGCATTCCCTCATTATGAAACTATTAATTGAAATTTCATGAGGTTATTCAACTAGTATAATACCCATGATTATGATTTATTGTGGAATTATTTATTCAGCTCTTATTCATGTCATAATGTGTTCAAGTTCATTTTTAAAGGCACGTGTTTTTAGTTACTCACCATGCCTAATGTTTATGTTTATGATATTTTTCACTGTATTTATTACCCTTACTAATAAATTGAGCACAACCCTTTATTATGTTCCATTCTCTCAGGACATGAATAATTTTATTATGAATGACATGTACGGATAAACTTAGAGTTGTTTATGTTCCCAATAAAAATTTTATGTTTTATTTCATTTCAAGTTGTAATGTTGAACTTATGTATGTATCTTATTTCCAAAGATACTAAACTACTCGGTCCTTCGGGGTTCACATTACTTGTTTATATTCTAATATAATAAAATAAGGCACTAGCTCCGGGCAACTGGGACTGGGTCCTTACAATACTAAGGGAAAAATAACAAGGTTGGAAGGTAATTTCATTCTACAGAAAACAATAGAAAGATTATTATAATGTCATTTTTCCTTGAAATTTTCCCCTTATTTTTTTACCATAAGTTCTTATTTCATTTCTTGAGGTGAAATTTTCAATTTACCAAAAAATTTCTCTGAAATAAAGGAATGTGTAGACCTAACATCAAACAAAACATCAGAAAAATATGAGTAAAAAACAATGTATCTGATACCACTTCATTGGATGGACAAATATCTTCTAAAGTATCTGTAAAGGATATCATTGTGAATTTTTATTATATTATAGATTATTTATATCATTCATACATTTATTTTGTGCAGGTATTTACATAATACCTCATCTCACCACATCTTAAACACTTTATAGTTTCTTTATCATAATTAATCATACCAGCACTAAGATATTTTTCATTACAATCTCAAGCCATATATCAAAACTAAAGACATAAAAAACACTTCCTAGATTTTTTAAGACATTCCCCAGGGTTATTTTTACCACACTTACCACAAACTCAAAATTTTACTTTCTTACCTTTAGATTTATTTGATTGATTCTTACCCATTTCTTACCATCTGTAACTTTCCTTCTGCTTATTTTCAAAGTACATGTGATCATTAGAAAACTCCATTTCTAACCTCTTAGAACATCGAACAAGTTTATCATAACTTTTGAATTCACAGAAAGCCAATTCCCTTCGATATCATTCCTTCAATACTGAGTAAAAATGATTGATTTTACAATCAAGATCTAGAATATGATTTGGATCATACCTTTCCAATCAAGTGAAGTTTAGTTCATACACGGGCACTAAATCTTACTCATTTTATTTAAATTCAAGGAATTTATTTTCTATCCTTTGTTGAACCACCTTAGGGAAATATTTTTCAAGGAAAATATTCTTAAATTCATCTCATTCTAATGCATCAATCTTTTCTATTTCCGAGATATTCCTGACCATTGACCACCAGTGGTCAGCATCATCTTAAAAAAAGACAAATATAAAGACTAAAATTTTGATTATATGAACACCCCATGGCATAAAATATCTTTTAAAGGTATTTAATCCACCCTTAAGCCACCACTAGGTTAGAAGATCCACTGAAAGAAGGAGGGTGTCACCTCATAAAATGTTCCACTATCATCTTGTTCCTTTATGATAGCTCTAGATTTTCTCTTGCATGGATGATACTATAATTTATGACTATGTAAACTGATCAATTACTATCAAAAACTTGTTAGTTTAAATTCCCACTATTCCAGGTTATAGATTCGGAAAGATATCATCCTCTTGGTGCCTTCCTACTTTAGCTTCCTCATTTCTTCTACAGAAAACCATTCTGAACAGACATATATTAGATGAAGAAACATGGTAATATTTAAATTCTATATCATTTTAACATAACCATAAGGTAAAAATAATTTATGGTATTCTATTAACATCATCCTAACCCATAAATTTATCTAAACCATGCTCTAATGCCAACTATAAGGACCTGGTCTTAAACATTACATAATCTAGTTAATTCAAGTAAAATTCACTTTCTTACAGTGAAAAATAATATTTTTAATTTATAGTTTTAGATAATTAGGAAATAATTCATACATATCAACCCAAAATCATAAAAAGTGGTTAAAATAATATCCATTTATTACATAATGAAAAAGTTTTTAATAAAACATGAAAACTTTTCATGAAAAATCTTCACAACATTCATCTTGGCTTCTTTTTTCCTCTTACCCATCCTTAATCCCTGTGAAAAATATTTTAATACTTTATATGAGCACAAAAATATCAGTAAGGGACATAAAAGTTAAATTAACTTTCAATCCATTAATACTTATAAACATAATAATTCATTTTCACAAAAATATACTTCTCACTAATAAATAATCATATACTTTGTGAAAACATGGGATTTCCATAAAACATAGAAAACATAAATAAAAACATATATTTAACATGGGGAATTAATTAATTAAGATTTTAAACCTCATATATACCATATGATTTGTAACCCTCATAGCTACTTTACAATGTAACCCTCAAGGCTACTATATTATGTAACCCTCATGGCTACCTTGTGGTGTAACCATCGCAGTTACACTTGGAATAACCATTACATACAGCTTCCAACATAAACATACCCAATTAAATAGAGGGAGATATAGGTCCCACACTTAATAATAAACAATTCATAAGAACCAGAACATAATCATAAAATAATAATATATGCATCATAAAATCATTCCTTTTGAATTTTGTAAAAATAGAAATTTAAAAGATGATTTTTAAAGAAAACTCCCTTACCTTGGGTTTGTCTTACTCCAAACATGTTCAAAACTCATGTATAATTATTTAAAGAGTGTTATTAAAATATTAAATAACCATATTAATATTTATAATAACTTATATGATCTTATTATAACATCTTTCTACACATTTATTAACAATATTTTGTTATTTTCATTATTTCGGGTGTATTTATTTCATAGTTTCCATGGTTGGTTCATTATGGATTTTCTTGCCGAATGGTAGAAAAATAAATGGTACTATATGTTTTCATAATTTTAAATGATACCATAAACAATTTTATTCTGATATAAGGATGAATCATTAGATAAAACATTAATTAAAATGATTTAGTTTATTTTGGCAGTTTTTACAACCATCACAAACTTATATAATTTTATTTAATATAATGTTTATATATTGATTCAAGAAATTATATAACTTATAATATTTATAATAAAATCGTATTTAATCATAATAATGGTTTTATTACCATCCTTGACGGTGGTAAATGAAAATGAAAACACATCGTCCACAATGATGGTAAATCAACCCATCACGAACGATGTTTTCATTTTTAGAATAAGAGGATAAAAGGAGAGGTTTGATGATGGATATTCCATTAACACAATAAAATTATAGTATATGTAAGGTACTGGAGTTATCATGTCACTTGGATGAGGGGATATGAGTATATAATAAGAAAAAAAAGAAATTAAAAGTAAAATAAAATAAAATGAAAGAGGATTTTACCTCTTGAATTCTTCTCCTTGAGAACCTCCTTAAGGCAATTGGTTTTGGACTTTTGGTGTTAACAAAAGGTATTAGACTTTTGTAAGAGTATTTTGAATGAAATTGGGTATAAATTAAATAAGATACAAGACTTTGGAGGTGTGAGGATAAGAGGTGGTGAGGGGTGGTATTTATAGTGGGGGAGAGGAGTGTTTTTTTATTATATTCATTAGTTTATTATTTTACCTCAAGACAATGAATAGTGTTGATTACATGAATAAATAAAGTAAAGGGAGAATTATAGTTTGATATTATGGGCTTACATCATCCATACATCATCAATGACTCAATAATTCATGTATTTGTTGAATACAGTAAATTGCCGTATTTCACTATTCACTAAAAATTCAACTATTTTAGAAAAATCCAAAAAATCAAACCCAACCATTTTTTGAAGTGTATAATTAAAAAATGGAATTAATTTTTTTAAAATAATTTTCTAAATATAAAAAATTTAATTTTTATTAAAATTGTCATTTATTCAAAAAATACCGATTTTAAAATTATAACTGATTTTATAACACTTTGAAAAATTAATTAAGGTCTCATAAAATGATATTATAATAATAAGACAAAAAATATTAATTTATTATTATATTTAATGAAAATAAATTTTCTTTTAAATCGTTATAATATTTATAAAATTGTAAATAAAAATTTATGTGTCACAAAAATACCAACACTTAATTTATCATTTTCAAAACATTTATTTACTTATTTCATAATATAAATATATCATATTTTCACTTATAAGATATAAAAATTTTATTTATAATTTAATAGTTGAGTTTACTATTCTATTTTTATATATTCCTTAATTTCTATAAATACCACTTATTTCATTATACATTTATAATGAATTTAATTATTTAATTCCAGAATGAAAACAAATTATTTTATAAGTGCCTGGGTTGTTACATGAATCATATAAAATAAAAATGTATTTCATCATTTCTAACCCCAGGATCAAGGAATTTGGATAAAATACATTTAATTCCCAAATCAAAGAAGTTTAGGTATGTCTAGGTGAATACCCTTAAGTGAAAATAGTGATGGTATTCACAATACCAAGGTTTGGCATTGGAAAATCATAGGATAATTTCAAAAGCATAATGGGGGTACGTAATGAATCATAAGAGGGATTGATTCAAATTAAATGGGTATATCATCACTTTTAAATAATAAGGTAAGTAATGGTGATTTGTGAGAGCATAACCCAACATGAAAAATGGAAAACAAAAGTCAAAACACAAAGAAGGTGCTTGAATAAAGAGGAGAAGGAGAGGATCTCTTACCTTGAAGATTTGCTTCCTAAAACTTGAGGGTGGAACCTTGACACCTTGAGGGAACCATTGAGGGAATATTTTGGAGGTAAAATTACCAGAAATATCTGGATTATGAATTTTTATGGGATATTAATGGCTAATGGGTGGTATTTATATTTGAGGAGGGGTGGGTTTAAAAGGATTAAATATTAATTATTTTATCATATAAGTCAACCACTTGTGGATAAATTAAATTCCAAAAAATTTTATGGATAATTAAGGTGTTTTAGAATGTTTTTGTACATTAAAGTTCTTCCAAAATAAAACCACACCTTCTATCCAACCTAATAAATTCATAGAATCCAACAAATGAATTTTATTTCAAAAATCCAATTTTTGGTTTGAAAAATAATGTATAAATTTTAATTTAAAATTTATATTTATAAATTCATTTTTATACTTATTAAATTAAATTTTTATTGATAAAAATTTATCATAAAATTTCTAATCATGCTGATATGATAATGATCTCATAAAATTGCAGTGCTTGTAAAGTGGCAATTTTCACTTTTTCACCAAAAATTCAACTTTGTCAAAAAATATAAAAAACAATCACCCTAAGATAAATTTTACATGATGAGTCCAAAAATGAAATTTATTTTATCAAAATAATTCTCTTAGTATGAGAATTTTGACTTTTAAATAAATCAATATTTTAATGAAAATTGAAAATTTAATAGAAAAATCAACATTCTGACCATTATAAAAAATTACTTTGGAATTCATTAAAATATATTATCATTTAAAAATAATTTTAAAATATTATTTATGAAATAATTTTTTTATTTAAAACATTCACATAAATCATATTTTAATAGAATATTTTTATAATCTCTAAAAATAATACAATTTTTCTTATTAAATAATCCTAAATATCATATAAATGTGTCAATGTAACCAACAACAATAATGACCAAATATTTTATTAACTAGTGGTCAAAATGTCAATCAACTATATTATTTAAAAAACATAAAGGTTGGTGATCATATTTCCCTATAAATACACAATCATTATTATTCTTCATCATTCACTTTGATTCGAAACAAGGTTCGATTTCATTTCTAAAATGAATATTATATTACTAACTCTTTATTACTCTATTATAGTGATGTTTGTGGATAAAATTATTCTAGGGGATTGAATCAGCCCATATATTTATATTTCACTTCATTAATCCTCCATTTTTATTCCCATTATAATATTTGGTATGATATTGGGTGTTGTTTTTGACTAAATGTAACGTTCTTAAACAATAACATAGAGTATTGAAGGTTTATAGTTTTTTTTCTATCCCTTTACTATTCCTAGTTAGACTAGTTCATAATAACACATGATATTCAATGTTTAGATTCTGGGTGTAATGTAAGTATGTGATGGGTCATGCCCAATATTAATTTTTGTCATTATCAGTGATCAATATGATATTTACACGATGATAAATTTTGTGATCAAAAGAATTAAATCAAATAAAATAGACAATGGATAAAATACTTGAACAAGATCACATGATCATCACATATTATTTATAAATAATTTAAGAAATTAAGAATTACCTTGTGAGAAATTCTTTCTTTTTTTATGTATCCAACAATATATCTACATTTTACCATTATTTCATTGTAGTAATCAAGATAATATTACCTCTAACGGTTATCCACACTTGTTCCAAAAATCATTGAATGTCGTCGCAGGGATCTTTGAGTCCTAGCACAACAGATCATATCGCTTGCGTTGTTCACCTTTGATCGCCACGAGAATCACTTCAAAAGTGTTCTTCTTGATCTTTCTAGACTCAAGAGTGGAGTTAGAGGAATAGTTCTCTCTGTTATTGGGATTGTTCTTGAAGAAGGGAGCTCTTTACGGCTTTGAGAGGATTCTCCAGATTCATTGTGCACAACAAAACAAATGAATTGGATTTATTAAAGAATAATATAATTGGGTTTATATATCACTAGGGTTTATAAATAAATATTTTCACAAGTTCCCTTTAATATTTATTTAATCCCTACATAACCCCATGTCTATAATAATAATATTATTATTATTTCTCGATATGTGATTAACTTGTGAATTAAAATTCAATATTATTTTTTCAAATAATATTCAATATATATTATTTCTTAAAGAACCTAAAAACTCAGTCCCCCTTCCTCTATAATATTTATCAGGCCTTGAATAATATTTATTTATTTATTAAATAAATATCACTACATTATTCACTAATAAATAAATAAATATTATATTCACTAAATAGAAAATAAATATTTATTAAATATTCTACTCACAAAATATTCTCTCAAATAAATGGTGATGGAATATATGTGATCAAGAAAACATGAATAATTATTAAACCACATGTGGGATTAATATTTATTCATCTTTTTAAATAAATAATAATAATATATTATTTAACTAAGATTTTGGATACACTTTGTGTATGACCCTTTATGCCACTTTCTTAGTGGCATTAGGCGAAGCTGTCTAAAGTCCAAGGTTAGCATCTAGAAACATGCTGAGGAACCCATAGAGAAAAAAGTCAATGCCATAATAACATAATACATTATACAAAAAATTACTGAGAAATATAATCCCTTTATCATAGAATATCTAATCAATCAGGTTTCATACTGGTGTCATCAACCTATGTGCTCGATGTCTCTTTCCTTGAATTTATGGAAGTTGAACTTGCCTATAGAACACCATGGTCATGGATTTATTTAGGCCATATCATTTCGATAAAAATGAATAAGATACCAACTTTTATTAAATAACAGAAGGGACAAATCCTTTCTCACATTATTCATTAATGAAATATTACTCGTAATGCACCTGACGTATCCTACCTCACCGCAAACATATGTCATCATTGTTTTCATCAATACATAAAATTATGAAACTTATAATACTAATTAAAAATAATATTAAATTATAAGTATCAATAGGCATATCAGTAAATAGTAATATCCAATGACACATATAAATGTGGATTTCCTGATGGTGAGTCTCATTCTCATAATATCCTTCTCTCGATATTACCAAGGGTGTACACCATGAGAAGCTGTCTCGAAGTCCTATGATTCTCCAACCTTGATATCATGTATCATTTGTGTCCTTAAAATGATTTTATCTAGCTATAGAACATATAATTAAGAATATTTTTGTGGAACTTTTGGGTTCTCATCATAGTAGGGAACTACTATGATATTTCAGTGTGATAGCTACTCTTAGTACATTATCACATACTATGTCACAATAAAGAACAATCATGATGTGATAATGAGTTTATCAATGTTCAAAACAATGAATACATTTTATCATAAAGTACAAAGAATTTGGTTATAGGGAACCAAATCCAACAGACTCCCACTTTTCCTAAATACAACTGCTAACAACCTTTAGTCCACTGGCTCTCATGTGATACTCATGATTCTACAGAGATAGTCCTTTAGTTAATGGGTCCACAAAATTTTCTTCCATGGGAAATATACTTACTAAAACTTCACCCATATTATAAAAATCACTCAAGATTTGATACTTCCGTAGTATGTGTTATGTGTTGGTGTGACCTTGTCTCTTTTGCAAGAGTCACCATTGTAGTATTATCACAATACAGTGTGTTAGGGTCTTTACATCTAGGCACCACATCAAGATCCTAGACAAATTTTCTTACCCTAGCAGGTTCCTTGTATGCATCATAATCTACTATATACTCAGACTCTGATATATAATCAATGAAAACTATATTTTTTGAACTCTTCCAGATCAAAGCTCCTCCATTGAGATAAAAAACATATCATGTTTATAACTTAAAATCACTCTGGTCTGTTTAAAAACTTGCATCAGTATAACCCCTGATGACCAACTCCTCTTCTTCTCTATACACCAAGAACATATACTTAGATCTTCTCAGATACATGAGGATATCATTGAAAGTAGACCAATGTTGTTCTCTTGGATTTTCTTGATATCTTCCAACCATGCTCACTACACAGGCAACATCAATTCTAGTACATAACATGACATAATTTATTGATTCTATCATTTAATTATATGGGGTCTTACTCATTCTCTATTTATCTTGTTGTGTCTGAGGATATATTTTATTATAAATATGTATACCATGTGACACTAGACCCAATCCCCTATTGGATTGTTCTATACTAAATTTATTTAGTATCTTTTCAATGTATGTAATTTAAATTTGTCCAGAAGCCTTTGGATCTGTCATGAATAATCTTGATCCCTAGAATATAGTCTTTTCCATCTATTTCATTCATGGAGAAACAATTTTTTAACAAATCCTTAATAGCCTATAATATTGGTATGTCATTTCCAATAAGTAATATTTCATCAAAATATAATACTAGGATAACGACTAAATTCTCACTAAACCTCTTGTATACACATGGATCATATTCATTATTAATGAAACAAAATTATTTTATAGGTTCATCAAATTGAATATTCCATGAACTAGATACTTGATTCAATATATAAATGGATATATGCAACTTGAAAATCCTTTTGACGTCACCTAGAGTCACAAACCCTTCTGGTTGTGTCATATAGACATCTTCCTGAAGGTTCCCATTAAGGAAATAAATTTTGACATCCATCTGCCAAATTTCATATTCATGGTAATCTACTATATTAAGTAGAATTATGATGTATTTAAATATGGAAATTGGTGAAAAGGTTTCATCATAGTTAATTCCTTGATGTTGTTTGAACCCTTTAGCCACTATCCTTATTTTATAAGTATTTACTTTACCTTCTATGTATAGTTTTCTCTTGTATATCCATTTTAACCCTATGGGATTTATATCAACCGGCACATCAGCCAAAACCCAAACTTGGTTCTAATACATTGAAACCATTTCAAAATTCTTGGATTCATTCCATATTGTAGCTTCTGATCTCTCTACTACCTCTTTTTAAGATATAGGTTCATCATCTCAACCAATAATGAGTCTCTATCGTCGGTGACTAGAAAACCATGTATCTATGGTTTTATTTCCTCTCATGTGATCAGAAATAGTACTTGTGTTTCAGTAACTACTTCTTCAAGAGGGACCTATGGAATCTATTCATGTACAACTCTTGTTTATCTTGATTATCAACTTCATCAAATTCAATCTTTCTCCCACTATCCTTTTTGAGGATGTGCTCCCTCTCAATAAAGATGACTTGCCTGGCGATAGTCATTTTCTTGTCTGAGGGGTTTTATATGTATTATCCCTTTGTTTCCTTGGGATACCCTATAAAGATATAATTTGTGCACTAGGGTTCTATTTTGTTTCCTAATAAGGCCTTAATAAACACTTCATGACCCCATACACATGTATGCAAAAAAATGGGTTTCTTTCCACTCCATAACTCAAAGGGAATTCCATTTTCTTCTTTAGTTGGTACTCAATTTAATGTTTATGTCGCAGTTTTTAATGCATATCCTCTAAAGGATAATAGAAGATATGCATGACTCATCATTGACCTTACCATTTCTAATAAGGTTTTCTTCCTCCTTTTACTAACACCATTCCATTATGGTGTGTATGGTAGAGTGATTTGAGATTGAATCCCAAACTCTTGTAGAAAGTCGATAAAATCTTGGGTAATATATTCACTACATCGATATAGTCAAATATTATATATTATTTCCAATTTTATTCTCTACTTCATTATTTAATTTTTTTTATTTCTTAAAGTACTCGGACTTATAATTCATTAAGTAGACATAGCCATATCTACTCAAGTTATTAGAAAAAGTTATGAAGTAAGAATATCTACCTCTAGATTCTACTGGAAATGGTCCAGACACATCTGTGTATACTAATACTAGAATCTTTGTATCACTTTTACCCTATCTACCGACTGGAGATTTGATCATTTTTTCTTGTAAACCAGCATGACATATTTCATGTTATTTTATCTCAGAATATTTTAAATAACTATCTTGACAGATCTTTGTCAAATGCTTTTCATTTACATGACCAAGATATTGATGTCATAGTTGGGTGTTATCATGTGAACATGATTTGTTATCTATTACTAATACTTGTTTTTCATAATTTAATACCTAAAGACCATTATTTAAATGTTTCATACCAAAACATATGTTGTATTTATAAAAGAAAGAACTTTTTTCCAAATTGGAAAATAAAACCATCTGCATTTAGGCATGATATAGAAATTATGTTTTTGGTAATTATTGGTATATAATAATAATTCTTAAAAACCAAAATCATTACTTTTGGAAATGAAAGGTGGTAGTCACTGATGGATAGAGCATCCATCCTCACACCATTGGTAGCTTGCAGATCCACCCCTCCTCTAGAAATATTTTAAAATATACTTAGATCTTAAAATTTGATACATATGTGAGCACTGTAAGATATATTTAATACCCAGTGTGTATATATTAAAAGATTTCACTCAGTAATGAATGAACCTTTAGCTTCCCCTTTCTTCTAGATTCATTTCCTCTTCCAGTGTCCTTGTTTTCCACATAAAAAACATACTACCTCCTTTTCATTTCCCTGCCTCTGGATCTTACTCTTCTTATAATAATGGTGCTTGGGATCTTTTGACTTGTTATGAGTCTTAGGCCCCTTCACCTTGTTATTGATTTTCTTATTCACCATAATTACCATAGGTTTTTCATGACCCATGTACTTATCCACTTGGAGAATTAAAGTATGAAGTTCTGAAAGACTCTTCTCATTATTTCCCATATTATAATTAATAATACAACTAGATAAGGTATTGGGAAGTGATGAAGGTATGAGATCTGTATGCAACTAATTTATAAATTTAATCCCTAAGATGTCTAAGTGTTTAATGTAGCCAATAAGCTTGACTACATGAGTCCCAGTTGGCGTAGACTCTATAAGCTTAGTTATAATCAAATCATTGTAGATCTCATATGTTTCTTGTCTTACCTTCTCTTGATAGAGATATCAAAGGGGATACATCATTATATACACATTCATGTCCTCATGTTGCTTCAAAAACTCATTATTCATGGATGATATCATGAAACACTAAACATATATGGAATCGTTCAAATGTTTCTCATTGAGAGTTAACTCTTCATCACTAACCTCATTACAAGACACACTAGGAATAGGTTCTTCTAGCACATATAATTTCCTTTCATGGTGAAGGATAATGTGTAATCTCCTTTGAAACTCTTGTAAATTTGTGTCAGTGAGAAAGATATCCTTATCAGGTATGGATTTTAGTGATATATTTGAAGTTATTTTATTTATTTTTTTACAAATAAGATGAGAAGAAATTTAGTATTTTATCTAATAAAATTTATACAAATAAATAAATATTATATTTATTAATCTCCTATTATTTTATAAAAACTCATAACCCTCATAATTGGATTCATAATATCATGTTTCATGGACATTCTAGTGGAAAGGATCCATATTACCATTCTCATTGCCCCAAATTTGGTTTTTTAAGCAACTTTAATGGTTTTAGGTAGGCATTACAAATGCCAACTACATTAACTCATGGTTCCTTGATCGGTTGAGTGGACTCTTGAATCCTAAAATCCTTAAATTGAATTTCCTCAACCCTTGCCTATCAATTACACCAATTCCTACTTTGTAAGTCAACTCTTGATGTGAACTAAGTTAATTCAACCTGAAAAATCAAGTTAGAATTCTCTAATAATTAAAAGCACCCAAACTTTTTCTGGTCAAGTACTTTTATCTATGGTTTGATTTTAACTGAAGTAGTGGAAGGCTATACTAACTTAATATATAATTGGGGGATTTTATTTTTATGTATAAATTTCTAATTGTTATCTTTATTTAATTTTTTTTAATATTAAGTGGATTTACTTAAGTGATTAACCATGTCTTAGATAATATTTGTACATAATTAAATTTATTTTAGTTCTATCTTTCATGCATGTTAATTCATTAATTCATGTGATAATTATAAAACATACATAATGAAATAACCATTAAACTTGATAGAAATAAAATATTAAAGTGGTATGATCATGAGATTTTTACTAATGGGTAGTTTATCTAGTAGATGATAAACTAACCATCATCCTAGGGGGAAACACCTTGAACCAATTAAGGGTTGTGTTGTATCTTTTCCACCTATCCACATATATATCTCTCTTGGATTGGTTTCACCACATCTCAAAACTTGAACCACCTCCACTATATTGGGAGCTCCATCCATTACATATTCTTTTACTCACACGTAGGTGAGGGGAAGGGGTTTATATAAAATAAACCATGGGTACGTAGACCCTAACATAATAAGAGGAGAGATGGCACATAGGCCAGTAATTTAATTCAATAATAAATTAAATGAAACCAATCACATATGAAGGTCTTGTTCTAAGATCATGATCATTCATTAGCATGCAATGAATTACGCATTTAATAAAATTAGAATTCAATTCTAATCGTTCTTATTTAAGATAAATCATTCTTGGATCAATTAATTATCTTATTTAATTTATCAATTATTTTATCTTAATTGTCTTCTGAATTTACTTGATATTCTCATCCATAATAAATTTAAAAAAATAAATTAATTTATTTAAAATTAATTATGTATATAAATATACCTTGGAGGTAACACGGTGAATACCCGTATGAATCTACCCAGCATGTATTATACTCTTATACTATTTACTTTTGCAATAAGTAGAATTCATGACTTATCATTGACTTTGATGATTTTTACTATCAACATAATTATTACACAGAATATATGATTTTTTTGTCACATGTTATACTTCAATGAACATTTAGTAATAAGTCTAATATGACTCATACATAATATGAAGATATAAACATTATGTAGAAATTTATTAAACATTTATATATATTAAACCCCATCACATGGAATGAACTATCAACTTAATGAACACACACAAGAACATGTTGATAAGGTTTGAACAGTATAATAAATTAATTTTAATCCTGCACAATTTGGTAGAAGTACATGGCATGTACAATCCAGCTACACAGTATGTAATTTTCTCAACTTCTATGTGAGTCACACACCTGGGGACTCAGCATGTAAATAGTGACATGGAAAATATTAGAGTATACAAAGTGTACATGGGATACAAGTCTTTTGGTCTTCAAGTTACACAATCACCAGTTAGGTAGGCCATGTAAGAAGATACACGGATCATCTATGGCTAAGAACTACACCCCGTGTACGGAAGTTACACAGAATGTATTCCAACTGAACATGTGATAGTCTAGCTCAGTTAACACATGGTGAATAACTAAATGCACCGTGTGTAATAAATGAACGCACCTTGAATTAATTCTGAATTAATTCTTGGTGCATTAAACACTAGTACATGGGGTGTACTCTTGTGTTATCTGGATAGATTCCTATACACCTTCGGATGATATATTTGATATTATTTCATTCATAAAATTAATTGATTTAATTATATTTATGAGAAAAGAAAGATTAAGAAGTATATCTCAAAATTTGGATTAAAGAATGATTAAACTTGAACTGAAAACTAAATGAAAAATGCATAAATAAATCAATGATCTTAAAATAATTATAAATAATTATGTGACCCACTTTGATACCACTTGTAGGTTCTAGATGCAATGGAAGCATGTGATGGGGCATGCCTAATATTTATTTTTGTCATGATCAATGATCAATCAAAGATTTACATGAAAATAAATGGTGTGATCAATGGAATAGAATAAAAGGAAATAGATAATGGATAAAACGTCGGAACCAGAGCACATGATCATCACATATTATTTATAATTAATTTAATCAATTAATAATTACCTTGTGTGAAATTATTTCTTTATTTATGGATCTGAAAAATATCTATATTGTACCATTGTTGCATTGTAGGAATCAAAAGTATATTCCTTATAGCAGTGATCTAAACGTGTTCCATAAATCTTTAAATGTTGTTGTTGGAATATTCAGGTGTTGTCATGGTAGATCCTGTCAGTTGCATCATTGCCTTTGATCGCCATGAGAATTGCTTCCAAAGTGTTCTCCTTAATCTTTCTAGACTCAAGAGTGGAAGATAGAGTATGATCGCTCTATGTTCTAGGGAGCATTATTGGAGAAGGGATATCTCTAGGGCTTTGATAGAATTCTCCTGATTCATTGTTCACAATAAAAAGATGAATTGTCTCTACTGAAAAATAATATAATTGGGTTTATATACCACTAGGTTTAGAAATAAATATTTGCACAAGTTCCCTTTAATATTTATTTAATCCCTAAATAACCCCATGCATATAATAATATTATTATTATTATTTATCTGCATGTGATTAACTTTTGAATTAAAATTAAATATTATTTATTCAAATAATATTCAATATATATTATTTTTCACCATACCTAAAAACACAGTCTGTCATTCCTCCACAATATTTATCATGCCTTGAATAATGTCTATTTGTTTATTAAATAAATATCACTTCATTATTATCCAATATATAAATAAATATTATATTCACTAAATATAAAATAAATATTTATTAAATATTATTCTCACATAATATTCTCTCCAATAACTAGTGATGGTATATATATGATCAATAAAACATGAATAATTATTAAGCCACATGAGAGATTAATATTTATTAAACTTATTAAATAATAAATAATAATATATTATTTAACTGGGATTCTGGATACACTTAGTGCGTGACCCTCTAGGAATATTTCTCAGTGGTACTTGGTGAAGTAGCCTAAAGTCCAAGGTTAGAATCTAACAACATTCCAAGGCACCCATAGAGAAAGAAGTTAACTTTGAAATGAAATAATAACTCATATGGATGGTTACTATATTATATAACCATTTATCACTCCTCCAAATCCATGTTTTTTTTTATTTTTTGAAAACACTTTTTGAGGTTAAGTGTGATCCCTAACAAAATGAAAACCAAAGTGAAAACCCAATGAGAAAATTTAAAACTGAAAATAATATCTTTAATTAAGAAAGTTGTATACCAGTGCCATCAACCTATGTGCTCGATGTCTCTTTCATTGAATTTCCAAAAAATGAACTTGACTATAAAACACCATAGACATGGATTTATTTAGGTTATATCATTTCCATAAAAGGTTCGAAGAAATAAACTTTTGTTAAATAATAGAGGGGACAAATCCTTTCTCGTATTATTAATTAATGCAATATTACTCGTGATGCACCCAATGTATCCTACCTCTCCACAAACATATATTTTCACAGTTTTTATTAATACATCAAATTATGCAACTTATAATACTTATTAATAATAATCTTAAAGTCTAAGTATCGATACACATGTCTACATATAGGAATATCAAATCACACATATAAATGTGGATTTTCTACCGGAAGGTATCGTTCTCAAAATATCATACTCTGGATATTACCAAGGGCGTACACCATGATAAGGTGTCTCAAATTCCTATAAGTCTCCACCCCAGATGTCTTATATCATTTTTGTCCCTCAAATGATTTCATCTGGCTATAGAAAATATATTTAAGAATATTATCATTAAAATTATGGGTTCTTATCATAGAGAGGAACTGGTATGACCTTTCAGTGTGATATCTACTCTTAGAACATTATCATATACTATGTCACATAGAAGAAAAATCATGATGTGTTAAGGCTTTTATTAATATTACAAACAATGAATACATTTCATCATAAAGTAAATAGAATTTGGTTCTAGGGATCCAAATCCAACACAAATTTCTTAAGAAAAATAAAATTCTTTCTATGTGTTACTATTGTAAAAAAATATAAAAGTTAAAGAGAGGAGAGATATTCATTATTTAAATAAGATCATTTTTTAGGTCATTACAATCATGTGTATTAATAAGTGATTTGAAATCACTAAGATTATTGTTAAGTGTATTAATTTCAATATATGATTTAGGTTCATCGATATATGTAACCCTTAGTAGCTAATGTTGATAAAAAATATATACATGACCTTTCAAAGACCCGTCATGGAGAAGGTCCACAATTTAAACCCATCACAAAACCATAATTCTATTTTCCTAAAAATATTACCATAGAATCCTCCAAGGATATTTAATCTAAGAGGGAATGGTTGATATCCAAAACTTCTTTGAGTTTAAATGATAGATGGAATAAATTTAAAAGTAGTTTAATAGCATCGAATGGTAATTAAAATTTCTTACCCCAATTTTTTCTACAATTTCATTCACATAACTTTCATAATTTTTTGGACATCAAACCACATATCCATCTACCCAATAATATGACCTACCTCATTATATTATATTTCAAAAATAGAAATAACATTTATTGAAACTATATTACTTGAAGTGGTATAGATATATGTTGTGATAAATTAAATGGTATCATTCCACCTCTTTTCCTAGTGAAACTCTTCAACCTAACTATGTGGGGAATTACTTGCTTCTCATGAATAACTGAATTTTCCATAGAATACACCTAAAATAATTATATATAAATAAATATTGCAATGTTATTAATATAGTGTTATTAATATACTAATATAAAATAATATAATTGATGTGATTTGGGATGATGATTATCAAAAAACTATTTCCAATCCCTAGGAACAGCCTTGGGGGCCTTCTTATACATCTAAGACACTGATAAAGATATTTCATTAAATTTATTCCATGATCTTCACTTAAAATCTTTTCATTTCTTGACTAAGATTTTTAATTAACATGGATATGAAATCACATCATTCACATCAAAATAGAACAACATTTCTAAATAAAAAATATATAATTCATTATATTATAAATATATTAATAAATATTACTCAATTAATATTTAATTATATATCAATACATAATTGAGATTGAAAATTTAGCTTACTATCAAACAACTCTTTTTTATAATATAATAGAATATGTCTCTGGTAGAAATAATGAATGGGGAGGGATGTTGCCTCAAATATCAATTATCCTTAAATATTCTCATAGATGCTTGTAGCATCCCCAATGGGTACCACACATACATAAAAAAGATAAATATCTTTAAGTATATAAAATTAAAAACATGTTATGTGTTGATTTTTTTTATTATATTATTATTTATATTTTTTAACATATAAATTAACCAATTAGTATAAATATTTAAGAAACTAATGTTATCACATTATAATATATACTAATAATAGTGTCATGTCAGTTGCCTCTCGATGGTAATCAAGTCACAGTCTGAAAGGATGATGCTCCAACATCCTCAAAAATAGTTATACCTATAAATGAAAGCATAATAGAATAAGACAATATCGTAAAAAAATTATGCAATGCATGTGATGAATTATACCATATATATAATTGTTATATCAATTATCTTATACTCCCTATGTAATCTAGGTAGAAGGATTAGAATGGTTGTCTTATATAATCAGTGGACCTTGTGTTACATTGGAAGATCAATTTTCCTGAACTCCTAGTGTACTCTAGGTAGCAGGAGTAGAATGAAATTCTTGTATAATTGGTGGAATCAATCTATAATTGATAAATCAATTTTCTTATACTCCTAGTGCACTCTAGGTAGTGGGAGTATAGTGGAATTCTTATGTTGTAGAGTGGTTACCATCCTGAAAACTTCTTGAGCATCACATTCCTATAAAAAAATGTCAACAAAACAACCAATTTAATTAAACCTTCAATTTAATTAAAATTCATTACATTACAATTTATATAATTAAATCTTAAAAAGGGAATTCATATTAGATCTTGTAATTAATTTCTTCTTGGTTGATAATGTTATTATCATATTACATTGTTAACATTATTTTTTTTTATTTATCTTTACCCTCCCTCATAATACCAACATTTTAAATATCATAAGAGATAAAAAAAATCAATGTGATGTTTTTAGGGGGTTCACTATCACAAATTAATTCACCTTTATCACCCATATCATATATTCCTCTTGGTTTCATGTGTACAATAACACTCCACCCTCCATTTATTATATAATCAACATAATATACCTTTTTTCTTGGGAATAAAAAATATAAAGGTCATGTTATTCATGTTCAACAATATTGATAAATTTACAGAATTAATCAAAAGTAAATTTTCATTATTATTTCCTTATACCCTAGTTAATAACGACCCAATTGTATTTAAATAAAATAAATAAAAAATTTCCATGACAATTTAATTCGATAATATCAACTGAATTTCTATATTAAACATGATCAAAAAATTTAGATATATTTTTTTCTTGTTTTTTCAAACCATACATGTGACCTATAGTACAAAACCTAAAACCACCAATATTGTAAGAATTGAATCTACTAGAATTATTTATAGGACCTTAAGATAAATACTTCAAATATTTTGGTAATTCATCTTGATTATCAGTATTAGTTACCTATAAAAAATTGATATAAAATATTCTTACTTACATTATATAATTATCAATATATTCAAAATATGTATTAGATTAATAAATTATATGACTTTAAAACCAATCAATAATTTCTTTATTAACCACTTTTGTTATCACTTCCCCATTTTGATTTTGACTCCTAAGATGAATTTTTATTTGTTTCCTAAATTATTTAATATATAGTTCAATAATATTAGTATTTCGTAGCACATATTTGTGTTCCTATCATAATAGAAAATATATCAATTAAAATGAAGAGAATTTTTAAACTTTTTGAGATAAAATTTGAAGAATTGTTGGTTTATTATTATACTAAAAATGAATTCTATTATCATCAACACATCCTACTTGATTGAATATTGTCTATATAAAATCCAAATACTATGAGTGGAAATTTAAACACACATATTTATGGTAACCTTCGGTAATAGAACCTTATGGTTATGCTTTATTATTCACATATGACTTCAAATGTTAAAGATACCTAATGAATAAAGTTACATAATTAATAATTAAACATCACAAGTATAGATTAGGAAAATTATAATTCATTAATGAGAAGAAAATTAACATAAAGTACCTCTCTATGGGATACAACCATCGATAATGTACAATTCCTCCATCTTTTTTCCTCAAACAAATGAATGGTCAAATGAATTATCATAATGAAAAATTATGGGGGGAAAGATCATCTCCAAATGATATAGTTTTTATATAATTATTTATTGAATTTTATACATCTCAATTAGGATTAATATCTTATCATAAAGTTGTTTGAAGATTATAGAAATTGAATTATAACTGTAGTTATTTTTTCTGGTAAAATATTATACACTGACAAAGGTAGAAACTACTCCATTAGAATATTAGAGTCATGGAATTTCAATCCTTGTAATTTTAGATGATTAAAATAAATAAATATTGAAATGTTACTTGATTATCCATCAGGCACTTTCAAATTTTTTAATCATTGAAGGAAAAATTCTTTTTACTGATTTTTCATTTCATAAAATACCATTGGATACTTTACATTCTAATTTTCCCATATATCATTCTTGATATTAAATTTTTGTAAGTACTTACAACCATTTAGATGATCCTTAGATTTACCTTGCTTATTAAGAATTGTATAAAGAAAATTTTCACTCATTCTTCTCAATATTCATAACACCAAGATTGAAGTTTAATAAATTAATTACCAATATGAAATATTGAAAAATATTCTATTTTTCTCCCACTGTTGTGTTCCAGCTATAGTTGATAGATTTATAAGTATTTTCCAACCTTTATTTTACTAAAAGTCATTTATAAACTCTATAATTATATTTAATAATTATACCAAGATCTATGATTTAAATAATAACATTTGTGGAATTATTATATCTATTTTTTACATTGAACTATGACTTATTAATATGAAATCTATGATATATATCAAGGAAAAAAATTACACTTAGTACACCAATTTCTAGTATAAATTAGTAATTGAGGCTCAAAATCAAAGTTATAAATAAAACAAGACAAACTAGTGTGTGTGATTCAACAAAATATATTTTTAGTCTAAGAAATTCATTGATTGTTCACATTAGGTCAACATGCATTTTGAACATTTTAGTGATAGATGCATCATACATTTCTACATCTTCATTCCATGAATATTGTAAATATTGGATAAGAAGCTAAAGATAGACATCAATGTTATTTCTAGGCATTTTTTCTAAGAGTAATTATTGATATAATGAATTAATTTTATTGTATATACATCCAAAGAGGTAAATTATAAGGGATCAATATAATCATCAATATGTTATAATTACTATTTAAAGTCCTAAAAAGATTGAATCCATCCAATTTCAATCTAAAATGTATATTTATTGGATCATAATATAAATTAGGATGTAATAAAATAAAGGTATTTTGTGCTTTTTAATCGATTAGACGTCACATAAACTCATACTTTTAATTATCCCATGCAATCCACTTCATATATTAAGTGGTTTTACATGACATATATAATATTTTCAATCATGGTCACTAGTGTAAAACTAGGCTATGACTATTCCCCTATATCCACAACCAATAAAACCATTGATGTGAGGTATCCTAAGTCTATGGTCAACCAAAAACTGTGGTTTCAGAACACCTACTTCCATGGTTAAAGATGATTGTGGCTATAGGCTCAACTTACAGCTACCTATTCCCATGCTCTATGTTGACTGTAGCATTGGGCTCAACCTACATCTGTAGTCTACATGGACCATGGACTTATGTGTATGCTAGAACCTCTCAAAAAGGAGAGAGAGGTGTAATAACATGGAGGAAGGTGATATTTTTACACACACACACACACAAGTATATATATATATATATTCATATAATGTGTTGAAGGTCAGTGGTAAAGTGTTATTAAAGGAAAATGGAAGTCATGATATTGAATAAAACTGAGAATTATTTTTTTAGGCATATGGTTGTGGTGAAAGATTATGGTCATAGGTCACAATCAACAGCCATGATCTAAAACCATATTTACTGATGGTGTCCATAGGTAAGCTATGACTACAATTAGTTCCTAACTATGTCTGTTGGTTGTGCCAATGATGTTATTAGTGGTGGGTGTTCTGATCATGTTTGTATCTTATGACCATAGTTAATGAGTCTATAGTCATGATTTTAGACTATAAAAATAGCCCAATTTACCATTAGTTTGTTATAAGGTAAAGTAACATAAAACCTTCACCATGGTATTTTTTTTAGTTCCTTCATGGTAGTATATTGATTGAGACTAAAATTTTTATTTGTTGACTCCTACATAGAAGTATAACATCTTTTTTACTTATCTCACTTAGAATCTTCTCCTTGATATAACATATAATCATTGGGATATGCATGTATCTTTATATAACTAAGTCCAAGATTCATAATAACCTTATCCATGTCATAAAATGAAGTATAGATCTTAGATTTAGAAAATAAATCATGAAAAAAATGAATCTCATGGAAATTTCTTTATTTATAATTCCATATAGGCACTTAATTTGATAAAACATCAATATAAAAAATAGAGCCAATTGTGGCCTAAGGGGATTGAAACTCACTCACTACATTCAAAGTTTACAAACTCTTTTCATCTATCTATATGACTATAAAAATCTTTCTTTGATCCAACCAAGAGAGCCTCTAATAGACTAGTGGGTAGAAAAATAATGGGGAAATATATAGAAACTCAAGTAAAGCTACCTCATGATATGGACTGAAGCAAAGATTCACCCCTTTAATTTATCATATTAGGATAAATCCTACACTATTCTGGGGGAACAAGTGTGGCCAGTTTCCTCGAGTAGCTCAATCCATAAGCTTTAAACACCCACTAGAGCCTAAACTAAAGTTACCCAAGAAAAACATGAGTTACATAATACAATAATATCATGTTTTAAATAATAAATCTCATAATAGTCATACAAACCAAGTACTGAAAAGTGTAGTGTATTGGAAACTAGCTACATAAACATCTTATTTTAATAAAATTGAAAACATTTCTCGATAAGTATGCTCCAATAGACTATTTTCTTGATATCTCATATGATATAATCATATTCATAACATGTGGATTATAAATATAAAAAATGTGTGAGATCAGACACTCAATAAGGTTAAAGTATAACATAACATAAAGGAAAACATGTGGAAGACATAAATATCATATTAAAATAATAAAGACCTTATATGATAATCATGAAACATGTTATAGTAACATATGATCATAAAAATATCATTAATTAATCATAAAGGGTGTGACTTGTCTCAAAAAACATCTCTATTGTCATATAACATGTGGGAATGAAATAAAAGTGCAGAATAATTTAAAAATAAGACATAATCCTGAAAACATGGCATTTCATGGAAATGAAATGTATCTCAAAAATTTGTATTAACTTGATGAACAATTTGAAACTATGTTATAACTTGATAAACAACTTTAAAATGTGGCACAACCATAACTATATAAAAACATGTGTTAGAAAACCTATTATATTCATGCCTATGTGAGAAAACTCATTATGTCTATGCCTGAAAATGTGAGAAAACCCATCCCACCCATGCCTATAACATCTCATTACCGATCTGACAGGTACGTATTTAACCTTGTCATGGTTTTTTCTTTTTATTGACTAGGTAGGGTTTAGATTAAATTGGGAGGATACTTATAATGATGAATTCATAGATTTTTTGGACTCTCATCTATAACTGACCATTTTGTAGGATTCCATAGAGTTACATGCTATGTAACTAGGTTACACATCATGTAATAGTCTCTAAGCACATATCGTGACAAGGTTCATGTTGTGATAAGATTCACACGGTGAAAGGTTAAATGACATGATGAGACTTTACATGTCATGATTCATTTATTGAATATTTTTTCATTTTAAAGTGACATGTTTCTTACTGGTTATGAAACTTAACTATTTCATGAAGTGTAGTGGGATTACACTTCATATAATACTCTGACTGCAATTTTTTAAATGGGAAGTGTAATTACCTGCTAATTCCCATTAGCTTGAGAGTACAACGAGTCATTATTAGGCCTTAAGAGACATCCTCAATATGCAAAAGGCTGGAAATAAATGAAAAGGGGTTTCAAAGAAAGTGGGGGATGATTTACCCTTTAATTTCTAAACACAAAAATCTTACAAACCATCCACAAATAGCTCACTATATGATGCAAGAAATAAACTAAGACATTTAAAATTATTCTCTTTAAAACAACCAGTCAAGGTATTCTACAGTGGAAGACAAACCAACATCAAAGTAAAAAGTGGAAAGATAATAAATAAAATCCAAGATGACAAAAAGACTCCATGCTCCACAAGATCCATGCTCTAACATTATCAAGTAGTCCAAAGTATCACGACATGGTGCTAAATAAGTGTGATACTTTACCTTTTCCCAAATCTAGGACGGTAACTTCTAAAAAAGCACCAAAGTTCCAAAGCAGGGGTGAGTATAAAACTCAGTAGGTTTTTCCAATGACTTCCCCTCTCACGCCACTAGGATAGAAAAGTTATCCACATTTATATAAGACTATTTATATAAAACAATTCTGTAAAATAGTTTATAACACAATGTAAACAAGTTCCAAAACCAATTATAGAAAAATTAAAATTCAAGTGATTGAAACCAATTTTCTAGAAAGTTATTTTCCAAGAAAATAACTAATACAAGCTTTAAAACCATTCCATTATATTATTTTGGCATACCCAATCCATGGTTCACAACACAGACACCCATGCATGCTTTGTTTGACAGTTCCATACTCATAAGCGGTCTCTAGTAGAAATACCTCATGTCCCAATAAAACACACCCCCAATCTAGGTTCACGCACCTTGTACCCTAATGGTACACATCCCTTATTTAGGGGCATGTTGAACATGAAATCACACAACCCCATGTGTGCCAAACCATTTCAAATCACCAAAACAAATTGTTTCAATAAAACTACATTTTTATTGAAAACCAAAGGACAAACCAATTTCAAATCCCCAATTTCATTTAAATAAAACATTAACTTTTATTTAAAACATCTAATCCCAAACATGTGACAAAATTCTAGAAAATTCCCATTTTAAAATATCCATTTTAAAATTTAAAACTCAAGCACTTTATTCAAATACCCAATTTTTCCAGATTTCCCCAATTTTCCAAAACATCACAAAGAAGGGTTTCCAATTATTTATAAATATCAAAATCTAACCAATTCAACACAAGATATTAAATTTCAAAGAAGTCACTTCAATTCTACTAAGTGGAGTTGAGATAGAATCCCCCTACCTTAACGGTGTGGAAAAAAACTGAAACGGACGAAGAAACATTCTAGAAACCGGGTTGATTCTCCACAAAAACGGCCTTAGATACATTATACTATCACAACAAAGACCAAATATAAACTTATTGTGCATCCACACTCATATATTTACCCATAATAGGTGTATATCTGAGAAATAAAGAAGAGAGGAGAAGTATATCTAAGTACATCTAAGAAACCGATCAAGAATGATGAAGAACAATCACATACATCAAGAATCCAGGTTTGAAACACCAAGGTAAGCCTTTGGATTGACTCCAAATGTCTTGGGAGAGGCCATTATACCTTCAAGGAAGATAAATCCTGAGTTATGGACACTTAGGATCAAAAATAATCAACTTAGAGGCAAAAACAAGTGAGATCCATTTTTTTAGGATCTCATTTAAACCATATGCATGGTTAGTTCACATAGTTAGACAAACCATCTGCTAATTGTGAATTATATAATACCTTGGAAGAACATTGCATGGCCTCCTCGCATGATCTCCCTAACTGTGTGCACACCGTGTCGATGCTCTCTGCCTCGAATCTGCTCTTGGGCACGATTTCTACTAGGATTTCCACATAGTTTGGATGAATCGTGTGCATCCTGTGCACCTCTCCTTTTGTCCCCAAAACATAGTGAAAGATTACCAAACTCTCCCAACTTTCCCCCTTATACTTTATATCCTTAAAAACACAAATAAAAGGCTACGTACTAGAAAATGGGGGTACTAAATTCTCCCCACCATCTATCTTTTCGTCCTGAGAAAGTAGAAAACCATGGCTGCTCTAAAAGAGTTCAGGCCATTGTTCCTTCATTTCCTTCTCACGTTCCCAAGTCTCTTCTTGAATATGACCATGCTACCATAAAACCAGCACCAGACTGATTCTTTTCCACATAATAATTTCTCTTACCTATCCACAAGGCTCAGCCCAACTAGTGAAGTTTCACCTATTTCCACCAAATATAGTGGAGAAAAACAAGGATGCTCATTCAATGCATCAAACGAAGCCATGTGTATCAAGGAATGATAGCTATTATTATATGAGAACTCCACTAAGGGTATATTCTCTTCCCATGATCCACCAAAATCCATTACCCAAGCTCACAACATGTGTTCCAACGTCTGCATCATCCTCTCAAATTAGTCGTCTGTCTGAGGATGATACATCGTGCTTGTATTCAACTGAGTACCAAGGGCTTTCTGTAAGGATTTCCAGAAATGAGACATGAAACTCGGATCTCTGTCTGAGAAAATTGAAACTGGTATTCCATGTCTCTTTACCACTTCTTGGATATAGATTTTGGACATATTTTCCACCGTATGAGTTTCACGAATTGGAATGAAATGGGCCGACTTGGTAAGACGATCCAATATCACACATATGGCATCGTGTTTACATACCATTCTTGGAAGACCTATAACAAAATACATCAATATCTTCTCCCATTTCCACACTGGGATATGTGAAGACTACAATATACCCACTGGTCTCTGATGCTATGCTTTAACCTGCTGACAATTTAAGCACCGTGAGATGAACTCAGCCACTTTCCTTTTCATTCTTCTCCAACAGAACTGCGCCTTCAATGCCTTATGAATCTTCTATGTGCCTGGATGTACAGATCATCTCCAATGGTGGTAATCATGAAGTATTTGTTCCTGATAAGCCATAAGTACAACCATATAATCTCTAAAAAACAAAACTAAACTCCCATTAAGTTTCCAGCCCTCAATGGTTTCCCCACCATTGAGTTTTGAACTCATAACCATGCATTCTACATCAGTTGTTTGTTCCTCTTTGACCATATTTACCAAATCAGGAACAATCGTGGATAAAAATAAAACCACAACATCACCTCGGTCTTTTCATGCCACACGCATGTTAGTTAGGACCGACATCAACTACCATTAATCTGAAGCTTCTTTCGCCAACTGATCATATGACTTTCAACTCAATGTATCCGCCACTGAATTCTATTTTCCTAGTGTATACATCAAGTAAAATTCAAAAATTTGGAGATACTTCATCCCACTCCTTTTCCTCAAATTCAAATATCAATGTGAGAAAATATGTTTCAAGATTTTTTGGTCTGTGAACATTGTAAATTTCTCACCAAATAGATACTGACACCATGTCTTCAAGGCATGGACAACTACAGCTAATTACAAATTTTGTGTTGGGTAATTCTTCCCATGCACCCTGAAATTCCTTGAACCATAATCCATGACATATTCTCCTTTCATGAGAACACATACCAACCCTAATCCTGAAGCATCACAGTATACCACATACCCCTGTCCTGATTCTGGAAAAATCAAGATAGGTGTCGATGTAAGATGAACTTTTAGTTCCTAGAAAGATTTTTTGAATTCCTCTTCTCATTAGAATGGAGTATTATTTTGTGTCAAAGATTTAATTGATGAGGCTATCCATGAAAAATCACGCACAAAGCATCGTTAGTAGCTAGATAGACCAAGAAAACTTCATATCTCGAAGAAATTCTTCGATGGTTTCCACGAGATAACAGCTTATATCTTTTTAGGATCAACAAAAACACCTTTCTCGGAAATGACATGGACAAGAAAACATACTTTCTGTATCCAAAATTCACACTTTGATAATTTGGTATACAAATTGTGATCTCTCAATATTTTTAACATTATTTATAGGTGTTCCACATGGCCATCCCTTGTCTTTGAAAACACCAATATTTCATCCACAAACACTACAACAAAATAGTACACATATCTCTGAAATATTTGATTCATCAAATCCATAAAGACTTTTGGTGCATTAATCAGACCGAAAGGCATGACTACATATTCGTAGTGGCTATATCTTCTTATAAAATATTTTTTTGGAATATATTCTTTCCGAACTCACAATTGGAGATATCATGATCACAAGTCAATTTTATAGAACCACTGATCACCCCTTAATTAATCAAACAAATCATCAATTCATGGAAGTGGGTACCTATTCTTTATCGTAAATTGGTTCAGATTAAAATAATCAACACACATCCAAAGATTTTTATCTTCTTTCTTCACAAACAAGACTGGTGCTTCCCATGAAGATGTACTAGGCCGAATGAAACACCTTATTTCCATCTCCTCCAATTGCACTTTTAATTCCCATAACTCTGTTGGTTTCATCCTATTAGACGAAAGGTAAATAGTACTGTTCCCCGGAAGGAGATCAATCGTAAACTCCACTTCCCTTATAGGTGGTAACATTGAGAATTTCTCAGTAAATACATCTGGAAATTGATCCACAACTGTTGGAAAAATATTTTCCTCAATCTCTTCCATTGATTTCAAATTCAACACTGCCAACTGATAAGAGATCGTTCCCACCGTCAGTTCCAACAACCTCTTTTCACCTTTCTTTACCATCTTATCTCCTCTGAAGAGATGCTTGACACTATCCTCAGTTGTGAAACTAACCATTCTACTATAATAGTTAATGTGAGCCTTGAACATTTTAAACCAATCCATACCTAGGATTACATCATATACATTCATGTCTAAGACTGAGAAGTCCCATTTCAGCTCAATTTCATCAACAGTTATAGCACATACTCTACACACAAAGGCTTGGCATTCTTTTTCCCCAATAGTAGTTTGGAGTTTTAAAATAGAAGGAATCATTTCCAATTTTAAACATAGTAAATCAATGGAACAATTGGAAATAAAATAATTTGATGCACTAGTATCGAAGATCACGTTCACAAGGGTATAATTAAAAATAATTGTACCTATCACTATAGATGTCCCAACCTCATCATCAACAATCATCTACTCATCTCCATACAATTTCTTCATTGCTACACTTTTCTCCTTATTTCCTTGCTGAGATTTCTTTGGTTGATAAGTCATGGTATTTCTAGAATCGCCATGGCTAGCTCTTATCTACTGATGAGACTGGTTTTTCTACCCTCACCCCGTCAAAACATACGATGCTTGCGATGCCTAAGAAGTGTCTCGAGAACCTGACCTTGAAGTACTATGACAATAGCGCTGAAGATGCCTCATCTGATTGCAGTTATGGCATGATCTAGGTTATTCCATACACTCTCTCTTTATGTGGTCAAATGAACCATATTGAAAACAACTTTTTTTGCACTTGGGTTGTGGAGGAAGGTTTACTGATCTAGTTGTTTGATTCTGATTTTCACTTCCACCTTGGAAATAGGTGTCCCTTTTCAACTTGCTCCCATCATTTGAGTTCTCACCATTCCTTGTAGGTATCATCATACCTCCTCCCATATATCTAGAGATATCATGTTCAGCCACGGTCACTTTGTTCACAATCTCTATATAATCAGTAATATAGAGCACCGCAATCTTCGATTGAATCTCCTGCCTTAGCCTCGACTCGAAGATGTGTGCCTTCAAGGACGCACTTGCTACAACTTCTAGTGAAAAGTGAACTAAATTCATGAATTTAGCCACATATTTCATGACAGAGATATTATCTTGCTTCAGGCTAAATAATTACATCATTTTCTGAATTTTGAACATATGAGGATAGAATTGTTTATTAAAAAATTCCTCAAAATCCTCCCAAGTATGGCCTTCGTCTCCTTTAGCATGAAGTACCAGTTCCCACCACTAATGTGCAGGATCATCGAGCATGTATGTGGCCATATTGACTTTGAGATCTGTCAGTGTGCCAATAAAATCGAAGATATGATTCATCCTACTTAGCCACACCTCCAGCTTTTTAGGTTCATATTCACCCCTAAATATGGGTGGATTCTGATTCATGGACTGAATGGTATGATCCACATGCCTTGGCTCATTCCTCTAGTTCCTTGTATCCACAATTTGAAAATCTTGTACAATACTCTAAACTAGCTATTGGTTCACCTGTGGTTCAGGTAAAACCACATTCTCTCAAACTTCTTCAGTTTTGGTTTTGATGTTGCTTATTAGGTTCCATTTTCTAAAACAACAACAAACCCCTTCAATCTCAATCTCTAGCAACTTATGGATTAGCATTTAAAATTATATCACATAAACTATCACAACATTATTTTCGAAAACAAAATTTTTCATGTTAAGCCATATTTGAAAACTTTCAACTTGTCTTTTGAAAATTAAACCATTTTCAAAATAACATAAGCATTTCCCTTTTCAAAATCATTCATTTAAAAAAAATTCATAATTTTTCAAAAATCAACACTTTTTTACAACATGAATCATTACTCGAAATTACATATTCACTCCTAGTAGTAATTAATTCCTCTATAATTTATTTCATGATCATCTCATTGGCTAAACCAATTACAATGAGGTTTCAAAATCCTAAAAGTGTCTCCAAACACTTATATACCCAACTTCTAGTAACTTTAAGTTCAGCATAAATGGTTTAGATATGTCCTTTTATGCTATAAATTTCAAGTTCCAACAATCCTACACATTCCTAAGATTCCAACCCAAGGAATAGTCAAGAAGGAATTTCAAATCCAAGACCAAGAACATTGATGACTACTTGTTAGGAAAGGATTGAACAAGCTGATACCATTTGTAATGACCCACTAATTCCCATTGGATTGAGAGTATAATGAGTCATTACTGGGCATTAATTGACATCCCCAAGACGCCAAAGGATAAAAATAAATTCCAAATGGTTTTAAAGCAAGTGGGGGACAATTTACCCTTTAATGTCTAAACACAACAACTCGAAAAACCATCCACAAACAGCTCACTATATGATGCATGAAATAAACTAAGACATTTCAAATAATTCTCTTTAAAACAACCAATTAAGGTATGATACATTAAAATACAAACCAACATTAAAGTAAACAGCATAAACAAAATGAATAAACTCCAATATGACAACAAGAATACATGCTCCACAATCTCCATGCTCCAACCTCATAAACTAGTCCAAAGTATCATGTCATGGTCCTAAAAAATGTGATACTTAACCTTTTCCCAAATCCCCAAAGGTATAATGTGAAAAAGAACCAAATTACCAAAGAAGGGGTGAGTATAAAACTCAGTAGGTTTTCTCAATGACTTCCCTACTCATGCAACTAGGATAGAAAAGTTAACCACATTTATATAATAGTATTTATATAAAAAAATCTGTAAAATAGTTTATAACACAATGTAAAAAAGTTCCAAAACCAATTATAGCAAAATTAAAATTCAAGAAATTGAAACCTATTTTCCAGTAAGTTATTTTCCAAGAAAATAACTAATCTATGATTTAAAACCATTCCATGATATTCTTTTGGCATACCCAATCCATGGTTCACAACACACACACCCATGCATGCTTTGTTTGATAGTTTCATACTCATGAGCGGTCTATAGTCCAAATACCTTATGTCCCAATGACACACACCCCTGATCCAAGGTTATGAACCTTTTACCTCAATAGTACACATCCCTTATTTAGGGGCATGTCGAACATGAGCTCACACAACCCCATGTATTCCAAACCATTTCAAATCACAAAAACAAACTGTTTCAATAAAACTGCATTTTTATTGAAAACCAAAGGACCAACCAATTTCAAAGCCACCTTTTCATTTCAATAAAACATTCCATTTTATTGAAAAAATATAATCCTAACCATGTTCAACAATTCCAGAAAATTCTCTTTTTAAAATCTCCATTTTAAAATTAAGAACACAAGCACTTTATTCAAATACCCAATTTTTTCAGATTTCCCCAATTTTCTAAACCATCACAAAGAAGGGTTTCCAATGATTTCTAAAAAAACAAATCACAAACAATTCAATACAAGATATTTAATTTTAAATCATTCCCATCAGTTCTACTGAGTGGAGTCTAGATAGAATCCACTTACCTTGAAGGTTTTGATGAAAACTGAAACGGAAAAAGAAACGTTCTAGCAACTGAGTTGATTCTCCACAAAAATGGACTTAGATCTCTTCTCCTATCACAACCAAGACAAAATATAAACTTATTTTTCATCCACATTCATATATCTATGCATAATGAGTGTATATCTAAGAAATCAAAAATATAGGAGTAGTAGATCTAAGTAGATCTAAGAAACCGATCAAGAACGAAGAAGAATGATCACGTACCTCAAGAATACGGGTTTGAAATAGCAAGGTAAGACTTCATATTGACTCCAAATATCTTGTGAGAGTCTCTTATACCTTCAAGGAAGATAAATCCATATTTATGGACACTTAGGAGAAAAAATGAGGAACTTAGAGGCAAAAACGAGTGAGATCCATTTTTTTATGATCTCATTTAAACCATGTGTGTGGTTAGTTTCCATGGTTAGATAAACTATGCGCTAACCGTGCATTAGTTAATGCCTAGGAAGACCCTCTCATGGCCTCTTCACATGGTATCCCTAACCGTGTGCACATCATGCAGTCACTCTCTACCTTGAATCTACTCTTGCGCATGGTTTCTACTAGGATTTCCACACGGTTTGGATAAATCGTGCACATTCTGTACGCCTCTCCTTTTGTACCCAAAACTTAGTAAAAGATTACCATACTCTACCAAATTTACCCCTTATACTTTGTATCCTTAAAAACACAAATAAATGGTTACATACCAGAAATTGGGGGTACTACAGGGAGCATGGTTTATTTTTTTTACCATCCTCTCTAGTTTCATTTCTCACGGCCCAAAGCCTTCCTCAGGTAATATTAGAGCCCTCCAACCCTTCCATGTTCCTTTGTTCGGCATTCGATCATCATTTTCCTTGTGGTTTGGATTCCCAGGTAAGTGTTCTCTTCATTCTTCATCTTTCTCTCTTTCTCCTCCTTTGTTATTTCAATTGATTATCCTGAAATTAATTGATATATTCTATAGGATGTTGGATCTCATTTCTAGGTTGAGTTTTTAGGTCTTATACACCTTCTTTCTCGTTGATGGGTTCTATTTTGAGTTTTGGTTTTCAAAAAAAGGTAGTTGATTCTATTCTGTTGGGACAAACTGATTTAACCTTAAATTTCTTGATTTATTTCAATTGTTGATTTAAATTTAATTCCTCAAACTTTATTTCATTTGATTTGATAAAACCCAATTCCATTGAATTAGGATATTGGAAATGTTTTTGGTATAAAAATTGGGAAAACCCCCAATTCCATTGAATTGGGGAGTGGTTTTAGAAATTGGTTGATTTGAATTGTTTAATTTAAATTGTAAATTTTATGGAATTTGTTTCAATTAAATTTTTTAATTTAAATATGGAAATGGATTGTGAAATTTATGGAATTAGTTTTTAATTGATTTCAAACTTTCGAGAATGGATTAAAAAGTTTTGATAGAAACCCAGTGTGTTTATCTTATTAAAGAGGAATGTTTTTGATTAAAACCTATTTTGGTTTTAAATGAAAAATAGGAATTTAAAATGGTGGAATAAGTTTTAATTTTATTTTAAGTAGTCTTAAAATAAATTTTCCATAACTGATTGTGTAATATCACATGAAAGCCTTAGGTAGTTTGTGAGTTATTTGGGAACACTCTAGGATTATAAAATGATCTAAAACATAAATGCATTAGGTCACACCCTCGATGGTATGGTGGTGAGTTTCCTTTGTCCGGTGTTAGAGGGATGTGTGTATACACATATTTTCATGGTCACTTAGAGAGTGCAGAGACCTATAGCCAAGAACTTTCATACCTATTTGACAGATTACCATGTTTCTCACTTGTTTTATATTTGAGATATAAATATATTCCAATATTGTTGAACATATTTACATGAATTATGGATTTATATAAACTGTTTTATATAAATTTTTTATTTAATCTATTGTTTTATAAATATTCCATCACTTATAAATCCTTTTATTAAAGTATTTTTCCATCATATGAATTGTATAGCATGATTTGTTTCAATATACTTTGAAATTCCAAACCTTTTTATTTTAAAATTAAAATCATTCCTTTAGTTAATATATTATTGTAATCTATTATGGAATATGTGGTGAGACCCTATTGGGATTTTTATCTCACACCCTACTTGTGCCTCCAGGTGTTTTTAGATTATCTCTTTCCAGGCTCAAGTGGGGGGGGGGGGGTCTTTTGAAGGTGGATCCATCTATTGATCCTTGGATGTGGTGATTTTTGTCCTTAGGGACTTGGGTTTTTTTCCCTGTTTTGTTACTTGGGTTTTAGTATTGTGGTCATTAATGCCTTGTTGACTTCTGGTACATTACTTTTAGTGGAGTTTCTTTTGTATGCATGTTGACATTGTTATCTTTCTTCCACTATGTTTTATAGAAAATTCATTCCCGCTTTCATGTTGTATGATGTCAAGTTCTAGTCTTTAACCCATGGGGATCGGGAATGCCCTTTGGGCTATGTCAGGGATGGATCGGTTATCAGGTTACCAGGGTACCCGGGTTGTTTCGTGACAAAATGGTATCAAAGGAGTTTGTTGAGATTTGTCTTGAATTCAATATGCATTTTTTAAATCTTATCAAGACTTAGAAGGTAGTTGATATTGAGTTATTGACCAAATATCACTATAATGAACCTTAAGTCACCAAGGGTGGTTAGGGAAAGACATATTGTGGATTAGTTCTAGCATTTTCCCTATTTTGATTTGAATAGATTGAAATCCAAATTTTTTTTGTTCTTTCTACTGGGAATAATTTCTCTTATTGATCATTTTCAGTGTTAATTTTATGTCTTCCTTATTGTATACTGATGTTTTTTATCATCATGCCTCTGAGAATATGTGAAAATTGGATCCATGAAGAATTTGTTGTTGAACCTCAGCGATAAAATCATCTAGTTGACCCAAATCTAGTTGAGGGGATTGTGCGTATTGACCAAACTCTTGTACATGCACCACCTCCAGTCCCCGTTCAGGCTCCAACTGTGGATCCTTAGGGGGGTGTTCTTTGAAATTGTTCTCAAGAGTTTCTTCACCAAAAGACACTAGTTTTCAAAGGCTCCATTGATCCTCAATATTCTGAGGAATGGTTGGGTAGGATATAATGTCTATTTGAGTTCTTGGAGACATCGGACAAGATCAAGGTGAAGTGTGCGACCTTCATGCTGGAGGGAATGATTACGATATGGTGGGACATAATGGTGAATAAAAATAAACATGAGTTATTAGCACGTAAATACTTTAAGGTACTTTTCACTGACCAGTTATATCCAGAGTCAATGGTGTTGGCCAAGGTTGTAGAGTTTTTCAAGCTTGAGTGGTCTGATAGAACTGTGACTGAGTATTCAAATCTCTTTACTGAGCTAGTGCGGTTTGCACCTAAGGTTATATCTAATGAGAGGATGAAGGATTGACGGTTAGATTTGGTACTTTGATCATATATTCATTATTAGGTTTTCTTACTAAAGATTCCCACTTATGTTGATGTGTAGGATAGGGAGATGATGGTTGAGATGGACCTGGCTAGAAAGTTAGGGTTGATGGGAGTTTCTTTTTATCCTAGTGGTAGCATCAGTTCCTTAAATGGAAAGTGGAACCGTGATGATTCTCATGGTAGTTCTCGACAGTAGGTTCATTCCATACCTCCTATAGTTCCAAGAGGAAGTCCTTTTATTTTCTATCAGTATGGATAGTCAGGACATTCTAAGATGGTTTGCATTGAGAAACCCAAGAACTGTAGCTCCTGTAGACATTCAGTACACTTATGGATATTCTTCAATATCTTCTCTACTCCATGTAGTGGAACTAGATCATCAATTCCTCCTAAAACTATGGGGAAATAAGATTCTTTACATATAAAAGGGTTCCAGCCATAGGCATACATAATGAAGCTAATTCATGTAGTGGAAGAGTCTCCAGAGGAAGTATATATGGTTCTAGGGACTGTGAGAGGTAACATTATTATAGATTCATTATTAGTGACTTCTCTATTTGATACCAGTGCATCCAATTCATTTATTTAAACCTTTATTGTTAATCTACTAAATCTTCCTATGGAACTTGTATCTTTTTCAATGGATATTACTACACCCCTTGGAAAAAAGAGATGGTGGGGTCTCTGTATTCCCACGTATGTCTTCTCTCTGTCGAATATTGAGCTGCCTTGGAGTTTTCTAGTCCTCAACATGAAACCTCTTGATTTCATTTTCAGAATGGGTTGGCTCATTTCCAATAAATTCTGAATTGATTGTTATCTTCAATGAGTATGCCTTACTACACCTAGTGGTGTGTCTTCTGTATTTCAAGGAGAATGGGACCCAAGGTCAAGCAGATCCAGAACTTCTTATCTAGATATGGGGAGCATAATATCAGTGTTCTCTTTTGATCTACAGTGGGAATATTTGAGTGGTTATCTCTCTCTGGTTGTCATAAAATTTCCTAAAGTTTTTCCTTCCGATTTATCTGGTTTTCCACTGGTAAGGTAGGTCGAGTTTTCCATTAACTTAATGCCTAGTAATAAACCAGTTTATATTCCCTCTTACTGCGTGGATCTAGTGAAAAAGAAAGATCTGAAGTCCCAATTGGATGATCTCATTAAGAAAGGATTTATATGCCTGGGTGTGTCACCATGGGAGGCTCCAGTTCTCTTCACTAAGAAATTTTATGGTTCTCTTATCTTATGTGTGGATTGTTGAAATCTCAATCAAGTTACGCTGAAGAAAAAATATTAGTTTCCAGGGATTGCTTATCTTTTTAATCATTTAAAAGGGTTAAAGTGGGTTTCAAAGATCGACCTTCGATCTGGTTACCATCAGTTGAGGATAAAAGAATATAACATTCAGAAAACTTTCTTTTGGGGTAGGTATGGCCATTATGAGTACCTTGTTATGCCCTTTGGTCAAAAAAATGATCCTATAGTTTTTATATATTTGATGAAAAGGATTTTCCATGAGTATCTAGATACCTTTATGGTATTCTTTGTAGACAACATCCTCATTTACTCCAAGTATAAGGAGGTTCATATACATCATCTGAGTAAGGTTCTAAGTCTTATGAGAAATCAAAGACTTTATTCCAAGCTTTCAAAGTGTGATTTCTGGATTCGGGAAGTGAAACTCTTGGGAAACGTGGTGTCTGAATAGGGTGTATTAGTTGATCCTGATATGGTGAATTTTTTTATGACTTATGTGCAACCACATAATGTCTTCTAGATTCAGATCCTTTTGTGATTATCCGGATATTATCGTCAGTTCGTGAGGACTTCTCGAAGTTGGATTCTCTGATGACTGTTCTAACTCATAAGGGGGTAATGTTTTCTTGGAATGATAAATGTCAGAGTTATTTTGTTGATATAAAAGGTATTTTGATAAATGTGTCAGTGTTGAGTCTTCTAGAGGTCGGGCATGGCTATTTCATCTTCTGTGATGCATTGGGCTTAGGCCTGGGATTCATTCTTATGTAGTAATTTTATGTAGTTTCTTATGTATCTCATCATCTTAGGCCACACGAGAAGAATTATCCTACCCATGACCTTGAACTTGCAACTATGATTCACACACTTAAGAATTGGTGGCACTACCTTTTTAGAGAAAGTTTTACTATGTATTCAAACCAAAAAATATTGAGTGATATCTTCTCTCAAAAATATTTGAATCTCTGTCAGAGGCACTATGTGGAGTACCTACAATATTTCAACTTTGACATCACCTACACCCTGAGAAAAGGGAATGTTGTTGTAGATGCATTGAGTAGGAAACTTCCAACACATATAGTGAAAGAATCTTCAAAAGATTATAATTTTATGGGTCTCTTTGCATGGTTTTGTAGGTTCCGGGCGCAGCGGAAGCACGTTGGTGGGTTTTCCCAACTTTAATTTTAACGTTAAACAACATTCAAGCCGAGATCTGTCATGATGTAAAACGCTGAATCTTCAGAATAGAATGAGGAAAGAAAAACTGAAGAGGGAGTCCTGAAACCATAGAGATATCATCATCATATGTTGGTTATAATTAATTTAATTAATTCACAAGAATTACCTTGGTGGAATTCTTTCTTCGTTGATGTCTTCGGTCACGATCCTGTGATCCATCATTGCATCGTAGAATCCAAGTGTAGGATTCCTCTAGCGGTGATCCACACGTGTACCACGTATCTCCGGACATCGCCTAAGGGATCTCTGGGTGCTAGCGTGGAAGAACCTTCGCTTGCGATGTCCGCCTTCGATCGCTTTGGTCTCTCGGTCTTGAGAGAATTCTTGGAGGAAGGAGTTGTTTTGGCCTTGAAAGAATTCTCTAGAGTTGTCGTGCACAAACATTCTCTTGTGAAAAAGTTTTGGGGTTGTGAGGATATTTATAATCAGGTTTGAGGTTATATATTTATGACAATAAATAAACGCATTACATGTTTTATTTATTTCATTAACTCTTATTGAAAACCCCCTTATCGAATTATTAATTCCTTGACATTCTCCCACGCTGATTATAATAAATATCATTTAATAAAACAATATTATATCCTCAAAATCCTGACTGGAAAAACTACACGGCATGTAATCATTAATACACGGTGTGTACTCGTTTTCCATAAAACTACACGGCATGTATATTTAATATACACGATGTGTACTTTTTTTTCCACTTTCCTTTATTTCCTCCACCATATTTATTAGACCTTGAGTAATGTATATTTATTTCTTAAATAAATATAACTGCATCACTCGCTAATAAATATTATTTCGTCCACAATATATTCTCTCTAATAACTAGTGTCGAAATAAATGTGATCAGGCATCCTTAAATAATTATTAAACCACAGTCGAGAATAATCTTTATTTAACTTGGTAAATTAATATTTAACTGAGATATATGGACACACTTAGTGTGTGACCCTCTAGGCCTCTTTCTCAGTGGCATTAGGCGGAGCCTGCCTAAAGTCCAAGGTTAGCGTCTAGCAACACGCCAAGTCACCCATAGAGAAAGAAGTTAATGTCGCAATGACGTGTCACCTAATATGAACGCTTACCATGTAATATAATCCCTTTGTCACGATATCTTGAATCAAGCGGGTTTCATGCTAGTGTCATCAACCCATGTGCTTGATTATTCTTTATTTGACTTTCCGGAATCGAACTCGCCCATACCTTACCATGGCCATGGATTTATTTAAGCTATATCAATTCCATTAAAGGGCCTGAGATATCTACTTCCGTTATGGAACAGAAGGGACAAATCCTTTCTCGCATTATCTATTAATGCAGTATTACTCGTGACGCACCCAACGTATCCTACCTCGTTGCGAACAGTGTGTCGTCACAGTTTTCGTAAATAAATCCAAGTGTGCAAGTTTTAATACCCATTAATAATAATCTTAAAGTCTAAGGATCAATACCCACATCCACATATAGGAACATCCAATGACACTATGAAATGTGGATTTCCTACTGGCGGGTCTTGTTCTCATAATATCCTCCTGGATATTACTAAGGGCGCACACCATGAGATGATGCCTCAAAGTTTTATGAGTCCTCACCCCTAATGTCCTGTATTATTTGTGTCCCTAAAATAATATCATCTAGCCATAGAACATATATTCAAGAACAGTGTTATGGAACTTCTGGGTTCTCATCATAGCAGGGATCCTCTATGACCCTTTAATGCAACAGCTATCCTTAGGACATTATCACATGTATTGTCACGCAGAAGAACAATCAAGATGTGATAATTCTTTTATTAATGAATAAAGTATAAAGTAGTTGGTTCTAGGCCACCAACTCCAACAGACTCTCACTTGGACTAGAGCCAACTGCTAAAAACCTTTAACCCGCTAGCTCTCACATGATATTCATGCTTCTGCTGAGATAGGCCTTTAGTCATGGGGTCCACCACGTTCTCTTCTGTGGACACTCTGCTCACTGCAACTTCACTCCTTTGATATAAATCCCTCAAGAGGTGATACTTTCGGAGTATATGCTTTGTCCGTTGATGTGACCTTGGTTCTTTCACAAGATCCACTGCTGTAGTATTATCACAATACAATGTAATGGGATCTATACTGTTAGGCACCACATCAAGATCCTGGAAAAAGTTCCAAATCTAGACGGCTTCCTTGGCTGCATCATAAGATGCTATATATTCAGACTTCACTATAGAATCGGTGACAACTGGCTGCTTTGAACTCTTCTAGCTCACAGCTCCTCCATTAAGACAGAAAACATATCCAGATTGCAACTTCAGATCATTCTGATCTGTCTGAAAACCAACATCAGCATACCCTCTGATGACAAGATCCTTTTATCCTCCATACATCAGGAGCATATCCTTAGTTCTTCTCAGATACTTAAGGATAGTCTTAACAGCAGTCCAATGTTGTTCTCCTGGATCTGCTTGATATCTTCCTACCATGCTCAGTGCATAAGCAACATCAAGCCTAGTACATAACATGGCATGCATGATGGATCCTATAGCCGAAGTGTATGGGATCTTACTCATTCTATGGTTCTCTTATTGTGTCTGAGGACACATTTTCTTAGAAAGATGTAGGCCATGTGACACTGAAACTAATCCCCTCTTGGATTGTTCTATACTAAATCTCTTTAGTATCTGGTCAATGTATGTACCCTGACTTAGTCCAAGCATCCTCTTTGATCTATCACAAATGATCTTGATCCCTAGAATGTAGGCTACTTCACCCAAGTCCTTCATGGAGAAACACTTGTTCAACCAGTCCTTAACTGACTATAAGAATGGTACATCGTTTCCAATAAGAAATATGTCATCAACATATACTACTAGGATAACGATCGCATTCCCATTAAACCACTTATAAACACATAGCTCACATTCATTCTTAATGAACCCAAATTCTTTTATGGCTTCATCAAATCGAATGTTCCATGACCTGGATGCTTGATTTAATCCATAAATGGATTTATGCAACTTGCAAACCCGTTTGGATTCACCTGGTGTCACAAACCCTTCTGGTTGTGTCATATAGACATCTTCCTGAAGCTTCCCATTAAGGAATTATTTTTTGACATCCATCTACAAAACCTCATAGTCATGGTAAGCTGCTATGGAAAGTATGATTCTTATGGATTTAAACATGGAAACTGGCAAGAAGGTTTCATCATAGTCGATTCCTTGACACTGTCTGATCCCTTTAGCCACTAGCCTTACTTTATAGGTTCTAACTTGACCTTCCATGTCCAGCTTTCTCTTTAATACCCATTTGCATCCAATAGGCTTTACATCAATTGGCACATTGACCAGAACCCAAACTGGGTTCTGATACATGGAATCCATCTCAGAATTCATAGCTTCTATCCATCTTGCATTTTCTGAGCTTTCTATTGCTTCCTTGTAGAAGAGAGGTTCATCATTGTCCAACAATAATGATTCTCCATCCTCGGTGACTAGGAAACCAAATCTCTCTGGTTCCCTTACCTCTCTTGAGCTCCTACACAGTACTTGTGTTTCTGGAACCACTTCCACGGGGACCTGTGGAACTTGTTCCTGTACCAAATCCTGTGTATCTTGAGCATCAACTTCGTCGAAGTCAATCTTGCTCCCACTATCCTTCTTGAGGATGTGCTCCCTCTCAAGAAAGACATCTTGTCTGACGACAGTCACTTTCTTGTCTGAATGGTTATATAGGTAATATCCTTTTGTTTCCTTGGGATATCCTATAAAGATACACCTCATGCCTTGGGGTGCTAGTTTGTTTCCTGAGGAGGCCTTAACAAACTCCTCGCATCCCCATACATGTGTGTGCGAAAAAATGGCTTTCTTTCCATTCCATAGCTCGGAGGAAATTCCATTTTCCACCTTAGTTGGTACTCGGTTTAATGTGTATGATGCAGTTTGTAATGCATATCCCCAAAAGGATAATGGAAGATCTGCATGAATCATCTCGATCTCACCATGTCCAACAAGGTTCGGTTCCTCGTTTCACTAACACCATTCCACTATGGTGTATAAGGAGGAGTGAGCTGAGATAAAATCACAGACTCTCATAGAATATCGATGAAATCTTGGTTCAGATATTCTCCACCTCGATCCGATCGAATCTTCTTTATCTTCTTACCAAGATGATTCTCTACTTCATTCTTGAATTCCTTAAATTTCTCTAAGACCTCTGACTTATACCTCATTAAGTAGACATAGCCATATCTACTCAAATCATCAGTAAAATTAATGAAGTAAGAATATTTACCTCTAGCTTCTACTGGAAATGGTCCATACACATCTGTGTGTACCAATCCTAGAAGCTCTGTGGCCCTTTCACCCTATCCACCAAAAGGCGGCTTGGTCATTTTTCCTTGTAAATAAGCATGACATATATCAAGTGGTTTTAGCTCAATAGAGTCTAAATAGCCATCTTGGTATAGATTTGTCAAGTGATTCTCGTTCACATGACCGAGACAGTGATGCCACAACTGGGTGATGTATGAGTCATGTGAGTTTGTTTTGTTATCAATTTCCAACACTTGGTTTTCATAATTTAATACATACAAACCATTATTTAAATGTTCCATGCCATAACATACATTGTTCTTATAAAAGAGAAAACCCTTATTTCCAAACTTGAAAATAAATCCATCTGTATCCAAACAAGATACAGAAATTATGTTCTTGGTAACACTAGGTACATAATAACAGTTATGTAAAACCAAAATCATTCCAATCGGCAATGAGAGGTGGTAATCGCCAATAGCCAATGCAGCCAGACTTGTGCCATTGGCAGCTCGAAGAACCACCTCTCCTCTGGAAATCTTTCTAAATATACTTGGTTCCTTCATTTGAATATAGATGTGATCCCCACAAGATGTATCTAATACCCAATGTGTAGAAATGGAAATATTACACTCGATAACGAATGCAACTTTAGCATCCCCACGCTTCTAGGTGCAGTTCCTCTTCCAGTGGCCCTGCTTTCCACATGCAAAACACACCGCCTCCCATTCCTTGCCCTGCCTTTGGATCTTCCCCTTCTTGGAGGGACGGTGCTCGGGGGCTTTAGACCATTTATAATTCTTTGGCCCCTTTTCCTTGTCCTTCCTTTTCTTGTTCACCATAAGGACTGCAGGTTTGTCACACCCCATGTCCTTGTCTACCTAGCAAATCAAGGTTAGAAGCTCCGATAGACTTGCTGCTCATGTTATAATTGATAATGAAGTTAGAGAAGGTCTTGGGCAGTGATGATAGGATGAGATCTGTACTCAAATCATCCGGGAATTTAATCCCTAAGATGTCTAGGCATTCAATGTAGCCAATAAGCTTGAATACATGAGGTCCAGCTAGCGCAGACTCTCCAAGATTAGTTTTAAACAAAGCATTGGAGATCTCATACCTCTCATGTCTCACCTTCTCTTGGTAGAGATCCTTAAGGTAAGACATCATGCTATACGCGTCCATGTTTTCATGTTGCTTCAAGAGCTCATTGGACATGGCCGATAGCATGAAACACTGGACATCTATGGCATCATACATGTGTTTCATATAGAGAGATAATTTCTCATCACTGGCCTCTTTCCCAGGAGCAACTGGAATAGGCTCTTCCAGCACATACAATTTCCTTTCGTGGTGAAGGATGATGCATAAACTCCTCTATCACTCTTGGAAATTGGTACCAGTGAGAAGGTTTTCCTTCTCGAGTATGGTTTGTAATGACATTTTTGAAGTCATTTTCTTGTCATTTCTACAAATTAAGATGAGAAAAGGATTAGTACTTTATTACAAAACTGAGACAAATAAATAAATTAGTCTCCCACTATTTTATCGAAATCCAATATCCCTCACCATTGACTTCGGAATATTCTGTTGCCAGAATATTCTAGTGGCAAGGATCTATATTTCCCTTCGCATTACCCCAACTAGGGTTGTTCAAGCAACTGGAAGGATTTTAGGTAGGCATTCTAAATGTCAACTGCATTAACTCGCAGTCCTTGATCCGCTGAGTGGACTCCCCAATCTTGAAATCCTTTTATTTTGGATTTCCTCAACCTCTGCCTCTTGGTCATGCCAAGTCCGGCTGTGGCAGTCAACCCTTGATGAAAACAAAGTCAAGTCAACACAAAACCTTGAATTAGAATTCCCTGATAATTGAAAGCACCCCAACTAGGGTTGTTCAAGCACTTTGAACTATGGTTCAATTCTAACCAAGATTATGGAAGGTTATACTGACTTAATATTTCTTTTGAGGGATTTTATCCTTATATGTACATTTCCATTTTATTATCTTTGATTACATGCTTTTTAATATTAAGTGGGATATACTTAAGTGATTAACCATGTCTAAGATAATATTTACGTATAAGCTAGTTTTATTTTAGTTCCATCTTGCATGCTCGTTTAATTCATTAATTGTGTGATCGTGATGACACACCCACAATAAATAAACTATGAAACTGACAGAAATAAAATAAATGGTATCATCATGAGATTTTTCTATTGGTTAGTTTATCTAGCAGTTGATAAACTAACCCAAGACCTGAAACACCTTGAACCTTTCGGGTTCATGTTTACAGATTTCCACCTATCCACCTTTGTATCTCCTTGGATTGGTTACACCTTGGCTCCTAACTTGAGCTGCCTCCACTAGATTGGGAGCTCCATCCATTACATATGCATTTATCTCACATGTAGGTGAGGGGTAAAAAGGGGTTTTTACATAAAAGAAACCTTGGGCATGCAGGCCCTACATATTAATGAGGAGATGGCTCGCAGGCCAACAAATTTAATTTAAATAAACAAATTAAAATAAACCATTCACATACAAAGGTATTGTTCTAGCTCATGATCATCCATACATGCAACGATATTTACGCATAAATAAAACTAGCATTCAATTCTTTAATCGTTCTTGTTTAAGATAAATCATGCTCGAATCAATTAATTATCTTTAATTAATCAATCCGTTTATCTTAAACCCTTTTCTGAACTTCCTTGAGATTCTCATCCATCGTAATTTTAAACAAATAAATTCATTTAAAATTATCCTTATACATAACTTGTACCTTGGAGGAAACCCGGTGAATTCCCGTTCATTACGCAGATGTTAAATTAAACACATATATATAAAACACCTATCACGTGTTGTGCCTCATCTTTACTCCTGCACCATGGTACACGTCTCAATGGTTTGTATAATATAATAATAAATTTTAATAAATCTGCATAATTTGGGTGAGTACACGGCGTGTAGTTCTGACTACACGGCGTATACTTTTCTTCACCTTCCATCTGAAGTACACACCCGGGGACAGGGTGTGTTAATGTACTTTGGAAATTTTCAGAGTACACGATGTGTTCTATGGGACACACATCGTGTAGTTTCCACGTTACAGGGTTTCCAGCCAGGCAAACCATGTACGGGGTACACAGTCCAACCCGAACCCAAAGGGACTACACGCCGTGTTCAGTTGGACCACATGGCATGTAATCCGGAAACCGTGTTCCACTTGTTCCTGGTCAACACACAGTGTCATAAATGGCATAGGTATACTCCAATACACGACCTGATTTGGCAGATCAGTCAATGCATTGAACCTAGACTACACGGCGTGTACTTCCAAATACACGTTGTGTATTCTGGTGTTGTACGGCCAGAAACATTTGGCTCCTCCGGATGAGTTCCTCTATTTTATTTTAATCAAAATTAAAAGAAAAATTTGTTTCTGTGAGGTAAACGAGAAACGAGGGAGGAGGAATAGATCTCGAGATTCATATTTCCAGAATGGTTAAATTTGAATTGAAACAACTAAATTATAAAATACGTAAAACATCAACAAAAAACTAAATAATTATAATCAACGATATAACCGCTCTGATACCACTTGTAGGTTCGGAGCACAGTGGAAGCGCATTGTTGGGTTTTCCCAACTTTAATTTTAACGGTAAACAACGTTCAATCCGAGATCCGTCACGATGTAAAACACTGAATCTTCGGAATAGAATGAGGAATGAAAAACTTAAGAGGGAATCCCATAACCATAGAGATAGGATCATCATATGTTGGTTATAATTAATCTAATTAATTCACAAGAATTACCTTGGTGGAATTCTTTCTTCATTTATGTCTCCGGTCACGATCCTGTGATCCGTCATTGCGTCGTAGAATCCAAGTGTAGGATTCCTCTAGCGGTGATCCACACGTGTGCCACGTATCTCTGGATTTCACCGAAGGGATCTTCGGGTGCTAGCATAGAAGAACCTTTGCTTGCGATGTCCTCCTTAGATCGCCTTGGTCTCTCGGTCTTGAGAGCGTTCTTGGAGGAAGGAGTTATTTTGGCCTTGAAAGAATTCTCCAGAGTTGTTGGGCACAACGATTCTCTTGTGAAACCGTGTTGGGGTTGTAAGGATATTTATAATCAGGTTTGAGGTTATAGAGTTATGACAATAAATAAATGTGTTACGCGTTTTATTTATTTCATTAACTCTTATTGAAAACCCCCATGTCAAATTATTTATTCCTTGACATTCACCCATGCTGATTATAATAAATATCATTTAATAAAACAATATTATATCCTCAAAATCCTGACTGGAAAAACTACACGGCGTGTAATCATTAATACACGGCGTGTACTCATTTTCTATAAAACTACATGGCATGTATATTTAATATACCCATCGTGTACTTTTATTTTCCACTTTCCTTTATTTCCTCCAACACATTTATTAGACCTTGAGTAATGGCTATTTATTTCTTAAATAAAAATAACAGCATCACTCGCTAATAAATATTATTTCGTCCATAATATATTCTCTTGAATAACTAGTGTTGAAATAAATGTGATCAGGCATCCTTAAATTATTATTAAACCACAGTCAGGAATAATCTTTATTTAACTTGTTAAATTAATATTTAACTGAGATACATGGACACACTTATTATGTGACCCTCTAGGCCTCTTTCTCAGTGGAATTAGGCAGAGCCTGCCTAGAGTCCAAGGTTAGCATCTAGCAATACGCCAAGGCACCCATAGAGAAAGAAGTTAATGTTGCAATGACATTTCACCTCATATGAACACTTACCGTGTAATATAATCCCTTTTTCATGATATCTCGAATCAAGTGGGTTTCATGCTAGTGTCATCAACCCATGTGCTCGATTATTATTTCTTTGACTTTCCGGAATTGAACATGCCCATACCTTACCATGGACATGGATTTATTTAGGCTATATCAATTCCATAAAAGGGCCTGAGATATCTACTTCCATTATGGAACAGAAGGGACAAATCCTTTCTCACATTATCTATTAATATAGTATTACTCGTGACGCACCCAACGTATCCTACCTCACTGTGAATAGTGTGTCATCACAGTTTTCTTCAATACATCTAAGTGCATGAGTTTTAATACCCATTAATAATAATCTTAAATTCTAAGGATCAATACACATGTTCACGGATAGGAACATCCAATGACACTATGAAATGTGTATTTCCTACTGGCGGGTCTCGTTCTCATAATATCCTCCTAGATATTACCAAGGGCACACACCATGAGATGATGACTCAAAGTTTTATGAGTCCTCACCCATAATGGCCTATATTATTTGTGTCCCTCAAATAATATCATCCAGCCATAGAATATATATTCAAGAACAGTGTTATGGCACTTCCGGGTTCTCATCATAGCAGGGATCTGCTATGACCCTTTAATGAAACAGCTATCCTTAGGACATTATCACATGAATTGTCATGTAGAAGAACAATCAAGATGTGATAAGGCTTTTATTAATGAATAAAGTACAAAGTAGTTGGTTCCAGGCCACCAACTCCAACAGGTTTTATATTAGAGTTTATGAGAAAGGGGCTGAAGTTTCTTTAGCCAGCATTCAGTTGACTTTCACTCTTCTTAGAATGATTCTTCAAGATCAATAGCTTGATGATTAATTCCATAGCATTAGAGACTCTCTTTATAGTGGGGAGATAGTTTCTCAGTGCTCGTTCTCCAAAGAGGGTGTTTTATGTTGTTGGGGTCTCTTCGTTGTGTTGTTAGCAGCAACAAAGGTTGTGATGGGAGATTGTCATAATTCCTAGTGGGTAGTACACCTGAGAACCACTAAGATGTTTTATGGCATGCAGTGGTAGTTCTGGTGGTCATGTATGAGATGAGGAATTAATGATTTTCTTTCCCACAGTTATATATGCCAGCAGGTTAAGGTCAAGCATCAGAAACCTTCAATTTTACTTCATCCACTTCCAATACCTACCTGGAAGTTGGATGAAATCTATATGGACTTTGTGGTTAGGTTTCCTCATACCTAGAGAAAGAAGAAAGTGATATGTATTGTGATTGATATGCTGACCAAGTTAGCTCACTTCATACCAATTCATGATACAACCAAATATGAGGAGTTGGGAAATCTCTATGTGATGGAAATTATCCATTTTCACGGAGTTCCATCTATTATAGTTTATGATAGGGATCCTTAGTTCACTTCTTGCTTTGGGAGATGCCTTTAGGAGGCACTCGGATCTCAATTCCATTTTAGCATAGCCCACCATCCGTGGTTGGATGTCCAGACAGATAGAGCTATGAATATTCGATAGGATATTCTCCACACATTTGTTCTTGACTTTAGTGGGGCTTGGGATGGTCAATTTGGAATGGTTGAGTTTTATTATAACAATAGTTACCAGTACACTATTATAATGGATTTTTTGAGGCCTTGTATGGTTGTCCTTATAAATCCTCGTTGTGTTGGTCAGACATTGTTGAAAGTTCCTTGGTTGGACCAATCTTGGTGAAAGAGATGACAATAAATATTCAGTTAATTCGTCAAATAATGTTGATGGTGTAGATCTGATATAAGTATTATGTCTATCATCATCATATACCATTGGGGTTCTTAGTTGGGTACTATGTTTTATTGAAAGTTTCACCCCTATTGGTTCATCGATGGCTTGGGAGGCAAGGGAATATTGATCCGCGTTTTGTGGGACATTTTTGAGGTTGCTGAACAGGTGGGGAAAGTTGCATACTATTTAGAACTTCCAACGCTACCGATGTCAATACATAACATATTCCATGTATTGTAGCTGAGAAAGTATTTCTGATCCATCTCATGTTTTGAGCTGGAGTGATCTTGATATTGAACCTGATTTATCTTTGACTGAGCAGCCCATCAGGATAGTTGATTATGAGACCAAGGTACTTTGTGGGAGGATGATTCCTTTGGTTCATGTGTTATGGCATCATGGTTTTGAAAATCATGAGACGTGGGAACACGAGGCACTGATGATAGAGTAGTGGCCTCATTGTTTTTGCATGGAAGCTTCTTCATAGGCTTTTTAGGGACATAATGTTTTTATGGTGGGGTGATTAAAACATATTGTTACCGATCTGACAGGTACACCTTTAACCTTGTCATGGTTTTTCCTTTTCATTGACTGGGTAGGGTTGAGAATGAATTGGTAGGATACATATAATGGTGAAGTTAGATATTTTTTTACTCTCAGCTATAACTGACCATTTCTATAGGGTGTAGTAGAGTTACACACCATGTAACTAGGTTACACATCGTGTAATGGTCACTAGGTTCATACCGTGAGAAAGTTCATGTCATGAGAAGATTAACACTATGAAAGATTGCATGACATGAAAAGTATTTACATGTCATGAGTCATTTAATGAATGGTTTTTCATTTTAAAGTGATGTGTTTTTCAGTAGTTATAAAACTTAACTATTTCACAACATGTAGTGGGATTACATATCATGTAATACCCCAACTTTAGTTTTGTAAATGTGAAGAACAACTGAGATATTTTTCCCTCTTCTATAGTTTTATTTATCTCAACCTAAAGCCTTCCCCAGGAGAACTTGGAGCCCTCCAACCCTTTCAAGTTCCTTCATTCGATATTCGATCGTCATTGTTCTTGTAGTGTGGATTCTAGGGTAAGCGTTATATTAATTCTTCATCTTTATCTATTTTCTACTCTTTTTGGATTTAAATAGATCATCCTAAAATTGATGGATATGTGCTCCATGATTTTGGATCTCATTTCTAGGTTGAGTTTTGAGGTCTTTTAACCTTTTTTCTCATTGATAGGTTTCGTTGCGAGTGTTGGTTTTCATAAAATGGTAGGTGATTCCATTCCGTTGGGCCAAAAAAAATTAACCTTAAATTTATTGATTTATTTCAATTTTTGATTTTAATTAAATTACTCAAAATTTCTTTCAATTGATTTGATAAAACCCAATTTCAGTGAATTGGGAGATTTGAAATGGTTTTGGCATGAAAATTGGGAAAACCCCAATTCCATTGAATTGGGGAGCGTTTGAAAAAATTGTTTGATTTAAATTGTTTAATTTAAATTATAAATTTCATGGAAGTTATTTCAATTAAATTGTTTAATTTAATTTTGGAAATAGAATGTGAAATTGATAGAATTGGTTTTGAATTAATTTCAAACTTTCAAGAATGGATTAAAAAGTTTTGATAGAAACCTAGTGGTTTTATCTTGTTAAGAAGTCATGTTTCTTATTAAAACTTGTTTTGGTTTTAAAGGGAAAATTGTAATTTTAAATGGAGAAATGGGATTTAGTTGTATTTTAAGTAGTCTTAAAAAAAATTCCCATCACTGATTTTGTAAGAGCACATTCAATCCTTAGGTAGTTTGTGAGTTATTTGGACACACTCTACGCTTATACAATGTTCTAAAACATAAATATAGCAGGTCATGTCCCCGATGGGATGGTGACGAGTCACCTTTAGCCAATGTCAGAGGGACGTTTGTATACACATATTGTCATGATCACTTAAAGAGTGTGGAGTCCTATAGCGTGGAACTTTCATACCTATTTGGAAATTTACCATATTGATCACTTGTTTTATATTTGATACATAAATATATGCCATTATTTTTTAACTTCTTTACATGCCTTCTAGATTTATATAAACTATTTTATATAAAAAAAAAATTAATCTATTGTTTTATAAATATTCCATCACTTGTAAAGTCTTTGCTTAAAGTATGTTTCCTTCATCTAAATTGTATAGAATGATTTTTTTAAATATGGTTTGAAATTCCAAAACTGCTTATTTTAAAATAGAAATCATTTCATTATTTAATCTATTATTGGAATCTGTTATGGAATTTGTAGTGAGATCCTACTGGGATTTTCAGCTCACACCCCACTTGTTCCTTTGGGTGTTTGGTAGATTATCTCCTTCCGGGTTAGATCATGGGGAAAGGGTCTTTTGTAAGTGGATCCAGCTGTTGAGACTTGGATTTGGTGAGTCATGTCCTTTGGTACTTGGGTTGTTTTTCCCTATTTTGGTACTTGGGTTGTAGTACTTTTGGCTTTAATACCTTTTTTACTTCTGGTACATTACTCTCAGTGGAGTTTCTTCTTTATGCATATTGACTTTCTTATCTTGCTTCCACTATTTTTTTGTGGAAATTTTTTTCCCACTTTCATGTTGTATGATGGCAGGTGCTATTCATTAACCTGTGGGGATCGGTAGCGCTCTTTAGGCTATGTTAGGGTTGGCTCAGTTATTGGGTTACCAAGTTACTTGGGCTGGTTTGTGACAATGCCTATGTGAACAAACTCATTATGTCTACACCTAACTATATCATGAGATATAATCTTAAAACAATGCATTAGAGGGTGATAAAGTACCCACCTGTCACCATCCATATATGTGTGTGCCGCTTAAAATCAATCATAAACATATTTTAAGGAACCCATGGAAAAGAATGTGTTTTAATATAAAATGAACATAATTAATCATGGGTATAAAAATATGATTTCAAAAGGAATCATAATATAATAACATATAAAACATCACTTTATGAGATATGGATCATTTGAAGATAATGAAAACCAAATCATTAAAGGACATTTTTTAAAACATTTTGAAATCATTGATATAAAAGTTATATTTATGAGTCTCTTTTCAAAGAGTCTCTTTTATTTTATAGAAAATAAAAAAGAATTCATTTCATGAAAATAGATTTTGTTTACAAACTTTTTTCCCCAAAAATAAAAATGGAACTTTGTTTAAAATTGAAATTCTTGGAAATCAAAGTTCTATAAAAATATATATATAACTCAAAAAAAGGAGTTTGAGTTACCAAGTTCTTTACCTTTACCCTTGATATTCCACGAAAGTGATTTAAACTCTTGTATCATAAATATAAAAATATTAATTAACTATTTCAGAAACTTAATCATATTCATTTCCATTTATGGTCTTCATTAATAAAAAATCTCTTTATTCATTTAAATTTTTGTAATCTCATTTCAACATTGGGTGTTAATATCTTTAAACATTAGCATACACTTTATAAATTTGACATAGTTACCCATAATTTGATACTAAATTTATTATTGATATATAATTTAAGATTCTTTAATATAAAAATTATATTAATTTAAAATGTTCTTATTTCATTACATGTGTGTTTTGGTTACATTATGTGAAAACTGGGTTGATAGTGGCTTAATTCATAAATTTAAAAGAATGAAAATTTTACTTTAATAATAAGTTAAATACTTAATATAATATTTCCAGGACCATATAATAATCATTATTTGATTAATATATTATAATAATATTTGTTTTCATGTTCACATAGTCATCCATAATCACATCTTAAAGCATGGTTCACGTAGGTGGTTAAACTAACCCAAACTTGAAAATGCTTTAACTCAATTAAAAAGTATGGTTAAGGAGGTATTTATTTTGAAATAATATCATTATAATAGAATAATAATGGTATTATTTATATTTTCTTATTATAGTGAACCAAATTTTAATATTTCTATATAATGTATGAAAATCTAGATGAAAAATGTTACTTTGTGGAGGCATAAATCTTTACGTATGCACAATTAGCATTCCTATTTCTCAATGCATGAGAGGGGATGAAGGTGGATATTAAATTGGTATATAAGAATAGTAATTATATTATATATATATATATATATATATATATAATATCTATTCTTCATTACCACCATTAAGACCATCCGTGAAATGTGGTAATGAAAAACAAATGATGTTGCTTTGTGGTGGCGGTAGTCCGCGCAACACATTAATGATGTTCCTTTATTTCTCTAAGGGGATAGAAATGAATAAATAAGGGTTTTACCATTAATATAACATTATATAAGTATTATAATGATACTTAATTCATCATATTATTATGGTGATAAGATAATTAGAATATTAATATTAAGAATAAAAACTTGAGAAGGAGATAACACTTACATTGGAGACTTGATTTTTCCTTGGAAGTTCTCTTGAAATTGAAGGGATTAAGCTAATTATGAGTGACCATGGGCTTATTTTTGTGGGATAGGGTACTAGGGAGAAAAAAATATAAGAGTTTAAAGGATTAATTATAAGGTTAAGTGTGTATTTTTAAGGTTGGAAGTGGTATCCTTTTACAAGAAAAGAAGGGTAGTTTTGGAAACACCCTTTACATTTCAATTATATCCTTTCATTGTTTAAGAATAAAATATTCTAAAAGTTATAAAAAGTGATTTGGAAAAGGTTTTTAATTCAATAATCCTCCAAAAAATTCATTTGGAGATAATATTGAGTGGTTTAAGGCCTTTCTATAAATTTTTATAACCTTTTCCTTTTAAATTTTTACCTTATTAACTATTTTTTCACTACTACAACTTGGCCTTTTATCAACGCTAAAAACTGGCATTAACAGCTCTTTTCTAGTGTTGATAAAGGGGTTCCTTTATCAACGCTATCTTGAGCACTGATAATAGGCCCCTTTATCAGTGCTCTTTTAGCGCTGTTAAAGGTATCCTTTATCACCACTAAAAGAGCGCTGATAAAGGCACATTCCCCTGAACCTGCAGAACCAGCACCTGCACAAACCAGCACCTACACACCTGCACAAAATAGCACCTGTACACCTGTACAAAACAGCACCCGCACACAATATTTTGACTAATAATGCTATATACATTTACTTAACATCATGAATACAAAAAAAACACTACTATATACATTTCAAACAATGTTTTACATGGTTAAAATTACAATTATCCAATAACAGTTATAAACATTAATGTTTCATCCTTTGATATCCATGATCCTCTCTCAAAAATTGTCATCCACGGTATTTTTTGCCGAACAAAGCATCCGAACTCAAGGAAAAAAATCACCTATATAAGAAAAAATATATTATGTTAGTAATACAATAATGAAATAAATTAAAACATTAATATTATAGAATAAATTAATATAGAAATGTGAAACTAAAATATGGAAATTATAAACTCAAATTTTTTCATTCTGATAACAATGAAAGGGAATAATGTAAAATCAATATGTTTTTGGATGATTTGTCTCATTTAATAAATATTGATTCTTTATCTACTGAAAAGCTTTACCGGACACACCGTGCGTCAGATTAAGGTGTGTTTGATTCATACACATCACAAATGACTCATGGATCATTGTCCTAAAGTATCAAAACAACCCGAACGTGTTTTCTTGGTTTTCCATATGTCACTTGTGTTGTTTTCTAAATTTTATGTCAATTTGAAACTGATATCAGACACTTTTAGACATACCGGTCACACCGTGCATCGGATTGAGGTGAGGTTGATTCATACACGTCACAAATGACTCATGGATCTTTTTCCTAAAGTATCAAAACAATCTCAACGCGTTTGCTCGGTTTTCCGTATGTTAGTAGTGTTATTTTCTAAAGTTAATGTCAGTTTGAAACTGATATCAGACACTTTTATCCACAACGGTCACACTGTGAATTGCATTGAGGTACAGTCAATTCTTACATGTCAAAAATGAATCATGTATCATTTTTCTAAAGTAAAAAAACAATCCGAATGCATTTTATTGGTTTTATGTATGTCACTTGTGTTGTTTTCGAAAGTTAATGTCAATTTCAAACTGATATCAGACACGTTTAGCCATAATGGTCACACCGTGCATCGGATTGAGGTGCGGTTGATTTATACACCTCACAAATTACTCATGGATCTTTTTCCAAAAGTATCAAAACAATCCTAACGCATTTTCTCAGTTTTCCGTATGTCATTTGTGTTGTTTTCTAAAGTTAATGTCAATTTTAAACTGATATCAGACACTTTTAGCCATACCGGTCACACCATGCGTCGGATTGAGGTGCGGTTGATTCGTACACCTCAAAAATGACTCATGTATTGTTTTCCTAAAGTATCAAAACAATATGAACGCGTTTGCTCAGTTTTCCGTATGTCACTTGTGTTGTTTTTGAAAGTTAATATCAATTTCAAACTGATATCAGACACTTTTATCCATACCGGTCACACCATGCATCGGATTGAGGTGCGGTCGACTCGTACACCTCACAAATGACTCATGGGTCGTTTTACAAAAGTATCAAAAAAATCCGAATGCGTTTGCTCAGTTTTCCGTATGTCACTTGTGTTGTTTTCTAAAGTTAATGTCAATTTCAAAATGATATCAGACACTTTTAGCCATACCGGTCACACTGTGCATCGGATTGAGATGCATTCAATTCGTACACCTCAAAAATCACTCATGGATTGTTTTCCTAAAGTATTAAAACAATCCGAACACGTTTTCTCAGTTTTTCGTATGTCACTTGTGTTGTTTTCTAAAGTTAATGTCAATTTCAAACTGATATTATACACTTTTAGCCATACCGGTCACACCGTGCATCGGATTGAGGTTCGGTAGATTCTTACACATCACAAATGACTCATGGATCATTTTACTAAAGTATTAAAACAATACAAATGTGTTTTCTCAGTATTCAGTATGTCAGTAGTGTTATTTTCTAAAGTTAATGTCAATTTCAAACTGATATCAGACACTTTTAGCCATACCAATCACACTGTGCATCAGATTGAGGTGAGGTTGATTTTTACACATCAAAAATGACTCATGGATCATTTTCCTAAAGTATCAAAACAATCCGAATGCATTTTCTTGGTTTTCCGTATATTAGTAGTGTTGTTTTCTAAAGTTTATGTCAATTTGAAACTGATATCAGACACTTTTAGCCATACCGGTCACACCATGTGTCGGATTGAGGCGCAGTTGATTATTACACATCACAAATGAATCATGGATCGTTTTCCTAAAGTATAAAAATAGTCCGAACACGTTTGCTTGGTTTTACGTATGTCACTTGTGTTGTTTTCTAAAGTTTATGTCAATTTGAAACTGATATCAGACACTTTTAGCCATACCGGTCACACCGTGCCTCGGATTGAGGTGTGGTTGATTCTTACATGTCACAAATGACTCATGGATCATTTTCCTAAATTATTAAAACAATACGAACGTGTTTTCTTAGTTTTCTGTATGTCACTTCTGTTGTTTTCTAAAGTTTATGTCAATTTGAAACTGATATCAGACACTTTTAGCCATACCGGTCACACCGTGCGTCAGATTGAGGTGTGGTTGATTCATACACGTCATAAATGACCCATGGATCGTTTTCCTAAAGTATCAAAACAATCCGAACATTTTTTCTCGGTTTTCCGTATGTTAGTAGAGTTGTTTTCTAAAGTTAATGTCAATTTGAAACTGATATCAGACACTTTTAGCCATACCGGTCACACCGTACATCATATTGAGGTGAGGTCAATTCGTACACGTCACAAATGACTCTTGAATCGTTTTCCTAAAGTATCAAAACAATCCGAACGCGTTTTCTTGGTTTTACGGATGTCACTTGTGTTGTTTTCTAAAATTAATGTCAATTTCAAACTGATATCAAACACTTTTAGCCATACCAGTCACATTGTGCATTGTATTGAGGTGTGGTCAATTAGTACACCTCAGAAATGACTCATGGATCATTTTCCAAAAGTATCAAAACAATCTGAACGTGTTTTCTCATTTTTTCGTATGTCACTTGTGTTGTTTTCTAAAGTTAATGTCAATTTCAAACTAATATCAGACACTTTTAACCATACTGGTCACACCATGCATCATATTGATGTGTGTTCAATTCATACACCTCACAAATGACTCATGGATTGTTTTCCTAAAGTATCAAAATAATATGAATGCATTTGCTCGGTTTTTCGTATGTCACTTGTGTTGTTTTCTAAAGTTAATGTCAATTTCAAACAGATATCAGACACTTTTAGCCATACGGGTCACACCGTGCGTCAGATTGAGGTGCGATCGATTCTTACACATCAAAAATGACTCATGGATCATTTTCCTAAAGTATCAAAACAATCTGAACGTGTTTGCTCAGTTTTTCATATGTTAGTATTGTTGTTTTCTAAAGTTTATGTCAATTTGAAACTGATATCAGACACTTTTAGCCATACCGGTCACACCATGCATTGGATTGAGGTGCGGTTGATTTTTACACTTTACAAATGACTCATGGATCATTGTAATAAAGTATCAAAACAATCTGAATGCATTTTCTCGGTTTTCTGTATGTCACTTGTGTTGTTTTCTAAAGTTAATGTCAATTTGAAAATGATATCAGAAACTTTTGGCCATACCGGTCACACCATGCGTCTGATTGAGGTGTCGTTGATTCATACACATCAAAAATGACTCATGGATCGTTTTCCTAAAGTATCAAAATAATATGAATACGTTTTCTCAGTTTTCCGTATGTTAGTTGTGTTGTTTTCTAAAATTTATGTCAATTTGAAACTGATATCAAACACTTTTAGTCATACCGGTCACACTGTGCATCGGATTGAGGTGAGGTTGATTCGTACACATCACAAATGACTCATGGATCATTTTCCTAAAGTATCAAAACAATCCTAATGAGTTTTCTCAGTTTTCCGTATGTCACTTGTGTTGTTTTCTAAAGTTAATGTCAATTTCAAACTGATATCAGACACTTTTAGCCATATCGATCACAACGTGCATCGGATTGAGGTGCGTTCGATTTATACACCTCACAAATGACTCATGGATAATTTTACAAAAGTATCAAAACAATCCAAATTCATTTTATCTATTTTCCGTATGTCACTTGTGTTGTTTTCTAAAGTTAATGTCAATTTCAAACTGATATCAAACACTTTTAGCCATACTGGTCACACCGTGGGTCAGATTGAGGTACGGTCGATTCTTACACCTCAAAAATGACTCATGGATTGTTGTCCTAAAGTATCAAAACAATCTGAATGTGTTTGCTCAATTTTTCATATGTCACTTGTGTTGTTTTATAAAGTTAATGTCAATTTCAAATTGATATCAGAAACTTTTAGCCATACCGGTCACATCGTGCGTCGAATTGAGGTTCGGTAGATTCGTACACTTCAAAAATGACTCATGGATTGTTGTCCTAAAGTATCAAAACAATTCGAACACATTTTCTTAGTTTTCCGTATGTCACTTGTGTTGTTTTCTAAAGTTAATTCAATTTCAAACTGATATCAGACACTTTTAGTCATACCGGTCACACCGTGCGTCATATTGATGTGCGGTTGATTTGTACACGTCACAAATGACTCATGGATCATTTTCCTAAAGTATGAAAACAATATAAATGTGTTTGCTCAGTATTCCATATGTCAGTAGTGTTATTTTCTAAATAGGGTGTTTTTTATCCACCAAGAGATAGAGTGAGGGTTCTGTTGAATGTTTGTGATTTTGTGATCATCCAGAGATTATATCTCCATGGAGGTGAGTTTTCTAGTTGTTTTTATGAGAGGATCGGGTTTGGTATGATATTTTTATATCCTAGTTAGGTTTTCTAAGGCTATTTGAGTAGGTATTAGAGTCTTAGGCCTAAATAAGATGGATAATATAGTTTTATATATCATGTATGATGGGGAACACCCTCTTAAGGATATATAAGAGTCATGGTGTGTGTGATGAGTAGGATATTCCATATAGGGATTTTTGAAGTGTGACATAGAGGATTTCCTCCTTATAATTGGATTAAGATGCTCGTGAGTGGACTGAATGACTATGCATTGGTCGACTTCCACACTATCGACCAGTGTAGTCCAATGAGTTATGCTTTACTAGAAAGACAAATCATATCTAAAACCATTCTTCATAATCTAAGGATATAAAACATAATAAAGGGTGATCATATATGCGCAATAAGTGTAAACAAGGGAGATATTAATGATCATATATGGATAACATTAGTAGGAATTCACCTTCATCCTATTTGTGTACAATATTCCATCAGGTGTGTTTCCCATTCGTTTCTAAACACATCTATATCATCTTCTGAATATGAGTTTTTGCGACAGTCATGGTAGTACTGAAAAATATAAATACACAAAGGATTAATAAATATTTTAAATGAACTCGTAATTATTTTCAAAAATACCTCATCAGGGATGTTAGTTTCTTGATGAAATATGATCTCTTTCATAAATTTACAAACATAATAACCACATTCCTTTCTGTTTGTTTGTTTTGGACACTGTAGAAACATCGACAACAATAAGTAATTTGTTTTGATATGTGTTTGGATAGTGAAATGTTATTATATATTCTCAGATACTTTTCCAATTGTAGATCTTGTAGGCTTGCTCATCCTTATGCCCTGGATTCATTCCATGCATTAGATGATATTGATGCACCGCCCTATCATAACAGAATACTCATTAAAAGATAACATAAATTATATAACTAGATGTTTAGTTTTAAAATGTTGGATCTAGTGTATTACAAATTAACAAATGTCATCATGCGTGGTCGGTTTGTTGGATATTCATACGTTGAATCCAGAAAATAAATCTTTGGAGTATCCAAATTGAATGCAATCAGCATCCAATGCTCCCTAAAAATAAAAAAAGGAATAAGTAAAGAAAGAAATGAAAATATAGTTGATATGATTAAATTGTAGAGTTTTACCCCTGCATCGTTAGTATTAAAAAGAGTCTGTCATCTGTAATTTTTTTTCAAATGATTTGAGTAGAGATGACATTATTACAGCCTCTTTATCAGAATATATTTCTTCTTTTGAAGAGGTGGTGTGAGGACTAACGAGTCCAAATTTTTGTTCATGGGGAAATCCCTTCAATTGTTTTTCATATATACTCCTGATAAAAATATAAAATGTATTTAGTCATAATTATCAGAGTACATCAGCTTTTGTAAAATCAAATCATGAAAACATACCTCATGTATACATTTACAACGGAGGTGCCAAGCCATTCATACTTGAGGATTTCATTTACATTTTCAGCACTAATGAAATATGATGTTTCCTCTCCGTACATATTTTTTTTTTCAAAATCAGTTGTTTGAGAATTTTTGTCTATCAACTTTGTATCCACATGACCCTGAAATGATATTAACTATGGATATAGAATGGGCAGAGTAAAGGTGCTCTTAGTAGACCGTTTCAATTGGTTGGTTGATCCTTGAGATAGTTTTGAGCTGATATTTCATTTCACCCCCTTCTCTTTGTCGTTTTGTAATAATATTCATCAGTTCAGACCTTTTTTCATTAAATGTTAAAGGTCCAGCTTGAAAAATAACTTGGAAATGGATACCTCCTTATCAACATGTTTTTTTACAAGAACTGACGGCCATGCGATGAATGTTACAACAGCTTTTTCAACCGTATGAATGTCATCATCGTCATTTGGAACAGGTAGCTCAGCACTCGGATCAGTAGCTACGTTAATTGACACTCTGAAATGATCTGTTGGAAGTTTTCTGTTGTGTAGCATGTCATTCTGCGTATTGAACACCGTAGCCCTCGCTACAAGAAGATAGGTGGGAGTTGATAGATATAAATCACAGTCATTTTCACCCTGTAGAATATTAGTACAAGAAAGGTATCAGTGTCTATGTGAATCACATTTCATAGAAACAATTATTAAAACATTGATTACCTCATCTAAGTCAGGTTTTTTAGGGGAATGGATTGCCTCAAATCTGGTGGGGGTGGGGCAGGATCGTCACGCACGGGTTGTTATTGAGTTGTTTCTTCTCTTTGCCTCTCCCCCATCAATGTTGTTATCATCTCTCTCTGGTATTTTAATTCTTCTTGAAAAATAGATAATTTTTCTTACAGTGTTTCCATTTTTTCATTTTCATCCTCTGCTTGTTTTTGTTTTTGAAAATATGTTCGAGGTGTCACCCCAAAACCCGCACCTCTAATGCGGCCATACTGGTCTGGCCGCTTCAAGACTACTGAAAGTATGTCTGCATCTGGTGCGGGTGTTGTTGATTCCTGTGACTATGTTAGATAGAAAATATAGAAAAATAAGTAGTCATTGTAATGTAATAGCGATTTAAAAAAATCAAATTTATATTATGTCATACTTACACATGTTTCCCACACTTTTTGTGTGTTTTCATCTATCAGTATACCCTCTTTATTTATACGAGCCTCCTTCCATAGCACATGGTTTGGGATGGATTTGGCTTTTGATTTCGATTCATCAATCTTCAAATAAACAGAGAAACATGGTTATGGTGTTGTTTTATGTCACATATAAGTAGTATGGTAGATTTAAAAGACGTACCAGTTTTTGCTCAAGTGAACCGTACCCCATCCTTGCTTTACGGTAAGGGTACGCTGGTTCTGTTGCACATTTTTTATTTTCAACACTTAGTTGTTGTTTCATAAATAAAAAACTATCAATCAAAGTGATGAATACAAGCAACATCAAACAACATATTACCCCACACAATGTACCTGAAAACTATTCTCCCCACAACGGTTGATAAACGCGTCCCACACTCCTTGGGATATCAAGTGTGCATAAAGAGGAGGTGGGTGAGGCTTGATTTTCCCTTTAGCATCTTTAAGATGATATTTCGTTAAAATTATGTGGAAACCTCTATGAATCCTTCCTGCAACTCTTAATATATATTCCTTGTTTGAGGCATCTACTATAAATGCACTCTGAAATGGATGATGAAGAGTAATTCAGTGTTTTGGTATTTTATTTTAATAAATTAAAAAATGATATCATAATGTTACCGTAATCTCTTCCCACATTAGTGTCTTAAGACCGGTGAGAACATGGTGCCACGACTGTACATCAATCGGCACACATTGCCGAGTGACGATTCCAATGTAGCTACTAAAGATGGCTTTGTTGGTGTTAACATGTTGGCCTCGCTTATTCCATCCCACCTCAAATTTTATGCCTTTTTATTTTGCCTTAAGGATTTTGGCTAACATTGTCAAACTACGGTGCTCTTGTTTTTTTTTCACTTTTAGGGTTTCATTTCCTACCATTTCCTCAGAAGTATCATCAATATCTTTCTTCGGAGCACTAGCATCACCATTGGGACCAGCAGCAACACGTTGAGAAACTTGTTGTTTCTCTGCACTGGGACCAGAAACAACCGGTTGAGAAACTTGTTGTTGCTCGGCACTGGGACCACCAGCAGCTGGTTGAGAAACCTGTTGTTGCTCTGCACTGGGACCACTAGCAGGTGGTTGAGAGACCTTTTGTGCCTCGGGATTGGGTGCATCAGCAGGTGCAGAAGTCATTATTTGAATAATTGGTTTAACATTTAATTTCGATTACATAAAAGCAGCAGCGGACAGATAATAACATAACGTAACACAATTTATATTATAATAAACAAATAACATGATTATTGTACTCTCTTTTTTTCTTTAAAGGCTGAAGAGATTTGACTCCTCTATCGACTATGTAAATCCCTTCATTGTGGTCTCCTCTAACATACAAAACGTCATCTACATTGGTACCTCTGCAAAATTATTGTGAAGTCCATATAAAAGGGTCATCCTTCATTAAACTTTCATCTGACCCTTCAATTTTTTTGGTCGATAACAGAACAATTGACCAATTTCAGTTTGTGGGGTCTGGAACATAAAATACTTGTATTGTCTATGATTCCATTATAAATGGTTCATCTTTCTCCCCTTCCTTACTGAAATCAACTTTCACAAATCCTAATTCATCTATTTTAACAGCACTCCTGTTATCAACCCACTTGCATTGAAAAATCGGAACTTTGAATTTCGTATAGTCCAACTCTGATATTCGTTTTATGATGCCAAAGTATTACATATTCGCATAAATTGGATTTTTTTTCCTTATCACCGGAAACATGCATCGCCTCAGCCACAAGTGTAACCCCACTATTCTTCATGGTACTGTCTTCATCATGTTCATTAGTATAGAATGTATAACCATTAACTGCATAAGCATTATAATATAATACATACACACTTTCTCCTCTGGCTAGCCATCGAAGTCGTTCTGAAATTGAGTCTAGATTTTCATCTAACTGCTTCAAAATGTGGTCCTTAAACCATCCTATAAACTATCGATTATGTGTATCTGATATCCATTTTTCAGCCCTAGATGGATTCAAACACCTAATAATTTCTTTGTGGGTTTGAACATATGGGTCAACGTCGAAACTATTATGAAAAACATAAAGGTGATCCTTCTCTCGATCTGTAATATTGATTGTGACAACCTCTCTTCTAGAAATTCCTTCACCCTCAAGTCGCTCAGTGTGATGAGATTTCGGTAGGCCAACGTTTTCCACACCAGACAGGTATTCGGTACAAAATTCAACGTCCTCCTTAACAATATATTGCTCTGCAATACAACCCTTTGGCCGACTTCGATTTTTGACATACCCTTTCAAAATATTCATATACCGTTCAATGGTGTACATCCATCTATAATGTACAGGACCACATAGTCAAATCTCTCTCACCAAATGAACCATCAAATGAACCATCATATCGAAATATATTAGTGGGAAGAACATTTCCAATTCACATAACGTGACGGAAATTTCTCTTTCCATATTTGGCAATTTCGTCGGGTCTATAAATTTGTTGCATATAGCTTTGAAGAAGAAACAGAGCTTCGTTAATGTGTGGTGGACATTCTTGGGCAAAATGCAACGTAAAGATATAGGAATTAGATCTTGCATCAAAACATGGTATTCATGTGATTTCAGACCCTTTAATTTTAAATCGCTCATTGACACGATGTTCTTGATATTTGATGAATGCCCCTCTGGAACCTTTAAGTCATTCAAGAAGTTGAAAAACTGATATCTCTCCTTCCTGTAAAGAGTGTAAGCGGCAGGAGGAAGAAATGTTCATTTTTTACCCTTCACTGGTGCCAACTCTTCTCGTATTCCCATCTCAACCATGTCCAATCTAGCCTTAATTCCATCCTTCATTTTTCCGGGTGCATTTAGAAACATTCTGATGACACTACCACATACATTTTTTTCAATATGCATAACATCAAGAAAATGTCTGACATACAGACAATTCTAGTATGGTAATTCAAAAAAACCGATCTCTTTTTCCAACCAGTTTTCATAAGGTTTTTCGAAAATGGTTTACCAAAAGTAGTGTCCAAATATTTTACCTTATAAAACAATTGATCACCTGTTAGTGGAGACAGTGTTGAATGTTCTTTTGAACTTTCGTTGAATGATGTCGTCCAAGATCGGTACTTATGTCATCGGGGTAGAAATCTGTGATGTCCTAAAAACACGGTTTTTGATGAATGTTTCAACCTAATTGACTGTGTACCTTGTTCGCAAATGGGACAACCTTGAGTTCCTTTAATGCTATATCCTGACAAATTTCCATAAGCAGGAAAGTCATTTATCATCCCGTACAACATGGCTTTCAAAGTGAAATCTTATTTTTTTGTAAGCATCATACAGCGTAACACCTGAATCCCGCAATATTTTCAAATCCTCGATCAATGGAGCCAAATAAACATCAATATCATTACTAGGTTGTTTTGGTCCTGATATAAGCATAGATAACATGATGTATTTTCGTTTCATGCATAACCATGGTGGTAAGTTATAATTTACCAACATAACCGGCCATGTACTGTGACTACTGCTTTGAAAACCAAAAGGATTCACCCCATCTGTAGATAACACTAGACGAAGGTTTCTCAGCTCGTTTCCAAATTCAGGATACTTGTTATCAATTATCTTATACTGAGGAGAGTCTACCAGGTGACGTAGTTTCCCATCTTTAATTCTTGTATCTGCATGCCATGTAAATTGTCCTACAGTCACCTCACTTCCATATAGGTGCCTAAACCTTGGAATTATTGGAAAGTACCATACAAATTTCATAGCACTAGAATCATCTTTCTTGTATCAAGAAGCACCACACTTTGGGAATTCTTTAAGTGATTTGTGGTCCTTGCGAAACAATATACATTCATTCGGGTAAGCGTGTATTCTTTCAGAGATCATACCCATCGATCATAGCATTCATTTGGCATCGTATGTTCGGCTTGAGAGTTCATTATCTTCTGGGAGCATGTCATTCAGGAGAGCAAGTAGTTCCGTAAAACTGGCGTTACTCCACTCATTTCCTGCTTTCAAATTATACAGCTTCAGTACAACTGACAATGCTGTATATTTAGTGCAACCAGCATACAATGGCGTTTTTGCACAACTCTTTAACTTCTCAAAAAAATTTGGGCAATCACAAAGTTCATCTTCAACTGTCCTTGTCATTTCCTCAATACGATCTTCATCATCATTCACATCTGTAATCACACCCTCTATACGATCGTCTTCACTGTTCATGCTTGTAATCATATCAGATCTTCCATAAAGCGCCGTGTTATCTGAGCCACTACCTAAATTCGTTTTTTCCCCCGTGTTTATTCCAACATGTATAACTTCGATCTACTTCGTGACAAATCAGGTGTTCTTCCAACTCCTCTGGACTAATTTTTCTTGAATAAAAATAGCGTAAACACGGACAAAGTATTTCAGAAGGGTTACATGCATGATCTCCTGCAAACTTGATAAACTCTTTCACACAATCTTCATACTATTTTGTCAACTGATTGGAATTCATCCATTCTTTATTCATATTCATCTTCTTTATGGGTTCGATCTCGAACTTGCCTAATATTATGTTTTAATTAATCAAGTAGCATTGTTTGGGTTTTATAAAAAAATCATGGTACAAATGCATCTACAATGAAATAGAGGAACCTACCCCAAAACATGTGAAATTACTTGAACTCTATCTATATACGGGGGACTGTGCCCTGTCTTTTGTATATCTCCGTGGAGTACCTAAAACATATACATGGAGGACTCTTCACCGAAACATGGGGGAGTACCATACTCCATATTTTCTCCAAACATCTCACTTGTCACTTGTCAACTCTCAAGCAGAGTGAAGATAATTAAAATATCCAAACCACATCGTGTGCAATTTCCAATGAATGAGGGAATCATAATTTTGTGATCTACATGAAAAGATATTTATAATGGGCTACTCATACATGAAATATTATCATCTAAGTGAAAAATAAATAATAATAATGAAATTAACATAGAACACAATTTGTTCAATGGATACACAATGTGTAGGGTTCTCAGTCAAGGTTGGTTGTATACTACCATTTCTAAACTCATGTGAAATTCTCATACATGGTGTGTCCAATAGGGTGAACATCATTTATGGATAAGATACCTGATTTAATCTGACATATATCAAATTAATTCCAAGTTAGTCTTACAAAGACTTCATGATGCCTTTGAAAATACATGACATATAGAACAACTTGAGCTAAAGGTGTGTACTTTAAATACAAAATGAGTCACTTCACCAACTATGCATCGCATTTTTGTGGAATACACGGTGTGTAGTCCTTACATGACCACTAGGGGTGTATAGTCTATACACATCAAGTTTCTATGGTATCTATACATGGTGTGAGTGAAGTAAAACACATATCATATGGTTCTACCATTATTTCATGGCATGTACATGGTCTCATGCGGAAGTATATGTATTAGAGATACATTGTGTGTGACCTACGTTCACATGACATGTAACATTTAAAATAAAACTTATTCTAAGTTTGAGTCAGAAGATGAGTCATGTGGTGTAAATTTTGGAGATAAATGTTGTCTGGAATTAAAATCTATATGAAATCCATGTATGGTGAAGCATGTTCCATTTAACAAGACTGCATACCATGTATTTTAAAAATATATAGAATATGAAAAAAAGCATCTTCACACCATAAAGTGTCTCATAGAGTCCTCTAGAAGTTGTTTTTTAGGATTCAGTGGAATTGCACTAGTAAGAAAGTGGTGGTGCCATTGAAATGGGTAAAGTTTGGATTGATATTCAATGGCAGAAGAACTAAAACATGAAAAAAAAATGGCATATCAATCATTCCAACAACTAGAACACCATATAAAAACACAATCGTGCTCACAGTCGAAACACCATACAAACCAAACAATCACAATTTTAGATTTTACAAAGCATCCCTTATTCAATTTTGTTTGTTAATTCAGGGGTTATTGTAAAGACCCGTAAAATTCAAGGAAATTTTTTTCTTAATTTTCTTTGGAATTTTACAAGAACGCATTTTCTGACAGCACATGATTCTGAGGCCCGGTGTGCCCGGAATCATTTTCCGAAGTTTGGCTCGGGTACGTTCAGTGAACGAACGAGCGGGTTTTTCTAACTTTTGAACCGGTGCTCGGAATCGAATTCTGAGGGCACCGATGGAATCGTAGCGCCGGTATTTGCTTAGAAACGCCTCTTCCGGAGTTGCATTTGCTCGGGTGTGGTTTTTAAATTTTGGGGTTAAGTGAAGAAAATAAAATAAAGTGGTGTGACAACTTTAGTTTATTTCACTTAAAGTCACTTAAAGCTGCTTAAGCTGATTTGAAGCGGATAGGGTGGAACCCAAAATATCCTACCCTCTTGGTAGGATATTTGTGAGGTGGGGCCCGCATGATCCCACCGTTTGTTTTCCTCTAAGTAACGCACCCGCGAAAACTCCTCTTTAATGAAAGTCAACTGGGGCATTTTCTAAAACTCTTAAACACTCCTTAAATGGACAGTTAAGTCATTACCATTAATTCACCGAATTAATGGTTCGTTTCTTAACATGTTTTCAAACTGTTGGCATAATAATAAAATAAGACCAACACCTTTTCTTTTTGTTGACGGGTTGATTGTTGAGAGGATTTGGAGAATCTGTACCTTCTTTCCCCTTCGCGAAGAACGCGAAGAATGCGAAGAACGCCGAACCCTCAGTGATCGACGACGCAACGCCGTGTTCCGCGACGCCGAAGATTCTCCTTCCACGATGCTTCTTCCGTGACATTCTTCCCCGCAACAATCTCTGATCACCAACTGCTTAAGGTAGGAGATTTCGGATCTTTTAAATTTCCTTTGGGGATTTTATCCTTAACATGGATTTAATTCGTGAAATTAAATCCGTGTGTTTTCTTTAACCCTCAGATATCGTCGACGCGATGCCCTTCCGCGACGACGCGACGCCCTTCCGCGACACGACGATCCTCTTCTTCCGCGACGGTCAATTCCGCGAAGAACTCTCGTCCGATGACAGCTACGAGGTAGGGGTTTTTATTTGAGAATAATATTTATTCCCATGGTTGTTCCTTCTAAAACAAAGAACCCGGATCAAAGTTCAATTTTAATTTATTAAAATTGTTCCTTGTTTTGTTTTTCATGTGTTGAATATTATTCATAATTGTTATCACCTAACGCGGAGGGTGCGGGCCAAACAAACACGGCCCGACAACCCTCCGCAGCTTTTCGTTGATGCGTGGATTAACAGAGTTTACGAAATGGGATCGGAATGGCCATTGGAGGCCTTCACAGCAGAGTTCGAATCCTGAGAGAGTCGTAGGCGCAAACCGCAGGCAAAACGGACCACCAGAGCGCGTCCGGTGGTCCGCTGAAGTTTCCTCTGGCGCGCCGCGCCGGCACGGCGGCGCCGGTGGCGCCGGCCGCCAGGAAGCGGCGGCACCCGGCGCGCCGCCGGGAAGACCCGACGCAGCTTCAGCCGCGGCGGTGAGAGCCGGTCCCGCGGCCGCGCGGGACCGCGGGGAAGGGACGCGGCCTTGCGCCGCGTCCGGTGACACGGAGCGACCCCCACGCGGGGGGGCCGCGGCTCCTTGGGTGCGGCCGCTCGGCCAGCGCCGAGCCGCCAGACCGGCCAGCCGGGTCGTGCCCAGGCCGGGCTAGGCCGGTCACACCGGCCGGGCCGGGTCGCGCCCGGCAGGGTCGGACCCGGACCCGGGTCGGGTCGCGCCCAGCAAGGTCGGACCCGGGTCGGGTCGACCCAATTCGGGCTGACCCAGGGGGTTGGGCCGGGTCGGTCCGGGCCCAGACCCCCCGTTTTCGGACCTTTTCGGTCTTCTGCTCATAACTTGAGCTACGGGCCTCTGAACGACGCGTCGTCAGTGGCGATGCGATCCTTCGATCGAGAAGGTCGTTTCGGTATACTACACCCAAGGTTTCGGAATACTTTGGGTTTGGCCGGGTTGGTTCGTACACGAAACCAACCAGGCCCTCGGAGCAGAAACGCTCATATCTTGAGCTTCGGACGTCCGATTGATGTGCCGTCGACTTTGTTGGATTCCTCTTAGTGAGACGGATCTTTTTTCTTACTCTGCCTGAGGTTTGGATGCAGGTGGAGTACGGTCGGGTTGGTTTTTCCTTAAAAACCAACCGGGCCCCTGGGACGAAAAAGCCAATAACTCTCAGACCGGGTGTCCGATTGACGCGCCGTCTGTGACGTTGAGTTCCTGTTGACGATACGAAACTTTTGGATACATCAACTCTGGACTATGTGTCAGTTAATGTATCAGCCTCTCGACTCATGGAGCGGACCCTCCCGAACGAGCTTGCTATGTGTGGGAACCCTAGAGCTGGCTGCGACTGCTATCGTGACGACGACGACTGTGCCGAGATCCTCAGTGGATTCGACGGCGATGACTACAGCACTCAGCGATCCTTTGTGGGTCAGTGCTACCGATCATGTGTGGGTCTGATCTTGTGTGGGTTAGCGCTCAGTGGTCCTGTGTGGGCCAGCGCCTACAGATCCTGTGTGGATCCGATCCTATGTGGGTCTTTGTGGGGGTTAGTTACCTATCGATCCTTTTTGGGTCAGATCCTTTGTGGGTCATTGCAGGGGTTAGTTACCTATCGATCCTTTGTGGGTCAGATCCTTTGTGGTTCATTGCTGGGGTTAGTTACCTATCGATCCTTTATGGGTTAGATCCTTTGTGGGTCATTGCGGGGGTTAGTACCTATCGATCCTTTGTGGTTCCGACGGCTTAGATGAATCAGTGGCAATATCTGGTCATCTTTATCGTCATTTGAAGAAGTATATCCTGTGTGAGCTGAATCCTTTTTGCTTTCCTTTGTGGATTGTGTTGTGCTATCCTGTGTGGGTATACATTTTGCTTTCCTGTGCGGACTGGGTTGTACTTGGGTTCGGATGTTGGAGCCGAACGAGAATTGATGACTTAGGTATATATATGGGCATATACCTAAGCCGTGTCGGATGTTACTTCGTGATTGTATCTTTCCTTTGTGTATTATCCTTTTTGGATTCTGGGAGACCTTCGGGGGTCTCGGGGTCCCTACTGAGTAGCTTATACTCACCCCTACACGGGCTATGCCCACACTACGTTGTGTTGGTTACAGACGACGGACAACGCTGATCGTGGTTGAGGCTTGCGGAGCAGGACGGTACCTGGAGGTGGACCACTGGGCGGGACGTACTTGGAGTGGACGGTTGGTTCCGAGGAGTTGTAGAGGCTATCTATACTCACCCTTCAGGTGGGACTTCCAGTGGATAGCTCGACGTTGCGGCTTTAATTTTCAGTTGTTGTTTTCCCTTTCTAGTTGTACTTTACTTTCAGTTTGGGTTTGTATTCTGGCCCACTTACTTTTTCGCACTTACTGTTGTACCAGTTTTTAGTTAGTGTTTACTTCTGACTACTTGCTCTGTGGTGTTTGTAGTTTACTTTACAAAGGAAATGCCTTCCCTTTTTCCGGGATATACGCCTTGGTGCTAGTCGCCAGCCCCTGGCCTATGGAAGGCGGGCTTGGGGTAGTCACGGCACGTGCCCCTAGGACGGGTCGTGACAAATTGGTATCAGAGGAGTTCGGTTCTACCGCAGAACCTTGGGACTCTGATCTTTTCTATGTGAAGCAATAGTGTTAAGAGTATTGAGTGTGGTTATCAGTCCAGGGAGTCCAGTGTTGGTGCGGCGGCCGACGTATCCGTACACCAGGACCCTGACTTCTGATTTCCGACTTAATGCACGAAAACATTGATTGCATGTGTGTTTCAAGTTTTCTTTGTGATTACTTTATGTCAGCTCACCAGGTATACTGTTCTGACTGTGGCGCACCTGTTTCCTTTTCAGGATGGCCCCACGACGGCAGCCACTAGGGTTCCGAGAGTTGAGCGTGACGACAGCCCGCCGAGCGATGAGGCCTCGGTACAGGGCCCTTTGACAGCTGAGGCACCGGCGGTACCTTTACCCGCTGAGCCACCGATGCTTCCAGCACCAGCCGCTGACGGTGCACGTCACCTCAGTGCACTGCATGAGTTTCAGTGCCAGCGACCGCCCAGGTTCCACGGGGAGATGGACCCCCAGGCAGCCGAGGACTGGATGGAGGTAGTGGTGCGAGTTTTCCAGTTAGTGAGGACACCAGAAGACCACATGGAGATCCTCGCAATGAGCCTACTACACGCAGCAGCGGGCCGATGGTGGAGCTTCATGCTCCAGGTGCACGATGAGGCATCTCTTATCTAGACATACTTTGAGGGCCTCTTCCGCTCAGAGTTCGTCCCGGCCACCCTCCGTGCGGTGCGCACCGAGGAGCTTCTTCAACTGTGGTAGGGCAGCTTGACGGTCGCCCAGTTCTCGGCGAGATTTTCCGATCTCTCTCGCTACTCGACCGACATGGTACGGGACCCATTCTTCCGGGCCTAGACCTTTGACCAGGGATTGAGACATGAGATCAGGGCATCGCTGATCTCCCTCAGTATTCCGACCCAGGCAGGAGTACTGGAGAAAGCCCTTCTTATCGAGAGATTTCTTGCTGATCCTTCATCAGCAGCAAGACCTACCGCGAGGCGGCACGTAGCAGAGTCTTCTGCGGCAGGCAGTCGACGGATGACTCAGGGGTTCAGGTAGACCAGACTCTCACCTAGACGACCTTAGGACACTGGCTCAGTAGTGCGGGGCACACAGCGTGGAGCCAGTCTTTCGAGAGGCAGGCAGTGCTACACATGCGGCGGGCAGGGCCACATGGCTCGTGACTGCCCGACCCACCGTGCCGAGGAGCAGCAGACGGTTGAGGGGCCACCCAGGCAGAGGCAGAGGGTCGACCGTGGCGGTCCGCAGGGAGGAGACGGATGAGGCAGAGGAGATGGCAGAGCAGCAGGTGGTGGGCGACGCTTTGAGGCTCTACCACCACCACCACCAGGAGGTCCACCCCGACCACAGGGAGCTGGCGGGCAGAGATAGGCACAGCTCCAGGCAGCGGAGGCCTACGAACACGGCGCGCCCTTGATGATTCGAGGTACTATCTGTGTCTATTCCACCCTTGCTATAGTTCTGATAGACACAGGAGTGAGTCACTCTTTCATAGCCGCTGCCCTTGTTTGGAGCTCGAAGATTCCGACAGAGCTGTTGGCTCGATCCTTACGGCTAGAGACTCCTACGGGAGCAGACTCAATGATTACGCACTGGTGTCGGCAGTGTGAGCTTACTCTAGGAGGTGAGAGCTTTGGCTGGGATCTTCTTGTAGCGGCGTCGAGGCCTTACGACGTCATCTTGGGCATGGATTGGTTATCTATAGTCCATGCACAGATTGACTGTATTAGGCACAAGGTGCGATGTGTACGCACCGACGGGAGCAGGTTCACCTTCACCGGTGAGAAGGGAGCCTTCGCAGCACAGGATGGAATCTCGCAGAGGAGAGGACAGCCCATCACTCATCATTTGGATATCCTCATCCTAGGAGAAGTTGACGTGTGGAGTCCTAGTTTTCATGCAGTGGTGGATCAGTATGCGAACGTCTTTCCCGACGACGTTCCAAGGCTACCTCCTCGCAGAGAGGTAGACTTTTATATTGACCTATACCCCGGGACAGCCCTGATATCGACTCCAGCATATCGGATGGCCCCCGCTGAGCTTCGAGAGCTACGGGTACAGTTGGAGGACTTGCAGGGAAAGGGTTTCATCCAACCCAGTGTTTCACCCTGGGCTTCCCCGATATTGTTCGCCAAGAAGGCGGACGGGAGCTTGCGACTTTGTGTCGACTATCATCGCCTGAACCAGGTGATGGTGATAAACAAGTATCCACTATCGAATATTTATGACCTCTTCGATCAGCTCAAGGGAGCACAGTGGTTCTCGAAGATAGACCTCAGGTCAGGCTATCATCAGCTCAGAGTTCGGGATGAGGACGTGCAGAAGACGGCCTTCAGATGTCGGTATGGCCACTATGAGTTCCTAGTTATGCCATTCGGCGTAACCAATGCTCCAGTAGTGTTCATGGGCCTCATGAACAGGATCTTTCAGCCATACCTTGATCGATTTGTCGTGATCTTCATCGACGACGTTTTGATTTACTCGACGACTGAGGAGGAGCACGCCTACCACTTGCGAGTTGTACTGGAAACACTCCGAGAGCACCAGCTTTATGGCAAGCTCTCGAAGTGTCAGTTCTGGTTACGCGAGGTCCACTTCTTGGGGCACGTCATCTCTGAGGTGGGAGTTGCAGTGGATCCTGCGAAGATCGAGGCAGTGCTAGCTTGGGAGCCACCCAGGAGCGTAATGGAGGGGTGGAGTTTCTTGGGACTAGCTGGATACTATCAGAGATTTGTGCCAGACTTCTCCAGAGTTGCGGCACAACTCTCAGCTTTGACGAAGAAGGGGAAACCCTTTGTGTGGTCAGACAGATGTCAGCAGAGCTTCCAGGAGCTGAGACAGAGATTGACCAGTGCCCCTATCTTGAGGTTGCCTGAGGAGGGAGTAGGATACGTAGTCTACTGCGATGCATCAGGGACCGGACTCGGATGTGTCATGATGCAAGAGTAGGCGGTGATCGCCTATGGATCACGTCAGTTGAGGCCGCATGAGCAGAACTACGCTACCCATGACCTGGAGTTAGCAGTAGTGGTCTTCGCTCTGAAGACATGGCGACACTATCTGATGGGCGAGTGCTTTACAGTCTTTTCTGACCATCAGAGTCTCATGTACATCTTTTCTAAGAAGGACCTAAACCTGATACAGTGGCGATGGATCGAGTTCCTCCAGGACTATGACTTTGAGATAGTCTATACTCCTGGTAAGGGGAACGTGGTAGCCGATGCTCTCAGCAGGAGGACGGGCATTCAGCTACTTGAGGAGGCGACAGAGCAGCTAGCCACTTTGCGGATATCCTTCGTGGATAGAGATGGAGCAGCTTTCCTTCAGTCTCTCACAGTCACCCCTCCACTACTACAGCGGGTCAGAGAGGCACAGCGTGGGGACGCTGACTGTGAGACGCGGTGTACACAGATATCCTCAGGTTAGGCACCTGATGGTTTCTCCTTTGGAGCAGAGCACGACATCCTTTTTAGAGGATGTACCTTGGTACCAGTCGCTTTATGAGAGGAGGTGTTGAGAGAGTTTCACACTTACCCTTTGGTGGTACATCCTGGAGTGGTGAAGATGTACTAGAACCTCAGACGACAGCACTGGTGGTCGGGCATGAAGAAGGCTATGGCAGAGTTCGTTTCTCAATGCCTCACCTGCCAACAGGTGAAGGCAGAGCATCAGGTACCAGCAGGCTTGGTACAGCCCTTGGAGGTCCCGGAGTGGAAGTGGGATGGGATATCTATGGACTTCGTGACTGGACTTCCACGTACTTCTAGAGCTCACGACTCCATTTGGGTGATTGTCGACCGACTCACCAAGTCGGCTCACTTCTTACCCATCAGAGAGCAGGGCTCAGTGGAGAGCTTAGGGAGTCTCTACGTTCAGAAGATTGTACGGCTTCATGGTGTGCCATCATCTATCATCTTCGATCGAGATGCTCGCTTTACTTCCCGGCTTTGGAAGGGGTTGTAGGAGGCGTTCGGGACGCAGCTACGTCTGAGCATCGCCTTTCACCCTCAGACGGAGAGGACCATTCAGAATCTCGAGGACATGCTCTGCGCATGTGTCCTCGACTTTGGTCGCAGCTGGGAGGACCACCTACCCTTGGTGGAGTTCGTGTACAACAACATCTACCACTCCACCATCGGGATGTCACCATACGAGGCGTTCTACGGTAGACCTTGCATATCTCCATTGTGCTGGACAGACCCTGGGGAGTCAACACTTGTGGGACCAGAGATGGTCCAGGCCACAACAGAGAAGGTCCAGGTCATCCAGGAGCGGATGAGGACAGCTCAGAGCCGGCAGAAGTCTTATGATGACAGGAGGCGGAGGCCACTAGAGTTCGAGGATGGCGACCACGTCTTCTTGTGTGTCTCACCTCGACGTGGATTACGGAGATTTGGTCGTGGCGGCAAGTTGTCTCCACGCTTCATCGGACCATTCCAAGTCCTCAGCAGGATTGGCGAGGTGGCTTATCGCCTGGCTCTACCACCTCAGTTGCACCAGGTGCACGATGTCTTCCACGTATCTCAGCTGAGGAGATACGTGCACGACTCGACGCATATCATTGACCATGGGGAGCTAGACATTGATGATGGGGAAAATTTTGTGGAGGTCCCGGTGGAGATCGAGGATCGACAGGATTGGGTCCTACGTGGACGGTCGATTCCTCCAGTGCGCATCAGATGGCAGCACGGGAACCTCCAGGAGAGAACTTGGGAGAGGGAGGCTCAGATGCGTGCTTAGTACCCACTTTTTTTTTCCTAGTTTATGATGTATCTTTACGGGGACGTAAAGCCCTAAGGTGGGAGTTATGTAAAGACCCATAAAATTCAAGGAAATTTTTTTCTTAATTTTCTTTGAAATTTTACAAGAACGTAGTTTCTGACGGCACATGATTCTGCGGCCCGGTGTGCCCGGAATCATTTTCCGAAGTTTGGCTCGGGTATGTTCAGTGAACGAACGAGCGGGTTTTTCTAACTTTTGAACCGGTGCTCGGAATCGAATTCTGAGGGCACCAATGGAATCACAGCGCCGATATTTGCTTAGAAACGCCTCTTCTGGAGTTGCGTTTTCTCGGGTGTGGTTTTTAAATTTTGGGGTTAAGTGAAGAAAATAAAATAAAGTGGTGCGATAATTTTATTTTATTTCACTTAAAGACACTTAAAGCCACTTAAATATTCTTAAACTGAGTTGAAGCAGATAGCGTGGAACCCAAAATATCCTACCCTCTTGATAGGATATTTGTGAGGTGGGTCCCGCATGAGTCCACCGTTTCTTTTCCTCTAAGTAACGCACCCGCGAAAACTCCTCTTTAATGAAATTCAACTGGGGTGTTTTCTAAAACTCTTAAACGCTCCTTAAATGGACAGTTAAGTCGTTACCATTAATTCACCGAAATAATGGTTCGTTTCTTAACATGTTTTCAAACTGTTGGCATAATAATAAAATAAGACCAACACCTTTTCTTTTTGTTGACGGGTTGATTGTTGAGAGGATTTGGAGAATCTGTACCTTCTTTTCCCTTCGCGAAGAACGCGAAGAATGCGAAGAACGCCGAACCCTCGGAGATCGACGACGCGACACCGTGTTCCGCAACGCCGACGATTCTCCTTCCACGACGCTTCTTCCGCGACGTTCTTCCCCGCAACAATCTCCGATCACCAACTACTTGAGGTAGGAGATTTCGGATCTTTTAAATTTCCTTTGTGGATTTTATCCTTAACATGGATTTAATTCGTGAAATTAAATCCGTGTGTTTTCTTTAACCCTCGGAGATCGTCAACGCAACTCCCTTCCGCGACGACGCGATGCCCTTCTGCGACGCGACGATCCTCTTCTTCCACGACGGTTAATTCTGCGAAGAACTCTCGTCCGACGACAGCTACGAGGTAGGAGTTTTTATTTGAGAATAATATTTATTCCTATGGTTGTTCCTTCTAAAACAAAGAACCCAGATCAAATTTCAATTTTAATTTATTAAAATTGTTCCTTGTTTTGTTTTTCATGTGTTGAATATTATTCACAATTATTATCACCTAACGAGGAGGGTGCGGGCCAAACAAACACGGCCCGACAACCCTCTGCAGTTTTTTGTTGATGCGTGGATTAACGGAGTTTACGAAATGGGATCGGAATGGCCATTGGAGGCCTTCGCAGCAGAGTTTGGATCCCAGGAGAGTCGTAGGCGCAAACCACAAGCAAAACGGACCACCGGAGCGCGTCCGGTGGTCCGTGGAAGTTTCCACCAGCGCGCCCCACCGGCACGGCGGCGGCGGCCGGTAGGAAGTGGCGGTGCCCGGCGCGCCGCCGAGAAGACCCGCCGCGGCGGTGAGAGCCTGTCCCACGGCCGAGCGGGACTGCGGGGAAGGGACGCGGCCTTTCGCCGCGTCCGGTGACACAGATCGGCCCCCGCGCGGGGGGGGGGGGGGGGGGGGGGGGGCGGGGGGCGGCTCCTTGGGTGCGGCCACTCGGCCAGCGCCGAGCCGCCAGACCGGCCAGCCGGGTCGCGCCCAGGCCGGGCCAGGTCGCGCCGGCCGGGCCGGGTCGCGCCCAGTCGGGTCGACCCGGTTCGGGCCGACCCAGGGGGGTTGGGCCGGGTCGGTCCGGGCCCAGACCCCCCGTTTTCGGACCTTTTCGGTCTTCTTCTCATAACTTGAGCTACGAGCCTCCGAACGACGCGCCGTCAGCGGCGATGCGATCCTTGGATCGAGACGGTCATTTTGGAAAACTACACCCAAGGTTTTGGAATACTTTGGGTTCGGCCGGGTTGGTTCGTACACGAAACCAACCAGGCCCTCAGAGCGGAAACGCTCATATCTTGAGCTTCAGACGTCCGATTGACGTGTCGTTGACTTTGTTGGATTCCTCTTAGTGAGACGGATCTTTTGGATTACTCTGCCCAAGGTTTGGACACAGGTGGAGTACGGTCGTGTTGGTTTTTCCTTAAAAACCAACAGGGCCCCTGGGACGAAAAAGCCAATAACTCTCAGACCGGGCGTCCGATTGACGCGCCGTCTGCGACGTTGAGTTCCTATTGACGATACGGAACTTTTGGATTCATCAACTATGGACTATGTGTCAGTTGATGTATCAGCCTCTCAGCTCGTGGAGCAGACCCTCCCGAACGAGCTTGCTGTGTGCGGGAACCCTAGAGCTGGCTGCGACTGCTACCGTGACGACGACGATTGTGCATAGATCCTCAGTGGATTCGACGGTGACGACTACAGCACTCAACGATCCTTTGTGGGTCAGTGATACTGATCCTGTGTGGGTCCGATCCTGTGTGGGTCAGCGCTCAGTGGTCCTATGTGGGCCAGTGCCTACAGATCCTATATGGGTCTGATCCTGTGTGGGTCTTTGTGGGGGTTAGTTACCTATCGATCCTTTTGGGTCAGATCCTTTGTGGGTCATTGCGGGGGTTAGTTACCTATCGATCCTTTGTGGGTCAGATCCTTTGTGGGTCATTGCGGGGGTTAGTTACCTATCGATCCTTTGTGGATTAGATCCTTTGTGGGTCATTACGGGGGTTAGTACCTATCGATCCTTTGTGGGTCCTACGGCTTAGATGAATCAGTGGCAATATCTGGTCATCTTTATCGTCATTTGAAGAAGTATATCCTGTGTGAGCTGAATCCTTTTTTCTTTCCTTTTTGGATTGTGTTGTGCTATCCTGTGTGGGTATACGTTTTTCTTTCCTGTGTGGACTGGGTTGTACTTGGGTTCGGATGTTGGAGCCGAACGAGAATTGATGACTTAGGTATATGTATGGGAATATACTTAAGTCGTGTCAGATGTTACTTCGTGATTGTATCTTTCCTTTGTGGACTATCCTTTGTGGATTCTGGGAGACCTTCGGGGGTCTCGGGGTCCCTACTGAGTAGCTTATACTCACCCCTGCACGGGCTATGCCCGCACTACGTTGTGTTGGTTGCAGACGACGGACAACGCTGATCGTGGTTGAGGATTGCAGAGCAGGACGGTACCTGGAGGTGGACCACTGGGTAGGACGTACTTGGAGTGGACGGTTGGACCCGAGGAGTTGTAGAGGCTATCTATACTCACCCTTCAGGTGGGACTTCCAGTGGACAGCTTGACGTTGCGGCTTTACTTTTCAATTGTTGTTTTCCCTTTCCAGTTGTACTTTACTTTCAGTTTGGGTTTGTATTCTAGCCCACTTACTTTTCCGTACTTACTTTTATACCAGTTTTTACTTATTGTTTACTTCTGTCTGCTTGCTTTGTGGTGTTTGTGGTTTACTTTACAAAGGCAATGCCTTCCCTTTTTCCGAGATTTACGCCTTGGTACTAGTCGCCAGCCCCTGGCCTATGGAAGGCGGGCTTGGGGTAGTCACGGCACGTGCCCCGAGGACGGGTCGTGACAGTTATCACAGAAGTTTTATCATCTTGGTTCATTCATTCATAAGTCAAGTATACGAAAATTACCAATTTTTATATTCAAATGTTCAACAAGAACCAACAAACATGCAATTCATTTAGTGCGCAAACAAGGACCACCAACGGCCACGATTTTCAGTGGGGCGTTTAGCCCGTATATTTCACATTATAACCATCAATATCAAACAGTAATAACATGTGAACAAGAGGAAACCAATTATTAACAAGAGAAAAATCACTGTGAAGGTGTCGTTAAGCACATAGAAGAGGTGCGTTCATGGTAGAGGAGAGGCACACAACAGAGGAGATTTCCAACTGAAAAGAAAACATAAAATAGGGGAAACTCATGAGAATAAAATAATCTAAAACTGAGTACACCATTTACCACATCCCACAAACCCCAAGAACCCACTAAAACCGAAATCAACCCACACCATGGTTAAACACACCTTAAGATAACAAGAAATTATAGAACCCACCTTCGATAGAACGAGTTCAACAGACTTTTTAAAATATAAAAGATGAACATACAATGGGTAAGCCCAGACCAATAGGTCCTCCTTACTAGGTATAATCCCCAAGTTTATTCTAGATAGCATATCCCAAATGAGTGTGCCCTAGTCAATTTTCTGTTATCACACCTTTCACGACACATACATCCTAATCGCTTGACTTTAAACTTCATGGTACAATCTTTTCAACACAACACGTGGTATCTAGTGAGTAGGATCATATCCCTATTCAAACTCAATGAGCCTACCCATACATCTTGACAAAAATTAGGGGGAACGCACATATTTCCAATGGGAAACCCCTGGTACTCTTTTCCAATCTTAACATCACACCATACCAAAACTCACCACACAATCACCAGTTACCCAACATTATTCCAAAACCAAAGGAATATACCCATGATTCATTACCCTAAACCCATCCATCTCGGTTCAATAGTGATGGTCACATTAAAACCATGCTATAAATCAATAGGGTTAGGAATCCAAATGATCATGTCCCTCAACCCAGTCATAACACCAAAACTCAAGAATAGAGAGTGCTTCCCTTATACAAATCCAAGGCATGACCATTCCTTCGCTATCAACTTGATAACACCTAGTATGCATCAATCCCTCGTGTCAAAGAATCTACCCTGGATTTATGTATCTAAGGTATTCATAACACCAAGATAACCCCACTCATTAGTCTCCCCCAACCACCAAAACTCAATAACTCGCTACCATCCTGAGTCACATGCTAATGACCACTAGGATCTCACACAAACCCCTTACATTAGTTCTTACACAATACTTATCCCATGGTTTCCACTCTTATCCCCACCTCAAAACACACATCATCTAGTGAACCAAACCAACCACTTACTATAGGTTCTCACACACCCGCTATCTAAAACAACCTACAATACAAGGGTCTCACCACCTGGGCTCTCACTCTTTCCCCAACTACTCATACATAGGTTCAACTCACTTATAAAAAAACTATAAGTCATCATAATCATTCAAGGATCATCATTTCCCATTTATATTAACCCAAGAGAAGAAAAAATACTCCTACACTGACCAGCGGTAGTGGAGGCAGCGGCGGTGGAGGCAGCGGCGGCGGAGGCATCGGCGGTCGCGGCGGAGGAGGAAAACCCAATGGCGGTGGAGGCTACGGCGGTCGCGGTGGAGGAGAAAAACCCAATAGCGGCGAAGGCAGCGGCGGAGGAAAAAAACCCAATGGCGGCAGTGGAGGAGGAGGACGAGGAGGACGAGGAGGAGGAGGAGGAGGAGGAGGAGGAAGACGAGGACGCGGAAGAGGAGGAGAACGAGGAGGATAGGTTGCGGCGGAAGAGGGGCCTGGTTCAGCTTCCGCGAAAGCTTTACTGCGTGCGAGAGAGGAGGGCCTGTTAGGGTTATTAAATAGAAACCACTTGAACCTTTATCAGCGCTCGTTGAAAGCACTGATAAAGGTATGTTTTATCAGTGCTTTTATTTTAGCGCTAATAAATATTATAATTTTATATAAATTAAGAATAAAAACTTTTATCAGCGCTAAAATAAGCGCTGATAAATGTAACCTTTTATCAGTGCTAAAAAAGGCGCTGATAAAGGGTATACCTTTATCAGCACTTATTTTAGCGCTGATAAAGGTTAGATTTATCAGCGCTTTTAACTATCACTAATAAAGGAATACCCCTTTATCATCTCTTTCTGTTTAGCGCTGATAAAGGGCAGTGCTTCCCTTGCCCTGTTTTGTGGTAGTGTTTTACTTTAGTAATTAAATTCAACTAAACATATAATATAACATTAATAACCAAATTTAGGTGATATGAAACAAAATTTAACATCTATATAATCTAATTAAATTTATAAATATTATAAAATTAAATTTTTAATTTTAATGGATAATGTGTAGAAAAACTTTTTTTTAGAAAAAAGACATTTTCACCATTAGAATAGATAAATTTTTTTCCATCCAAATTTAAATTTTTATTATGATCCATTTTAAGGAAAAATGGGAAACCATAGTACACACAAGATACCCCTACGTGCTGAAAGAGCTCACAAAATGGTCAAATACAAGACTAAGATTACTGTATTTCGCTACTCTATATAGTTCCCAATGCAGTGTACTAACCTGGACATCTGGATCTTCGCTGATAAGCTCTTCAAGGTGAGTAATCATCCTCTCCATAGTCTGAATAAATTCTTCCGAGTTGATTTTTCTCTGATTGAATCCCCGGTCCAAGATTCGATCTTGTTTATTTATCCATTCTCCTAGCTCCTCATTGACCTCAACTTGCAACATTCTCTCATAAATTCTTTTAATCTCTGCTTCTGAGACGTTGATCCTGACCTCTCTTTCTAACATTTCTTCCATGGAGTGTAGGATGAGTTTCAAGCACTCCCCAACCTCTTCTTGCTTGTCTCTAGTATTCCTACTAGATTATTCACTTTCCCCCTTCTGTGGGTCTTTGTTTTCCTTGTATCCACCCTTCTTAGCTGATCTAGTGTCCATTGGTTTGGGCAAATGTGAATAATCTTTGTGTGCCTTTGGCTTTTTCCCTTTGACCACAATTCATTTCCCTAACTCTCGGATTCCTTTTACCTTTCTTCCTTCTAGAGTTGTGGATACCTTTCCCTTGAATTATTTCCAAGTTGTGCATCGAGAATTGGCTATAACTATCGTCACCTGAATCATCCTCCTCGTGATGAAGTATTGGTTCAAGATCATTCAAAGCTTCAAACCGGTTTCCTAGCACAACCCCTGGGCCTTTTTTGAGGGCACTCTGCTTGCTCTTCCCCACAGTCGAAGCATTTAGATGGCATAAGGGTTTTGGGAGTGTATTTGGGTCCAAAGGGTCCAAGACACGCACCTCAACCAGCCTTACTTCCCCATGTTGACACCCTGCATCTGGAAGCACAAACACCTCATGCACTGCGGTTCTAGGTTGCTTGGCCTCTCTACTGTCATCCACCCCGTTGACAGCATTTATAGGGTACCCTTGAGTGATCTTCTCCTTTCCCACTGGAACACTAACTGAGACCGGAGCAGGCTGTCCAAGGATCTGCTCCATAGAACCCAGATCCTACAATGGTATGCCAAGGTCCTGCTTTAAACGGTTAACCACATTTGCCACATTCGGGTTTCCACTAGGCCTCCTCTCCTTACTCTGTATAGTAGCCGATGGAACTGTAATCCCCTGATTCTCTCCCATTGCAGCTTTACTATTGTCTGCATTGCTCTGTGGTCCAACATCATTCTCTCCCTTACCTGGATGAGTAAGGGCAATGGCCTTGCAAGCACCAACTGTGCCAACCACCATAAGATGGGGAGGTGCAGACTGAGTGCATCCATAGGGACTTCGACATTGGGATAAATCATGACCAACACGACGACAACCAGAACAAAAAGAAGACCAAGAATCATAACATATCGTTTGATGCCAGAGGAGCTCTCCCTCAGTCTAAATGAGTGTTAATATATTTATTTATATATTAATAAATAATATTAGATTCATTATTTAAAGTTTTTCAATTTAATTTATTCGATATAAATTCATTGATATTAATAAAATGATAATTTAAAAATAATTATCTTGCCATTATTGTGGTAATTAGCATTAATCCTAACAATCTAAATTTTATACACAAAAATTAAATTTTCTATATTAATTAATATAAAAATAATTATCTCAACTATAAGAACCATTTTATCAGATTAACTTTCTTTTTCTAGAGAAATTAATCTTAACGATAGCGCATGTAACACATAAAAACTTATTTTTTAGACGAGTGTATTTTTAAGTAAAAATATTTATGAATAGGATAGAATTTTCAATGATATTGAATCCAATGAATTTCAAATAATTATTATAATTCAAATATTATTTATTTAATAATAAAATAAACCAAAAAAATCATTTCATCATGTTATAATTAATTAAGGAAAGCAATTGAAAAATGTTTTTCATTAAAATGCTACATAAATTTTCAAAATATTGAGCATAGGATTATAAATTAAACATAATACTTTAAAATTATTTATTATAATTTATAATATATATTTTTTTATAAAATAGGTTTTAAAAACTTCTAGTTTATATAAAAGTATCAGTATTATAAAAATTGGTATTTTTTATTATTCACTTAAAATTGTTTATTTTAGAAAAAATCTCAAAAATACTTACTAAGCTAGTTTTATTATGAGTAATTAAAAAATGAATTTTAAATTTTTAAATTTTAATTATAAATTTTTTAAAAGAAAATATATAATATAAATAAAATTTATTTTTTTGGAAATAACCTTTTCAATATTAACTCATATTAATTATTTACCTTATAAATGTAATAACGATTAATGGTTTACCATTTTAGTGTTTATTATAGATTTATTGATAATTTTTTCTTAATATGTTGTGGTTTTTTTATGTTGGGTTTAGCTTGTGACATTAGTTATTGAACATAGTAAATATTTTTAAGGATTTAAAATCTATGGTCATTACATTCTACCCCCCTTGAATAAATTACATCCTCTCAATTTGATTATCATTTACTTGCAGAAATAGATAAAGGTGGATAATAGATTAACATGCCTAAATATATTGTCTCTAATGAGATATAATCCTCAATATCATGAGGAAGACTAAAAACACTCATTTTCCCTAACCTTTTCATGGAAATGCTCTCATAACTAGGTATTAAGGCCCATATGGAGGATTAATTTTTCTTATTTGATAATTCATATTTTACCTTACACAAATAAATAGTCATAGTTGATTTAGAATGTGTTTCTCCCTATTCTAGAAATTAATGTGGAGTCAAAGTGAAGATAATCATTCTATTTTGAAAACTCAATCAATTATTTTAGAGCAGGATATTATGATTTACATAAAGTTTATTTCCACAAACATAATAATAATACCACTAAATATTTTCCTTAAAATAAAAAACTCTAAGGGTGGTGACTTCATGTTCTTAGAAACCACCCTAGAAACAATAGGATTGATAAAACTAAAATACATCCACTAATTTGGGGTAGAGGGTAAGTGAAACCAAATTAGTACTATCATATTCATCGATAGTCATTGTATAGGTTATTCCTTTCTTACTAGGTCTAGGAGGTTTGGATTCCTACCATCATCAACAATCCTTGATTTAAGTCATTTTCTTAGATAATGCATGATTTCTCCACACATAAGACATTGAATTATTAGTGGTGTCCTATGATGAATTCTATCTCCTTTCCTTGTGTTGACTGAACTCTTCATTTTCCTATGATAGTTTGATGCTCGATGACCTTCTATTCCATAGGAAAATCATCTTTCATTCCCCTTAAGGGAATTCCCTTGGTGCTTCTTGAAACATTTTTGATATATAGAAAATGGAACATTTTTCCTTCATCATGTTCATCACTTAATCTTTTATGAGACTCTATATTTCTCTTCATTGGTGTGTTTTGGGATTTAACTATATTCAAATTGTTAATCATATTATATGATAGTTGGTTCGACATAATCACAAGGTTTCTCATTCCAACTCCTATTTTGATGGGTTGTTCGTTGAGGTAATATTCTCATTGTCATTCGCACCTATGGTTTCTTCTAGTTCTAGCAATTACTAAAACCAAAATTGTTTACATGAGTGATAAAACATTAATGATACGAGGGTATTATCATAATCATAAATAGGAATTCAATCTTAAAATTTATTTTTATTTTACATTCCTATGTTGGCCCATTGTTCCTTTAGTTCAATCAGTATCAATATTATTTTGACGTAGGTCACTTTAAGTTGGGTTGTATTACACTCCTCAACCTAATCCCTCAAAGAAACTGGGAAATAAATCATTCATATTAGTTTATAAAGAGCATATGATTAACCAAAGCATGTCTCATGGGAGTTTCAAGCCGGGTGCATAGTAATGTCACACTCACTATGTGGCAGAATTATGGTCAAGATATACTTGACCAACTCATTCTAGGGTTATTACCCCAAGATCATATATACCAAAACTACATCCACTTATTGTATCCAGACATGGATGTATTTCTAGAAAAACCATCCACTAAGAAATTTACCAATATTTTAGGATATCGTCCTATACTTAGAATCATCTCTAGATTTTTCACTCAGGTTATCTAAATTAATCCCCAAAATAACTAAACTAGTCTCCAAAAATAACTAAACTAATATCCAAAATAAATAAACTAATCTCCAAAATAACTAAACTAATCTCCAAAATAACTAAACCCAACTCAGATTCCAACTAAAGTAACCTAAGATAAAACTAACTTAAATAATACAATAACCCCATGTTTTAAATAATACATCTCACAACAGTCATACAAACCAAGGACCAAAAGGTTTAGTATCTTGGAAATTAGATACATAAACATTTTATTTTACTAAAATTGTGAACATTTCTCTATAATCATTCTCCTCTATATATTTTTTATATATATCTCACAATATATATCATCTTCATAACCAGGGGATTGGAAACATAAGAAATGGGTGATCTCAAACACTCGGTAAGGGTGAAGCATAACATAACATGAATGAAAATGTTAGAAAGGCATAAATATCATAATTAAAGATCCAAGACCTTGGATAATAATCAAAAAAATGATAGAGTAACATAAGATCATAAAAAGATCATTAATAAAGAATAAAGGATGTGACCTTTCTCAAAACATATCTCTATAGTCATATAACATGTGATCATGAAAAAAAAGTGTGGAATAATTAAAAAATTAGACATAATCTTGAAAACATGACATTTCATGGAAATGAAATACATCTTGAAAATTTGGCATAACATGATGAACAATTTGGAAGTATGGAATAACTTTATAAACAAATTGAAAATGTGACACAACCAAAAGAATAGGAAAACATGTATGATAAACCCCATTATTCCCATGCCTATGTGAACAAACTCATTATATTCATACCTGAAAATGTGAGTAAACCCATCATGCCCACTCCTGTGTGAAAAAATGCATTATATCCATGTCTGACTATATCATGAGATGTAAGCTTAAACCAATTCATTTGAGGAAGATATAATATCCCAGTCATCATCATCCATACATATGTGTTCCACTTAAAATTAATCAAAAACATATCTTAATTAACCCATGGAAAAAAGAATGGGTTTTCATATAACATGAACTTAAGTAATCATGGGTATCAAAATCTCATTTCAAAAGGAATCATAATATAATAACATATAAAATATCACTTCATAAGAGATGGATCATTTTAATATAATGAAAACCAAATCATGAAAAGAGTTTTTTAAAAACATTTTTAAATCATCGATGTAAAATTCATAGTTATGAGTCTCTTTTTAAAGAGTCTCCTTTATTTTCAAGAAAAAGAAAATAATACTTTCATGAAAATGGATTTTATTCCAAAACTATTTTCCCTAAAAACAAAAAATATAACATCATTTAAAATGTAAAGTCTTGTAAAATTAAATTTTATAAGAAAATTATACAACTCAAAGAAAAGAGTTTGAGTTGCCAAGTCCCTTAACTTTACTCTTGATTTTCCATGGAAGTGATTTAATCTCTTATATCATAAAGATAAACATCTTAATTACCTATTTTAGAACCTGAATAATATTCATTTCCATTTATACTCCTCATTGATAATAATTCTCTTCAAAATTGTTTCAATCTCTTTTCAACATTGGGTGTTAATATCTTTAACATTCATGCATGCTTTATAAAGTTCATATCACTACCCATCATTTGATTATAAGTTCATTATTTATATATCATTTAAGATTATGTGATATAAAACTTATATTGATTTAAAATATTCTTATTTCATTACATGTGTGTGTTGGTTACATTATGTGAAAGCTGGTTTGATAACTGCTTATTTCAGTAATTTAAGCGAATGAAAATGTTTATTTAATAATAAGTTAAATACTTAATATTATATTTCTAGAACCATATACTAATCATTATTTTATTAATATATTATTATAATAATAGTTTTATGTTCCCATGGTCATCCATAATCGTATTTTAAAGCATTGTTCACATATGTGGTTAAACCGACCCAAACTTGAACATACTTTAACTTGATTTGTGAGTATGGTTAAGGAGGAATTTCTTTTTTATATAATATCATTATAATAGAATAATAATGATATTATTTTTATTTAATTGTTATGGTGAACCTGATTTGAAGGTTTTTATATAATGTATGAAAATCTAGATGAAAAGAAGAAGAAAATTCATCATGGAGGCAGAAATCCACACGTACGCACGATTAATGTTCTCATTTCTCAACGTGTAAGCAGAGTTAAAGGTGTATATTAAATTGATATTTCATAATCATAATTATATGAGATATATAATTTCAATTCATAATTACCACCATTAAGATTGGACATGAAAGGTGGTAATGAAAAAAAATGATGTCGCTCTGTGGAGGCGGTAATCCGCGCAACGCACTAACGATGTTCTTTTGTTTTACTAAGTGGATATAAATGAATAACTAAGGGTTATACCATTAATATAACAACATATAAGAATGATAATGATAATGAATTTATAATATTATTGTGGTGATAAGATATTTAGAATATTATGATTAAGAATAAAAACTTGAGAAGGAGATAACACTTACGTCGGAGACTTGATTTTTCCTTAGAAGTTCCCTTGAAATTGAAGGTCTTAAGATAACTATGAGTGAAAATGGAATTATGTTTGTGGGATATGGTTCTAGGTAGATAAAATAGAAATATTTTTAAAGTTTAATTCTAAGGTTAAGTGTATCTTTTTAAGGGTAAAAGTGGTATCCTTTGATAAGTGAAGAGAAGAGTAATTTTGGGAACACCCTTTTCATTTCATTTATATCCTTTCACTATTCAAGGTTAGAAGATTACAAAAGTTGTGAAAAGTGAATTGGAAAAAAAATTGAGTTAATTATCCTCCCCATAATTCATTTGGAGACAATATTGAATGGTTTAAGGCCTTACTCTAAAGTTTTATAGCCTTTTCCTATTTAGTTTTTACCTTATTAACTATTTTTTTACTTTAGTAATTAAATTATTACTAAAAACATAATATAACATTTATAAAAAAAAATTATGTGTGATAGAATTAATTTTAAAATCTATTTAATCAATTCAATTTCTAAATATTATAAAATTAACTTTCAAATTAAAAAAGATAATGTGTAGAAAATTTGTTTTAGTAGAAAAGACATTTTGACCATTATGGATTTTTAAACTTATTTAGTATTGAGAAAAATTAAATGAGAGTTAATATATTTATTTATGTACTTATAAATAATATTAGATTAATTATTTAAAGTAATTCATTTTAATTTATTTGATATAAATTCTTTTATATTAATAAAACAATAATTTGAAGAAAAAAAATGTTTCACCATTATCGTGGAAATTTGCATTAATCCTAACAATCTAAATTTTATACCCAAAAATTAAATTGTCCATATTAAATAACATAAAAATTATTATCTCAAATATTATAATCATTTTATAAAATTAACTTTATATTTTTAGGGAAATTAATCTTAACGGTAGTGCATGTAACATGTAAAACCCATTTTTTAAAAAAGTGTATTTTTAATTAAAAAGATTTATGAATTGAATAGAATTTTCAATGTTATTGATTCCAATGAATTTAAAATAATTTTTCTCATTGAAAAATTATTTATTTTAACAATAAAATAAACCAAAAAAATCATTTCATCAAGTTATAATTAATTAAACAAAATAGTCAAAAAATAATTTTCATTAAAACGCTACATAAATTTTCAAAATGTTGAGCATGGGTTTATAGATTCAATATAGTATTTTACACTGATATATTATAATTTATAATATATATTTTTTATATAAAATGGTTTTAAAAACTTTTAAGTCATATAAAATTTATGGTGTTAACAAAATCGGTATTTTTTACTATTCACCTAAAAATTGATTATTTTAGAAAAAATATCAAAAATGATTCCTAAGCTAATTTTGTTGTGAGTAATTAAAAAAATAATTTTACTTTTTCAAATTTAAATACTAAAATTTTGAAATATTGATTTTTAAAAGAAAATATATAATATAAAGAAAACGGATTTTATTAGAAATAACATTTTCAATGTTAACTCATATTAATTATTTAACTTCTAAAGGCAATAACTGCTAATAGTTTTCCATTTTAGTGTTTATTATATCTTTATTAATAATTTCCTAATGTTTTTTTTCTTTTTTATATTTGGTGTAACATTTGACATGAGTTATAAAACACAATACATATTTTAAAGGATCCAAAATATTGGGTTGTTATATAGGTCGATGGAGCTCGCACCATCAACTGATGGATATCAAACAAATGGTTGGTGAGTGTACCACCTTGCAGGATATGGAGAAAATTTTGAATACTTGGTATATCATTCTTCTAATTTTTCATTTCTTTCTTTGACTAATTTAGAAAAGGTAGTTGTTTTCTCAGTAATTTTTTCCATTTTATTAGTCTCCAAAACACCATTTATTAGTATGTTATCATCTTGATTGAGTTGTCCTATAGTTCTGAAAGCATCAAAAATATTTTCAACATAGACATGTGGATAAATTGATGTGTTATGCTCTTGATGGTTTTGTATTATTATGAAAAAAGAATCATTTATCAAGTTCTAAATTTCATTATCGACCACCAAGGCATTAACTTGTTCATTCTAATGTTGGACATAACTACTCAAACATTCTGTAATGTTCGATTTTCCTTACTAATTTCATCGCATTTATTTAGAAGGAAATTGCTTTAATATCAAGTTTTCAAATACTTCATATCTCCTCAACCATCATTAAAATTATATTTAAGATATGGACATTTTATTCTTCCATCAATGGATCAATTTGAAATTGAAAAATCCAAAAAAAATCTAAACCCTTAACATATTGATATGTGTTTTGATGTAAAGTAATCTAACTTTTATCCATATATAATTGATTTTTTGTGATTTCAAATAAAAATATATAGTGATATAAAAATATAGGAATAAAATAATACATTTTAGTGAAAAATGTAAAAAAACTAATTTTTTAAATTTCAACAATATAGTTATATTGAAATTGAAAATTGAAGACGGAATTTTAATTGAAATTCAAGGTGGTGATTTTTAAAAAATATATAAAATGAAAAGTTAAATTCATTAAGTTTCACCTTTGAAACAAATATAAAACCTATTTTTTAAGTTTCTATAACATCATTCTAAATAAATAATCCAATTTTCCAAAGATGACCTTACACTCTCCCAAACACCAATCAAGTTTTTTTAATAAACCAAAAAATATTTCTCATTTCACAACACAAGGCTCTAATAAATTTTGAATGTCCAAAGCTTACAAACTAAGCCACTCCACCCAAGCATTAAATCGTATACTCTATAGTAAAACTAAAGTTTTCCTTCACTGAATAACAAGAAATTCCTAAAGTTTTTCTTCATCTTATATGAATATAACTAAACAAAAAACACCCAATACACTTACATAAGGTCCTCAAGATAAACCCTCTATAACTTGGGTATTCCCAATCTAACCCAAGCTACAAACAAAATTATAACTCAATAAAACCAAATAAACTTGCACCAATTTAGAGCTCCTTAAATTTGGAGAATAAACCAATATATAATATATAAAAAACTTTTTTTTGAAATGGGTAAACCCGACCAAAATTACATTTAAAGTCATAAATTGATGTATTTTATAAAATTGTTTCAAGGATTAAACATATTCAATTAGACACCACACAAATGAATAACATTTGTTATGTGGATTTCCATTGAATTTTAATTAGACTTGGATCTTTTTAATTTATAGGACCCTAATACCAAACACCAATAATATCAATATAATTCAAGAACAATAGTTAATCTAATAGGCATAACACATTTAATGCACTTGATCAAAAACATCATAAAGATTAAGGATTTGGAAAGAGTAGAGATCACCTAAGTGGATGATGGAAGGTCAATAATGAAGGAAGGACATGTGGAAGGTAAGGGATTAAAGATCATGGTTGACGCCATGGGGAGGGAATCATAGTGGAGCACAGTGATGATGTGGAGGATAGCGAGATAAGGGAACTGATGGAGGATTGGAGGTCAGAGAGGGAGGGGGCATGTACGGACTTAGGTTTGGGGGATTGAGATTGAATTTGGGGGGTAAGGAATAGGAGGGATAATTTTTTTTAAGACTTAACAATGGTTTTAATAAAAAAAAAACATCACTTAATACATTATTTAGTGAATCCTTTGAAAATAACCACTAAAAATGATAGAAATTAATAATCCAGATATTTAACGGTGATTTTTGAAACTATCGCTATATAACTGGCACTAAATATATATTTCAATGTAGTGTGTGGTGGCTAGGATTTTGTGATATTATAAATAATATATAGGGGATTGCCATGGATAACAAATCATGTGACTAGGTTGTGCATGGCTCAGTGTGAACTGGGACACACTCCTAGAGTTACCTTTATGGGACACATGGCGTGTGGACATAAGAATAAGTAGTGTAGTCTAGGACTACACAACTCAGGCATAAAAAGAGGATACACCAACTATCCATGAGCCCCATGCATTATGTACCTCATGATAACACATCATGTATAGTGAAATTACAAGACAAGACTCAGGTTATAGTACACACTCAAAACAAACTCCTTATACCACATGTCATGTGTCCATTGAGGCATGTCATGTATGTCTAGGACTACATGACATGGACAACAGAGGGTGTACATTGTGTGATTTTTAGGCTCCACGCATCATGCATTACTATGGGCACGTTGTGTAGGCTATGTTAGAATAACTTGAAATTCCTTCCATATACATGATATTAAATCTTATATATCTTAGACATACATGTCACGTGCCTTATGAGATAATCCCTATATGTTGGATTAAAATGACATGTCTATGAAAGTATATGATCCAAGGACTACTAAGGGAGTATGCACCATGTATCTCCAAGGTACATGTTGTATACTTTGTCCAGACATGGGAATTCTTCATTTCTTCTTTCTTGGGACTCATGGCCACTTTTTTACATAGAACATGATGTTATATACCTTTTAGACGTCATAAGTGGGGTGTGAGGTAGATTGGGAAGTTTATTTTCCTTATATCTAGAGTGTTGATGATTGGGATCAGGCATGATGTTCAAAGTAGACACGAGGTTAGGAACTCCATTGGTAATGTGCTAATGATAGAGAATGGGTCCCCTGTATTCTTTCTGATGTTTGGTACTCCCCCACCTACTTAGGGTGTGGGTCCTCTAAATCAAGCATGGGGTTGGTAATCCATTGGCCTTGATAAGGTGTGGATCCCCCACATGACTGGTGGAGTTAGGAACTCCCCAACTTACATGGGGTACGGGTTCTCTATCTATGGAGTTAGGTACTCCCTCATCCAATATATTTTACTCAATGAGATACGGGTCCTCTATTGTAGATTTTGTGAGGCACATATAGCTAGGTAGTTATGGGATTAGAGGTTAGAACTCCCTTGATCAACCATTATTCTTATAAGAGGTGTGGGTTCCTTGGTTTGTTTATAGATCATAGACACATTAATTGTGAGTAGTAGGGTGTGTTACTCCCTCAATTGATGCATATACATTAGCGAGGAGTGGTACCACCATTTTGGTTTCCAGTGACAATGTGTAAATTAGAAGGGATGACTAGTTTGGATACTTCAAACCTAGTGACACATCAGGAACCCATTGGTTTCCTTAAAGATGTGACTTATAGCTAGTCTATTGGATTCAAACTTAGTGAACCTTTCGGCACATTGAACGTCTCTTGTTTCTTGTAAGATGTAACCCTTTATAGATTAAATATGAGATGATTAGGATTTCCCTACATCCCTAAGACTTGTAGTTCTAGATCATATTTAGATTACTTTTCTTCCTTTGGGTTGCACTTCTGTTTCATGTTTGAGATGTCTTGTTTCTTTGTCCTTTCTTTATGGTTTCAGGGTATCCTACCAAGTATGTTTATACTCACTACCACATAGGCTTTGTGTCCATGTGTGTTGTGTCTATACAGATGATGCATAGTTTAGAGAGGACCTAGGTGAGCATGAATCTAGTGAAGCTTATTTAGAGTTGAATCTTATTGGTGTTGTGGATCTCGGCAGTTCATGATGGTGGTGGTGACAATTGAAGTTGGAGATTGGTCCAAGAGCCCTTATGGTAAGGAGGAGCTTCCCCATGTACCATGTCAGTCAGATTTAGAGACTTCTCAAATGAAAAATTCCTATGGTATTTTCCTATATGGTGGTCTACTTATCAGTTGATGTCTCGTGCATTCATTATATTTAGTTTTTTTGTTTATATACACACACATATATTTCCATTGTAGTTGATTATTTTATGAATTGAAGATATATGCTTTTTGTAAGTTGATATAGGCTAAGGCCTCTTATATTGTGTGATATGCATACCTGGTTCTAATCACTAGACCCTAGTCTATTGGAGATGGGATTTGGGTGGCACACTTGGCTTTCTATTGGCCTGGGCATGGGCCTAGTGCTTTGGGTCGTGTCTGAGTGATGTCAGAGCGGTATAGTATTAGGGACAGAGTTTGGATTTAGTAGTCATGTGAGGATTGGTTTGGGAATTTAGGACAGTGATTTCAAGGGGGTCTTGAGTTTGATTATTAGACCAGGGAGACTAGTGTTGGTGTGCTGACCGGAATATCCTTTTTCTATAATTTTGATAACCTATTAGTTGATCTAGATCTCTAAAATATTGAATGCATGGTATAATAAAGTTGGTATATACATCATATAATGGTCAGTCGTGATCTTTCATATCCTTCCTATGTCAGCTAATCCAGATATACTCTTATCCTTGTGGGTTCATCCTATCAAATAAAGGGTGTTACCCATATATAGTTAGCTTGTTTTTATACGTAGGGACATGATGAGCATGTGTCTGTGTTTAAGCCTTTCATCACTGATAAGTAGGTAGCATAGAATTGTTTCAGAAATTTGGTTAAGAGATACTCTTGCCCCATGGTCTGTGGAAGCTTCTCTCCCCTTTATCATTAGTACAAACCTTCTCATGTAGCGAATGGTAGTTCCCACTAAGTTAGACAATTCTACCCATATGATGAAAATGTTGTGTATGTTTCGACGATGAAGGCCCCACAGGTTTATAAGGTGAGATTAATCCTCATATGATTGAGGTTTGGCTAGAGTTTGAGACTCGTGTTCCCATCTAGTTCGGACTCTCACTAGCCAAATGGAAATTCTTTCATTGATCTCCCCACATGGTGCATCAAGCCATTCGTGGATGGTGTTTTCCTAAAACTCGTGAGAGGGTTGCACTACCGTGGTTGTAGTTTGATCCTTGTTCAGTATAGAGTTTTATCAGAGGACGTTGAACCCTCCATAGGATAAAACGACCATGTCTAGGTATGTGTTGAGGCCTGCATACGTCATGAGGTATTCCCTGGACATAATTTGTGATGGAAATTTGTTCAAGCTCAGCAGTTTGGGCAGTGACTCCAGAGACACATTTTGGGCATAGAATCCCCGGTCTATGGTTCCTTCCAAGAGAGAACGAGAAGATCCAAAATGAGAAACAGAAGTGGAACCCTTACCTTTGATTCCCTAGTTCCAACGCCCAACTATTCGCCGCAATCGACCTCCTGAGTGAAGTGAATCCCCAAAATATCCCAAAAGAACCTTGGAAGTCGAGATCTATAATCACATGAGGAAGAATGAGGGGTTTGGGCCTTAAATCAGATTAAAAATATAATTTTTATACTTGACTTATTAAATCGTGTGATTAGGCCACACAGTTTAGAAAAACGTGTGCCAACAGTGTGAATATTACTGAATAAAATCTAGGGTTACATGGTTGGGCCACACAATTTGTCAAATCGTGTGTCAACCACGAAAAATGCCACAGTCTTAAAAAATTCCAAGACAACATGGTTACCACATGGTTTACCCAAACTATGAGCCAACTATGTGCTTCTCACTGAGTCTCCTCTCTACCGCGCACGGTTACCTGGGGAACCCATACGATTTCCCCTAACCATGATCAAATCGTGCTCCCTCTAGAAAGCTTCTAAAACTCTCTAAAACCATCCAGAAACTCTCATAACTCAACCCAGCCATTATATAACTTCAAAATACTTAATAAAAGAGCAAAATACCTCAAACTGGGGGTGTTATAATTAGTCGTTGGAGGAGGGATGGTCGGAGGCTTTGGGCATGAACGATAGTACTAGCGAAGAAATCAATGGGTCGACAATGAGATCCAGATTTTCTGTCAGATTTGGGGAAGAAAACACAACCACACAACATATAGTCTTTGAGACACATGCTACGTATGAGTCTGGTTATGGTGGTTAGGGTTTTGCGAGGTTATAAATTATACATGGGGTGTGACCATGGATCACACGTTATGTACCTCGGTTGTGCATGGCTCAGTGTGTACTGGGACACACGCCCAGAGCTACCTTCGTGAGCCTTATGCAATGTGGATATAGGAACAAATCTTGTAGTTTGGGACTACACAACATGGGCAACTGGTGGTGTACAATGAGTGTTTTTCAAGCTTCACACGTCATGTATTACCATGAGCATGTTGTATGGCTTTGTAGGAAGAACTTGGAATTCATTATACATATGTGATATGAAATCATGTAGCTCTTGTCCATATATGTTATGTACTCTATGGAACATGCCATGTATGTTGGCTTCACACGACATGTGGACGGCGGTACATGACAAGATGACTGATGAGGGATTACACGCCCTATATCCCCGAAGTACATTCCATGTATTGGTCCATACTTGGGAATTCTTTATTTCTTCTTATTTAGGACTTAGATTTGGGTGCATGAGTAGTCCATCTTGAGAATTGTTTCACATAGAAAATGATGGCACATCCCTATTCGATATCAAAGGTGAGGAGCGAGGTAGATCATGTAGTTTAGTTTCCTTAGATTCGTAAAGCACGTGACTGGGATCGGGCATGACATTCGAAGAGGACATGAGATTGGGATATCCCTCAGTGACGTGCTAATGACAAGGAATGGTTCCCCCACATTCTTCTCAAATTTTGGTACTCCCCCACTTATTCGGGGCATGGGCCCTCCAGATTGAGCATATGGTCGGTACTCCCTGGGCCCCAACAAGGTGCAAGTCCTCCACATGACTGATAGAATTAGGAACTCTCTCAGTTATGTGGGGGTGTGGGTCCTTTATCCATGAAGTCAAGTACGCCCTCATTCGACACGTTCTACTTGATGAGGAATGGGTCCTCCATTATAGATTCTTTGAGGCACATGGATTTGAATATGGTTGGGTAGTTATGATAGTAAAGGTTAGAACTCCCTTGACTAACCATTATTCTTAAAAAAGGTGTGAGTTGGTCGGTATGTTTCTAGATTGGAGACACAATAATTGTGAACAGTGTGTAGTACTCCCTTGATTGATGTGCAAACTTCAGCGAGGAGTGGGTCCTCCATTATACTTTCCAGTGACAATGTGGAAGTTAAAAGGGTTGAACAGTTCAGATACTTCGAGCCTAGTAATACCTCAAACGACCCTTAGTTTTCTTCATGATGTGACTTATAACTGGGCAATTTTCAACCAACAATATCTTTTCTTTTCCATTAAAAGAGAGGGAATACAAAAGTACAAAAGTGAAAAAGAGAAAAAGTACAAAGAACAAAAGATCAGAAGCATTCATGAAGGCCTAAAGTAATGTAAACCGAACGCATCACCTCTAATCAAGCTGACGCACTCCACGGGGAGGGAGCCAATACTAGAGTAAACTAAATAGGGGAAATCAAGATCTCCTTGGGCCGCTAAGAAATCAGCAACTTTGTTACCTTCTCGCCGGGTGTGAAGAATGCTCATGCCATTAGGGATCCAACTACGTCCTTTGTAGATGAGATACTCAATGGACCAAAGAGTGAGGAATTTGCCTTGTAGTGAGTTGTGGGTCACCAATGAGTCTGTTTCAATGACATTAATAGAGATGTTATGCAAGAGGCAAGTCTCAAGACCGTTAAGCAGTGTGTAAGCTTCAACCATGATCGAAGTACCATTGCAATAGAAGCTGTTGAAGGTCGGGATGACCGAACCATATTTGTCTCGGACAACACCGCCACCACGCATAAGGCTTAGATTACACGATCCATCCATGTTAAGTTTGAGACCATGCGCCAAAGGGGACCAGCAGATCCAACTACCCAACTTGGAAGAAACGGGTGTAGGAATTCTGCTAGCTGCCATGACTTGCCTCAACGAAATATTGGAGTCTCGTTGCCTCACCATGAGACCCAACTCCACCAAAAGAGCCCTGGACCTAATCTGGACAGCAAGAGACAAGCTAAAGCGACCCTCGGTACGGGCTTTGTTTCTGGCGTCCCATATGCACCAACATCTAGTAGCCAAAATGGTCGCCCTGGCTTTATGCTCTTGAATATTCGAGTTAGCTCCATGAAAAAAGTCCAGGAAAGCATTCACATCACCATAAGAGAGGTTTGCAAAGCCAAAGAATTCCCCAAAGCCTCTCTACACTACTGTAGCCCACGCACTTTCCACAAAAAGATGACTCACTGATTCTTCATTGCCATTGGAGCAGCACCAGCATTTCGAAGCCAAATTAATTCCTCTACCTCTAATCACATCATCTGTGGGAATAGACAGGTTCCGAATCCTCCCCACGAGGAAGTTGTATTTAATGGGGATATCCTTGCACCAGAAAAACACACCAACAGTGGGGTTCTCGTTGTTGCCCTGAAGCACCAGCCTATAGGACTTGGAAGAGAAAACACCAGTGGGCGAGCTTGTGAAAACAAAACGATCGATGTCTGACAAGATTTCAATGAGATCAAAGATCTCACGCTGATGGTGATTTAAGGTGGCCTCCGTAAAAGATGGGTGAAGACTCGCATGGGCAAAAGAAAAATCTGGATTAAGACATCCCGAGAAGTCGATAATATCTTCAAACTTGGTGAATTTTTCGATACTCCAAGCATCCCTAGTTGCTCGTGAGATGTGACCTTTCATGGATTAGAATTGAGATGACTGAGACTTCCCTGCATCCCTGAGACTTCTAGTTTTAGAGCATATTTAAATTATGTGTCTTCCTTTAGGTTACACTTTCGTTCAAATGTTTGAGCTAGCTTGTTTCTTTGTCTTTCTTTTTTTGGTTTCAAGGTGTCTTAGTAAGTATATTTATACTCACCCCTACACAAGTTGTGTGCTCACACGTGTTGTGTTTGTGCAGATGACACACAGTTGGAGGCAACCTAAGTGGATGCAGAGTTGGGGCAGCTTGTTCAGAGTTGATGCTTGTTGGTGTTCAGCGGAGCTTGGCGGTTTATAATGGTGGCAGTGAACATTGCAATTGGAGATCGAACTAAGAGTCATTACAGCAAGGAGAAGTTTTCTAGTGACTGTTAGATTCAGAGACTTGTCAAATGTATAATTCTTATGGTATTTTCTTATGTGGCGGTGTACTTATCATGTGATGTCTCATTCATGCATTGTATGTATGTATGTATGTATATATGTATTGTCGGTGTTACTGGTTATTTTATGCATTGGAGGTATGTGTCTATTGCATGTTGATATAGGCTAAAACAACCCATATTGTGTGATATGCCAACTCGATACTAGTTATCATCATATGGTCTATTAGAGGTGGGCTTGGGGTGGCATACTCAGCTTACTGTTGGTCTGGGTGACGCTCCGATGGGTTGGGTTGTGTCAGTTTTGGCCAAAGGAATTATTGTTAAAAGTTTATTTCCAAATTGATTATAATCACATGCTTCGGGGTGATTTCTTTTATAACAGTTTGGGTTGAGTTAATTTGAATGAATTTCCTATGTTAAAACACAAATCACAACAACTCAAACAAGTAGTTTCATTATTAAAAAAACAAAAGGGAACCCACCATTGATGTAAAAAAAATAGTAAGCACGCGGTAAGAAACTAATTATTTAACAAGTAAACCACCAACAATGATAAAAAATTACTCCAAACAAGTGAAAACAGTTGAAAAGCAGAGTAGTTCACAACATAGGATGTCTCACTTAAACTCTTTTTTTTTACATTTTTTGAATTTTAGGATTTTATTTAGATTTTCAATTTTTCAATTTTTTTTCTAAATGTTTTTTAGGCGAAGTTGACGTTTCCTTGAAACAGTGTCAAAATTTAGTGTATATAATATGTTTATCTAGGATTAACACACACAGATTATACTTCAGCCTTAGTGATATAGCTCTAGTGTTAACCTTGAATCATTCTTCTCTAGGAAGGTGCTTTATTTACTTTGCCTAATTTTTCAATATGCATGTATCGTTTGTACAATGCAAGGCATATGAAAATGTGGTATTTATGATGATATTAGAAATAAAATTTATGAACTTTGAAACCACATTGGCTCTTGAACAAATTCTTGGGCACTAAACTCAAATTGAAAGTGTAATCTTCAGTTATTCTTATCATTGTTCAATCTGAATTTAAAAAGATAAATTCAATGTCAATCTCTAGATCAGAGCATTGAGACTTTTAGAACAATCAAGAAATTGATAAACATGCATTGAGAATTTTATAACAATCAAGAAATTACAGCTCATAAAATCTACACAAACATATTTTCAAGAATTAAAAAGTAAAAATAGAGAAGAAAAGAAGTAGAACCGTTCTGCTCCCCAATGATCGGGCTCTCTCTACGAACTTTTAAACAAGCTCGACCACCACTGACCTGGTCAACTAGGGTTTCTCACTCGCGACCGCGCTAGGGCACCATCCAAACAGTCATCGACTCTTATTCCAATTTCATCCTAGTAGTCCACTTATCCCAACTTCAAATCCTCTCACTGCCTCTTGCGATGAATCGCTTAATCCAGGCCCCCAATCAGTGTTCGATAACATTCACTAATTCCAAATTGAACAGACGATCTACTTCTACATCACAAATCGACATCCCAGATCGGTGAGTCTTCGTCTGGAAGCCTCTCTTCAGCCGCGATGCTTCAACCGCGCCTTTGTTTGTTCATCAGATAGCGTGAGGATTCAATCGGTCGTCGTCGGGCATCCGCTCATCTCAGATTCGGTGTTTCAAGTTCCCACTGGCTTCATCGGTGTTCCCTCGCTTCGCCTCCGGTTCTAGCTTCCTTGGGAAGCTTCGGTCAGCCTTCAACCAGATTGTTTGATCTTCAGTTTCCCCGGCGGAATCGAAGGGCTCCTAAAAACTAATTACATATGATTAAAATAAAGTTATTAGAAAATACATAACATTGAAAACATATCTACAGAAAACAGATAAAACTAAAAACTACTTACATAAGAATAAAACTAAAATTGTTGAGACAATTCATTCCTAGCTAATAATTCAAAAATTATAAATTTTCCAAATTAAAATCTGATTAATAAAATTACTAAAAATTGCTCAAAATTATAAAATCATAAATATAAATTATGAAATATTTATTACATTAATACTTATATTTAAGTTATAAAAATAACTTAAAATATTAATAAAAATAATAAAAATAACAAAGAAATGAGAATTATTAGGTATACGGGTTAGTATTGGTTTTAGATGGTGGGAGAGACTCTTGAGTGGGTTAAGATGTTAGTGATGTTGCCTTAAGATGGTGAGATGCGATTGTTAATAGTGTGAGCTGAGATGATGACAAGAGGTAAGGTTAGTGGTTTCACTGGTTAAATTGTCGATAAAGGCCATTGGTAAGTAGGAAAGTTGAACCTACATGTGAATTGGTTATTTCTTCTTGTCATAAAGGCATACATGTAATTATCGCATGTGGTATATGGTGCATCGGATGATGCGACTTGCATTGAGAGGAGCATGGATAGATGTTTCGGATGCTAGAATGGCGTTCAAGTGATGTAAGATAGAATGTTTGGTTTTCTTGAGCATTTCCTTTGTTATGTTAGAGACGAAAACCCCTTTAGTGTGTTGCGGGGGGATGTGTCGACGAAAACCCCTTTAGAATGGCATTTCCTTTGGTAAAGTGTAGAGATTGGCTAATGGGTTTGGCTTAGAATCCACGTGACACATCTGTCGCGGGGTGATACAAAATATTATTTACATATTTTTTCCCTAGTACAACACAGTGAGTGACCAGTGTCGTCTCTTTGGATGAGCTTTTTTATTGTCAATTAATCATCAACTATCTGATCACTTATTGTATTTTGGGTAATTTTATATTCATGAAAACAAAAGAAAGAAATTGGGGTTTGAAAATGGAATGCAAAACAGGAATGTAAACATGCAATGCAAATGTAGACAAAAATGAACGAGGTTAGTGAGGAAGAGGATGCTCCCAAGAGAATCACCCAGAGTGAACCTTCATTACTTAATTGTTAATCTCATATCTACTTAATGAACACACTTCATCGTATGTGTGATCATCCCCGTCTTCCCCGATTGTTAATATACAGTGCATCCAATGATCGCCAAGTACAATGCACATCCACCTCCTCCATGGTCAGTAAGTTGATGAGCTCCTCAATCGAGAGCACCCCCTAACCCACCTTCCGGATATACAATCGCACCCATTCCGTACTAAATCATCAATGTTTCATCGTATGCCCTGATGATTGTGGAAGAGAGGGAAATAGTGTAGAAGAAGAAGTTAAACCTAAGGCAACCGTAGTGTGGACACACTATCACCTTTCCCCACTACTAATCATCCTTGGAATAACCCTAAACAAATAACAAACATTAAACATGAATGTGCAGGGACCCGAGTCCATCTCTATATTCCTCCCATGGGAGATCCCTTGGGCTAGTTACTCATTATCATGTGTATTGAAGATCACATTGAAGAAAGAACAAGGAAGATGGGGGAGGGAGAGAGGGAGGGGAGTTCAAATTCTTTTACAGTAGAGGGAAACTAATTTAAATTAGAGAAGTAGCGGCAGCGGGTTCCAACAGTCTTTCCATGCTTAGTGAGATTTTCTCGCATGCATGGCTTGGATGTAGTAACTCCACGTGGCAACTGCTCATTCTTTGTCTCAATCCAGTAGCAAATTTCAATGTGATAATGGATTGACTTTTGAATTCTCCCCAGGATCTTCAAACTTTCCTTTCTTTTCCTTTGAATTTTATGCCCGTGGTCAATCAACATATTAAAATATCTTAAAAAGCTGAAGATGGTGTGGTGCATACCCTGGCATAGCAAGAATCGCTACGACACGAACTTCTCTTCCTCTTGTTCATATACTCCTGCTGCAGCACGACTACATTCTTAGCAGTGCAAAACTTCTTATTTTCTTATATGTAAATTTTTCACAAATTTATCCAAGTGTAATGTTTTTACACATCTCTTTATCTCATGTATCAACTCAAAAAAATGTTATGTATTAGATGAACATCAGAGGAAAATATGTTGCGTAGCAGTGAAGCTTGGTAAATTATCTTATATATAGATCAAAATATGTTTTGCATGAGAACAAATTATGTTAAACATGAAAAATATGTTAAAAATTTCCATAAAAATGTTATGTATCACTTCATAGGAAAAGGAAAATATTTTATGCATGGAAAAACCTTATGTTTCATATAGAAAATATCACGAATGCCCCTTTTGTAAAAAAAATGTTACGCATTGCCCAAAAATATGTTATGCAAGTTCAAAAATGTTACGCATGGCCCTAAAAATATGTTACGTATTACTCTATCTAGAAAAAATACGTTATGCATCGACTTAGCATGGGAGAATTATATTACATTTGATTCCCTTTGCTTATTTATTATTCTCCTGGGCACAAAATACTACGTATTAATCTCAAAAACCATACACATTCAGGACTCAAACAAAATTTTGAACAACTCTTCAAACATGGCTTTTCACAAAAAAAAAACACAAATCAAAAGTATGATTTTCCAATTAATTCAAGAAATAAATAAAAACACATAAACCTCAAGAATTAATCCATTTAAAAAATTAAATGTGAATTATTCATAAAACCAAAAAATGTGAAAAAGACCCATAAAATGATAAATGGAGGTATTTAAATCATTAAATTACAATGTAAAAATAATGAAAATATTAACTCTGTTACTAGGGTTGAACCTTAAAATGGGATCAAGCCTATTATTTTGGCTTATAATTATGAATCCACGTTAGACATGGTGGTTTGAAGGAGTGAGATAATATGATATGCTTGGAAAACCTGTTTTGAAAGCCCTTGGGTTTATGATACAATGGTTTAAGGAAATCTTGTGTTTTGGATGGATGATGTTGAAGGGGGAATTGGATGGGTCATTGGGTTATAACCATTTTGTGAGTAACTTGGAATCGATGAGCAATTTCATATTGATAATTTCTTGTGGAATGCCAAGTATGAAAAGGGAGTGCCTTTGATGGGTGTTACCTTAGTGACACTATCCTCAATGCGGGTAGGTTTTATGTTATTAGAGCTCTTGATAATGGGTTCATGAATGTGTTGGAAGTTCACTAAAACTACATGTATATGATGCATATAGCTTGAGGATATGTTGGATCTAATGTATCCTTAAAGATAAGCCTGATATTATGTTGGTTCCAACGTATTCTGGTTGCATGCAATGCATCCCGGTCGCATGGTTTCCTTCATCTGGAACTGCCACATCACTCCCACATAGTTTCCTTCAGTTACCAATCCATGAGATAGATCAGTTAATTTATGAACACCTTCACTAAAGTGTTCAATGAAGATCAATCCAATGGTCAGTAACATATGTCATTACTGTCGATGCACCTCATCCATTGAAGAACATTGAGAATTGATTATACAAAGGGAGTTATATTGTTGGTGTGTTTTTGTTCATTCATTTGTGTGATGCTGTTGAAGATAATTAGTTTCATGCAAAGTGTGACATCCCAACATGGTGCACTTGATAACATAGCTAAACCCTTAGAAACATGACCTTAAGCACGCCTCCCGAACGCCAGAGGCTACCGACTAGCAGTGAGGGTATGTGAATATTGAGTGGGGAGACTATACCCTCTTGTGTTAGAGTGGCACAACTTCAAGATAATGAATAAATAGCGGAAGTATAATAAGACAAATAGAGATGCAGAAGTAAATCATCCAGACAGTAATAATACATCAATCCTAAAGTGGCATTATATACAAAATGATGAGAATGTCATGGAGCTATACAAAATGAAGACATGCGTACATACAGGTATATCAAAATGAACAAAAGACCCAAAATTCTATCCAATAAATTCATATTCCAAGGCTTGGTCCCGTGCTCCCAAGCTCCCATGCTATAATCAATCAAGCATCCAAGACTGGGCACTTGCGTTTTTCCCTACCTGTATCCATGAAGTTTGTCTGAGTACCATCAACAACCCAAACATGGTGTGAGATATACTCAGTAGGCCACCAACAACGGTGTCTAGAACTATCTAACTAGTGTATATAATATGACTAGTGTGAAGATATAACAGTGAATAAGCAGTAATATAAAGTGTAAAGGGTTGGCTCTAGTTTCTAAAGGACACCATGCTGACACTACCTACTTTATCCCATGTCGTGTAGCCTCTAAGCATATGTCACCATAAACACACACACACACACACACACACACATATATGCATGTATGTATATGTATTCATTATATACTTAATGACATTTACAACCGCATATATAGATACATAGTGTTATCTGGGACCTGAGGCATAACTCAAGCGTCCATGTCAAGTCACTAGAGTATTATAAAGTAATAGGGGATTCCATACTTGATTGTCATATCAATAGGGATACCATGCCTGAGTATCGCAACAGTAGGGATGCCATTTCTGAGTATCATATCAGTAGGGATCTCATACCTGAGTATCATATCAGTAGGGACGACATGTTTGAGTATCATATCAGTAGGGACGCTATGCATGGGTATCATATCAATAGGGATTCCACTCCCAAGTATCACAGGCAATAAGTAGTCCAGTAGGATTTAGTCTGAGTTAATAAATGGTTTATAATTCGTTATCGTTCCACTTAAACAAGGATATATCCATTGTTTATATAAAATTATATGACATGGTCATACCACTTACTTTCCATTTAATTCATTATAGATATTTCATCTAGATTCCAAGACAATACCACTTAGAAGGTGGTTTAGTCACATAATAATTCATAATATCAAGGGGAAATTCCATAAGAACACCTCATGGGGTGGAATTAGTCGATGGGGACCTACTCCAACAAAAAATTAAGGAACAAGGTCATTTTTATCAAGGAGAACAAATTATTTAAGGGAAAATTGTATTTTTATGGAAATACATGGAAAATATGGTGTGCGGCATCACGCTGCATAATATGAAGCAACAAAACTTGAGGGATAATTTCTAGACCACTTACCATATGGAATTAGAGGATTACTCATCTAGTATTAGATTTTAATTCATCTTAGAACAAAAGAAATCGACAAACTAGATAAATGACTTAAAGTAGGTAATATTATATTTCACCAAAATAACACTAAAGATGGAGGAATAAGCCAATACAAGAACGTAACAGATTAAAGATCTTACTAGGAAGAATCCAATGAGACAAATAGTGGCTCGATTAAAGTCTGAATGAGGAAGTTACCTCAAAGCCTAGGTGGGAGGAGAAGAGGGATCCCTCTATGTGAAACTGTTGTTTGAAAGGAGTGGGGTTATGATAAAATAATGGTTCTCCGCCTGTTAAAAAAGTTCCATGATATAATCACAATGTGAATAGGATTCACATCATGAATTCATCAGATCTAAAAAAACCAATCATGCCCTGAATTAATTTCATAGGGTATGGCCTAAGCAATTCACATCATGAATTGGTTCTAAATCCTGGTTCTATCCCCTTACTACCTTATTCCCAAAAAAAATTGACTGGACTAAAGGTGTGGTTACCGAGTCTAACCCAAAAAGAAAAACTTAATGAGGGTTTAATAAAACTTAAAGGATCCACACATCATATGAAAAAGTCAGGATCTTATAGTCTTCCCCCCTTAAAATAACTCATCCTAGATTTTCCCTTCCAAGGGCATTAAAGCTTAATCTGAGAACAACTCTGGCCACCGATCATGCACGTTCGCCTCTCTCTCCCAAGTATCATCTTGTATACAGTTGTGATGCCATAACACCCATACTAGAGGGATAGACCTACCTTTTAGGTCCTTTGTGCTACGATCAATGATAAAAATAGGGTACTCCACAAAATAATCTTATACCTATAATTGAACATCCTCATGATCAAAATTATGAGATGAGTCGACATGATATTGGTGAAGCTATGATATATGGAAGACTTCAAGCATGACTTGGTACCTCAAGGAAGATCTATATAATAGGATACTAACCCAAATTTCTCTAATATCTAGATAGATCTGACATAATGAGGAAATACCTTTCCCTGTCTCTAAATCCATCTATTCCCTAGTTTAGACGAAACATGAAAGAAAACATGATCCCCAACCTCGAACTCTATAGGTTGGCTATGTCAGCCGACATATGAATTACCTTTAGAATGATCTGTAACTATCCAATTTATAATAATCTAAACATGGTCTTAAGTATCCTAAAAGAGATGATGTCCCTATAGTGCTACCTCTCCTACGTCTAACCAGCATCGGTGTGAATGGAATGATCTACCGTAAAGAGCCTCATAAGGAGTCATATGTATAGTAATTTGGAAGTTGTTATTAAAGGAAAACTCAATGAGGGGTATATATTTCTCCCAAGAACCTCTAAAATAAAGGAAACATTCCCATATCATGTTATCCTGAACCTTTATCGTCCATTATGACTATCCATCAGTCTGTGGGTGAAAGGTTGTGCTCAGAAACACCTATCCTGAGAGCCTTTTGTAACCCCTTCTAGAACCTTGATGTAAAATGAGAATCCCTATTTGAAATGATGGTAAGAGGTACCCCATGTAGGAATATAATCTCATAGATTTATAGTCTCCCAATATCATCCACTAAGAAAGTCTCCCTAATAGAATGAAAATGGGTGACCTTCGTCAGCCTGTCCATAACTACCCAAACCACATTGCTACCTCGAGGAGACCTCGGAAAACAGGTCACAAAATCCATAGCGACATCATATTATTTCCATTATAGGACCAGTGATGGTTTTAAAAAGATAGAAAGTCACTAGTTACCCTTCTTCACTTACAGACAGGTGGAACACCTTGTGATAAAACCTTCTATCTGATATTTCATCCCAGGACACCAATACTGGCAGTGCATGTCTCAGTATATATTAGAAATCCCTAGGTGTACTGCCCATTGTGAAGCATGGAATTCTCACATCAGTTCCTCTCATATAACTATAGGCACTGAGATGCACACATGAACAATTAGGGTCTCATCTCCATTGATAGAATAACCCAATAGTGGATCCCCACCTAAAATTATCTCCCTTATGACTAAGACCTTAGGATCATAGAATAGCATCCTCTTCACTCTATCTAGAAGTGATGAGGTTACCACTAAGGCTATAAGGAAAGGCCTCTCGTGACTCTCTTGGACCTCCAGATGTATCTTAGAAAGAAGATCCATCAACCTCCATCCATAATCAGCTTCTTGAATAGCTCAAATATGAGTATTCTAGCTCAGAGCATCAACAAATTTGTTTCCCTTTATAGACATATAGTCAAGATTAAAATCAAAGTATTGAAGGTATTCAATCCACCTTCTCCATATGAGGTTTAATTCATACTTTTTAAAGATATATTTGAGTCTTTTGTGGTTTGTAAACACCAAAAAACAGTCTACTAATAAGTAATGCCTCCAACAACACAAGGCATGAATGATAGTTTCTATATCGAGATTGTGTGTTGAGTAATATCTCTCATGAGGCCTCAACTAAAAAGACCTTTATGCAATTACTTGATCCTCATACATTAGAACTATTTGTATCCTAATACCCGATGCATCACAAAACACCATATAGATTATGCCTAGATCTGGAAGAATCGAGATTGATGTTGAAGTAGGTTTTCCTTTTAGCTTATGAAAGGCATTTTCACATGCTTCAGACCATAAAAAATTCACACCCTTTTTAGTCAAGATTATAAGAGGTGTTTCTAGGTGTGATAATTCCTATATAAAGTTCCAATAATATATATCTAGACCCAAAAACTCTATATGTAAAATATTTTCTTGGGATGATTCCAAGAAACAACAATTCTCACCTTCTCTGGGCTAACTGATACTCCTGACTCTGAGATAATGTGACTCAAAAAAGTGAACATTTTCAATCCAAAAGTGGAATTTAGTGATATTAGAATATAGTAGGCTCTCTCTCAGTGTATTCAATATGATATCAAGATGTTTGGCATGGTTGTTTCGAGTATGTAAATACACAAAGATATCGTCCATGAAGATTACCATAAGAGAATCTAGATATGGGTGGAAAACCTAATTTATCAAGGCCATAAAGACTACATGCATGTTTGTGAGACCAAACAACATGAACAGATACACATATAAACTGTACCGACTTTGTAAAGTTGTACATGGTATATATAAAGGTTGTACTCATACCTGATGGTAGTCCAACCTCAAATCGATCTTGGAGAAAACCCTTGATCCATAGATCTAGTATAAGATTTCATCAATACAAGATAGTGGATACTAGTTCTTAATCGTAAGTCAGTTTAATTGATGATAATCCATGAAAGTCTAAGGGTATCATCTACCTTATTGGAGAAAAGGATAAGTGAACCCCATGGTGATGTGTTGGGTCATATGAAACCCTTAACATTCAAATCCTCTAGATGCCTCTTAAGCTCCTGTAACTTAGTAATATTCATCCTATAAGGAGGTATGGATACCAGTGTAGCTCCTGAAACTAGCTTGATAGAAAACTCTACCTCTATCTCAAGAGTTAGTCTGAAAAAGTTTCCAGGAAAGACGTCTCTAAATCAATCAACTACCAAAGGTAAATCATATTGATGTATGTATTGATCATCTAGAAAAATGATAGCAATCTGGACTATCAATTTGCTCAGTCCATGATGCTCTGGTCTAGCTCGGATCACCTGGACATTCTATTCACCCTTAAGTATGAAACTACCACCCTCTAGTGATGTAAGGAACCCTTCGATGATAAAAATACATGTATTCATGGTAATGAACCAAGCATTCCATCTATATAATGATATCGAAACCAGACATATTGAGGATGAAGAGGTTCTATAGAAAATGATGGCCACCCATCTCAAGGGGACATTCCTTACACTGGAATACACTCTCTGAACATATACCTAAAGAAGTTTCAAGGGTCATCATCCCAACAAAGTTCCAAATTTAAAGTTTGAGACCTTTCAAAATTTCCACAAATATGAATTAATATTAAGTATCAATGTCAAATAATGTAGAAACTAAAGTAGATGATACTATAATAGTACCTCAAACTATAGATGGTCTGGTTATCTGCTCCTTCAGAAAAGGTTGTACAACATAGATATGGTCAAATCCGAAACCCTGAGATACAACCTGACTACCTTGAGTAGGTCCACCCTACCAGTGTTATAGATATGAAGCTTGGATACCTCATCCATGACCACCTCTTATACCTGAAGGCTAGTAGTACTCCATCTACTAGCCTGGATAGGTTCTACTAATCCCGATCCAAAAGGTAGAGATGATATGGATCCTATCACACTAAGAACATATGGTAAGGTCCTATAAAAATATTTGAAGATTCCATAACCTACCACAACCTTAATACTTGATAGGGTCTTTGGGACACTACTACTTCTTATGCCCTACCTTCCCATACTAGTGAAAAACCGTGTAACTATCAGTGGGTGTCATCTAGCTTTTGTTTCCCCCACATGCAATCTCAAATTAACGTTTTCAGTCACTAGTAGTCGAGCCACTTCCCTATCTCATCTCTAAATCAACCTATCCCACAACTTCATCTTCCCTCAACTTCCACTTGGTGATGAGGGTCTGGCTTACTATTTCCAAAATAGTGATCAATCAAAATACATTCACCTAAGATTGGATGGCATATATGAGCCCATCCTAAAAATGTATCGTTGTCACCAACTCATTACCAACAAGATTCATTGAGAAGCACTAGATCTCCATGAACTGAGTAGAATATCCCATCATGGACATTGTTCTCTACTATAGATGCATAAACTCTCTAGCCTAGTCTTCTTTCAGTGTTTAGGGAAATAAATATTTATAGAAGATTGTCTAAAATCCCACCCATACCATACCCTAACGATGATATACCTGAGTGATACCATCTCATTATCACTTGGAAGAATCTTAAAGACTATACATAGTTATATTCACTCTCTTATCATGAGGTGTATTTAGGTGCTTGATGATAGTCAACATGGCCTCCATCCATGACTCTACATCTTGGGGGATACTATCCCCAGAAAAAGTTGGCAGATGCCACTATTAAAATTATTGCATCAACTCTATCAAAGTAGGGATAGGTCATGGGGATACCTACATGGTCTTTATAAGACTCAATAATCCCTCTCAAAATTGGGCATCATCGCCCAATTCAGGTATAATAAGAGGTGACATAGGTGGCACTACCGGTGGGTTTGGTCCCACTATCTTCAGAGCATGGTCTTTTCCACCTTCCTAGTTCTCAACATGAGGAAATCATGGTGACATAGGTCTAAAATTTAAAAACACACACCTTATAAAAAGTTTTTTTAATGGAGTAATCCACAGGTATAAGAACAGAACAAATAAAAATCCCTTATATATAAAAGTCACACCCCTATGCCTGGTCCTAAAGCCAAGTCTGGGTGATGTACATATCATAAGAAATGAAAGAGATATTGCCCACTTCCCACTATTTAGGTCGTCTCAGGGTCAATTTCTATTCTATATGTAAGGGGTACTGATATATAGAGTTTCAATTGACATCTCCATTTAATGACTACCATTTTATTTCAGAATTTAAATTAATTTAAGTTCATACTCATTTATATAGTAAATCTTTTTAAATGGTTAAATTTTTTAGATAACCATTTCCAATTTATAAAGGACCGTACAATTTATAAATTGAAATGTGGTGTCTATTTAATCACAACTATAAACACATTCTAGCTCATGCGACCAATGGTCCATGACTCAACATTCCATAATTAACTACTTAAGGTGTCAACATCAATCTATGTAGGAGGTTTATGCAGAAACTTTAAGTAACAAATTCTATATATATAGTAGTTAAGACACTCATAACAACCACAAACAATACAAGAAATGATATGCACCTATATGGCATGGCATCATGCATGACATATGAATCTCTACGTGTCTATGATGATGCATGAGTAAACACTTCCTTATTATACCAGGACAAGGTTAAAATAGAATCCATAATCATAATAATAATAATAAACCACATATCATGTGCATCACCCAATGGCGAAATAAAAAAAGTAATAAGAGGAATCCAAAAATAGCACTTCCCATCCTTGGTAATTTTTCTTTTCTCTATAAATGGGTCATTTGCTCCAAAGCATAGTATCAATACCAAATTATAACACTCTATTAACCTTTCTACCATCCCAAAATAATAAGGTGAATAAAAGAAAACCTTGATACTACTTTGTGACATCACAGCTCAGCTCACTTGATAACAATAGCGGAACAGGTGGCCACATGGCCTCAAGAGCGCCTCTCGAATGCTAGAGGATGCCGACTAGTAACGAGGTTTTGTGAAGATACAGTTGGGAGATTATACCCTATTGTGTTAGAGTGTCACAATAGAGAGATAAATAATAAATAACAAAATAATAATAATACAAATAGAGTTTTGGAAGAAAATCATCCAGACAATAATAATAGATAAATCCAAAAGTGGAACCATATATAAAATGATGAGTATGTTATGGAGTTATAAAAAATTATGGCATATGTATATAAATGTATATCAAAATGAATAAAAGACCCAAAATACTATCCAATAGAATCATAATACAAGGCTCGGTCCCATGCTCCCAAGATCCCATGCTAAAATAAATCAAGCATCCAAGATTGGGCACTTACCTTTGTTCCTACCTGCATCCATGAAGTAAGTCTAGGTACCATCAATGACCTGAACAAGCTGTGAGATATACTCAGTAGGCTAGCACCAATAGTATCTAGAAATATATATCCAATTCATATAATATGAGAAATATATAGATATAGTAATAAATAAGCATTAATGTAAATAATAAAGGGTCATCTCTAGTTCCTGAATGACACTAGGCTGACACTGCATGCTTCAACCTATGCTAGGAAACTTCTAAACAGATTTCACCATGAACACACACACACACACACACATATATATATATGCATGCATGTATATATATGCACTATATATGTAATGATGTTTATATCCATATATATATATATACACGTAGTGTATTCTAGGACCTAAGGCGTAACTCAGGCATCCATGTCTAGTCACTAGCGTCTTATAAACTAGTAGGGGATGCCATACCTGAGTATTATATTAGTAGGGATTCCATGCCTGAGTATCATATCAATAAGGACCCCATACCCAAGTATCATATCAATAGGGATGTCATGCCTGAGTATCATATTAGTAGGGATTCCATACTTGAGCATCATATTAGTAGGGACACCATGACCGAGTATCATATCAGTAGGGATTCCATGCTTGAGTATCACATCAATAGTGATTCTATTCTTGAGTATCATATTAGTAGGGATTCTATGCATGAGTATCATAGGTAATAAGCAGTCAAATAGGCTTTAGTGTGAGATGATAATTGGTTTATAATTCATTAACATTACACATAAACAAGGGTGTTACCATTATTTACGTAAAATCATGTGATGTGGTTATACCACTCAATTTCCATTTAATTCATTATAGTCATTTTATCTAGATTCCAATACAAAACCACTTAGGAGGTGGTTTGGTCATATAATAATTCATAATATCAAGAGGTAATTCAATAATCACACCTCATGGGGTGGAATTAGTCAATGGGGACCTATTCTAATAATAATAATGAGGCATATGGTCATTTACATCAAGGATAACAAATTATTTAAGGGAAAAGTGTATTTTTATGGAAATATAAGGAAAATATAGTGTACGACATCACGATGCATAATATAAAGGAACAAGACTTGTGGGATAATTTCTAGACCACATAACTTATGGAGGTAAAGGGGAAATCATCCAATATCGACTTCTAATTCATCCTAGAACAGAATAAATCAACAAACTATACAAACACCCTAAAAACATGGCATATTAGATTGCACAAAAATAACACCAAAGATGGCAGAATAAACTAAAAAAAATAAGCTAACAGATCGAAGCTCTTAATGGGAGGAATCCAACATGACAAACAGTGTCTTGATCGAAGTCTGGATGAGGAAGTTACCAAAAATCCTAGGTGGGAGGAGATGAGGGAGCCCTCCATATGTAGATTTTGTGTAGAAGGAGGAGGGGTTATTATAAAAGAAGGGTTCTACCCCTTTCAAAAAAGGTACATGTCATATTCACGATGTGAATAAGATTCATGTCATGAATTCCTTGAGTCAGAAAAAAAAACAAATCATGCCCTAAATTAAATTCATGAGGTCTGGCTAGAGTAATTCACATTGTGAATGGAATTCATATCGTGAATTAGTTATGCATCCAGGCTCCATCCCCCTACTACATTCTTCCCAAAAATAAATTGATGAGCTTAAAGGTATAGTTACCAAGTCTAATCAAAGAAAGACAAACATAATGAAGGTTTTCCAAAATTTAAAGGATCCATACCTCATATGAAAAATTCAGAATCTTACACAAAGTTTTTAGAAGCTCTCTCCCTTCCTATAGCACCATTCCTCACATGGTAGAGGCGCTAGCGCCACTTCAGTGTGTGGGAGTTCTCATGATACAATCATGTATACTTTGGATGATGGATAACCTATATAGGAGATAAAATTATATTCGTTTCTCTTGTGATTATAATCAAACCATACTCCATCGAAGAAGAAGATGTGGGCCACTGCACATGCATTACACGTATTCTCTATTTTTAGTGTTCTTCATTTTTCATGATCATTTGATTCTTTAAGAAAAATATCAGGTTTTTTTGGGTTTTATTATACTATAAAGTATCATAATATGATCCCCTAATACATATTAGTGTTATCAGAGCCACCAACTTCAATATATAATCATTTTTTATTCATTGGTTTTTAAATAACACATTTTATGCATCATTAGTAGTTTGGCTTTATGTTATCTATTAACGCAATGATGAATTCTCCTATTGCATCAATGAAATTACATTAAGTTATTAACATAGTCGAGATGGTGAAGCACAACTAGGTTATTGGATAACAATGCTTGCATTATAAGTTGTGTAAAATAGAGCATCATTTTTCTTTGTTTGAGGTCTCGTTGAGTTTCAATGTCAGGTTATAATGGGCTAAGTGTGACATGAAAAGGTAGTTTAATCATTTCAATCATGGAATGAATATGCAACACACATTCAAAGTGTGACATGTACTTGCAGTGCATGTGAGGATGAATAGTTCCCTACTGAATGCATCCCACATCACAATTTTCTTCAAGAGGGCATTAAATCATAACCCAGAATGTGATATGGTGGTTGTTGAAATCCTTTGGTACCACTCCATGCCAAAGGTCCACAATGCCGCCCTGCACCATGGTTTTTCCCTAGAGCCACCCAATGCTCCTCATGCTTGTACTAGCCCATGATCACATCCACTACTGAAATTGACCAACTAGCCCTTAATCTTGGTCGATGTCCCTATGATGGTTGTCTTTTTGAGCGGGCTAGCTAATGGTTGGCCCCTTTTTAGAAAAATAAAATAAAATGTTTATTCATTTAAAATATTGTATAAATTTTCTTATAGTTTATAAATTGTTTGTGAATGATGATAGAATATTTATAAATGAAAATTAAAAGGTATTTAAGAGTTTATTAATTATAAAAGGTTTATAAGTTAATTAATTATAAATTGTTTATAATTAATCAATTAAATGTTTTTAAACTTTTAATAATAAATATTACATGAAATTAAGAGTTAATATTAAATAAATTTTTTTATAGTTTCTAGAATACTTATAATTTGGATATAAATTATTTATATAGAAATTATAAGTGTGATTTCTAAAGGGTTTATAAATTATAGAATAAGGCTAAAATATAAAGTTTTTATGTTTTAAGATTATGATTTTTTCATAATACTTAATTTAAAATTTTCAAACTAAGGGCCTTAGTTGGGATATTATTTATACTAAATATAAAGAGTTTTGATGAATGATATGATTATGGTTTAATTAATATTAAGTATATGATATTTAGATTATGTAAAATGTTTACATAATAGAAATTAGATTATAAATTTTTTATAATTCATAAAATATCATATATTTAAATTAAATGTTATATAATGTATAATATGAAGGATTTCATATTATGAAGTGAATATAAAGTATTTATATTCAGTATTATGGGATGTCTATAATTATTAGCTAATTTATAAAAAATTTATAGTTAGTTTTTGTTTATGAATTGTTCATAAATATTTATTTCATGTTTAAATATTTGAAATGTACATTTATTTAAAGGTTATTATTATCTTTATTCATAGTTATTAATTATTTAAGAACTATGAATATTTTGTATTCTTTATTTATGATATAAATTACTTCTAGGAGATAGAGTCATGAATTACATGCTAGGTGTGATATCATAAGATTTAGTTTTCATCTACCTTGAAATTGGTTTTTTTAGAGTTATAATCTTGAGAATAGTTTTTGAATATATTTTATACTTATTTGGTGTTAGAGATATAATGAATTGAATTATCTATTGAGTAAAGTATCCTATGGGAGAGGGACTTGGGGTCAGAGTACCCACTATCCTAGAGGCTTATTCCTTATTCTAGAAAGGTGAGGGGTTGGTTATTTGTCTCTCTGAGCTTACTCATGTTTGTCTGTATCATATAACTCCAGGCCCTTACATAAAAAATTTCACATTAATTTTTCATGAGATGCATTCAAATATGTATAGATATTCTTGGATTATATTTTTGGGTAAGTAACACAAACTTGTGGGTTGTGTAAAGAGTTAAACATTAATTTTGTGTGAACACATTAATTTAGTGGATGGAATAGGGTTCAAAAACTAAATCATTAGAAGCATGCATACACAAAGGAATAAAACATGAAAAGATAAAGATTACATATGATGTAATAGTTAAGAACTTAATATGAATGTGATGTATATTAAATTAGAGATACAATTAAATAACCTTTAAAATATTAAGTGTGAGATTCTTTCTAAAGTGTTACTCATCAAGACCTTGATTATTCAGTATGGGTGACCTTAACACTCAGGTGCCCATGAATAATCTGTGTAAGGAAAGCAAGTAATATGGTGATTTGTGATTAAGTTCCTTATTTTTGGGAATTTTCTTTAAGTTACACTAGCTGGGAACCCCTAAAGATTAGGATACCATAGGAATAGAGTTGAGTAGATCCATTTAATGGATTTGGATAAATATTTTTATCCACTCAAGAATCTAAGAATAATATGTGATATGATTGACAAGTTATTGTCCACTATATACAGTCTTGGATTAATTGTATGATAAAACTAGTGTAATTAAAGATGAAATATGGACCTTGTCTCACTAAATAGATATTATGTACGGGGTCATCATTTTTAGTGGGAGAACTTTCATTAAAGGCCTTGATGAAAAAATGTAAAATAAGATATTCATATGATAAAAGATTACGTTATAGATAAATAACATCATTTTCATTAAAATTAACTTTGAGATTAACCATTGTTAATGAGAAACTTAGTGTAAGAAACTCCTGAGACTGGTAAGTTAATAAAAGTTCTTAAGTAAAAGAAATTCTATGTGTTAGAGTAACACCTTTTGAGTAACCAAACTATTGAAGTTGTTCAACAAGTAAATCTAGAAGCTTATGTGAAGCATAGAATGGTTCATTTAAGATTTAAAATGTATTATATATAAGATTACCAAAGGAATTTTTGTCTCCATTCATATATTAAATATGATTGGATATGTTAATAACTTGGTGATATTGAGGATTTCCTATAAGAATTATTCTAATTAAGGAATTCATCATATTATTATCAATGGAAATGTTCCAAAAAGATATATAAATTCAATGAAATTTCACTCGATATTCTCAAGTGTTTATAATAAATGAACTAGAAATTTTATTTTTAGATTCTTGTATTGTAGAGATATTATAGATGGGTAAAATTTAAAACTGGAAGAAGAAGAAAAAATAGTTGAAATGTCTAACAAAGTTTCGTTAAGTAACTAGTTAAGTTTATTGAAGCCTAAGGTGTTATCATGAAGGTGAAGCAATGATTCAATAGGATGATTTTTTTGGAAACTCCCTGGAATGTCCATGAAATATATAATTGTTATAGAATTTTATTCTTTAGTTTTTAAGGATATGTGATTCCATCTTTATATTTTATAAGTGTCATAAATATATAGTTGTTCAAAATCAAGGCTTCAATAAATATAGCCAATAGTTTGTATTAAAGTGATGTAGAAAAGAGTTTTTGCATCAAATGATTGAATGTAAAGTATTTTATCAAGCGTATATCGATGAAAATAGAGAATTTGTATCTTCATCTCATTTCCCTTATGTAATAAGAAAAGTTTTACATTAACAAAGAGTTTTTATTAACAACATGAGATGATTCACATGGTTTAAGATTTATTCAGATTCTATAAAATGTTTGAAAAGGAGATAAGGATAAAAATTATTTATCCAAGATAAAAGGATTATCTAGATATTTGATGAAATATGAGGGAAGGTGTTCTCGCTACCCATTATGGGTGTATTATAAAGAATAAAGTCTTATTTTCAGAGAGAAAATAATCTAAAAACATATATTACCACATATAATATGAATATTATAGTTTATTTTTTTTAATATTCCTATTTCAGGTAAATAAGAATTATTTCCAAACATAAAGGAGTCTGTGTTTCTCAACATGATATTCTAAAAATAATAGTGTTTAAGAGGCTAGTGGGAGTATGTTTGGACTTAATAATTTCAAAGTTAATAAAATATTTTGATATCCACATAATGCTGATAAGATATTCATCCTGTTTCTACCTATTTATCAAAAACAAAATGGTTATAAAAAGTTAAGATAATACCCAATATGAATAAACCTTCATATGAATAAATAATACATTAATCTACAAAACCTCAACAATCACATGCCAAGTTCAATATAAATCATTCCATAAATAACTTAACCCTAAAACTCTTCAACACATGTATGGAAAAATTAGAAGCCCAAAAATCAAAAAAGAAAAAATTGATAACATATTATTCTAAAATAAACTTAACTTTTATCCCCAAAAAACATTAATTGCATAAAAATAAATATATTTATTAATCATATATACTCCCAAAAATATTTTATTCCACAAAATAACCTAAATTTTCTTGTCACCAAATCAATTTTCAACTCTATCAAGGTTATTTATACTTCTCAACTTATATTCTAAAAATCAACTGTCCCACTTAAGTCAACATCGAATTGCATACCAACCGAAAGGGTTATCTAAACCTCAATCATGTTTTCTACTTAAGAACTAATAAAAACTCATTAAAATATCATTAATAACCTTAAGTCCAATCTCATAAGACTATAATGGGCATTTTTTTCCTTTGAACTTATGATCAAACTTAAACTTATTAACCCATAATGGTATCCACAAAACTTAAATTATCCTCATCCAATAATAACCTAACCTATATAGTTATCTAAAATATACTCTATTATAAATTGAGATACCCCAAGCTTGTACCCCTAGATACGATGCTAAAAACATACTCTTTACATAATGGTTTTAATACTAAATAAAAACAACCCAAATTTAACTATCCATAATTACAATATCAATAAACAAGATTGAGTCACTAACATACCCAATTCCTTTTAGGTTTAGAGTTTTAGAGAGTTAGGAGAAACCCTTTATGTAATAAAACTCATGTCTTTCCATCCAAATGAGAATTTTTTCCACTATCCTAAGAATTTATTATTTTAACATAAGTCTTTAAAATCTATCAAAAAATTATTCACACATGGAAAAATTCTAAAAATATCATACTTAATACCTTTATTCATTTCCTGAGGAAATTGAAACATGATAAAGGGTGAGCTCAAATTCTCAGTAAGGGTAAAAATGAGAGATAACAATCAAAGATCATAAGTGAGTATAAGATAAACATAAGGGTATGAGAACATAATCAGAGCACATGATCATAATTTATAAGAAACATAATAATTAATAGATCACAAAACACGAGTCATGGAATAACATGAGTCATAAGAGTGTAAAAACATGAGTCAATAGTCACGATCCATGAGAGCATAACATATGCATAAGAATAAGTCATAAGAGTGTGACATACATATAAGCATAGAAAAACATTTCCTTTATTAAGGATCATTACTAATAACATCATCACATAGTGGATAGAGTCCCTTAATGGATTAGGTTTACTCCCCATCCCCTTTAAACCTCAGTGGAAAGAGTCCCTCAGTGGATTGAGTTCACTACTGAGTCTCTTATATATTATCTCGTGAGATATAAATCTTTACTCAATGTATTGGAAGGATATATAATATCAGACCCACCCATAACATAATTAAAACCATACATATGTGTGTTACAAGAATATAAAAACATTCACAATTCTACCATATATTAATTAACCCATGGAAAAGAAATGAAACTAATAGAAATAATGGATTTGATGTTGAGGTTTTAAAATCAGTTTCTTAGAAACTGATGTTAAATGTGATATTGGGGAACTTTTAACATTGGATTTTTATAAAACCGATGTTAAAATGAATTTAAAAAACCTTTTTCACATCATTTTTAATGAAATCGATGTGAAAAAGTAAAAAAAATATAACTTTTATCATTGGTTTTTATGAAAACTAATGATAAAAGGATTTAAAAAAAAATTTGGAACCCAAAACCCTCATTTTATTTTCGATTGAAGACATGTCATCTCTTGAACTTTGATGGAACCTATAACACCCAAGACCATTGACGATGATTGATCTTCCATTTTCAGTTAATTTGCATCACTTTTTACATTATTTCTCCTTAATCTTCTATCCTTCATCCCCTTTTTACGATCCGAAATATTATTTAGTGTAAGTAAACCCTATTTTAGTCAACCAACAATTGGAGTTCAAGGTTTTTTTTCTTTTTTATAATTTTTTTGTGCAAACATTTTTCTTCAATCTTATAGAATTCACCCTGTTGCCACTAAATTTATTGGAATTTAGGATATATTTTTCATTATAGACCTCCATATTTGTTAAGTTATTTTTTAATTTTTGAAGATAAATTAATTTTCTATTTGTTATAAATTTGATTCATTCATTCATGTATTTGTATCTATTTTATTATCAATTATAATTTTTTGTTAAAATTTCTTTAATGTTATATTTTTTTATAATTATTAATTTTTTTCAATATAATTTGTTTTTATAGAACTATTTGTATTTATAATTTCTTGTATTTATAAATTTTATATTTTTATAATTTTTTTATGGTTTAAATATTTTTTTCTTCAATTTATTTTTTCATTTATAATTTTTTTTATATAATGAATTTTGATTAAATTATTTTTTGTTGTAAATTTTTATTCATTTTTAAATAGTTTTTAAGACAAATTATTTTTTAATTTTTTTTATGTTTAAATTATCTATTTTTATGTATTCCTAATCAATTGTATTTAAATTTTTAATGACATGTTTTGATTATTATGTATAATTGTTTGTTATAATCAAATAGTTATCAATAATTGATTATTTTTATTATTTGTTTTTGTGTTTATAATTTATCTATTTATGTATATTTTTAAATTTTTATATGTTTTAATATATTAACCTTTTATATTTTTATCTTAGGTGATCAATGGATCATAATTTCATAAATCTATGAAGATTCACTGATGAATAAGAAAATGAAGTTCATGATTTCTTGGAATTTTCTAAATGAAATCTTCAAAACAAAGATCTAATTTTCTATCCATGCATGAAGTGTTTGAATATGATAAAATTAAACTCTAAATAAATAAAGTATTATATTTTTTATACGGTTTTATCCATAATTATACACATTGGATTCGGTATGGTGAAAGAATTGAAAATTCAACATCTAAATGATACATAAGATCGTATTGAGTAATTAATTCATGATGCATGCATTGAAACCATTGAAAGAATATCAATTATTGAATGATTTTATGGAGATTCTGAGAAACCATTATTCTTAGGTTGCACTAAATTTACAGTTTTATCAGCAGTTTTGAGATTATTTAATTTGAAAGCAAGAAATGGGTGGAGTGAAAAAGGTTTCTCTAAATTGCTTTAACATTTAAAAGAGATACTTCCAGAAGGAAACATGATTCTAGATTCTAATTATCAGAAAAAGTAAATACTATTCCCAATTATTTTGGGGAATAAAAACATACATGCTTTCCCCAATGATTTTTTATTGTATAGAAATTAATATGAATGTTTATCAAAATTTACTAAATGTCTGATGTCATAATATAAGATGGATGAAAAATTAAACTCTAATTTATTCTTGGGTACCGATATCAGACCTATTACTAATAAAATTTGGTACCTTTTAATAATTCCTAATTTGAAGAATTTATTTGAAAATTCAAATGATACAAAAATGTTAAGATGACATACAAATGAGAAAATATTTCATGGTAACTTATGTCACCCCACTGATTCACCATAGTGAAAAAGATACGATAAACAAATACCTAATTTTGGATGTGAAGGTAAAAATATCAGGATGGGACTGTGCATAGATCAAATGAATCCATATGAGAGCCTCAATAGCCAACATAGTTCATGACCTATTTTGTTAGTATTTTACAACCTTTTTCCCACATATATGTAAGAATAAAAAATATCCTATGATGATCTTGATGATTTTTGGACGAAAACTTTTAGGAAAAAAATATTAATGTGTATCTTTCACCATTAAGTTATGATTTGAAACTTATATGGGAGACAAGTGTTATAATTTTTTTTGACTAAAAGAAAGAGTATTTTCATTTGTGTGTTATGATAATGTTCACTATAAATGAATTTCTTGCATATAAAAAATTGTCTGGATATAGTGTTAAGGGACATAAAGCATATGAAATTTTTGAATAAGATACTTTATATTATCAATTTCATAATGGAAGAAAGATAGTTTACATGTTACATAAAATAGTTTTTCAAATTTATCATCCTTATTATAGATTGAAAAAAATCATTTAATGGTTTATAAGAATATAACCTCCCCATAACCATTCTTAGCTGAAGAATATCATGACAAGGTGAAAAATATTAATTTCATATTTGGAAATAAAGGAAGTTCTGGTCATCAAAAAATATTTGGAAGAAATAGTCTATCTAATTATAACTACCTTATTAAAGTTTTTTAGAAATAAATCATAACATTAATGTTAATCATGTTTAAAAAAACATATGTGATAGTTTTATTGGAACTTTGTTGGACATAAAAGGAAAGATAAAAGATGGATTCCATGATATATTGTAATTGATACCTATAAGAATATGTTTGTAGTCATCTCCCACTATGAAATGAAATTGAACATATTTACCTCCATATTTTCACACATTAAGAAAGAGTGTGAAGTTGAATTTTTTTCAGTGTCTTAATGGTATTAAAGTACCCAGTGGATATTCTTCAAATGTGAAGAATTTTGTGTCATTGAAATAATTAAAATTAATAGGTATAAAATATCATGACTATCATGTATTGATGAAAAAACAACTATCAGTCACATTGTATGGTATATTTTCAATACCTGTCAGAAATACTATCATCTGGTTATGTTATTTCCTCAAATCCATTTGTAGCAAAGTCATTGATCCAAATTTGTTAGATGTGTTGTATAATGAAGTTACTCTCATACTTTTTAAACTTGAAATGTATTTCCCACCTATTTTTTTTGATATAATGGTTCACCTGGTGATTCATTTGGTACTTTAGATAAAAATATATGGGCCTATTTATTTATGTTGGATGTATCTTTTTTAAAGATATATGGAAATTTTTAAGGGATATGTTAAAAATCCTCATCGATCATAGGCCTCTATTGTTCAAAAATATATATCATAAGAGGTGATCGAGTTTTTTACTGATTATTTGTATAAATTAGAGCATATTAGTCTCCCGATATTTTATATTTGATAGCGAAGGTAGAGGGATTTGTGGCTTAAAAGAAAAGTTCATTCCATCAAAGGAAGTGATGCTGGCACATTTATAAATTTTGAACAACATAGATGAGGTTCAACAATATATATCATCAAATATTTCTAAATTAAATGTATGATATCTAAAAATAAATGAAAAGTGGTTGATGATTGAGTATAAAAAGACGTTTGTTTCATGGTTTAAAGATAAAGTCAACACAGATATATCTGTATTAGAAACATTGAAATGGTTTTCAAGGGGACTATCTCTTAATGTGATCGCATGGTTTGGTTTTTATATTAATGGGTAAAAATTTCACACACAAAATTAGGATGACATGAGTACTATTAAAAATAGTTGGGGTAATGGTCATCATTGAAGCATTGATTTTTTTTGAGTTCAAAAGATAAAATCCCAATTTCTATATCATCAATATATTTTGGAGTTCAAGAGGATATATGGGAAATTTATTATAATAAATTCTGAGTAACAATGTTTAAGTGTAACTGGTCTGATAGTAATAGTGGTGTGAAATGTGATGATTATGGTTTTACATTGGTTTATTTGAAAAGAATTAGTTGTAAAGAGGAACTATTTTATAATAGTGACATTTGAAAAGAAAATATTTTATGTCATTTATGTAACAACCCGAACTTTTATAAATAAAATTCCCTTTGTGATTAAATTAAATGACCTATTATATAATGAGGTTATAGAAAACACATAAACTTATTTGGTTATTTTGAAACTTTACATCCTATCAGATTTAAAAGACCATTAAGCATCATAACTATTGATAATATAGATATTTAATAGTGATCATATGATTATTATATACATGGGATTATGATAAAGTCTAATTGATATAGATGAAAGAAGCGATGACCTCGACTAGTAGGATCACAACTTATGAAGCCTATTTATCGAAGCTTCCAAGGGAGAAAAAATCAATAGGATTTTACCTTGATCAATCCCAATTAAATATCCAATGACTAAATCATTATATAAACCATTTATGGGATAAGTTCAATCTCATCAATATCATTAACCAAATCGTGTTCACTGAACTGCCCCATGAGAATCTCACTATCACGCACCTTACCCTTAGGAAGTTTACTGGTGTAATAAATGGTTATGTATGAAGACCATAATTGTATTAATTTTCAATTTTTTTTATAAAAAATTATTATATTTATCTTTTATGATGATGATTATTATTTTAATGTTTATATAATGATTTAATAAAAATTAGATAAAATACAAATTTTACTTTTTAGGAGATGTATAGTTACAATCAAAATAATCTATTTTAATGAATTCAAAATTTTTTGAAATAAATTATATTTTAATAAAATATTATTATTAAATATTTTTTATTAAATATAAATTTTAATAGAAATGTACAAAGTCAAAAATAATTTTTATAAGGGTCACAAATTGTTATTGTAAAAAAACTAGTATTTTTCAGTAAATGTGGATTTTTAATTTAGAAGTGTAAATTCTCATATATATATTTTTTGGATAAAATCAATATTATTTTTGAAATTTTGAATTTCTAAATTATCTAATGGTGATTTTTTCATAATTTTCAGATAATATCAAATTTTTGGATCCAAATTAAATACTGTATAAATACACAATGTTTTTTATGACATCAAAATAACCCAAAAGTGATATAATATATACCATAAATGGTATCAATGAACAAATACATATTTACCCTTTAAAATAATGTATTTTTAAGGTTATTTGAATAATTTTATAAACACTTTATGAATCCTTCAAAACCAATAATATATATATTAAGGTTTTAAAATCAATTATTTATGAATACGACTTGCTTCCACATCAACAAGGGAAATATTTTAGTGAGATTGGTTATTAAAATTATAAAATAATTAAAACCACTTCCCCTTGGTTGAAACTATGGGAAAAAACCATAGGAAGTTTTGTGGTTTTGAATACTTTATTGTAAAGAGTCTAAAACCTGAGTTTGGGAAATAATAAAAAAATCTCCTCCCTTTTCCTATATAAACCCACCCAATATCCAATTCCTCTTCACTAAAAACCCTTGGAGTATGAATTTAATCTGAAATTATCTCTCTATAACCCTCCCAAGTTTATTCTAATCTCTCAAGAAGCTTTTACAAAGATTTTAGAAACACCCTCTCAAGGTAATGGATCCTCTCCTTCCCCTCTTTATTCAAGCACCTTCTTTGTCTTATGCCTTTTCATTTCCAATTTTTAATGTTTTAATATATTCTTAAATATCCCTCTTACTTACATTATGATTCCCAAGTGATGATAGACCCCGCTCACTCTCATTAATCCCTCCCATGAATCTTTGAATACCCCCATTATGCAGCTGAAATTATCCTATGATTTTATGAGACAAACTTTTGTTTTGTGAATACTCATTCCCATTTTCACTCAATGGTATTAACCTAGATGTATCTATATTTTATTGATTGGGGAATTACATGTATATATCCCACACTACTTAATCTTGGGATTAAATGTGATAAAATATGATCCTATGTTGAATGATCTATGTGGTATACTTATTCATGTACATGATATGAAAGTGATGGGTTGGATTGAAATTATATAGCCCTCCAAATCATTGGGTAATATTTTAATCTCATGATATGTCATGTATGGTGTGGGAGGTTATCCTAAGAACATTGTGTTATGTTTTCTTAGCATTTATTCTTGACTTATGTTTATGATGTCATGTTTTAAGTTTTTTTCACATTCCTATGTTGAATTTATGTTATCATCATATATCATACTTCGATGTTCATGTATATGATTATCACCCATTTTATGTCCCATTTAAATACTTATTGACTAAAATTTAATAATTTCTTCATGTTATGATTCTTTTATTCCCTTTCTAGGATTTATAGATTTCCCCTTTCTTATGTATGTCCCCAGGTTATCTCGTGCAGTTTTAAAAGAGAAATAGAATTTTAGAACAAGTTAAGGAGGTTTTCAATAATGTTTTTGTATACATGTATCAAGTAGATATTCTATTTACCTAATATCCAAAATAAACTAGTCGTCATGACCATTTGGAATTGTTTTATGTGTACATTTATGTAATAAATCATGAACTAATTTGTATTAAAATATGGGTCTTCATAGTTGGTATCAGATCAAAGTCTAGATATTTTTGGGATCAGGATTAGAAAACACTAGAGAATGACTTAGGTATAATGATAAACATAGTAAAAACCACTAAATTTTGGTAATGTATAGAGTAAATGGTTTCCAAGTAAATACATCCCTATCTAGATACTACAAGTGGATATGGATCTGGAAGAGATGTACCTAGGGGTAACAACCCTGAAAATAGTTTATTAAGATAGAATCGATCATGAAATGGTACATGAAAACAAGCCTTGATGCACACCTTGTTTGACACTCCTGGGGGATATGCCTTGATAAATTAAAAATCTCATTATGAACCATTTTTAACAGAACAAAAATTCCCATAAGATTTCATATTAGGAAATACATCATGGATAACTTATATTGAAGCTTATAAATTCATAGGTTAAGGAATATATGACATTTATGAGTTATCTATTTAATGTTCATGGTTTCCCATTTATGCATTTAACAGTTTACAAATACTCATCCCTAATTTTTCCTTTATTATAGTCAATTGATGGAAATGATTCTTCACACGAAAAAAGAAGATGGAGAGGCCGATTCCCGTAGATCCTGCGGTCAACCCAGCTTGGAGTGGAGCAAAACCTAACTAGAATACTTGCTCCTTCACGAATGTGGCAGCTGGGAGAATGCCTGAGAATACAAGATCCCTAGAAAATGATGCCGCAGTTCTTGGGCCTTCGGTTTCTCCTAAGTTTTTTCGATATCACGGTTAGTTGGCGATTTCTTTTTCAACCACTGAGGTAAACCTTCTTGCTGATGATCTCCGTTTTGTTCTTGTTGGGAAATTCCTTACGCACAGACCCTCATTGAAAATTTTATGATCATACCTGGAAACCATAGGTTTTTCGGGATTTCAAATTGGCCTTCTCAACTCATCAAACATCGTGTTTCAATTTTCCTCCGAGGATGATTATTATCGATTTTAGGCCAAGAATTCATGGTATTTTGGGAGTTCCTCCATAAAATTTCTCAAATGGACCCCGTATTTTGATCCAGACACCGAATCCCCTATAGGGCCGATTTGGATTGGTTTTCCTGGGCTAATGTCGCATCTTTTCAAACACCAGGCTCTTTTCCCGATTTCTCAGCTCATTGGAAATCCCTTGAAATTGGATTCGGCAACGAAGACCCTCTCACGACCCTCTGTTGCAATAATTTGTGTGGAAGTCGATGTCTCTAAGGTTCTCCCCTCTAACATTCGGATACAAAATGGAGAATTTGGATTCTCTCAAGAGGTTGTCTATGAGAGTCTTCCAGAGTATTGTACTCTCTGCTCTAAGCTTGGGCATTTATCCAAAGTATGTGGACAACAAACTGTTTGTTCTGCAGTTAGGAGAGACAAATGGATTGTGAATGGTAAACAAAAGCTTGGTGTTGATGAGGAAAATGTTCTGGCTGGCACTTCTACCACTGGTGAAGAGCCAAAAAATAAAAGAAATAATGATGGTAAAATCCCTATGGATGGTGTTCTGGTTGTCCCTAATAACAATGCTACCATCGTTTCCATGGAGGAGACACAGGACATGCATGACTCACATGATTCAAGTTACATGGTCAAAGAAGATACCTCAAATGATTATTTTCAAGAAAAAGAAGACCCATCTGATGGAATTGAGGAAGAGTATCTTGAATCAAGCTCTAGGAAAGGGAAAAAGCCGATGGTGGATGCAGATGGATTCAATACCCCAAACCCCAAGAAGACCAGAAAGCGTAGGTACTATTCTGATGTGGAAATAACAATAATAAAAAGACCGCTTCACGCTTCTAAGAGCAATGCTGAGACTCCCAAACATATGGGAGAACTGGTTCCAATTCATAAAAATGAGAAGTATGATGAAGAAATAGACCCTTCATATAGAGATGCGTATCAAATTCCTGAGAATGATGATGTGAGTGATGAATTTTTTTCTTTGATGGAGGAGTAAGATGAAGTAATACATAAAAAATACCTCTATCATTAGATTTTGGCTAAAACATACCTCGAAATCAGAAAATGAATGTACACAAGGATGGTTGATTAATATAAGAAGAATCCCAACTTCAGCTTCATAGACATTCCATGGGTTTGATCTTTTCTGTTTTAGTATATGTTTCATGATCTATGGATCTGCTTTATTGTCCTTTTTGGTCTCCTCAAATCTATTTTGATGGCTAATTTTCTTCATAGAACTTCATTAGGAGATAGATCAAGCTTTTTATTTGCTGGTTTTCATTCTAAGGCTTAATGCTCGAGTGAGATGGGGGTTGTCTCCCTCTACACTCTTCGGTCTGATATGCCTCAATGCTGCCTTGTTCTATTTTTTGGCTGGTGACACTGGTTCAGGCAGCAGCGGGTGGCTTTACTGTCCTAATACTTCTTTTTGAAGTATTTCAGATACACGTTATATCTTCCCTGGAATTTTGGTTACTCTTTGTGCTGTCTTTTTGAAGGATGCATGACACGGGTTTCTATTTTTTTGGAGCTTTCACAGCCTCAGAAATTTCCATTGACATCTTGATCTGCACTAATATTCTTACTTTTAAACATCACTTTTGGATCTTCTTCTCTGCATGTTGGTACGGATCTTCTGTGAACTTACTTGGTTGAACTCTTTTGATCTTGAAGAATTGGAGCTTGATTGGAGTCACTGCTCTTTCAGCTGGATGTGATTCCTTACTTGAAGACATGAAGTCTCAAGCAGTTTGAATGAAGTGATATTTGATATTATTTGAATTAATATCATGTATTGCTTTCATTTATTATGTTGGCGTTGGTGTAATCTCATTTCCCCTCGAGCATGTACTGTAATACTTTTGATTTAATAAGTTTCTTTGGGACATGAATTGGGTGACCAATTCATGTCTCTATTTGTCTAAAAAAATAGTCAATGGATGGAAAAAGGAGGAACCTAGTCAATAAACAATGTGAGGGACAATGTGATGACTAAACAAACAAGATACCAAACTCTATGGGAATAGGAATCAAGAACTATGTGATTATACTTTCCCAATTGAATCATGTTTTGAACCAAAACCTAAATCAAGAGGAATACCCCAATCCCCCTAAGAAATTGAAATTTCAAATTGAGATCTTTATATTAAAAAGTACTTCAAATTTCAGTGGATCTTATGGTCCCTTAATTGTGGAACAATGGATCAGCTCTATTGAAAAGATATTCATTTTCCTTCAATTCTATAAGAAATAGAAGGTCGTGTTGTTTGTTTATCATATAGAGGGATAAGTTGATTAATGGTAGATGTTGGTCAAAAATACAAATCATGAGGAATAGATCAGAGTGATGGACTGGAAGGAATTCCAGAAAATATTTTTTGATAAATATTTTCCTTGTACTCTCCGACTTAAAATAAAGAGGGGTTTACTTTCCCTTAAGAAAAAGGAAGTTGAATATATCAGGGCGTATAAGACAAACTTCAAAATACTTGAATGATATGCCTCTGACTTTATTATTACCCCCAAATTTAAAGTTTAATACTTATTTTTTGGGATGAATATGAGTATAAGAAAAGACTTGTAAATTCAGGACTTTGATAGATATAAGAAAATTTTATGATGTTTCCTTAAGTTTGAATTGGAGTTCATTGAATCTCTAGGGTCTAAAGAGGATAAAAAGTGGAAAGTGGAGTTTAATTCTAGTAGTGTGTTGGTGAAATCTAATGGTGGAAAGAAATTTCATCATCCCACTTATTAAAGGTGTGGGAAGAAGCAACTCAAAAATTACCTAAAGGGGAGAGGAAATGCTTAGGTGTGGGAAGGAAGGGCACCGAGCTAGCAATTATTGATGAGAGAAACCTACCAATATGGTGGAATAAAGGAATGATCTGGTCAACCCTCATCCCATTTCCCACTATTTCCACTATAAGGAACAATGGCACTATACAAATAAATGAACTAAGACATAGTTTGTTGATGACAGTCGACAACATCAACCTCCAAGGCCTAGAGAGAAAGGACGATCTTATACCATCACAAATGAGAAGGTGTATCCTCACAATGAAGTGATGAAAAGTATGATAGTTATTCATTAAAGAGTAGTGAACTTACTTTTTTGATTCAGGTTCTATGAATTCCTTCATATCTCACAAGTTTAGTAAAACTATTCAAACACCATTTAAAAGTAAGAAAGTGGAGCTATTAGTGAAAATAGAAAATGGGGAAATTATTACTTCCCAAGTATATAATTCCTACCCTATCAAAATTTTTTAGCTAAAATTACCAAAGAACCTTATAATAGCCCCTTTAGTGAAATTTGAGGCTATTTTGGATATGTATTGGTTTTCCTTATATAGAGCCAACATAAATTGCTGAAAGAAGGAAATTTCCCTCTGTATCATGAATATCCCTCTGATTCTATACAATTCCAATGAGTAGGATGGATATTATTTAGTATTATCATATCAAGAATGGATATTATTTCCCTATGATCAATTTTATCTTTCTCAAATGATTGATACTAAGGAAAATATCATCCTTGAAGACATTCCCATTATGAGGTAATACACTTATGTGTTTTCTAAAAAAAATTCTAGTCTTCATCTTAGATGATAGGTTTAATTTTCAATCAATCTTTTACCCAGAGCATTAAAAATATCCAAAACTCTATATAGAATGAGTTTTTTGAAATTGTGGAGATAAAGAAGAAACTATAGGAAAATCTATATAAAGGGTTTATATGTCCAAGTTCTTCATCATGGGGTGCACTGGTCCTATTCATCAAGAAGAAGGATGGGTCAATGAACCTCTTCATTGATTATCATGAGCTCAACAAGATCATGATAAAAGAACAAGTATCATCTGAAATGAATTGATGAATTTTTCAATTAGCTACATGGAGCATAGTATTTCTATAAGGTGGATCTTAGGTTGGGATAATATCAAGTAAATATGAAGGATGATGTCCCAAAGACTGATTTTCGTACAAGGTATGGGAACTAAGAGTTCATAGTGATTCCATTTGGACTCATTAATTATCCAATAATATTCATGGACTTGATGAATATAGTTTTTAGGGATTATTTTGAAAATTTTGTGGTAGTATTTATAGAAGATATTCTCATTTAATCTAAAATCAAGGAGGAACATGAGGAGTATTTTAATATAGTATTGAAAACCTTTTTGAAAGAAAATATATATTTATAGTATTGTAAATGTAAATTTTGGTTATATCAAGTAATATTTCTAGTGCATGTTATCACCAGTAAAGGGATATCTATGGACCCTTTAAAAATATATATAATTAAAGGATGGCCAAGACCAAATGTTGTGATGAAGATCCGTAGTTTCGTTGGATCAGCTAGGTATAATTGTTGATTTGTGAGAAACTTCTTATGATTTTCAATCCCCCTAAATAAGATAACTAAAAAAAGATTCAAGTTTTCCTGGAATGATGAATGTGAGTAATGTTTTAAATAGATTAATAAGAGGTTAATCACTAAACTTGTGCTCACATTATCCAATAATGGGGAAAGAATTTTGATCTACAACGATGCATCCAAAAAGGGATTGGGATGTGTACTCATTCAAGATAACAAAGTGATAACCTTTGCCTCCCACCAATTAAAGATCCATGACTAGAAATACCCAACTCATCATCTAGAATTGGTTGCGATGATCTTCGCATTAAAAAATTGGTGGCATTATATCTATGGGGAGAAGTGTGGCATGTATATGGATCATAAAATCCCTAAGTATATATTCACACAAAAGGATATTAATATATATCAATAGAGGTGGGTAAATCTAATTAAGGACTATGATTGTTCAATCCATTACCATCCTAGTAAAGTAAACAAAGTGTCAGATGATATGAGTATAAAGGATCCCGCTTCTCTATCCATGATGAGGATTTAAAGGGATCCAATCTTCTTAGAAATGAAAAGTATGGATATGGGAATAATAAAAGGATATTAATTCTACCTTTCTCAAATACCTGTCCATTCATCCATTCTTGAGGGGATCAAGGTGGCTCATAAAGATAATGAGGTGCTACAAAAGGAGGTAGAAAATATTCTAGAGTTTAACTTTATTGAAGATGGAGTTATATGTTTTAGAACCTGGATATGTGTCCCATCAAAATCAGAACCAGAGAGGTAACTTTTGGATGATGGACATATATTATCCTTCTCTATTAATCCAATAATCACTAAGATGTATAGATATTTGAAGCAAAATTTCTAATAGGATAACATGAAGAGAGAGATTGTGGAATTCATATCTCGATGTTTGGTATACCAACAAGTCAAGGATGAACAACATAATTTTAATAGTATGATGAAACTATTGCCTATACCGGTATGAAAATGAAAAAACATAATCATGGATTTTTTCATAGGATTCCCTAATACATCTAAAGGAAATAATATCATTTGAGTGGTAGTTGACCACCTTAAAAATTCAATGCATTTCATTGATATAAAATAATATTTCTCTCTTGAACAACTTGCTAAAATATACATAAGTGAATTCGTAAGACTACATGGAGTGACACTTTCCATTGTATATGATCGAGATCTGAGGTTTTCTTTAAGGATTTGGAAAATCCTTTAGTAAACATTGAATATAGAACTGAGCTTCAACACTATTTATCACCCTCAGAAGGATGGTTAGTCTTAAAGGACCATTAAAACTCTGTAAAATATTCTAAGATCATGTTTAATGGAATGAAAAGGATATTGGGACTAGAACCTTCTCCTAGAAGAGTTCTCATATAACATTAGTTTCCATTCTAGCATTCAAATGGAACCATATGAGGCTCTGTATGGGAAGAGGTGTCAGACTCCAACATGTTGTGATGAAGTTGGGGAGAAGAAGTTGATGGGACCTGATCTTACACAAGAGATGACAGATATGGTTCAAACCATTCATTATCAAATGAAATCCTCACAAAGTTGATTGAAAAGATATGAGGAAAATCATTGATGAGACATGGAGTTTGAGGTCGGTGATAAAGTGTTCCTTAATATATCTCCATGGAAGAAAGTTATGAGGTTTAAGAAGAAGGTAAATATTAGTCCCAGATACATCAACCCCTTTGAGACACTTGATTGCATCAGAGAAGTGGATTATTGATAGCACTCTCACCTCACCTATATCAAGTACATGATGTGTTCCATGTATCCCTCTTGAGGAAGTACATACCAGACCCCTCACATGTATTGAATCCAATGGTGGTACCATTGGAGAATGATCTTTTATATGAGAAGCCGATATTGAAGAACTTAGATTATAGAGATAAAGTTCTACAAAATAAGACAACTCACCTGGTTAAAGTGTTATGGAGAAACCACAAGTTTGAAGAAGTGACATGGGAACTAGAAGAGGTGATGAAACAGAAGTACCCTTGTCTGCTTTAGAACATTAAATGAAAATTTCAAGGGTGAAATTTCTAAAGAGGGGAATAATGTAATGACTCAAAATTTTATAAATAAAATTCTCTTTATAATTAAATTAAATTCACTATTATGTAATGTGGTTATAGAAAACACACAAACATATTTGGTTATTTTGGAACATTACTATAACAAGCCCAACTCTAGTAGCCTAGAGTCGGTGGTTACTTTATTACATTGGAACTAGATATAAGGAATCACATCCCAAAGGGAAAAATAGTTTAGTTGTCTTAAAGAACTAGATATATACCTGATTCCCATATTAAATTGTAAATATAAAATACATATCATAAAAATATTATTATATCCTTGATATTATTCATAAAATATTTCTTCATGTCCTAGGGAAAATAAAAAAAAGGGTGGGATCATATTCTTGGTAAGGGTTACATACAGTGGAAGCAATGATGAGTAAATAATGAATAATCAATATGGAAAGGTAAATAACTAAAAACACATGTCATTTAATCTATAACTTAATCAAAACATACATCCATGGATAATATCAATGCAGTAATCTCATGAATGATAATAATAACTAAATTATCAATAAAGGAAATAATTATTATTAGACATCGTGATCTCAGACATCATGGTATCTATACCATTTATGCCTTGTGATAAAATAGTTTAAATCTATGGGTAGGCGTACATCAAAAACCCATTTAATTCTAGATTACTGATTTGTCTCATGAGACCTATTGATGCATCAAGGGGATATATAATTTCAGGCTCCACCTTTCACTATGTGTCCAATGCCTTCTTCATATATCAAATAATCAATTTAATTTATAAACAATATGCATTATTAACAAATATCTATATTGGGTAAATACTATGGATTTATCAATAATTCTAAATAACATTTGCGATATTTTTTTTAACAATGTTTTTGTATTTGGTGAAAAATAACCTTTTTTTATAAGAATGTTTTTATTATTCAATAATCGGACCCAGTCCATTGTAATGAGATTTGTAAGAAAGTTAAAAGTTTCTAAAAGTTTAAATCCAAAGATAAAGGGGGAGAAAAGTTTTGTTTTAAAGAAATATTATTTTTCCATACATAGATTACCGGATCCATTTGCATCGGTTTCATATCATCAGATCCAAAATAATTGGAGGTAGAAATTTTCATTTTCTAGAAGCTTTTCTTTGTTGTAATTAGAGAAAGAAAGAAGTTATTGAGTTAAAAAGAAATAAGTTATTGAGTGAAGAAGTCATATAGTTTCTAAATAGTTTTTAAAGAAGTTTGTAAAGTTAGTAGTTAGAAAGTTCTCATACTTTATAAACTAAATTAGATGATGATTTTCTGGTCATAAATTTCTCACAAATCAGAAAAAATCTCATGATAAAAGCTTTTGAAGAAATGGTGGAGTGGTTCAAAGAATTTCAAAGTTGCAGTGTGGAGATTCCATATTGATGGGAATTCCATTGTAATGTAAATTCCATCAGAATGGGAATTCCATTGTAATTATAATTCCTTCAGACTAAGTTGAGAATAAATAGAATTCATAATGAGCCGAGAAGGATATAGAATTCATAATCACTGAGAAAGAGAAAAAAATGATCATTGAGAAGGATATATAATTCATAATCATTAAGAAAGAAATAGAATTTATAATTTTTAATAAGGAAAAAAAATTCATAATCACTGAGAAGGAAACATATTCACAATGAAATGAGAAATAAATGTAGATTGTAATGAGATGATTATGAAGAAGCCTTTAAGAAAAGATTACAAAAGTTTTATGAAGAGTGAAGGAGGTCAGGACTTGAAATTAAAATTTTCATAAATCTCTGAGAAATAAAACGAGGATAAAGAATCCAAATTTGAAGTTTAAATATGAGATATTTTTAATGTTTTTGAAATTTGAGGAAGTGGGGAAAGTTTTCAAGTTTCCCACTTTTGTTTTATGAGTCACCAATAAATAATTTCTCGGATAATTTTTTCATGGTGAATTTTCATGAAAGAGGAAAAGGCAAAGCATTGAAGAAATCAAGTGAAAGTTATTTTCAGACAGAGATCTCATGAGGAGGATCAGACAACTGAAAGTTTGTTTACTAGACTGAGTAAGATTGTATTGAGAAGATCATATTGAGTCAATCAGACTAAGGTACATCATTTTGAGCATTTGAGAAGAGTTTGAGTTTTTCATATTGAGAATGATTTCATCGTATTAAGTCCACTATATTGAGAGAATCGGATCCAGACTCATTATATTAATAGAATTAGATATAGAATCATCATATTGGGATAATAAGATCTAGACTAATAATAGTAAGAAAATCAAATCCATCTAAATTGGACAGAGGATTTGGACTGAGCAATTGTAGAGTAGTTTCAACAATGTCTTTATTATTTTATTTGGATCAATTGTTTTATAAGAAAACATTGTAAAATAATGGGAGTTGTCACAATTTTTATTGACTTATTCATAATAGTAAATTTACATAGATCCATGAGAGTAGCTATATAAAGGATGTAGGTTCTAACACTGAGGCTGAACCTTGTAAATCTTGTGTGATTTACTTACTTTTAAACCTTTTCATGCATGAGTATTTACTAAAAGTTGATAAGAAAATAAATCTTAATAGGTTACAGGGATTAAGTTTATAAAAGTTTTGAAACTTATAAAAATTAAACAACTAATTCAACCCTACCTTCTTAGTTGTTATTCGATCCTTTGAAACTTCAATTGGTATCAGAGCAAGGTTCCCTTTTTGAATCCTTACCATGGATAATATAAATTTTTTCAATAGTAGATGAATTTATGAATTTGATGGAAAAAATTATTATGGATGAAAAAATAGGATGCTTTCTTATCTCCTATCTCCTGTCCTAGAAGTTTTTGATACTGCTACTATTAGTTGTCCACTCATTAAGAAATATGCTCCTATGATGTTTGTTGATAATAGAAATATAGAAGTTGATGGAAATTCTAGAAATTAAATTCTTATATCCTTATCATAGAATTTTTATTAGAAGTTGATGGGTCTCAATACTTCAAAAAGTATGTTAGATAGGCTAGAAAGTGTTTTCAAAGGGAATACTAAAGTTAAGGAATCAAAGCTACAAATCTAGCATATTAAGTATGAAGACATTAGAATAAGATATACAAAAACAATTTATGACTACTTCATCAAAGTAAATGAAATTATTTGAAACATCATAGGATTCAGATATGTCTTAGAATATTCTATAATTGTGAAGAAACTTATGAGAAAATTTCTGGATAGGTTTAATTCTAAAATTTCCTCTTTATAAGATAAGGATGATTTATCTCTTGATGAATTACATAACATTATTATTTATTAGAAAATAAGGATAGCTCTAATATTTAAAAATAAGATGAAATATGAAATGTCTTTTGAAGCTATGAGAAAGATGAAAATCAAAGATGTTGAAGAATCACATCCTTGTGAGTCCAAAGATAAGGAAGATGATGAGTTGAATGATAATATTATGTCTCTTATCTCTAAAAAATATCAAAGAGGAATAAGAAAATATGGAGGTGAACTTCCTATCAAATGTTTTGAGTGTGGTGGAATTTGACACTTTTCTATGAATTTATCCAAGAATAAAGATGTAGAATATAGAGATGATTCTGATGAAAAACCTTGATGGAAGAAGTGGAACAAAAATGATAAAGAAGAAAATCCAACCAACAAATACAAGAATAAGTTTAATGGAAACAAAAGAAGTATGTTGAGTAAAAAAGTTGAATCATAATCAACCGACAACAATTATTATGAATATGAATGTTTAGAAAGATTCAGAACCTTTATCTCAAAAGTTGATAAAGTTGAAGGCTCCACAAATAGTGGAGAAGAAGGAGGTGAAGAATCTTATAGAGAGTATCAACTCATAAAAAACCTATTACGTGTCATGAGAAAAAAACTCTCAAGAAATAAATTAGAGTAATTAAGAAATATTTTGATGAAGTTTTTTATAGAAGAAAAGATGTCATCAAACAGGAGGAAGAATACATTCAAGAGATTTTAAGTTACAAACTTAGAATCGCTGAACAAGGAAAAATGATTGAAGATCTTGATATGAAGTTGGAATACAAGGAATAAGAAGTTAACAAGTTTCAATAAAAACTTCTTGAGTCCTAAAGTACCTTTAAGAAGACGACTAAAAATTTCAACAAAGATTCTGAATTAAAATTTGAGGCTTCTAAAGTTGATGAGAAGGCTTAATATGAGAATCAGGTGAAATATTCACTCACCAAAATAATTTTTTCATGTGATTATTTTAACATTTCAGGTTCTAGAAAAAGTATTGAGAAATATTGGGTAGAGAAAGGATGTGAGTAACCTATAAAATCTAAAAAAGTAAAAAACTCACTCAAAAGAAAATATTGTCCATGTCCTAAGTATGTTAGAGTGGAAATAAGTTACCAACCTCAATAAGGTTTCTATAAAGAAAGATATTTATTAAATAGTAAATCAAGATTTGATGGATATTTATGGTGTTGTAGAATCTATAGGAACAATGAATATAATTGTTGGCATAAATTATCTCTACCTGGATGAAAATTTGAGAAAAGTGGAATAAATAGTGGAAGTAGAATGACTAACTTTCCTAGCTTACAACAAGTTGAAAATGTGAATTCTGAAGATGTTAAAAACTTTCCAACAAAAAATAAATTTGAATGTATGGAAGAAGTTTGTGGAAGATGTGATCAGGATGGTCATCATGCCTAAAGATGTATAACACTTTTTATAGAACAGATTTCTTATGATAGAAAAGAAAAGGAAGTTAAGAAGAAGAAAGTTGAGGAAAGATCTTTTATTATTGAGATAGATTTAAAAGAAATTAAAAGGAACAAACCATGGATACTTGATAGTGAATGTTCTTTACATATGAAATGTGATATAAAAATATTGAAACAAGTTAAAGGTTATGATGGAGGAGCATTTACCTTTGGTAATGATAGTTCTTTAAAAATTAGAGGAATCAAAATGGCTGAGATTGAAGTTGAAAATTTGAAATCTAAGGAAGTTTTATTTATTAAAGGGATAAAACATAACTTACTTAGTGTAATTAAACTTTATGATGACAGAAAATAAGTTATTTTTAGAAAATATTTTTGTATCCTCAAAAGTGTGAAATATAGAAAATTTATTAAAAAAGGAGAAAGAACCAGTGTAAATCTATTTAAAATATGAGAATTAAACAACTCATGTTACTTTAGTGTTAAATATGAAAAAAAAATTTCGCACCGAAGACTTGGTAACCTTGGGTATAAAAACATGAATAAAATTTCTAAAGTTGATGTTGTATAAAATTTTCCATAATTTAAAAGAAGCGATGAAGATGTTTGTATTACTTGATAGAAATGAAATATGACTAACAAAATTCATAAGACAATTTAGATTTAATCAACAAGACATCATTCCAATTTATATAGTATAATGAGACATTATTCAAGAAAAATGAGATTTATACTTTATTACTTTTATTGATGATTTGACTCAGATGACAAAAATCATGTTTATGAAACATAAGTCATAGGATGTGGAAATGTTTAAGTTTTTCAAAAAAGAATTTTATAAAGAAATGGGGGCTTATATAATGAATTTGAGAACAAATAATGGTACCAAATTCACAAGAAATGATTTTGAATCATACCTGATAAAACATGGTATCAAACATCAGTATAGTGCTCTATATAATCCAAAACAAAATGGAGTAGAAGAAATAAATAATATAAGCTTGGTAGAAATGGGAAGAATTATGTTAGAAGAATATAAAATTTCAATGTTTTATTGGAGATAATCTATTAGTATTGTTGTACATGTTTAAAATACATGTTTTTTGAGACCGGAAACCAGCATTACTCATTATAAAATGTGTTATAACAAAAAACCTTTATTGAAATACTTAAAAGTTTTTGAATGTCCATGTTTTCTCAAAATCAAAAATCTGGATTTGGGAAAGTTTGATGAGAAAGCTAAAGAATGAACCTTTATAGGTTATTAACTAAATTTAAGAAGTTACAAATTCTAGTACAAGCATTTGAAAAAGTTTATGGACTCATTTGATGTGAAAGTAATTGAAATTAAAAATTATTTAACAAATATTGTTTATAATTCTGAGGATAAATTGAAGATTTCCAATAATAGTTAAAGTAATTCAAACTATCCTTATCAAGATTCAGATGAGCCATGTGGTGAGGAAAGTGAAGCTAGGAGAAAATTTTTTAAATTTACTACCTTACAAAAACATTTTTAGTTCAAAAACATAATTGGAAATCAAAAGGATCTAGTTTAGACAAGAAGAAATTTGAGGTTAGAAAACTAGACTTCACTTATCTCAAAATTTGAACCAAAGTCAGTTTTAAAAGCAATTCAACAAAGATAATGGATGAATGCTATAAATAAATAGTTATATAAGATTGAGGATAATGAAACATGGGAACTTGTTCCATGACCATCAAATAAAAAGTTTATCATAAAAAAGTGGTTTTATAGAAACAAATTGAATGATCATTGAGAAGTTTCAAGAAACAAAGATTAAATTGTTTGTAAAGGATATGCATAGGTGGAAGGTGTAGATTTTGATGAAACCTTTGCCCTAGTTGCAAGGTTAGAAACTATTCAAATGATTATTATAGTGGATACTCATTAGAATTACAAAGGTTATCAAATTTATGTAAAGTAATCTTTCTTAAATGTTGTGATTTAGGAAAAAGTTTACATTGAACAACCTTGTGGGTTTCAACTTGATGAGGATGAAAACAAATTTTTTAAATTGAATAAATATTTGTATGGGATGAAACAATCTCCACATTCATGGTATTATAAGCTTGACAATTATTTGAGAATGTTGAAATATTTTAAAGGAAAAGTTGATAGTAACTTATATGTAAAATATGTTAACTTTGGAACTCTAATTGTAATTTTTAATGTGGTTGGTATTTTTTTTGTTGAGTAATAAAAATTTTTCAAATAGTTTGGTGAGGAAACAAAGAAGAATTTTAAAATATCAATTTTGGAAGAATTAAATTTCTTCCTTGTCTTACAAGTTCAACAAAAAGAAAAGTACATTTTCTTATCTCATGAAAAGTATGCCAGGGAATTGTTAAAGAAGTTTGGGATGGCATAATCCAAAGCAGTTTCTACTCCTATTTCAATGAGAAAAAAGTTGAGTAAGGATGAACTTAGAATAAGTGTGAATCAGAAATACTTTCTAAAGCTGATTGGATGTCTTCTTTATCTTATAGCCTCAAGTCCTTATATTTTTTATATTGTGACATTGTGTGACAGGTATCAAAGTAATCTGAACGAATCACATATTTTGGTAGTAAAGATAATTATGAGATATTTCAAAGGAGCCACTTCACATGATTTTTTATATAAAAGAAATTATGAGATGAAGTTTCTTGGTTATGATGATACCGATCAGGATGGAGATTTTTTTATAGAAAATCAACCTTAGGAGGAAAAATTTTCTTGGGTGAATGTTGTGTTAGTTGTAATAATAAGAAATAAAGTTCAGTAAATTTGAGAATAGTTGAGTCTGAATATATTGTAGCTACTCAGGCTTGTACTCAAATGTTGTGGATGAAAGTTCAGCCGGAAGACTTGAAAGTGAATGTTTATAAACCATTGAAGATCCTTTTTGATAATGAGAATGTAATTGATCTTTATAAAAGTCATTTTTGACACTCAATATCAAAACACATTGATATAAGGTTTCACTTTATCAAATAAAAAGTTTCTTTTGGAGATGTTTTGTTGGAACACATTTCAACAAAGTATCAGATTGCTTTTATTTTTACAAAAGAAATGTCGAAAGAAAGGTATGTGGAATTGAGGATGAAAATTCATGTTCATCATTCTATAATGACTTTATAAACCTCATAAGTAAGTACCCTCAGTATTATTTGAATTATGTTGACAAAGGGGGAGAAAAAATAACAACTTTCTACTTTGTAAGAAGTTTTTAATTATCTTTATTAAATTAATTTGAATATGTGGTTATCATAAAATCTAGGAGAGAAAAATAAAAATGAGAGAAAAAGAAAAGTGAGAAAGGATAAGATGAAAGTGAGGAAAGTAGAAAAGTGAGAAAGGAGAAGATGAAAGTGAGGAAATTTTATCCTTACTTTCCCATAAAATTTGTTTTCCATCGAGGGATAGAATTACTTAAACAAAATTACTTTGTCCTATTGTATGGTGTCAAGAAAATCTAGTTTGAGAAAGGATGTGTTTTGATAAAATTTAAAAAAACTTGATTTATCTACAAAATTTGAGTTGTAATTTTTTTTAAGAGTTTTAAAAGTTGTTAATAATGGTTTTCAATGAATTCAAAGTGGTAGATTGAAGAACCTTTATGATAAATTGTTTTAACAAAGTTTTTGTATTTGTTTAAAACTAACCTTTTTGTATAAGAATATTTTTGTTATTAAGGAATAAGACTCATTCCATCATAATGAGATTTATAAGAAAGTTGAAAGTTTCTGAAAGTTTGAATCCAAAGATAAAGGAGGAGAAATGTTTTGTTTTAAATAAATATTATTTTTAAAGACTCAGAGTATCGGATCCATCTACATCAGATTCATATAATTAGATCCAAAAGAATCGGAGGTAGAAATTGTTATTTGTTAGAATTTTTTCTTTTTCGTAATTAGAGAAAGAAATAAGTTTATGATTTAGAAAGAAATAAGTTTCTGAGTGAATAAGTCATATTTTTGCTAAACAGTTTTGAAAAAAAATAAATTCAGGAGCTAGAAAGTTCTCATACTTTATAAACTAAATTATAAAATGATTTTTTGGTCATAAAGTTCCCACAAATTAGGAAAACTCTCATGATAAAAGATTTTAAAGCAATGGTGGAGAGGTTTGAAGAATTTTAAAGTTACAGTTTGGATATTCCATCGTAATGAGAATTCAATTGTAATGGAAATTCTATCACATTGAGAATTCCTTCAGACTGTGCTATGAAGGAAACAAAATTCATAATGATATGAGAAGGATACATAATTTGTAATCACTAAGAAGGAGGTATAATTTTTAATCATTAATAAGGATACAAAATTTGTAATCACTGAGAAGGAAATAAAATTCATAATCACTAAGAAGGAAACATAATTTGTAATCACTGAGAAGGAAATAGATTTGTAATGAACTGAGAAAGAAAGGAAGATCGTAATGAGATGATTACAATGAAGACTCAAAAATAATATTCCATAAGTTTTATGAAGAGTGGAGGAGGTAAAAACTTGAAATTAAAATTTTCATAAATCGTAGAGAAATCTAAGGAGGATTGAATAAGTTAAATTTGAAGTTTAAATGTGATAGATTTTTGGAGTTTTTGAAATTTGAGGAAGCGAGGAAAGCTTTCAAGTTTCCCACTTTTTCTTTATGAGTTGCCTATAAATAATTTCTTAGATCATTTGTTCTTGGTGAATTTTCATACAAGTGGAAAATGAAAAGTGCTGAAGAAATCAAGTGAAAGTTATTTCCAGACAGAGATCTCATGAGGAGGATCATCCAGCTGAATGTTAGTTTACCGGATTGAGAAATATTGTATTGAGAATATCATATTGAGTCAATCAGACCGAGGCACATCATTTTGAGAATTTGAGAAGAGTTTTATTTTTGAATATTGAGTATGATTTCATCATATTGAGTCTGTTGTATTAAGAGAATCAGGTCCAGATTCATCATATTGAGAGAATCAAATCCAGAATCATCGGATTGAGAAAATTATATCCAGCCAAATTGGACTGAGGACTATGACTGAGTAATTATGGAGTAGTTTCAAAAAAGTCTTTATTATTTTATTTAGATCATTTTTTTATAATAAAACATTTTAAACTAATGGGAGTCAATATAATCTTTCCTATTAGGATATAGAATGTGTCTAATGGGATTTGGTACACATTGCATTCACTTTTTCATAATAGTGGATTTCCATAGACCAAAGGGAGTGGCTATGGCAAGGTTATAGTTTATCACACTGAGGATGAACCTTGTAAATATTGTGTTATTTACTTTCTTTCCTACTTTTTCATTCATGAGTATTTACTAAATGTTTATAAAGAAATAAATCTTAACAAGTTGCAGGGGTTGAGTTTCTAAATATTTTGAAACTTATTAAAAGTGAACAACTAATTTAACCCTACGTTCTTAGTTTTCATTCAATACTTTAGAACTTAAAATTATCTAGTTAATAAAAAACTTTCAAAGTATAACACCATATATATAAATGGTATATGGTTTAGGCAATAATCATATCTATGATACAAAGAATATATATATTGAAGAGAAATATAATATTAAATGATCATAATTAAGTGAATATTTTAAAGGATAGTATCATTACAGCATATCTCCAATGGTGAATAAGTAAAATAAATAGTTTTTTTCAATGATGAATAGAAATTCCATTTAAATATTATTAAAACATTCTTGAGGAAAATAACCTTTTCATTTTTGAAATCACTTTAAAAAAATAAAAAATTATAAAGTAAAACATTTTATTTGAAAATAACCTTATAAACTTGTAAATTAATTTTCAAATAAAATATTAGTTATTATTTTAAGAAAATATTCTCAATCTGTATAAGTTAAACACATTCCTTCCATAGTTTTTTTGAAAAAGTCACAAAGTACCTCGTTTGGAAAATGAAAAAATATTCCCTTCAAACCATTTTGTAAAAAGTAAAACATGGGTACAAATTTATTTTGTTAAATATTTATAGAAGTTTAAAAACATTTTTAAAACATTTTACAGAAAATACATATATTGAATAAAAATATATCCTATCAAAATAGAAATAATATCGGTTTTTCTTTTAAACATTACTTTTTTTATTCAAGTTCCAAAGATAAGAATTATAAGAAAATTGGAAAATATTTAAGTGATTAAACTTTAAATGAACCTTAATCATCATTAATAAATAGATATTCATTTTAATTACCTCATAAGGGTATTATATGCACCACATAAAAATAAACAGGTGCATAATACCAAATATGTCTCAATAGAGTGGAAATTGAGACGAAATCTCTTACCTCAAGTTCAGCTTGTCACATAGGTTCTATAACATCATTTTTAATAAATTTATATTTATTATAATTTTATAAAAAGACCATATTAATATCTATGATATCATATATGATCCATTTACAACATTTTATCACACGTTTGTTAATAATCTTTTATTATTATCATTGCTTTGGGTGTTAACTTTTTTTTAAAGTATGTTTCGATTTGGTAGTTCTGATACTTGTATATTTATAATGGTTTCATAATTTAAAGAATGTTATTAATGGTATAATATCATATATATTAAATATACAGATATTTAGAGTCATCCATAAAATACAAAGATAGAAAAATGAATTACATTGTTCATGGAGACCGTAGGTCATACATACCCATGAACATTGTTTTCACTTTTCAACAGATGGAACAAAAGAAAGATAAGTAATAGTTAATCTTTAAAGAATCATTTTTATATAATATATATCATATATATTAATTAAATATATCCTTATTCCTATCCTTGTAAAACATAAATGAAAAATGGGTCACATCACATCGTGGAGGTGGTAGTCCACACATATGCATGATCGATGTTATCGTTTTCCAAAAGATCAGAAGATAAGAAGGTATATATGATATTATAGTTCCAAAATAATATTAATTTCATAAATATCATAAATAATATTTATTTACAACTTTATAACCATCCAATTAAAGTGGTTATGAAAAATTAATTACACCACCACGTGGAGACGGTAAGTCATACGTACGCATGAGTGATATTTTCACTTTTCATAGGATGGAAAAGAGATAGAATATGGTTTTACCATAATTATAATAAAATATTGGTATATTTATTATATTATATTTATTATGTTAGTATGGTTAAAACACTTTAATAGGAAATATAAGAATAAATAAACTTGAAGGTCTCAGTAAAGATGATTGCCTCTTCATTGGTAGAAGTCCTCTAGATCTCTTCTTAAGGGGCCTAAGTTAGGTATTTTGGGAAGATCAAAACATTAATAACTTTATTCGATATATATTTCTCAATGTTTTGTAATTAATTGAAGGAAGGGGTGCCCTTTTATAATTGAGGTGAGGGGAACTTTTAGAATTTATTAAAAAAAATATAATATGACCAGTCTAGATCCAAATGCTTTCAAATGGTCTTAAATTCAAATAAAAAGTGTATAGTGTTTAAATAAAATCAAACAAATAAATTTATAAATTTTTTTATGTCATTTTAATCCTTATATTTTTTTATTAACACCTTAGTTAATTATTTTTTACTATAATCGCGGTAGACTCTATTTTAATCACAAAGGGTTAAAAATGTTATTATAAATAACCAAGTGACTAATAAATGGACCATGGATGATGTGATAAACCATTTTCCATTCACATGGAATAATATAATATTTTTATGAATTTTAAATAATTTAATGATATATTATTTTGATAAAATATCATTAATTTCAATTTTGACACATCATTTAATTTGACTTTAAATACATCAAGAAAAATGGGTAATTAAAATATAATACTTTAAAACTACCCTAACATGTATTATAGAACTATAAAATTAATGGGACACATTATATCATTCAAATTAGATTGATTTTAATATTTTTTAAAATAAGTTATTTTATTTTTTTATTAATTTAATAAATATTGTATTAGTATTGCACAAGCATTTAAGGTAATTATATAATTTCTAATAATAATAAATAAATTTATATCATAAAAATAATTTTATTAAGATAAAAATAGACATTTAATTTCATTTATATCATTATTTTTTCCTATGTGGAAACATAATATATATTTAAAACTAAGAGAGTGTCATTTTGTAGCTTTCTTTGATTTTAATATTATAAGGGTCATTTTCATGGAAAAGTGTCTATTAAAAAAGTTTATTTATAGAATAAGTTGATAAGGGATGAATTATAATCATCCAATAATAACTAATATTAAAAATTAAGGCCTTACCATTTAGTTTTAACCCAGATTAAACAAATTTACCCTTTACTGATGTGATGAATTTTACCATGGTTACTATTCATATTGAGAAAACATAAAAGGGGTCTATTTACCAAATTTAAAACTTATGATTAAAAATATAGAATATATTTTTTCAAATTAAATACCAATAATTGGCATAAATTAATTTTAAAATAAGTGCGCAAAATGTGATTAAAATCACATTTTAGAGAAATATAGTTTTTAAGCATAAACTAGATTTATTCTTATCTCATGCATAGTAAAAAAATTATATGAATTTTAAAATATTTGATTGGATATATAATATATAAATTTTATTAAAATAATTCACCAATATGGATCAATTTAATTTATTAAGATAAAAACATGTTGTGCGCATAAAAACAATTTTTCAGAAAAATGTCTTTTATATACAATTTTTTTATACCAAATTTAAACATACAAGTGGTTAAAATGAACTTAATTGGATTATTCATAATATAATAGAAATAATTTTACTTTGAAACTATTTTAAAATAAAATGGAACTTTTTAAATGGTTGAAACAAAAAATATATTTTTCAATAAAAAGCAGTATTTTTCACTATTCACTCAAAAATGAATCTTTCCAAAAAAAATATGAATATTTAATCATAAGTAAATTTTGATATGAAGATTTTAAAAATAATATTATTTTTATAAATTATAATTTATAGAAGTTTCAAAAACTAATTATAATATTTTCTCACAAAAAACAATACAAATCATTTTTGAAGAAAACTTGTTTTTGAAGCATGAAATAACCTTACTGAAAATTGAGTACTAATTTATTAAGAATTAATCAATGAATTTTTATTGAGTAGGTAATCTCTATATATATTTCATAATTTTTTTTAATAATATTAATACCCGCCAGTTCAACGGCTAAGTGATGTTTTTTACATTAAATAGTAATATTTTAATAGTATATTGGGGTTTGTTTAGACTCGGTGTTGTGTGTTGTGTATGCTATAAAACATAGTTTTATAATTTTAATTTCTTGGGGTGTTACATTCTCTCCCCCAACCAAATAAATTACATCCTCACAATTTTAACTTGATCTTGGTAATTAAAGGCTTAAAATTTGAGAACCCGCATTATAAAAAGGGTTAGTAGAACTTCCTATTAAAAGAGAGAAATGAAAGTATGAAGGTAATCATAAAACTAAGTTTACAAATAGAAGAACATTGGTGGGAAGAAAAAATATGGAAATTGAAGAGAAAAATAACACCCAATTATTAGCAAAGTGTGATAAATAACATGGTCTTGAGAAATTTATCCATCATAAAACTTTAAATTTGTGATGGGTTAAAAGGCCATTGATTTCTTAGTAAGAAAAGTAAACGGATAAATTTTTTATTTCAATGTGATTTTCTTAAAGTTGAGAGATTATTTTACTAACTAGATAAAGTAATCAATAAAATAAACTTACTTGATTTATTTCCATGTTTTAAGTACAATCTCATACTTTGGTTGTGCTTAAATCAATTTCCAATTCATCTCTTACACCAGGAAATGGATAGTTGCGATGATTTTTTTCTAGAAACACTTTTTAATGAATCATAAGATCCATAAGTCATTTCTTCAACCTCTAAATATTACTAAAACCAAAAATGGTTATCACAGGTTATCAAATATGATAAATAATACTTTAACCTTAAATAATAATATACAAAGTTAAACTTAATCCATCCTATAAATAGTTTACCTTAAGAAACCATTGATAAAAATTCTAACCAAATTCAAAACTCAAAAACCTGAAATATTTGATCAAGTAATTCATAATGTCACAATATAAACATGTGAATACCTTGATCAAATATAATAATAACCTAAATCACCATTAACTTTATCATTATTCCATATATCCCATAAATACAATAAAATCTATCGTTAATTACTTTGTCATCAAATAACTAACCATTTGTAAGGTCACCAATACTGTCACATTTACTTTATTGGTGTTAATATACTCTTTATCCCAACTAAACATTATTAACTCAACCTTAGTAACATATTAAGGGTTATCTTTCCCTTATTTATGTATTATCTAAAAATATCACTTTACCACTAAATCACTTTTCTTGGTTATCGGTACCATTCAACATATTCTTTAAAATCCTAAAAGAAAACTAATGTTGCATAATCCTTATATGTTCTATGATTATTATAACAAAAATACCATTGATAAAATACTTGTACATAATTTTTGAATCTAAATACACAAGAATTTATTCATTCCACTTTAGTTATAGTAATAACATAAGATTAAACTTCTCTCCTTAGCTTATTCAATGGTAAGTTACCTTGACACTTAGGTCACTGGTTTTAATAATACCCTATATCTTCATAGTTAAAGCACTATATAGAAGTGGATTATTTATTTTACTTACATTCATTATCCATATTACCCTTATCTTCACACTTATAACAAACTATCATACCCTTCAAGCATTTTCCAGGATGGTTATTTCAATAATTTTCACATGATGGAAATTGCTTCATTTTTTTATTATCCTTTTATTTTTTTAACTTGTTTGGGTTCTTATTTTACCTCTTATTCTCTTGAATTACCTTGAATATATATAATCTATAAAATTCCTTCTCTTCCTTAATGGAACATGATAATATATCATCATAAGTTGAAAAAATTTGAGAAACTAGTTCCCTTTATAGACTCGGCTTAAGACCATCAAATAAATGGTCAATCTTACTTTCTAGATTAAGAATATAGTTTGATCCATACCTGGATAGTCTGGTAAATTTTGTCTCATACTTCACAACACTTTCTTCTTCCTTCCTCTTTAAATTGAGGAAATTCCTCTCCATTTTATCTCATTATTATCAAGGGAATATTTTATAAAATAAAATTACTTTAAAAGTTCTCCATTCCAAAATTTCTATTTATTCAGCCTCTTTATTATTCTGGATCAATGACCGCTATTGATCATCATCTCGTTTTAAACAATAAAATACCAGAATAACCTTTTCAGTTTCATTACATCCCAAAGTTAGGAATATTATTTTGAGATATTTAATCCATTACTCATTTACCAATGGATTAGTAGTTACACTAAAAAATGGAATCATTTTTCGCATGAAGCGATCCAACATAGGTGAATCACACTATGGAATAACAGTTTGTTCTATACAAGAAAGGTTATTTGTCATAACTTGAGTTAAATGCCCTAATATAACCATGATCTTATTAGTTCCAACACCAGTTGTATTGGTTTTCTCAGCAGGACAATCCCTAGATTGTCTATGGATATTGATTCCCTTTCTTCTATTAGGCATCATCACTAAATAATGACACACACTAAGTCAGCTCATAATCATCATTAATATTGATCCATAAAATAAAATCCCCATAATGGTTTAATTTTTCAAACACTATAAGGTATTATCATAGTTTTTAGATTAGCTGTATTTGTTTAAAATCTAGTTCCTAAGGTTTCTAGTAAACTTCCTCTAATACCAACTGTAACAACCCTAACCCTGGTAGCCCAGATTTGATGGTTACTTTATTACATTGTCACTAGATATAAGGAATCCTATCCCAAAGGAACAAATAATTTATTAGTATTTAAGGACCAAATATATACATGATTCTCATATTATATTGGAAATATAATATACATAACATAAAATAATTCTTTCATCCTTGATACTATTCATAAAATCCTTATTCATGTCTTTGGGAAAATAAGACAAATAAAAGTGTGATCTTGGATACTCAGTAAGGATTATATATAATGGAAGTTATCATTATTAAATAAGGAACAATCAATATGGTAATGTAAATAACATAAAAAACATTTCATTTAATCAATAAATTGAGAAAAAAATCATCCATGGATAATATTAATGCATTAATCTAATGAATTATAATAATAAATGAATTCTCAATAAAGGAAATAATTAATATTGGACACCATGACTCAACCTTCATGGTATTTATACCCTCAATGAATTATTCCAATACAGTTTAAAAATATGGGTATAAATACACCAAAAACCCATTTAATGCTATCTTAATGATTTGTCTCATGAGACTTATTGATGCATCAAGGAACTATATAATTTCGGGGGTCATCCATCACTGCATATCCGATTCATTTCTCGTATATTGAATGATCGATTTAATTCCTGAAAAATATGTATTATCAAAAGAATATCTGTATTGATTAAATAATGCATATTTATAAATAATTCCATAGTTAATCTAATACATTCAAAGTATAACACCACATATATAAGTGGTATACTGTTTAGTCAATAATCAAATCCATGATACAAATAATATGGATATTTAAGAGAAATGTAATATCTAATGATCCCAATTAAGTTAATGTTTTAAAGAATGTTATCATTAAAACATATTACCATGGGTGAATAAGTAAAATAAAGGTTTTTTATCATTTATTAATAGAAATTTCATTAAAATATTATTAAACCATCCTGGAGGAAAACAACCTTTACATTTTTTAAATCACTTTTTTTAAAACAAAATTGTGCAATTATAAAGTAAAACATTCTATTTGAAAATAACCTAATAAACTTGAAAAGGAAGCTCCAAATAAAATATTAGTCATGATGGTGAGAAAAATTTATCCTATTTTATAAGTAAAAAATATTCCTTCTATACTTTTTTTTGGAAAAGTTACAAAGCACCTCATTTAGAAAATAATAAAAAATTCCTTTCAAACTATTTTATAAAAAGTAAAACATGGAAAAAATGTATTTTATAAATCATTTTAGAACCGTAAAATAATTTTTTTAAAAAAATTAGAGAAAATATGGTTATATAAGAAAAATATATCTCATTAAAAGAGAAATAATATTGGTTTTTCTTTTAAACATTTATTTTCTTGATTCAAGTTCCAAAGAGAAAAGTTAGAAGAAAATATGGAAAATATTCAAGAGAGTAAAATTTAAATGAAATTTAATAATTATTAATAAATATATATTCATTTTAATTACCTCATAGAGGTATTATATACATCAAATAAAAATAAAAAGGTGTATAATTCCAAATATGTCTCAATGGAGTGGAAATTGAGATGAAATCTATTACCTTAGGTCCGACTTGTCACGTAGGTGTTCTAACTCCTGTATAATAAATTTAAATTTATTATGATTACATACCATAACCATATTAATATATACGATATCATATATGATCCATTTATAACATTTTATCACCCATTTTTTACCAACATTTTATTGTTATCATTGTTTCAGGTGTTAACTGCTTTTTATTTCAAGTATGCTTTGATTTGGTAGTTCTAGTAATTATACATTTATTATGATTTTTCTATATAATTTTTTATTAATGGTATAAGTATAATATATATTCAATATATATATATTTAGTGTCATCTATAAAAGATATAGATAAAAAATTATTTACACCGTTCATGGAGACGGTGGGCCATACGTTTACATGGATGTTGTTTTCACTTCTCGAAGGATGGAAGAAAAGAAAGGTGAATAATAATTAATTTTTATAGAATCATTATTATATAATATATATAATATATATTTATTAAATATATCCTTATTAACATCCATGTAAAACCTAAATTAAAAATGGATTACATCGTCTCATGGAGGTGGTAGTCCACACGTACGCATGATCAATGTCATCGTTTTCCAATAGACTGAAAGGTAAGAAGATATGTATGATATTATAGTTATATAATCATAGTTATATAATCATAGTTATATAATCATATTTATTTCATAAATATCATAAATAATTATTGTTTCTATCTTTATAACCATCCAAGTAAAGTGGGGATAAAAATAAATTACACCGTTACGTGGATATGGTAAGTCGTATGTACGCACAATTGATGTTTTCACTTTTCATAGGATGGAAAAGAGATGGAATAAAGTTGTACCCTAATTCTAATAATATCTCAGTATATTTATGATACTAGATTTATTATCTTAGTATGGTTACATCACTTTAAGAGAATGTTGAATAAGAAATAAACTTGATGGGCTTGGTAAATATGATTACCTCTTCTTCGGTAGAAGTCCTCTAGATCTCTCCTTAAGGGACCTAGGGTAGGTATTTTAGGAAGATAGGAACATAAATTACTTATATAAGGATGATTATAAGAGTAATGAAAATATTTTTGTTAATATATATTTCTTAATGTGGTGTAATGATGTCAAGAAAGGGATTCCCTTTTATAATTTAGGTGAGGGGAATTTTTGTAATTTCATAAAGAAATAAAAATATATCATGACTATTCTAGATCCAAATGATTCTAAATGGTCATGAATTCAAATAAACAGTGTATAGTGTTGAAATAAAATCAACCAATTGAATTTATACAAGCTTTTATATCATTTAATCAATGTATTTTTATGAACCTCTTGGTTAATTATTTTTTTCCTTAACCACCATAACCGTTATTTTAATCGCAAAGGGTTATTAATTTTATTATAAATGAAAAAGTGACTCATAAATGGATCATGGATAATTTTTCAACCATTTTTCATTAACATGTATGAAGATAATATTTTTATGAATTTTAAATAATTTAATAAAATGTTATTTTGATAAAATATCATTAATTTCAATTTTGACATTATTCATTTAATTTGACTTTAAATACATAAATAAAAAAGGATAATTAAAATATATATCTTTAAAAATACCCTAAAATTTAATATATATATATATTTATTTATTTAATTCAGGGTACAAATTATCTCATTCAAATTATATCAATTTTAATATTTTTTGAAATCATTTAATTTATTTTTCAGTTAATTAAATAAATACTTTATTAGTGTTGCACAAGAATTTAAGGTAATTATATAATTTAGAAAAATTATAAATAAATTTTTATCATTAAAATAACTTCATTAATCTTAAAATAAATATTTATTTTCATTCATATATTGATTTTTTCTCTATGTGAACACATAATATATATTTAAAAATAAGAGAGTAACATTTTGCAACTTTCTTTGATTTAAATGTTACAAGGGTCATTTTCATGGAAAATGTACATTAAATAAGATATTTTTGATATTAATGTAATAAGGGTAGAATTATATTCATTCAATAATAATTAAGATTAAAAATTATGGTCTTATCGCTTAGTTTTAACCTAGATTGGTCGAATTTACCCTTTATTAGGGTGATAATTTTTACCACGATTACTATTTATATTGACAACATGGGACTATTTACCAAATTTAAACCTCCTTATTCAAAATATTAAATCAATTTTATCTAATTCAATTCCAATAAGTGTTAAAAATTAATTTTAAAATAAGTGTGAAAAATGTGACAAAATCACTTTTTAGAAAAATGTAGTTTTTAAGCATAAACTGGATTTATTCTTATCCCATGCATAATAAAAATATTATATAAATATTAATTTTTTTTATTGAATATATAATATCGAAATTTAATTAAAATAATTCAACAATATTTATTAATTTAATTTATTAATATAAAAACATGTTGCACATATAAAAACATTTTTTTAAAAAAAAGTCTTTTTATGTATAAACATTTTTTATACCAAATTTAAACATATAATTAATTAAAATGAAATTAATTGTATTATTAATAATATAATAGAACCAATTTTACTTTTAATTCACTTTAAAGTAAAATGAAACTTTTCAAATGGTTGAAACAAAAATACAGTTTTCAATAAAAATCAATATTTTTCACTATTCACTATAAAATGAATCTTTCCAAAAAAATTCAAAAATTTCACGCTAAGTAAATTTTAAAATGATGATTTAAAAATTAATATTATTTTTAAAAAATATAATTTTTATAAGTTACAGAAATTAATTATATATTTTCTCACAAAAAGAAGTAAAAATCATTTGTGAGGAAAACTTATTTCTGAAGCATAAAATAACCTTACTGAAAGTTGAGAAATGATTTCATAATCATTAATTAGTGAAATTTTATTGAGTATGTATTATATATATATATATATATATATCATAATTTTTATATACTATTCATACCCACCAATTCAACTGATAATTGATAATGGTTACATTAAATAGGATTATTTTAATAGTATATTGGGGTTCGTTTAGACTCGGTGTTGCATGTTGTGTATGCTATCAAACACAATGCTATTATTTTAAATTCTTGGGGTGTTAAAATTACATCCCATAATATTTAAAATAACATTAAGTATCATAACCATTGATAATATAGTCATTGAACAATGATCATATGATTAGTATGTATATGGGATTATGATAAAGTTCAATTGATACAGACAAAAGAAGTGATGACCTCAACCAATAGGATCATACCCTATAAATCACATTTATTGAATATTATGAGGGATATAACATCACTTAGATTTTTAATTGATCATTCCCAAGACAAGATTCAATAACTAAATCATGAGTGAAACCATTTATGGTACAATTTTGAGCTCATTGAGATCACGACCCAAACCATGTTTACTGAATCACCCCCATGAAAATACCATGATTGCGCACCTTATAGTTAGGGAGTTTGCTGGTGTGATAAAGTTATATATATCAAGACCCTAATTATAGTTACCCAAGTCTTTTACACATATTATTACATGATTTCTAAACATAAATATTCATTAATACAACACAAGGACTGTTAAAGCCTGGTGTCATTGGAAGACTAGGTTCATAATACATAAAACAAAACTAAAAAAATGGTATCCTTAATTTATTATCCATAGTGAGGAAATAAAATAAATTTTAGATCCTAAATCTTCATGTGATAACCTAGAGAATACCTGAAATAAAGAGGTAAGATAAAAATCCCAGTAATAGAATAAACATGGTAAGGAAGCATAACATGTGAATCAAAGGTATAACATGATATCATAAAAGAGAAGATACATGAGTAATAAAGTAGAAGAAATACATAGAGATCATGGTATAATAATATCGTGTAAACATGGGAAAGTGTAAATTATATAAAACATGACATAAAAATAGGTCAAGGCTAACCACCAAGACAACATCACATGGTGGACATAGTCCCATGATGGATTAGCTTCACTCCATAATCCTATAAAAGATGTCTCATTAGACTAAAACATTACCCAATGAAATGGAGGGATATATAATTTCAGACTCACCCATCACATTCATTTCACATACATTAATATTCATGCCATATAATGATGTCAATCATAAGGCATAAAAATAAGAATTACCCATGGAAGGAAATGGGTTGCATAATCTTATCTCATAACAGAATCAAAAGAGGTTTCTTAAAGAATAAATTATATAAATGGTCATAAAGCATGTATTAACCCATAAATGGAAAGATATATTAATATAGGTATATATTTTATATACATATATACATAATTTATAATCATTCTATAACTTTAAATAGAGAGATAATGTTCATAACCCAAAGAAAAGTGTGGGTTAAAAAGATCTCTTACCTCGAGCCTGTCATGTGCATTATTTATCAACCTAAATAATAAAATTATGTTAATTATTTATTTTATTAAGAAACTTTTTCAGTTTTATTATTCCTTTTATTTTATTTTTTACCATGTCATATTCAATTACTTAACTAATTAAGTTCATATTGAATGTTTTAATGATAAACATATCATATATCTAAAATCATTATGATAAATTGACTAGGGTCAAAGAGATAATTTTTTAATAATATATATAATTTTAATCCTGAAATAATTATAATATTTTTATACATAAATTATACTTTTAAAACAAAACATAAAAAAAGATTATGAAAAATGAACTATGTTACAATCATGGAGACGGTAGGTTGTACATACGTATGCGTAATGTTACCATTTTTCAAAGATCATGATGGAAAGAAGGTAAGTGATGTTTTATATTTATATAATGATAATTATATCATAAATATCATATTAATTCTTTAAATAAACTTACATATACCATCCATGTGATGTGGTAATAATAAAATTTTAAAAAAATGAATCACATCGCTTCGCAAGGTGGTAGTCTACCATACACATGAACGCCATTATCATTTTCAATGGATGGCAAGGTAAGAAAGTATGTGATATATTAATTTTACTAAATTATTATTATTTCATGAATACCATACATCAAAATCAAATTAATTCCTATTACCTTCCATTTAAAGTATAAGTGAAAAATGAATTACATTGCTTCGTGAGGTGGTAGTCTGTCATACACACAAGCGATGTTATCACATTCCCTACGGAATGGAAAGAAAGGATTTTTAAGTGATATTATAAATAAAAAATTAAAACTATATCACAAATATAATATAATAACATTAAATAAATCATCATATCTATTTGTGAACAGTGGTGATGGAAAACAGATTAAGTTGGTTCGTGAGGTGGTAGCCCACTGTACACACGATCAATTGTTTCATTTCCCATTTGAGGGAGGAGGATATGGATTTAGGTAATTAACTTAAAATAAAAAATATATAATTATATATAATATAATGGGTTTATTATATCATCATTTTTTAATAATATTTTTAGGAGGTAATAAGAAATAAAATAAAACGCCCAGTTAAGGATGTTACCTCTTCTTCAGATAACTTCTTTAAGTTTCCACCAAAATAATTTCTAGGTTGAATTTATAATAATAAAATGATTATATAATGAGGGTAAGGAATTAATAAAGTTATTTTTATAGGTATTTTATAAACCAATGGGTTTAGTAAGTGTGTAAATTAGAGGAGAGGGGTTTCCTTTTATAAGTGGGGAAGAGGACACATTTAGAATGTTTGAAAATAAAGAATTACATCCACATTTTTTTTCATGAAAAATGGATCCAAAACGAACCATTTTCAAATATTAAAATATATAAGGTCTAAATATGAATATAAAATAGAAATTAGACAAGTTTTGGGTCATTTTTAACACTTAACTTTTTAGTTTAACCCCCATTAAACCCGCTTTTACCTTAACCACAACAATTACTTTTTTACTATTTTCACTATTCATTATGGTCAATAATTAATTTAAAATGAGCAGATAATATAAATTATTATTATTATAAATATTGAATCCATTTTTACAAATTTAACTCATATAAGTGGCATAATTTAATTTAAAATTAAACCCTACATACGTATCGAAAAAACAGTTTTTCAAGAAAACTATTTTTTAAGGAAAAGATGATCTCATATTAAAAATATGACAAGTAATATTAATTAAATTAATTTAAATTAATATTAATATATATATAATCTATAAATTAAATTTAAATCATTTTTTATTAGGGGTTATTTTAATTATTTAAAATGGATAAATATTATGCACTTTAAAACAGTTTTCAAAAAAAGTATTTTAAATCCTAAATATAAACTTATACTAAAAGGTAGTATAAATATTATTTAAATGTAATTTATTATATTTAATATAATTATATAAAAATTATTTTAATTTAAAATAAAATTAAAATAATAATAGTACTTAATTGATTAAAAATACATGACAGTTTTTATAAAAAACAGTTTTCTTCACTATTCACTGAAAAATTAATATTTTCTAAAAAATTACAAAATTTCTCCATATGTTAATATATATATTATTATTTAAAAAATTAATCCAATTTTATAAAATAGATTTTCTAAAATTAGAAGAAAAAAATCACATTATTTCTCACAGAATGTAGTAAAAATCATTTTTTGAAGAAAACGTATTTTTGAGGAATAAAATGACTTTATTTAAAATTATGTGACTAGTTACTTTTAATTTATAAAAAAAATTATATTTATTAAAAACTTTATATAAATTTAATAAGGTGGTTAATCCTATTCATAGCCATCAATTTAATAGCTAGTTTAAAACGGTCATATTTAAATAATAATATTTTAATATTATATCGTGGTTCCTTTAAACTCAGTGTTGCAGAAAATACAAGGTATCAAAGAATTAATATTTATTTAATGATAAATATATTCTAAATTATCAGGATTTTACACTAATAGTATTAATTTTTATATATTTTTATAAATTAATGATTATATTTATCTTTTATGATTATAATTTTTAATGATTAGATAATGAGTTGATAAAAAATAGTTGAAACAAAAATTTTATTTTTTGATAAATGTATATTTTAAATCAAGATTCTATATTTTAATAAATTCAATAATTTTTTAAATAAACTATATTTTAATAAAAATATTATCATTAAGTTGTTATTATTAAATATAAATGATAATATAATTTTACGAAGTCAATTTTTTTATAAGGGTCATAAAACTGTTATTGTCAAAAAACCAGTATTTTTTAATAAATGTGGATTTTTTAAAAAGCTTAAATTTTAATTGTTAGATATTTTTTTGGATATAATAAATATTAATTTTTAAATCATTACATTTAAATTATCCAATGGTGATTTTTTCATAATTTTCAGAGACATTGGAACTTTTGGTTTAAAATTAAATATGGTATAAATATATGGTGTGTATTATAACATCATAATGACCCAAAAGTTTTTTAATATATGATATAAAGGGCGTTCAATATCAAATTTATATTTCCCCTTTAAAATAATGTGTTTTGAAGCTATTTTGATTAATTTTATAAACCTTTATGAATCTTCCAAAACCTATATTTTATATTATGGTTTTAAAATAAATTCTCTATGAACACGACTCACTTCCATATATCCAAGGGTAATATTTTAATGATATTGGTAGTTAAACTTGTAAAATAATTAAAGATACTTTACATTGGTAGAAACCATGATAAAACCCCATGGGAGGGTTTGTGGTTTTGAATACTTTATCCTATAGAGTCCAAAACCTAAGTTTGGGAAATAATAAAGAACTCCCATACCTTTTCCTATATAAACCCACCCAAGCTCCAATTCCTCTTCAATAAAAATATTTAGATAATGACTATACTCTTACCTTAACTCACTATATCCATACCAATGTTCCCCTAAGCTTTCAATAATCTCCCCTAAAACTTTTGGAAACACCCTCTCATGGTAAGGGATCCTCTCCTTATCCTCTTTATTAAAGCATATTCTTTATCATATGGATTTTTATTCCCAATTATTCATGTTTGGATATGTTATTAAATATACCTATTAATTCCATTTTTATTCCCAAGTGATTATAGACCCCTTTAATTCTCATTAATCCCTCTAATGAATATTTGAGTACCCCTGTTATGTTGCTGAAATTATCCTATGATTTTCCATGATTTTTTTTTATTTTGTGAATACTCATACCCATTTCCACTCAATGGTATTCACCTATATGAACCTATCCTTTATTGATTTAGGAATTGCATGTATGCATCCCACCCTCCTCAATCATGGTATAAATGTAATGAAATACGATCCTATGTTGAATAATCTATACGGAACACTTATGCATGTACATGATATAAAAGTGATGGGTGGACCTGAAATTATATTGCCCTAAAATGAATTAGGTAATGTTTTAATCTCATGATATTCCATGTATGGTATGTGTGAGTTTATCCTAAGGAAACTATGTTATGTTTTCTTAGCAGTTATCCTTAACTTATGTTTATGATTCCATGTTTTAAGTTGCCACATTCCTATGTTGCCTTTATGTTATCGTATATCATACTTATATGTTCATGTTTATGATTATCACCTATTTTATGTTCCATTTAAATACCTATTGACTAAAATTTAATAATTTCTTCATGTTATTCTTAATTTATTCCCTTATTGGGTTTTATAGATCACCTCTTTCTTATGTATGTCCTCAGGTTATCCCGTGCAGTTTTAAAAAGAGATGAAATTTTAGATCATGTTAAGGAAGTTTTCAATAATATTGTGGTAACCATGTATCGAATTGATATGATATATACCTAATATCCCAAACACATTAGGCTTTAATATATTTTTGTATTGTTTTATGTGTATCTTTATATAATAAATCATGAAATATAGTGTATTAAAATATGGGTTGTCATAATTGATCCATCGAATGATTAGTGGTCCATCATTTTGTAAGGGAAAAAATTCATTTGGGTGATGAGGATAATGATGATGTTATGGATTTATGTGAGGTTTCTTTATATATTACATGATTTCAATATGATAAAAATTACTATAATGTAGACATAGTCCATACTATATAAAATGATCATGCTGAAGGGATATGAAAAATACTAAATTAATCTCCTAATTATTTAGGTAAATATTTATATTTTATTTCTTTTTTAGAATTTACATGTGTAAAAACTCTATTTTTTAGTTATTGGATGTTTAATTATATATATATATGGATTATTTATATTATTTTTATGTTAAATTTTATATTCAATAGTTATGGTTAAAAAAATTTTATTGAAAAACCTAACGTGTGTCATTATGTTTTGGTTAAATTTACACAAATAAAAATAGTTTTTTGTAAAAATGATATTTAAAATTATAAATGTTGATTATTTCTATAATTTTAGAATTGATTTTTATATTTAATAGTTTAACTTTCACAATTTTTGGTTAAAAATCAAAACATTATTTTTTTTGAAACTTACACATGTGTGACACTATTTTTTACTTACATATTTTTGTAATCATTCTTTTTAAATATTCACTTTTCTAATAATATGAAGGTACATAGAATATCATTACATTTGTCAATTTCAATGATATACATAGAGACATAAGAAAATTTATTGAGGTATATTCCTTTTTTCATATTATTAAATATTCAATAATTAAATTATTTAATGAAATAAAATGTTTAATTTACAAAAAAACTAATTGCAAGACTATTGATGTGCCTCCTATATAAGAGTCTTATTCTTATTCCTTATATAAAATGATTCATATAGTTGGTAGAAATGGGATTACACATTTACTAAAACTTTCAATTTCTAATAGAGACCGGAGAATACATATTAATTTTTATGATAACAGTAACCTAACTAGACCAAATGAAATGTTGTTTACGATTTATATTCACTATTAAAAAAACAGCCTTTAATAGCGCTAGAATGGGTCTTTATCAGTGTTAAAAAAGTTTTGATAATTCTAATACAGTTAAAGGCCCGAATCTTTTATCAGTACTAAAAAATTGATGTTAAAGTCCCCTTTTATTAGTGTTTTTAGCCCTATAAAAGGGGCCCTTAACAATACTAAAAATTGATGATAATTCCCCCACTGATAAAGGGTATATAAAAAAATTCCATGCCCCACCCACCACCTTCATTATAACTTCCCACCCCCACCCCTTTATCAGCTCTTCCCCCACCATTTTATCAGTGCTTTAGATAATCCCACCCTCCCGCACCCGCCCCTTCCTCTAGTGAGTTTCGAACCCTAGACCTCCAGCATATACATCAACGCCTTTTCCACTCCCCTATACTATTTTGTTTAACATTTTATGATAAATCTATATATTTATATATATTCTCTTACATTTTTATCCATATGTTTATATATTAATAAATATATTTTATACGTAATTATGTTTAAATAATTATTTATAAAATTAAATTTTTATGTGTGAATATATAAAAAATATGTATATATTGTTATATATTTGATTATAAATAATAGTACATTATGAAAAATGATAAAATTTTAAAACCATAATATCAATATAAATGTAAGACCTAGGAATAAATTCATTACCCACTGAAAAAGGGAAATAAGACCCCCATAAATGAGCATGGAAATCCATTGGATGTTAAAAAATTAGGGTACCCCGACTAAAAACTTAGTTTTTGAGGCCTTATGAGCCTTTTTAGACCTTTAAAAATGTGATAGAGGTTTACCTCTTTCACTAACGGTGTAGAAATTATTGCAGGCTTTGATTTGATATGTGGTAGAGCTCAAACGGACACTCAGATCAAAAGTTATGGTCATTTGAAGTTAAGGTAACGTTTTCTACTTATTTTAGAGATTTAATTAATTTTTTGATTTTTTGTGTCTTCAAATTGTTATTAAATGATTATTAATTGATAATAATTATAAAATTATTAATTAAAAATATTTTTTAAATTATTTTATAAGTTATTTCCACTAAATATCTTATATATTAATTGTAAATGTCATTTTACCTTATTTAAAACATATTTTAAAAAGTATATATTATATTTATATCAATATAAATATATTTATATATTAATATATTATTTTTAATGAAATAAATATTTTTTAAAGTATACTTTTATCAACACTTGTAAAAAAGTATTGATAAAGGGGGGTCTTTTATCAGCGCTTCTAAAAAATCACTGATAAAAGTTCCCCCTTTATCAGTGATTTTTTACAAGCACTAATAAAAGAATGTATTTATCAGCGCTTGTAAAAAAATAATGATAAAGGCCCCCTTAAACAACATTTTTTAGTGCTGATAAAGGGGTATTTAATAGCCTTTTTAGTTAGCACTGTTAAATCCCTAACACTAGATAAACCTAATTTTGTAGTAGTGATTGATATGTAGAGTCATTTCAGGATTAAAATTTTATATCCTGATTGAAATTACATCGAAAATATAGTGAAAGAGTAGTTTTGGGAGTCCATAATGATAAAATATGTCAATTGATTTATTTTTATCTCATTATTTGAATATTATATATTTTATATGACTAATATTTAATGTATTCAATTTTTAAGAAAAAAGAAATTAAGAAAAGATTTCTATCTTTAAAGCTGGTTCAATTGATAGATTTAAAACAAAATTGACAAAAATTTATTTTTTTGGGAAGTTACATAATGCAAACTCATGCCTAGAGTATGAGTTTTTAGATGTAGATACATGAAATAAATTTTTCACCAACCGACATGATAAAGAATTTATGGTATGATAATTATTTTATATTATAAAATTTATTATATATTACCTAATTACTTATTAGTTTATAATTATATAATAGGCTTTTAGTAAATCTCATCAAGAGATCCAATTTGATAATGTATACCCTCATACTTTATCATGTGGAGGGTATTATTTACTATAGGATAAATGATTTCAGAAAAGTTTGATGCATTAAGAGATAAATCTAGTAGTGGTTCATAAGAGGTCTAGTTTGGTCCTCCATCTTCACCTACTCTCCATGAAAAATAGAAAATAGCAAGAAGGAAAAGGATGAAAAGTATCTTACAGAGAAATATATGGAAGTGGCTGACAAAATTATAAGAAATTAAAATTTATTTTCCATGAATGTTTTTATTTTTTAAATTAATAGCACTAATATACCATTTTAATTTTTCATTTCAATATAAAATTTAGGATAAAGTGACATAGGGGACTTTTATCCGTGAGGGTGGGATGGAAATCCTTGCCACTACTTTAGGAAAGTCAGAACACCCCAACCTTATAAGAGGATATGAGGCGGGTATCAGTATTAGGAAAGTTTTTGATCATCAAAGTAAGAAATCAATAGTCCTAGAAATAGATTCCTTAAAAGTTGAGCTAAGAGACCTAAAACAGTCCATGGGTGATCAAATTAAATCAACTATGCAAGATATGTTTGAACAACTGACAAGACAATCACATCCTACCCATCCTGCCTACTCAGATCCTCTAACTCCTCATTTGGACCCGACCATATACTGTGATTTTTATGCTAGAGATCCCAATGTATGTATTATATTGTATGGATTCATACATATTTTGGGGGATTTGTACATCACCAGCCTATGCAGTTTGGTCGGGTAAGAATATTGGTACATTATATTATTGATACAAATATTATACCACTATTACCTATAGAGGAGGTTACCAGAATTGGAGATTTTATGAGTTAATTTTCACTTTGGACAACTAGCCTTCTTCGTCATTTGACATACAAGGTATGTGTGATTTTTTAAATATTTTTTACATTTGATTGAAAATTACTTATAAGATTTTCATAAATTTAATTTACATAAGATTATGAAAAATAAAAAAGAATTATTACAAAAGAAACAAAAGGTTTTCGAACCAACAAATTCAGATACTTCTGATATTTCTGATGGGATAAAAAGATTATCCCAGGTGTTTTATCCTTTGGATAATATTTATAAGTTTCAGATGATTCTATATATATGCGGAAGATACTATCCATTAAGAATATTCAAAAAATATATCATGGATCTGGTTATTTTTTATGATCTTAGTGTTCCTGTGTTATGGTTTTTTCATGTAAGTAAATTTATGTTTCAGGTTTTCCTTCTTTAAATAAATATTACAACAAGTGAATTAATATATTACTTATTTAATTAGGTATCTACACACGCTTTTCATTCAAAATGATACCACCAATATTTATGGTCTTGTAGATCGAGAATACGTTTCAATGTTTGTGCAATATATGGATATTGATACTAGAGTTACATATATATACTTGACAGATTAGAAAATATGGAGATTGGGTACTGGTTTTTCCACTCCTTGATGGGTAAGAAAACTATGATAATTATGAACTAATATTCATTATAATTTCATTAATTTTGGACTTTTTATATTGTAGTGGTCATTAGATGTTAGGTGTATTATTCCCACATAAATTCACATAATATTGGTTATGCTCTTTAATAGGTGGTGTTCGTAAAACTTTAAGGAAAATTTTTAAATAAGTAAGTTTTATTATTTTTTACAAGTTCTTTATTTTTAATTCTTATTGTTTATTCATATTTTTTTAGTTGATATATATGAAAATACAGGCCATGGAGAAAGTTTAACGAAGATAACTTATCGATACAGGATCCAAATATAATCCAATACATGAAATTAATGGTAAATATATTTTATATTTTATAATATTATATATATATATATATTGGTTTTTATTTTCAAGTTAATGTTTTATAACCACAGTTTCATCATCAAAAAGGAAGGGTGGAATGCTGTTATTATTTTTTAAAATTCATGTTTGAGATAATCACAACTTTTTCAATGAGTGAATTTAATAAGGTTGGTTATTTTAATTATTTTATGTTTTATATCAAAATATTATGTTTTTTGGTTTTATAAAATTCATTATTATTTTGGTTTTTCAATGATTTAAATTCATATACGAATGATGATCTTACCCATCTTGGAAGTTTGTTTGAAAACTATTTGTTAAGTATGATTAAATTTTAAATTATCAGGTATGTATTTTTTAATTGAAGTTTAAAAAATTAATATTTAAACAAACATTTTCTACTTTAATTTGGTACATTCTATTTGTTTTTATAGGTTCATTATCTTTTCTATAAATGGTTATAGATTTATAAAAAAAATGACACACTAAAAAAGCATTTAATTTAGAAAGATACACCATGAATACCAAAGGACTTGATTAACCAAACCATGCACTCATATGAGTGAGATAAAATAAATGACTCTAGGAAACATGCAAATACTTTAAGTCATGTAAATATAGGATAAAATCAATGTAAAATATAAACTTAAATTTACAGAAAAATTTAGACATAACAACCAACTTAAACAAATTAAACTTAAAAAACATATCTCTACTAACTTTATATTGTATGTTAAACATATAAGAATGTATACATCTGTCAATATAAAAAAACTAAATAGTATTCCAATCATGCCTTAATTTATAATAATTATCAATTTGAATTGAAATTATTTTCTTAAATTAAATTTTCATAGGGCCATAAAAAATAAGTTTTTAAAGAATGAAATCATAAATTAGAACCATTACATGCCTTATGTAAAAACTCCTTTAAAATTAGTTTACTAGATACATCAAAATATATTTATAAAGCATCCATTAATAATTATGAAACTAAAGTGTTATTTTTATCATTCATTTGAGTAAATAATAGGAAGACATGTCCCAGGAAAATCTTGTAAATTCGCTCAATGATTTGAGACCCCCTAACTTATTCACTAGAGAGTTGTATCAATATAATGATCTCCAATTAATGCTTCAAGGACAACCAAATATCACCTATGAACCATTAGACAATATTTCATAACCAAAAAATCCAATATAAGACATAACATAATTAATGAATCACTAAACTCCAAGAAAAACCATGTGAGTAATATTGAGTCATTTTTCTTAAATGAATTCTTATAAATATATTATTTTGATAAATCACATGATACTTATTATTTTACTTGCACTTAAATAAAAAAAATTGTTCTACTTTTCTACAAATGTAACTTTCGATTTATTTTTTATATCAAAATGTTCTATTTTTTAATCTTATAACATTTATTTGTTATTATAGATTTTCAAAGATGTTGAGTTGTATACGAATGAAGACCTTACCCATCTTCAAAGATTATTTTCAATCTATTTTTTAAGTATGATTAAATTTCAAATTATCAGGTATGTCTTTTTTAATTAAAGATAAAAAAATGAGTATTTAACCAATTGATTTCTACTTTAAGTTGGTATATTGTTTTTGTTTTTATAGGGTTATTTTTTGTCTTACTTTATTGTATTATGTTTGTTTTTAGAGGCTTTAAATGTTTTTGGTGAATATAATTTAATCTATTATTTCTAAAAAAATACCAACTTTCCACATATATTTTTTTATAAACTGATGTAGGATCCAAATTATAGGTCTTTCAACGTCGGTTTTTACCGAAAACCGATGTCAAAAATATTTTATAGAATCAAAATAAAAGGACTTTGGACGTTAATTTTTGGTAAAAAACCAACGTTGAAAATCTTTTCAAGAATCAAATAAATAGACCTTCAATATCATTTTTTACCAAAAAACAACACTAAAGGTACCTTCCACGTCGATTTTTTCTAAAAAAACGATGTGGAAATTTCTAAATGACACATCCAATGTTGGTTTTTAAAAAAACCAATGTTAAAATATTGGTTAAATTTTCTTTTATTTGATATTTTGATGTCGGTTTTTAAAATAATGATGTCAAAACTCTTATTTCTAACGTATCCTAGATCAATTTTAGTTAAAAAATGTTAAAAATTAAAAAAATGATGTTAAAATATGATTTCCACTAGTGTGGATTTTATAAAAATATCAATAAAACATCGTCATTATCCATTTAAAGAAAGAGGGTGGATAATATCATTTGATAATATCCCTAGTCAATCATAAGAAACAATAAAGGATGTTGACAATGATGAAAAATATTTTTACAATAGCATTATAAATATTCTTTGAAAAATAATAATAAATATCCTTTTCTTTTGGTAACTTTAAAAAAATGAAAATTTTAAAAAAACAATAAAAACATTATTTTCTTTGAAAAACTATGAAAACTTGTAAAGTATTATTAATAATTAAGAATAATCATGATGGTGGAAAATTGATATCATGTTTTAAATGTAAAAAAAAATACTTTTCAGACTTTTATAAAGAAAGTAAAAAATGAATCATATAGAAAACATTAAAAGATTACTTTTTAAAATTTGTGAAGAGAGTCAAAGATATCTAAAAATGACCTTAAAAATAATTGAAGTATAAAATAAAACATTATTGAAACAATATGAATAACATGGAAATGGATAAAAATTTGTTGAAAGAAAAACTTAAAAACTTTTTTAAGTAAGGTTTAGAAGAAAAATATCCTTATGACTTTTAAAATCAAAAACCCCCTTAAAAGAAATAACATGAGAATGAACTTAAAATTACATTAATATTAATATAATCATGATATAATATTTCAAAGACATATTATATACACCATATAAATTAAAATAGGTTCATAATATAGCGCATGTGCTAATGAAGTGAAATTGACCTGAATGGTCCGAAAAAACCTTACAACTTTGGAAACTTTTGATTCAAAACCCCTTGAAAGAAATTTATTGAAATATAAATTTAAATTCCATGAATAAAGATAAAATCTTTATATAATATTTCAAAGTTCTATTATATACACCTTAAAAAATAAAATATGTGTATAATACAGAAGATGCCCGAAAGAATGAAAGTTGAGATAAAGAACAATTACATAAAGTCTTGAATTGCTTGGTGTGTGTGTATAAACTAAAAATTACCAAACTAAGTTAATTAAATAATTTATTTAGAACATTTTCAGGTATATTTTATTTTTTATATTCCATTTAATATTATATGTCATTTATTTATTGTACATTTTTTAATCTCATCGACCACTAGGGGTTGTACGATCAATTACTCAAAAATGACTTCGGTATGTTGACCATGGTCAAATGGGTTACAGGATAATTTCATCATCTCCATAATTTAATGATAATTCAATTAAATTTATTAATATATTTCTCCAGTCCCATATTTATTTCATGGAACTTATGGTGACGGTTATCATAGAACACTTAAAAAATGCCTTTTAGTGATTATTGAATTAATGAAGAAATTGAATTTATTGGTAAGTATAATTTTAAAAAATACCACTCCAAAATTATGAAAACAAATTAAATTCATTATTTTTACATATTATTTCCATTATTTAATTTTTATTAGTCATTCATGAGATAGAATCTATAACTCTGTCCATGTGGGTGGTAAAACTAACCAGAACAATAGCATGTTATAAAAATTGAATGAGCAAGAGCATGATATTGAATAGTGATAATATAGATTTTATAGAATATTTATGGTTTCAAAAAAAATTATTAAATTTGAAAATAATATTTAATAAGAGGTATATGATGAAGGTAAATGAAATATAATGGTAAGAAGTTATTACTTACAAAGTGTCACTGTATGCTCGTTTTATGTGGTTAAATTTTATGAGGACCATTAATTGTTAATATTATTAATATAATGTAAAAATTTCCTTTTTAGAGCCTTAATAATTTTATAAATATTATATTTATTAATTAATTCCATTTTTATAACCATCCGTGAAAGTTGGTGATGAAAAATGAAATAAGTTGTTCATGGAGGTGGCAATTCGCACGTAACATGAACAAAATTTTCACATTTCAATGGATGGGAGGTAGGTAGATAATGGTTGTTACATCAATATAATAATATTTATTTATTTTAATTATAATGATTTAATGATACTCATATAGTTATAATATATTTTTAGGAGCTGGAAGAATAAGGAAACTTGAAAAAACTTAGTTAAAACAATTACATCTTTCTTGGATATCATCCTTCACGATACACCTTAATCCTTCTTAGGTTGGTATTTTGAGGAGACCAAAACCTCTAGGATATGGTAAATAGGGTTTTTGATAGTTTTTGGTAGATTTTACTCTATATAGGAAGCTTTATATGTGGGGAGAAGTGGGGTGATGAGAGAGTCTTTTTATAGGAGAGAGGAGTGACACTCCTGTAAATACTTGTTTTCTTAATTTATAATAAATTTATTAATAGAGTCAAGTGGAACCAAATTAATAAAATTTCAAAGATAATATATATAGGGTATATAATCCACTCAACCAATTAATTATATATATGTTTTTGTGATATGTTTGTCATTATCCTTTAGTTTAACCCCCCTTTTAACCCTTTTAACAATTATCGCGGTGACAAAATTTTATCACGGTAACTTATTTTTATGAAAAAAAATGAAATTAAAATTATTTAAAAATTTGAATATGGTAATTAAAAATAAGAAAACCATTTTATTATATTCAATTTATAAAGGTGTTAAAAATTAATTTTAAACTTAGCGCAAAAAATGTGTAAAGAATCATTTTTAGATAAAAATGATTTTATTCTCATTCCTTGCCTAGTAACAATAATTAGATGAATTTTAATTTATTTTATTGAATATATTAACAATAAATTTCATAAAAAGAATTTATATTTAGTTATTAATTTAATTTATTATGATAAATATACATTATGCACATAAAAATAGTTTTCTGAATAATATCTCTTTTTACCATCAAATGATTTTATCTTCATTTCTAACCAATTGATAATCAATGTATAAATGAATATTATTTTTTATATACATTTAAAAGTTACATTTAAATAAATTTAATAGTCTAAATAATATAAATTTATCTTTTAAATAGTAACATATAACATTTAATAAAAACAACATTTGTAATCAAAATATTTTTATTTAATAAGATTAGTATTCTTTATCATTGCCAAATAATTACATGGGAGTTATTAATTGATTTTACTAATAATTAATTTAATATTTATTGATACATTTCATTGATATATTTTCTTGAAATTAAATATGAAAAATGGTTCAAAACATATTTTCTATAATCAATGGTATTTCCTTAAGTGAATTATAACCCTTTTTAATTTTATTAAAATAATTTATTTTTCTAATAATGTTTTGTTTTTCTACCTTATAATTTATTTCAATTTGTTTTATAATAAATTTTTATTGGATTTAGTTTATTTTTTTCATGTATATTAAGCTATAAAACACACTATATTTATTTTAAATAAAACACATACTAAAATATCAAGGTGTTACATCAGATGGGAACTATTTGTTTAAATATGGTTATAGTTATAAAAATACATAAAGGAAACAAAAAGGGTATATTTATTAATGATCCTATTTCCACTAAGGATATTAACATCCCCAATATAGAAAGGTATTAGTGAAAACCAAATATATTTCTATGAGGGAATCATATCTCTTTTGAGATAGTGGGAGCGAACTAGACTTCAATGAAATCTAGGCTCCAAATGCACATAAGTTGGTATAGGAATACTAAACTCCACAAATATTAGTGGGAGGAATTATTCTAGTGACACATACTACATAGGGAAGTTAAAACCATAGTGATGGTTTTATACTCACCCGGATATGTGATATATTATTTGATAAGAATAATAAATCCTATAGGGAAGTAGTAAATGACAACATGCTATTATTGACAAGTTCATATGAATTCAATCATGGATTCCATGTAAAAAAATCAACTTCTATATTTTTATTAGTTTATATAGTTTATGTAAAGTCATTGGTGGGTAATCAATAAAAAACCAACATGGATAGTACAATTTAGAACTAATAATTTTTTATTGGTTATTATAGGTTCAAACTATGTCTAAACATAGTCCATGATAAAACCTTATACCAATTATTATTATAAAAATCCATTTGAATTATATTTTTCATATAAAATTTATATAATAATTATATTAGGAGATTGGATATCAATTCCACCTTCCTTAGAGGAATCCTTATGGAAGATGTCTATAAGACACGACCAAAAGGGTTGGTGACACCAAAGAAACCCAATAAGATATGAAAGTTTTAGGGATCCATTTATGGATTGAAGAAATAATAATGATCATAGAATATTAATTTGGAACATAAGTTTTCTAGATGTTTACAAGTGGTTAGTGGGAGAGATATAGTTTTTAAATACATATATATTAATAACATATGGAAAAAAATTATTAGTCTTGCAGTTAATTAAGACTAAGGGTAATTTATATAAGACAAACTTAAAGTAGAAACCTAGTTCTAGGGGAACAAGATCTATAGACATTGGTCTATAGGGTTGATTAGATCAAATAATATTATACATGTTGACATGGTATTGAAAAACCCAAGATGGAAAAATTATATAATTTTTTTTTCTAGTGTCACATGGCATGAAATTTATCCCAGCCAATGTATGAAAGCATAATAGAAGATTATTTTGATGAATAAAAAATATATTCTAAAGAGTAATTTGGAAATCTATATAACATGACATAATATATACTGAGTTTCTGATTTTTCTTATGCATGAAGCATAGAGAGTGAGTATCAAACAATACCAATAGAAAACTTTATAGAATGGAAATCAAAACTATCTGACATTACTTGAGAAAGTAAAACTGGATGAGTTGTAGGTATCTGGAGAAATGAGAATACTAGTTATCAAGGAGATATAAAACTGGTCTTCTTTTAGATTAGTTTGATCTAGTATATCATGGTAAGGTTAGGGTGGTATGTTGGACAATCTTATTACAACCATTGGTTTCTATATCTATATATATTGAGTACATCGCAGCTTCTAATGCATCTTAAGAAGTGGGTTTATAAATATTTTTGTTCCAGGTTTTGGATTTGAACTCAAATAGTAAAGTTTAGTTGTATTATGATGAACTTTAGACTATGGTATTATTCAAGATGTCAAAGTTTATAGGGTAAAAAGGTATATTTTTGGTTTTATCACCTCTTGAGGGATTTTCTCAGAGAGATAAAGTTGTAGTAAGTAAAATATATACCAAAATGTGGAATTACCAACAAGTATATCCATAAATCATTAAAAGAATATCAATCATGTGAGGTTATCCAGTTAGCTATTAGTTAGTTCTAGTGTAATGAATCAACCCATGACAATTAGAAAATCCACCCGAACCAACCCGTCATATGATCTGGGTAAATCAGGATAACAAAAACTAGTCCTGTATATAATAAAAACATGACATACAATCCAAGAAAAATTGTCTAAACCTTAAAGTAAGTCAAGTCCCCACGTGACCAACAATCACCTCTAGACCAACCCATACTGAAAACAACAACAACAAGAGAAAATAGTAGACTACAACATGCTCTTACCTTTACCTGAATCCTATAAAAGAACATATACAAATTCCTAAAGGCACAAGTATAGTGTGTTCCAAATCCTAGTAGGATACCACCACAGTTTTTATATAAGGGATAATATCAAGAATTCAAGAATTCAATATTTTAAAATAAAATAGTTTTATATTATTTTTATATAATTCCAAACTATTTATAAATCAGTTTCCCTTTTTCTTCCTTCGAATCTTATAAAATCATTTAATATTCTTGATCCAAAAATATGACAAGTAGAAATGAAAAAATAGTAAATCATATCCATGCATCAAGTGGTATACAAGTAAAAACATATCCATAAAACAACCTATCATGCGAAGCTATGTGATAAAACCTCATATATAAAAACATGTGAGAAACAATCCTTGATAAAAACAATCATGAACTAAATAACCATAAATGGAAAATGAAAAAACACCTTGTATTGGGCTCTAGCTTATGGTACAGTTCATACTAGACACTCATAACCCTAAATAGGCATATATTGGATTCAAAAGATATTGATTCCCTCTATTCGATATCAAAAAAGTTACCTCTTAGTGGTGTAACACACACTACGGCTACCAGTGTCTCTGTCCAGACGCACCCAAGGTTCACAATGTGAAATTGTCCAATAAATTTTTAAAACCATGCTCACAATTTCATAAAACATTTTCAAATCCAAACCAATCTGCTTTGGAGTTTCACTACTACAAAATTGGCTTTTAACGATGCTAGTAAATGGAATTTATCAACGTTTATAAAGTGATGAATACCAAAGTGAGGTTAAAGGCCAAACTTTATCAATGATCACAAAAAGTTCTTATAAAGTCCCCCTTTAACTGTGCTAAAAAATCACGGATAAAGGGGCCCTTATTAGTGCTTTTTTAGTGCTAATAAAGGGGGCTTTATCAGTGCTTTATTTAGCACTGATAAAGTGGGTTATTATCAGCATTCTTTTTAGCACTAATAAAAGGGGAATGTTTTTTCCGGACCACTCTAAGCCCCCCCCCCCTCCATCAACACTTCCCCACCAACTTTATCAACGCTTTGTGAAATTGTAGCACCTCCTACGCGTGCCTAGATTTTATCCATGTACCTCTCCTTTAGAATTAAAATTCCTTTACCACTCCACTAAGATGTTTAATTATCTATTTTGTGATATTTTTATTTATATATATATATACTTATATTTATTTACATTTATTATGTATTATATATTATACATTATACATTATATATTATATATTATATATTATATATTATTTTCCTTTACATATACACTAAAATATAATATAAATATATATATCCATTTATTAATACACACATATATGCATATGTAAACATTATATATATATATATAATTATATATTTGTATAATTATATATATATATATATGTATTTATATATTTTTAAAGTGTAAAAAATGGTTAAATATTTTTTTTAATACATTTTTAGAATATGTATTTATTTACATATATTAGAATATAAGAATACATATATTTTTTTATTAACAGACACATGTTTATATATAAACATTACTTATATAGGTATATATATACATATTAATGCATTTGTATAAAGTAAATAAAATGAATAATTTTGTACTATAAATAAAATGAATAATAAATATTTATTTTATATATTTAAAAATACTTTTTAACTCAAATATGTTGATATATGTATTGATACAAGTGATTTATTATAAGTAAATATAAGAAAATATACATATATTTAATTATAAATAAAACTACATTATGAAAAACGATAAAATTTGTAAAACCATAATATCAATATGAATGTAATACCTGGGAATAAATTCAGTTCCCACTAAAAACGGGAAAAAATACCCCCTTAAATGAGGATGGAATTCCATTGAATGTTTAAAAACTAGGATATCCTAACTAAAAACTTAGTTTTAGAGGCCTTATGTGCCTTTTGGCCTTGAAAAATGTCACTGAGGATTTTCCCTAGTAACTAGTGTGTAGATATCATCATAGTATTTTATTTATTATGTGGCATAGCCCAAACAGACACCGAGATCAAAAGTTATGTTTGTTTGAAGTTCAAGTCAAGTTTTCAACTTATTTTACCCCATTCATTAATTCATTTAATTTTTATGTCACACAACTATTATTAAATGACTATTACTCAATAATAATAAATAAATTATTAATTAATAATATTTTTTATTCATTTTATAAGAAACATTCACAAAATATTTTATATATTAAGTGTAAATACCTATTTAGCCTTATCTAAAACATATTTAAAAATATATATTATATTTATATCGATATAAATATATTTATATATTAATATATTATTTTTAATGAAATATATTTTTTAAAAATATAACCTTTATCATCATTTTTTTAAAAGCACTGATAAAGGCCCATCCTTTATCAGTTCCTTTTTTCTAGCATTGATAGGGGGCTTTATCAATGCTTTTTCTAGCACTGACAAAGGGGGCCTTATGACAACCCTGCTTTTAATACAAACTTACACATGATTTATTACATAAAACTTCACTTGATACAACAAGAAGATCTATAGGTTTAGTGTCTTTGGGTCTTAGGATCATTACATAAAAACTTAAAACATGAAATACATCATTTTATTGAAAACTTCCTTTACATGACCACTACATTCCTTCGTACTTAGCATTGCATGGGATAACCTGAGGACATGCATAAGAAAAGGGTGAGCTATAAATCCCAGTAAGGGATTACACATGGAATAACATGAGGAGTACAATACATGTTAGACAATAGGCATATCAATAGAGAATAATAAAAATGTGAACATAAAGGCATGATAAATCATGATAATCATAACATGGAAATGTGGCAACAACACTTAACATAGAATTAGCATGAGCCAAAGCCCATTGCACATGGAGAATGAGTAAATCCTCATTGCACATAAAGAATGAGTAAACCCTCGTTGAAATTGAATTAGCATGAGTCAACACTCATTGAACATGAAGTATCATGATACTATACTTTACCCAATACATTGGAGCGCTATAAGGGCGCACCCTTCTTAAACATTTCATTTCATGCATAAGTGTGCCACATGGATCATAAAACATGGATTCATAAAACATAATAATTTATTCCATGATAAAGGAATGTGGAATTCATACATGAAACTTTACAATCAATATGTAAATATGCATAAAGTTGAATACCCTCGATGGAGAAATGGGCTTGGTATTCACTACACAATGACATTGGCTTAGAAAATCAGTGCAATTTCGGCAGCGAAACGGCGTGACGTAAGAATTAAAAAAAAGGTTGATGAGAGAGAATGGGGTTACTAATCATATTTACATGTAATGGACAGTAAGGAGGTCATATAGATACATGTCCCATCAATTGTAATGGAATTTAGGTTCATGATACAAGAGTATTGCTTGAATGTAAAAGAAGAGAGAGAAGTTCCTTTCGGAATTTCGGCATAGTAACAGGTGTACATGGGAGGAATTTAATGAGAGAGAAAGGGGTCTCACATCATTCAAACAATAAGAGGGTAGTATGGGGGAGGTGATAAAACATACCCCAACATTCATAATTGAAATTAAAAGGGCAACACAAGTTAAAGAAAATTGACAAAAATGAGAAAGGAAGAAAAAACCCATACATGGAAGTGTGCTTACAAAGGCTAGAGAGAGGCTTGTGAGAGGCTTCTTGGGAGCTTTAGGCACCTTGGGAGGATTCTAGAGAGAGTAGGGCAGAGGTTGGACGAAATCCAAAGGCTTTTAGTGAGGAGTAAGTGGGATCTTGGGTGGGTTTATATAGGAAAGGTGAGGGAATTCTTTATTATTTAGGTTTGTGCCCCTTACATTAAATTAATCCAAACCACAAACCATCCCATGGTTTTTGCCCATGGTTTTTGGAAAAGGGAAGAGGAAAACAATATTTTATAATTCCCAAGTTCTAACTTCTTAAAATAATAAGGTTGCTTATGTGGAGGTGAGTCACACTCCCATGTAAATTAATTTAGAAAGGCAAAGTGTTGAATATGTCTTGAGGGGTCCATTAATGCTTTGAAAAGTAAGTCAAACAAACCCAAAATCACATTATTTTAATGATAAAAGATATATTGGCCGAACATAAGGATTATGGTATTTTATTACATCACCATTGGGTCATTATGATGTCATAAAACACATTATATATTTAAACGGTATTTAATTTTTACCCAAACATTTGACTGTCTCATAAAATTATGAAAAATTCACCGTTGGATAATTTCGACGTTCTGATTCTAGAAATGACATTTATTTTATCTAAAAAAAATTCTAAATATGTCAATTTTCACTTTTAAAATAAAAACTGACATTTATCGAAAATTCACGGGTTTTTGACAAAAATGGCTTTCAAACCTTAATAAATTTTTTTAATTTCATTCATAAAATTATAAGATCATTTATATTTAATAAAAAATTAATTTAATAATAATATTACTATTTTATTAAAATACTATTTAATTCAAAAATCCCTTAATTTAATAAAATAGATTTCTTAATTAAATAATAACTAAAAACACCATTTGTACTTTAAAAACTATTTACAATGTATCAAAAATGACTAGAAATTATATTCATTATTATATAAAAAAATAATGTACATGAACATAGCGCTACTTATTTGTTGCATAACCCCTTAAAACAGCCGCATAAGACCTAAGGGTAAGGTGTGCGATGGTGACAGACTCTTGGGGTGGCTCGGATAACATCGCTCGAGTGGTAATCTCTATCAACTTCCACTTTTCTCGTAGAAGGTCCCGTTAGAGCTTGACATGGTGAAGCTCAGCTTGGGCTTGGTCAAGGGTGAAGCCCAATGATGCCACCTCTTTTCCGAGCTCCGACAAATGAGCTTCGTATGGGGAAATTCTACTGGATGAGGCCATCGCTGCTTTTGTCTGAGTAAATTGGATTTGTTAAGGTCCTATATTTATACTAATCATGTGATCACTGTTCAACAGTTATATTAACAACGGTCAAAATTCTTAACATAAAATCAAATAAGTTGACATCTTATAAAAACATTTTTCATAAAGAGACATTTAACTGGATCAAGAGGGATTTTACATTAATGAAACTTTGGGTCATTACAATATTCCCCCCTTAAGAAATTTCACCCTCAAAATTTTCTTTTTTCCACACTAAAACAGATGTGGGTAACTCAGCTTCATCATATCCTCTGATTCCCAAGTTGCTTCTTCAAACTTGTGGTTTCTCCACAACACCTTAACAAGGGTCATTGTCTTATTTTGTAGAACTTTTTCTCTATGATCTAAGATCTTGACTAGTTGATCCTCATAAGAAAGATCATCTTCCAATTGTACCACCTCAGAAGAGAGTAAATGTGAAGGGTCCGGTATGTACTTCCTTAAGAGGGATACATGAAAGACATCATGTACTTTGGCCATAGTAGGTGGAAGTTCTAGTCGATAGGCCACAGCCCCGACACGATCAAGAATCTCGAAGGGGCCGATGTACCTTTGACTTAACTTCCCTTTCTGTCCAAACCTCATGAACTTATTCCATGGAGATATGCGTAGAAAAACTATGTCTCCAACTTTAAACTCAAGGTCTCGTCAACGGTTATCTGCATAAATCTTCTGTCGACTCTGAGCTACCTTGATATGCTGCTGAATGGTTTTCACCCTCTCCACCATTTCCTCGACCATTTCTGGTCCAAACAGCTTACGTTCACCGACCTCATCCCAACATGTCGGTGTTCTGCACCTTTTCCCATACAGGGCTTCATATGGTGCCATTTGGATGCTCGAGTAGAAACTGTTATTATAAGAGAACTCAACCAGAGGAAGATGTTGATCCCATCCTCCTTTAAAGTCCATTGAGCACGCTCTCAACATATCCTCAAGTGTTTGGATAGTCTGCTCGGATTGGCCATCAGTTTGAGGATGACAGGTCGTACTGAAGTTCAGTTCAGTATTCAGAGCATGTTGAAGACTCTTCCAAAACTTAGAGGTGAATATTAGATCTCGGTCAGACACAATAGATAGTGGTACTCCATGAAACCTTACCACTTCCCTGATATATATCCGTGCCAGTTGATCCAATGAGAAATCCTCCTGAATAGCAATGAAGTGTGCAGTCTTTGTAAGACGATCCACAACAACCCAGATTGCATTGTTGCCTTTGTATGTCCTTGGAAGTCCGGTGACAAAGTCCATGGTGATGTTCTCCCATTTCCATTCTGGTATGGGCAATGGTTGCATCATCCCCTTAGACTTCTGCCTCTCTACCTTCACTTGCTGACACACCAGACACTTTGATGTATATTCAGCGATCTCCTTCTTCATATTATACCACCGAAAGTTTTCTCAGAGATCTCGATACATCTTTGTGCTCCCTGGGTGAATAGAGAAATTTGAACTATGTGCATCATCCAAAAGTTCCTTCTTCAGCTCCAAACTTGATGGAACACATAGTCTATTCCCAAACCGCCCAATTCCTTCTTCATTAACATTAAACTCTAAGGATTTCCCTTTTTTGATAGCTTCCACTTTTTCCTGAATTCCCACATCATCCTTTTGAGCATCCTTTAACCTTTCCAAAAGAGATGGTTGAGAAATCATTTGTGAAAGGATTGATGATGTTCCCTTCTTTATGATTCCCACATCCATCTTCATCAAGTCTAAGAAGATTGGATCCTTCTCAATTCTCATCATTGATAGAATTGCTGGGTCCTTTCTACTTAGGGCATCTGCCACCTTGTTCGCTTTCCCAGGGTGGTAATATGTTGAACAATCATAATCCTTGATGAGGTCTATCCATCTTCTTTGGTGCATATTAAGCTCTTTCTATGTGAATATATATTTAAGACTCTTGTGGTCAGTATATATCTCACGTTTCTCTCCATAGAGATAATGCCACCAGATTTGCAAGGCAAATATCACAACCGCCAACTCCAGATCATGCGTTGGATAGTTTCGCTCATGGATTTTCAACTGCCTTGAGGCATAAGATATCACTTTATCATTCTACATCAGCACACAGCCTAAGCCCTTCTTTGAAGCATCACTGAATACCACAAAAAGTTCCCCACTTGTGGGTAAAGTGAGCACGAGCGTAGTGATAAGCCTCCTTTTCAACTCCTTGAAGCTTTATTCGCATTCATCACTCCATGAAAACTTTACTCCCTTTCAAGTTAGCTTGGTAAGAGGGTTGGACAATCGTGAGAAATTCCTCACAAATCGTCGATAATATCCAGATAACCCCAAGAAGCTATGGATATCTGTTACCGATGTTGGCCTCGGCCATCCATCAGTTGCATCTATTTTGGAGGGGTCCACAGATATCCCATTACTTGTGATGATATGACCCAAGAATGGGACCTCCTTCAACCAGAACTCACACTTGCTGTACTTTGCATAGAGCTTCTTTTTGCGCAAAGTCTCTAGTACAGTTCTTAAATGCTCCTCATGATCCTCCTTGGTTTTGGAGTATATTAGAATATCATCTATAAAGACTACCACAAATTTGTCAAGGTAATCTCTAAAGACTCTATTCATCAAGTCCATGAATATTTATGGAGCACTGGTGAGTCAGAAAGGCATTACTATGAATTCATAGTGCCCGTACCTTGTACGAAAAGCAGTCTTGGGGACATCTTCCTTCCTCACCCTTACTTGATAATATCCCAACCGCAAATCCACCTTGGAGAAGTATTGTTCTCCACGCACCTGATCAAACAAGTCATCGATTATTGGGAGAGGATACTTGTTCTTTATCGTGATTTTGTTAAGTTCACGATAATCGATGCAAATCCGCATTGACCCATCCTTCTTCTTGATGAAGAGGACTGGTGCACCCCATGGTGAAGCACTTGGGCGTATAAACCCTTTATCCAGATTCTCGTATAGTTATTTCTTCAGCTCTTCAAGCTCAACAACATCCATTCTATATGGAGTCTTGGATATTGGTAGCGCCCCAGGTATAAGTTTAATTGAGAACTCAACATCTCTTCTAGGAGGAAGACCAGGCAGTTCCTCGGGAAACACTTCAGCGAATTCCCTCACAATAGGCATTTCTTTAAGGATGGTTTCTTCCTTGGACCCAATCATTTGAGCCAGATACGCGTGCTCATAAGGCAGTAATATCCATTCTTGAGATGATGGAGCTAAAGGATATTCATCTTCCTCCTGACACTTGTAAAGAATCGGGGGTCAATTCCTCATATGGAGTGTGATTTCCCTCTCCCGACAATTTATGTTGGCTCTATATAAGGAAATCCAATCCATGCCAAGAATTGCATCAAATTCCACCAGAGGGAGTATGAAGAGGTTCGCCGGGAAATTCAATCCACAGATTATAACAGGGGAGGACTTATATTCATGGGATGCAATGATTGCCCCATTTTCCATACTCACTGAAATCTTTACTTCCATGATTTGTGGTGGTGCTGGGATTATTCTACTAAACTTTCGAGATATAAAAGAATGTGTAAAACCTAAATCAAAAAGTACTTTTTCTATTCTTGAATGAATAACTAGCGTACCTGTCACCACTTCTTTGTCGGGGTTCACTTCGGCAGAAGTGATGGAAAATGCTCTTCTTTGCTGTCTTGGAGGTTGTTGGTTGCCTCCGATAACCCTTGGATTAAGGCACTGATTTTCAAAATGACCCGGTTCTTTGCATTTGTAGCATTGAACAATGCGTTGAGGTTCAAACGGAGCGTTCCTCCCCTCTGTCGCAGTCGCGGGTCCTTCTTGCCGACAGTTAACAGCTAGGTGCCCTTCTCTTCCACACCTGAAGCATTTTCTTGTCCCCTTAAGGCAATTTCCAGGGTGCTTCTTTCCGCACTTTTGGAAAGTGGGGTGCTGGATCTTCTTAGCACTGTTGGATTTATCCATCGGACCACCAGCATTGAAGTCCACCTTACGCTTCTTATCCCCATGATACCCCAGTGATTCTCCGATCTCCATTTCGACCTTGAGGGCACATCGGACAATTTCCTCATAGCTGTCGAAGTCACGGATCGCTAATGCTTTCTGCAAGCTAGGCTTCAGCCCACCAAAGAAGCGGTCAACCTTGAATTAGGGGGTAACGACAAAGCTGGAAGCGTATCGTGCAAGCCTTGTGAAGTTTTACTCATATGCTCCAACAGATTCTTCATATTTTTTCTTGAGGGAAAGGAAGTCCATTTCCATCTTAAGCCGGAGGGTACGCGGAAAATATTTATCAAAAAACATCTTCCGGAAATCCTTCCATTCCAATGCCTCGATCTCCTCCTCAGGCTTCGTATTTTTTATCAACATCCACCATTGATCAGCTTCACCCTCCATACGATAAGCCGCCAGGATAACCTTCTCTTGTTCAGAACATTGGAGGATGGAGAATATCTTTTCAATGGAGTTGATCCATTGTTCAGTGATCGTGGGATCAGATGATCCACTAAAAGTAGGAGGCCTTTGTCTCATGAAGCTCTCGATAGCGACTTGTTCTTTCTTAGGGGGGGTTGAACGTTCCTCTTGACCCGTGTTTCTATTCAAAACTTGAGTTAGCTAAGAGAGAAGCATGACAAAGTTCACGATTCCCGATCCCATTGGATTTGGAATCTCATTAGTACAATCATCACACTGATCTTCACAACGGTTCTTAGCCCGATTCCTCCTATTACCGGCCATTGGATGGAATAAAAAGAAAGTTAGGGGTAACACATAAAGGGTAATCCAAAGAAAAAAGTTGATGACTTATAAATAAACTTTCATTTCCTTAACTCATGAGTCTATAGGCTTTAATATAGGCTTTTCATGATCTACTTTCTAACATATATTCTTAGGGGCATTTTTTTCCCTTAATAAGGGTTCATACTAAGATTGTGAATTTATCAAAACATATCTCCCGGGAGTGTCGTAACCAAGAGTGAAGCAAGACCCATTGTCATGCACCAGTTCCCGTTCGAGTCTAGCTCAAAGCGGTGTTTTCGGGTTTTACCCCTAGGATACATCTGTGCCAGAGCCGCCTCTACCTGCTCGTATCCAGACAGAGATGTATTTGTTTGATAAACCACTTACTCAGTACCTAACAAAACTTAGGGATGTTTTTATTATACTTAGTCTTGTCTCTAAGGCTTTACAAGGGTTTCCTAATCCCAAAAATAACTAAACCTATCCTCTGATACCAACTATGACAACCCTGATTTTAATACAAACTTACACATGATTTATTACATAAAACTTCACTTGATACAACAAGAAGATAGAGAGGTTTAGTGTCTTTGGGGCTTAGGATCATTACATAAAAACTTAAAACATGAAATACATCATTTTATTGAAAACTTCCTTTACATGACCACTACATTCCTTCGTACTTAGCATTGCATGGGATAACCTGAGGACATGCATAAGAAAAGGGTGAGCTATAAAGCCCAGTAAGGGATTACACATGGAATAACATGAGGAGTACAATACATGTTAGACAATAGGCATATCAATAGATCATAAGAAAAATGTGAACATAAAGGCATGATAAATCATGATAATCATAACATGGAAATGTGGCAACAACGCTTAACATGGAATTAGCATGAGCCAAAGCCCATTGCACATGGAGCATGAGTAAATCCTCATTGCACATAAAGCACGAGTAAAACCTCGTTGCACTTGAATTAGCATGATTCAACACTCATTTCACATGACGTATTATGATACTATACTTTACCCAATGCATTGGAGCGCTATAAGGGCGCACCCTTCTTAAACATTTCATTTCATGCATAAGTGTGCCACATGGATCATAAAACATGGATTCATAAAACATAATAATTTATTCCACGATAAAGGAATGTGAAATTAATATATGAAACTTAGGTGAATACCCTCGATGGAGAAATGGGCATGGTATTCACTACACAATGACATTGGCTTAGAAAATCAGTGCGATTTCGGCAGCGTAACAGCGTGACGCAAGAATTAAAAAAAATGTTTATGAGAGAGAAAGGTGTTACTCATCATATTTACATGTAATGGACAATAAGGAGGTCATATAGATACATGTCCCATCAATTGTAATGGAATTTAGGTTCATGATACAAGAGTATTTCTTGAATGTAAAAGAAGAGAGAGAAGTTCCTTTCGGAATTTCGGCATAGTAACGGGTGTACATGGGAGGCATTTAATGAGAGATAAAGGGGTCTCCCATCATTCAAACAATAAGAGGGCAGTATGGGGGAGGTGAAAAACTATACCCCAACATTCATAATTGAAATTAAAATGGCAATACAACTTAAATAAAATTGACAAAAATGAGAAAGGAAGAAAAAGCCCTTACTTGGAAGTGTGCTTCCAAAGGCTAGAGAGAGGCTTGTGAGAGGCTTCTTGGGAGCTTGGGGCACCTTGGTAGGATTATAGAGAGAGTAGGTCAGAGTTTGGACTAACTAAAAAGTCTTTGAGTGAGGAGGAAGTGGGATCTTGGGTGGGTTTATATAGGAAAGGTGAGGGAATTCTTTATTATTTAGGTTTGTGTCCCCTTATATTAAATTAATCCAAACCACAAACCATACCATGGTTTTTGCCCATGGTTTTTGGAAAAGGGAAAAGGAAAACAATATTTTATAAGGCCCAAGTCCGAAATTCTTAAAATAATAAGGTTTCTTATGTGGAGGTGAGTCACACTCCCATGTAAATTAATTTAAAAAGGCAAAGTGTTGAATATGTCTTGAGGGGTCCATTAATGCTTTGAAAAGTAAGTCAAAAAAACCCAAAATCACATTATTTTAATGATAAAAGATATATTGGCTGAACATAAGGATTATGGTATTTTATTACATCATCATTGGGTCATTATGATGTCATAAAACACATTATATATTTAAACGGTATTTCATTTTTACCCAAAAATTTGACTGTCTCAGAAAATTATAAAAAATTCACCGTTGGATAATTTTGACGTCTTGATTCCAGAAATGAAATTTATTTTATCTAAAAAAATTTCTAAATATGTTAATTTTCACTTTTAAAATAAAAACCGACATTTATCGAAAATTCACGGGTTTTGACAAAAATGGCTTTCAAACCTTAATAAAAAATTTTAATTGCATTCATAAAATTATAAGATCATTTATATTTAATGAAAAATTAATTTAATAATAATATTACTATTTTATTAAAATACTATTTAATTCAAAAATCCCTTAATTTAATAAAATATATTTCTTAATTAAATAATAACTAAAAAAACCATTTGTACTTCAAAAAACTATTTACAATGCATCAAAAATGACTAGAAATTATATTCATTATTATATACAAAAATAATGTACATGAACATAGCACTACTTATTTGTTACATAACCCCTTAAAATAGCCGCATAAGACCTAAGGGTAAGGTGTGCGATGGTGACAGACTCTTGGGGTGGCTCGGATAACATCACTCAATTGGTAATCTCTATCAACTTCCACTTTTCCCGTAGACGGTCCCGTTCGAGCTTGACATGGTGAAGCTCAGATTGGGCTTGGTCAAGGGTGAAGCCCAAGGATGCCACCTCTTTTCCGAGCTCCGAAAAATGGGCTTCGTATGGGGCAATTCTACTGGATGAGGCCATCGCTTCTTTTTTCTGAGTAAATTGGATTTGTTAAGGTCCTATATTTATACTAATCATGTGATCACTGTTCAACAGTTATATTAACAACGGTCAAAATTCTTAACATAAAAGCAAAGAAGTTGACATCTTATAAAAACATTTTTCATAAAGAGACATTTAACTGGATCAAGAGGGATTTTCCATTAATGAAACTTTGGGTCGTTACAGGTCTTTAACAATGCTTTTTTTCTAGTGTTGTTAAATACGTAGTGCTGGATAAACCCAATTTTGTAGTATTATTTGAAAAACTATTTCAAAATAAATCAAATCCATTTTGAAAGAAAACCCCCTTTTTGAAAACATTTGACTTTCCAAGAAATCATTTGAAACCATTTATCACTTAAAATTAATGAACAACCCAAAGTAATTTATCAATAACGACATGAAATTAATCAAATTAACCCATTATATAGAAACAACTACCTCAATATGGTATAAACATAGTTACTTTAAAAAATGGTGACTAGAAACCAAGATAATGGCCTCTAAAAAGACAAGGAACACCAAGAAACTGAAAATAATCAATAGAAAACACTATCCAGTCTCAAATTCACAGCCAAACCACAACTAAAACCAAAACTAAAGAAGAACCAGAAGGATTACATACCTAAAGAGAAGAAATGCAACAATAATGGTGATCAATTGATAAACGAATTGATCAATATGATAGGGAGTCATCCAAAATCACATAGAAAGAACCTCTAGGTCGAAATTAAGGAATATTGTATGAATGAAATGAGAATTTCAGCCAAAAAACTTGGTTAAAACAAACCCTTATGAATTTACATAGTGTGTAGTCCAATTACATGTTGTGTAATACCCGAGTCCCATATATGCCGAAAAACCTATCAACTTTTATTAAAAACGCTATTTTTTAATTACATGATGTGTAACCTTTAAATGATGTGTAAAATTATCATGTTGTGTATCCATTTAAAAGGTTCTATATCAAGGCCATTACACATTGTTTATTCCCATTACACATTGTATAATTTCCTAGAAAAATAGTAAAAACTTCAAGTTTTTGCTAAAAATTCCAAAAAATACCTAAATTCACCATTATAGGTATCCTCCCAAATCCTTCTTATCATTACTCAACCAATAAAAAAGGAAAATCAAAAAAGAGTTTAAAACATGCCTAATAGAAAGGTAACTGTGCATTATAATATCCCCAACATAAATGCTTTCTACCCCTAGAAAGCCCTCAAGATCCTGGATCCAAAAAAAGAGAAGGCCACTACTATTTCATCAACAACTCCCACTCCCACATCTCATGGACATCCTGTCTACACTTCCATAGTACCTAGACCAGGTGGATCATTTTACCACGTAGTACCTTATCTTTATGATTCATAATCTGAAAAGGATGCTCAACCAAAGTGGTATCAGACTCAAGATCAACATCCTCCCATCTAATCACATGGGAAGGATCTGTTATATGACTCATTAATTGGGAAACATGTCATTGATACTTGTCAAACTATATGGTAAGTGAAACTGATATGCCATGCTCCTTATTATTCCAATAATCTCAAAGGGACCCACAAACCTTGGTGCCAACTCACCCTTCTTACCCAACCAACGATGTCCCTACCAAGGTGAAAATCTAAAAAAGGCCTAATTACCAACCTCAAACTCCAGTGGCTGATGCTGATGGTCCACATAGAATTTATAATGACTATGTTCCATGATCAAATACCTCAGGATCCACTACACCATCTCTTTTATCTCCTGAACAACACTTGACCCAACAAAGGACTGTTCTCCCAACTCTTCCCAACACAAGGGAGATCTCCATGGTTTCCTATAAAAATCCTCATAGGGATCTATCCTGATCGAATCATTCTAACTATTTTTATAATAAAACTCAAACAAAGGAAAATTTATTTCCCAATATCCTTTAAAATAAAGAAAACAATCCCAGAGCATATCCTTAAGAACCTAGATATCCCTATATTTTTCCATCCATCCTCAGATGATAAGTTGTTCTTAATTAAATATAGTAACCCATTACCACCTACAAACTTTTACAAAACCTAGATGTGAACCTTAGATATATGTTAGAAAAAACTGTTGAGGGAACCCAATGAAGTCTCAAAATCTCTTAGACATATAATTCCACAAGCTATTCCACTTTCATCACCTCTCAGATAGGTAGGAAATGCACTGATTTTGTGAGTCAATCAATGATCACCCAGGTTTCACCCTTCCCACTAGGAGTATGCGGCAAACTAATGAAGAAATCCATGGAAATATCATCCCACTTACATACTGGAATGGGTGAAGGATACAAAAACCCTACATGTCTCTATTTCTCTACCTTAATTCTCTGACGAGTAAGGCACCACAAAACAAAATCTGATATTAACTATCTCATCCCTTTCCACCAATACCAACACCTCAAATCATAATACATCTTGGTGGTACCTGGGTTCACAGACCAAAAAGATCATTTTCACTATCCAACAACTCCTTTCTCAAGGAAAACAAAACAACCAAGCTGCTACAGAAGAAAAAATCTCCTATGGGAGATTGAGACTGATCACCCAAATTATCCCCACTATAAAGGATTTCACTAAAGAAATGGCACTAATTGACTGCCACCTGATTAAACCAAAATCACTCATCAAAATGTGATTTATCTTTCATTGAATCCAAGAACACATGTTCACCAGCCACTTGTACTTCCAAACTCATCTCAGCAAATGAACTCATCAAAGACCACTCCTCAAATGATTCCTTCATGGCTTGTGTCAGTAATTTTTTTCTTAACACATTAGTAACCATATTCCCTTTCCCATGTGTATAGGCAATATCAATATCAAAAGTTTAAAAGTATTATACCCATCATATTTTTCGAAAATTTAGATCCCTATGAGTAAAAATATATTTCAGGATCTTATGATCAGAATATATTGTAAACCACTCCCCAAAGAGATAGTGACACCACATTTTGAGTGCATGCATAACGGCCGCTGACTTAAGATCATGGTAGGGTAGTTCTTCTCATGAGGGAATAAGTAGTGAGATCCATAATCCATAACATGTTTTCCCTACATTAAGACACATCCCAAACCCATACCAGAAGAATCACAAAAAACATAATAACCTAACCGCAGCTCTGGAAGGATCAAAAATGGTGCTGAATTCAAACTCACCTTTATCTCCTCAAAATATATTTGACACCTATCATTCCATTCAAGATTTATACACTTAAATGTTAAATATATCATCAAAGAAGTGATCTTGGAGAAGTACTAAACAACCCATCTATAGTAACCATCCAAACCTAAGAATATCCAGATCACAAACACATTTCTAGGCTGCTCCCAGGACATAACTGCCTATACCTTTTAAGGATCTACTTAGATTCCCCTCTCAGATATCAAATTCCCTAAAAAATTTACCTCTCATATTTAAAACTCACACTTGGACACCTTACCATATATATGATGTTATTTCAAGGTTTGAATAATGATATGCAAATACACTGCACAAAACTGATATTTTAGTGGCAGTTTATAAAAAACCACCGCTAAACCATTAAATATGTTCATACCCACAACACTCTCCCCCTCCCCCGACCCCCTAACTCCCCAAATCTCTACTGGCCCTGTCGCTACCCAATCACCACCCACACCATGCCTTTTCACCCCTCACCACACCTCTCTGCCCCTCGCTACGCCTCTCCTCTACTTCAATGCCCCTCTAATCCTCCACTTGAGTCGATATTCTCTACAGTAACATAATTGTAGGAACATAAGTGATTTATTGTAAAGTGTGCAATATTTCCTTAATTTCTATTCTAAAGGACTTAATCTCATCAAGAACATCTTGATACATATTAGATTACACCATCGGAAGATTTTGGAACATGTCTATTTGAGATAAAATTAACACCCCAAGCTCATTGAACTTTGATTTGGTTGTATAAACATCTTTCATATATTTTTCTAGATCTTTCATCACCTTAATATCTATTTCACTTACCTCATAAATAGCATACTATAAAGGATGAGATATCTAAATATTCTTATTCAAATATGTTTGGGTTTCCATTATCCCAACCAATTTTTCAAAATCTTCCTTTGAAATAGAATTTACCTTGAGTTACTTGATCTCATCCTTTGAGGATCTCATATCCTATTTCAATTTATTATAATCTCTTATGATATTATCAAATTCAGTTAACAAGGTAGAGAAAAAGGATTTCATTTCAAAACTATCTAATATTTTACTCACTAATAGTGAATCCTTATGCACTAGAGGTGGTGATGACATATGGGGTGTATGAGAATGGTCAATATTCTCCATACCCACATAAACAACTTTATCTCCACTAGCAGGTGTTCTAAGAAGAATTGGATACACTAACTGATAATCAAATGTAGCTCTAGGTCTTCCTTCAATAACTGAAACACCAAGAACCATCTCAATTAGCCTTTCTTCAGGAACTAAAATAGTTTTCTCAACAACTAGATCAACATAATGAACTTATTTAGTGGATTAAATTACTTTAGATCCTTGACTTTGACCAACCTCTTACACTATAGGATTGAAATATGGAAACTACGTCTTTTCTCTAGACACTTCTGATTCCTGCACCTCCCTAGTAGTCACCATCTCAGGAGGTGATACATCCCAAGGTGGTGAGGTTTGAGATGGATACCCCCTGAGACACACCTTCCTGACATACATGATTCAAAGAGTTTTAATTAGCGTCCTAGTATTATACAATAGTCTTCAATAGCATGAAAATATTGTATTAGTCTTTTGGAATTTTACTACATCTCCCTAATTTATATCCACTTATTTTTTCTTTAAAACCCGGCCGATCAACATACAATAGGGGTAATCATTCATTTTTTTATTTTCCTTTGCAAAAATGATGCATAAACAACATCATGTATCTTGGAAGGTTTAGCTTTAGATTATTGATCAGATATATAAGACACACATATCCTGAAACAAAACTTTCTCTATTTATCAATATCTCTGGGAAATCATAGTTTGAAGAAACTTACATAGAACCTTCCGCTCAGGCTCTAAATCATTCACTAGATTATTCTCAAAGGAAGAGGTTCTAAACATGAATTTAAAAACATATTTTGGTCATAATGTACATGTAGAAACCAAAGTATAACTAAAATTTCACTTCCCTTTATGGGGAAAATGAAGAATCTCAACAAAATCTACTAATGAAGCCACCACATCTTTCCCATTTACATTTGATGACACAATATCCTCTATTCTACAAGACTAAAAATCAACATTCCTCATGAACACATTTACCTCTTCCAAAAACAAAAAACCATATTTATTCTCATAAAAAACATGCTCCAAACATTAAAACTTAGGGACCTTCTTCAGTAGCATCTCAGTGTTCTTTAACCAGCTCATATTGACCGCCTTCCCTATGATATCTCTACACGGCACACCAATTTATTTTGCTTTCCTGGATGAAATAGTGCTTCCCTCATCTATATGCATAGATTTTACCACGGCAGATAGGTCAGTTGGAGGTCGAGCGACAAATCGAGAGGTCAAGGGTGATGATTCAACTTATGAAGAAAAAACACATGAAAAAGGTGAAAGGGTTGAGGGCCGATTGTATTTTAGTTCACAACCCTGATTCCTAAATGGCTTACATACCTAATTTGGTTTTGGGTCTATTATGAATAAAAGTGACAAAAATAAATAAAATAAAATAAAATAGAAATAGGAACAAAAAAGAACATAACTTATTTTCTAAAGACACAATAGGATTAATTTAAATAAAAACATAATAAAATTTGAAAATAAATTAAAACAAAATTAATTCATTTAATTGAAACTTTTTTAATAAAATAAAATAAAATAAAATAATTTAAATTCAAATAAACCCAATTGTCTTTTAATAAAATAAAAATGATCACATGTAAGGGGTTTAGTAAAAATATCTACTAACCGATTCTTAGTAGAGATAAACTCAAGAATAATACCACCTTTTGAACTCATCTGATGATGCTCATATGTGAAAAAATTTGATGTGAATCCCCATACATGAGTAACCCTATGTGTATCCAATCATACATGAATATGGATTTTTACAAGAGGAATCTCCTAACATGTATGACCCTGACATGAATTTAATTATGAGGTGGATTATAAGTGAATCCTTTTATGTGAGGACTTTTCCATTTTCCATAATATCACTCTAATTGTATTTGAATCTCATCCAATTGAACCAGTTCCTTTTCAGACACATTTCATTCATCTAAATCAGTATTGGGATTTATTAGGAAAAAATACATAATTCAAAGTCAATAATTTTACAGATCAATTTTATCTCCCCATTAACGAACTCAATTCAAGCCCCCCTTATCAATATATTGGGGTTAGGGAGGAACATTCTTCAACCATTTTCTCTTTCTCAAATTTTCTTCAACTAAATTTAATTTAAGGCTTGAATTTATTGAGAGGAGTATGACATTGAATTTCTTAAGGTAGTAGGACATGAATTGGATACATCAATGTCTTTGTGTTCCATTCTTGGAATATAAAAAAAGTGTTATTAAATAAAACATTTTATAAATCATTAAAATTTAAAAAGTTATTTCAACTATTATTAAATATTATTTTATGTGTTAATTTATCATATATTCATTAAATATACATTAATTCATCTATCTCAACAAATAGATAAAAAACATTCAATCATAATATATGAGTTTTTTCCCTCTTTAAAATATTTATTACTTTTATTTCACAAATTAATAATTTCATTTACATTTACACATTTTTATTTATATGATAATAGGAGAGTATAGACAACATACATAATAGATGAAAAAAACATGTTTTATATATATTTTCAATATCTGGAACATGATCAATATCTGGAGATTCTTTTCTTTAGGTATATAATTTTTAAATTTACCATAACTTCATAATCTTGTTTCATATACATTGGTTGTTCAAAAAATTTATATTCCTTTAAACATCATTAGATCTATTGAATCATCAACTTCCATTTTTGGGTCATACTCACCCTGGATTGCATCACATTAAATTCCCCTTTTCATTGAACCTTATAAAAAATTATTACAAAATAATGTACATATTCCTTTCACCGTTATTTATAGCTATATGGTTGTAAATAAAAATGTTAGATCCAAGAACACATATACTTAAATGCATTCTCTTTCAACTGAAGGCCTGTTTAGCATCTTTGTAGCTAAAACAATTTTGATAGGCTTTTTTTCAAGCAATGAAATTCCACCCATAACATCAATATTGAACAAATGAATTGTTATACCCAAAAAATAAATTCCACCTATAAATTAAATATAACTTCAATTTTGATAGGATTTGTTATATATATTTTGTTTGTTAGTACTGTGCATCTTTTATCATTTTTTAATTTTTTTTATGCATAATTTTTTTGAAATATATGTTATGAACTTAATTTTATTTGATTAAATGACAAGAATGCCAAGGAGGAAGTGTTATACTGTTTCATCTACCACACCAACAAATGAAAATCCATCTGTCTCCCTCCCTATAGTATCTAAGACACCATACACTTTCCCCCATGCTCCATCTCTCACACCCTCCGTGAGCATCCCTTCAGCTACTCAGTCATCACCTTCCCTTTCAGGAGCCTCTGGAGTGAGGGAGTGGGTCTCCACTTCTAGTTCTTCATGGGGATACTGGAGGGTGACTAATATAGGTACAAATTTTAATATGAATAAATTTATTACACATTTTTTATACTAACTATTTTTTTCATAAAATATGGAAATAATGCAAGTATAGAGAAAAATATGAAAAGTTCAGATGTACGGAATCTGAAAAGAGAGAAGATATTTGTCCCATTCGATTCCTATGGGGTCCCTATGGATAACGCCCTAGGATTACTTGGCTATATTCTAGGCCAACTGGTCGTGGAACCAGTTTCTCTTCCTATTATGTATGATGATTGGAGGCATATGCCTTCAACTTGTAAAAATGAAGTTTTTTATTCCAAAATAAAGGTAATTTTAATACATTGTGGTGTAATTTAATTTCATTATGTTATTAAATTATAATATTTTCAAAATTAATTTCTGTGTACAGATGTTATTCCACTTTACAGTTGCTGATGTGCTAACACGAAAGTGGGTTTTGAAAAATCTGTGCAAGAAATCGATGGACTTTAAATGGAGATTGTGGAGCGATGTCAATGATACTTCATTGCCCACATAATAGATGTATGAAAAGATACATGATGGGATGACCAAAGAGAAATGGAACATTTTTTTTGATAGACACCGTGATGAGAAGAAGATGGTATTTAAATATATATCATTATATTAATCTCATTTTACATTTATACATGTATATTAAAAGGAGATTACATTGAATACATTACTATTAAATTAAGTTTTATTTATTTTAGGATCTTTCAAGGAAGAATGCATCAATCCGAGCTAAGCAATTCATCCCTCACACTACAGGGTCAAAGAGTTTTTCTAGAAGCTGATCAAATCTGGTAATCTTTTCATTAGTTTAAATATTTATAAGACAATGTTATCTGTTTAATATATTAAATTTTTTATTTATCTTTATTTAATGAATTCATAGAATTTAGGGCACCAGGCATCTCGAACAGAAGTATGGTTAGATGTTCACAAAAAATATGATGGAAGTTTTGTTAACGAGTCTGCCAAAGATGTTGGGGTATGAACTAATTTTTCATTATAATAACTTATTATCAGTTGTCACTATGTTAATATATAGTATTTATAATATGCCTGATATTTGATTTATAGGTAAAATTTAAAGAACTATGGGATTCCAATCCCATGTAGTCCTACTTAGTATCCCTGGATGACCTAGTTGGTAAAGTCCTTGGGAAGGAGCATCCTGATCGAGTGCGCGGGATGGGTTTGGAACTCATACCATCTGAGGTCTTTGGTAGGTCACCATGGATTTTAGTTGCATCTACTCATTTTTTTAGTCAGTTTATACTTCGATATGCTCAGAGATATATTTTTTCTCTATAAAACACAATTCAAGAACAGGGGACTCAGATATCTGCTTTGTAAAAAGAATTGATTAATTTATACGAGAAGATGACTGGATCGGTCCCCGGTGGTATTTCATCGACTGATGGTGAGCAGGAAAATCACAAAAATTCAAAATCATTTATTTTTAAAACATATATTGGTTTTAAGTTTAAATATAAATATATAATAGTATTTTATTTTCAATATAATGTTCTTACAGGTTTCGATAGCGGGAAGTATAGGTAGAGGTGAAGGGGGTGACGAGTTGTGTTCTGCATCGAACAATGATTAATAGAGAGGGTTCTGGTAACAGTATTTGTATATGTATCATGTGTGGCACAAATTAGTCACCAAACATTTTAATGACCTAACATTTCTTGATTTCTCATGTTTCCTTTTATGTATTATGAACCCAGTATTCCAAAGACACTAGGAATTTACAATCCTTAAGTTGTATTAATGGATATTTATATTTATGAATCATATAATAATATGTGTAAAAATTTCTAGGTTGTTATATCTATGGTGTAGAGGATCAGGAGGAGGTTTTTGGTGCTATTTCTAAAATCATCATAGGTTTATCATAGAGATAATGGCTTCAACATAGTGCCTAATGGTCGAGTTTTTAGTGGTTATACCTTTTTAGGAATAGGTTCACCATGAAGTAGGGATGTGGTCTAGCCTCTTCTTGATATGACAATGTATGTTTATACTTATGTAGTTTAGGGGGGTTTTAGTTGAAAATTTGGATGTTTAATTTTTTTTAGTTTCATAGGCATATAGATTTACTACATTCAAGTTTTAAAGTTTTTTAGATTAAAAATTCATAGGTTTATAGGTTTACAGGTTATAGGATTGATAGTATGGAGGTTTGAAAGCTATGGGTTTGATGGCTTCAGTGTTTCTCGTTATAAGTTTCTATTTTCTAGGTTTCTAATTTTGTAAGTATTAGGTTTAATGTTTTTTAGTTTTGTAGGTTTGTAGGTTTCTAGTTACATATTTTTTGTCTTTTTTTATTTAATAGTTTATACATTTTTTGTTTTTTAGGTTAATGTTTTATTGGAATTCATGATATATGTTTCAATTTTTTTACATTTCTAGTGTTCATTTTTTTACTTTTCATGTTTTTATGTTTATAATATGTTTTTGACATATTTTAAAGTCATATGTTAACATGAATTATAGTTTATCAAATTTCAAGAAATATCTTTTCTAGTATTCATATTTTAAAATTTATATATTTCATATTTATTATGTTTCATTTTTTTAGGTTATAGGCTTTGAAATTTGATGATTTCATATGTTTTTATTTTTAGTCTAATGGTTGGATGTTTTCACATTTTTTGTTTTTAATAAGTAATTTTGTAATATTGTAGGCTTTTAAGGATGGATATATCATGTTTAATGATCTCTAAAGTTATAGGATTATTGTATATAGGTATGAGGATTCTATTTTTTTAGTATTATAGGTTTTAGTTTTGTTTTTTAAGAAATCATTAGTTTTAATGTTTGTTGGTTGAATGATTTTCAGTTTGAAGGAATGCAAGTTTGGAAGTTTAATTTTTTTTTATTACATGTTTACATGTTTTCAGGGTACTGGTACTAGGGCTGTAGAATCTAAATTTTTTTTTATTTTAAATATACCTTTAGTGGTGGTTTAAACCACCACTATATAAATGAACCAGATTTTATGGTGGTTCAAACCACAGCTATAATTTCGTAGCTTACTATCGGTGATAGTTAAAACCGCCACTACATACATGAACGGTATAATTTTAGCAGTAGTGTTTTTTATTTAGCAGTGGTTATTGTGAAATTTTTTTTAGCGGTAGTTTAAACTACCACTAAACATTTCTCATTTTCATTACCATTTCGTGGTGGTTCACGTGGTTTTCGCGGTGTTTTTCCTGAAAAAAATGAAATGTTTTTAGCGGCGGTTTAAACCGCCGCAAAAAAACATTTCATTTTTTCGGGGAAAACCATGGTGAAAACAACAATAACCATAGAGAAATGTGTTTACTACAATGGTCACTAGAAACCTCTGCTAAATTGAATAAACCACTGCATATTGTACACTGACACCCAATTTAGCGACAGTTTTATAAAACCGCTGCAGAAGCATAAGGTGGTGGTTTAAACCACATCTATGAAGTGATTTTATTATAGTGATAGTCTATATTATCCTAATTTAACTTAAATTAAACCAAAATATCATCCACAAACACAATAATAAAAGAGTCCAAGAACCGATGAAATATTGGGTTCATCAAATCCATAAACATCGTAGCAACATTAGTGAGAGCAAATAGAATAACCAAAAACTCAAAATGCCCATATCAACTCCTAAATGTTGTCTTAGGTATATCATCTTCTTGTAATCTCAAATGGTGATACCCTGAATGAAGTTCAATCATAGAAAATCAACAAGCCCATCTAAGCTGATCAAAGAGATCATTAATTCTTGGAAAATGATATTTGTTCTTAATGGTCACCTGATTCAAGTTTTGATAATCAATACAAAGTATGAGTCTCCTATATAAATTCTTTGCAATGAGGATAGGCTCAATACATGGTGAAATTCTAGGATGAATAAATCCTTTAGCCTCCTGATCCTCAATTTGGACCTTAAGTTCCACCAACTCAGTAGGTACCATACGGTAAGATGATATAGAAATGAGCATCATATCAGGAAGAAGGTAAATAGAAATACCAACCTCTCTCTATGGAAGAAAACTAGAAAAATCACCCTAAAATACCTTAGGGTACTCACACACAAATGCATGAATTTGACCACCCAAGAAAGGGTCAAATGCATCTAGAAACATCTCTGAAAATTGGCATGATATTACCCTAGAATATGGAACAACATGCCCTTCCCTTCTCAATCTAGATTCTCACTCACCCTAGAAAACATGAGTGACCCCATCGGTAGATAAAAACTAAACTTGAAAAATATAATAGTGTATCAGTTCCTTAACACTGATCATCCAATCCATGCTAATAATCAAGTCGAATATGCCATGATTAAGTACTAAGAAGTCCCACTCCACCTCAAATTTGGATATCATCACCCGACATGCGGAACATCTAAAACCTTGTTTGGACCTCTTTCCCAAAGGCATGAAAAGATCCACAAATAATGGAATAATTTCCAAACACAAGCTCAACACATCAACTAACTTTTCTAGTATAAAATAATGAGTCACACTCATATCAAACAAACCAATCACCAAAGAAGACGATATAAACGTTGTACGTCTAATAGTAGATAACCCTACTTCAGATTCCTCTAGTGTATACTCCACTATATAAATTAATTTTGTATTAGCCAAAAGAACATCTCCCTTGGCCTGAGGATTAGACCCACAACCCTTGGAATAATCTGCATGAAATTGGGAACCCTTGGTGAGAGTGGATCCTACCATAATTCCCTAAGATAATTTTTCACAAAAGCATTGTAGATGGCCAGATCATCCAAAAAGATGAAAAGTATTAGGATACTATACATAGTTAGGCTTGGTATAAAATTACCTTCCACACTAGTAGTAGACAACCTATTATTTCCCTTTTTATCCCCTAAGACTGGTCCTGAAGAAAACTAACTACCCTTATATTTCCTTTTTTGGCCAGAAGATACACCCTGGCTAACCACTGAACCAACTAAAGCTCCACCCAAACCTGTCTTCCTAGCTATGTACGTCTTAGCTAAAGACTCATTTTCAACTATATCCATAAAGGTCATAAGACACATGAGTATCAACATCCATTGAATATCAGTACTTAATCATAACTCAAACCGCCTATCCTTCAGGTACTCATTAGTGAAAATCTCTGATGTTAGATGCACTAACTCATAAAAAATGGGTAAAATACTCTAGAACAATATGCTACCCCTTATATAAGGTCAGAAACTCCTAGGTATTTTTCACACACAATGTGTCAGGATAAAACTGCTGATAAAATATTTTCTTTAAGGAAGCCCAGGTAATATCCTAATGTAACTTAACTTGCAAATTGAGTCCCATCATCTTCTTCCCAGTACCTTGAGCATATAAATGTAAAAAACCAACTTATAGTCTTCAAGAGTCTTCAATAAGTTGAATATCCGCTCTATCTACTCTAGAAACACCTTGAATTCCTATGGTCCTTTGTCACCATGAAACATGGGTGGATGCTGCTTAGTAAATTTTGAGCCATGATCCACTATGTGTCCTAGGTTCCTAACACCCACTTGAACCAGAGTCTAAAAAGTACAGATAACTACTTCTACCAAAGTATGTTCTACTAGAGGGATCTCCTATAGAACCTATCTTGTAGCTTCCTCTCTCATATTTGGAAGATCTTTTCTCAGAGTCATTGTCTAACAAAAAAATCAATCATTCGCTAGAAAATTCCAAAATTATAGGACCAAATTTAGGTATTGATAACATATATTTAAAACATTAAGAATTTAAAGAAACTAATAAAACCCTTACTTAAAAAGGAATAGGTCACTTTAAATAAAATTCACATACAATTAATTCAATGTCCTCAAACTCCAAGTCTCAAACTTGGTAAAAGTCCTTGACCACCCATGGTAAATCGGTTTCAATCATAGAAGTGAGCTAGTCAGGACCCTTTTCCACCCCTACTTTCAAAATTTTTATGGTCATAACTCTGGTCTACCCAACACATAGAACCAAACTTAGGAAGTTCTAACACACTTTAGGATGAGAAAAAAACTACAATACCAAATCTTAATGAACTAATCCAGGTCAACTAGACTAGCCACCCAATGTGAGAAATATATGGTCTATTGAACACCATGGAATACAAGAGACTACCAACTAATGACTGATAAGGAACTTTTTCATATCTTCTTTATCCTCATCAGTTAATGAACTCTGATCTGTTGTGAGCCTGAAATGACTCACAAGTGGAGTTGCTAACTAGTTTTTCCTTTCTCATGTTGAATTTTCAAGAACCTTGTGAATGTACTTCTCCTAAGATAACCAAATCTTGTGATTCCTCCTCTCATGAGTAATCACTATACCAAGAATCCGAGTAGCATCTCCTAATTCCTTTATTTCAAAAGACTTATTCAAATCCTTCTTTAACCTTTCAATATCGGTGATATATCTTCCAATAATCAACATATCATCAACATAAAGATACAAGATAATGAAATCACCATCATAAAATTATTTGATGAAAATGAAGTGATCAACAGTCGTCCTCCTGTACTCATTTTTCTCCATGAATGAGTCGAATATCCTGTATCATTGCCTTAGCTCCTATTTCAAACCATATAAACTTTTCTTGATATTGCAAACTAGGTTTTATTTTTCTATCACCTAAAATCCCTCTGGCTGATCCATATATATATCCTCATCAATATCACCATGTAATAATGTTTTCTTTACATATAGTTGTTGAACCTTTAGGTTCAAACTAGCCTCCTTTCCAAGAACAAATCTGATAGAAGACATTTTAACCATAGGAGAAAAAATTTCATCAAAGTCAATACATTTATTCTAACCAGATCCATTCATAACCATCCTGGATCTGTAGCATGACTATGAGCTGCCATCTTCTCCTTTGATTCCATACACCCACTTATTCTTGAGTGTCTTCCTTACATGTGGTAACTCTACCAAATCAAATGTACGGTTCTTGTGCAAGTATCTTATCTCCTCTTGCATAGCCTTTTTGCATTCCATCTTCTACTGACTCCTAATCGCATCATCATAATTTTCTGGATATCCCCCATTATTGAGAATTAGATACTCATGTGGTGAGTATCTACAAATCATTTTTTGTTCTCTAGTGGATCTAATCAACTATGCTTCAGGGGGAATATTTTCTGGAATATCATATGACGAAGACATATCATCATATAGATACATATTACCTGGTAGTGATGTATCATCAGTTTCACATATCTCTCCATCACTAGATAGTATTGATGGTGGTGATACTGGTTCCATATTGAATGGAATTTCCTCATATTAAAACTTCCCTGTATTTTCTGGCTTCTCAAAATCTTCAATCATATGATCCTCAGGAAATTCCCCATTTATTCTTCTAATGATCCTCCTGCTAATAGGATCCTAGAGTTGGTATCCAAACTCCACATGAGCATAACCCAAAAGGATACAATTCTTTCCTCTTCCATCTAGCTTCTCCCATTCATCTTTTGGGATGTAAACAAATTTTTGGTAGCTAAATACTCTCAAGTGTTTGTATTAAACATCTTTACCTATCTAATTTTTTTTGGAACATCGTAGTTTAGTGGAACTGATGAAGAAATGTTGATAAGATAAACTATGTTCCTCATTGCCTCCCCCACCAAAAGGTTTTTAGAAGCTTTGCATTTGAGATAATACATCTTACTCTCTCAAAAATTGTTCTATTTATCCTTTCAACAAGACCGTTATGATAAGGCATTGTCACGACCCGTCCCCCAGGGCCCGTGTCGTGACTACCCCAAGCCTACCTTCTATAGGCCATGGGCTGGCGACTAACACCGAATAGGCATATCCCAAAAAGGGAAGGTATTTTACTTTAAACCTGTATAAATTCACAAATCTAAAACTACGTAAAGTAAACACAAAGTAAAACAAAAATTCCACTAAGACATCTACAGAGAGTACAATACAAACTGAAAGTACAAAGGGGCCAGAATACAAGCCCAAAACCACAAAGAAAAGTACAACTACCATGGTCCTTCCTCTCGATACCCCACCTAAAGGGGTAGGTGTAGGGTAGATTCTTGAAGATATAGATGTATGCTCGTCTGACCCATCTCAATGAGAACCACTTGGTCCTGGACCACCAAGGTCTCAGTTGAAGCATCCGTCAGTCTTGCCTCCCTGAGCACCACCTAGTTCCAGACCACCAAGGTCTCCATCAAAGCATCGATCACCTGCATGAGACACAACACATGCAGGTGAATCCCATGAAGGGGTGAGTAGCACAATACTCAGTAGGGACCACAAACCAAAAAGGAAATACCACAATGAAATCCACAAATCAAATCATGAAGTGTGTTAAAAAAGCAAGACAACTCACACAAGTATAATCTAGAGTATAGAAAGCATGACCATCAGTCGCAACACTGAACAACTTGGACTTCTAGGGTACTCATTCATGATGAGTACCATGGGTATGCTAGGTCACACAGAGCCACTCCCTACTGTGGGCATGCCGGGTCACACAATGTTGCTTCCCACCTTGGTCATCGTACTGAGCTACTCATCCCTGATGAGTACCGTGGGTCTGCCAGGTCACACAGAGCCGCTCCCCATTGTGAGCCTGCCGGGTCGCACATAGCCACTTCCCACTGGGCCATCATAGTTGATCCATATAGGGTCTCTTGTAGCTGGTCCACATAGGGTCGCTTGTCAGCATTCTTCAGGTCTCAGTCAACCATAGGATTCCCGCATGTAGTGCGCTTGATTCCAAGAGAAACCACTCCTCAAGCCATTCATCTCAATTCAACTTACATTAAAACCTTATTATAGTATTCCAAAAGAACTCACTCATTACAAGGGTTCTAATGTAGAAAAAATATTTTCAATCAGATGCTCGGTCTTAAAGATATTGGAGTTTTAGTAATCGGTGTCATGTCATTTTTGGACCCAGTCCGACCCGATCAGACTGACATGACCAACCCAGCCTGGGGGCCCTGCATTCCCCGACCTAACTTTATCTCATTGTCCTAGCATATGAAAGCGGGCTGACTTTACTCTATCCTGGGCCACTCCACGGCCTGGTTCGCACCCTTGGCACGACCTACAAAGCGGGCCAGTCTCCTCCAGCCCGGATTCCAGGAGGACGTCCGGTTTGTGTCCCATGCGGCCGACTTAGCCAGCCTCCCTGTCCGGTCCCACACACGGTTCCTGTTGAACTGTGTGCCAGCGTGAAGTTGCGGCCTTCATAGCACGGTCTGCTCCACTGACCCGACCAATTGGCCACATCTCGTCTCTTCCAACCATAGGCCCAAGTGCCGGTGGCTCCTACTACACCACCATAGCCCGAGCCAGCCACGGTGTCCTCCTCAGCACGCTGACAGAATTTTATGCATACCATCGAGTCTGCTCCGGTGGTCCGTTCATTGGACAGTTTGTGCCTCTAACATCCATGGGGTTCTTTCTTCCCTACTACAGCCTCAAAAATGCTTCGCTGTCAACTTTGAGGTTCAGCCATTAAGAACGCACAACAACACCCATGGATGAAGGGCTTGGGCCTTGTTTGTGTTGGCCTGCACCCTCCGTGTTAGAGTTTTTAACACATGGGGGAAGAATATTTTGATCCTAAAAAAATTAATCTCGATGAAAAACCCTGAGAATGAGCACCCTCTCACAAGAACAATCCATCCATGGATCAACCTGTTCATGGGTTGATCCATATTCATTATTTTAGAATGAATAATGGGGAAACTCAAAACACAAAAAGTAAACCCCTACATGGGATAGATTCATTACTGAAGTGATCTGTCTGCGGGGATTCATGTTTAGTTCGGAGCCGTTGGCATTCGTCGCTCTTCGGTCTTGTTCTTTCAGGTGCACATTGTCGCTAGCAATTCGTTGTTGTTCTTCATTAGAGATAATTTATTCACCATCTTTCAGAGAAATTATAGCTCTGATTCTCCAACCCGTTATCTCATTAAAAGAGAAATGTGTCGCAACATTTATGTTACGGTGCATCATCGCATCGTTACACTATTTCATTTATGAAACAACACTTTTGTTATGATTCAAATTAAAGAGTCGTTATGATATTTCATTTATGGAAAGAAATCATTGGCTCATAGCTTTATTACTGTGAAACAATTTTTTGAATAAAATAAACTTTTTAAGTTTATTTTATTTTTCTTAAAATATCTGGAAATTAACTTTTTCCCTCGACCGGTGCTGGTCGAGGTTAGGTCCATTCCTAGGTAATGTCACTATTCTAGATGCAATGGTGCCCTTAGATTTTCAATTTGGGAAATAGTTTAGAGGTTTTCAAAACTACGCATGCATTCCATTTTAATTCACTTATAAAAAATTTTAAATACTAACTTTTACCCTTGACCCGTGTCGGTCGAGGTTAAGCTCCACCTAAGGGAAACACGCCCTCACGAGCTCAAAGAAACTCTCATATTTCCAATATGAGTTACTATTTAGGAGTTATAAGGATTTTACAATAAAATAATTGTTACTTAGTTATTTTATTTACGGCCAAAAACTAACTTCCATTGTTGACATGCACCAGCCAATGTTACAATCTTCCTAAGGAAAGAATACCCACACGATCTCAAATATGGTCTCGAATTTTCACTCTTAGTCACCATTCATGAGTTATAAGAATTTTAAAAATAAAATAATGTTATTTAATTATTTTATTTATGATTATTCCATTTTCAGGATTTCTCACTGGAGGCCTGCGCTGAATAAACATAAGTCGTGCCTAGGGTAAACCCACCATCCTGAATGAAATGAAACCTTCAGATTTCTGATCCAAGAATCCATTTAAGAGTTATTCTAATTTTTTAGGAAAACTGCTCACATGAACTATTTAAAACATAACATTTTTTGACAAATAATTTCAGGCACTCCAGGCCTCAGAATTGCACGACATCTCAGCGCCTGGTCTCGAAATAATCCCATTTAATTTAAAAAAAATCATGGAATTTAGGGGTATTAAATTACTCACACTTTAGGGATTTACATCCTCATAAGACAAAATAAGGGATAATCAAACAAAAAGGGGTACTGAGCATGAATCTGAGCCTCCCACTCCCACATGTTCTCCTATAGATTACCATACTGCCAAAGAACGTGCACCAGAGGAATCGACCTTCTATAAAGGATCCTCTCCTATCAATACTCTATCTCTATCTGGTATTCCACGAATGTCACCCCGTCTTCAATCTCTAGCTTGCCGGGGTTGATGACGTGAGAAGGGTTGTGCATGTATCTCCTCAGCTGGGATATGTGAAAGACATAATGAACCCTCTCTAACTATAGTGATAGAGCCAAGAGGTATGCCACCTCACCCACTCTATGCAGTTCCAAGAAGGGTATGATGAACCTCATAGATAACTTTCCACTCCAGCCAAATCTCTGTATCCCACATCGAGGAGAGACCTGTAGGAATATGTGGTCCCCCTCTTCAAACTCCAAGGGCCTCCATCTCCTATTAGCATAATATTTTTTCCTTCTATGTACAGCCTCATCAACTCCTAAACAATCTTCCCCTTCTTAGTGGTAGCATGTACCATCTCTGGACCCAAGAGTGTTGACTCCCCTAGGTCTATCCAGCATAATGGTGACCTTCAAGGCTACCCATACAAAGCCTCAAATGGTGTCATGCCAATAGTGGAGTGATATTTGTTGTTGTATGAAAAATTTACCAGTAGAAGGTGGTCCTCCAAACTACGACAAAAAATCAAGAATGCAAGCACGGAACATGTCCTCCATGGTCAGAATAGTCTACTCAATTTGACCATCATTCTGTGGGTGAAAGGTTGTGATCAAGCGCAATTGAGTCCCAAACACCTCCTATAATCCCTTCCACAACCAGGATATAAAGCCTGAATCATGATCTGAGACTATCATAAATGGGAATCCATGGATTTAAACTATCTCCTGCACATAGAGGTGTCTCATGCTCTCTACTGAACTCTGTTCTCGAATGGGTAGGAAGTGAGATGACTTGATGAGTCAGTATATGATCAATCAAATGGTATCATGCCCCCTAAACATATGTGGTAATCCCATCATGAATTACATCAATATCCCACCCCACTTCCACTCCGATACCTCAAAGGGGTTGTGTCAGACCTACTGGAACCTGGTGATCATCTTTTACTTGCTGACAATTGAGTAATCTCTAGATAAACTCTGCCACCTTTTTATTTATCCATGGACACTAGTACTAATGTCAAAGGTCCCAGTACATATTCACCACACCTGGATGTACCGCCAAAGGGGATGTATATAACTCCCTTAAAACTTCCTCTTGTAACACCACTGGTACAATGGTGCATCCTCTAAAAGGATTATTTTCTTCCCACCTATCAAATATCTATCAGGGGCATGCCCTATGGATATCTGGGCATGTGTGGTCTCGCAGCTGGAATCCCCAAGTTGCGCCTCCCTCACTCACTATAAGAGTGGAGGGGTAACCACTATTGACTGAATATAAGTTGTCTCATCTCTATCCACAAAGGATATCTGAAGTGAGGCCAACTACTCTGAGGCCTCGTTTAGTAGTTGTGAACTTGATCTCCTGCTGAGAGCATCTGCCACCACATTCCCCTTCCCAGGAGTATAGAACATCTTGAAGTCATAGTCCTAGAAGAAATCTAGCCAACGTTGTTGTCTCAGATTCAGATTCTTTTGAGAAAATATATACTTGAGACTCTTGTGGTCAGATTAGATTATGAATCATTTGCCCATAAGGTAGTGTCATCACATCTTCAGTGTGAATACTACTGCTGCCAACTCAAGGTCATGAGTCACATAGTTCTACACATGTGGTTTCATCTATCTTGAGCCATAATAAATCACTAATTTCACCTGTATTAGGACACAACCAATCCCAGTTCCTGATGCGTTACAATACAGCACATAGTCGGTGCCATCCTCTGGAAACCTCAATATAGGATCACTCATGAAGCTCTGCCTTAGCTGCTGAAAGCTCTGTTGGCATCCTTCTGTCCACACGAAGGGTTTTCCCTTCTTCTTCAACCCTATCATGGGTGATTCCTCTCTAGAGAAGTTGGGTACAAACCTCTGATATTACCCATCCAACCCAAGGAAACTTTTCACCTCGGTAATTCTCTTGGGTGGATCCCAAGAAAGCAATGCCTCGATCTTTGATGAATCCACCACAACTCCAGCCTCCGAGATGACATGTCCTAGAAAATAGACCTTTCTTATCTAGAACTCACACTTAGAGATATTTCTGTAAAGTTGGTTCTCTTAGAGTGTGTACAGAACAATCCTCAGGTGTATCCTGTGCCCCTCCCCATACACTGAATACACTAAGATGTCATCAATGAAGGCCACTACAAAATAGTCTAAGTATGGATGTAAGACCCTATTCATGAGTCCCAAAAACACTTTTGGGGAGTTCATCATGAAAAATGGAATCACTAATTACTCATAGTGGTTGTAGAGAAATATGAAATCCTTCTTCAAGATGTCCTCATCTCGTACTCGAAGATGGTGATAGCATGATCTGAGGTATATCTTCGAGAATCATCTTTCTCTCTTTAGATGGTCGAAGAGGTCATCAATCCTCAGTAGAGTATACTTATTCTTCATGATAACTTGGTTCAGGAACTGATAGTCTATGAATAACCTCATGCTTCTATTTTCCTTCTAGGAAAAAAACACTGGGGTTTCCCTATGGTGAAAGGATGGGCCTAACAAACCCCTTCCTATGCAAGTCTTCCTACTATACCCTCAACTCTCAAAGATCTACGGAAGCCATCCAATATGCAGGTGTGGATATCAGTGTCATCTCGGGGTACATATCAATGTATAAATCTACCTCTATATGAGGATTTAGTCTTGGAACATCATCTATAAATACGTCCTCGTACTCATCCAAGTCTCTCAAACTGACGTCGGTTTCCTAATTTCCCACTACTAATATCCATTGGTTGTATCTGCTCATCCAAAGAACTTTTAACCACAAAATTTCTCTCTATCACCCTAACATAAGTAGAAATTCACAAAGGAATAGTGCTTACTCAGATGTCCCTAAACACATCTCCCTTGGAGGTCTGAGCCCTGAAGCACTGGTCGTATCGTATTCATCGAGTACCTGGAAAGGCCGGTACGCCTCGATGAATACTCAACTACCGTCATGTCATCCTACCGAAGCTATATAATCTATTAGGAACGCATAGACCTTAGATTTTATGCAAAGGTACCCTTATTTGAGAAAGTTTCTCAAGTTCTGACCCCAAAAAATTTACCTCATCAACAGATCAGGTAATCTAAACACCACCATCGCCCTACTAAGCCACGTAGAAGGCTCACTTCCAAGACTACCATATGATCTAATGGTGACCTGACTAGGAAAAAAACTTGATCACCACCTCAAGCTAGTCCTTATCTTCCTATGAGTATAGATCGCCTCGAAACCTAAGGGGTCTCTATCACTGAAACTTGTGTATGGAACTGATCCTACGTGTGTCCTCTACCAGTAGTGCCAGTAGTAACTACTGACCAACGGGCGGTGGAAAAGCTAGGACACCACCCAAAGGTTCCATCTTAGGCAATGGACCCAGTACTGAAGCCTCATCACTCTGTGGACCATCCTCATGGTCACGCACTAGAATCATGGTTGGCTGTCTGCGTGGAGTCATCTTGAAATAGATCAAAATGAATCATGATTAATAGATTATACCTAGTGAGATGACTCTGATTCAAGAAGAACATGAAGAAAAACTCAATTCCTATATGATGCATGAAACCAATGTTTTTATGTATAGAGCCAAAACACATAATTCAAGGTCCTGTTGTATAGATACATCATCCGCCGCACCAACACTGGACTCTCCAAATCTGAAAGTCAAACTCAAAACATTTAACATTGTTTCCAAAAAACAAAACAATAGAATCCCTGTCTTTTAGGTATAATTGACCACCTTTGATAACACTTTTTCACAACCCATCCCCTAGGTTCTGTGTTATGATTACCCCAAGCCTGCCTTCCATAGGCCAGGGGTTGGTGACTATCACCGAATATGCATATCCCAAAAATGGAAGGCATTTTCCTTTAAACCTATACACATGAACAAATATCAAACTATGAAAAGTAAACACAAAGTAAAATACAACTGTCACTGAGACAACTACAGAGACTACAGTACAAACTCAAAGTACAAAGGGGTCATAATACAAGCCCAAAACCACAAAGGAAAGTACAACTGCCATGGTCCATCCACTTGAGACCCCACCTAAAGGGGTAAGTGAAGGGTAGCTACCTGTAGCTATAGAAGTATGCTCATCTGACCCATCTCACTAAGCACCACCTAGTCTTGGACCACTAAGGTCTCCATTGAAGCGTTCGTCCATCCCATCTCTATGAGCACCAAGGTCTCCGTCGAATCGTCGATCACCTGCATGAGACACGACATGTGTGTGTGAAGCCCGTGCAAGGGTAAGTAACACAATACTCAATAGGGACCCCAAACCACAAAGGAAAGACCACAAAGAAATCCACAAAGCAAACTATGAAGCATGATCACGAAGCAAGACAACTCACATAGGTATAATCTAGAATATAGAAAGAAAGACCATCAGTCGCAACACTAAACACCTTGGACTACTAGGGTACTCATCCCTGATTAGTATCCTGGGTATGATGGGTCACACAGAGCCGCTCCCCACTGTGGGCCTACCGGGTCACATGGAGCCGCTTTCAACCTTGGCCATCGTACTGTGGTACTCATACCTGATGAGTATCGCCGGTCTGCCGGGTCACACAAAGCTACTCCCAACCGTGGGCTTGCTATGTCACACATATCCACTTCCCACTTGTCCATCATAGTTGATTCACATAGGGTTTCTTTTAGTTGATCCACATAGGATTGCTTGTCAATAGTCTTCGGGTCTCAGTCAGCTGTAGGATTCTCGCACGTAGTGCGCTTGATTTCAGGAGAAACCGCTCCTCAAGCCATTCGTCGCATTTTAACTTCCATTAAAACCTAATTAGAGTACGGAAAAATAACCTCCTCTTTTTAAGGGTTCTAATGTTGAAAACGGATTGTTAATTGGATGCCCAGTTTGAAAGATATTGACATTTTAGTAATCGGGGGCTGGTCGTGTCTCGGCCCGGTCGGACCGACCCGACCAACCTGGACCAGGGCCCCTGTATGCCCTGGCCTAGTTTATCCGCTCCAAACCAACCCGGTTTGGGTCTGGGCCGACCCAACCTGGCCTGACCATTGGGCCAGGCCCATTGGGCCTTGCTGGAGTCGGCCCAGTTCGGTAGGGGTCTAGCCCGCCAGGTCGCCCAATGACCCGGTTCCATCCGGCCTGACCCACAATAGGCAGACCCATTATTCCTAACCTGGGCTGCCTAGTGGCTCGACTTTATCCCATTTTCCCAACCCATGAAAGCGAGCTGACTTTACTCCAGCCCGAGCTGCACTGTGGCCCAGTTCGCGCCCCCTCACCTAGCCCGCACAACGAGACGGTCTCCTCCAACCCAGATGCCAGGAGGGTATCCAGGTTGTGTGCCCAAGGGCCAGCTTAGTCAGACGCCCTGTCTGATCCCACACATGGTTATTGATAGATCGTGTGTCAGCATGAAGTCACGGGCCATATGGTTCATGCTTCATCCCGCCTCTATCAGCCGCTAGCCCGAGCTTCGGTAGTTCCTACTACACTGCCACGGCCCGGGATGACCGATGTGTCCTCCTCGGTGTGCCATTGTGGTGTGCCGCCACCCGCCCACGGCCACCAGCACACTGATAGAATTTTCCACGGACCACCAGGTCCACTCCAGTGGCCTATTCTTCTGACCGTCAATGCCTCCAGCCTCCATGGGGTGTTGTCTTCCCTAATACGGCCTCAGAAATGCTTCGTCATCAACTCGGAGGTTCAGCCACGAAGAACGCACAAGAACGCCCACGACAGAAGGACCCGAGCCTTGTTCGTGTTTTCCCACACCTTCCGTGTTAGAGTTTTTAACACATGGGGGAATAAGATTTTGATTCTAAAAAAATTAATCCTAATGCAAAAACCTGAGAATGAGCACCCTCCCGCAAGAACAAGCGATCCGCAGATCAACCTATTCATGGGTTGATCTGCATTCATTATTTTAGAATGAAGAATGGGGAAACCCAAAACACAAAAAGTAAACCCATACTTTGGATAGTTTTGTTGCTGAAGTGATCAGTCTGCGGGGATTCACGTTCTGTTCGAAGGTGTTGGCGTTCATCGCTCTCCGGTCCTGTTCTTTGAGGTGCATCGTTGTCCCTAGCGATTCTCCAGCATTTTTCGTTGGAGAGAATTTCTTTACCGTCCATTAGAGGGGAACTCTAGCTCTGATTCTCCAACCTGTTATCTCATTAAAAGAGAAACGTGTCACAGCGTTTCTGTTACACTGCGTCGTTGTGTCGTTACACTATTTCATTTATGAAACAACATTTCTGTTACGCTTCAAATTAAAGAGCTGTTACAATGTTTCATTTATGGAAAGAAACCGTCGGCTCATTGCTGAGTTATAGCGAAACAATTTTTTGAATAAAATAATCCTTTTAAGTTTATTTTATTTTTCTTAAAACGTTCGAAAATTAACCTTTTCTCTCAACCCATACCGGTCAAGGTTAGGTCCATTCTTATGTAATGTCACCATTCTGAATGCAATAGTGCCCTCATATTTTCAATCTGGGAACCCATTTAGAAGTTTTAAAAACCACTCATGCGCACCATTTTAATTTTCTTATAAAAAAATTCAAAAACTATCTTTTACCCTTGACCCAAGCCATTCGAGGTTAAGCTCCGCCTAAGATAAACACGCCCTCACAAGCTCAACAGTACTCTCATATTTCCAATCCGAGTTACCATTTAAGATTTATAAGGATTTGACAATAAAATAATTGTTACTTAATTATTTTATTTAAGGCCAAAAACTAACTTTCACTGTTGGCCTGTGCTGGCCAATGTTAGGATCTCCCTAAGGAAAGCATACCCTCACGAGCTCAACAATGGTCTCAAATTTTCAATCTGAGTCACCGTTCATGAGTTATAAGAATTTGAATATTAAAATAATTTTATTTAATTATTTTATTTATGGTCATGCTATTTTCAGGATTTCTCATTAGAGGCCTACGCCGACTAAACTTAAGTCGCGACTAGGGTAAACCTGTCATCCTGAATGCAACTGCGCCCTCAGATTTTTGATCTGGGCACCAATTTAAGAGTTATTACACTTTTTCAGGATTACCTCTCACACTTACTATTTAGAACTTAACATTTTTTGACAGATCATTCTAGGAACTCTGAGCCTTAGAATCACATGATGTCTCAGCACCTGGATTCAAAATAATCCCATTTAATTTTCAAAAAAAATCATGGAATTCTGGGGTATTACAGGTGTCTTCAGTAATAATTTTTATAGCATGATTCTGAAACTCCTACAGTACTCCTAAAATGGACCATGGTACTCTCCTCTATTGTTTTCCCACACACACATTAATTGTATTCCTATTTCTCTTTCCACCTTTATATGAAACTGTTTGAAACCATCCTACACTTGATCTTTAGTTTTCTAAGAAAAGGCCTAGAATTTTATAGGATGATTATCTATGAAGGTAAGAAAATATATATCACCTCCCATCGACTTAGTTCTCATTATGTAGACATTAGTGTGAATCAAATCTAAAATATTTTCTTTTATGGATGGTATATAACTACAAAATGATATTATGCGTTTTTTTCCATAATGCAATCAACACAAGTATCCAAATGTGTACCTTTTAATCTTGGAAAGATATCCTTTATAGAGATACTTATAATTCCTCTCTCACTCATGTGACAAATCTTCCTATGACAAACTTCTATAGGATCATCTTTCCTAGATGCATTTATTTATCCTCCACACAGTCTAGCATCTATGAGATAAATTTAAGTATCTTTATTTCCTTTAGTAACTACCAAGTTACATTTGATAAGCTTCCATTTCCCATCACCGAAGGAACTGACATATTCCTCATCATGAAGCATTCAAATGGATATTATATTGAGGAAAATATCAGGAACATACCTCACATCCTTCAACAATAACCTGTATCCAATTTTAGTCTCCAAAAAAATATTAACAATACCAGTAATTTTTGATGCACCATCATTTCCCATATTCACATGTCTGAAACTCCTAAAATTTTAAGATGATAAGAAATATTTTCTTGTAGTGACATGGTAGGAGGCACTAGAATAAATCACCCATGCCGAGTCTTGACTTGAAAGACTGGCCTGAATGTCTTCCTAAAAAATAACTATTTCTTCATTGACAACTAAAAAAATCATTATTTTGGGTCTTACCATCCTGATTCATCTATTCTGCCTTCAACTTTATACACTCCCAAATGAAGTGTCTGGGTTTTCCACAGTGGTGTCACTTCATGTCATATCTTGACTAAGACTTCGATCACTTCCTCCTTTGAATACTTTGGTCATGGGGTTCTCTTCCTCTGATTCTTCATTTCTATTTTTGCTTCACTTACATTTTAATGACAAGAACCTTTAATTCGGGTGTATGTCCATCATCCTTCCTTCGAGACTCTTTATTCAGTATTCTATCTCTCACCATATCCATAGTGAGAGTTCCATCCTAATTTGAATTGCTTACTGACACAACTAGTGTGTCTCACATCTTTAGTAAAGAACTCAACATCAATAGTGCTTATAACTCATCATAAATCATCATTTTCATGGAATTAAACTAATCAATAGTACCTTGTAACTTGATTATGTGATCTGATATGTTGGTTCTGTATTTTTATTTCAAGTTCAAAAGATTTTGTATCAGGTTTTCTTTATTCTAAGTGGTTTTCCTCACATGCATATTTTCCAATTTTCACCAAAGAATGGAGTCATTATGTTCATTAGAAAAATTTTGGAAGATACTCTTATCAATCCACTTTCTGATTTGGGATACACACTTTCTGTTGAGTATGACCCAATCTACATCAACTGGCAGGGTACTGGTTGATGTATTCTCATTGTATTTACCACATGTCAAAGATTCATCCGGTTGCACTACAATGGAATTAGTGGTCTCCACTATTAGTTTCCAAAAATCTCTAATATATAAATGATATTACATTTTGGGCTTCCATATGGGATAATTAAATGTGGTAAGATTAATCATATTAATGATATTTTATTCCATTGATGGATTTGTAATTTTGAAAAACTAACCATGCGGATATGTCCAAAATGGTTGAAATAGTTGAAATCGACTCCTGGATTGTTGAAAATAGACTTTGATTGGCCAAGTTATAGCTAAAAAATTTTCAATGGTATGGATTGACTGTTGATGTGGTGCTGACATGACTCACCAGAACAGTCGCCAGAAAGTCACTGAAAAGTTTCCACCGACATGAACAACATTGTCTTCTCTGGCAAGGGGGAACTGTAGCACCCACAGTTTGACCAAAACGTTGACTGGCTCTACCGAATTTGTTTCAGCTACGTTTTTTATGCCGCTTGTACCATTGGAATTGTCTTGATAAACTATTCATGGATTTGGACTCAAAAAAATCAAAAACTTAAATGATCTGGTCTCTAGAAAAACCTTCTACTGGTTCACTATTTTGACCTTGAACCCTTTGATACCACTTTGTTGGGGCAGCAGAGCTTCATGGCGACAAAAATAAACAAAATAGAATAGAAAAATAAAGAACATAAGAGAACTCACATGGTTCGCCAGTGTGCCTATGTCCATGGGAGAAAGGGGAATAATAATATTTCTTCTCCAAATAAATTTTTCGGAGTATCACTCAAGGTGTTACAACATATTTTCTGATTACAATTTCATGGGATCTTAATCCTTTTTTATAGATGTTGTCAAGGGGTTGGTTTTTTGGGGTTTTATCAACCCTTGAAAAAAAACTTCCACCACAGGTTACTTCAACAATGACTGCTTAAATGGTAGGTTCCTCCTATCTTGGTTTTTTCTAGATAAAAACCAACATGCTGATAAACTATTCATCCATTTATTTCTTCCCTTGATTGGGAGCCCCACATATTCAAATGGGTTTTGAGTTCAAGTTAGTGTTGATATGTGAAGATATCACTGGTTAGAGTTCATGTTTCTCCTACCCAAAACTATTTTCTCGTTGTATAGTCCAGAAACTTCCATTTGTTCAATCTTTCATATTTGGTGTAGTTGGGTCACTATTAATAACCTCTAGTGTCATTTGTGCACTATTCCATGCTCGAGTTGGATGTATTTTAATGCTGAGATGGAATCTTCTCAGAAGGTATACTGGTGGAATTTGTGATCATATTTTCTTACTGTTCACCATTATAATTAAGGGCTTATAGAGGATAGTTCATTAATGCAAAGACAATTTTAAAAGCAGCCCATGACCTATTAAATAAAAGTTCTAATCATCTGTCATTGAGAGAATTGCGGTGCTGAAACCAACATATTAAACCCGAAAGTGTACAGGACAATACTGGCCACGTTCTAACTCAAACCATACACCCAACATAACCATTGTGAATCTCATACCACCTACCACTATCTCATCTCTTAGGAGAAGAAACAATCCCAATACCTCCTTGACTATTCCAATAATTTTCATTTTCTTACTCATACGCATTAGTGAAACACTCTTCTTACACTATAGATGTGACGTATTGAAGCACATCACCTATAATTCCTCTAGAACGAGTACAAAGTTAGATAATGGGAAAATGTGGACAAGGTATTTTTTCCATTTTCAAAATTTGTTAAGGGAGGGGCTAGACAAAGTTATATAAAGGGGATATGTGGTGAGTGAGAGAGAGATTACCTTGACAAGACTGCTTCTAACTCTTATCTTCTTCTACTTTTTAATTTATATTTTGTTAAATGTTCCTTGAAAGTAAATTCCAATTCTTATTTATATATTTTATATTGTTTGTGATTCTCCCTTAATGTAATAACAATTAACTCTGAAATCCATGATAATGGAGTACTAACTTAAGGAAAAGCTCCGGGGGAGGTTTTTGGGTATTCCCAAGTCACTTATCTTTTTATTTATTAATGTCTCTAATTATCTTATGATTTTTTTGATTGTGGGTAGTACTTTTAAATTACCATATCATGTATATAGTTATTCATGCATGATTCATTCTTACTATAATAGTGTATACTTCTATATCCACTATTTATATGGTAATTTCCTTGGATTATTTGTCATATCAACATGTTATAATAGTTCCCAACTATAATGAGAACCTTGAGATACTATAACAATAATTGTAAACATATATCTTATGGTTTTGATACATCATACCGACAGGACACAAATGATGTTTTATTATTAGGTGTTGATATCTCATAAGGACTGTCTCGCCAATAGGAACACCACATGATTCGAGTGTCAATGGTTGTTCATATCTGTGAGCATGTGTATTGGTATCTAAACTTAATATCATTATCAATGTGTACCATTTGACCATGTACTTTTATAAAAGATGAAAACCATGAAATTTATGTTTATGAATAGGTAACATGCATTGGGTGTGCCATTGGTGGTATGACATTGATTGAATGATCAATAAAGGGGTTTTCACTTCCAAAAGGAAGAGATATCTCAGGCATGGTTGACCAGGTTGGTGGTACTTTTATTAAATCCATGACCATGGTAGAAGAAGTTAAGTCCATCCAGTAAGTTCATAAAATAATAAATCAAGAAAGTATGATGACATGAAGTCTACTTTCTACTTTATGAGATATCACGATACAAAGAGATTACATTACATGGAGTGTGTTTGTAGGAGGTTATCATTGTTATGACTAAACCTTATCTCCTTAGGTGACATGATGTGTTGTTAGATACCTCTCTGGGTTTGTGAGTATGACTCACTACTATCAAGATAAGGGCCTAGAGGGTCACACACAAAGCATATTCATAAGTTTGCTCAATTCTAGTGAAATATAGTTTAGGAAATTGTGGGAACCATGGAGGGGTTGGGATATGTTAGAGTTTGATCAATTACAATAAATACATAAATCCAATATTATTCAAGTTTAGAATAATAATTGTTGAATTTTTTTACTCAATGTATTCCAAATTTTTATGTGAATATGAGGAAACAAATTCTACGAATGAATAATATTTTTATTCAAGGTTCATTAAAATATTTTTGGGGGAGACGAACCGAGTTAATGACTAATATTTTATCATGTAATGTATTTTTAATTTAGGAGGTTAAATATATTTAAATATCCTAAGGAAAATTTCTAAGAATTAACCCTACCTATATAAGCTGAGATGAGATGACTATTCATATTAATATTCATCATGTGATTTTTGAGAGACCCTTTCTCCTCTCTCTCACTTCCTAGAGGGAAAAGATGCCATTATGATCACCTCAATCCAAGAATTCCTTCATGGATTGAAGAATTAGTGTTCATGGCATATTATTAAAATCTAAAGTGCCTTCATGTGACATCGAAAAATATCACTTTCTTGTTTATGTTTTTAAGATTAACTTCTCCCTTGAGTTCATGGTTTCTTGGTGAAAAATTTTAGAAATTATGAGGTTTTTTCAAGGCCATGTGGTTTTCACATGATTTTTGAAACCATGTAGTAGAAACCATGTGAACTATACTATTTTCAACAAAGGAGATCACATGGTCACTACACGGTTTGGTAAACTGTGTGAGTAAAATGTGATACCTACTCAGGTTTGGGTATTTTTTTGTCTTTTCACCTCCTTTTATATTGGGGGCACTCCCATTTATTTTCCCCATTAAAAGAGCTCAACCTAGGATCCTCCCATGAACTATTCCTCCACCTAAAAACCCTTCTATGGTGGTTCTATGGTGATTCCTTGGTGGATCTTTAACTGAATTGAAAGGTAAGAATCTTTCCTTTCTTTTTTCATGATTTATTCCTATTTATCCCATCTTATCTATCCCTAGTGGACATGTTGGCCAATATATTTGTTAGGGTTGTTCTAAACTTGGGGTTTGGGTTTGTACAGTTAATGCACCTTCTCTCAAGACCAAATATGGTGAATTTCATGGAGGGTGATGTGGCTACACTAGTTGAGGTAGGTGTTTCTGTTTCATTTCCTTTTATTTGATATTTCCATGGATTCTTGATATTTTAAACCAATTTTTAACCTAGTAAAATATGGTATATGATATCTAGATGAGGGTTATCAAAGTTTTTCCATAAAATCTTTAAGATTTCCTTTTCAAAATGAATGAATTTTATAATATACTATAATTTCCATTTAAAATGGTATGTTGTGCATTTTAAGTGTTTGATAAAATGACAATGATGGTTTTATTTAAGAAAAGTGATTTATCCATGATGTTTTGACACCAAATCCAATTTACTAAGTGGAGTGTTCATGTTTTAAGGGATTTATATGTATTATTAAAGGGGTGTATGTCCTTTGACTATATTTTTTGATGATTCCTTTAGTTATTTGGACATGATGGTGCCTCAATATTGTTTATGTGTTTTTGGTATTTACCTAGTTTTCAAAGGTGGTTCTAAAAAGGGATTTACAAATGTGTGAGTCTTGGTTTAAAATAAATGTTTATTTGGAAGCTTATGAGAAAGGTATTTTATTGATTGATGGTTAAACCCTATTTGAGCCCCATTTTTATTTTTATTAATGTGTGTATGCATGGGTTGATGGTTAAATGAGTTGTGATTCATGTTTATGTGTTTGGGAAATGAGATCATTATTGAAGGGGGTTTGTTAGAGATGGGATGTATAATATTGTTATGTTATATTGCCATTAGGCTATGTTATTGTCATGTTACTAACCTATTATTATTTAGTGGCCCACCTTCTTTAGCTATTCCATGAGGAACCCTAGGCTACTAAGTTGGAAATTGAGTTGTGATTGCTTTACTATTTGAGAGTTACACATTGACTAGTAACCCCTAGTTGAATATTATGACATGGATAGAGAATATGTCATTAATGAGGCTAGTTGAGAGTGGTTCAGGTGCAAGTTGTAGGACCATTAACCTACTGATAGTTGGTTCTACTTATGAACATCGAGTATTGTCTCATTATTCCTATGATGTTTCCTCATGATATGTATCTTGTGCTATGTCTCTTTATTGTTTATTATCAGGTGAGTTTCTTATTTCTTGGATGGCTATTACTTTTTTGTATTGATATTTATTGTGGTTTAGTCCTAATATTGACTATATTTTCCCCATTTTAATGTTGTTATTCATTTATGACCTTCCCACAGTTTCATATCCCATTATGGTTTCTGGTTTCTCTTTACTCATATTGATGTGTGTGTGTGTTGTGTTTTTAAAGTGAAAAATGGGGTAGTGGTTTTTAAAGTGCTAGAATTTATTAAAACACCTTTAAAGTGGAATTTAAAACCATATAAATGGTTTGTTTCCAAAAGTTAGGTTTAAATTGGTTTCTTTAAATATGAAATGTTTTAAAAGGGAATGGTTAGTTTTTGAAAACACAATACCTTGGAAAAAAATATTTGATGAATGTTTCATAAATAGTGTGTTTTAAGAAATCATATGAGGTATTTTTTTTTATTTCCATATTATTTAAAGTAAATAAAAACCTATTTTCTATTATCTATTTTTTAAACTATAATTCTTAGCTTATTTTATAAAAGGAATGGAATTTAGTCTTGGTAATATCCTACTAGGAAATGGCTCACATCCTACATACTCACATTGGTGGGTATGTAGTCTTTATGTATTTTTCATGTCATTTAGTTTTTGTATTGCAAGTAGGATTTCTAACACTCTTTTGGGATACGAGTGATGTTTGGTTCATGGAGGTGACTTGAGAGTCACATGGTGATGATGTGGTTGTCTTCTGAGTTTGTTAGACCAATTTGGGTCCTGTTGTGTATTGACCTCCTTAGCACCTCTGATTTATTTTTGGTTTCTCATTATGGAATGTAAAATCATTGTCTAAAATAGTTTTATACAAGTGGAAAATGTTTTGGAAGAAATTTTTGTTTATTCCTTATTTTTATACCAGGTTTGGATGTTGTTGTTGTTTAGTACATGCTTATTTATTTGACATGGTTATCAAATGAATGAAAACTTCATGTCGGGCTCCCGATTGGAAATAGTTGATTATTCTTATTTTCTTAAGGTTTAAATAATTATAATTTGGTCACTTATGATACCCTGACATTATTTTCTAGTTCTAAGTGATTGGGAATGTGCCTTGGGCCTTATAATAGAGCAATTCTGGAAACATGTCAGATCAACCCGAGCTGGTTTATTACAAAATGGTATTAAATACCTCTTTTTATATGGGATTTAAGTGTATAGAAAGGATATGGACATCATAGATTGAGTGATGGGCATGGAGGTGTGATTGTCTAGTTCTTCCTTATGCTAAGACTCAAGTTTCCATGAGTGCTTGGGAGTTTTCTTTTGGGTTTGGGGTTTATGATTGTTGATTTTTAAGATATTTTGGTATGGTTTGTTGCTACTATAAGACTTTGGAATGTCCCTAGAGATGTTTAGAGTAATTTATAGTTTCATGGTGAAATTGGAGTCAATCCAAGGGTCGCACAATTAATTTTCATGATTAGTCAAACCATGTGCAGGCCATGCAAAACCATTCTGGGTAACTTCCAGTGACACTCGCACGGTTGATGCACGAGCTGAAAAACTATACGGCCAAACTATACACAATGGTAAGTTTTTATAAATTTCATTTTCTCCACTTATTTGGTTCTTTTGACTTCTCTTATGATTAATGATTCTTATTTGTGAGTATTTGGGTTGAATTTTAATAGATCAAAAAGGTGGTTTAATCAAATTTTAAAAGCAATGTTTTATTTTTGTGAATTTATGTTTTCTTTTAAAACAACATGAAGGATGTTTATAATTTATTTGGGGAAATGTTTTTGAACTTTATTAAAAATTATTTAAGTAAAGTTATTGAAATGGTTTTGGGGTTTTTTAATTTCCAAAGAATGAATTGTTTTAAGAGTAAATGATTTTGTTGTGTGTGGTTCAAAGGGAAAATTAGTTTTTTAGAAGTTGGTTTCTTCTATTTTTAGGCATGAAATTTTGTAAGGATTTTTAAATGGAACCTTAAATGAGATTTTGATGAACCCGTGTAGTGTTTTGAAATGGAAAGAAGGTTGTTTTAGGAGATTTTGAAATGGGATTATAAAGGATGTTTTATAATCTTCATTGGTTTGTTTTATGATTTAGTGTCCCTTATATTACGATTTAGGGTAGTTTGATTAAATTTTTGTTTTGATGATGTTTTAGAATATGCCCCTAGACAAGTCAAGGATAGAATCTCTCTAGTAGTCATTCCAGTGATCCAGATGTTGTCTTCCCAGTCTCTGACTCTTCCCAAACTCTTGATGGAGTGGAAGGTCCATTTTCTTCTCAACTCATGGATCATGCATAAGAGTTTATGAATCAAAATATTCCAATGTTTAGTGGTGACCAAGGACCTTGGGAAGAAATAGAGTGTCTAGATAAGGTCTAAGAGATCTTCGAGTCACTGTGAACTTCATAAACCTATAGGGTGAGGTGTACCACTCCTTTCCTTGAAGGATTAGATTTGGATTGGTGGAAGATCACTATTAATTCCCAACCATTCAATATTTTTTCTTGGGGATATTTTAAGGCTGCCTTCACCTAGTGGTTTTTTCCTAAGGAAGTGAGAGTTGAGAAAGTGTTGGAGTTCTTGGGATTTCATAAAGTTGGTTGGTGAAGAAATATGTGGAATGTTTCATCAGACTGGTCCCTTTCTCCCCCCGAGTTGATCATTGATAATTCGAGGAAGGATTGGTTATTTGTAAGAGGCCTCCATCCAAATCTTAGTTTGGAGTTGTTCCATTCTAGCATGACTACCTATGTGGAGGTAGTGTAAAAATTCTTCATCATTGAGGCATTATTGGAATGTAAACACGGGAAAAGTGATTCCTTGACCCCATATGGTTTTGATAAGGGTGGTCCATCTAGCGAGAAGTGGGAGTAAGAAGGTGATGGTGATGGGAATCTATCTTTACAACTTGGTGCGCCTACTTCAATAAAGTGAAATCTAGTAGTGTGCTTACATTATGGAAAGTCTAGGAATACTAATCCCAATTGTATAGAATATTTGAGAACCTATCATTTATGTGTCCATCTTGATCACCTTCAGAGGTTTTTTAAGATGAATGGACATCGAAAGAAGAAGTTTTAGACTCAGATTTGATATGGACAACAAAATGTGGTTTTACTTCCACCTAGAGATTTAGAAGATGAGTAGTTTTCTTGGGTGTGTATTCTTCTGTAATTTTTCTTTTATTAGATCTTGTTCTATATCCTATGTATACTCTATCCTATATATTTTGTTATAATAGATGAAAGATCTTTTGGACTTGTATTCATGATATTTATAGAATGTTCATTCCTTGTTGAATTATGATTATTGTTATAGTTTGTGCATGGTGTAGACCATGGTTCGAGGTTTTTTTAGTGGATAACATAGGGATACCTTGGGTGCGGGTTGGTGTAATGAGGATTATCTTTTGGTTTTAGGTTAAATGGTAAGAGCTAATAGATTTATATTTTCTTTCAGAATCACTGTGAGTAGGCATTCCATGAATTTGGACCTGAGTTACCCATCACGTTGTTTCATGACCCAAGGTCAAAACCATGATATTTCTTGTTAAAGAATGTTCATTTTTGGGGTGCTTAACCTATTTTTGTGGAATTTTTTGTCTTGATAGTATAGTTAGGTTTCCTTTTAGGGTTTTCTCAAGGATGTTCTCTCTTTAGTGGTGTTGATATTATCTGTTTATTTTTATTAAGAATATCTAAATGGTGGGGAGAATTATGGAAAATATCTGTATATTCTCCTTGTTCTTATATAGTTATGTTTCGGGATATTTTGTTTGGTATTTTCTTATGATTCTAGTTCTTGTGACCTCAGATGTTCTAGAAGTGTCGATTATGCTTTGTCCTTTGGTATAACTCAGGATTTAAGAAGCACTCATGAGTTATGATGTGAATGTATGTTGGAAATTTCTGAGTTTAAAATAGATCAAAGGATTTTCTATACCAACATCTTATATTATTGGATTTATTTTATTTATTTGGCGAGGAATATAATTTTGGGAATCATAGTAATTCATGGTTGATAAATCTCAAATTTTTTTGGGTGGATTTCTTGAGGAGTGGGTTGTTAGTACCCTGTCTTCTTAGTTTCAAGTTCTAGAATTTGGGTAGTTGATTAGACTTTTGTCAGATGTGTAGTTGTCATGGATTTTCTTCTTTTCCTAAGTTTTTTATGAATTTTTTACAGTATAAAGTGGGATAGTGGAGATAATTTTGACACTATAAAATGTCATTTTATTGTTTATGTTTATAATATTAACTTCTCACTTGAGTTCAGGTTGTCTTGGGGTGAAATTTAGGAATTTTTAAATCTTTTTCAAGGCCAAATGGTTTGTGAACGGTTTGGGAAACCATGAAATAGAAATCATGCAACCTCTGTAGTTCTCAAAAGAGGTGATCAAATGGTTATCACATGGTTTGGTAAACCTTGAGAGTAAATCACAAGACCTACTTGATTTTGAGTATTTTATCTTTTATACTCCTTTTTAATTAGGGTCTCACCCATTTATTTTCTCCATTCTAAGGGATCAACCTAGGTGCCTCCCAATCCCTCTTCATCCTCCTCCTCCAAGCCCTTCCATGGTGGTTTTAGGATGATTCCTTTGCGGTTCTTCACATGGATTAAAAGGTAAGAGCCTCTAATTTATTCTTTTCATGGTTTCTTCCCATTTCCCCCATGTTCTCTAACCTTATTGGTCATGTTTTCCAATTTATATGTCTAGGATTTTTCTAAAATTTGGGGTTTTTGTTTCTATAGGTTGTGAGCCTTCTCTTGAGACTTTATCTGATGGATCTCGTCAAAGGTGACATAGTTATGCCGGTTAAGGTCGATGTTTCCATTTCATTTCCTTTTATTTGAGAATTTTATGGATAATTTATGTTTTAAACCTATTTTTTACCTAGTAAAATATAGTATATGATATCTAGATGAGGGTTTTCAAAGTATTTCTATAAAATATTTATGTTTTCCTTTGGTAAAATGGGTGGAATTCATAATTTAATGGAATTTCCATTTAAAATTGTGTGTTGTTCATTTTAAGTGCTTTATAAAATGCTAATGATAGTTTTCTTTAAGAAAATTAATTTATCCATGATGTTTTGGGGGGCCAAAACCGATTTAATAATTGGAGTGTTCATGTTTTAAAGGATTTACATGGTTTGTTAAAGGGTTTTATATCCTTTTATTGGATTTTTTATGATGTCATTGGTTATTTGGTCATGATGATTCCTCAATATTGTTTATTTGTTTTTCATAATTTACATTGTTTTCAAAGGTGGTTTTAAAAATGGATTTCCAAGGGTGTGATTCTTATTTTAAAAGTAAAGTCTTGTTTGGTACATTGTGAGAATGGTATTTTATTAATTGATGGTTTTATCTTAGTTAATCCCCATTGTTACTCATTTTTTATGCTTGCATGCATGTGTTGCTGGTTAAATGAATTTTGATTCATGTTTATGTGTTTAGGAGGGGGGCCCATTATTTAAGGGGGTATGTTGGGGTGGTATGTATATGATTGTTGTGCTATATTACCATCAGGCTATGTGATTTTCATGTGATTGACATATTCTTATTTAGTGGACCACCTCCTTTAGTTATTCCAAGAGGAACCCTAGTCTACTAAATCGAAAATCAAGGGATGATTGATTTTATATTTAAGATTTATGCACTGGATAATAGTCCCTAGTTGAATGTTATGAATTGTCTAGGGATGTTTCACAGATGAGACTAGTTGAGAGAGAATTAGGTGATTATTTATAGGATCGTTAACCTATCAGTAGTTGGTTCTACCCATGCATGTCGAGTATTATCCCATTAGTCCCTATGGTTTTGTGCGGATGATCGGACGCTATGCTTGTAGGAATCTTCATCGGTGAGGATCTGCGTTGCCATGGATCTGTCTTCCCCTCCACCATCTCAGCTTCTCCTACGCGATGAAGGAGTGTTGGAATGGAGGCAGGCTCTCATGTATCCTAAGTTGCCGCGTTTTTGCTCTTCATGTTGTCTACTTGGGCATGCTCTATCAGAATGCATAAGGCGTCGATCTCACCCCTCGTCTTCATGCCATAAATATCACTCAAACAATGGTGGTGCTCCGTCACCGTCGTTGGGGGTGCCTCGGCCATCCGATCGTGGTCTTTCTTCAATATGTGAGGGTGCGGATAACCTGTCGGACTTCTCTCTAGCATCCTCCCTTATTCCTGTCAGTTCAGATAGGAGGTGGACGGGTCCTCCTTCCCCTTCCTATATGGATCTTGTCCCTATGTCCTTAGATCGTTTTTCAAGCCATTTGAACCTCAAGGTCCCTCCACAGTTAATATCATTATCTGGTCTGCTTGCTTGTATCCAGCCTTCGTCAACATCATCCAGTGCTTTATGTTTTGTGCATGGAATCTTGGATTCTCCCTTGGTTAATGCAAATATCCATTGTTTCTCCACGTTAGAGATGGTCGATTCGAATATTTCTCACTTTTCTGCAAGACTGGGGAAGTCCAGGACTAGGTTTGGGGACTCTCCACCGCATCATGAAGTTGTCAAGCCAATTCCTGTTTCAGAGGTTTCTTCTACAAGTCTTCCTGTTCGGGAAATAGAATTGGTCTCGGCTTCCCCAATACCTATCTTAAATAGATTCAGCGTCTTACAACATGAACAACAGGTTTCGGACCTGTGTTTCACAGCTTCACCTTCAGCCTCAAATGGAGTATGTACAAGATCCAAATTGAGATGCAAGATGTCGGGTTCATCTCCTTTAATCATGATTGCTCTTTCTCCCGGGCCCAAAACTAGGCGACTTGGTTCCAAATGATCTGTACAATGATATGGAATGCCCGTGGTCTTGGGGAACGGGTTAAGACTGATTATTTAGATAATGAAATTAGACAGAATAAGATATATTTGTTGGTTGTTCTTGAACCAAAGAAAAACAATTCTAGAATAGAGGTTTTCCTTCGAAGGATTGGTTTATGTTCCTATTTACATGGGAACCTTTTGAATCACCATATTTGGATCTTTTGGGATTCCTCTGTTACTGTTGATAGAGTTAATGTCTCGGAACAACATATCACGACTAAAGTCAGTTATGGAGGGCAGTGTATTTTATTCACATTTGTTTATGCGAAATGTGATCAGAGAGAAATGGAGGTCCTATGTTCGGACTTGGAATCCTTCAATGCAGGTGAGTTGGCATGTTTTGTGGGAGGGGATTTTAACACCATAATGGATGATTCGGAGAATAAAGGAGGATGTGCTTATCCATGGAGAGATCGCCAAGATTTTGTCTCCTTTGTGGCCAAGGCTGGACTTTTGGATTTGGGCTACACAGGAGACAAATATACATGGTGTAACAACCAAAAAGGCAGGCGTCGAACCTGGTGTCAGGTTAATCGTATTCTAGGAAATATTCAAGCTGTTTCTGGATTTCCGGATGCTAGAGTTAATCATCTTGTTCGAGCCATTTCAGATCATTCTCCTTTAATCTTACGAATGGTTATTAGCAGGGGAGACAGGGATCATTTCTTCTATTCTAAGCAGTGGGGTGATTATCAGACGTATCATGAAGTGGCAAAAAAATCATGGTGTAAACCAATACATGGGATATCTTGGACTGTATTTCAAAACAAGCTCAAACGTTTGAAGGCGGATCTTCAAAACTGGTATAAACAGTAACCAGACCGTTTTGCAGATTTGGATAATCTTAAAAATGAAATTGAGCGCATCGAATCTGATCTTGAAGATGATTGGGATGAGGAGTTTTTTCTGAACCTTGTTAATAAGAAGGAACGCCTTAATGAAATGCTTCTTGAACAAGAAAGGGTTGTTCGAGACAAAGCTAGGGCCACCTGGCTTAAAGAAGGGGATAAAAATATAGCATTCTTTCAGGCATGTATCAAAGAGAATAGGCAAGGGATCATACCAAATATTCTCATGGAAAATGGAAACCTTTCTAATGATCCAGATATTATTGGAGGTATGGATGAAAACTATTTTAAATCTTTTCTTGCTGATGTTAACCCAAGTATGCAGGATGGTTATCATCATGGTCTATCTGAGCTCTTTGACGGTATTCATCATGTGGTATCCAATGATGTAAATGATATTTTGAGGGACATTCCTGAGGAGCAAGAAATATTTGAAGCTATTAAGTCTCTCAACTAGAATAGTTCTCCCAACCCTGATAGTTTCCCTGCATCTTTCTATGTGGTCTCTTGGGAACTAATTAAAGAGGATTTGATTGAATCGATTCATGATTTCTTCCATGGAGGGCCTCTTCCGAGGGTGGTATGTGCAACAGTGATCATTCTTATTCAAAAAGTGAAAGACCTATCATCTTTCAATCAATTTCGTCCAATAATTATGTGTAATTTTTCTTATAGAATCCTGGATACTATTCTTAATAGGCGAGTGGCAAGATTCCTGAAAGATTGGGTGGCCAACGAACAACATGGCTTTATTAAAGGAAGGTCCCCACAAGCAGCCATTGGTATTGCTCAGGAAATGCTTGTGGATATCAACAAAAAAAATCATGGTTCGAACGTGGAAATTCAGATTGATATGGATAAATCTTATGATAGGATGGAATGGGGGTTTATTCTCAAGGTTATGGCTTGTATGGGTTTTTCCAATTGGGTGCGGGGCTTGTTTTTCAGATGCTTTATCTCTCCCTGGTCCTCAATATCGCTGATGGGTAAGAGAACTGGTTTCTTCAAATCTGTTAGGGGCCTTAGACAAGGTGATCCTCTTTCTCATAGTCTTTTTATTATGATTCAGGACCCCCTTAGTAAACTCCTAGAAAATAAGATCAGCAATGGCTACATTCAAACTTTTAAATGCAAGAATCAGACCAATGGAATATCTCACCTGATCTATGAGGATGACATGATATTTTTCATTAATGGAGGATGTAGATCTATTAGAAATCTTAAAAAGGTTCTGGAAGAGTACAGTAAATGGAGTGGTGAGAAAATTAATTATGATAAGAGTAATCTGTATTTTCCACAGTCATGTTCAGAAAGGTGGATAAGAAAAATGGAAGAAGTTCTGGGTATCAAGAGAAAAAAGTTTCCTTTGGAATATCTTGGAGCTCCCTTATCTCATGGAATATTGAGAATTAGACACTGTGAAGGGATTTTTAATAAAATTATCAGTAATATCAACAATTGGAAGAACCGTTTTCTGTCTTTTAGTGGTCATATTACCCTGGTTAATTGTGTTCTATCTTCAATCCCTATGCACATTATTTCAGTTCTCAAAGTTCCTAATGCGGTTTTGAGAAATATTGAACGGACCTTGACATCTTTTATCTAGGATTCTCATGGGGAAGGAAGATACCACTAGGCATCTTGGAAAAAAATGGCTAGGCCGGTGAATAATGGGGGTATTAATCTCCGCAGTGTGGATGGCTCTATGCACTGTCTTCAAGAAAAGTTGGTCTGGGAAGTCCTTGAAGGTGATACCTTATATAGTAAGTTTGTTAGAATGAAATATGGGACTAACCTGGATATCCCAAGAGGTAATATATCTTGGCTATGGAGATCACTTCGTGAGCACATTCCGACTCTCAATTTGTATTCCCGGTGGATTGTGGAAAGGGGTGATATCAATTTTTGGTATAGTAATTGGTCTGTTTCGATCATTGGCTTTCCTGATTGTCCTACGCCTAATATGACTTTTTCCCAAGCCAGTCTTTATCTAGATTTCATTCATTCCATTCTTAATAAGCAGCAAAAGGAAATTTTTGACAGCATCGACCTCACTGTAAGTGTTGATCGTCTGGTTTTTACAAATTCTCCTGCGGGGGTCTTCTCGGCTAAGAGTTACAGAAAGACTCTGACTTCTTAAAATGGTGGCAACAATGTTATGAATGCATATTGGTGTAAAGAGTTTCCTGTCAAATACAATTTCCTTCTGTGGAGGATTTATAACAACTGTATTCCGACGGATGACCTGGTCTGTAGGAGGGGTGTTCAGATTGTGTCGAAATGTTGGTGTTGCAGGTCCGCAAGTTCGAAAATGGTGAAGCATTTATTTTTTGCGGGTGAATGGGCTACAGTGGTTTGGAGATGCCTAGGTAGCCTCATTGGTATTGACATTCATCATGAATCTGGTTTTTATTTCCTTCTTAACGACTCTCTCGGTGCTGGCTTGAACGAGCATGAGCGAAAGGCCTGGTCTGTGCTAATGGATGCAGGTTGCTGGACTTTATGGAGCGCTAGGAATAAAGCCTGCCATGAAGGTAATCAGAGCTCCTTTCTTTCCATACAGGTCCGGTTCAAATGCCTAGTAGTGGAGTTGGGATCTTTGATAAATCAAGGGAAGGAAATTAAAATCCTGACAATGTTTTGCACTGCTAGAAGATCCGCTTCTATTCAGGAAGCGCATGGTAGACTGAAACATGGAAAATGGGTAAGCTGGAACCCACCTACTAGTGGATATAAGCTAAATTTTGATGGATCGTGCACTCTTGGAATGATGCGTGGAGGGGGAGTCATCCGAGATAACAACGGTTCTGTTATCACTGCTTTCAGTAGCTTCTTTGGGCAAGGAGACTCTATCAGAGCGGAGGCTAAGGCTCTTCTTGAGGGGCTTGAAATCTGTAGGGGCTTCAATTTGTCTCTGTCCTTGATTGAAACAGACTCTACAGTGATTTATAATTCTATACAGCGCAAGACAAATACCCCATGGTCTATTGATTATTACATTCGAAGGTGTATCTGTTACATTCCTAATGGTGCGGCTGTCCAGCATACATGGCATGAAGGCAATAAAGTGGCATATTTTTTAGCCTCCAAGGGTGATCAAAATGATCCTTAGATTATTTTATCTAATATGGGCAGTCTACCTTCAGAATGTGTTGATCTTGTTCAGGTGGATGCTCTTGGTTTGCACTATTTTAGACCTCCCTAACTCCCTTGCATTCAGATTTCTTGTTGTTTTTTCTGTGTGACCTTGCTCCCACATTTTAATAAAAATTGTTGTTGTTGTTCAAGTTTATTATTTCTTGTATGGATATTGATTTGATCTATTGATCTTTATTGTGGTTTAGTCCCAATATTGACTAACTTTGCTCCATTATGATGTTGTCATTATTTTATGACCTTTTTGTGGTTTCATATACCATTATGGTTTTCCCCTTTCTCTTTACTCACATTTTATGTGTATGTGTGTGTTAAGTTTTTAAAGTGAAAAGGGGGTAGTGGTTTTAAAAGTGCTTGACTTTATTAAAACACCTTTGAAGTTGAATTTAAAACCATATAAATGGGTTGTTTCCAAAAGTGCGATTTAACTTGGTTTCTTTAAAAGTGATATGTTTTAAATGAGAATGGTTGTTTTTTTGAAAATAAAATACATTGGAAAAACATCTTTGATGCATGTTTCATAAATGTTCTGTTTTAATAAATAATATGAGGTATTGTTTTTTTACTTCAATATTGTATAAAGGAAATGAAAACCTATTTTATCTTATATATTTTTCAATATTTAATTCTTGGATTCTTTTATAAAAGAAATGAAATAGACTCTTGTTAGTATCCTCCTAAGCATTGGCTCTAACCTTACATACTCACATTGGTGGGTATGTAGTCTTTATGTATTTTGTAGGTATTTTAGGATTTATATTGTTGGTTAAATTTGTATCTCTCTCCTTTGGGATGCGGGTGATATTTAGTTCATGGTGGTGACTTGAGAGTCACATGGTGTTGGTGTTCTTTTCTCCTAGGTTCGTTGGACCAGTTTAGTTTATGTTGTGCATTGGTCTCCCCAATCCCTATGATTTCCTTTTGGTTTCTTATTATGGAATGTAAAATATTTATCTAAAATGGTTTTATCCAAGTGTAAAATGTTTTGGAAGAAGCTTTTGGTTCTTCCCTATTATTATTCTAGGTTTGGATGTTGTTGTTGTTTAGTACTTACTTATTTATTTTGGGTGGTTATCCAATGAATGGAAACTTCATATCATGTTACTAGTTGTAACCCATTGCTTATTCTTGTTTTATTTAGGGAAAAATAATTCTTATGTGGTCACTTGTGATACCTTGAAACTAGTTTCCAATCCAGGGTGATCAGTAACTCACATCGGGGCTTATAGTGGAGAATTCCGGCTGACATAATGGGTCAAACCAAGATAGGTCATTACACTCTAATTCTTTGTGTTAACACCTGTATTTTGAAGTTTGGTGGTCAAGAAAGTTTTTGAAGCATGTGTAGAAGATATAGAGGGTTCTAACATCAGTTCCTTCAAGAAATGATCCCTGACAATGAGTGTAGACATGTTCGATCAAAATCTAATGAGGTACAATTTTAATTTTTTATTTTCATGCTTATTTAATTCACACGAGATCCTCATATTGATAAACAAGTGGATCTTTTTCTGTAATGACTTTCTGGCATTGATCATAGTGTGAAAATATTAAAAACACCTACTTCACATGCTTCCACCAAATGCTCAGTGTTGATAAATTATGATCTTTCAATACATAAAATTCTTACATTGTTATCACCCATTAATCTAGTTTCATTTAAGAATTTTAAAATTAATGGTTCAGAGAAACCACTTTGATATATTTTGGGATATGTTCACCAAGAATATAAGAACTTAAATAATGTTTAATCATTAGTTCTTATAGCGAACAAGGTGAAAGATAAGGTGAAAAGGCCAATAAAAAGTGAAATTCCAAAGTCAACTTCACAATGTTCTTCAAAGAAACCAAATACAAATAGGGGTATCATTGAACATGAGTCTATTTTCTAGAAATAAAGGTCACTAGAAAAGAAAATACAGTGAAATTAATTTGAAGAAAGCATAGGATTTGACTTCATGTATATCCATGATTTTATGTGATATTTCTATTTTACTTCTTGGGTATTAGATACTATATGTGTTTCGCACATTTTTATCCAAATACAATAACCAAGTAAGTTTAGAAAAATTATAAGAAGTGAGGTAAATTCTCTAAGTAGACGAGTAAGAGTGATTCCTATGTCACAACCCCCTCCCTCCAATGATACCACAATGAGGGAGAGAGATGATGACCACTGAGTCCAGCATCTAGTAGGCCCCGGGTTGGCGACTAGAACTGAGGGTATACAAATATTATGATATGTGAGGCACTACCCTCTATAATAATATGGGATCAGGAGATAAGATGGACCATCCACAAACAACTCTATGACATGATATAAAAGAAATCAAAAACTATCCCACATGCATGTATAAATAGAAATGATATAGATAAAAGTATCTAAAGTAAATACCCAAAAGTAAAGATAAAGTAGTGACACAACAATTGTCAAGTATTCAAGCTAGTAATGTATATCATGATCCACATAGTCCTCTTGGAAACCTACAAACATTTTTATATACGTAGGGTGAGAATACAAGTATACTCAGCAAGAAAAACGAATTCTTTCATGCACATATAAAAGAAGCATACTAATGCACATGTGAGAAAACATCAGAACTAAACATCACCTATAAAGGTATACTATCCATCCCAACATCACCAAGGAAATCTCACAAAATAACACAAACTAAGTAATATAATATAATAGGAATCACATCGATAAGGGTACCCCACACCACTTTCCCACTTGTATGATGTTATCACACCCAATGTTGTACGTCTTGGTGCTCACATCTCTTCCATATACCACACCTCCCCACAAGAATGGTCACAACACACCATCCCTGAAGACACATAGTCTCACCACCCCACAAGCACAACAACGTCACACCTCGCCTGAAGACACTTGGGCTACCGCCCCAAAGCACGGTCAAGTCTTGCCCGAAAACACATGGGCCATCACATCTCACCCAAAAACACATATGCTATCACAACCACCATATAATGCATTAAAATACCTCCAAACATCACAACATGTGTAATACCTACCTTTCTTGGAAGAGATAGTGGGAAAGAGCAGGTACCCAGCTATCTGTACTCCTCACCAGATGTTTAGAAAAACACCCCCCCTATGTGAATATGCAGGTGTAGGCATATAGTTCTCAATGTGGGTGGGGTGAATATAGAAATCACAAGAATATACAAGTATATATATATAGTATCAAACACTCAAGCCCAACCTATGGGTTCACAAACAAACCAACTCACAACACTGTCACTTTTACTGCCACCTCTAAATGCGTAACACCACACAACAAGCCACAACTCCATTCCAAATTTCCAACCAATTCCATTTAATTATTCCATTATTTTCATTATTTAGCATCAAATACATTTAACCACACAACTCACTATTTAATTATTCATTAACCATTTTCATCCCATTAACTAAACCAACCCATGTCATTTCAATCATTATTAATTGTTTATTACATCACTACTCATGCATCTAGCTCAAAGAAACCACCACCTCACCACCCTAAAAGAACAACCAACAAACCACCACCTCATATCCCCAAAAGCACAACCAAACAAACCACCTCCTCACCACCCAAAAAGAATGTCCAAACAAACCACCTCCTCACCATCGCAAAAGCACGGAAAAAAACCATCATCCCCCCTTTCCCTAACCACACATAATCATCCCATGATCACAACCACACACCATAACCCAGTAAGAACATTTTAAAAATTTACAAAGGGGATTTTATCATATTTCAATTAATTTTAGGTGTGTTATCACACAAGCCATAATCCTGGGAAACTATTTCATTACACAAATATAAGTGGTTAATCAATTCCATTTTAGGGTGATATCAAAACAATCACAAAAGGCACAAAAGTCACAACACATATCATCTAGCACAAAAAAATCCCCTAAAAACCATAATTTTTAGCATGGATACAAGCCTGTACAATCTACAATATCACAAATAATATCAAATTTGTAAAAGAATGTGAATCATACCTCATTTACCCCTTTCAATTTCAATTTAACCCATTATTTATCTTTAATTAGTCCAACACAACCATAAACCATATTTAAACAAAAGAAAATCCCTCCCGTGTGATACACAATAAAAATAAACGGGGGATTCTATGCCTCAAAGAAGCTTTGTCGACTCACTGTACACCACAAGATGAAGAAAAATTCCCTTAAACCACAACTGCACCATGAGGAAACATGGATAAACCTACATCACAACCAAATACCATCAAAACACAACCCAACATACTCCCCAAACCATAACAACATCACCGTAGTGAATCCCTAAGAGAAGAATGAAAGAAAACATACCAAGAGGAAGCAAGGGATTAATAGAGATTTCCAACAAATAACCACCAAGACCAATGTATTAAATAGGGAGAAAGAGTAATTGAAGAACTCCTCCAGGCACCTAGGGTTTTCTGAAAATGAGATGAAGAAGAATCCATGGTCTAATGAATGAAAATTCATCCCAAAAGAACTTTAAAAACTACACTGCATCAGGGATTTATGTGAAGTATAATCCCCTTTCACATCATGTAATCCTCAGTGTTTTGTTTCACCAAAAAATGCATCACCTTTTTATTATTTAACCCTAAAAATATACACATCAAGAACCATCCTCGTACAAACTGTGAACCACCATTACACATCATGTAATACACTTACATGACATGTATTCCTACATCATCTCTATTTCACCTCCAGCTTCCACCGAAAACTCCCAAAACCTTCCTTGAAAACTTCTAACAACCAAAAATGGAAAAGTAACGAACTGAGAGGGCATAGACCATTACATAAGATACCTCTCAAATGATTCTCTCTCTTGAGAATCCATAACCAAGCCCAGAAGATAAGGGGTCCAAACAACCACCCCAAGAGATACCTCTCAAGGATCTTATCATACCTCAAATACTACCACTATCCAAACACACCAACCCAAACAACCAAAAAAACATTGTACAACCACATCACCACAACCAGAAATCACATCCTCTCATACAACCATGCTACCAAAAAACCAATGCACAACCATCTCAACCTATATGTATCCCAAACCAACAACTCTAATAACCAAGTAACTGCACCATCCCAAACACACGAGTTGTGGAATTCCATCTTCCATGTAAAGATATTATTCGCTCTGGGTAGCACTGACTCACCCACATGGGTTTAATCACATAAAATTTAATGTGTCTCGATTAGAAATCAGGTCTTACCCTATTCATACATTAGGAATTTATCACACATCACACCACACACATCACAAGATAAGTAAAATAGATAATCTCATAAAATAGAAAGATCCAATCATCACAACATAAAGAAAAATAGAGAAAATAAAAACTCAAAACAATTCCGGGTACTAGGCATGCATCTGTATCCATCGCTCTCAAGTGCTCTCTTCTTAGACACCATGCCTCTATAACACATGAACCAAATAAATAGTTAACACATGAAATACCTTCTCTTGGAAATCCTGGATCTCTACTATTAATTCCATAAACATTGTGTTTTTCTCAATATCAAACTCTATGTAGTCAATGAAATGTGATTCATTGTGAAGATACTGGTGAAATTGAGAGTTGTGGAAGACGTCATGAATCCTCTCCAGCCACAGTGGAAAAACCAAATGATACACCACCTCGAAAACTCTCCCCAACACCTTAAAGGGCCCAAAAAACCTTGTAGAAAGCTTACTCCCTCTACTAAACCTCTACCAACCACATTTAAGGGAAACATTCAAGAACATGTGGTCCCCAACCTCAAATGACAACGTCCTCATTCTGTGATTGACATTAGTCTTATGATGGTCATGCACTTCTTTCATCCTCTCATTAATAACCTAAACTTTCTCTACCATGCTCTGCACCACATTGAGACCAAGAATGGTTGTATCCCCAACATCTATCCAGCACAATGTAGAACAACACAATATTCTATACAAAGCCTCGAAGAGGGTCATGCTAATGGAAGAGTGGTAACTATTATTATAAGAAAACTCCACCAAGGTAAGGTTTCATTCCCAAGAATAACCAAAGTCCAATACACACACCCAAAACATATCCTCCAATGTCTAGATAGTCCACTTTGTCTTCCCATCTGTTTGAGGGTGGAAAGTAGTGTTAAGGCGTAACTAAATGCCAAAATCCTACTGCAATCCCCTCCAGACTCATGAAGTAAAACATGTGTCCTGATATGAGACAATGGACCTTGGAACTCCATGCAACCGAACCACCTCATCCACATACCTCTTTGTAAAATAATCCACTATGCCCGACTCTTTGATCATTAAGAAGTGGTCTGATATCATCAACAGATCCACTATCACCCAGATAACAACACAACCTCCTTGAGTTCTGGGTAACCCTATGATGAAATCTATCAATATTTTATCCCATTTTCACTTTAGAACATCCAAGGGCTGCAGCAAACTACCAGGAACATGATGCTTAGTCATTACCTTCTTTAAAACCAAGCATGCCGCTACAAAATTCACCACTACCTATTTCATAATAGGCCACCAAAACTGCATCTTCAAGCCACCGTACATCTTGGAAACTCCTAGGTGTATCACCAAAGGTGAGATATGAAAATAAATGACTCCATAACACATTACTACTAGAAAAAACAACCTCCCATGAAGAAACACCTAGTTTTAACCATCCTCCAAACATCCCTCTAGAGTATCACCATGGACAACATGATCGTGCATCACCTCTACATCTAAGTCTCCCCACTGAGACTCCTCCACCTGCTGCATTAGATAGGACTATACCATCATCTAAAATAACCATCCTCTACAAACATCCACTCTTACATCTAAGTGAAAGGCTCCCAAATCCTCCATTACTCTCCAAGTATCCCCAAAATACCGAACAACACCCTTCCACGACTTCTTTCTCAAAGCATCAACCAAAACATTACCCTTTCCCAAGGTGTAGGAGAACTCAAAAATCATAATCCTGAAGAAACTCTATCCATATCCACTTCCTCAAGTTCAGATCACATTGGGAAAAGATATACCTCAAACTCTTGTGATCTATGAAGACCAAAAAGTTCCCCCCAATGAGGTAATAGTGCCAAAACTTTAGCACAAACACAATCGTTGTTAGCTCTAAATCATGGGTGTCATAGTTACACTCATGGGGGAATAACTACCTATACACATAATAGATCACCACCTACTATTGTATCATCATACATCCCAAACCCATACGGGAAGTGTCACAAAACACCTTAAACATCACCCCTTCCTCAGGCAACCTGAGCACTGGAGCACTAACCAACTTCCCCTTTATGTAATCAAACCCTACCTAGAACTGATCACTCCACACAAAAGCTTGGAATTTCCTAGTGAAAGCTATCAATGGGGATTAAACTCGAGATAAATTGGGTTTAAACCTTCGATAATATCTTTCAAGGGCAAGAAAATTATGAACCTATGCCACGTTCTTGGGTGCTACTCAAGAAACAACTGCTTAAACCTTCAATGGTTTTGCGGCCACACCCTACTAAGACACCACATGCCTATGGAAATACACATATCTTTTCCAGAACTTACATTTATACAACTTTCCATAGAGTTGGTGGAATTTAATAACATGTAAGATAGTTTTGAGATGCTCAGCATGCTCCTCCTCTAACTTCGAGTAGATTAAGATATCGTTGATGAATGCGATGAAAAAATGATCCTGGAACTCATGGAACATGGATTTCATAAGTACCATGAACATATCTGGTGCATTCATAACACTGAATGACATGACTACAAACTCTAAGTGACTATACCTGCATCTAAAGGCAGTCTTCGGTATATTGACCTCCTTCACCATTAACTGTTGATATCTAGACCACAAATCAATATTAGAAAACCAAATCACCCATATTAGCTATTCAAAAAGATCGTCTATCCTTGGAATAGAGTATCTATTTTTGACCATCACCTAATTCAACTTCTGGTAGTCTATAAACAACCTTATAATATCATCCGCCTTCTTAGAGAACAACACTAGAGCACCCCACAATGAAACACCGAGCCAAATAAAACCATTCTGCATCAGTTTATCTATCTAAATCCTCAACTATTACAAATCATAAGGTTTCATTCAATAAGGAGCCATCAAAATTGTAGAATCACAGGCCTACATGTATATCCCTAACTCAACATCACATCAAGGGGGTAGTGTTACAACATCCTTGGGAAAACATCCAAGAACTCCCAAAGGACCCTAGGAACCTCTACCATCCTAGTGTCCACTGATTCCACTAACAACTCAGCCAACAAAAGAAATAAGGGGTTCCACACATCGACTACCCACCTGATAACCTCGCTCTCCAATGAAAACCACATGCTGGTTATCCAAATCTAAAAACAATACTCTCATATGAAAGCAGTTAATAACAACACATATGGAATACAACCCATCGATGCTAAGGATGACATCGTATGGATGTATCTGTAGTAAGAAAAGATTCCCATAGGACTGATGTGGGCCCATCGTCAGTATACACCCCTAGAACACATCAAACAAGATGGTATGGCCTCTAACTGGAATAGTCAACACTAGGGGTATGGGAAGCCTCTCTATGTATAGTCTTAGAGCATGGGATAGTTCAGGTGAAACAAAGGAGTGTGAAGATCCTAAATCAAACAAGGAACAAACAAGGGTAATAAAAAAATTGATCATACCTATGACAATATTTTCCCCCTCTAGAACTACTTCATTCACTGCATGTAACTGACCACAACCAAATCCTCTAACTCTATTCTGATGACCACCTTCACGACCATGCTCATGTCACTATACTTGAACATGAGAAACATCCTAAGGTCGGACTCTACCTGAACCATCTCCCCATGGTGGAGAAAAAACTTGCTTCTCCTACTGTTGAAATGGTCTCACTAGAAATAGCTACTAAGGATGGATATGAGCCTATCCAAATCTACCAAACTAATCTCAGGGAAATAATGGGAACTAGTTTTTTAGATGTCCAAAAAACCCACTACCAAAACACACTGGCACAAAGATCTTAATAAAATCATGGAAACACTGACCCTAGAAGGCCTAAAAAGAACCTACTAAGGTCGAATCCCTGTTGGTCGAAACCTTGAAGGTCCTAGTGCCTAAGACCTTCCATTAAAAACTCTTCTCCTAGATGAATCTTGATGGTTCCTCTCCCAGGAAAAACCTCCTCGTGATTTAATCCTCTTGATCACCTTCACCTTCTTCTGAACCTCTAGATACATCGGAAACATAAAAGAAGTAACCACATACTCGATAGAAGGATAGAGTGCCTCCTCAAGATGTCTCTCATGAGACTCCTCATCTAGAAAAATATCTGGTAAAAAGTTTAGAAGTTCCTTGAACTTAATTCCCAACCCCCTCATTGGCATGCTCCCCTACTGAAGAGAAATAATTTCCTGCCTCTTTACTACCTTCATGGTTGAAAAAAGGAACTCTTCCTGAAACTCATTTTAAAAGTCGTCCCATAAAACATCTACATCCTTATGATCTCCTAGGTACAATGTCCACCATTAGATCATGGTTCCCCACATATGACTAATTTCAAAATGGACCTAGTACTCCGTTGGGTCCTCAATCAGACTAAAATAAATTTCGATCTCCTCCAACTAGATCTCTGTCTCCATATCAAAAAAACTTCCATCTAACTTTTCAAAAGTCTGTCATTGGAAATCACACAACAACCTCTACCATTGATCCTCCTCCTCAACTGGATCAACCCTACAATGATTAACCATACTAGCTTACTAAACCTCATCTTCTCGATCCACATGCGAATGATGAAAATAAGTCATAGCTAAAAAGCAAAAAAAACTTTCTAAGCCCATCGGTGTGGCATTTTATTAAGATTCATTTTAATTCATTTTATTTATTTCAACCATTTTAACCTTCATAAAACAACCCAATTAAAATAAGAACACAAGTAATTATGATGAATTTACCTCTCCTAGGTCTATACCCTGCAAGAAGGTCCACCTCACTTGGTCATTTAATAATTTTAGAGTCCTTGAACTAGATCATAGGGGCCCCTAAAATCTTGATTCCAAGCCAGTCTCCCTGGCCTATGCCACACACCATGGTCAACTGGCATTGTTTCCATACCACCCCAAGAAATCCTCAATATGCCTAACTCTAGAATCTGTCCTATCTCTAAACCACACCTTTTATACCTCTATGTCATGACCCCCTTCCTCCAAAGATACCATAATGAGGGGAGAGAGATGATGACCCCCCGAGTCCCCCCTCCAATAGGCCCCAGGTTGGAGACTGGCACTGAGGGTATAAAAATATCATGATATGGGAGGAATTACCCTATATAATAATATGGTATCAAGAGATAATATGGATCATCCAGAAAAAAATAAAATACATGATATAAAACAAATCCAAAACCATCCCACATGCATGTATAAATAGAACTGAAGCAGTTAAAAGTATCCAAATTCAATACCCAAAAGTAAAGCTAAAGAAGCGACACAACAACTATCAGGGATCTAATCTAGTAATGTCCAACACAATCCACATAGTCCTCCTGGAAACCTAAATCCATTTTTATATATATAGGGTGAGCATACAAGTATACTCTATAGGAAAACCAAAGTCTCTTATGAACATGTGAAAGAAGCATATTAATGCTCCTGTGAGAAAGCAACAGAACCGAATAGAACCTATAAAGGTATACTAACCATCCTAATCACACCAAGGAATTATCACCAAATAAATAAAACCAAGTAATATAATATAATAGGAATCACATCGATAAAGGTACCCTGCACCACTTTCCCACTAGTATGCTGCTCTCATACCCAACGTCGCATGTCACGGTGCTCCCATATGTTCCTTATACCACACCACCCCACAATAATGGTCACAACACACCACAACCGAAGACACTTGGGCTCACCTCACCACAATCACAGCCCCATCAAACCACATCCAAAGACACCTAGGCTACCACCGTGCAAGCATGGTTACATCTCGCCTAAAAACACCTGGGTTCTCACATCTCTCAGATAAACACTTGGGCTATCAAAACCACCATATACTACACTAACAGACCTCCGAACGTCATAGAATGTGCAATACCTACCTCTCCTGGAAGAGAGAGTAAGAAATAATGGGTACCCAGCCATCCGTACTCCTCACTGGATGTCGGAAAAAATACCTCCCTTGTGTGATTATGCCGGTCTTGGTGCATAGTACTCAATGTGGGTGGGGTGAATATAGAAATAAATAGATTATAAAAGTATATATATGTATCATCAAACAATCAATCCCAACTTATAGGTTCACAAAAAAACTAACCAACTCAAAACACCGTCACTTTTGTTGCCATCTCTACAAGCATAACACCACACAACAAGCTCTAAACCTAATCCACATTTCCAACCAATTCCATTTAATTATTCCATTCTTTTCATTATTTATAATCTAACACATTTAACCACACAACCCACTATTCAATTATTCATTAACCATTTTCTTCCCATTAACCAAACCAACCCATGCCATTTCAATCATTATTAATCATTATTACATCATTACTCGGGCATCTAGCATAAAGAAACCACTACCTCATCGCCCTAAAAACATGACCAAAAAACCACCACCTAACCACCCCAAAAGCATAGCCAAACAAGCCACCTCCTCACCTCCCTAAAAGCATTGATAAAAATACCACATCCTTGCTTCCCTAATAGCACAACCAAACAAACCATCAACCCCACATTCCCCAACCACACATCACTGTACCATGAGAACAACCACACACCGCAACACATCAAAGACATTTTATAGATTTACAAAGGGTCTTTTAGAACATTTCACTTTATTTTAGGGGTGTTATCACACAAGCCATAATCCTAAGGCAATGATTTCATTAGCTAAATATAAGTGGTTAATAAAGTCCATTTTAGGGAGATATCATAAAAATCACAACAGGTACAATAGTCACATCCCATATCATCCAACATAAAAAAATCCCCCAATAGACACAATTTTTAGCAGGACCACAAGCCCGTACAATCCAAAATATCAAAAATAATATCAAAGCTATAAAATAATTAGAATCAAACATCATTTACCCCTTTCAATTTCAATTTAACCAATTATTTATCTTTAATTAAGTCATCACAACCATAACCCATAGGCAAACAAAAGAAAACACCAACCAAATGATACACAATAAAGAGAAATGAGGGATTCCCTACCTCAAATAAGATTTACTGACTTTCCGCACAATGAAGGGTGAAGAAGAACGCCCACAAACCACAGATACGCCAAGAGAAAACATGGATAAAACTACACCACAACCAAATACCATAAAAATGAAACCCAATACACACCATAAACCATAACAACATCACCGTAGAGAATCCCTGAGCAAATAATGGAATAAAACCTACCAAGAAGAAGGAATGGATTACTATGGATTTCCAATGAACAACCATCAGGACCAATGGTTTAAAGAGGGAGGAAGAGGTCTTGAAGAACTCCTCCGGAACCTAAGGTTCACCCAAAATTAAAGGAAGAATAATCCATAGTCAAATAAATGAAAATTTTTCCAGAAAGAACTTTTAAAACTACTCAGCATTTGGGATTTACACGACATGTAATCCCATTTCATGTCATTTAATCCTCAGGGTTCAGTTTCATAGAAAAACACTTCGCCTTTTTATTATTTAACCCCAAAAATCTACACATTGTGAACCAGCCTCACACAAGTCATGAACCATCATTAATAATCATGTAATATACTTACACAATGTGTATTTTTGTACCTCCAAATTCCACTAAAAATTCCCAGAACCTCCCCCGAACACTTATAACAACCAAAACAGGAAAAGTAATGGGCCAGGAGGTAGTGGACCATTAAAACTATGTCAAAAGGATGAAGAACATGAATTCTATTTTTTTAAGTTTATTGATTCTATTTGAACTATTATTTAGAGTCTCTTATTACCAAAACATTTATCTCATGTGTCAATTAGACACAATGATACATTATTTCATTATGTAATGAATTTTGTTTATGGTTTATTATGATAAATTAATATTTTATTAATAATTCAATCATTGTAAATAAATTATGAATATAAAATGTAAGACTTTGTGTTTCTGATACTTTCCATTGGGGCCACGCATCATGCACGCCTTTTCCCCTCATTCCTGCTTTCCAAAGGTGGGAGGCTTCCATCACTTTAATTATTGATTTTAGATCCTTTATTGAAATGGGATGATGGGATATTTTTTTTCTCCTTCCATGGATTCCTCCTTGGAACTTGCCACCTAGTTTGAGTCTCCCTCTTAGATTTGATTCATGTTCGTGAAACTCTTTCATAGTGTCATATTGAGGTGGAAACTGGTTAATTACGTTGCTTTTTTCTTGATAGGGAAGCAAACTTCAGTCATAGGAGGTAGTGGCATTGGTCATGTATGGATATTTATATATGTTTGATAGGTTTGGAACCTATAAATTCGCCTACTTTTAAAGTCATAGGCATCTCATGTGTGAGGTTTATAGGTGTAGAACCTAAGGAATCTAGTGTCGGTCATAAGGCATTTGATTCCATGGGCGTAAGTATTATGAGTATTTTACCTTAGGAATCCCATGTTTATTGTATGGGGTAAGGATTCAGGATCAGGTCAAAATTTAACTTCTTTTTGAGACAGATGGTTCACAGGTTTAACATCATACGGGGAAATATTAGTCACATGTTTAACATCTTTTTGGGACATATGGGTAATAGGTTTAATGTCTTGTTGATATAGATGTGTCACAAGTTTAATATATTATAGGGATATATGGGCCTCAAGTTTAATATCTTGTGACGAAAGATGGTTCATATGTTTAACATATTGCAGGGATAGATTGTTCATAGGTTTAACGTATTGTAGGGACAAATGGGTTATAGTTTTAACATCTTGTGGGAAAAAATGGGTCACATGTTTAACTTCTTGTGGGGACAGATGGGTTGTAGGCTTAACGTATTGTTGGAATAGATGGGTCAGTTAAGTGTGTCCTTAGGGGGGAATATTTCATACTTGGGATTTTGTTATGTGTGTCCCCATGGGGGAAGATTTCACACTTGGGGGTTTTGGTGGTGATGTTGAGGTGTCAGGATTGAAACTCTGGGAGGTGTCCTATGTACCTAGTTTAAGGGGTATGGATCAAAACCTACATAGTTTGATGCTACAGTTTAAGATCATGTGACATGACCGATCCATTTAGTTTACCATCATGTAGTAAGGACACTCATGTTGTGGAAGGAGAATCAATGATAGATAGTGTGGGGCTTATGCATAGAATCTACCCAAAGAAGGAGAGACATCCCATGGTTAGGGAGAAGGTGGAATCCCATGATGATCACGGATGAGGAATCTTGGTCTCATCATGTAGGGTAAGTCTATAGTTTAATGTCATGTACTAAGAATATTATCACGTAGTTTAACATTGTTTGACTAGGATATGGAGATAGTTAGTTTTACATCATTAGCTCAAACGTGGATGGGTATTACACCCCAAGGGGTTCATTTGAAGGAGAGAGGAATATCTAAAAAAGGACTTTCTACTGATATTGGTAAGCCATTTCAAATATAAATTTCACCTTTAGGGATTATGTGTCCACTTCTCATGCGCCTCTGGGTGGGTCATGACATATACAATGTCTTGGAGGAGTGGAAATCAGGAGGCCCGATGTTAGGATGCCTATGATTAGGAGAAAAAGTAATTAGGATACCTATGATTGGAAGAAACGAGTATGGTAAAGGACCAATATGCACTTAAAGAAAAGTGGGTAGACACAAGTATAGGATGTACCAGTCACACAGGGACTTGGGGTGTGGTTGAACGAGTTATATATGGGTATGGGGGCCCCAAGAACTCAAATTTCATGAAATGGTATTGTATTAAAGGAGGCACTATAGAGAGGCTTATAGGATGGGTTTCCTAAAAGTTTTGGATTTTCTAAGGTTGGGGGTCTCACGAAGGTCAGGGGTTTTATGAAAGAATATGTTTCACAAAATAGGGTGACTCTGCCTTGGAGTGAAGTCTTAGTTCCCATGGAGTTGGTTTCACATAATGATAATTATCTCACAAAAACCCAAGAGCCACAAAGGTATTTATTTTTACCTGAAGTCCATGGATCTTTGCAAAAGGAATCTCCACCATATTTTTAGGTTCTCAAAAAACCATGGGAGGGTATTTTGAAAAATATTTCTACCACTTTAAATCCATATCCTCTCTCATTCATTAAGTTTTTGAGTTTTGAAAATTTAGAGTTTTTTCTCAAAATTTTAAACTTTTCATCCTCCTGAATTCATACACGTGGGGGGTATTTATATGCCCATCAGAGTAAAAGTAATCAGTTTCTTGAAATATGGAGTATTTTTAGGAAGATTATGAACTTCGTGAAATGATAGGGTTCCACGAACTGGAGTTATGTTGTGTGAAGGTTATATCCTCAAGCTTCATGAAGACAGAGACTTCCATGAACCGGAGTTACGCTGCATGAAGGTTACCACCTCAATCTTCACATGGCTGAGGACTTTCATAAACCGAATCTATTTTCAAAGATTATGAACTTCATGAACCAGTATTATAAGTGTAATTTTCATTCATTTTGGTCTGAATTTGTTTTGAACTGGCCATGAATTCCTTTTCCTCTCCCATGACATGTGTATTTTAGTGTCAAAAAATCCCCCCCTCAGAATTGGATCTAATAAGGGAGAGGAGGGTTGGATTCTAAGGGAAAACCACTGAAAATTAGTGATTGGAAATCCCTATTCAAGAGACTCAGTCTGACCCTATGCTTATAAATATGGGTGTGGGTCCCTTAGGGGACCATGATATTTTCATGAAATATAGAAAAATTGTCTTTTTCATGAAACAAAATACCTTCCCAAGAATTTTTTGATTTTGATCCACATATCTTGAAAAAATATCCTCTTCCATGATCCATATCTTTGTGAGAAGACTTCTCCGAGCCTAAAAACTTCCATGAACTCAGCTTTTGTGAGCCAAAATTCATGAATGGGCCTTCATGAAGTAATTCCATAAATTTTTTAAGTCTATGATAAAATGGATTCAAAAGGTAATAGAGTTCTTGATGATTGAAAAAGAGAGATGTATGGAAACCTCTTGATTGGAGAGAGCTTCCAGACAAAGATATTTTTGGTTGGTGTGTGAGACTCTCTACACAACTATATTTCTTTATCAATGTGTTCTAGTTCATGAATAGGGAAACTCTAGGGGTGTTTAATTATACTTGAAAAAATAGATGATAAAGAGAATGAATCAAGGCACCCAGGATCTAGAATATAAAAGGGGGTGGCATGATGATATATGATTATTGCTAACCATGTTCAAAACAAAAACTTCATTATCATTTTTACAAGTATGGAGGAAAAAAATAGGATTGATCGCTGAACATGTTCAAAATATGGTACCTATCTCAAAATACTTTTGGGGATCCTTTAGAGCATGTGCCTGGGATGGTAGGTGATCCAATGTGTCCAGAAACCATTTCCATTAGGGGTCTTGTTCGAATGTGAAGGAGGGAGGTGATCCAAATCATGGAGGACACAGAGTGTGAGGATGAACTGATAGAATTTTCTAATGGATTTTAACACTCTCAGAATTATTCCACCATAGATTTGAGTGTATGGATAGGCATATCAGTCTAAACAAAGGTCAGAATCATCTTCCAAGTAGAGTATTGTCTCAAATGACAAGATATGATTGAGTAACATGAATGATCCAATAGGTGACCGACACTGAAGGGGGAAAGAGGATTCTTAGGCGAGGGCCTAAGATGCTTTGTAGTTTTACATAATGCAATGGGAATGATGGACATACAGTTTCACATCATACAATGAGGAATATGCACATATAGTTTGACATCACATGGTGAGGATGATGTGGAATGATGTGAATAACATCTACCAAGACAAGATGAAGGGGGTGTAAGAGGGTAACAAAATATGGGTACCATCTAGAGAAACTCATGTGAAAAAGGGAGATTAAGACTTTGCTCTAAATATTTCTTGAACTAATGGGTTTAGTGGGTGCATCTAGTTTTTTTCTAGGGTCCATAGTGCATCTCTACTAGCTTTTCACCTCTTTCTTCTTATCCCCTTATTTTTTACCATGTCACAGGAGTGACTTGGAAGGGGGAGTCCGACTCTTTCTTAGGTTTCCCCTATAGTTTTTCAACCTAACATAAGTTTGTGTCTAATGCCTTTGGTAGTTTAAGTTCATATCATCCAGACTGAGAAGTTGAAAATAGTTTAAGGTCAAAATACTCAGACCAGGACTCCTAGTTTAAGGTTATAGAGCCTGGACCATGGTTCCACAAATAGATTAAGGTCCTAATTCTTATACCTTAGGAGCGATTCACTTCAAAAGGGGTCTTATCACACTGAAGGGTTTAAACCTGATAGGAATTTCATTCCTAAGAGGCTCGACACCAAGAAAAATAATATGGTGGTGAGTTTTACATAGTTTTTTTTATCGTGATTCTTGGACCATGGGTTGCGTGTCTTAAAGAAATGTGTGTAACATAGGGGAGAGGTAACTCAATGTGAATGAGGGGTCTTGAAGGCCCCATCACCACACCATAATATCTTTTTTTTATTTTTGAATAAATCTATTTTTGGGTTGATTGGGAACCCTTACAAGATAGAACCACTAAACATTACAATAAAACACTAGAAATTTCAAAACCAATATAGAAAAAGAAATCCAAAATCCAAAATTCAAATCAACCATGCATGATAGAGCCCAAATAATCTAGCCCCTCACCCATCATCAATGCCTTGATTTCTGATACCTTAGGCTGAAACTTATGATTACACTGTCACCCATCGAAAAAACAAGTCATCAAATAAAATAGAATCTCACCTCGACTGACACACTCTGCAAAGAAAAAAACCAACCATAAGAATCAAACACTAAAACTGACAACGTTTCCTTGAAACAAGCTGGATCTAACAAAATCATCACTGAAAAAAGCACTACCAGAGAATGGAATCGAACACCATCTTCAAAACCACCAGGATATTGGTAGTTTGACCAAATTTGATCCCCATATGATGATTTTTCACTCTAAAACCATCGTCAAGCATCCCACCTACACAATCCCAAGACACCATGAGAGCCCTCATGAATGAACAAAATGGGATTGATCGAGATAGATCGGAATGTAAGAGTATAGGGGAATGAAAATGGTGTGATCCTGTGAGCGAGGACCGAAAAACAATCTCACTAAAACAAAAACCCCAAAACTAGAGCAGCCAAAGAACTCAAGCCATCACTCCTCTATCATATTCCCAATCCACCATAGAACCATAAAGTTTTACCAAGTTGGATCCTATCATGATGGGAATAAAATAAAGAGAAATATAGGAGGACGGAAGAGAAACATATGAGGAAATAAGAGTCTTGATGATCGAACAAAAACCTAGAAGAAAAATCCAAACTTAAATGAATTACAGGGAAAAGAAAATGTATAACATAGAAGAGTAGAAATCGGTGAGAATTGATGGGATAGGAGGCTCAGTGCCACATGAAACATTCCCAATGAGAATTTCACATATTTTAAAGTCACGATTCTTAGACTTGGGATCCTGGTTTAAGGTCATAGAGTTTGGACCACAAGGGGTAAACCCATGAGTCTCAACCTTTCTTAAGGAAAAATATATCCTAACACCTAAGACCATGTGATATAATATCAATGTGAGAAACAAGGATCAGTACAGAGTTCCCATTGTTTGTAGGGGAGAACACAACAAGGATAAAAATTGATCGACTTAAGTAAGTCCTGTGAGGATAGATCATGACTTCCAAGACAAGGATATTAAAAGTGGAATGGTTGATAGGAGATAAAAATTGTAGACCATGTTTGAAACAAAATTTTATACTCCCAAATAAGTCTATGATGGGGAAAAATGTAGAATCAAGCATTGATCGAGTTCAAAACACGATATCCACTATTTTTTACTGAGTATCCTTTGAGGTTCGATCTAAGGATGGTAGGTGATCCAGTGTGTCCAATAACCATTTCCATTGGGGAGGCTATTCAGATAGGTAGGATAATGAGTTTACAAATTGAATAAATCATGAATCATGAAAGTGGAAGTGAGGAATGTCTTGGAGGTAATGTTGAGTTCTCTAGGAGATATTCCACCATGTGATCAAATGCGTTGGATGGCCATGTTAGTAGGCAAGGATCAAGTGTATCCCAAAGGGGTGGGGGTGAAATGAGTTGATGGTAGGGTTGGACCCAATATATGATATCCAGGAATCGCTTTATATTCCATGAGAATAAGAATCAATCCATACATAGTTCTAGAATGCGACATGGTAGGAGACCGACACCATAGGGGTGGCATCCTCTCCAGTGAGTATACCAAATCATCTCATATTGGTCATATAAATCATATTATGTATGTTTCATAGGGTAAGACTATATTTTAACATTATGCGATGAAGATGTTGGTTTCAGTTATCCCATAATTTTCATATCAGGCATCCTAATTTCATATGTCGGTAGGGATATAGTTTAACATCTTATGCTAAGGACATTGGTATTTTTAGTTTAAAGTTGTACAACTCAGACTATGGCTGCTACATGGTTAAAGTCATAAAGCTTTGACCATAGGGGAAGCTACTATTTTAAGGTTTTAGAGCTTGGACCAAAGGGAATGGGTGCCCTAAGGAGGTTTTTGTGGCATTAAAGAGTGATAAACTGACATGAAAGGATAGATAAATATACCATTTTTGTTCACAAAACTCAACGAACCATACCCAAGTCGATGTTATGAAACATAGGGGAAAATGATGAGTTAAAAGTGGAGTTTGGAACTAAGGTATGAGATCCAATCATCGTTATGTATCCCATGGGAAAATTAATCAATTCATACATAGTTCTAGAATGTGACATGGTAGAAGACCAATGTTGGTAGGGGCTATCCTCTCAAGTGAGGATATTGAATCATCTCATATTTTTTATATGAGGCATCCTAAATTTATATGAGGTAATTTTATGGATTAACATATTGTGTTAAGGACATTGGTGGGGATTACACATTGATCTACCCAATCCTTTCTTGCTTATGTCGATTCATGAGGGAATCACAATTCGCTGGTGATCTGGGGAATGTGATTAGGGATTTTACCTAAAGAGTAGGCCCATAAGAGAATTTGGGGGTGATAGATCCATAGTTAATGGGTGATTTTTGTGTTGAATTTAAGGTTGGGTACAAAAATAGGATGCCTAGGGATCACTACATATGCCATGAGAATATGAATCAAGCCAAATGTAGTTATTAAAATAGGTGGGGGAATTGGTTTATTGAATCACCAGGGGTAAAGAAAACTATGAAAATGAGGGGTTGATTCACATAGTTTAAGATCATAATTCTTATACTAGGAGTAGGTACTTTTTAGGATGTTTGGGTGGTTTCTAAGAGTGAAAAACCAATGTGAAGGAGGGTCCAAAGATCCCCTACCACACATAAAGAAATCCTGAAACTAGTTACACACAGTTTAAGGCCATAAGGTTTGGACTCGGGGGATTTGGAAAAAAATTTAAATTCATGATTCCTAGACTATTGAATGTTTTTTTAAGGATTCTTATGTGGAATGAAAGAGATAAAACCCATCATGAAAGGAGGTAAATGTAATCCCATGTTCCACATAAATATCCAGAAATAAATTGTACATAGTTTAAGGTAATAATGCTTGGTACATAAGTGTTTACAAGGTGACATATGTTTGGTGAATGTAATTTCTCTTCACCCCCCAAAGGGGAAGGGTTATAGATGAATTGGTAGTTGGGCCTGAAGATAGGGCGTTTATGAATCACTACATATCCCCTGGGAATGGGAATCAATCCACACATAGTTTTGGAGCTCAGTGTGGTCAAATACCGATGTTGGAAGTGTGTTGGTGTCCTCTATGGTGAGGGAATTGAGGCATCCCATGGTTTCCATGGGGAATCCCGAGTTTATGACACAGGGTAAGGTTATAGTTTATCATCGTGTGATGAGAACATTTTTTTTGGTCATTACACACTTGTTATGTGATGAATCTTGTTTTTATTTCATAGGGAAAGGATGTAGTTTAACATCATGCACTAAGGATATTGGTTTTTTTAGTTTAAATCCATACAACTCGGACTCTGTCCGCTACTAGTTTAAGGTCATGGAGCTTGAAACATAGGGGTTATAAATAGTCTAAGTTCATAATGCTTAAACTAAAGAGGATTTTTTTAGTTTAAGGTTTTAGATCTTGGACCCTAGTTTCTACAGTTTAAGGTCACATAGCTTTGAACACGGTGGATTTAGTTTAAGGCCGCATAGATTTGACAATGGTTATTTTAGTTTAAGGTTACATAGCTTTGACCAAGACTCTCAGTTTAAGGTCATAGATTTTAGACCATGGTTTCATGTGAAGTACTGCTTTGGAAACTTGGTGTTGGCAGGGGTGATATTCTCTCTATCCATGGTGATTAAAGAGTATGCTCCATTGGAGTAGATATTATGGATAATTTACGGTACTTCTCACTTAGGATACAACTTCATCAGATTTTTCTGGGTATCTTCAGTGTTCTAAGATCCATTACCAGGTCACCTTGGAGGAAGAATCAGAGGTGAACTTTTTTATTGAATGCTCTCTCTATCCTATTCTAGTGCCTCTCTATGTTACTCAAGGCCTAAAGCATATTTTTCATGAGGGATTCCAAATTGGAAATATGAACTTATGTCATTATATCTAGATTATTATAGTCATAAATAACCATTAGGAGTGACAAAAACTGAACCTAAATGGGTAAGAATGCCTCTATTCCATACACTAGGGGTTATGGGTTTGCTTAGGTGGAATTTTTAGTCATTATAAAATAGGCCCAAAGTGCGTTAGATATCTTGTTAGGGTAACTCTTTTTGTTCTGGCCCACAATTTTTTATAAGACATTAGAGAGGGTCTTGTTGAATACCTCAATCTTCCCATTTTCCCATTCATGGTAGTGGGGAGTATGGTTGGACCAAATGTTGTACTTAGTGTACAATTTCTTCAGCTCAGCCACCTGAAAGTTGGTGTCATTATCTATGAGAATAATGTGAGGCACCCCAAAATGATGGATGATGTGGGAGCTCATGAACTTGATCAAAGACGGGGTTTTGACTTCTTTGAAGGGAACTTCTTCTACCCATTTGGAAAAGAAGTCTATTTTAGTCAAATTGAACTTTCATTGTTGAGTTTTTTATGGAAGTTATGGACCTATAATGACAAGTTCCCATACTAAAAAGGGACAAGAATATTTGGAGGTGTGGTGAAGATATTGTGATCGATGTAAAAAGTTGGTGTGGATATGAAACACATGACACCTCTTGGTGAAATCAATGCAGTTATGAACCATGGTAGACCATAAGTATCTCAATATCGTAATTTTGTGGGAGAGCTTCAATCTTTCTTGATGGGTTCCATGAGATCTGTCATAGACCTCTTATATTACTTGAGGTATCTCATCTCCTTGGACACAATAAAGTAGAATTCCATAAAACCCATACTTGTAGAGGGTTTTCTCATTGTTAGGCCCACTCTAGAGGGTAAATTGTATTGCACACTGGCATATTCTCTCATGATCGGCTCGAACTAGTGGGATAATTCCACTATAGAGATACTCAACAAAGCTAGTCATCTTGTCAATCATTTCCTCACATGTGGGGGGATCTGAGAGTCATGGCGTAAAATTACTGGTAGCTAGATAATACACATGTTTGTTTCCATCATCTGAGGTGGTGGGAGAGATGAACCTTTAGTGTGCCACATGAATGACCAGGTCATCCTAGTCAAGTTTTGCAAGAAATGTGGATAAAATTTTCAAAGCATCGGCTCGACCATTCTATGACCGAGGAACATGGGTCACATTTGGTTGGGAAGGGAACTAGGATATCATCTAATAGATATGTTATAGCAAGGGAATGAGATCTTAATTTCTGACAATGTAGTCACCCTTGACTTGTTTTATGACAAACTCAGAGTCTCCCTTCACGTGTAAACAATGGGCATAAATCTTGAGGGACAACTTAGAGACTAGAAACGAGAGTTTAATAATATGCCTCATCATTCGTGCAACCTTCTATTAGCAGGAAAGAGTATGACAAGACGTCTTGTGCTAGAGTGATGAAGAAAATCCCTGGGCCTACCTTGTTAAGATTGGGGTCATTGAGTCTTCTATGTGTCAGACTTTGGGAGGCACTATAAAAATTAATCTTCTAACATGGTACAACCTGACCCACTGAGAGAATATATTTATATGGGAAATAAATATCTAGGGGTGGTTCTTCAGGGTTTGGATGTGAATCCATAAAGTATTCCAATGCTTGTACTTTTACGACCTTTTTTGGGAAAAACCTAATATAGAACTGCTAGAGGATTACCACCCAGTGCACCAATCATCTCGTAAACATGGGGCAATTGAGGATATACTTTAGCAGTTCTACTAAAGAAACCAGTTATTTCTGATGGTGTTGTAAATAATTTCACAACTTTTTCACTATAAAGAACAGTGTGAGGCAACTCTTCTCGATGGGGAAGTATCGATTCTCTGCATTGAGGATCATGTGGATGAGATATTATAGGTTTTTTTCCCTACCCTTATTGTTTTTATAGGCTTGAAGGGTGATTAGGGATCGTTCCAGAGTGGTCACGTAGAGGACCAAAGGATTTCCTGAGACGGGATGCATCATAACCATAGGTTGTAGTAGTTATTTCTTGATATCCTCAATGGAAGTCTATCACTATTCATCCCACTATTAAACAAAATTTTTTTTCATGATACTCATAAGTAGTTACACTTTCTAACTAAATTTGTGATAAATCGGTGTATATAGTCCAAGTGGCCATGGAGGCCCCGCAACTCTTGGAAATTGCTTGAGGGAGGAATTTGATTAACAACAATGATTTTCTTTGGGTCAATCTTGATGCCTCTGTATCTTATGAAAAATATAATAAATTTTCTAGAGATAACCCTGAACTCGCACTTCATGGGGTTCACCTTCAAGTGTTGAGGGTAGAGGAAGCCAAACGATTTCTCAATATCATTGAGATATTCTTGACGCTAGTAGGATTTGACTACTAGATCATCCATGTAACACTCCACTAATGTCCCTAAAACTGGATTAAATATGTGGTGCATGGCCTGATGGTAAGTGCCTCTGGTATTCTTCAAGACAAAAGGAATAACATGATAATAAAGAGTTTCTTAGGGTGCCCTGAAGGTGATAGAATCCTTATCCTGATGGCCCATCTGTATATAATTTTACCTAGAGTATTCATCCATGAAGGAGAGTTCCTAGAACCCAACTGTAGAATTAATCAATAGATCAGTCACCGGAATGGGAAAATCAACCTTTGAAAAACGGAGGATAAGGTATTAGAAGTCTATGAAAACTATGATCTTCCCATTCTTCTTCCTAACTGGGATAATATTGGCTAGCCACCTAGGGTATTATACCTCTCTGAAAAAAATTTCCTTAATAAGATTTTAAAATTTGGACTCGTCCATAGCATTGTAAGAGGGGTGCATCTTTATGAGATGTTGTTTAAACCCGTGATGACTTACTAGGAATCCGAGGTGATGAACGAAAACCTAAGGATCTAACTATAGCATCTCATCATAGTCCTAGTAAAATACATCATGGTGTTGTTTCAAGAAGGCCACATATGACTTCTTCTCCTATAGGGACATGGTTTTGCTGATCAATATTAGACTCAAATATTCCTCAATACCAAGGTTCACCTGAGTTAACTCATCAATAGTGGTGGATAAACCCTCTTCAAATGCAAGAGGGGTGCCTTTCAAATTATATTTTCCATCTGATATAGGGGGATCAGAGGTAGGAAGTGACTTTTATGGGCTAGACGGCCCAGGGGGAGCACTAGTATCTGCTATGAGTGATATAGAATCCTTGAATAGGGGTTCCTGTTCCATAGATATTATGTCAATAGAATTTTTCAATCCAATTCCATTTAGTTTATAGCTGTGAGGTCCCCTCTTGATATAGAAGTAATGGCGAAGGGTCGACCTTCATCGATTCATCCCTTCTACGGAACATTCGAGAATGCTATGAATTAGTGGCCATAGGGAAAACTTCTCATTACTTCATAGGAGTAGGGTCTTTCAGTATCAATCAGGCATGTCCACTGTAGGGGTATGAGGAAATCTTTGAGCACTCTTTTTTCTTAGAGACAATGAAAAAATCCCTCAAGTCTAGTTTCATGGACTCTAAGGGATGAATCAGGAGGATAGATTTTTCTTTCAATTATACCCATGGATCGACTGGAGTGGTTGTCAGATATTTAGGGGAATTGATGTGATAAATACCATCGGTATGGACCTGATTTCCTTCCCTTTTGTAGTAACCAACATCAAGATAGCAAGCCTTGTAAGATTTAATGGGGGACATTTCACCTTGGAGTACCCCTACTCGACCATCAAGGGAGTATTTGAGGTACTGGTGGTATGAAGAGGGGACTACTGCAAGCAAATAAATTCAGGGCCTTACCAATCATGCATTTTAGGTAGTATACTATGAGACTACTATAAATCCAGTGCTTGATATCAGACCACAAAACTGAGTCTTCGGCCCAATTTTTTCTTGCGGCTTCTGCTCACTCTTATCATACCCCTGAACTGTCAGGCTTCACTAGCACAAAATTGTCTTTATCCAACGGTACCCTTTATTAGTGCTAAAAAGTGTTGATAAAGGGGGTACTTTTATTAGTGTTAAAAAAGTAATGATAAAAGGTTCTTTTATCAGTGTTAAAAAAATCACTGATAAGAGTAACCCTCTATCAGTGCTAATTTTTGGCACTGATAAAGGGTACCTTTATCAGGATTTTTCTTAGCACTAATAAAAGTATGCCTATTATTAGTTCCAGAACGATTGTTTTTAGTGTTGATAAAAGGTATATTTCATAAAAAAATTATATATCATTAAAAATAATATATACATATATACATATATTCATATTGATATAAATATAATAAATTTTATAAAATATGATTTATATAATAAGAAATGTGTAATCACACTTAATATATAAGATATTCAGTGGAAAATGTTTATAAAATAATTTAGAAATAATATTAATTAAAAATTGGAAATTTTTATTGATTAATAGTCATTTAAAAATAGTTTGAAGATAGAAAATTTTGATAAATTAATAAACAATCTAAAATAAGTCAAAAACATGACCCGATCTTCAAATAGTCATAACCTTTCATCCAGGTGTCCGTTTAAGCTCTACCACATATCAAATCAAATTTTGTGAAAAGATCTACACCATGGTGATCTGGGGAAACCGGATCATTGTTTTTTGGGGTGGGGGGGGGTAAAAAATGGCCTTTAAGGCCTCTAAAACTGAGTTTTTTGTCTGGGTACCCCCATTTTTAACATTTGATGGAATTTCATCCTTGTTTAAGAGAGTATTATTATCTTTTTTTTGTGAAGAATCAATTTATTCTCAAGGATTTCCATCATATGGATATTATTATGTTCAAATTTTATCATTTTTCATATTTTACTATTATTTACAATTAAATATATAAACGTATATACATATTTGTATATATTCACACATAAAAATTTAATTTTAAAAATAAATATGTAAAAATATTTACATATAAAATATATTTCTATATATATAAACCAAATATAAATAAAAATAATATCCATTTTATTTAAAATTAAAATGTATGAATATTTATATACTTATACAACTAATATATATATAATGTTTATATATATAAAAATATATTTGTGTGTGTATTGAAAAACAGGTATATATTTATCTATTTATTATAATATATGCATATAAATATTAATATATAATATATGTAAATAAATATAAATACGTATAATTATATTTATAGACACATACATATATATAAATATATGTATGTATGTATTTATGCGCACACACACAAACTATATTATATATTTATTTATTTATTTAAAAATAATTATATATATATGGATAAAAAATATAATTAAATATATATAAATAAATAGATATATCCTAAAATACAAAACAAAACAATATAGATGAGTGGTAAAGGTGCAGATCCATGAGGGGGAGGACTCAGGTTCAAAACCCAGTGAAGAAAGGGATGTGCGGGTGTGTGAAGTAGGTGGAATAACACTGTTAAAGGGAGGTATTCAAGCACTAATAAAGGAGGTGTGGGTGGGGCTTCTAGGGTTGATAGAGGGGGTCAACATCTGAATTTATATTTTTTAGAAAAAAATTATTTTTAATTATTTTTACTTTTATCAGTAGTTTTTAGTGCTAATAAAAGACCCCTTTATTGGTGCTGATAAAAGGGACCCATTTTAAAAATTCTAAGATTATAATTTCTTTTTTAATATCTTTGCTGTATTTTTTTTAGCACTGTTAAAAGCCTATTTTGTAGTAGTGTTGGAGGGATTCAAATCTAGTTCTATAAGCCCATTTTATAAAGTGTCTAGGTTGGAATGAAGTTGATCATGGAACCACTATCCACTAGGCAGTAGTGGATTTCAATGCCATTAAAATTAAATGTGATATACAATGAGTGTATATTCCCCTAAATGGTGACACCCATATCTTTTCCAAAAAATGAGATAATAGATTGACATTCCCCTCGCTCGACCTCCTCTACGTAGCAGGACTCAGCGAAACCTACCTCTTCCTTGAACTAAAGGGGGATTTTCAAAGCTTTGACGAGGGCCTCACGTATTTCCTTTGACAAGCAAAGTGCCTTAAGAATCAAAATCCATGCAGGTATATTGACAAGGTGCTTTAACATATCACACTTCCATGCTAGGGGCATATTTTTTCCGGTGGAGGGTCGTACCATGGAAAAGGGTGCAACATATGTCATTTGTTGGGGTGTTGAGGACTAGATAATACTGATGATATTATTCTACTAGATATCTGGTTTTCTCTAAAAAACCAATGGCTAAGTGCCGGTTGGATGAGGTGAGGCCCTAGCTAGAAGCGGCTGATCATGACGCGCTCATGGCTAAGTCGCACAGTCAACTAATATAATTGGATGTGGAGGCATACTTGATGGTGAAAACCAAGAGGGATGTGATTTTTGAGACCTATTAAAGGCCTTATTCTTAATCTCAGTAGCATGAATATCCTAGTTTGAAGTGATTACATGAGCATTCCATCTACTGGCATGTCCTCTAAATCCCCTTCGACAACATCAGCTAAAGGCGCCCAAGGGGTATGCATATCATTCCTCATTGTTGGGTACTGCGATGTGATCCACTAATTCAACAACATTTATGGTGGTGTATTTCTACTCATTATTAATGGAATAGTCCAAAGATGGGTGTACCCAAGATGCACCTCCCAATTCAAGAGGCATGAAATTTTCAAGAGTGTGATAAGGCTTTAGCACTGATGGGGGACTCTAATTTCCCTTTTTTTCATTAGTGTCTATTATTTTGAGACTTGGGAGGATTTGGTGTAGATGTAGAGGTAACTATCAGATGAGGTGTGGAAACCATATAATTTTTTGGCTTGTTCAAGCAGGAAAAAATGATACCATGGGTGTTAATGACTATCTTAAGATCTAACTAGTCATTTTACTTCTGCATCCCATGGTTTGGAACCTATTTCCACTCACCAAAGTCTTCACTGTCATTATCAGGGTTAGTGAAAACATGTTTCACATATACTAGAATTTCACCCAACTTGACGAATCCATGATCTACCATGTCCTAGAGCCAATATTTGAATACAAATCATTATTTTATAGTGTGTATGAGGATCCTGTGATGTGGTCAGTGTTCCGTGTGACCAGTGAGTTGGACTTCTTGACATTTCCTACACTCTGACAACTTCAGGATTCCCCTTTTAGGGTTCAGATGAAATGTATTGGGACCTGTGCCTCCTTGAAGGAATAAGTCTTATTCCTACTTTATGTGAAAGGCATCTTGGGTTCTTGTCCTTGACAGGGGGTTAGAGCAACATTCTCTTGACAAGGTGGTTGTGCTTGTCATGGTTATTCCTGGCAGGGCTTCACTTAGCGGGGCTCATCTGGTAAAGGATCTAATAGGTGTACCAACTCGGGAACCTTTTCATACATAATGGAGGTTATATCTGGTTTTACAAACCTTCTTGTAGGAGCTGGAAGGGAAATGGGTGTGAATTTTTTTTAGTTTGTTGCAAGGATTTTTCAAGATATTTATATTTTTCAAATAACTCTTAAAATATTATTAGGTAGTTTAGGGAGATGAGGGTAGGGAACATATCATTTATGACATTCTCTATACACATCATAAGAAACTATTCCTTGGAAATTGTCATGTTGAGCAAATACATGATTCCCTTCCATTGGGTAAAAAAGTTAGAGACTCGCTCATCGGGCCTCTGCTTTCATTTGAAGAGGCCATTGATGCTCATATTGTGTGAGGTGAGGCTGAACTAGTAGAGGAACTATCTATGGAGGTCCTCCTAACCAAAAATGGACCCCATGGGAAGTTGGGTATGCCAGAAGAATGTAGGTTCTTCTAGAGTCTAGACAAATCATTAGATCTTAGTGGATTAATGCTATTCTAGAGTCCCCAATATTGGACCAAACCTTGAGGTGAAGTCATTAAAATTATGTAACAGGTCACCCATCCCATTAAACAGGGTGATTCTAAGATTAAAAAACTCTGGGGGGTTCTTGAACATCGTCCACCCATGCTGGGTACAAATTTCCTTCCATAAAAACTTCCACCTATTGTATTTATAGAGGCTTAAGATGGAAAATGAGAGAATTTATCACATAATATTATTGAGGATTTATGGTCACAAATGAGTTGATAGACACATTGACTTGGTAAGTAGCATGACATTCTTCTTAAGGTGGATAATCACAATTCTCAAGTGGGGTGGGAAACTCATATCTTGACTATTTTCCATAGCCTCTGGATTTTTCCCTGACTGGGTGCATGGGGCCACCAATTTCAAATTGGTGCATCTGACCAAGGAGGACTGAGTACACCAATAGAGGAGAGATGGGGACCCTTATGATGTTAGAAAGATTCAGGTGCTTGACAATAATCTTGATAGTGATTATTTTATATTCCTCAATCTCTTAGAGCAGCGTGGTTATCCTAGGGTCTGACTTGACTTTTGGAACAACCTTAGGTGGGTTGATGAGATTGGAGGTCCCATTGAATTTATCAGTGTATCATTGAGAAAATGGCTACAAATCATTGGGGGCCTCCTAAAGCCCAATGCATATCTATACTGATAAGTGTGGATGCATACCAGGGGGTCTGTATGGTACTATTACACTCCTTGAGGTGGATTTTCCCTATTGTTTCATGCTTCATCTATCCTATTTATATGATCCTATAGAGGTTTTATGGTAACGGCATTGACCATGGTGGTATTTAGATAGGAACCATCATTATTAGTAGGTTGGTCAGAATGATGGTCTTGTTATTTTCCTAGGATAGGGCTGAAATGGAGGGCAACAAACATTCCCCAGCCTCTAATTTGCACATGTTGGGATGCCTCTTTCATAAACCGGTGGAGCATAGTGAGGCTCTTAATGTAGGTTTTCTGAATATTATAGAAGTATTCATAAAATCTAGTAATCTAAGCTACTGGGAGCGTTGCGATCTCAACCCTCTTGCAATATTGGTGGATGAGATTGAGGTTCTTGTGGCTCCATGGGTAGGTTAGCTAATGGTCCTGAAGGTGGTGGAATATTTCCCATATATTCTAGTAGAAACAAATTGCATGGTCCTTAGTGAGGGACATTGTGATGAAAAAATCTAGAGTTATAGTTGGACAAAAAACAACTGATAGTTGGTCAGCCGCCAGAATCTCCCACAATTTCTCTTGCTCACTTCTTAGAGGAGGGTCCTTCTCTTGTTCAACTCAAGCCTTGATTTGCACAAGTTGAGATAAGGGTGGAAGAACTGATGTAGGCCTGATTTGCGGGTGATTTATCGAGAGAGGGGGTGCAACATGGGTCAAATGACCGCGACATGTTAATATGTCTCTTGGAGGTATATATAACTTCAAGATCATATCCATGTAGGATGGTTTTTTACCACCTCTTCATGTGTAAGGGATGAAACATCTCTTTGAGACTTAGTGAAGGTTTCACCATCATCTGAGGGTTCAAAACCAGACCCTAAAATTTTTCCAACTTCTTTCATGGAGGTAGAGAGGAGGTAAACTAATAGTGATGAAGATAGTTTCACCATGATCCCTTTAAAGGAGGAAAGAACATCCTCCAAATTCAAGTAAATATGGAGGGATTTAGGGGTCTTTTGGACCTCAAATTCCAAGATCATGAGCCTCAGTCGATGGGATTCTTCCCTAGACTCTAGCAGTATGGGTGAAGGTTCCCTCATCAAGTCATCCTCTACATCAGAGTCTAAGAGGTTGGTGATGACATGAAACTTCCCAGGGTACCGCATTTGAGAGAACAGTACTTCCCCAAGTGTAAGCTACTGAGATTCACTTGGATTCCCCCCATGTATGTTGTGCCTATTTCATGGGAACGACCCCCACGATGGGAATTCACCCTCTTTCCCTCAGATGGTTCTTTAGAGTAGGACATGTCTTCATCATGGGGAGTACCTCCTCTCTAGTTAGTGGTGGTGTGGGGAGGAACTCCTCATTGGTATTCCTCATCATGAGATGGTTTGTAATGAATTTAGGAGGTGCCGACAACTGAGAGAGTCAACCCAATCTACCAGAGAGGCGGTTGAGGTCTTGATCCCAAGTGGGAGAAGATGGGTCCCCGTTTACCTATTATGGGGATGTGATGGGATATGTCTACAGTAGAAAGGACCATTGGAGATGCAGAAGATGACTCTTATTGTGAAATGTTCTGGTTATACCCTTAGCATCAGTATCGTGTGATCTGGATCAAGGATAGAAGATCATGGATGGATTCAAACTGCTCTTCAACTTGTGGTGTAGATCAATGTTGAAGATTTTGTGGCTTGATAAGATCCCTCCTAGGTAGCTACCGAGTAGTGGTCATGATATGTATGACTCAAAAATCACCTACCTCCTTGGAATTGGGGAGTGAGTTGTCATAGCACTATGGGGAGAGGCTCCTTATGAAGTTCTCCATTGGAACATGGGGTGGTTTTCCCTTGTGCGGCCCTTGGGGGCAGTTTTGTAGATGATGTGTCGATGACTCAAGATCTTGGCGGGTCATATCCCTAGTGGGAATGAACCCTTCCATCTCATATCAACAAATAAGGACATCAATCACCCTCCTATGAATGAGATTAGAGGGTGAAATAGGGAACGAGCTCCCAATATGTGAAAGTGTTGTGGTTATCATGGTAAGAGTATATTCATGCAGGATTTCCACACTAACATTTCCCCTACCCCCAACCCTATTGGTGATAGGGCTCCATTTTTCTATAGCTTGAGTCCTATAAAGTATATAGAATCAATTTTAAGTATAGATATAGTGAAATAAATGCCTAATTCCCCAAAATCATCCATTATTCTTGATATAGATGAGGGATCCATGCTGACGATGTCACAAACTGAGGACTCCCAATGTTACCTGCCCCAAGTCACAAGAGAGTTTCATGTTTGGACCACCTCTTTCTTGGTGGGACCTAGAACAAAATATCTGGATCTGATGACATGAAAATTTTATGGTTCTTTAATTATACTAGTCCCCATAGTTTAAGGAGAATATATTTTTGTTGGGTTCACTATTTTTGTTTAGTGAAGCCCGATGCTAGAAATTTCAAGACCTAATGATTACCAAATATAATGGTTTTAAATATTACTGATCTACTAGCTATTGGAGGAGAAGAGTTTCACATCAAGTTCACCATTTTTATTTATAAATCATTCTTTTAGATCCACACATCACACGTTCTTCTACATCACATTCCTACCTTCCAAAGTTGGGTGGCTTCCATCACTTTAATTGGAGATGTAGGCTCCTTGATTGAAACTAGATCATGGGATGTTTGTTCCTCCTTCCATGGATTCCACCTTGAAGCTCATCACCTAGTCTAGGTCACCCTCATATATTTGAGTCATGTTCATGAAACTCAATCCCTATGCCATCTCAAGATGGACGCTGGTTAATTAGGCTGGTTCTGTCTTGATAGGGCAACAACCTTTGGTCATAGGTGGTAGTGATGTTGGGAATGTCTGGGTATTATGGGAATTAAGGATTTTGGGAACCTATAAAGTCATCTTCTTTTTAAGTCAGAGTCATCTCATGTGAAAGGCCTCTTAGGCGTAGAACCTAAGGCATCCTGTTTAGGAAATGAGGTAGTTGAATCCAGGGGCATAAGTCTTTTGAGGATTTTACCTTAGGAATCCAATGTTTATTGTATGTGGCATGGATTCTAGATTATGTCACAAGTTTAACTCCTTCTGAAGATTGATGGGTCTCAGGTTTAACATATTATGGGGACAGATGGATTCTAGGTTTAATGTGATGCATGGACAGATGGGTCACTAGTTTAACATCTTATAGGGAAAGATGGGTTGTAGATTTAACATCTTAAAAGGAAAAATGGGTCATATATTTAACATCTTGTGGGGACATATGGGTCATAGGTTTAAAGTATTTTAAGTAAATATGGGTCCTATGTTTAATGTTTTTTAGGGACATATGGGTCATATATTAGTATCTTGTGGGAACATATGGGTCATAGGTTTAACATCTTGCGAGGATAGACTGTCCGATTAAGTGTGTCCCCAGGGGGGAAGATTTCACACTTGGTATTTAGTTAAGTGTGTCCCTAGGGGTGGAATATTTTACACTTGGGGGTTTGATAGTGATGTTGGGTTTTTGGGATTGAACATTTAGGAGGTTTCATATGTACCTTGTTTAAGAGATAAGGATCAAAACCCATGTAGTTTGATGCTGCATTTTAAGTTTGTGTGATAGGATCAGTCCATGTAGTTTAACATCCTGTGGTAAGGACGCTCATGTTATAAAAGGAGTGTTAATGAGGGATGGTGTGGGTATTATGAATAGAATATTCCTGAAGGAGGAAGTTCATCCCATGGTTAGGTATAATGTGTAATTCCATGATGATCCTACATGGGGAATCATGAGCTCATCACATGGGTTAATACTATAGTTTAACATCATGTGATGAGGAAATTATCATGCATCTTAACACTATATGACTAGGACATGGAGTAATGTAATTTTACATCATGAAACTATGATATGGATGGGGCTTAAACCCTGGGGAGACCAAATCAAGAAAAATGACTCTCTACTAAGATAGGTAAGTTGTTTCCCTCATTGATTCCACCTTTAGGGATTACATGTCCACTGCTCATGTGGGTAATAGTGTATACACTATCATGGTGGATTCACAATCAAGAGGCTCGATGTTAGGATCCATATACTTAGAGTAAAAATGCATTAGGGTTCCTATTCTTAGGAGAAATGGAAAGGGTAAAGGCCTAGGACGCACTTGAAGAAAAGTGGGAAGACATAAGGGTAGGTGGTATCGGTCACATGGGGACTTGGGGTGTGTTTGAAATGGTCATGGATGGGTATGGGGGCCCCAGGAACTTAACTTTTACAAAAGGGTATTGGATGAAAGGAGGCACCATGGAGAGGCCTAGATTATGGGTTTCACAAAAGTTTGGTCTTTTTAAAGTTTTGGGGTCTTGTGAAGGTTAGGGATCTCATAAAATAATATGTTTCACAAAACAGGGTGACCCTACCCCAGAGTTAAGTCTTGGTTCCCATGGGGTTGGTTTTTTGAATGATAATTATCTCACAAAACCCCAAGAGCCACCAAGGGATTCATTCTTACATGAAGGTAATGGACCTTCAAGAAAGGAATCTACAACATGGGTTTAGGTTCTCAAAATCCCATAAGAGTTGGTTTCACAAAATATAACTACGTTTGGAAGTATATCCCCTCTCTTTTTCATGAATATTATGAGTTTTGTGAATCCAGAACTTTTCTCAGAAGCTGGAAGGTCGTGTCCCCATGAATTCAAGGATGGGGAAGTATTTATAGGCCCATTAGATGAAAGGGTATTATTTTCATGAAATATGGATTCTTTTTTAGAATATTATGAGATTCAAGAAATTATGGGGTTCTATGAACTGGAGTTATGCTACATGAAGGTTGTTTCCTCAAGATTTTCATGATGGGGACTTCCAAAAACTAGAGTTATGATACGCGAAGGTTACCACCTCAATATTTTCATGTATGGGGACTTTCATGAACCATATCCATTCATAAATCTTCTGAACTTCACAAACTAGTCCCTTAAGTGGATTTTTGGGCCGTTTTTTCCTGAATTTGTTCTCAACAAGCCATTCCATCCTCAACCTCTCCTATGACATGCGTATTTCTAAATTAGCACCTTAATAATACCTAGTTGTGGAAAGATAATTCATTTTCAAGTAATATTATAAGTATTTTTCAAGAATATAATTAGTATAGTGTTTATAATCTTTGGAGATAAAAAACTTAAGTATTATTGACACACTTACTTATCAAGTTTGGATAAAGAAAACTTTTGAAATAAAGGTGAACCACAAAACCTTTAGAGATGTTTCATCTTGACTGTATGAATTGTTCTAAGAAGTAGCTAGAGATAAGTTAATATACTTCATAATATTCCTTTAAATTTTAAGGAATGTAAAAGTGAAGTAAGTAATATGCATGGTTAGAATATATGAATTGTTTCGGACCTGTGATCCAAAGAATATATTAACTAGGCATTCATCGATCATGAAAATGTAGAGTGAATTTATCCTAAACTAACATATCTTTATACACATAATATTCATGATGTTAGTAAAAGGTGGATCAATTATGATTCTTAAATGAATTCATTGATCATTAAAATATATATTGGATTTATTCTTAAACCCACATTTCCTTATACACATCATAACTATGATGTAAGTTTAAGGGGTCAATGATGAGACTGATATAGTCATGTGAAGTCTTCAATTATCTTTTCAGTACATGTTTTATAAATAACGACATTAACATATAACCATATGTCAAATATAATGAAAAATGGATATCATATAATGTATATTATGAAAAAAATCTATTATGTAAAAAAACATGAGTTTTGATGAAAAGAGTTTGTTAAGGACAAGTCAATAAACAAGTTTCCATCAAGGAAAAACAAAAAGTGCATCCCACTTAATTATAATAAATTTTATATAGGATATCACATAAATCCCTGAGATAGAAAATTTATAGTCAGGTGATATACAATATTTCTATAAAAGGGTGCACATCTCTATTTGAGATAGTGGGAGAAATATTTCCTTTAAAAGGTCAAGGTTTCTGATACATAAATAGTTTTCATGGGAACAAGTTCCATAAGATTTTGTGGAATATAATATTCTAATGACATATACTATATAGTAATGATAAAACCAAATTGAGATGATTTTATAATCATAAAGTCGAGGTGATATGTTATTCATTAATAATATTTAATCCTACAAGGAATCAGTAAATTGTAAAGGCTAAAATTATAAGTTAGCATGAATTCAAAATAATGGATTCTATGTCCCAAAATCAAGACTCTATTTTGATAGTTTCTTCAATTGATGTAAAGTTTTTGGTGGGTATTCAAGAGAAACTATACATGGGTGGTATAAGAATGAAACCAATAAATCTCTATTAGTTAAAAAAATCATCATACTTAAATCCAGTAGAATTCTACTTGTAATAGAAACTTTCTATGATCATTATATTGTACATTATATGTCAATAACACCTTTCTTGGAAGGTGTTTATATGAAACAACCTGAAAGGGATGGTGACTCCATAAAATTCCAAAAAGGAACTAAAGTTGTAGAGATTCATTTATAAATTAATTAAATCATCGTGATCATAGAATATTCTTTTGGAATGAAAATTTTCCTTGTTCCTATAAGAGTTTAGTGAGAACACTATAGTTTTCCAAGAAAATATGTTGATAATATATAGAAAACAACAATTAGTTTTACAAATAGTTAAGACTGGGTTGAAAGTAACTCGCCAAAAATTAAATTAAAGTAGTAACCAAAGTTATAGGGACAAGATCTACTAAGGTAGATATACTAGGTTACTTGGACCAAGAAAAAGTACATATATTCACATTGTATTGGAAATAAAAGTTAGAAAAATTCTATATAGAATAGATTCCAATGTCACATGGCATAAATATCTCCAAGAAGACATGTATGAGACATATGAAGTGATTAAAATGGTGAGTATAATTCTATATGATTGGGAGATAGATTTATCACATATTCCATGCTATGTAATAGATATGATATTTCAAACACATCAATTATGGTAAGAAAATATTAGGTAAATCCAAGAGAACTACATAGGAAGCAGTCAGATTTATCCAATTATACTTGAGAAAGTATAAGGGATATATACTTGGTATTTATAAAGGAACACTAGTTATAAAGAGGAAAAAATAGGTCTTTGTATGCATCAATTTGATCTAATATCATATTGGGGCTAAATTACCAAGAAAGAGTAGATCATTGTAGCCAATGATATCTATATCTACAAATATTGACTAAATTATAGATTCGAATGCAACTAAATAAGTAGCATAAAAATATGTAATGATTTTTTCTAGTTATTAGAATCATACCAAAGGTACTAGCCAAGATGTCAGGATTATGAAAAATAACAAAAGGGATATACTCAGGGTTATCATCTCTTGAGGGTTTTTACTCAAGAAGTGAAGTTACTGATAGCAGAGAGGATATGTGGTAAAATATGATAGGACAAATGAATAAATCCTTATATTATAATAAACATGATCTAATCATGTGAGAGATAGTAGTTTTATGGTTAGAAAATTGGATCTAGTAAAACTGAGAGTATTGTGATAGTGGTATCTTATACCCAACTTAAGAATTAATTTTCGATTACCATATCATGTGTATAGTTATTTATGGATGATATATTCTTACTATAATATTTTTTATACTTTTTTATCAACTATTTACATGGTAATGTCCTTATATTGTTTTTTATATCAATAGGTTATAATAATTACCCACTATAATGATAACCTAGAGATACTATGAAAGTAATCTTAAAAATATATCTTGTGGTCTGGATACATAATATTGACAAGGAAAAGATGATTTATGACTATAAGGTGATAGGATATCATAAGTATTGGGAATTCTTATCATGAAGTTCACACTTGGTGATCTCGAGTAGAGTAGATGATCGTGACTGACCCTCCAATAGGAACACCACATGTTTCGAGTGTTATTGATTGTTCGTATCTATGATCATGTGTATTTGTATCTCAATTTAAGATCACTATAAATGTGTAAAATTTGATCATGTACTTTTATGAAAGATAAAAAATATGAAATTTATGTTTGTAGTGAAGTGGCTTGCTTCAGGTGCATCATTAGTGGAATGACATTGATTAAATGGTCAAGTCATGATTTTTTACTTCTAAAAGGAAGAGATATCTAGGTATCAGTTGACTAGGATGGTAGAAATTTTATTAAATCCATGTCCATGGTAAAATAAGATAATTCCATCCAGTTAGGTCATAAAATAATAAATAAGGGATGATGACATGAAGTTTGCATCTTACTTTATGAGATATTGTGGTATAAATATATTATATTACATAGTGTGTGTTCGTAAAAGGTTTTCATTGATATGACTAAACATTATATTCTTATGGTCCATTATGTGTTTCTAGATACCACTCTTATCTTGTGATTATGATTCATATCTATCGAGATTAGGGTATAGAGGGTCACACACAAAGTGTATTCATAGGATTATAAAATTCCAGTGAATTAGAGTTTAGGATATAGTAGACCTTGTGGTGAGGGTCGGGATATGTCTAAGTTTTATTAATCAAAATGAAGAAATAAATTAAATATTATTTTATTTTATAATAACAAGAATTTAATTTATTTACTCAATGTATTCACAAGTTTTATGTGAATATAAAGAAAAATATTCTACGAATGAATAATATTTTTATTAAAGGTTCATTAAAATATTTTTGGGAGAGACAAGTTGAGTTAATGACTTATACTTTATAATGTAACATATTTTTAATGTTACAAGTGAGTTATAAAATAATCTCCATATTTATAAAAAGTTTTAAGTGCTGATGGTGGCATTTTAGTTCTTATTTAGAAGGTTAAATATATTCAGAGCACCTAAGTGAAATTTTCAAGGTTTAACCCTACCTATATAAGCTGGTAGGAGATCACTATTAATAACACTATTCATCCTGTGATTTTTGAGATCCCCTCTCTCCTCCCTCTCACTTATTAGAGAGAAGTTTTTATTCCGAGCACCTCGATATAAGAATGTCTTCCTCGTTCAAAGAACCATTGCTTGTGTGATTATATCGATGTCAAAAGTGCCTTTTGATTATCCATGCTAACACAAAAAATCAAAAGTCAATGATTGAGAAAAAATTTGAAGCATTTGTGGATGATATATATGGATCTAACATCAATTCATTCAAGAAACAATCACCGATAGTGAGTGGGCACACATTCGATCAAAATCTAATGAGGTATGGTTTTGATTTTGATATTCATGAATATTTAATTCATATGATATCCAAAAGTTTATAATAGTGTGTCACTTCACTTTTGATGATGTTCCAACATCGATCATGGTGTAAAAATTTTAAAAAACCTTATTTTGTAAGCTTCCACTGCACGCGTGATACCAACAGTGATGAGGCTGTTGAATTACCAAGGGATCATGAAGAGGTTTATCACTATATCTTGATGATTTAAATAGCCTCATTCCAATCTCAACCAAACTACTTCCACTCCATTCTCTTGGTCCATATTTCATACGTTTGGATTCATGTGGATCAAGGGATGAATATTGTATGATTGGGAAAGAGGGAATGGTAGTGGATTGCCTAAGGTTGTGGCATGTCCATCATGTAAATGCCTAAATTCTGATAGACCTTCATTTGGTGATTTTTGGGTGTTGGAGGAACCCATAAGAGGTTCCATGGAGTTTAGAGAGTGTTTAGGGAAAAAGGATGGTGCCACTACAATTTTTGGAAAGTCTGCAACATGAAGCCTTCAGGATGTGTTGTGAAGTGTGGTTGTTATGGTGTGGTAAGGATGATAATGGAATAGGGAAAATCATGGAGAAAAATAAGGAAAATTCATTTTCATGAATGGATATGTCATAGGAAAGAGGCCTCAACATAGTGGGGTTTTAGGGATTTTGAAAAATTAGGGATAGTTACATCGTAGTTCTTGGGTTGTGGCATAACCTCCCTATTAAAGAAGAGGGTTCTGCAGCATGGTTTTCAAGGTTGTTTCATAGAACCAAGATCCACTTTAATTGGATATTCCTATAGAAAATGAAAATATATTTGACTAAGGGTGGATATGGTGTGTTCCTTTATGCTTCACCATAGAACACCCTTTTTCATCTGGTTTTACAGCGTGGTCCATGGGACTACGTTGTGGTCCCTTAAATTTGAGACTACCTATAAATACCCCAAGATCCCTAAACCGAGATTCTAAACCACTTTTTCCTATCAAAACCTAGATTTACAAGGGAAGTTTTTAAGGCTTTGAATCCCCTTTAAATATGTATTAATCATTGACCTTTCATGTTTGATTCATGTTGATCTAAGGTAAGATCTACCTTCTTTTCTAGTGATTTCTCTCTGTCTGATCCCATTTAATTCTGTTTCTTCTTTCCATGTTTTGGTGGTTTCTCCCCATAAGTCTAATGAATTTTTATTGGTTGTTTGTTGGAGTTTTTGTGTCACATCATCATTTAAGGGATATAGTTTCTTTCGGGAGAGCTGATCATAGATTCGCAATGTTGATCTGTTATCATGTGAAGAACGTTGATGATTTTGAGGTAGGGGATTCATTGCTTCTCTTTTATTTACATGCAATCATAATTTGAACATGGTTTATCCCTTTGAATTAAAGTGTAATTAATATAATAAATATTGAGCCATATTAATAAAGAAATTGGATAACGATTTCTTGTTGACGTTTGATACCATGAAAATAGTTTTCCTCTTATTTTTATAGATAGTGTGTTATCTATTATATGATTTTGTAGCATGTTTTTATTCTTGGTTTAGAATATTGAAATTTATTAAATTTCTAAATAATGTAAATATGGAAATAATTTTTGGTTGGATAAATAATTAAAGAATAGGCATGTTTAATAAATTTTGTGTATCTTTTGATTTTATGGTAGTCACATTGGTGCTAAATGCATGTTTTTTTAAAGTTGTTATTCTATGTACTGATGGAATTGATAAAAAACATGAAACATGTTATTGATTTTTGGGGATAATAATAAAAAGGCATGTTTAATGAGAATATTTCTTTTCTCAGTTTGTTAAAACTGTTTTTATAGAGATCATGTTTAAACTTTTGATAGCTTGTTATAGTTGATGTATTTGGTTGCTCATAGTTGCAATATTTTAATAATGAATCAGTTAATTAAAGATAAAATAAAAGCTTTTTGTTTGATAAAGATAAAGTCTTTATGCCTTTTGTTTGGTTCTAAGTGATAATATTTTCATGTAAAGGATTGATGCCCTATTTTTGGGCCTGGTATCCCTGTTGACTATGTTTGTTTGTTTGATTCCTTTTTTGTTCTCTAGATGTGATCCTAGGATGGATGCGCCTAGGGTGGCAGATGATATATGGGTGGGGAGGCTCATATGGTTGTGGAATTAGCTGATACCTGTGATGGTGGGATTTATAGGTATATTCATGAGGGTGATGAGAATGGCACTCAGATTTTGGAACATGTTGAAGATGGGCTTACCCATTTATGTGATAAAGCTGAGATGATTGATTGTGAATGAATTTGTTTAATGGTCAGATGACTAGGTTTCTTGTTTATCTATATTAATTTCACCAATTATTGATATAGTTGTATGTTCTTGGTCGCATCTCTCTTTGTGGTATCTTATAGTGTTTTCCTATATCACCTAGAATTATGGAAAGTTTAATAATTTTTAATAAATTAATTAACCAATGGTGTTGGTGTTGCTGTAATGAAAATGAGATGTTACTCTTGAGAAATCGTAGAATCAGTTTAGATTATTCCTCAAGGTCATGGACTTGTATTGATGTTTAAAGTAATAATAATAATGTTAATTAATGAATAATGAATTAAATAATTTAAAGGAAATGATAAAAAGGAAATAATTAATTTGATGTAGCTCTTTAAAAATGTGTGTGTGCTTATAGGATAACTAGTTCTTAGCAGTGGCAGTCAGGAGTTTGAGTGATGTTGGCTGAAGATGATTCTAATACTAGGTTATGACCATAGTGTGGTTGTGAGGTATATTGTATCTTCTATATTTTATGATTTCATATGCTACCCCACCCATTTCGGTTAGGGTGACTGGAACCCAGTAAACTATGGTAGGGTGTTTTCCCCAACATCCTGGTGGGAGGATGGATGGATGACTACCCCCTCTATCCCTACTCTCTTTTCCTAGTAGTTTCATGTGCTAGTATGCACAAAGGTTAGTTTCCCTTTATATATATGTATAGGTTTGTAATACCTTGTGGTTATTTAACACACATTTATATCGAGAAATAGTATCAAAAGGATTATAATATGTATGACATGTATAGACTATGATGGCTTGAGGTACCAGGTACCTTACTCGGTGTATGAGTTGTGATGGATTAAGGTATAATATCTGATGTATGATAAATATCATACAGGTTGTGGTGGATCCTGAAAACTACTTAGTTACTATATATGGAGATGTGGTATGGGATAATGTGATACATGGGGTTCATATTGTGATACTTATCCCAGGAGTGTATGGGATGACTTACTTTTGGAGAGAGATGGATCATGACATGGGATGTTGGGGAAAAGAAAAAAACTAGTGGGGAAGTATTAATGGGGTACCCTTGATGTTTCATTACTATAATTCATGATCTCTTGTATGCGATACTTGGTAATATTTATCCATGGTTAGGATGAGAAATTATTATACTTGTTTATGTGGTGAGTTAGTTTCATTATTTTTCAAAGTGATTTATCATGATTTATTTATCTTTTGCATGAGAGACTCTAAGGAGGATCCTACTAAGTATACTATTATAATCACCTCATGTTTATATAAACTATTTTTCTAGTCAGCAGGAGCAGGTTGGAGATCGGGTTGGATATCACTAGCTTGTGGTATTACAGGAGCTGTTTGGGATTCTTGGTCACTGCTGAACTTACAATTTGGTACTTATAGTTTCTCTTTCAGTTTGTTTAGCACTATATGACATTACATGTATTCACTTGGGTTTTATTTTATCTGTACAAGAATTATTTGATCAGTGTATATGTCTTCTCTCTCTCTCTCTTCCACATGTTCTATTAGATGGTAATGCCTCCCATTTGTATGTTTATTATACCCTTGGTTCTAGTCGCCAACTCAAGACCAACTGTAGGTGGGACTCAGGCAGTCACCATCTCACTTATCCCATTTCCAGACCAAGATGGGTACTCTTTGGGGGGAGGGGGTTGTGAAATATCACTTGACATTAAGGAGGTGGAACTTGGTGTGCCTAGGAGATTTCTAGAGATTCACTAAGCCTTAAAAATTAAGTTTGTTATGTTGATCTATGAATGATATTGAGTAGATTATCTATAGGTCTTAAGAAATCAATTTGGAGAGTGAATGACATGTGTTGGACTAATCTTGGACTGACCCCTTACCTAATTAACATTTGTTTAGGTTTATTTTCCAATTTCTTTTATTTTCATAAAAACAGAAGCCTCAACATCACTTACCCATCCATCGGTTTATTTTAAAAAATAGAAAAAAAATAAAAATATATACATAAGTTTTTTAGAATAGTATAATTATCCACAAAACTCCTTGAGAACAACCCTGACCAATCCCACTATAGTGCATTATGGGTTAAAATATATTTTTTATTATAGTCTATGATAACCATGTGATCAAATTGGCATCATTGTTGGGTTGTTGAGTTGATAATTATTTTTTCTCTTTCACTTTATAAATAATTTATTTCTTTCAAATTAGAATTTAAAATCGAAAAAATGGAATTTTTCTTTTCCTATCTAGATATGGACAAGAAAAACTACAACACCTCTTGGGGAGGGTGGTTTACCCAAGAATCTTTATCTTTTTTATCCACTTTTCATTAATTTTCAGTTATGTGTTTTAATTTTTAATGAGATGATTAATGATTTTAGTTTTTTTTGCAGGGAACAAGTTGGAAAATAGCCACTAGATCTTAATGAAGACCATTAGAAACTAATAAAATGAGAATCACAACTTCCCAAATTTCTCCACACAAGAACAAGAATTTAGGTGAACTCCTTCCATTACACTAGCTTCTATCATCATATATTTTCTATTAGATTTGGTGTCCTAGGACCAACTATTTTTACTTTTATTACATGTATATTTGATATATTTAATATTAATAAAAAAATTATTACATATTGTTCATTATTCCACATGACTCTAATGTAATAATATCTGGGAGTATATGTCACATTGATAAGGTCGTAGTAGTTCCCCAATATGATGAGAACCTCAAAGTGCTATGATATAAATGGAATGTATGTGGTGTACACAACATATATTTCATCATTTTATGCATCTAAAATATATGATAATCCATTCGGTGAGAACAATGAACACGTGACATAAGGGATACATGGCATGTAGTTGGTTTGTACATGTCATGTGATCCCATTGAGATATATGTTGAAGACCTAGGAGAGTATCTTAGGCAAATTACAAGTGAATACATGGTGTGTATCTAGAATGTACATGTCATGTAGTCTGGACAAGTCAACATGCCGAAGACACAGGTGTGTAACTCGAATACATGACAACCAAGGTACACAGTGTGTAACTAGATGATGTGTAGTTCTCTGATTACTGACAGAATTAAATTGTATTAAATTGAAAATTGAAATATTAAAAACTTATTACTTTGATTGTCACTTTAAGTTTTTGAAAATTTAATAAGTGTTTTAAATAATTTTTAATGCTCAATTAATTTATTATAATAAAATCTGTAACTATTGGTTCTTCTGTTTATTTTCCATGAATTCCATTAATGTTGGGTATCTCCAAAATAAATTCATATGGTCATTAATATGAAAGTGATTTAATTAATTAATTAATTAAAGTGCATATATCTTAATAATAAATAATTAAAAAAGAAATGAATTTTATCCATTTACTTTTGTGTATACATTTCATGTATGATCATTCATGAGCTAGACCAAGACCAGTGTATGTGTTGGAATTTATTTAATTTAATTTATTGAAAGAGTTTGAAATTATTTATTATAAAATTAAATTTTACGGCTTATGAGTCCTCCCTCCCTCCATTATTAGGCAGGACTAGCGTGTTTAAGGATATTTATGTACCCCCCTATCCAATCCTTTGATTCCCCTCACCTATGTGTGAGTTATAAATACTTGTAATTAATGGAGTTTCCCAAGGTGTGTGGAGGTAGTTCAAGATGAAACCATAATTATTCCAACCCAAGTTTTTCATAGGCAAATAGTTGGAATTCTATAACTCATGCCAAGATCAGAAAGAGGAGTTATTTCCCCTCAGTCACATGTTGATTTAATGTCCGCTCATTAAATCAACCATTAGATAAATCTCATGAATGGGTCATTTAATTAATTATTTATTTCTTTCTATGTAATTATTTATTTTATGGATTCAAGATCACGATCACATAAATAAATGAATTACTTTTCATAGATAGAAATTAAATAAATTAATTATGTATAAATGTGTTATCCAGCATGGCTAATTGATTAACATTCACTTAATATTAACAATACATGTAAATGATAAAATAAGATAAAATTTATGCATAGTAAATTAAAATCCCTCAAATATATTTTAATTCATACTTATCCTTCCATCACTTGATTAGAACTAAAAGCATTACTAAGTGTTTTACCAACCCTCATTGGGACACTTACATTTAACATAGAGTTATTATGAAGTTTATGGGTTGACTTAACCATATTATATCAATATAAGTAGCCCTTTCTAGAATTGATGTTACTTGGAGGAAAGTGTTAAGGAAATCCAAGTTAGGATTTTAGGATAGGGGAGTCTACTCAATGGCTCAAAGAGCTGCAAGCCTGTAGTTGGCAAAGACTTTACTACCTAAATACCTTTAAGTAGCATAACCAATCCTCATTACAGTTATGCTAAGGGGGATATGGATCCTTTCCACAAGAATGTACTGAAAACTAGACATTCCAAGTTCAATGGTGAGGGTTATTGGTACTTGATAAAATAGTGGTAGATTTAATAAAAAATAAATTAATTTATTATTTCTCAGAAAGTTTGTAATAAATAAAATCACTAATAATCTACTCTTTTAATTTTAGAATAAAATGGAAAGTTATTCATACACACTATCCCTTCAAATATATGTTGGAGAAATAAAATCTCATCACTAGAAATAACTTCTAGGAATGATTTATATGCCTTCGGTTTATGCTTCTCCATGAATGTAAATCTTATGTGTTAGAATCCTCAATGCATGATCCACCTGCCTAGGAGGTGAGTGATGAATAGTTCCTTATCTATGAAAAACATTTGAGAAACATGGTCGATGTTCAATGTTTAATGCTTATATATATTTATAGTGAACTCATGAATTCTCACAAAAACATGGATGTGTATAGCATGCTTGATCAACTCCATGGTATATGTCATGAGAGATATAAACATGAATTATTTTATATTTCCAAGGTTCTCTTTCAGAGAATTCATAGAGAGGGTTCCCTAGCTGGGCCTCACATAGTCAATATCATTGGCTACATTGAGAACCTAGATTTTCTAGGGTTTAAACTTTATGAAGAACTGGGCATCGATCTCATTCTGGAATCACTCTCTCAGAGATTATCTTGTTTTTTTGTAAATTTTAAAATAAAGAACATTGAGAAGTATTTTCCAGATCTTCTCAATATTCTTAACCAAGTAGATGAGGAGACAAAGAATAAAAATACTTTTGTTATTATAGTGAACAAAAAGAAACAGAAAATTAATAGCTCTTAGACCAAAGCTTCTTTATGACCTTCTAAGAAGAGGAAGATCAAGTGGGAAAGAAAGGGAATAGGATGTTGTTTGTTTCACACATGGAAAGAAGGTCCACTGGAAGAAAAATTACACTTTCCCAAATAAGTAAGGGGAAGCTTTGGGTGAATTTTTTATAAAGTGCAATTTATCTATTTCAACAAATAAGGTATTAGATATAGCTTGTGGTTCTAATACATGTATTAAAATATAGGAACCAAGTAGATTCAGAAAGATTGACCAAGGGGAGGTAGATCTAAGATCGGCCAACATAGCTAAATTTTTTTTTGTAACTATTGGGGACTACCACCTCATGTTACCTACTGGAATGATCTTTGTTTTAAAGGGTTGTTATTATGTGCCTTCAGTTACCAAAAACATTATTTCTATATCCATACTTGATAAAGATGGTTTTATTTTCAATTTTGGAAATAAATGTTTCTTTTTTTATAAAGATAGAATTTTTTATGGTAAAACAAATTTAAAAAATGGTCTTTATGTGTTAGATTACATAAACCAAGTAATGGAAATAGATAACAAAACTACTTCACCTGAATCATACCACACCCAACTATAGAATCACCATCTTGGTCATGTAAACAGAAAGCGCTTGAATAAATTATACCAAGATGGATATTTATATTCTTTTGAACTAAAACCACTTGGTATATAAAACACATGTTTACAAGGTAAAATAACTAAATCCCTATTTAATGGAAAAGGTTAAAGGGAAAAATAGATTATTGAATTAGTTCATATAGACGTTTGTAGACCATGTCCTATTAAGGAAAGGGGTGGGTACTCATACTTCATAACTTTTATTGATGATTTTAGTAGATATGGATATTTATACTCAATGAGGTATGAGTTGGATTCTTTTGATAAATTCAAGGAATAAAAGAATGAAGTTGAGACCCATCTTGGAAAGAATATTAAGAAACTATGCTCAAACTGTGGTGGAGAGTATCTTGATCAATATTTAATTGATTACTTATGTGATTTTGGGATCCTATATCAACTCAATCCTCTATATACTCCTCAGTTGAATGGTTTAATTGAAAGGAGGAACCACACCTTGTTGGAGATGGTGATATCAATGACAAGTCATGCAATTCTTTCATTATCTTTTCGGGGATACACATTACAAACAGCAGCACAAATACTAAACCAAGTGAAAACTAATGCAGATGATGGTATAACATACCATTTATGGAATGGAAAGAAACCCATGTTTTCATACTTACATGTGTGGGGTTGTGAAGGATTTGTTAATTCCTCTTCAGGTAACAAACTTTTACCCTGAGGTACAAAGTGTACCTTTATAGGATACCCTAAAGAAATAAAGGGATATTACCTATATGACCCCTTCGACAAAAATTAAATAGTGGAAAGACATAACATATTCATTGAGAGGGAGAACATATCAAAAATTGATAGTGGGAGCGATATTGTCTTCGATGAAGTTGAGGCTCAAGATACACAAGAGTTGGTACATGAAAATATTGAACAAATCCCCATGGAAGAAGAAATTATTCCAAATACACAACTACTATATAAGATTACAAGAGAGGTTAGAGAACTAGAACGTTATTGTTTCCTAGTCATGGAGGATGGTGACTCACTATTAGTTTCTAATAATGAACCTATAACCTATAAGAAAGAATTAAGTGACACATATGTTTCCAAGCGATGAGAATCCATGAATTTTGAAATGGATTCCATGTACCAAAACCGAGTTGTGAATTTGATAGATCCTCCAATGGATGTAAATCCCATTGGTTGAAAATGGGTATTCAAGAAGACTCTGGATGTGGAAGAAAAATTCAGTATCTATAAGGTACGACTGGTTGAAAAAGGGTTTAAATGATGTTAAGGAATTTAATACAATGAAACCTTTTCATGAGTTGAAATACTGAAATCCATCAGAATTATACATACCATTATAGTTTATCATGACTATGACATTTTAAAAATGGATCTCAAAACAACCTTCCTTACCGAGAACCTTCAGAAATATTTCTATATGAAACAACCTGAAGGGATTGTGACTCCAAAAGGATACCAGAAAGATATAAAAATTACAAAAAATCCATTTATGGATTAAAGAAATCATTTGGGTCATGGAACATTATTTTTTATGAATCTATAATAGAATTTTCTTTTATAAATAATGAGTGTGAGCCTTCTATCTAGAAATGGTTTTATGGGAGTGCAGTTGTTTTCTTAATAGTATATGTCGATGACATATTACTTATTAGAAATGAAATACTAGTCTTATAGTCTATTAAGGTGTGATTGAATAAATTCTTCTCTATAAAATACTTGGGTGAGGTAGCATATATTCTTGGGATCAAGATCCATCATGATATATCCAAGATACTACTCATCCTAAGCTAAAGTATATACATTGATAAGATACTGAAGAGATTCGGTATGGAACAATCCAAGAGGGAATTGTTACCAGGATCACATGACATTCATATTTCTAGGAATATGTGTCCTCAGATATGTTAGGAAAGAAATATAATGCAAGGATTCCATATACATCAGCGTTTGGGTCAATCATGTATGTTATGCTATTTACTAGGCTAAATGTCTCTTATGAATTAAGTGTGGTAGGAAGATATCAAGATGACCTAGGTGACTGTTATTGGATGGAAGTAAAGACTATTCTTATGTATATGAGGTATACTAAGGATATGTACTTGGTTTATGGAGGATACAAGGAACTAGTCATTAGAGGATATGTAGATTCTAGTTTCCAAATAGATCAAGAAGGAATGAGGTCACAAACGGGATACATATTCACTTTTAATGGAGTCTTTGTGAGTTGGAAGAACTCAAAGCAGGCTTTAGTCGAAAAATCTACAGTATAGTCTAAGTATATTGCATCTTCTGAGGTAGCTAAAGAAGAAGTATGGATGTGCAACTTTGTCCATGATTTTGACATAGTACCACATAGTAGAGATCATATCACACTCTATTGTGATAATACTACAATGTTGGATCTCACAAAAAATCCAAGGTCACATCAATAGAAAAAGCACATACTTCAGAAGTATCATCTCTTGAGGGATTTTTCTTAGAGTGGTGAGGTTGTAATGAGTAGTATTTCTACACAAGACAACATGGAAGACCCCTTGACTAAATCTTTGATTCAATAGAAACATGATTATCATGTGAGGTCTAGTGGGATAAAAGTTTTAGGCATTTTCTCTAGTCCAAGTGAGAGTTTATTGGATTTTGTGTCCTAAGACCAACTATTTGTACATTGATTACATGTATATTCAATATATTGAATATTAATAAAACTTATTACTATATACTATTCATTATTTTTCTTGAATATAATGGAATAATTCTCTAGAGTATACATCACATTGATAAGGTCACACTAGTTCCCTACTATGATGATAACCTTGAAGTGTTGTGATGATATTATTAATTATAGTTAGGTGGCCATATAATGTACTATGATGATAAATGTAGTATATAAACTATTATGTGTGAGTATTCCTAAGTGGATGAGGATTTTTACATGAAGTTCACACTAAGTTGTCTCCAAGATGGTAAATTATGAGAACAAACTTGCCAGTAGGAATTCCACATGTTTTGGTATCATAGGATACTCCCATCTACGGGTGTGTGTAATGATCCTTAGACTTTAAGATTATCATTAATGCATGTCGTGATTAGTGCACTTAGATTTTCAAATGAAAATTGTAATGCCATATGTTCACGATGAGGTAGGGAACATTGGGTGCATCATGATTAACATGTCATTGATGGATAAGTTGAGGAATGATTTGTCCCTTCCATATTTATGGAAGTTGATATCTTTTCCATTTGAATAGAATAGAACTGTTGCATTAAATTACATGGCCATGGTTAATCGACACATTTATTTTAGATAGTCAAAGAAAGAAATATCAAGCATATTGGTCGGTGAACTGCATGTGCAACCTTCTTTATGAGATATTATGATAAAGGTATTATATTAAACTATGAGTGTTCATATGTGGTTGTTGTCATTATGACATTAAGTTCTTTCTCGTTGGTGCCTTGACCCATTTCTAGAAAGTAATCCTAGACTTTAGGTAATCCCTCCTAATGTAAATGATAAATAATCCTAGAGGGATACACACTAAGTGTTTCCAATGGTCTCAATTAAATTCTATTTTAATTTAATTAATTGAATAAATATTATTCTCAATACTGATGGATAATTTTATTCAAGTTTTATCGATGGAAAATATTTATTGATGAATGAGGTATTTAAATTAAATATTTATTTATTCATTCAATAAATTATAGTGGAGTTTGAATAGACCAAGATTGATTCTGGTGACAAATATTAATTAACAAGCTGGTTAAATAATATTTTTTATTGTGAAAGTTGGCGCGCACCACAAAATAAAACAAATTATTATTATTATGCACCACAAGGTTTATTAAAGATTATTATATTATTTAAGGGACAACATGTAATTAAATAATTATTTTAACCTAAACCCTAGATCTATAAATAGATGATTATGTCTATTGTGTATTGTATCCAAAATAGAAACTTGAGAATCTTTTTGCATAAATAAACTCTCCCTCGACTCCTCGTTTCTCTCTTCATCGCAAGGATGAGAAATACAAGAGATATCACTTTAAGATCTAAGGATGAGTGATCAATATGAATAACACAAGACAATCAATTCACCATGCTAGGACCTGGAGATAGATTGATATTTCCTGGAGATTGAAGGAGAATGTGTAGATCACTGCTAGATGGATTCTATCATTGGATACTCACAATGCAACAAAGCTAATCCAAAAGGGTCTTTTTGGACAATCAACATCTTCATCAAGGAAAGAATCCTTAGACTTGGTATTCATTTCTTCTGATATTAAATAAATTAATTATAAATTTGATGTGCAAGATCCTTTCTCAAGGTTTTATAAAACTCAATATTAAAAGAAATTTTAATATATTGACCACCACCACTTGATTCCACTGCACTCGGAACCAACAAGTTGTATTAGAGGGGTCGATTTTAAATTTATAATTATTTATTTGATTGTTGACCCATATGCAATCATGGATGAATTTTTATTTTATATTATTCATTCTTTAATATGTTTTGAATTAAGATGTTATTGATGTATTAATCATGTTAATTCAGTGTTTCATTTTCTTAAAGGTCTAAGAACATATGAATAATGATCAGACATGCCAACAGAAACTACTAAAAAAATTTCCGGTAAGACAGGGTTAGACGACGTGTAACCAGAGTACACGTCATGTACCCAAGTAAGTTACACCTGGACATTCCATGGGATACATGGAATTCCATGCATTTATTATACATGGTGAATTCCATGTTTTTACCAGCAGACCTATCATATAGTATGTCATATTACATGGTGTGTATATAGCGTACACGTTGTCTGCACGGGTTAGCAACATAAATTATGCAATCTGTGTAGTCATTATACATAGTTAAACTATGTGAGAATAAAAACCTAGAGAATTTATGATATGCACAACATTTAGTTCATCATTTCCCACATCTAAAATACACATTGATCCATTTGATGATATGTAAGAACCTGTGTTTTTCTGGACTGCAGTTTAGAGAATAAATTTGAATTTTTGTTTTCAGATGCTTGTAAGGGGTAAAATGGTCTTTTATCCCTATAATATGGTTTCATATAAGTTTTTTGACCACTTATTTGGCCCCTGAATAGGGTGTTTACCCTAGGATAGGTGTTTGGTATAAATTTTTTTCATTTTAATTTTGGAAGAATAATTAATATTTAATTTATTTATTAAATTAAATATTAAAATATTCATTCAGGTTTTTTTGGCTATAACTTTTGAACAAAGTGTCGGATTGATATTCCATCTCCTCCATTGAGTTTGGAACAAGGAATTTTTTCTAGGTGAGGCATAAACTCGTGTTGGGCGTTGGGGCCGACCCGAGCCCCCTTTTCTTTTCTATTCTTTTTTTTCTTTCTTTTCTTTTTTCCTTTCTCTTCTTTCCTCCTCCTCATGCACACCTCCTGTGTGGCTCCTCGTACGTTATTAGTCTGAGGGAAAAAAGGGGGAAGGGAGAAAATAGGGAGAGGGAAGGAGATGGTGGTACCATCGTGAATCCCTCGACGCACTGAGTCGGCATATGACGACTATGGATGGTGAAATTAAGAGAAGCTTCAGTGGTTTCCACCCAAAGGTAGTCTATTTTTAATATTTGCTACAAAACCCATTTAGATTCATTTTTTCATAAATATAATCCCCTATTATGCTTCCTAACGACCCCTAGAGTCCTGATCTATTGATTTGGGGGTTTAAACAGGGGTTACGGGTGATCCGAGGGTTTCTCATTCAAGGAAACCAGGTTATATGGCATGTAGTCCAAGGTGACTGTCTTGTGTTATTCCCATTAGGAAAAGATAAAGTTTCAAGGGGTATAAGCCGTGTATCGAGTATACATGTCGTGTACTGGTACTTGGTCGTATAGCCGAGTACCCGAGCATGTCTACCCATGTAGGGGTACACGACCATGTGGATTACATGGCCAGATCCCATGTGGGTGACACGTCGTGTAGACATACATAGCTTGGCCAGGTAAATGGCCATGCCGGTTGAGGGACATGGGCATGTACCCCGTGTCGGGTACATGTTGTGTACTTGTGTAAGGTATACGTTGTTTACCCATTAAACATGCCCTCTACCTGGGGCTTTTACACACCCAGGCCAGCAGAGGTACACACCCAGGTGGGAATGTGGGTTTACATGTTGTGTACCCATGGGGACACACCGTATACATATCCCTTGTGACCATTTGAGGGTTTTTTTCATGTTTTGCTTACCACGATTTTGTAATTGGACCCGAGATTAGTCCATGTTGAGTAGTTTTCCATGTTGATTGTGATGGTGAAACCCATGGAGCGTTTTGATGACTCCTAAGAGGTGTTTTGGGGCTTCTATCTAAGTAGAGAGGTTATTCCTCCAGTTATCGAACTCAGTCATCTCCTGAGGGAGATACTTAAACGTGAGTGATCGGTTGGGTGTTCAAACCAATCGAGTAGATACCTTTGATCTGAGATGAGCTATGAACTACCTCCCTTAATGTTTTGCTTTTGAGGACGTTCCCCTTGTGAGACGTTCCCTTCTAGACTTTGAGGTCATGAGACCTGTAATGACCCAAACTTTTGTCAATGAAATTTATCCCTTCTTGTATTAATTTTATAATCAATCACATTAGGAAACAAAGTGACACATCATGCTTAAATTAACTACTACATGGCCTTTAAACATAAATTGTCCACTTCTGTGTTTTGAATTTTGAATATCTGACATACACGGTTGCGATCAGTAAGATATTTGGAGTCCAATAGGACAAACTTAATTTTTGGGGAATAGTAACCTACCATTATGAATATTAACCCACCCTTATGAATAGTAATATGACCCTTATAAATATTAAATCTTCAAAAATAATAGCAGCCTCACCCATGAATGTATAAATAAAAGTTAGACATCTTATAAGTTACAATATGACCATAGTAAAAGTATTGGTATTTTTATAAGTCATAAATAATTAATTAAGATTAATTAATTAATTTAAAAGAAAAATTATTTTCCTAAAATTTGTTCACAAATTAACAATTCTATGTCTTTTGGAATTAAGATAATTTTATAAGACCTTATGTAATTTTTGAAAGTATTATAAAATCATTTTTCGTTTTAAAATCTATATTTTTCAATTAAATTATGTTTTTAATTAAAAATAAATTATTCATATTTAGAAAATTATTTCTGAAAAATGGAGTTCATTTTTGGATTCTACACATCAAAAATGGTTAGGGTAAATTTTTGGTATTTTTCTGAAATACTTGAATTGTTTATGAATAGTGAAATACTATAATTTACAAAATAAGCAAAATACATTAATTATAGAGTCATGGATGATGTTATACTGATGTAATCCCAATTGGTTCGAACTCACATTCACTTATTACTATTCTTTGTCATGTAATCATCACTATTTATTATCTTTTGCAGAAATAATAAATTAATGAATATAATATTGAGAAAACCCCTCTCCCCTCCACTATAAATACTACCCCACACACCCTCATTTATTCACACCCCTCAAGCTTCAATAATTATACAAATTATGAAAAAATATCTTTCCTATCCCCTCCCCCATGTCCAAGAGATCTTGGTCTCATCAAAAGACCAAGCCTAGGTTCCTTAAGGAGGATCTCAAGAGGAGGATTCAAGAGGTAATTCCCCTCCCTCTCTTTTCTTTCAATTTCCTTTAAAATTTAATTTCTTTTCTTCCCTTATCCTCAACTTCTCTTATCCAAATTTCCGGATAACTCTAGTATGATTTATATACTGGTATGATATCATGTTAAGGGTATATTATTCATTATAATCCTCCCTCTCTCTCTCTCTTTATAAAAATGAAATCGTTGCCCGTGAGGTGTTAATTTACCTACATCACGGGCGATGCACTTCCATTTTCCGTCAACTAATTCAAGGATTTAAATTAAACCATTAAATGTTTGAAACCAGATTTTGTTATTTATTTTTTAACCCCTTTTATTTTCTATAAACAACTTTTATTTTTATTACTAATTGATAAAACAAAACATGTTTGTTGTGATCCAAAAACCGCCCAAATTATCCAAAAACAATCATCATTAAATTTTAACTAATGATTCACACACATGGTATATAAAATAATTCATTATAATATAATTTTAACTAATGTAATATCATTAATAACATTTAATATCAGTTTTTTATGTTTATCCATGTTCTACACAAACTTCTATTCATGTGTACAAGTGAATCGTTCATGAAAACTAAGAAAAAAACACTCCCGAACAATAGATTTAAACTCTATAACTCTTAAAAAGGCCCATAAAAGAACTTAATGAAATCATAATGAACAATATTCATGTATAAAAGGTTATGGGATTTCTTATTAATGAATATAATTTCATTATATAGGAAAATAAAGTGAATAAAGCATTCAAATACAGGGTAACGTGAAATTCTTGAACCCAACTTTCTTTCTTCGGGTTCTCCCTCTTTCACTCCATTTTCGGTATGGTTACTCCTTAAAAATAATTTTTAATCATTATATTACTTTTTCTGGGACATACATGTTTTCCACTGAAGTTTATGTCAAACAAGATGTTTTCCAAAAGAACACTTCTTTCAAAAACACACCTTTTACTTCTCACTCAAGGTTGATAGTTCTTGTATCAAGTATGCCATCCCCTCTTTCTTTTCGGAAACCAAAGTTTATGAATGTGTTATTATGAGATGAAACCCATTCCTTTACATTGGTTATTTATGTTCATTATTTATATATTTTCTATGTTTCATTCATGATAATGAAAATGTTATGATGTGATGGGTGCACCCAGAATTATACAGTGCTTCAATGCATCGGGTAAAGTGATGAATCTCATGAGTTAAAGTGAAATGATGTGTGAATATGATGCTATATTTGTACACAACTATGTGTGTTAGTTAACCACTAATACATTATGTTTTATTTTTTTATGAATTTCCACATTCCAAGTCTTTTCTTAATGTTTCCTCTCATGATTATGATAATGTGCCTATGTTATGATGATAATGATTATGCTCACCCCATGTTACATTGTTTCATGTTCTTATCTATCCTCTTATTGGTATTTTAGTTCACCCCTTTTTGATGTATATCCTCAGGTGGCTACTTGTACAAAGGGGAATTCAAGATCCAATAAGAAGCTAGAGAATAAGGAATTAAATAAATGTTTGTGTTTTGTGTTGTAAAAGTTATGCATGGTCCTAGTTTTCCCAAGACCACTAAAACTTTGGATTATTGATGTGTACTGTTTTTATATTGTTTATCATTAAAATGATGTAAAATTAATGTAAGAAAATTAGGGTCTCTATAGTTGGTATCAGAGGCAAGGTTTAGTTAATTTGGGAATTAGGATTAGTGAGCCCTAGAGAAAACCTCTAGTATGAGACTAAGTAAAAATATGCACACAAGAAGATTTTATAAACATAGGGATATCATAATATATTATTTTAGTGTAAATTGAACAAATTAATAAGTTATTTATTCATTAATCATTGAATCATGTTTTGTTCTTACCTTTATTTTTTATAAAATGGTGGGAACTAGGAGAAACCATGCCAATAACCCATGCAAGGGTCAATGCAATGATTGCCCGAATGAAATCCCCAATGCTTTAGAAGGTGGAGTTCAAAACTTCATGGAGGTTCTTACCAACTATCTCAGGTATGAATAATAACTTGAATAATTATAAATTTCCTCCTTCATCAAAGAGGTATCAACTGGTTATCGAGTGTTTTATGTGGCAATGACCATCGACTTTTAGTGGATCTTCTGATCCACTAGTTGTGGAGCAGTGGGTCAACTCCATGGAGAAGATATTTTTTGTGCTTCATTATTTTAAGACAAAGAATGTGACACTAGTCGTTTATCATTTATATGGATAGGTCGATCAATGTTTGGATTTTATTAAGAACACCAATCCAAGACACAAAATTGAAGATATGGAATGTGAAGACTTTAAGATCATGTTTCTTAACTAGTATTTCCCATGAACTCTTCATACAATGATGGATATAGAATTCATATAGCTCAAGAAAAATCATGGAAAATCTGTCATGACCTACGAAGAAAATTTCACAAGGCTTTCATGGTATGCTTTGGGTTTTTTTATCAACAATGATAAAAAAATTGAGAGATTCTTTAGTGGGTTAAAACCACACCTTTGAAAGGCTATTTCAATTCGAGAATTTTGGATTTATGAAGAAGTTGTTAGATGTTCCCTCAAAGTGGATATGTAGTTTGGAGAATGGTCTCATGACTATGGTTATAAGAAATAAAAGATGGAGTTTCAAGCTGAAGGATCTAATGATAGAGGTGGGAAGAAAACTCAACCACCCACATGCCAAAAATATCGGAAGATGCATCGTGGGAACTGCCTCAAAGGGATGGGGAAATGCTTCAAGTGTGGGAAAGAATGACACCATGATCAAGAGTGTCTAAAAGACATGAGAAGGAAGTATAATATAGTGGAATAAAGTAGAGAAACACCCATTTCCCAATGCTACAACTGTAGGGAGAAAGGAAACTATGTAATCTAGTTCACTAAACCTCAAGTCCTTGAGGGTAATCAGCATCAGTAGCCACAAAATACAAAGGAACAAAGGAAGGCTTATTCCATCAATACTGCATAAGTGGATCAAGATAATAAAGTCATATAAGGTATACTTCCTATTCACAAAATAATGGCAAAAGTCTTATTTGATTCTAGTTATATGCATTCCTTTATATCTTACAAGTTTGCTAAAACTATAGAATTGAAGTCCCAAAACCTTGAAGTAGAGATATCTGTAAAAAAACAAGTGGTGGAATCATTGAAACCCAAGTGTTCGACTCTTCTCCTGTTGTTGTATGTGGGAAGATTTTTCTAGATAATCTTGTAATACTTCCCTTGATGGAATTCGACACCGTAATGGGAATGGATTGGATCTCATTATATAGAGCACATATCAAATGTCGGGAAAAGGAAATATATTTTCATATTCCAAACCATCCCATGCTCCACTAAAAATTTAAGTGTTGGGAAAAAATCCCTCAAGGTAACATTGTAGTATTTTTGGGTTGATTGTGTTTGTTGACAAAGCAGGTTTCCATGGAGAATTGTCGAGTTCCCGAGAAGTTGTTGACAATCCATGTTGACAAAGAATGATGACAAAGGAAAGGATGATCTAGAGGCGGTACAAAAGAATAGTACAAGGTGGCGCCGTTTCCTAGTGTTTGCCAAATTTTTGGTGTCCAAAATTTGGAGTTTGGTGAGCATCGCGAAAATAGGATTTCCATGAAGATCATATTTTTATATAGAAAAGGCATGAGTTTCGCGAAGATGGGATGCATGGATTGGATTTCGCGAAGGCCATAAAAATGGAGGTGGTGATGCTTCACGATTACGTCAAAGTTTCGCGAACGGCAGAGATGAAGCACATCGTGGCGGTGAAGGGAATTGTGAGGGAGCTTCGCGGCGAAGGTGCGAAATAATGTTGACAGTGATGCTCCGCGATTACGACGAGCTTCGCAATCCGAAAATTACCGAGGTGCTTCGCGATTTGGACAGAATTCCGGCGGAAACTTCGAAGCTTCACGATTGGCGATGACGTGGCGTTGACTTCGTACGGAAGGGTCGAGGGTCGGTGGAATCGCCTATAAATAGAGGTCGGCCCCCTCGAGAGAAGTATAGAGAATTTTTAGAGAAAATATTTTTCTCTCGTTTTGCGACGGTGGTTCGCGGAGCCAGTGTGCTTCGCGAAAGAGGAGCTTCGCGGCGGCTATTGTAGCTCCGCAAAACCTGCGAGCTTCGCATTGGCTCAGTGAGCTTCGTGAGGGAAGTTGCTCCGCAACTACTTGAGATTTGCGGTAGTGCTTCACAGTAGTGCATCGCGAGAGTGCTTTGCGAAAAGGCAGGAGCTTCGTGAAGGCTTGTTTGAGCTTCGCGAAATTGGGAGCCTAGCAAAGTAGGGTGCTTTGAAAAGGTGTTTCCAAAAGGAATTGGCCAGTGGTTAAGAGGCAAAGGGGTATTCATCAGTGGATGAAAGTTAGACTTTAACAGAGCATCTATCTACAGTTGAAGATGCATTCTTTCATGCAATTGAAGAGACCTACAGGTCTATAAACTGTGAGTTGATTCCCTTCCAGAGCAGTGAGCTTAGGAAGAGGAAAAGGGTGATCCTCTCCACCGGCAGTGATCCAGAGAGAGAAACAGGGAGTGACCCTTGGGAAAGTAGTGAGCTGACCCTAAACATTGTAAAGGCAGTGAGCCTGGGCATAGAAGTGATCTATCCCGAACTTTGTATCCACATCTAGTGAAGAATAGTGGAATTTGGTAGGTCCGGAAACTTGTCGGCGTATGCTCCTTGGACGTAGCCCAGTGAGGGTGAACCAAGTAAAAATCTTTGTGTCTTCTTGTTTGCTTCCCTGAATTACATTAAAAGTATCATCATCAGATAAAGAAGAAATGAAGTGGTCGTAATAATCACATGAGTGCAAACAAAGTGACCCTTGTAATAAAGAGGTCAAGATCCAGTGGGGCAGGAAGAACTTTGTGAAAGAATATCCATACCCTGATTCACCCCCCCCCCCCTCTCAGTGTATATAGGCCCCTATTAGTCCTAACAGTAAGGAATATCATGAGTATCCTTTGAAAAATCCTTCAACGACGTGGGTGTTGATTCCCTGTGGAGAGGAATACCTCACTCAAATTCTTAAGTCAAAGGAAAGTGTCAACCTAGTGTAAATGCCTATCGTGAGGGAATACAATGATGTGTTTTCGGAAGAGTTACCCGGAATTCCCCCAGATCGTGAGGTATAGTTTTCCATTGAACTCATACCCGGAGCTACTCCTATCTCAAAGTGTCCCTATAGGATGTCTCCTATTAAACTATAGGAGTTAAATAATAAGCATCATGAGCATTTGGAAAAAGGGTTCATACACCCAAGTGCATCACCTTGGGGTGCGCCCGTGCTCTTTGTGAAGAAGAAGGATGAAACAATGCAGTTGTGTATCGATTATAGGGAACTCAACAAGATCACCATAAAGAACAAGTATCCTCTTCCAAGTATTTATGACTTGTTCAATAAGTTAAGAGGAGCTCAATACTTCTAAAAGGTGGATCTTCATTTTGTATATCATCAACTAAAAGTGAAGAAGGAAGATATTCAGAAGACTGCCTTCCGTACAAGTTATGGGCACTATGAATTTCTGGTGATTCCATTTGGAATTACTAATGCCCCTGTAATATTCATGGATTTGATGAATATAGTCTATAAACGTTACCTTGACAAATTAGTGCCAGTTTTTATCGATGATATTCTCATCTACTACAAGAGTAAGGAGGAACATGAAGAACATCTAAGACTTGTGTTGGCGACATTGAGAAAGGATAAGTTGTACACCAATTTTAGCAAGTGTGAATTTTGGATGAAAAAAGTCACATTCCTGGGACATTTGATCATAAGTTATGGAATTTCTATGGACCCTTCAAAAAAAAGGTGATTGAGGAATGTCCCTATGACAACCCTTATCTTTTATTACACAATTAAACATAATTTATTACATAAAATTCACTTGATACAATATAGAAGATTGAGAGGTCTAGTGCCTTTGGGGCTTAGGATCATTACATAACAACTTAAAACATGAAATACAACATATTTATTGAAAACTTCCTTTACATGACCACTACATTTCCTCGTACTTAGCATTGCATGGGATAACCCGAGGACATGCATAAGAAAAGGGTGAGTTATAAAGCCCAGTAAGGGAATAATCAGGGAATAACATGAGGAATACAATACATGTTACAAAATATTAATATCAATAGAGAACAATAGATGCATAAACATAAAGGCATGATAAAGCATGATAATCATAACATGGAAATGTGGCAACAACACTTAACATGGAATTAGCAAGAGCCAAGGCTCATTGCACATGGAGCATGAGTAAATCCTCATTGCACATGAAGAATGAGTAAAACCTTGTTGCACTTGAATTATCATGAGTAAACACCCATTGCACATGACGTATCATGATACTATACTTTACCCAATGCATTGGAGCGTTATAAGGGCGCACCCTTCTTAAACATTTCATTTCATGCATAAGTGTGCCACATGGATCATATAACATGGATTCATAAAACATAATAATTTATTCCATGATAAGGGAATGTAGAATTAATACATGAAACTTTATAATAAATAAGTAAATGTGCATAAATGTGAATACCCTTGATTGAGAAATGCGCATGGTATTCACTACACAATGACATTGGCTTGAAAAATCGGTGTAATTTCAGCAGCGTAACGGCGTGATGTAAGAATTAATAAAAATGGTTGATAAGATATAAAGGGGTGTCTCATAATATTTAAATGAAATGGATAGTAAGGGGTTCATATAGATACATGTAACAACAATTTTAATGGAATTTATAGTCATTATACAAAATAATTGCTTGAATGTAAAAGAAGAGAGAGAAATTCCTTTCGGAATTTTGGCATAGTAACGGGTGTACATGGGAGGAATTTAATGAGAGGGAAAGGGTCTCCCATCAATAAAAAATAAAGAGGAAAGTATGGGGGAGGTGAAAAACCATACCCCAACATTTATAATTGAAATTAAAAGGGCATAACAATTTAAAGAATATTGGAAAAAAATGAGAAAAGAAGAAAAACCCTTACTTGGAAGTGTGCTTCCAAAGGCTTGAGAGAGGCTTGGGAGAGGATTCTTGGGAGATTGGGTCACCTTTGGAGGATTATAGAGATATTAGGGCAGAGGTTGGATGAAATCCAAAGGCTTTGAGTGAGGAGGAAGTGGGAGCTTGGGTGGGTTTATATAGGAAAAGGTGAGGGAATTATTTATTATTTTGGTTTGGGACACCTCACATTAAACTAATCCAAACCACAAATCAGACCATAGTTTTTGCCCATGTTTTTTGGAAAAGGGAAGTGAAAAACAATATCTTATAAGTCCAAAGTCCAAAATTCTTAAAATAATGGGGTTTCTTTTGTGGAGGTGAGTCACACTCCCAAGGAAATCAATTTAAAAAGACAAGATGTTTAATAAGCCTTGAAGGGCCCATTAATGCTTTGTAAAATAAGTCAAAAAACAAAAAATCACATTATTTTAATGGTAAAACAAATATTATCCGAACATAAGGCTTATTGTATTTTATTACATCACTATTGGGTCATTATGATGTCATAAAACACATTATATATTTAAACGTTATTTAATTTTTACCCAAAAATTTGACTGTCTCAGAAAATTATGAAAAATTCATCGTTAGATAATTTTGAATTCCTGATTCCATAAATAATATTTATTTTATCTAAATAATTTTTAAATATGTTAATTTTCACTTTTAAAATAAAATTTGACATTTATCAAAAATTCACGGGTTTTGACAGAAATGGCTTTCAAACCTTAATAAAAATTACAATTGCATTCATAAAATTATACGATCATTTATATTTAATAAAAATTAATTTAATAAAAATAATAATATTTTATTAAAATATTATTTAATTCAAAAATCCATTAATTCATCAAAATAGATTTCTTAGTTGAACATTAACTAAAAATAATATTTCTGCTTTAAAAAAACTATTTACAAGGTAACAATAATAAAATGAAAGTATATTCATTATTATATGAAAAAATAATGTACATGACCATAGTTATAATTTCTTATTACATAACCCCTTATAACACCCACATAAGACCGAAGGGTAAGGTGTGCAATGGTGACCGAATCTTGGGGTGGCTCAGATAACATTGCTTGGGTAGTAATCTCTATCAACTTCTACTTCTTTCGTAGGTAGTTTTGCTTGATCTTAACATATTCCAGCTCATATTGGGCTTAGTCAAGAGAAAATCCCAAAGACGCAACCTCCTTTTTGAGCTCTGACAAATGGGATTCGTATGGGGCACCTCTACTGGATGAGGACATCGCTTCCTTTTTCTGAGTAAATTGGATTTGTTAAAGCCATATATTTATACTAATCATGTGATCAATGTTCAACGGCTATATTAACAACGGTCACAATTCATAATAGTATTTTAAAATCCAAAAGCATAAAACCAAAGAAGTTGACATTTTATATAAACATTTTACATAAAGATGAATTTAATTAGATCAATATGGATTTCCATTAATGAAATTTTGGGTCGTTATAATCTTCCCCCCTTAAAAAAATTTTCCCTCAAATTTTTCTTTTCCCACACTAAGACAGATGTGGGTAACTATGCCTTATCATTTCCTCTAATTCCCACGTTTCTTCTTCAAACTTGTGATTTCTCCACAATACCTTGATGAGGGGCATTGTCTTATTTTTTAGAACTTTATCTCTATGATCTAAGATCTTCATCGGTTGCTCTTCATAAGAAAGATCATCCTCTAACTGTACCACCTCTAAAGAGAGTACATGTGAAGGGTCTTGTGTTTACTTCCTTAATAGGGATACATGAAGGTCATCATGTACTTTGGCCATGGTAGGTGGAAGTTCTATTCGATAAGCCACAGCCCCGACACGATCAAGAATCTCGAAGGGGCCGATGTACCTTGGACTTAACTTCCCTTTCTTTCCAAATCTCATGAACTTCTTCCATGGAGATATGTATAGAAATATCATGTCTCCAACTTTAAACTCAAGGTCTCTCAGATGGTTATCTACATAACTCTTATGTCGAATCTGGGATGCCTTGATATGCCACTGAATGGTTTTCACCTTCTCCACCATTTCTTCGACCATTTCTGGTCCAAGCAGCTTACGCTCACCGACCTCATCCCAACACGCCGGTGTTCTACACATCTTCCCATAAAGGGCTTTATATGGTGCCATTTGGATGCTCGAGTGGAAACTGTTATTATAAGAGAACTCAACCAAAGGAATATGTTGATCCCATCCTCCTTTAAAGTCCATTGAGTAGGCTCTTAACATGTCCTCAAGTGTTTGAATAGTCCGCTCGGATTAGACATCAGTTTGAGGATGATAGGCCATATTGAAGTTCATTTCAGTATTCAGAGCATGTTGAACACTCTTCCAAAACTTAGAGGTGAATCTTGGATCTCGATTGGACACAATAGATAGTGGTACTCCATGCAACCTTACCACTTCCCTGATATATATCTGTGTCGGTTGATCCAATGATAAATCCTCTCGAATAGAAATGAAGTGTGCAGCCTTTGTAAGATGATCCACAACAACCCATATTTCATTGTTTCCTTTGGATGTCTTCAGAAGTCTGGTGAAAAAGTCCATGGTGATGTTCTCTCATTTCCATTCTGGTATGGGCAATGGTTGCATCATCCCCTTAGACTTCTGCCTCTCTGCCTTCACTTGCTAACACACCAGGCACTTTGATGTATATTCAGCAATCGTCTTTTTCATATTATCCCACCAATAATGCTCTCAGAGATCTCGATACATCTTTGTGTTTCCTAGGTGAATAGAGAAATTCAAACTATGTGCATCATCCAAAATTTCCTTCTTTAGCTCCGGACTTAATGGAACACATAGTCTTTTCCCAAATCTCACAATTCCTTCTTCATTAACATTAAACTCTGAGGATTTCCCTTTTCTGATAGCTTCCACTTTTTTCGGAATTCCCACATCATCCTTTTGAGCATCCTTTAACCTTCCCAAAAGTAACAGTTGAGCAATCATTTGTGAAAGGATTGATGATGTTCCCTTCTTTATGATTCCCATTTCCATCTTCATCAAATCTAAAAAGATTGGATCCTTTTCAATTATCATCAATGATAGAATCGCTCGGTCCTTTCTACTCAGGGCATCCGCCACCTTGTTCGCTTTCCCAGGGTGAAATGGATTGACCAGTCATAGTCTTTGATCAGCTCTAACTATCTTCGTTGGTGCATGTTCAACTCTTTTTGTGTAAATATATACTTGAGGCTTTTGTGGTCCGTATATATTTCACACTTCTCCCCAAAGAGATAATGCTGACAAATTTTCAAAGAGAAAATCACTATATCCAACTCGAGGTCATGTGTTGGATAGTTCTGTTCACGAACTTTCAATTTCCTTGAAGCATGGGTAATGACTTTGTCATTTTGCATCAACACACATCCCAGGCCCTTCTTTGAAGCATCATTGAATACCACAAAAAGTTATCCACATGTGGGTAAAGTGATCACGGGCGTAGTGATAATCCTTCTTTTCAACTCCTTCAAGATTTATTTGCATTAATAACTCCAAGAAAAATTTACTCCCTACCGAGTTAGCTTGGTCAGAGGGTTGTACAATCATGATAAATTTCTCACAAATCATCAATAATATTCAGCTAACCCCAAGAAGGTACGGATATCTATTACCGATTTTGGCCTCAGACATCCCTCAATTGCATCTGTTTTGGAGGGATCCATAGATATCCCATTGGTTTTGATGATATGGCACAAGAATGAGACCTACTTCAACCAGAACTCACACGTTCTGTACTTTGCATAGAATTTCTCCTTCCGCAATCTATATAGTACAGTTCTTATATGCTTCTCATGATCCTCATTGGTTTTGGAGTATATCAGAATATCATCTATAAATACTACCACAAATTTGTCGAGGTAATCTCTAAATACTCTATTCATTAAGTCCATGAAGATTTTTGGAGCATTAGTGAGTCCGAAAGGAAATACTATGAATTCATAGTGTTCGTATCTTGTATGAAAACCAGTCTTGGGGATATCTTCCTTCTTCACCCTTACTTGATAATATCCCGACCGAAAATCCACCTTGGAGAAGTATTGTGCTCCACGTAGCTGATCGAACAAGTCATCAATTCATGGAAGAAGATACTTGTTCTTTATCGTGATTTTGTTGAGCTCACGATAATCGATGCAAATGCGCATTGACCCATCCTTCTTCTTGACGAAGAGGACTGGTGTACCCCATGGTGAAGCACTTGGGCGTATAAACCCTTTATCCAGATTCCCCTGTAGTTGTTTCTTTAGCTCCTCAAGCTCCACAACAACCATTCTATATAGAGTCTTGGATATTGGCAATGCCCTAGGTATAAGATCAATTGAGAATTCAACATCTCTTATAGGAGGAAGACCAGGAAATTCCTCAGGAAACACTTCAGCGAATTCCCTCACAATAGGCATGTCTTTTAGGATGGTTTCCTCCTTAGACTCAATCATCTGAGTTAGATATGCATGCTCTTAGGGTAGTAATATCCACACTTTAGATGATGGAGCTAAAGAAGATTCATCTTCCTCCTTGCACTTGTAAAGAATCGGGGGTCGATTCTCTATATGGAGAGTGATTTACCTCTCACGACAATTTATGTTGTCTCTATATAAGGAAAGCCAGTCCATGCCAATAATTTCATCAAATTCCACCAGAGGGAGTATGAAAAGGTTCACCAAGAAGTTTAATACATATATTATGATAGGGGAGTAGTTATATTCATGGGATGCAGTGATTTCCCCATTTGTCATACTCACCGACATCTTCACTTCCATGATTTGTGGTGGTGCTGGGATTGTTTTACTAAAATTTCGAGATATAAAAGAATGCATAGAACCTGAATCAAAAAGTACATTTTCTATTCTTGAATGAATAACTAGAATACTTGTCACCACTTTATTGGTGGGATTCACTTCAGTAGTAGTGATTGAAAAAGCTTGCCCTTGCTACCTTGGAGGTTGTTGGTTGCCTCTGAAAACCCTTTTCTTAGGGCACTAATTTGCAAGGTGCTCTGGTTCTTTGCAGTTATATCAATGAATAACACATTGAGAGTAAAACGGAGGGTTACTCTCCTCTGTCATAGTCGCGGGTTTTTCTTGCCGACAATTAACATCTCGGTTCCCTTCTCTTCCACACCTAAAGCATTTTCTCGTACCCTTCAGGCAATTTCCAGGGTGCTTCTTTCAACACCTTTGGAAAGTGGGGTGTTGGATCTTCTTAGAACCATTGGATTTATCCATCAGACTACCAGCATTGAAGTCCACCTTATGCTTCTTATCCCCATGATACCCTTGAGATTCTTCGATCTCCATTTCGGCCTTGAGGGCACATTGGACAATTTCCTCATAGCTGTCAAAGTCATGGATTGACAGTGCTTTCTGTAGGATAGGTTTCAGCCCACCAAAGAAGTGTTCAACCTTGCATTCAGGGGTAACAAAAAAGCCGAAAGCATATCATGCAAGCCTTGTAAAGTTTTCCACATACGCTCCAACAAATTCTTCATTTTTTTCTTGAGGGCAAGGAAGTCCCTTTCCATCTTAAGCAGGAGGGTGCACATAAAATATTTATCGAAAAACATCTTCCAGAAATCCTTCCATTCCAACACCTCGATCTCCTCCTCAGGATTCATATTTTTGATCAAATTCCACCATTTATCAGCTTCACCCTCCATACAATAAGCAGCCAGGAGAACCTTCTCTTGTTCAGAATATTGAAGGATGGAGAAGATCTTTTCAATGGAGTTGATCCATTGTTCAGCGATTGATGGATCAGATGATCCATTAAAAGTAGGAGGCCTTTGTCTCATGAAGCTCTCGATAGAGACTTGTTCTTTATTAGGTGGGGTTGAATGTTCCTCTTGACCCATGTTTCTATTCAAAGCTTGAGTTAGTTGAGAGAGAAGCGTGACAAAGTTCGTGATTCCTACTCCTATTGGATTGGGCATCTCATTAGTACAGTCATCACATTGATCTTTACATCGGTTGTTAGCCTGAGTCCTCCTATTACCGGCCATTGTCTGGAATAAAAGGAAAGTTAGGGGTAACACATAAAGGGTAATCCAAGGAAAAAACTAATTACTTATAAATAAATTTTATTTCCTTAACATGTGAATCTATTGGCTTCAGTCTATGTTATCCATGATCTACTTTCTAACAAATATTCTTAGGGCATTTTTTGTCCCTTAATAATGGTTTATACTAAGCTTGTGAATTTACCAAAGCATATCCCCCAGGAGTATCGTAACCAAGAGTGCAGAAAGGCCCATTGTCGTGCACCAGTTCCCGTTCAAGTCTAGCTCAAAGCGGTGTTTTCGGGTTTTACCCCTAGGATACATCTGTGCCAATTCCGCCTCTACCTACTTGTATCCAGAAAGGGATGTATTTTCTTGATAAACCACTTACTCAATACTCACCAAAACATAGGTATGTTTTTATTATACTTAGTCTTGTCTCTAAGGATTCACTAGGGTTTTCTAATCCTAATCCCAAAAATAACTAAACCTCTGATACCAACTATGACAACCCTGATCTTTTATTACACAATTAAACATAATTTATTACATAAACTTCACTTGATACAATATAGAAGATCAATAGGTTTAGTGTATTTGGGGATTAGGAACATTACATAACAACTTAAAACATTGAATATAACATCTTTATTGAAAACTTCCTTTACATGACCACTACATTCCCTCAAACTTAGCATTGCATGGGATAACCTGAGAACATGCATAAGAAAAGGGTGAGCTATAAAGCCCAGTAAGGTAATAATCATGAAATAACATAAGAAATACAATACATGTTAGAAAATAGGCATATAAATAGAGCACAAGAGAAGCATAAACATAAAGGCATGATAAAGCATGATAATCATAACATGGAAATGTGGCAACAACACTTAACATGGAATTAGCATGAGCCAAGGCTCATTGCACATAGAGCATGAATAAATCCTCATTGCACATGAAACATGAGTAAAACATCATTTAATTAGAATTAGAATGAGTAAACACCCATTTCACATGACGTATCATGATACTATACTTTACCAAATGCATTGGAGCGCTATTAGGGCGCACCCTTCTTAAACATTTCATTTCATGCATAAGTGTGCCACATGGATCATATAACATGGATTCATAAAACATAATCATTTATTCCATGATAAAGGAATGTGGAATTCATACATGAAACTTTATAATCAATAAGTAAATTTTCATAAAGGTGAATACCCTTGATAGATAAATGGTCATGGTATTCACTACACAATAACATTGGCTTGTAAAATCGGTGCAATTTCAGTAGCGTAACAGCGTGAAGTAAGAATTAATAAAAATGGTTGATGAGAGAGAAAGGGGTGTCTCATAATATTTAAATGAAATGGACAGTAAGGGTGTCATATAGATACATGTACCAACAATTTTAATGGAATTTAGAGTCATGATACAAAAGAATTACTTGAATGTAAAAGAAGAGAGAGAAATTCCTTTCAGAATTACGGCATAGTAACAGGTGTACATGGGAGGAATTTAATGAGAGAGAAAGGGTCTCCCATAATTCAAACATAAAGAGGGAAGTATGGAGGAGGGGAAAAACCATACCCCAACATTTATAATTTAAATTAAAAGTGAATAACAATTTAAAGAATATTGGGAAGAAATGAGAAAGGAAGAAAAACCCTTACTTGGAAGTGTGCTTCCAAAGGCTTGAGAGAGGCTTGAGAGAGGATTATTGGGAGATTGGGGAACCATGGGAGGATTCTAGAGAGAGGATGGAAGATGATGGATGACCTCCAAAGGCTTTGAGTGAGGAGGAAGTGGGAGATTGGGTGGGTTTATATAGGAAAGGTGAGAGAATTCTTTATTATTTAGGTTTGGGACTCCTCACATTAAACTAATCCAAACCACAAACCATCACATGGTTTTTGCCCATGGTTTTTGGAAAAGGGAAGTGGAAAAAATATTTTATAAGGCCAAATTCATAACTTCTTAAAAATAATGGTGTTGCTTATGTGGAGGTGAGTCATACTCCCAAGGAAATCAATTTAAGAAGACAAGATGTTTAATAAGCCTTGAAGGGTCCATTAATGCTTTGTAAAATAAGACAAAAAACCCAAAATCATATTATTTTAATGGTAAAACATATATTGGCCGAACATAAGTCTTATAGTATTTTATTAAATCACTACTGGGTCATTATGATGTCATAAAACACATTATATATTTAAACGGTATTTAATTTTTACCCAAAAATTTGACTGTCTCAGAAAATTATGAAAAATTCACCGTTGGATAATTTTGAAGTCCTGATTCTAGAAATAATATTTATTTTATCTAAATAATTTTCTAAATATGTTAATTTTCACTTTTAAAATAAAAACTGACATTTATCGAAAATTCACGGGTTTTGACAAAAACGGCTTTCAAACCTTAATAAAAATTACAATTACATTCATAAAATTATATGATCATTTATATTTAATAAAAATTAATTTAATAAAAATAATAATATTTTATTAAAATATTATTTAATTCAAAAATCCATTAATTCATCAAAATATATTTCTTAGTTGAACATTAACTAAAAATACTATTTGTGCTTTAAAAAAACTATTTACAAGGTAACAATAATAAAATGAAAGTATATTCATTATTATATAAAAAAATAATGTACATTACCATAGTGATAATGTCTTATTACATAACCCCTTATAACACCCACATAAGACCGAAGGGTAAGGTGTGCAATGGTGACCGACTCTTGGGGTGGCTCAGATAACATTGCTCGGGTGGTAATCTCTATCAACTTCCACTTCTCTCATAGGCGGTTCTGCTCGAGCTGAACATATTCAATCTCGGATTGGGCTTGGTCAAGAGAAAAGACCAAAGATGTAACCTCCTTTATGAGCTCTGATAAATGGGCTTTGTATGGGGCATATCTACTGGATGAGGCCATCGCTTCCTTTGTCTGAGTAAATTGGATTTGTTAAAGCCTTATATTTATACTAATCACGTGATCACTGTTCAATGGCTATATTAACAACGGTCACAATTCTTAACAGTATTTTAAAATCCAAAAACATAAAACCAAATAAGTTGACATTTTATATAAAAATTTTACATAAATAGACATTTAATTAGATCAAGAGGGATTTCCATTAATGAAATTTTGGGTTGTTATAGTCCCATACCCTCTAGGGTCACTGAAATCCATAGTTTTCTTGGATTAGCTGGGTACTACCGAAGTTTTGTGAGAAATTTCTCACAATTTTCAAGCCCGCTAACTAAGTTAACGAGAAAAGGGGTAAATTATGTCTGGATGAAAGAATGTGAGGGAAGATTCAAGGAGCTAAAGAGAAGTATGATCACTGCACTTGTACTCACATTACTGAAAAGTGGAGAAAGTTTTGTGATATACAGTGATTATGAAAGGCTTGGGTTGTGTAATCATGAAAAATGATAACGTGATAGCCTTTGCCTCACAGCCATTGACGGTCCATGAGAAGAACTACCCGATGCATTATCTAGATCCGGCAGCCATGGTTTTTTCCTTGAAAATATGACAGCACTACCTTTATGGTGAGAAGTGTGACATATACACCGACCACAAGAGCCTAAAGTATATATTCACACAAAAGGAGATCAACATGCATCAAAGTAGATGGTTAGATCTAATCAAGGACTATGATTTCTCTATTCACTATCATCCTGGAAAGGCGAACAAGGTAGCTGATGCTCTAAGTAGAAAAGAACCCGATATACTCTATCCATGTCACTGATTGAGAAAGACCCTATATTCTTGGAAATTCAAAGGATAGATTTAGAAATAATAAGGGCAGGGGATACATCCTACCTTTCCCAAATTATTGTGCAACTATCAATCCAATAGATGATTAAGGAGGCACAAAGGGATGATCTGGAGTTACAAAAGAAGTTGAATGCAGTAAAGGAAGGGAAGTTGTAAGAGTTCCATATCAATGATGATGGTGTGATTTGGTTTAGAACGCAGATTTTTGTGCCTTAATCACCCGGGATAATAAAGGACCTATTGGGAAATGGACATAGTTCAACATTCTATATCCATCCTGGTAGCACCAAGATATACCGAGATCTCTGAGAACACTTCTGGTGGGATAACATGAATAAGGAGATTTCAGAATATATCTCAAGGTTCTTGGTATGTCAGAAAGTTAAATCAGAGTGACAAAAGTCCAAACTGATGATGCAACCATTGCTTATACCCATGCATAAATGGTAGAATGTCACTATGGACTTTGTCATGGGTCTCCTGAAGATGTTTAAGGGAAATAACGCGATATGGGTTGTGGTTGACCAACTCACCAAGACTTCCCATTTTATCGCTATTCAAGAAGATATCTCACTTAAACAACTTAAAAATATATATGTGAAGGATGTGGTGAGACTGCATGGTGTTCCACTCTTGATTGTCTCTAATTCTGATCCAAGGTTCACATCTAAATTCTAGAGGAGTCTTCAACATGCTTTGAGTACTAAATTAAATTTTAGCATGGCCTATCACCCCCAAACTGATGGCCAATATGAAAGGACTATTTAGACACTTGAAGATATGATAAAATCCTTCTCTTCATAATTAAAAGGTGAATGGTATTATCATCTCCCATTCTTTGAGTTCTCATACAAAAAATAGCTTCCACTCGAGTATTCAGATGGATCCATATGAAGCTATGTATGGAAAGCAATGTAGAACTCCAACCTGTTGGGATGAAGTTGGAGAAAGAAATCTACTATGACCTGATCTTGTGCAAGAGATGACAGAGAAGGTCCAAGACATCTAGAAACATATCAAATCTGCTCAGATTTGGAAAATGATCTATGCTTACAAGCGTCTAAGCGACTTTGATTTTGACGTTGGAGATAAATTCTTCCTTCGAATATCACCATGGAAGAGATTCATGCAGTTTGGAAAGAAAGGGAAGTTAATCCTAAGGTACATTGGCCTATTTGAGATCCTTGACTGCATAGGAGTTGTGTCTTATTGGCTTGAACTTCCACCGAATATGGATCTAGTTCATGATGTGTTTCACGTATCACTCTTAAGGAAGTACATATAGATCTCTCATATGTACTGAACTCAGAGGTGGTACAGTTGGAAGATGATCTCTCTTATTAGGAGAATCCACTAAAGATTCTGGACCAAAGAGATAAGGTTATACACAACAAGACAACCCACCTTTTCAAAGTGTTGTGGAGGAACCATAAGTATGAAGAAGTAGCTTCGGAACTAGAGGATGCGCTGAATGAGAATTACCCTCACCTGTTTATCTAAAACAAAATTTCAAGGGAAAAAAATCAAAACGGGGGAAGAATGTAATGACCCAAACTTTTGTCAATGAAATTTCTCCCTTCTTGTACTAATTTTATAATCAATCACATTAGGAAACACAATGACACATCATGCTTAAATTAACTACTACATGACTTTTAAACATAAATTTTCCACTTCTGTGTTTTGAATTTTGAAAATCTGACATACACGGTTGCGATCAGTAAGATGTTTGGAGTTTGATAGGACAAACTTAATTTTTGGTAAATAGTAACATACACTTATGAATAGTAACCTACCCTTAGGAATTGTAATGTGACCCTTATAAAAAGTAAATCGTCCAAAATAATATTAACCTCGCCCATGAATTTATAAATAAAAGTTATACATCTTATAAGTGACAATATGACCATAGTAAAAGTATTGGTATTTTTATAAGTTATAAATAATTAATTATAATTAATTAATTAATTTAAAAGAAAATTTATTTTCCTAATATTTGTTCATAAATTAAAAAATCTATGTCTTCTAGTTTTAAGATAATTTTATAAGACTATATGTAATTTTTGAAAGCATTATAAAATCAGTTTCCATTTTAAAATATGTATTTTTCTAGTAAATTGTGATTTTAATTAAAAATAAATTAATCATATTTAGAAAATTATTTTTTAAAAATAGATTTAATTTTTGGATTCTACATATTGAAAAATTCTTATGGTGATTTTTTTTGTATTTATCTAAAATACTTGAATTTTTATGAATAGTAAAATACTATAATTTACAAAATAAGCTAAATACATTAATTATAGAGTCATGGATGATGTTCTGCTGATTTAAGCCCAATTGGTTCGAAATCACATGAACTTATTACTATTCTTGGTCATGGAATAATCACTATTTCTTGTCTTGTGGAGAAATAATAAATTAATGAATATAATATTGAGAAAACCCCTCTCCCCTTCACTATAAATACCACCCCTCACACCCTCATTTCTTCACACCTTTAAAGCTTCAAGAATCGTCCAAATTCTGCCCAAAGATCTTCCCTATCCCCCCCCCCATGTTCTAGAGATATTTTTCTTACCAAAATACCAAGCCTAGGTTCCTTAAGGAGGATCTCAAGAGGAGGATTCAAGTGGTAATTCATCTCTCTCTTTCCTTTCAATTTCCTTTAAAATTTCTTTACTCTTATCCTCAACTTCTCTTATCCAAATGTCATGATAACTCTAGTATGATTTATATACTGTTATTATATCATGTTAATTTAAGATTATTCATTATAATCCTCCCTCTCTCTCTCTCTTTATAAAAATGAAATTGTTGCCTGTGATGTGTTAATTTACCTACATTATGGGCGATGCACTTCCATTTTACTTCAAATCCTTAAAGGATATCAATGAAACCATTAAATGGTTGAAACCATATTTTATTATTTATTTTTTAACCCCTTTTATGTTCTATAAACAAATTTTATTAATATTACTAATTGATAAAACAAAACATGTTTGTTGTGATCTAAAAACCGCCCAAATTAACCTAAAATGATCATCATTAAATTTTAACTAATGATTCATCCACATTGTATATAACATAATTCAGTATAAGATAATTTAAACTACTGGAATATCATTAATAAAATGTAATATCATTTTTTTATGTTTATCCATGTTCTACACAAACTTCCATTCATGTGTACAAGTGAACCGTTCATGAAAACTAAGAAAAAGAACACTCCCAAACAATGGATTTAAACTCTATAACTCATCCAAAGGCCCATAAAAGAACTTAATGAAACCATAATGAACCATATTTATGTATAAAAGTTTATGGTGTTGATAATTAATGAATTTAATGTCATTATACATGAAAATAAATTGAAGAAAGTGTTCAGATACAAGGTAAGGGGAAATTCTCAAACCCAACTTTCTTTCTTCGGGTTCTCCCTATTTCACTCCATTTTCGGTATGTTTACTCCTTAAAAATCATTTTTTAATAATTATCTTACCTTTTCTGGGATATACATATTTTCCACTGGAGTTTATATCAAACAAATTTTTTTCCAAAATAACTCTTCTTTCAAAAACACACTTTTTACTTCGCACTCAAGGTTGATGGTTCTTATATCAAGTATGTCATTCCCTATTTCTTTTGGTAACCCAAAGTTTATGAATGTGTTCTTATGAGATGAAACCAATTATTTTACATGGTTTATTTATGTTCATTATTGATATATGTTCTATGTGGCATTCATGATAATGAAAATGTTATTATGTGACAGGTGCGCCTGGAATTATTCAGCACTCCAATGCATTGGGTAAAGTGATGAATCTCATGAGTTAGAGTGAAATGATGTGTGAATATGATGCTAGATTTTTTCACAACTATGTGTGGTAGTTAACCACTAAGACATGTTGTTTCATTTTTCTATGCATTTTCCACATTCCAAGTCTTTTTTTAATATTTTCTCTCATGATTATGATCATGTGCCTATGTTATTATAATAATGATTATGCTCACCCCATGTTACTTTGTTTTATGTTCACGTCTATCCTATTACTAGGATTTTAGCTCACCCCTTTTTAATGTATATCCTTAGGTGACTACTTGTACTAAGGGAAAGTTAAGAGCCAATAAGAAGCTAGAGAAGGAGTTAAATAAATGTTTATGTTTTATGTTGTAAAAGTTATGTATGGTCATAGTTTCCCCAAGAACACTAAACCTTTTGATCCTAGATGTGTAATTTTTTTATGTTTTTTACCATTAAAATTATGTAAAAGTAATGTAAGAAAATTAGGGTCACTATAAGACCATATTCTTCTAAGGATCCCCTGAGGTATGCCTTTACTTATATGTTGATCTAGGGAGTCCCTTGTAGGATCCTTGTACCTGTGTATCATTTTGAGGATCCCTTACATGATTCCTTCATTTTTAGTGTTTGAGGATCCCATGTAGGATTCATCCCTTACATTTATACCTAAGGATCTTGTGTAGGATGCCTTCGCTCGTGTTTACTTGGAGGATCCCGAGTAGGATTCCTATTAGTGTTTGACTTGAGGGACCCAGCGGGTGCCCGTTGTTTGGCCGACCTTGAGTTGTTACACCGAGTTTGGGTAGATATGGTGTTTGAGTGTCACCTGGAACCCATGCCGAACTTGTAATCCATGGGGTTGTGGCTGGAGTGTTGGGTTGGGCATTCGGGCCACCCTCACTTGTTTTTTTTATATCTTAACATGGTTATTGTTGATGCAAAGATGGTTACTAGAGGTGATTCCTGGTTGGTGGATGTTAAGCCTGACACGAGGTGTATTTATTTATTTTGGGATGCCCGGATGTTCTACCTGGGATCTATATTGCTTATTGGGATACTCAGACATTCTTTCCTAGGATCTGACTTCTGAGTCATGTTATTTATAATATTTGTTGTATACCCATAGGTATTACCTATGAGTTGGTGGTTGAGACTGATTATATATATATTGTGATATATATATTTTTTGGGATCTCCAGAGGTGATTCCTGACATCTGGATATTGAGCCTTATGTGTTGTTTTGACCTAAGCGATACTTGGATTCTTGTTGTAGGATTTACTTGGATGGGCTCAGTAGGCTGTTAATTTATATATCTAAGTGGGATGATAATTATAACTTAAGTGACACCTATATATAATTGAGGGATGCTAGGGACAGACTCAATGGTTGGATATGTTACCCTGAGTGACACTTGAATCCGGTTTACAAATGCCTTGAACGGGCTTAGTGGGTTGGTGTTTCCACCCTGAGTGATACTCAGATCAAGTTAACGAATGTCTTGGATGAACTCGAAGTAAGTTTAATTAATCCTTGAGTTACTCATGGATCCTGCTAAGGGATTCCATGACAGGATCAGTGGATTGATGACTTGTATAACTTGAGTGACACCCGGATCCAGTTGAGGGATGTCAGTAACAGACTCAATGGTGGTTTGTGCTTAATACTTGAGCGATAAATGGATCCAATTGAGGGATTCCTTGAATGGAATCACTAGATGATTATATTTATACCCTAAGTGATACTTGGATCTAGTTTAGGGATGCCTTGGATGAGCTTAGTGGGGGATACATTATGTGCTTTGAGTGATACTTGTATTCTCATTGTAGAATGCCTTGAATGGGCTTAGAGAGATGTTGAATTCTACACCTTGAGTGATACTTGGATTCCTATTGTAGGAATGCCTTGTATGGGATCATAGGCTAGTTGATATATGATCAGAATGATGATGTTGTTCTGGATCAATTACAGGACTCGAGGGATGTAGTATGGAGTCTCATGAGATGTCAAAACGTACTCCCTGAGATCTTTCTTTATAGGATTGGCCATAGGTATATGGAATCCTTTCCTCAGTGATTGGAGGAGAGTATGTGAGAACCCAGGGTAGGACGTGTATCCTCCTGTGGTTACATACCTTGCTTAGAGATTTCTCTAGCGTTGGGCGAAGAAAGTATATGTCGATTGGGATTATGGACCTAAGGATCGACTTAATGGTACACGACTTGAGTGGAACAACGTCCAGCTCAATGCTCTTGCACATGATGTCTATTTGACTGGGATTATGGACTCATGGATCGACTGTTGTTGTGGTTTCATGTTATTGATTCACATACCAATGAATATTTATATCTATGTATATATGTATAGGTATGAGACTATAAATGTGTATGTATATAGTTATGGACATACATGGTGAAAATTTCTTGGTTGATAGGGATTATGGACCTTGGGTTCGACTATGGTCTCACATTTGGTTTTAATAGCTTTTGGTTGTGTTTCAGCTAGGCTGAGTACGTTTCTTTTTTATACACTTTTAGTAGCACAGTTTCAGGTTGCTTTTCAGGGTGGCCTACTAAGATTCTTTCCCACCCATGCACGTGCACCTCAGTGTACGTGTAGACCTTATGTCTTATTTTCAGGTTGAGAGAAAGTTTCATGGAAGATAGGGATGAGGCCCAATGTTTCATGATCGAGTGGAGCTACTCAAGTGGTTCTACTAATTAGGATGGTGCAGTTCAATAGTGTTTGGAGATCAGGTATGTGGTCTGGCTTGGAGTTGGTAGTAGAGCCATGTACTTTTACTTTCAATTTCTTTTATACTTTGTATCTATATAGTCATCCCAGTGGGTGACTAGTTTTATATTGTATTGCATATCTGTTCGGGCTTTTACAACATTTTATTTATTATTACAATATGTTTTATTTCAGTTGTTTACTACTTCTGCACTCTATTTACTTTTTGTTGTGTTTGATACTTAGTTGTTTTCCACTATTTTATTACTATGGTATGAGGCAATAGTATCCCCACTATCACAGCCTAGGTTGTCATTGCTAGTCAGTAGCCTCTGGTGTACGGGGAGGTGCGCTTGTGTCCAAGTGACCCACTGGCTCGGAGCACCAGTTTAGTGGCATCTAGGTCAGGATGTTAAAAAGCGGTATCATATGCATTCTTTTTTTGGTATTTACTATTTGGGATATGGTAGATAGGATGATTAGTAATGTGTTGGAACCTGTGATGGATATTAGACTGGTGTGTCGAGAACACTTATTTCGGTAGGAAGTCTTGGTTTCCAGGTGTATGGGATTGTTGTTCTGATCTGCAATGTTACAGTTGTATGTGATTTTTTCCTTGAGTGACACACATGTTGTGTGTGGATGTTATGATTCATTGTGGATCTTTGGATATTGGCCATTATCAAGAGTCCATAGATGGATTTTGACTCTTGGCCAAAAAAGGAAAGAGGCATCACATGCATCATATTTGGAACATAGGATTCACATCATATAGTCTTTCTAGTGTGTTATTTTACTAACAACTGAGGCCTTTGGGCCTTCTTACATATATATTTCACTCTAATGGTAGGTTATGTGGATCTACGTTGAGGTGTTTTTGTTTGAGGCTGATGACTCAGTCCTCATGCACAAGAAGTGCAGTAACCCTAGTAGGTCAATATGGCATGTAATTCCCTTTTTATGTGACCCTTTTTGGGTGTTGTTTATCAGTTATGTGGTTATCTAGTTGGATCATTGAGTACTATGTCGATAGATTCCAAGACTCTTCTTATCAACTAGACCTCCATGGGGTACTTCTGTATGTAGATACCCGATGAGTGTCAGTTTAGTTTTTCTTCTGCATTTGTTTTGTAACCTCCAGGGAGCAGTTCCTTCTAAGTATGCACAGAGAGGATCACGCCCCTTTTAGGCCATATTTTTAGTTTTTACCTTTATAGGTCATTTTGATCTTTACCTACTTCTGATAGGTTGGATCTTTTAGGGATAGGTGGTTGGACCATGTGACCCAGTTGTGGTGATTTTTCTTTTTGGGCTAGGTTGTTAGACTGAGAGACCCTTGGTTTAGACTCAGACCCTTATAGGTCGATGTCTATTTCATTCAAGGGAAACTTTCATGAGAGGGTAACCTATTTTTTTCTGGTGCCTTTTTGGCAGTGATCTTGGTTTTATGCTCATTTTGAGATTGAGGCACATTACGTGATCGAGTTCTGAGTTATAGGAATGTTGATGCCTTTAGCTTTTGATGAAGTACCTTGGGTGCTTGTTTCTGAGAATATCTTCAACATGAAGAACTATTCAGGTTCCTGGCCTGGTCGACCAGCGTTTCTGCTATTGCTAATATGGTCAGAGTGTAGGTAGATTCTCATGACTGGAACGACATTGTGTGACAGGAGGTCGTGGAATAAACCGTGGCACGGGTGAGGTGCCAATTTTTGAGGAGTTTCAAGGGAGATTTGGGATAAGTGAAACTGAAATTCCATGTCTTATAGTCATCTTAGTCTTGTAATCGATGACTCGTTGGAGTATGAGTCGGGTGTTGAAGATACATGCTGGTTGCGTGGGGTTTCGTTTAACTCGTAAATTGGTGAGTGTCTAATTGCGAGTCAAGGACCGATGTTTTTTAGAATTTCTGTGGACTTGGATCTCAGAATTTGTGTTAGAATATCCCTTTATGGTTGAGGTGACATCGTGAAATGTGGGGTACTGTGATATGGTTGACCCATGGTTGAATCCTAGTCAGGTTTAGTAATGCGAAACGGGCGGGGCGGGGCAGGGCAGGCCAAGCCCGCACGGGTTTGAGCCCACGCAGGTTTTTCCACAAAAACCAGCATATAATGCGAACAAAAAATTTCAAGCTCGTCCCGCCCCCGCATAAACCCACGATTTATCCGTGGGTTTCCCGTGGGCTTACCTACACTTACAAAAAAAGTACTATTTATAATAATTTAAATATTGTATTTTTTATCATTCTTAAAGGTATTTGTGGGGACAAGTATGAATTAACAATAACTGACATTTTAAAGGATGTGATGCAACATTTTTTTGTGGGTTAATGGTGGCATGCGGTAATGCCGATGTGGTGGTGAACTGTTGCGATAGAAAGTAGGCCAGTGATCAATGATGGTCGATGAATGATAATGTTGGTTGTGTGGTGATGTGAACAACTAAACCTATGAATGAATGGAGTCTCTCCAGGTAATGATCAGTTTCAGAGGAAGCTATTAGTGTTTTCATGAGGTTCTATCCAATTATCTTAATAAAAAAAATAAATTAAATAATAACAAAATTAAATCGACTTAAAAAATATTATGATTATAATAACTCTTATAGAATTGAAACCATGCACAGGGGCGATGAGTTCCATTTTTTGAGAGATGGGTTGACACACCATGTGAATATGGTTAATAATTAATATATAAATAATATAATATCATATTAAAACAATAAATATAGGCCTATTTAAAATTTACATGTGAATTAATGGTGAATTAATATGACCATTACAGTGAGAAATCATATGTCACTATTTAACCATGATTTTTTATTAAAAAATCTAAAATTTTAAAGAAACATATATTGTAAAAATAATATATATTTTTTTAAATCAGGCCTGCAGGCCAGCCCACACCCGTGCGGGCTCAACCCACATTGACCCACACTAACCCACACTCTAAACGGTCAAAATTTTTAGGTCCACCCCACCCCACATCCGCCCCATACCCGCAAAGCCCACGGGCCGTGAGCCCTCTTTGCATCGCTAGTCAGGTTTAGATAGGATGTGTTTGCATGGCTCAGAGGGAGGTGTACACTCCCTTTTTGTATAATCTTAGTGTACTCCTATTAGAGATGATCATGCACTATCTTAATTAATATTGAGTATCTTGATATAGCATTAGCCCTTTGTCGATCTCCTTTTTCTTTCTAAATGTTCTTCCCTATTGAGGAATGGAACTAGTTGAAGTTGCGCACAAGGAGCGGTGTAAGGTAATCCATATGGTGAGGAGTACACCATTGTCCGTTTGAGGGTGGTGACCCTCATTTTTAGTTGAACTATGGAGTGGATTTAGTTTTTTTGTCATGTGCTGTTGGGCTTGGTGTTTGTTTGAGATGATGATAAGGGTAATCCTATGGTGGGGAGTACCAAATTGGTCATAGTTAAATGTCTTCCATACATGAGATAGTTTTTGATGCTATGAGACTGGTCTTTGGACAGTCCAGATAGCTTTTATGTGAAGATTCTTAGGTTGAGAGCATGGTTTCTGGTCTTTTCTCTAGGATTCTCAAGGACGATAAGGTTTATGGTGGGGAGTTTATAAGAACCTGTGTTTTTCCATACTGCAGTTTTGAGCAGAAATTTGAATTTTTACTTTCAGATGCTTGTAAGGGGTAAAATGGTCTTTTTACCCTAGCATATGATCTCAGATAAGTTTTCTAACCACTCATTTGGTCCCGGAATAGGTTTTTTACCCTATTACAAGAGTTTGTTATAAATTTGAGCTATTCGAATTTTGGAGGAATAATTAATATATAATTTATTTATTAAATTAAATATTAAATTATTCATGCAGGTTCATTCGGCCATAACTTTTTAATGGATAATTGGATTGAGATTTTTTCTCTGCCTTTGAGTCTAGAATGAGGAGTTTTTTCTAGGTGAGGCATAAACTCGAGTCGGGTGTCGGGGCCAGCCCGGGCCCCCTTTTCTTTTCTTTTCTTTTCTTTTTTTTCTTTTATTTTATTTTCTTTTCTTTTCTTATTTTTCTTTCTTTTATTTTTCCTTTTTATTATTTCCTAATCCTTATCACACACACCTCATATGTGTCTCATCCTATGATTTTTGACCGAGGTAGAAAAGGTGGAAGGGAGAAAAGAGGGAGAGGGAAGGTGGGGGTGGTCCGTCGTGAAGCCCTCAACATGATGAGTCGGCAAATGGAAACCTTGGATGGTGAAATTAAGAAAAATTTTGGTGGTTTACACCCAAAGGTAGTCCATTTTTAATATTTTTTCACAAAAATCCTTTAATTTTTTTGTTTCCTAAATCTAAGCCCCTATTATTCTTGCTAACGGCCCTTAGAGGCATGATCTGTTGATTTGGGGGTTTAAACAAGGGTGACAGGTGATTCAAGAGTTTCCCATTCGGGGAAACTAGGTTACACAGCATATAGTCTAGGTTGACACACCATGTGTTCTTCCCATTTGGGGAAGATGAATTTTAAAGGGTTATACACTGTGTATGGGGTATACATATCGTGTACTAGTACTTGGTCGTGTAGCCAAGTACCCGGGCATGTCTACCCGTGTAGGGGTATACGAGCATGTGGAGTATACTTCCAAATCCTGTGTGCATGACACACCATGTAGATGTAAATGGATTGGTCAGGTAAATGGCCAAGCTATTTGAGGGACACTGGCATGTACCCCGTGTTGGGTACATGCCATGTACTTGCTAAACATGTCATGTACCTCGGGATTTTACAATCCTAGGTCGGCAGAGGTACATTCCCAGGTGGGGTTGCAGGAGTACACGTCGTGTACCCATGGGTACATGCCGTGTACTGATCCCTTGTGACCCTTTGAGGGTTTTTTCATGTTTTCTTGCCCCAATTTCAGAATTTGACCTGAGAGTAGTCCATTTTGAGTAATTTTTCACATTTATCATGATGGTGAAATCCGTGGAGTGTTATGATGACTCCCAATAGGTGTTTTGGGGATTCTATCTAAATGGAGAGGTTCTTCCTCCAGTTATTGAACTCATTAATCTCTTAAGGGAGAGACTTGAATGTGAGTGATCGGTTGGGTGTTCGGACCAACCTAGTAGAGACCTTTGATCTGAGATGAGCTATGAGCTTTCTCCTTTGAAGTTTTGATTTTGAGGATGTTCCCCTTGTGAGACGTGCCCTTTTGTCCTATGAGTCCATGATACCAAATGATTCTAAGAATCCCCTGAGGGGTTCCTTTTCTTATATGGTGATCTAGGGATTCCCCTGTAGGATCCCTATACCTGTGTATCATTCTGAGGATCCCTTTTAGGATTCCTTCGTTGTTATCATTCAAGGATCCTGTGTAGGATTCCTCACTTACCTTTACAGCTAAGGATCCCATGTAGGATTCCTTTTCTCGTGTCTACCTAGAGGATCCCAAGTACAATTCCTCTTAGTGTTTGACTGACCCTAAGTTGTTACGTTGAGTTTGGGTAGAGATGGTATTCTGGTGTCACATAGAACCTGTTATGAACTTGTAAGGCATGGGGTTATGGATGGATTGTTGGATTTGGAATTCGGTCCACCCTCACTCATTTGTTTATATCTTGACATGGTTATTACTGATACAATGATGGTTACGAGATGTGCTTCCTGATTGGGGGTTGTTGAGCCTGACGTGAGGTGTATTTCTTTTCTTTTTTGATTCCTAGATGTTCTCCTTAGAATCTTTATTGCTTATTGGGATACTTAGACGTGCTTTCTTGGGGTCCAAATTCTGATCCATGTTATTTTTAATATTTTTTGTATACCTAGAGGTATTAATTGGGAGTTTTTTGTTGAACCTAATTATAAATATATTGTGATATATTTTTTGGGGGATGTCTAGAGCTGATTCTTGGCATCTGGCTATTGATCCTTATGTGTTCTTTCACCCTGAGAAATACTTGGATTCCCATTGTAGGAATTCATTAGATGAAATTAGTAGGATGTTGATTAATATCCACGATTGGGATGATAATTAAACCTTGAGTGACACTTAGATCTAGTTGAGGGATTCCAGGGATGGAATCAATGGTTGTATATGTTACCCTAAGTGGCACTTAAATCCGATTGAAAAATACATTGAACAGGTTCAGTGGGTTGGTGTTTCCACCCTGAGTGATACTCAGATCTAGTTTATGGATGTCTTGGATGGACTCAGTGGTAGTTTAATTAATCCTTGAGTGACTCATGGATCCTGTTGAGGGATGCCATGATGGACTCAGTGGATTGATGACTTGTATACCTTGAGTGACACCTGGATCTAGTTGAGGGATTCCAAGGATGGACTCTATGCTGATTTATGTTTAATCCTTGAGCGATACATGGATCCAATTGAGGGATGCCTTGGATGGTCTCACTAACTGATTATAGTTATACCCTGAGTGATACTTGGATCCAGTTGAGGGATTCCTTGGATAGGCTCATTGGGGGATAACTTATGTGCTCTAAGTGATACTTGGATTCTCATTGTAGGAATTATTTGAACGGGCTCAGAGGGTTGATGAATTCTATGCCTTGAGTGATACTTGGATTCCCTTTGTAGGAATGCCTTGGTTGGGCTCATAGGCTAGTTGATATATGATCGGAATAATGGTGCTCTTCCAGATGAGTTAAAGGAATCGAGGGATGTATCATGGCGTCTGATGATATACCTGAATGTACTCCCTAGGATATTTATTTATTGGTTTGACCATCAGTATATATAATCCTTGCCTCAGTGATTGGAGGTGAGTACGTTAGAACCCAGGGTATGGCGTGTATCCTCCTGTGGTTACGTACCTTGCTCAGATATTTTTCCATCATTGGAAGAAGCAGGTATATGTCGATTGGGATTATGGACCCAAGGATCGAGTTAATGGTACACGACTTGAGTGGCATGATGTCCAGCCCAATTCCCTTGCACATGATTTCCATTTGATCAGGATTATGGACTAATGGATCTAATGATGTTGTGGTTTTGTGTTATTGATTCACATACCAATGAATATTCATATCTATATATATATGTATAGGTATGGGACTATACATGTGTGCATATATAGTTATAGACATCCATGGTGGAACTTGCCCAATTGATAGGGATTATAGACCCTAGGTTTGACTGTGGGCTCATGTTTGGTTTTACTACCTTTTGGTTGCATTTTATCTAGGATAAGTATGTTGTTTTTTTATACACTTTTAGCAGCACAATTTTAGGTTTCTTTTTGGGATGGCCTACTGAGATTCCTTCTCACCCTTGCACGTGCACCTTGGTGTACGTGTCGACCTTATGTGTGATTTTCTAGTTGATCACGAGTTTCATGGTGGATAGTGATGAGGCCCAGTTTTGCATGATCGAGTGGAGATTCTTGAGTGGTTTCACTGATCAGGCTGGTGCAGTTTGATAGTGTCTGGAGATCAGGTATGTGGTTTGGCTCAGAGTTGGTAGTAGAGCCCTATACTTTTACTTTCAGTTTCTTTTGTACTTAGTATTTGTATGGTCGGAGAAGTGGGTGAACAATGTTGTATTGTATTGCATATTTGTTCAGGATTTTACAACATTTCATTTATTATTACAACATGTTCTATTTTAGTTGTTTACTTATTCTACAATCTATTTACTTTCCACTATATATGATACTTAGTTGTTTTCCATTGTTTTCTTACTCTGGTATAAGGTAATAGTCTCCCTACTATCACACCCTAGGCCCTTGCTGCTAGTCAGTAGCCTCTGGAATATTGTGAGACACGCTTGAGTCCTAGTGATCCAACGGCTCAGAGCATCGGTTTAGTAGCATCTAGGTCGGGATGTTACATGAGAACAACAAATACACAGAATAATGGATACATGGAATGTAGTTGACTTGTATATACATGATGTTTGATCCTATTGAGATACATGCTAAAGACCCATGTGAGTATCTCGGGCACATGAAAATCATATACATGGTGTGTAGCAGGGGTGTACAAGCTGTTTAGTCTGGCCAAGTCAACACACCAAAGCCCCAAGCATGCAACCCGGATACATAATAACTGAGGTACATGATGTGTGGATAGATAGTACACATCGTGTAGTCTCCAAATTACTGGTATAATTAAATTACATTAAATTGAAAATTGCGGCACTAAAACCTCATTATTTTTATTGTCAATTTATGTTTTTGAAAATTTAGTATGGGTTTTAAAGAATTTTTAATGCTCAATTAATTTATTATAATAAAATCTATAATTATTGGTTCTACCATTTATTTTCCATGAATTCCATTAATGATGGGTAGGTCCAAAATGAATTCAGATAGTCATTAAGATGAAAGGGAATTAATTAATTAATTAATTAATGCAAGCACATTTATCTTATTAATAAAGAACATATAAAGAAATGAATGTTAGTTATTTACTTTTATGTATACATTTCATGTATTATAATTCATGGTCTAGACCAATACTAGTGTATGTGTTGGTATTTATTTAATTTAATTTATTGCATGGGTTTGTAATTCATTATTATAAAATTAAATTTGATGTCCCATGATTCATCCCTCTCACCATTATTATGTTGGACCTGCATGTACAAGGACATTTATGCAATCCCCCTTTGACCAATCCTTTGGTTCCCCTCACCTGTATGTGAGTTATAAATACTTAACATTGCTTCCCAAGGAGCATGGAGGTGGTTTAAAAAACCCATAATGATTCCAACCCAGGTGTCACACATGTGGACAGGTGGAATGTTGTAACTCATGCCAAGACCACAATAGAAGTTATTTCCCCTAAGTTACAGGTTTATTTAATGTATTCTCATAATCAACCATTATATAAAGATCGTGAATGGGTCATTTAATTATTTCTATCTATGAAATTATTTATTTTATGGATGCAATACCATGATCACATAAATAAATGAATTAATTTGAAAAGATAGAAATTAAATAAATGAATTATGCATAAATGTTTTATCCTTAATGGTTAATTAATTAGGTAGAATTTGCTTAATATTAATAAGACTTGTAAATGATAAAACATGATTAAATTTATACATAATAAATTAAAATCCCTCAAATATATATTAAGTCTGAATTGACCTTCCACCACTTGATTAGGAATAAAATCCTTGGAACTAAGTGTTTGACCAACCCTCATTGGAACACTTACTTTTAACATAGAGTTATTATGAAGGTTATGAGTTGAATTAACCATATTACATCAAGAGACATATCCCTCGTGAGACTTGATGCAACTTTGAGGCAAGATTTGAGGAAATACAAGTTAGGATTTCAGGATAGGGGAGTCCACTCAATGGATCAAGGAGCTATAAGCCTATAATTGGTAAATACCTACCTACATAAATACCTTCATGTAGCTTGACTAACCCTCATTGGGGATATACTAAGGAGCATATGTATCCTTTCTACTAGAATGTCTTAGCAACTAGACATTCTGATTTCAATGGTGAGTGTTATTGGGTCTTGATAAAATAGTGGGGGATTTAATAAAAAATAAATTGATTTATTATTTATCATAAAATTTGAAATCAAGAAAAGTACTAATAATATGATCTTTTAATTATAGAATAAAATTGAAAGTTCGTCATCTAAACTATTCCTTTGATCTATATTAGAGAAATACAATCTTCTCACCAGTAGTAACTTCTAGGAATAGTTCAGATGCCTTCAGGTTGTGTTGCGCCATGAATGAAAATTTTATGTGCTAGAATCATCAATGTTTGATCTGCCTTCCTTAAGGCGAGTGATGAAGATTTACTTGTCTATGAGAAAAATTTAAGTGATGTGGTCAATGTTAAATGTTTAATTCTTTCATCTATTTATATTGAACTCATGAAGTATCATGAAAACATGGATGCATATACCATGTTTGAGCACCTTTGTGATCCTTTCCAGGGGAGAGCTAGGCAGGAACAGTTTGAGATTTCCCAAGGTGATCAGAGAGGGTTCTCTAGTTTGGCCTCATTTATTCAAGATCATTGGCTACATTGAGTGCCTAAAGGTTTGATGGTTTAAAACCCCTAAAGAACTAGGCGCTGATATCATTCTGGAGACACTCCCTTAAAGATTCTCCATCTTTGTTATAAATTTTAATATGAGAATTGAGAGGTCTCTACCAAATATTCTCACTCTTATTTGCCAAGTTTATAAGGATAAGAAGCATGAAAAACCTTTGGTACTTATGGTGAACAAATGGAAATAGAAATAGAAGATATTTAAGCCCAAAGATTCTTTATGCCCTTACAAGAAGAGGAAGATCAGGGGTAAAGAAAAAGAACATGATATTGTTTGTTTCACATGTGGTAAGAAGGGCCACTGGAATAAAAACTTCATACATCCAAAGAAGCAAGGGGAATATTCAGGTACGTTTTTTATCAAGTGTAATTTATCTGTTTCAAAAAATTGGGTATTAGATATAGCTTGTGGTGCTCAAATATGTATTAAAATACAAGAACCAAGTAGATTTAGAAATATTGACTATGAAGAGGAAGATCTATGAGCATAAAATGGAGCTAAACTTGTTGTAACTATCAGGGACTACCACCTCATGTTTCTGACTAGAATAATATTGGTTTTAAATGGTTTTTATCATGTGTTTTTAGTTACTAAAAACATTATTTATATATCCATACATGATACATATGGTTTTATTTTCAAGTATAGAAATAAATGTTGCTTCTTTTATAAATATATATTTTTTTGGTAAAGAGAATTTAATTAATGGTCTTTATTTGTAGGATTAAATGAACCAAGTAATGTAAATAGATAACAAAACTACTTCATGTGACTCATACCACACCCAACTATGGAATCACTGGCCATGTCATGTAAGAGAAAAGAACTTGAGTAAATTATACCAAGATGGATATTTAGATTCTTTTAAAATAAAATTACTCAGTATATGCCACACATGTTTTCAAGGTAAAATAACCAAAGATCCATTTAGTGGAAAAGGTGAAATGGACAAATTACTTCTTGAATTAGTTCATACATATGTGTGTTGACCACTTCCTAATGAGGAAAGGGGTGGTTAATCATACTTCATAACTTTTACTGATAATTTTAGTAGATATGGATATGTCAACTTAATGAGGTATAAGTCATATTCTTTTGATATATTCAAGGAATACAAGAATGAATTTTAGAACCATCTTGGTAAAAAGATTACAAAACTTCACTCATAACGTGGTGGAGAATATCTTAATCAAGAATTCATTAATTACTTATGGGAGTTTGGGATCATATCTCAACTTACTCTTCCTTATACACCTCAGTGGAACGGTGTAGGTGAAAGGAGGAACTGCACCTTGTTGGACATGGTAAGATCAATGATGAGTCATGTGAGTCTTCCATTATCTTTTTGGGGATACACATTACAAACAACAACAAAAATACTAAATCAAGTGCCAACTAAAGTAGAATACGGTATACCATACTATTTATGGAATGGAAAGAAACCAATGTTTTTATACTTACATGTGTGGGGTTGTGAAGTGTTTGTTAAGGAATCTTCAGGTAAAAAACTTACACCCCAAGGCATAAAGTGTACCTTTAGAGGATACACCAAAGAAACAAGGAGATATTACCTATATGGCCCCTCTAACAAAAATGTAATAGTAGAAAGACGCATCATATTTATTGAGAGGGAGAAAATCTCTAAAAGAGATATTAAGAGCGAGATAGACTTTGAGGAAGTTAAGGATCAAGGTATTCAAGAGTTTTCACATGAATAGATTCTCCAAATCCACATGGAAGAAGAAAATATTATAGAGACACAAGTACTACATAGGATTACAAGAGTGGTTAGATAAATAGAACGATATGATTTTCTAGTCACTAAGGATGGAGACTCTCTATTAGTTTATAATAATGACCCTCTAACCTATATGGAATCAGTGAGTGGAACATATAATTCTAAGTGGCAAGAATCCATAAATTCTGAAATGGACTCCATGTACTAAAACCGAGTTTTTATTTTGATAGATCCTCTAGTGGATGTAAATCTTGTGGGATGTAAATGGATATTCAAGAATAAACTGAACATGGAAGGACAAGTTAGTACCTATATGGTGTGACTGGTTGAAAATGTGTTTAAACAGTGTTAAGGCATTGACTACGATGAAACCTTTTCACCAATTGTAATGTTGAAATCGATCATAATTCTAATTTCCATTATAGCTTACCATGACTATGAGATTTGAAAAATGGATGTCAAACAGGCTTCCTCAATGAGAACATTCAAGAACATGTCTATATGACATAACCTGAAGGGTTTCTAAGTCCAAAGGATTCTAGAAAGATATGAAAATTGAAAAAACCATTCATGGATTAAAGCAAGCATCTAGGTCATGAAACCTTCATTTTTTATGAAGATAAAATGGAATTTTGTTTCTTTAAGAATGACCGTGATCCTTGTGTCTATAAACGGTTTAGTGGGAGTGTAGTAATTTTCTTAATAATATATGTTGAGGACATATTACTTATTAGAAATGAAATACTAGTCTTACAGTATGTTAAGGCATGGTTTAATAAATTATTCTCCATGAAATACCTGGGTGAGGAAGAATATATTCTTGGGACAAAGATCCATTGTGATAGATCCAAGAGACTACTCTACCTAAGTCAAAGTACATACATTGACAATATATTGAAGAGATTTGGTATAGAAAAATCCAAGAGGGGATTGTTTACAACATCACATAGCATTCATCTTTCTAGGAAGATGTTTCATCAAATGCATGAGGAAAGAAATATAATAGCAAGTATTCCATATGCGTTAGCGATTGGGTATGTCATTTATACTATGATATGTACTAGGATAGATGTTGTCTATGCATTAAGTTTGTTAGTAAGATATCAATATGAACTAGGTGACTACCATTAGATGACAGTCAAGACTATCATTAAGTATCTGAGACGTACTAACGATATGTTTCTAGTTTATGGAGGAGTTGGGGAATTAGTCATTTAAGGATTTGAAGTTTCTAGTTTCCAAAAATATCAAGATGTCATAAAGTCATAAACGGGATACATATTCATTTTAAATAGAGTTTTTATGAGCCGAAAGAGTTCAAAGAAGTATGTGGTCGCATATTTTACAGTATAGTCTGAGTATATTATGGCTTATGAGGTAGCTAAATAAGCAGTATGGATGCGCAAATTCATCCAAGATTTTGATTTAGTACCTAGATTTAAAGATCCTATCACACTCTATTGTGATAATACTACAGTGGTGGCTCTCGCAAAAGAGACAATGTCACATTAGCGTATAAATCACATACTTTGGAAGTATCATTACTTGAGGGATTTTTCTCAGAGAGGTGTGGTTGTAGTGAGTTTCATTCCCACGGAAGACAACGTAGTAGACCCCTTGACTAAATCCTTGACTTAGTAGAAACATGTTTATCAAGTGAGGTCTAGGGGACTAAAAGTCATAGGTAGTTGGATCTAGTCGAAGTGGGAGTTTGTTGGAGTTTGTGTATTAGGATCACCTGTTTATACTTGTATTGCATATATATTTGATATATTGAATATTAATAAAACTTCTTATTATATATTGTTCATTATTTTTCATGACTCTAATGTAATAATGTCTTAAAGTATATGTCACATTGATATGGTCGTAACCATTTCCTGCTATGATGAGAACCTTTAAGTGTTATGATGATATTCTTAAATATAGTTTTTCGGTTGGATAACTTAATATGATGAGACACATATTATATATATTATCATATACCAGTACTCGAAAGTGGTTGAGACTTCTTCTCATGAAGTTCGTACTTGGTGATCTCTAATATGGGAGGTTATGATAACAAACATGCTAGTAGGAATTCTACATGTTTTGGTGTCATCGAATATTCCTATATGCGAGTGTGTGTCATGGTCCTTAGATTTTAATTATCATTAATTAATGTCAAGACTCATTCACTAAGATTTTCTGATGAAAACTGTGATGTCATTTGTCCGCGGTGAGGTAGGGAACGTTGGGTGGGTCATGATTGAAATGTCATTAATGGATAATTCGAGGAAGGATTTGTACCTTCCATATTTATAGAAGTTGATATCCTGTCCCTTTTATTGGAATACAATCATCTCATTAAATTCCATAACCATGGTTAAGCAACACATTTATTTCAGATAGTCAAAGAAAGATGTATCAAGCATTTAGGTTGGTGACATGCATGTGAAACCTTCTTGATGGGATATTGTGATAAAGAGATTATATTATATAGTGAGTGTTCATATGTGGTCATAATTATTGTGATATTAAGTTCTTTATATTTTTTTCCATGACCCATTACTAGATAGTAAGCTTGGACTTTAGGTAAGTTTGCATAATTCCAATGAGAAAGAATCCTGGAGGGCCATACATTAAGTGTTTCTGATGATCTCGATTAAATTCTATTTGAATTTAGTTAATTTAATAAATATTATTCTCAAGACCGAGGGATAATTTTATTCATGTCTTATCTATCAAAATATTTATTGATGAATAAAATATTTAAATTAAATATTTATTTGGGTGTTTAATAAGGAGTTTTAATGGACCAAAACTAAATCCGGTGACAAATATTAATTAACAATCTAGTTAAATAATATTTGTTATTGTGAAAGTTTGTGCACACCAAATAATAATAATAATAATAATAATAATAATAATAATAATAATATGTGGTATGATGTTTTTAAAAAATTATTATACTATTTAAGGGATGATGTGAAATTAAATAATTATTTTAACCAAAACCCTAGCGCTATAAATAGACAGTTGTGTCTATTGTGTATTACATCCAAAATCGAAACTCAAGAATCATTACGCATAATGAAACTCTCTCTCGAATCCTCCTTTCTCTCCTCCCCTCAATAACAAGAAACATAGGTTGTATCCCTTCAAGATTAAAGGAAAAATGATCAACATGAATAATGTAAGATAATTGATTCATTGCGCTAGCACCCAAAGATTTATTGATGTTTCTCAGAGAACAAAGACGCACGTGTGGATCACCTCTAGAGAGGTTCTATCCTTGGATCTTCACAACGTAATGAAGGAAATATGAATGGGTCTTTTTGAATGATCGATATCTTCATCAAAGAAAGAATCCTCTCTTTAGTTATTCATTTCTTCTACTATAAAATAAATTAACTATAAAATTGGTATGCAAGATCCTTGCTTGGGGTTTCATGAAACTCAATATTAAATGAAATTTTAATATATCACCCACCACTGCACACTTTCATTGTGCTCGGAACCAACATTTTCTTCTTGAAAATTGTATGATTTATGTTTAATTTCCTTGAGGATTATGATAAAACTGTGTATGGGGGAAGGGGGAAGTAGTTGTGTTCTATATAGATTTTTTTCATTTTTTTTCTTTCCTTTGGTTAATGTAATTTTGTTTTTGAAAACATAAAAAAACATGCACTATTTTAAAGAAATGTACAAAACGTTTTTGGTTATTTTGGTGTGTTTTTCAAAATTTCTTTGAGTTGATTGGAAAACTCTTAACCATTTTTAAAATCCAAGTTAATTTTGAGGAATTGATCTTATTATTGAACCTCAAAAGCTTAAATGATTGATGATTTGTATTTGTTTTTATGGGCTATGATTTTCAATCATTTTCATGATTTTTTACTAGAAATCGAAATCCAATTCCACTAATGACTAACTAATATTTAAATTCACATCCTGAGAGGTTTCTAGACCGCTTTGACATCATCTTTTGGATACCCTCACTTCTTGAGAGAATGCTGGGATTTTTTTATGAAATAGATCTTGTTTCTATTCTCTTTTAAATCTTTGGAATTCATGATATACGTTCAACATGATTGAGGCATTCAATTGGATAGAACCTCATTTATCCTTGAGATCCACCTTGAACATTGACCCTAGTTAAACCCCTAGATAACCATGAATGGCCTTATAGGTTTAACCCACATTAAAATATTAATTATCTCTTACCTACCCTCACTCTAAAATGCAATTGCATGATTAATTCAAGCTTAAGTGTAGGGGGAAGGGGGATTCCATGTGTTTCTCTTTGGGAAGCATTGCATGTAAAGGGGAAAGTGAGAGGTGCATGTCTTCCTTTTGGGGAATTTGAAAGAGGTAAATGGGAATGATTCTTTCATATTTTTTGTATTCCATTTTTTATCATCATATTCTCCTTAAAAAATAGTGTACATAAATGGGGGGAGATGAGATTGTAACAGCCATTATTCTTATTTGTTTGATTCGTGAGCCTAATCAAGAAAGGGGCATGAATCTCCATTCATTATACTCAGTTGTCAACTCATTCTCCTTGAAAAAAATAAAAATAAAAGAAAAGAAAATTTTTAAAAAAACAAAGGAGGATAGGATAGATTCATTCATCAAATTCATTTTTATGACTCATGGCCTGAAAAAGGAAAGCAATAAAGGAGAGTGTGGGATGCCAATTGTAAAGGAGGATTTAGTGAGGGATCTTCACAGATTATCTTGAAAAGTCACGCATTTTATTTAAAGAGTCAAACCTCTTTCTTTTTAGCTAATGCTTTTTAAAGAACTTTCCCACCAACCTCAAGCCACTGAATAGCCTTTTCAGCCCTCAAGATTGATTGTATTTTCATGTTTCACAGTGTGAAGAGATGAAGATTCTCACATGCCTAAGGTAAATATTCACTTCTCAAATATGAGTATAACTCCACATAAATGCATTCTATTGAGTGAGGATCAATAATGAACTTCATGTGAGGTAGGTCATGAAATGGTTTTGAATGGATATTGAAGGTTGGATTTCATGTAGATAGGAGAATTTCATGCCTTCGAAATTAAATTCATGTACAAAGCATGATGTGATTTTAAGTGGAAAGAACTGAAAAGGTCTCCCTCACTCTAATTTGGTTGTTTGGAATTGTTTGAGTACGTATTTTCTGTTCATTGGCCATTTTTAAAGTCAATTGAACTGAAATTGCAAAATATGAGATGACAATTGCTTTTCACTAAAAACTATTTTTATTGATTTGGGTTGGTTTATGGTTTTCCATGTACATACTTGAGTATTTCTAACTGCTTTGTGATCTATTGTGAATATACATTTCTGGAGAATTTTGAGCTGTAAGGATGGATACATATTTTTGGAAAACTGTTTATTCTTTTGGAATGTGTAGAAATTGTTGATCCAAACTGGTTCTGTATAAATCCTTGTTTAGAATTATTTCTTTGGATTGGAACTTTAGAACTGAGTTTTAGAAAAAAAAAGTGCATGTTAGAAGGTTGTCCAAATTTGTATTTTGGAAATCAATTGATGATTTTTTCCTGTTTTCATTGTTTTGCTAAAATTTGCACTTGGTGTCATATTTGAGGAGTGATTTCAAGAATTCTCTAAGTTGCATGTTGGAAGAATGACTATCAAATGGGTTATACATATTTTTTTAGGAAGTTTGGTTTTTGTTGTGTTAGAGTTGAATTCGACCTACTGTTTTGAATATGACCTGTTTAGTAATTGAACTGTGGACATGGATTGAATCTTTGTTAAGAAACTGATTAAAATTGTGTTCATTGTTATGAAAATCTATTGTCAAGGGCTGGTGTTCATTGAGCATATCACACATGATACTTGTTATGGAATTGGAGATGTGTACAGTTTGAACCGGGATTAAGTTGAATTATTCCTGAAATCTTATTCGGGTAGGGCCACCTTTTTTCAACTTGGAAATTTAGTGATCCTGAATTGCTCGGGAGTGCAATATTCCAAGTGCAGGGGAGTGATAAAATGATGTTTTCATGTTTATTTTCATTGTTAAAATCCCCTAAACCATCTTAAAATCCGGATAAAATTCACATTTTGATGTTTTGGTGTGTTTTTAGGTGGATAATTGGAATCGAGCCTAATTGTGGTTTTAAATGATATATGTCAACATGAGGAGCTCAAAAACACCTTGAATTTCATTTGGATAGCCATTTTGGAAAATACATGTATTTTTATAATATGGGCATGTGAAATCATTTTTAAAATTAGAATTTAAATGGATTTTGAATCTTTAATTGAATTAATGGGTGCCTAATGGATTTTTATGTGAGTTGTGGGCAAATTCTGGACCAGATCTCAATGCAAGATGGTTGGACCATTAATTTGACGGGCCGGCTAACGGAGGCCCAATGAACTAAATAAGGAGGTCCATTCACCATGCCGGATCATCCACACCTGGGGGGATTTTCCAAATCCCTAATGAGGTGCTCGCACATCGCCTATCCAAGTGGAGGTCGTGAAGCTATAGTCGAACACAAGTCTCGAGCCTTCAGCACTACACACTCTGAAATTTGGAGAAGGGATGCATCGCCCCTGGCTAGAGATGGGAGATCAGGTTCAGTGGAGTTCGTTTTCACTATCTCGTTGCTGCTTGATCGAGCTGATACGGAGTAGAGAAGGATCTTGAGCTGATATGCATCTGTTCAATTGGGATTCGATTCCAGGTTAGTGCTGATATGTGAAGCTGTTGCTGATCTGAGTTCGTGTTGCTCCTGCACGAAACTAGCTGCTCAGAAGGTATGCTGGTGGAAGTTGTGATCGTATTTGCTTGTTGTTGGCCACTGTGATTGAGGGCTCGTGGAGGATGGTTCGCTGTTGCGGTGACAACTCTGAAACCAGCCGATGAAGCCCATACCACCTGCCACTGGCCCATTGCTCAGGCGATGAAACAAGCCCAATGCCGCCTTGTTTATTCCAACAATTTTTATCTGCTTACTCATTTGTAGAAGCACAACACTTGTATTCCACTGTAGTCGCGACGCAGCAAAGCGCATCATCTCCTCGTGGGAAAATCAGGACAAAGTATTTTTTCCCTTTTCAAAATCTGTCAAGGAAGGGGCCGAGCAGAGTTATATAAAGGGGGTATGGGGGGTGAGCGAGAGAGATATTCCCTCCACAAGATTGCTCCCAACTCATTTCTTTTTCTGCTTTGTAATTTACATTTTGTTAAATGTTCTGTGATTGTGAAATTATGTTCTTTCTCTATTCTATATTGTTTGTGATTCTCCTTTCGTGTTGACCTGAGACAAAGTCTCAGGAGGTTTCACAGTGTTCTTAAGTCTTCTTTTTTATTTCTTCATGTTTTCCATTATGGTGTGATGAAGCAGTGGAATTTCCTGAGGATCGTGAATTGGTTTTTCACTATCTTGGTGATTTTCAGAGTGTCATTCCAATCTCAACCAAATCATTTATCCCTATTTCTCTCGGTTCACATTTCATGGTCCCAATCGTGTGGGTTAAGGGATGAACGTTGTACAACTGGGAACGGGTGAAGGGTGATGAATTGTCTACGACTGTGACATGTTCATCACTTCACATTGTGGAGGTGGTGAGACTTTGTGTGTTCAGAAGATTTTTGAAGGTGCACTAACCTTGCAAATTAAGTTGAGGATGGTGATCCATGAATGATATTGAGTGATTATCAACCGGTCTTGAGCAAACAATTTTGATAGTGAATAACTCGTGTTTGGATAATCTTGGGCTGAACCCTTTCCCCACTAACGTTTGTTTAGGTTTCTTTGCCATTTTCTTTTATTCGCATGCTCACACACGTGCTTTAACATCACATAACCATCCATCCGTTTATTTTACAAAATAGAAAACCACACGATCAGTTTGTTGCAGGTTGATATAGGCTATTGGAGATGGGCTTACTGTGGCATACTCGCCTTTAAGTCGGCCCATGCTCTAGGTTAAAATAAATTCTAGTTGATTGCGGGCTGCGATAATTGCATAATTAGTCTGTTGTAGGTTGATATAGGCTATTGGAGATGGGCTTAGGGTGGCATACTCGATGACTATTGGAGATGGGCTTAGGGTGGCATACCCGACTGAAGTCGGCCCAGGTTCTAGGTTAAAATAAATTCTATTTAACCGTGGGCCGTGAAAACTGCGTAATTAGTCTGTTGTAGGTTGATATAGGCTATTAGAGATGAGCTTAGGGTGACATACCCGACTTAAGTCGGCCCAAACAGGGGCTCGGTGGGTTGGGTTATGTCAGTTTTTCCTGAGGGGTTGGGTTGACCTCATTAATGTTGCGCCGATGTTAACCTCGTATCATTATCATCATTCTCTTGAAGGCATTTTATTTACTTCGCATGTTTTTTTATATGGATGAATAGTTTGTACAATGCATGGTATATGCAAATGAGTTATTTATGATGATATTAGAAATATTATTTATGAACCTAGAAATCACAAGTTTGACTCTTGATCATGTTCTTGGACACTAACTCGAATTGAATGTTTGATCTTAAATTATTCTTATCATTGTTTAATGTGAATTTAAAAAGATTAATTCCGTGTCAATCTCTAGACCCAAGCATTGATGATCAAATTTAAAAATTCGAAATTAGATTTCACAATATCCTTAAGACTCGAGTGATGAAACTATTAAACTCATACATAACATATATTGGTTAACATTTAATCATAAGAATCTCAAAGATAAAGTTGTATTCATATTTTAAGAACAATTAAGAAATTACTGCTAAGAAAATCTACACAAATATATTTTCAAGAATTAAAAAACAAGTAATAAAAACTTACAACACACCATCCAATCATTCGTTACGACTGACTAGGGTTTCCCCATCACGATGGACTCTTCACACTCAACATCTCTTCTCTTTCAATTTTCCTTGGCCACCATTCAGTCACTCATCGACTCCTAAAATATAAGTAAGATTAAAATAATTTTTTTAACTGATTAAGTAAGATTAAATAATTAAAATCATTTATGTAATATTAAACTAAAACTTCAACTGTTCACGTAATTCATTATCTATACTATATAGTGTGCCTTTGAGGACACATGGCTCCTTCAGATTCTTCCTCCCTTACGTGTCCACCTCTCCCGAGCCGTTGGAAACCGTCCAGCCCCTCCTCCCAATTCAATCTCGCTTTCCCTCCCCGTTCCTCCTGAATTCCACCCTCCCCTCACCCCGACTCTCCTTACCACCCCATTCCTTCATCGCATCTACGACTCATCTCGACATCCCCTCTACTAGGTTGTTGTCCCCACCTCGGTCTCCTCCTCACCCTCTTCGCCTCCTTCTCCTCACTGCATTCGCCTTCCTGCCTCCAACTCCTCATTGAGATTGTCGTCACCTCGTCTCCACTCCTCCATCAATTCCCTCGTAATCATAACTATAAGGTCTCAACCTTAAACATTGCATAATCTTGAGTTAAATCAATAATTTGACTTTTAATTCACATCAAGGATCTTTTCAGGTGTAGAGCTTTAGAGAAATAAGTCATAGCTTATACATAACAACTTGAATATTACAAGTAGACACTTTTACTCACTATTCATTTTTTTTCATAAAACAAAAACTCTTTAAAAAGAAACATGTTTAGTTCCATGTTTTAAACAACATGACTTTTCCTTGATCCTATCCTCGACTCTATTCTTCTTTAAGTTCCGTGAAAAACATTTCAAAACTTGGGATGAGCATAAAAAGCTCAGTAAGAGATACATAATGAATGAAAACTGTTAGTCTTGCGAAAACATGTAAACCATGAAAACTTTATCATAAAGTAATACTTTTCACCTTTAAGAAGTATCAAAAGCACTTCACTGAATAAAAGCTCATTGATTACCCTTTTTATAACCAAAATATTACCATAAAACCCAAAGAAAACAACATATAACATATAAAGGTAACTTGTGACATAAACATACTTAAATGGAATAACCATACAGTCGACTTCCACACATATCACTAAATGAAATAGTCATACGACTGACTTCTATACCCAATGCATTGAAGGTTATAACGTAACCACCCGTCCTTGGTTTATCACGGAACCACCCGTCATTTGGTTTATCACGTAACCACCCATCATTGGTTTATCACGTAACCACCCGTCAAATGTCCAAGTACCATTATATAATCATAACACATAAAATATTGCAAATATCAACATTTCACTAATAACATTTCATTTGCAATCACAAGAAATCATTTCAAGATATTGAAATACTCAATCCATTTCAAAAACCATTTTCAATACCAAAACAACCAAAAAGGGAAAAAGGGATTTATTTTCCTTTTGAAAACATTAAGGCTTATAGAGGAAGCCAAATATCAAATGACGATTATGGCTGCAGAGAAGTCGTTGTTGTCACATACGTTAAAAATATTACTTTATGTCGTTTAGTAAAACACTTCGTAGAAAAAAGATTACATTTGAATGAAATTAAAAGTCAAAGGGGTTTATTATACATCATATAAAATAAGGTCGTATATAAATCAAAATATGACTCAATAAAAGGAGATTGAGACGAATTCCCTTACCCTGAGTCAGACTCGTCACGTATGTTCCTTGTTCTTCATGAATAATAAACTTAAGTTAATTTCTACTTGCTTCAGAACCTTTTTCTAGTTTATTATTCCTTTTATATCACTTATTACCACGTTATAAAAATTACATAATTATTTAAGTTAATATCGATCGTTTCGTCGATATTCGGTACTTGAGTCGAAAATGAATTTGTTTTGATATAAATTGTACATGTAGTCAAAACTACATCATCTCCAAAATGATATTCATGATTTAAATATCATATATATCCAGTATATATGTATTTATAATAGTCCATAACATTTGGATATAATAAATGAAATGCACCGTTCATAGAGATGGTAGGTCGTACGTATGCATGAACGCTACTTTCATTTCTTTGTCATACTAAAAGAATAATAATCAAATGATATAAATATATATTATAATACCAGTTTTATATTTATGTCATGTATGTCTCATAGATTTAATAAAATCATCCTTTATACGTTCTATGTATAACATGAACGAGTCATATCACTTTAAGGGGGTGGTAGTCCACACTTTCTCAAATTAAATTATTATATTTACACACCATGGAAAGCATAAAGGTATGTTGTAAATAAAAATTGCAGAATCATAGAGACAATATAAATATAATATATATCATATATAAATATAACGTCATCATAATGACCACCATGAGAGGTGGTAGGAAAAAATTGAACAATCATTGTTTCACGAGGCAGTAGTTTGTTGTACACAGAAATAATATGTTCGTATCCATTAGATTGAGGTATGTGTAAGTGTAGTTCGAATCCTTCTCATAACAACATCCTAGTATATTGAGTATACTTGTGTTTTTATTTTAACAAAGAATAAGAAGAGCACAGGGAGTGGAGAAGGAAAATAAAAGAAAACAACTTTAGAGAAGTCGTTTCCTCTAAATCGAGCAACTTCTTTTGATTTGAGCCAAAATGCTTTCTTGAATTGCCTTCTGCCCAAGGTAAGGATTCTAGGAGGAAGGGATTGATGTCGGGAGCTTATTTGGGCAGAATTTGGATGAGCCAAGGGGCTTGAGAGGTGTGACTAAGTGGGTAGAGGTGGTGACTTTTTATAAGAGGGAGGAGGGACACTTTAGGAAAGTCTAGAAATATTATTTTATTATAAATTCAGTTTTGATTTAAAAAGGTCCAAAACTCATTTAATTCAAAGATAATATGATGTTTTTTTGAATACCCATCATCCAATAATTTTTAGATAAGTTTTCAATATTTTGTTATCCTTATCTTTTTGGTTTAACCCTTATTTTACCCTTTTTAATCTTACCGTGATAACATGTTATTTACACATTGTGGGTTAATGTAATTACCATATCATGTAAAAAAACCCACAACAAGTTATTTATGACATATTTGGAATTATCCTAACCATTTGGCCAAATCTTAGATTTTTAGGAATTTAATATCTTTTAATAAACTTTTTTATATTTTAAGTTATGAATTATGTCAATTTTGGACACTATTCATACTTGACTTTTTTACAAATTCACAAAAACCTGATTCCTTCAAACTAAAGGCATTAACTCAAAGCTAATATGTTAATATCATCTAGAAAATTAATAGATGACATCAAAATAAACAAATTACATTTATTTTAACATTTATAATATCATTTATTTGAATCCTTTATTAATGAATCAATCACTACATCATCATTGTGTCATAATTAAATTTATTTATTTAATGTCTAAAAATTATAAATAAAATATCATGATGTAGAAAATATTTTTAGATTTCTAATGACTATTTATAGTTGAAGAGATCAATTAAATAACCCCATATAAAAATTGTTTTAGTAAAAGATACATGTTTATGTTATATTTCTCTATACTTTAAATTAATTAATATAATATGTCATTATAACTCCCAAGTGGATCCATGGGGTCCTAAAATCGACCCAAGGATTCCCATTGTCGGACATATCTCATCCAATAGAATTATGACATGTTTTAGAGTAGCTTTAATATTATTATAATATTATTGCTTACCATTATTTACCAGATTTACTCTTTAACCACGGTAAATAAAATAATTACTGAAGTTACTATTCATAATGTATAAAAATAAATGGTACCTATTCACACAATTAGGATCTTATGATTCCAAATATGGAATCCATTTTTCCAAATTAAAAACACAGAATTTGGAGAAATTAATTTAAAATTAAACCCCGTTGTCAAAACCAAAAAGCGAGTTTTTAAGAAGTAATAACTATCAAATGATTAACATGTATTTATGTCCAATTTCAAAGTGAAATTACTTTCAATGACCAAAATTGGATTAAATGATAAAAATATATTCCATTTATACTTTAAAACCATTAAATAATACAATTTAACCATATAAATTATCTCGATGGAAAAAGTTGTTTTCAATTAAAATTTAGCGTATTTTTACTATTCATCAAAACATGATAGTTATCAGAAAAATATCAAAAATGTATTTAAAGTAATTTTCTATGTATCAATTCTAAAGAATAAGTTAATTTTTTGAAATAGAACATATAAAGGTGACAAAAACAAAATTTAAAAAGTGTTCTCCATCAAAAGGCAGTAAAACAATATTTTTAGAAAAATACTTCTTTTATCCGAAAAATTGAATTTGTTCTTCTATCATATCTAGAAAACATATAAGATGAATTTAAAACATTGAATAGAATATATAACATATATTTTTCATTAAATAAAAATCCATAAAGCGTGATATGATTTTATAAACACAATTATTCTCTTTTTAAATAGGTTTTCATAAAAAACACATCCTTTATATTCAATTGATTTTTATTTCCATTTATAATAATTTTGGTAACCAATGAATCATTATTTAAATGTGTGTAAACCATATTTCAAAATTTAGTTGATACTATTCATTCCTGCTATTCCAATGACTATGCGTTAATTACCATTTAAAATAATAATAATATTATTGTATTATATTTCAGTATAACTCAATGTTGTGTGCAACGTAAGATTTCGGAGAAACCCGTTGTTGCGTGTTGAGTACGCTATAGGAAAAAGCATTCCCTTTAACGTAAAATTAACATCTTATTCATAAATATCAATAGAAATGAAAAGGTATTATTCTGTAAATACATGGGTCGTTACACTAACCCCACCCCATCCGCCACGATTTCCATGACATCATATTCGTCCCCGCTGTCACTGCATCCCCACGCTTTCATCTCTTTCCTGACTTTTCTCTCCATACTTTTCAAGATAGTCTCTCTTGATTTCTGGCTCCACCGAGTAACCAAGGTATTCCCTTTTCCCATATCTCCCTTGATTGCATCATCTTCATCCTCCTCCGTAGAACTGTCATGTCACTCGTCATTCCCATCATCGACCTCTCCCTCTAGACAAATGGATCAACAGTTTGGCATGCCCTGATCTTTATTCTGTTTAATTGTCTCCCCTCCACCACGATCGATAGTGGGGTGGAGAAATCTGATCTGGAAAATGAACATTTTGATCTAGATAGGCATAACACTGTCTTCCACATACCCGATAAGTCCAAGTATTTAGACACCATGGCCACTATCTTAAAGGTAATGACATTTAAAAAATTGAGATTCTTCCTAGTGATTTTTTATTTATATAATTCTTACATCATATTCGTCATCGTTTTGCACATCTTGGATGTTTTTATATACTGAATGCCTTCTGATTTAGATTTAGATCTTACATTTTCCTGTTTAATTTATAAATTGAGTTCATCAGTTATAACTGATCAACACCGTTTGAATATATTTTTTTCTTAACATGAAGCCCTAATTAATTCTTATCACACCTTTACCGTGTTTTGATTGTTAACATGATTTTTGAATTTTGATTAAGAATGGACATGTTTTATTTTCTTCCTAAATTTATTTGGTGACATTTTTTTGGAATTATAACATGAAGAATATACAACAAGATTAAATAACAGAGATATATTTGTTTGGTGATTTTTTGTTTGTATCATAACATGCATAATATACAACGATTTTAAATAACAGATACATTGATATGTTTCCTAAAAAGAAGGTGTGAGAATTTTTCAAAAGCATATAAATTGGTTTGATAAAAATTAATTGATGGAAGGTATCAAATTTTGAATAAATGAGATTCTTCCTACTGAATTTTTGTTCCCATCATTATTAAATCATACTCATCACTGCTCTGATCACGTTTGATGTTTCTGTATACTGAATTCCATTTGATTTAGATATAGATCTTGCATTTTTCTCTTTAATTTCATAATTGAGTTTATCAGCTATAACTGCTCAACGAAAGTTGAATCTGTATGTTTTTTTATCATGGAGCCCTATTTAATTCTTTTGACACCCTTACCACATGTTGATTATTATTATGATTTTTGGGTTTTGATTAAGAATGCACAAGCTTGATTTTCTTCCTTAATTTCATTCCTCACTAATAGTTGTGATTTCTTCCATTTAACTTTTTGGAGGACAATTTCCATTATAATTTTCACTATGATATGATATTATAGAGGTTTAAATACACAGTTGGTATATTGTTTCATTTGATCATCAATCTTCAATTCCTCCTAAATACTATTTAATTTGTAGTTTTGAATGACTTCTTTTAGTTAGTTTGTTTTTAGGGGCATCAACAAGCATTGATTGAGCACCAAGGTAAGCCAATCCTAAGGCCTAGTTTGGTATGAAATTGGAAGGATAACAAGAAAGGGGAAGGGAGAGGTGTTTTCATTAAATATTGGAATTTTAATTCTTAGTAAATTAAAAATGATGCATATCAAGCATTTGAAACCAATTTGTTGCTTTTGATTAATTTTACATTACAATGTTTTTTGTCTACCAAACATACCCGAGGTATAATTTTTTGGGCTGCATATACTTTATTTTAATGTTTCATAAATTATTTTTCTTTTTCTTATTTTTATCATTTTATTTCCTTACAGAAGTTATACTTCTATTTATGTTACTTTATCTACCCAATGTGGTTGCTTTTCCTTCATTTAATTGGTATATTGTTGCATTAGATTATTGATATTTAATTCCTCCTAAATTATCTTCAATTTTTAGTCTATGGCTATCTTCTTCTAATTACTATATTTTTAGGGGCATAAAATGGTTTTGGAAATGTGTCAGGGTAAGCCAATCTTAAGGCCCAATTTGGTATGAAATTTGTAAGAGAAAGGAAAGTGGAATTAGTGGAGTTTGCCTCCTCCTCCAAACACCCTTCCCATATCTCTTTGTACCATCTCACTTCTCCATATCAGTTCCCCAACCTCACCATGTAAATAATTTTATCAATTATCCTTGGTTATTGGGTTACTCCACTAGAGGGATACTTAGACAAGGTTCTATTGAACAAAATGGGTAACGATATCATAACCATTTCTTTAAAAAAAATCACGTTTCTAATATATTGATGCATTTTTCCTTCATTTCATTCAATCATTTTTTTTCATTAATTTTTTCTTATGTTAGAATGGAGTTGATGAACATGACCAAAGAAGTTAAAAAAAGATAAGGTTCTATGATTATTTTTTTTCTTTTATACTATTTTAAAAAGTCATTTCTATAAATTTTAAATTTATTTTATTATATATATTTTTTATAATTTTTTTTCTGTCTATCTAATGGTGTGATGCATCCATTTAATTTTATCAGAACAAATGCACATGCGTTCTTGTGGTTATGTGTAAACATTTTAAAAGGAATTCATTATTATAGCTTATATAAAATCATTTTTTTAATTTAGATTAGTTGTACAGCTGACATGATACATCGTTACATGTTTTGTGACTGTTTTTATGGCTATATTTTAGTAGCAATGTAAATTTGGAATAACTTTCACTATCTTCTGATTAGGGGAGGATCCATTCGGGGGGGGGGGGTCCCTAACACAACATTTTTTCAAGATCAAGTGAAAAACTAACATACTATTTGTCATGTATTTGATATCTTTTTCTTTATTTTATTTTCTCTTATTCGAGGATTGATGACCATCACATGTTATTTTCCACCTCTTCTAATCCTCATTCCTTGTCTCTTTCCTTGAATTTCATGATTTTTAAGTGATTGTAATAGTCTTAGATGCATGTTCTTATTTTTTATTTCACTACTTTGATAGAATTTAATTATCATTCAGATTGGGTATGTTCTTCAATGCTAATAATTTCATGTTTTTTATATTCTAATTTAATTATATTTTTCTTGATTTTTAAAAGGTAAAATTATCCAGTATCAATATAGATAAAAAAATTTGTGTTAGGTACAAGTTTTCGACTCCAATCAACCAAATAGATTTCAAGTGTTAGATGCAACAACAAGTTTAATATTTCTAAAATTTAAGAATAAATAAACATATTATATTCTAAATTATATTTTATTTCTTCATGTTATATATTATATTTTGTTTTCATATTATTTTCTTCTAACCTATTTTAATTTCTATTTGAAATTACTGTTGATGTATTTTATTTATCATGAAATTTTTTTACGTCTCATAAAAATGAATGGGTGGAAACGTCTTTCAATATTCCCATCCATCTAGAAATATTTCATTAATCAATCATTGGTTACAATCATTTTTTACTCTTTCACAATTATGTCTTCCTAGAAAATAGGTCGATGCACAATTTTTTCCAGTACAAGGTCAAATGATAAGTAGGCTTGATGGAGCGTATGGTATTATTCCATAGAAAAACAATAATCCTTTCTCGATTCTTGTTGGTTGTTGATAGATAACTTCTCTCATTAAGTATGAAATATTTATAGGCGAATTTTATAGAAGTGAATGTATCGACACAATTTTTTTGGCTTTTCTTGGACTTAATTCTCTTTGTTCAAACATATTTTAGACTGTTCATAAAACTATAATAGATGTGGAATTTATATCATTCCATGTTCCATTAAATTTATTTTTAATCATCCACTAAGCTACTATGCCTTTTAACATTCGAATAATGAGAGATTTATTTTTAAACTTCTCATTGACATTATTGAGGATGCGACTCTGATTATGTAAATGTTGTTTTTAATGTGTGGTAATATTGAAATCTATTGAAAATTTTGTGATTTATAGGATCCCTTCTTATATAATTTTATTTTCTTTATAGATATATGGGTATTGCATATACTTTGTGTGAAGATGCAATTTTAGATCATCGATGGTCAGTGACACTGTGTTTTTTCTATGCATGATTCTAGTTATAAACTGGTGATTTTTATTTCTTTCAAGCGATGGACTCCTATACCCATCAACATATAAAAGTTGTTTCCTATGTTCACAACTTGTGTTTAGGTGAGGAACTCCTATACATCACTTCTTTTTCTCAAGACACTGCTTGTAGTTCTATGCCATTTTTCAAAAATGAAATTTCATATTCAATTGCACATTTATTTTCTGTTATGAACATATAGTTTTCAACAATGATATCATGAAGAACAAAGTAGTTTTCAAAACTATATGTTTATTTACAAATTTTTTAACATTTTTATATCCCATTTTATAAATTTTGAATTTTAAATTTTCGCTTAAAAAAATATATAATATAATATTTATTAATCACTCAATGTGTGGTTATGTGGTTAGAGCTGAAATGGTTCATCTAAACTTTATGAAGTTTAATTTTGAATTTTTTCTCACTCTTTCATTCTCACACCAGTGATCTTTATGAATACTTGAATGGTTTTGATTATGGTCTTCACGTTTTTTGAATTTTATATAATGAAAACTAGTCAAATGTTGGTTCATCCAAATTTCATGAAGTTTTATTTTGAAAATTTTCTCACTATTTTATAACTATACTAGTGAGATTTATGGTTACTTGAATAGTTTTGATTGTAGCTTTTAGGTTTTTCAAATTTTAGATCATGAAAACCAGTAAAGTGTTAAAAAATAGACATTACTTTACTCTGTTGTTATCATTTTTTATATACCATTAGATACATACTATCTTTTAAATTGAATAATATAAAACTATTTAGTATGAAATCACATATATGAACATGTGATTTTCAAAATAAATATAATAAAAACTAATATAGATTTGAAAAATTCATGTGCTCTAACAAGTAATTGGAACAAATCATCTCAATAAATATAAAATCCATTAGATATTTCTATTTTATAATCAAATTGGAATAAAAATAGTTTTTAATACTATTTGTTTTACTTCTTATAAAAATAATTATATTGAGGCATTTTTGGGTTGGTTGTGTTTGTTGACAATGTAGGTTTCCATGGTGAATTGTCGAGTTCCAGAGATGTTGTTGATAATCCATGTTGACAAAGAACCATGAAAAAGGAATAGAGGATATGGAGGCGGTACAAAAAGAGCAGATACATGGTGGCACCGTTTTCCAGTGTATTCCAAATTTTTGGGGTCTAAAATTTGGAGTTTTGTGAGCATCACGAAAAGAGGATTTCCTTGAATATCTCATAAAAATATGGAAAAGGCATGAGTTTCTCAAATATAAGCTTTATAAAGTGGATTTCATGAAGACATAAAGAAAGTTAAAGGTGTTTTTTGCGATTACGATGAGTTTTGTGAATAGAAAAGATGAAGGGTATTGAGAGGGAGCTTTGCAGCAGTGGCGCAAAGGAATTGACAGAAAATTATGCGATTATGATGAGCTCTGTGATCCAAAAATTTCCGTGGTGCTTCGCGATATAGAGATAATTTCAGCGGAAACTTTGGAGATTCTTGATTTGAGTTGACGTGGCGCTGACTTTTCATGGAAGGTTCTCGACTCGGTGGAATCGCCTATAAATAGGCCTCGACCCTCTCGGGAGAAGTAGAGATTTTCCAAGAATTTTTTTTGATCTCGAATCAAAAAGGAGGTTCGCAGAGGTAGTGTACTCCGCAAAAGACAGGATCTTCGCGGTGGCTAATCTAGCTCCATGATAGACGTGTGTCCTGCATTGGCTCAGTGAGCTTTATGAAGGAAGTTGCTTTGAGAAGGATTGAGCTCTGCGACAGCCTAAGCTCTGCGAAGGCTTGAGCTCTACGAAGAAGGGTGCTCTATGGATTAATGAGCTTTGCAAAGGTGTGTGCTTCGTGAAGAGGCAGGGACTTCATGAAGGCTTATTTAAACTTTGAAAAATTGGGAGCTTTTCTATGTATGGTTCTTTGCGAAGGTATTTCCAAAGGGTGTTTCCCAGTGATTAGTGGCAAAGGGTTATTCATAATTGGATAAAATTTGGACTTCAATAGAGTATCTACATGTAGTGGAGGATTCATTCATTAGTGATAATGAAGAGACCTATAGGTCTATAAACTATGAGTGGATATTCTGAAGAAGCAGTGAGCTCACTTCAGTTGAGAGAGTAGTGAGTTCTCAAATTGTGAGTGGTTTTAAACCATGAGGGATAGTGAGTCCTCTTCGAACTTGTAAACAACAGTGCACTTATAGTGGATTTGGTACATCGATACATTGTTTGTGTATTCTCCTTGGATGTAGCCTAGTGAGGGTGAACCAAGTAAAATTGTTTTATCTTGTGCATGCTTTAAGATTCATTCATAGTCTGTAATGGTAAGGAGAGAGAGAATATAGTTTTGTCTAACAACAACTTAAGATTAGAAGGGGCAGTTGTTTTAATTTTTCATAACCTGATTCACCCCCATCTTTGGGTATCTAGCCTAGTGGACCTAACAATTATCAAAATGATTCATTTTGAACTAATAATTAAAAAATTATAAATTTTCCAAATTAAAATTCGATTAATAAATTTAAATAAAAAAATCAATAAAAATTTATTAAAATTATAAAATCATAAATATAAATTATGAAATATTTATTACATTAATATTTAGATTTAAGCCATAAAACAACTTAAAATATTAATAAATAAACAATAAAAATAACAAATAGATGAGAATTATAATGCCTATGGGTTATCATTGGATCAAATATATTTGGTTGATTAGATACCCTTGAGTGGGTTGCGAGGTTAGTAATGTTGCCTTGGGATGGTGAAATGTGACACTTGATAGTGTGAGTCGAGATGATGGCAGAGGGAAGGTTAGTTTTTTTACTGGTTAGATAGTTAGTAGAGGCCATTGATGAGTGGGAAAGTTGAAACTCACATTCCTTAGAGGAAAGTGAGTTGGTTATTTCTCATGGACATAAAGAAAATCAAGTAACTTTCATATGCGGTACAAAGTGCACCAGATGATGTGACCAAGGTTAATAGGAGCACAGGTGATTTGGACATTAGAATAGTGCTCAATCAACATGGAATTGTGCTTTTGGTCTTCTTAAGAATTTCCCTAGTTATTTTAGAGGCAAAAATTAGTGTGTTGTAGGGTTTTTTTACATCTAGGGATTGAGTAAAGTGTAGAAATTGGATAGTGGGTTCGACTTAAAATCTATGACTGAACCTTAAAAATGGATAAAGGATATTATTATGTCTTGGAATTATGAAACCATGTGAGACATGGTATTTTAAAGGAGTGATATAATGTGATATTCTTAGAAATCATTTTTAAGGCCCGTGGGTTTATGACTATAATGGTTTAAGAAAGTATTGTGTTTTGGATTGTTGATGTTGAATGGGAAATTATATAAGTTACTATGTCATGAACATATGGTGTCTAATTGATAGTTTCTCGTGGAATGTCAAGTATGAAAAGGGAGTGCCTCTAATGGGTAGTACCCTAGTTAACACCCTTGGAGTGGTAAGATTTTAAGCTACTCCAGCTCTTGATAATAATTTAATGAAGGGAGATATATAGAGGTTACTATTGGTTGGTTTTTATGGATAAATCCAACCAAATCCTTGGAGGGTTCTTTGGTGGGAATGCTAGTCTCGTGGGATGGTTGGAAAAGGAAATTGATACTTTCATGAAGTTAATTTCTATAAGATTAAAAATGGATAAAGGGAATGTCTCATGTAGGGTGTAATGCACTGCCATACCTGACCACTCGATAGTGTCTGAATCAGTGGTCGCTACTTGACCTCAAGCACTCCTCCTTGTATGATAGAGACTTCCAACTAGAAGTAGGAGTCTAAGGTAGTATTTTGGGGAGAATATACCCCATATCAGAGTTCATAATAAAAGATAAAAATTACCAAAAAACATTTATAATTAATAAACATCCATTAGAGGATGCATAATCAATAACATAATCATCAATAATAAATGAATGTGGAAGTAAGGAGTTATACATACTCACGGTCCTACCGGTACATAGTAACTGATCGCAAACTAGGCCAATCACATATACAAAAAAATATATATTGAGGCTCCACTGTCATCCTCAAGCCTCACCTCATCCCAGTCATAAGACTCTATCTAAGTTTTCCTACTCAATTATGCAAATCCGAGCCTCTTCCCTATCTAAACCCATAACTAGTGAAGTTTTCTTGGGTACCCAAGTGTCATGGATTCCCAAGAAGGGTGTGAGTAAAAATCAGTAGGCAACACCAATGAGGAGTCATACATAACTAGTAAATGTAGTGTCTATGCATGTGATACGATCATCTGGATAATAAATATAGTGCCACAGAAGCATAAATAAATAACAACCATCATTAATCAAGTTATAACATAACACTCATGATCGATCCAAAACCGATTCGGTCAGTTCCTGAGTGTCTCTAAGTACGTCACAATAATTTGCTAACCAAACCCATTTCCTAGGGAATACCATTCAAGGAAAACACATCGTCTAAGTTCGGAGGTGTGGCTCTCCCCCATCGGACATCATATCATCCGAGTCTAGGGGTATGTATTTCCCCTATCAAAAATCACATCATCTGAGTCCAATGGTGTGTCCCCATACCAAATATCACCCTGTATAAGTCTAGGGGTGTGGCTCTCCCATGTTAGACATCACCTCATTAGATTCTAGGGGTGTGATTCCCCCTATAGAATATTATCTCATATGAGTCCGTGGATGTGGCTCTCCCCCACTATAAATCACCACATTTGAGTCTATTGGTGGTGGTTACCCCTACTGAATATCACTTTTTCTGGGTCCAAGGGTGTGGTTCTCCCCTGCCAAACATCACCTCATTTTGATTCAAGGAGAATCTCCAAGGCATCCCAAACCTTTGTATCTATATCTCAGTGGAATGTGTATCCTACCATACAAATCCAAGGAGCATGTCCAAGGAATACCAACCATGTGTCAGTATCATTCTCTATATCCATATCCTAGTAACATGTCCTAGGTATCCTAATTATCTTAGTATATCTTAATGGGCAGTGAATCCCACCCACAACATCTCATGCAATGTATCTCAATGAGGTTAGCCTCCAGCATGAACCTATCTCAAAACCTGAGGTTGGCCTCTCTAGTGCCAGACTTGTCACTATCATGACCATATAAGGATCAAACTTTCAATTCAGGTTCTATGGTGACACCCACAATCATCACTACCCATTTTCTATATGCACCCTCTTAGGGATCAAAATCTCATCGGGGCACCAACTAGGGTCCCCTAGGTCACATCTCTACCAAGACACCCTTCATAGGTTCTATTATCCCATTTTAACCACTCATATCTAAACCTATCTAGAGGGTATAACTTCCCTTCACATTATCGTAATCACATTTCAGCCTCAGTGGCCTCATAGGCATAGTCATACAAGGGGGGATGGCCTCAAGCCTATACAATTTTCATGGTTCTATCATATACTACTCGGTCTACTCATTACCAATCCAACACACTCCTCTACAAGGGGGAATCCATGGAAACTACAATAAGGTCCTATATGTTTGTTAAATTTATTAAGGTATCACCCCTTAACATCTATTCTTCTCAAGGCATATGATTATAATCAAGGTCTCAACCTTTATAGACTGAGGAAATCAAGTCAGTGCCCAAGGTCCCTCATGGCCTTGGCACTTTGTTCAACTTATACATAGACATTTAATTTTAATTAAACAATCCATATAATCTTTTAAGGTAAAATTACATTTTTGTAAATACAACATATCACATGAAATAATAAAATGTATAATATTATAAAGGAATGTATTAGGAACTGCCTAACTTAATCACGAAGTTATTCCCTTTGAATTGCTACTTGGCAGCTCTAGTTAGGCTCTTCCAAGTATAATGGCCATATTCTATCCACACAAGGCCCTACATCACATCAAAATATATGATTTAATTAATTATTACCAATTTATAATTAATCAAACAATTTAAAATCAAATTTATAATTTAATTTAATTAGGCATATTCACTTAAATATTCACTGAGCGCTCCCACCATACCGAAACCACATCTAATGGAATGAAAAAATCCCATAGAATTCTCTCAACACCATATCAGAAAAAATTACTAATAATCAGAACCAATTAAAAATGAAAATTCATTTAATTTAATCCAAATAACTAGAAAAACCCAGACAATGATATACCTTCATCGAAATGGTAGGCGGTGGTGTGTAAATACCATCTTGGGATGACCTCTATCTATTCCATATAAATCCCCCATAATTATTATCCAATTACACCATAATCTAGTGGAATTAAAACTGAAACCCTACACCTAAGAAACTAAATTAATAGAAAATAAATAAGAACCAAGAATGAAGGCCAAAATAGGAGAAATCTCACCTAAAACCTAATGAAATCACACTCGAAGTTGACCAAATATGAAGAGTAATGAAGGAGGAGGTGGGGAGAAACCATCCTGTTTCAGTCATGTGTGAGAGGGAGAGGAGGGAAAACCCCTAAAAGGGTCAAAGAGGAAAAATAAGAAAAAAATAAAAAATAAAAACTAGGTGCAGACACATTTCATGGCCTGAACCACATTTCATGGCCTAAAAGGTCTCCCCCTTAGAATTTTTACAACTTAAAGGGTATACCTTAGAAATTTTCATAGAATGAACCACATTTCAAAACCTAAACTACCCCGGGAAGAAAACCTAGCACCCATTAACAGCATAAACAGGGGGTTTATCCATGAAATACTCAGGCATAGGCCACCCACCCTTGAAAAAACTCCATTCATGGAATACACCCCATGGTTCATAGTGTGAATAGATTCAAAAGATGAAATTTCATCTCTTGGTCCACTTGGACCTTCTTTGAAGCTCACCTGAGAACTCCTATCACTAACTGGTTCTCAAACCTTGGTTAGAAACATACATTAAAGATGTCCCAACACTCAATATTTCAATCCAAATCTCAAATTTTAAAATCACATACTCACCAAATAAAAAATTCAAAATTAATTTGAATTTAATAATACATATAGGAGTGGGGTTTTACAAACCCCCACCATAACACTTATCATCCCAAAAAGTCTCATCAATATTCCAATCATCAATGCCAACCCATCTCAATTATCAATTCACTTTAAACTTGACACATTATACCTCTAAATTCCAAAAAATATTCCACCACACAACTCAAAACATGAGGCACACTATCTAATAAATCCAAATACATCACTCACTACCATCATCGAAGAACCCAGAAGATGCTTTATGACACTCATATATCCCAAGACACCATAGTTCCATCATCAAAAAATTCATCTCTGAACCCATGGTTCCACCACAATAGGCCTTAGTTTATAAAGTATAGTTCTCAAGCCATAATTCTTTCCACCATGGTAACCAACTATCAAAAAATGAATCTCAGTAATCCAATGACCCACTTGGTGCGATTTCTATCACATTATACCCAATTATAGGAAAAAAACTAATCGAATATGGTACTAGTCCTTGTTTCCAATTCCAAACCAATTCAGGTGAGTCTCCACTACCTATGTACATACCCAAATATGCCAGATTTTCCTTGAAAATCTCTAACTGATCCCTGAAATACATTCTTCATACCTGTTACACTATTCTGGATGTAGTTTCCAACCTAATATATCCAATATCATTTAAAAACACCAGTCAAACTTCCTCTAGTTGACTATTCTACAAGATTCATAGTTGCACCCACTCACACATTGTCACATCATCACCCGATCACGATGCCTTTACTCCCAAAGGAATCACTTGATCATCCAAACACCCTCATCAAAGTCTGTACCTGACACTCAGTGTAATTCCATGATCAGATTCTCAATCAACCAAACCTATTGCCATTTTCTCACCTCGAGAACTAATGCACCATTGATCTTGCTTACTCTCAAATCACATCAAAACATCCATGATCCCATTTCCAATACAAAGATTCCATCCAACACCAAATCTGAATTTCAAATATGGTGTTTTTTGTAGAACTAGATAAATTAGATTCACCAGCTCACCAACATCCAAATTCCATATCAATCATCCAACAACCAATCTTATCACACCTATGACCCTACTAATGTGGGGGTCATACATTTGTAACCAATTCTCTATCCATCACCACACATAATGATTAGATGGGGTTGTTCTGATCGTACCCACACTCTATCACAAAATATTAACCCTACCCATTCCCAAATTATCAAGAACATCACCCTTAATATCCATAAAAATCTCAATTCTTAACATAGTTCACACCCTCCTCATCTAGTGTTACTCTTCCCACCTTATGGATTTCCTTATACAGCTCCACGAGCACAACCTAAATGAGTTCCATCATCACACACATGCCACTCCACTAGATACACACTCACCCATATTTTCAATACCTGAATATAATCAACACAAATCGGTCATGCCACCACATCTGATCCATTTTCAATGTCTCCTCTACCATAGAGGGATATTTCCCCTTTTCACAAAAACCCCAGGCAACTAATCCCATAAGATTTTCATTAAAAACTATATTCCTCAGCACATACATGGATACTCACTGATCCATATCAATTCATCTAGATTTATTGAGTGTATACTCTAATATGACTCAATCACATAACATGACTCACTCTCCAATGAGTCGCATCTCATCATACCTAGGCTTACATGCCTAAACCACTTTCCATGCTCCTCTTACATGTCAGTCTCATATAACCTGAAGCACCCTTGAAACTCCTCTTCCAAATTAGTAATTTCACTTATATGAAAATGTTTATCACATGATCTCTCCCTTGTTTTGGCAGTGTTTTAAACCGCCGCCAAATGATTCTGTAATGGTTTCAAAAAATTGCCGCTAAAGCTGGTGTTGTCATCCAACTTGAAACAAATCCTTCCATTTAGTAACAGTTTCAAGTAAGCATTGTAGAACATATATTTATTAGTAGTTTTATGGCCAAAAAAATGTCAAGGATTGAGCGGTGGTTTAAACCACCGCTGAATCCTAATTTTTTTTGACCGAAAACCTCTGTAAAAATGAAAAAAACCACCACTAAATAATAGTATGACATATTTTTTGGTGGTTTTAACCATCGTAGAAAAAACATCATTATATAGAAGTAGTTTAAACCGCCAATATAAAATAATATGGAATATTTACAAGCAGTTTAAACCACTGCTAAATAATGATTTTTAAAAAAAAGGCACCTGCAGAATTTGCAGCCCCAGAACTAACTTGGAAAAAAATAAACAAGGCACATAACATTTCATACAAAGGAATTGATAATATAAAATGTATTTTTATCCATTTTAGGGATTATTTAATTAATATTCCACCATACAATTGTTCAAAAAACACAATATAAATGGTTCCAACCTCTTAAAATAACCAACCATGATCATAGTCTTGGTAATTTGAAAATCAAACATGGGACACAATGAAAATAACATGTGAATAGTCTGTGACACAAATGATACATTAGAAAACCCTCTCTTTCCATATTGTCTCAAGAGATCAAAGAGACCACTAATCACTACCTGATGATGAACTCTACTCGACAACCTCTTAATCTCCGTCTCTACTTCATGCTACTGGAACCTACAAGACAATTATATTGAAAATTAAATAGTGTTGTATATTTATATTTAAACTTAAAACCAATAAAAGTTTGTGAAATAAATGATCTTGAAGTTGTGTGATTTACCTGATCACCACTAGACATCAACGCAATATCATCAGGGATAGATCCAGTAATCTTATAATATAAATCAACCAATGCTTTATGAAAAGCAGATATTTTATCCCCCTATTCCTAAATTGTGATTTTCATAGAAACAAACTCTCTTTGAGCATCTCGGGGTAGGGAGTGACTATAATCAGAATTTTATGCAGCTGAAATCCCCAATGTCTTGTCAAATACCTCATATGGTAATGGTCCCAAACCCATCCCGTACACTCGACTAGGATGCTCCTTTCCAAGGACTGTGCGAGATTGACATCCCAAAGTTCTTTAATTTTTACCTATAAATCAAATATAATTCATATTTTAAGCAATACATATTCACATAGTGACAATTGACAATAATTTATTATAATGAAAAATGAATTCATACCCCAACTTCTTTGGTAGACTCATTAACATAACTCCCATCAGATTTTTTATGAACATCCAACCACAGTTCTATTCAAGAGACTTGGTGCCCTAAATTCCATGACTGCATTAAAAAAATATAAATCAACAATTTAATATATAAAAAAGATAATATTATATTATAAACATTTAAACTAATGAAAATATTACCAGAGTCGATCGGTTTCTAGAAATTTTTTTTGACCTGGAAGTGTAAGGGATGATTTTCTTAGCTCGACTCAATTCATTCTTCTTTGAAACATCATGAAATAAATAACATGTAATTTAATAGTAATGTATGTAATTCCATATCCTTTTCACATGCATTTATAAATGTAAAATGAGATTAATATAATAATATATATTTAAATATCACATGCTTCTCATGACAATGACTATCAACAAAAACTTCCATTGCTCTCTAGGTACCCCATTGGGTACATTATCATACAATTGTTGGGTTCTCAATGAAGTATCATTGAATTAGTTCTATAATCTCCATTTAAAATCCTTCCATTTCTTACCCAAATTTTTCAATGTCCACTTTTATGCTATAAGATAAAAAATGGTAAAGTAGAAAAACATATGTACAAAGAGATTATTTTTTTAAATATTATAATTTGATAACATAATTATATTTAATTACACCATAATGTATTAAAATTACCTTTATCTGTGAATCAAAAACTTCATTTTTCTAAGATTGAGGCATATGCCTCCAATCAACATATGTAATCGGAAGGGTAACCGGCTCCACTGCCATCTGACCTATAATATAGCCAAATAATCATGAGAAATCATCCTTAGAGACCCCATAACAATCAAATAGGACAATTATCTTTAGTTAGTTTAGATTCTAAACATATGAACTTTTCATATTTCTCTCTATAGTAGCATTATTTCCATGTTTTATGGAAAAACAGTTAGTAGTATAAAAAAGTTCAATAACTTTATTCATATTAAAATTTTTACCTATAGCTGTCACCCTCCAATATTGATGAGAAGAAACATGAGTGACAATATGCTCCCTCACTACTGAGCCTGCTGAATGGGGAGGCATTGGCTGAGCTATTTATGGGATGCTGATGGAGGGTGTTCCAGAAGATGATGGAATAGAGCATTTAAGAGATGGTGTAGGGGGAAAGTGTAGGGTGTCTTGGATGTTTTAGGGAGGGAGACTAATGGATCATCATCTATCAGTATGGTCGAGGTAACGTCGATTGAGATTCGACTGGGATCAGTAAATCACTTCCTAATTGGAATTTCTGTCATTTAATCAAATAAAATTAACTTCAAAACATATATTTCAAAAAAATAATGCATATTTTTTTTAGAAATGATAAAATATGCACAATACCAAAAAAAATATACATAACTATGACAACTAATGACTGAAAAAATAACATAAGTGGTTGATAAATGAATGTACGTCTACACATTAAATCATTTTTCCCTTCAATCATGCTATTTTTATGCTCCATCATTACTTCATCTACTTCATCCAGCCTTACAAGACTAATATTTCAATATCATGATGGAAAAATAAGTTTTCTTCTTCTTGTTGATGTGATTAAATGTCAGAGGTCAAATATTCCACTTCATCACCCTTATGATACAAGTCTCTTTGTTTTATGTGAGAAACTACACTCCAACCTTCATCTATGAAATCTTCCGCACAATATACCATTTTTTCTAATGATGATAAGATATACAGATCATGTAATTCATAGTCCCTGACATCCATTAAGCGAGAGAAGTTCACAGAAGTAAATTGCAAGGAATATCTTTTAACACTCTTGATAATATCAACCCAATTGAATTTCAATAAAACAATTGAAAAATACCCATGGTAGTTTAATTTTATAATATCAGTAAACTTTCTATAGTATCCCACTTTGGAAAATATAAATATACCACTATTATGTGTTTTTAAACCCTCTTCCTGATTGACTGTACGAAATTTAAAGCCATTCACATTGTAAGCATCGAACTTTCTAGCTAATTTTATAGGACCTCAAGTAAGAAACTTCAAATATTCCAACAAATCAGCTCGAGTATCAGTATTCATGATCTATAAAAAGTAATATACATTATTGTATTTACAAAATATATGTGTCAACCTAATATCTGTATTGATTTTAATATTTATGAACTTACACTTTGTTCAAAATATTCTATAAGATATTTACTAATAGATTTTGTTATATCTTTCTTATTTGGTGTTCATCCTATCATTCGTCTCTTTGTTTGTATCCTAAGATCTTCAATAAATGGATTTTAAATTTCACTATTCAGTAGCACATATCTATGTGCTTGTAATAATTCCATTTCTGTTAGTGTAATATTTTAGCTCCTCCTAACTGATTGACCAATAACAGGAAATATTTTTGATTTCCCATGGATTTGACATTGAGTCAATGTGTCATCAACACGTCCAACTCGATTTAATCTTATATAAATATCATTAAAGTATCTAGAAAAAAAAGGTAATACACTCCTATTCCAAATATTATTCATAAATAGAGCCTTCAGGTTGAGATTTATTTTTCACATATGATTTCAAATTCCCAAGATAAATGTGAAATAAAATAAAGAAAACATAATTATGTATTTAATTAAGTGTCAAGAATTGTTTACTTAAATGAAAAACCATATAAATAATGTACCTCTCAATTGGATACATCCATTAATAATGTACAAGGCCTCCTAATTTAGCTTCCTCAACCAAATTCACAATTAGATGCATTATGATAGTAAAAAACAATAGAGGAAATATCATCTCTATTAAACAAAGTCTCAATACAAATATCTCCTGAAGGTTTTCAAGCTCAAATGGTTGTAGATTTTTCTCACATAGTTGACTGAAGAATGTAAAAAATTGGAGTAAAAGAGTAATAATCTTTTCATGTAATAATGTATGCAATGCCAAGGGTAGTAACTACTATAACAAAATATTTAAATCATGAATTTTCAATCCATGTAACCTATGGTTATTTAAGTCAAAATACATTGATATGTTACAAGAATACCCATCAGATAAAATTCTAAGGAATGTATCTTTATCCCTATTTTTCATTGAAAAAATTTCTGAAGCATACTTTCCATTCTCATCTGGACAGAGATCATGCTTTATATTCATTGTTTGTAAGTATTTTCGATCATTGAGATGAACCTTCGATTTTCCATGCTCATTAAGAAATGTGAAGATCAAATTTTCACAAAAATTCTTATCAATAAGAATAACATCAATATTATGCTGCAAAAAATTAAATTCCCAATACATAAGTTTGAATAATATACTTTTTTTCTTCTATTGTCGATTTATATTTCACTTGACGATGCACTTAGAACTCGTTTCCCACTATCACTAAAATGATTCACCTTCCCAAATTCTGTTTCAACATTTTTAAGTTGCGCCAATATTTCAGAACCTTTAAACAACTTTGGAGGTAGTCTACGATCAATAGAACTATTGAATTTTTTCTTATTCAACCAAAATCTATGAGATTCATTGAGAAATATTTGATGACACAGGAATCACCATTTTTTGCTGTGAGTTAGTCGTTCAGGCTCAAAATAAAAGTTACAAACAAGACAATCCAAACCCATGTAAGTGTTCCAACCAGCTGAATTCCCAAGTCTAGGGAAGTCACTAATGATCCACATTAGATCGACTTGAATTTTGAACATTGTTTTAGAAGATGTATCATATGTCTCAACACCGTTTCTTCATAACTCCTGTAATTATTCAATTATAGGTTTCAGTTATACATCAATATCGTTTCCAAGAATTTTTTTCCCTGAATAATCATCTAAATGATAAAATATGTTTTTTTCATACACATCCATGGAGGTAGATTGTAAGGGATCAAAACAACTGACCAAATACTATAAATGGTGCTCAAAATCCCAAACGTGTTGAATCCATGGACAAACAATCCCAATCACACATTCCTAGAATCATATGATAAATATGGATATAATGAATCAAATGTATTCCATGATTGTGAATCTCTTGGATGTCGCATTAACTCATCATTTCTATTATTTATAGAATTATACTTTATGTGCTCGGTGGTTTTTGATGACATGAATAATCTTTGAAATCAAGGATTTAAAGTAAAGCAACACAAAAAATTTGTAGGTGTGTTCCTTTTATTATTCTTCATTGTAGTATGTTGATTTATACTTCCATCATCACCCATCAGTTTTCATCTATAAGAATATTTTTTTGCAATCGTGTATACTTGAATCCTATGTCCAATAAAGCATACAATCATTGGGACACACATGTATTTTTGTATAATTCATACCAATCTTGTTAAAAACTTTTTTTCATATCATAAAAATACCCAAGGATCTTTTCTTCAAGAAATGCATCATGCAAAAATTCCAATATCATGGACATCACCTTATTTGTAATTCCACATAGGCATTTGATATCATACAACTTCAGTAAAAAAGAATGTTTTGAATATTTCAAACATCCACTATAAAACTCTTGATTTCCATAAGCAACTAAACCATGAAACACATTTTTCTACTCAGTGAATTTTTCTCTTACATCACACTACTTGAAATTTTCCTTATACCCACAGTTTGAAACCATGGGTATAACCCTTGAAACTGTGGGTATAGGCTATACCCACGGTTTCAAGGAACCGTGGGAAACCGAGGTGTCAGTATAGCTCTGATCTATACCCATGGTTTTGGAAACTGTGGTTATAGGTCCAATCCACCTTGTCATTAACCTATACCCACAGTTTGTAAAATTGTGGGTATAGCTTTGAAAAAATATGCGGCTGTGAGATTTGATCCATGGACCACAACTTTATTCTTCCTGCACCCAACCACTACTTCATTTTTATTATTGGTATATAAATATATATTTAATTATATATATTTATATAAATCATGGCTATAGGTAGAAAACCATGGGAATAGCTGTTCCCGTGATTTTTTTTGTGTCCCGCAAAGTTTTTTTCTCCCACCATAAGGCGGGAAAGCTATACCCATGGTTTTGAAAAACCGTGGGTATAGGTCTTGAAAAAACAACCCTATACCCATGTTTTTACAAGAACCATGGGTATAGGTCTCAAAAAACAACCCTATACCCACATTTTCGGTAAAACCATGGGTATAGGTTTTTAGAAATAGACTATACCCACAGTTCTTCCTAAAACCATGGGTATAAGGCCATTTTCTAGTAGTGTTAGTCTCCAAAAAATCAAGAGGAGGATCCAATGATATGTTAAAATCTTGATTTGGTTATCCTATAGTCTCCAAAATGTAACTTGTCAAGTTTCTATTTATAGCACCCTCAACTGGATGTTCTGATATGTTTTGATGTTTATGTTGGTGTCTTGCAATGTTGAATGCATCGTTTATAAGGTTTTTAATTTCATTTTCCATTTTCGATGAAGTTGGAGCTCATTTTGTCAATTAACATCAGTGTTCAAACTTTCTGTAATATTCTATTCTCCATGTCAAATCCAAAAAAAATATTGATCAAGGAATTTCTTTAACATCAAGTGTTTATAAACTTCATCTCTCTTAAACCATCTTTTAAATTTACATTTAGGACATTGAAATCTTATTATACCATCAACATATTGATTGGAAATTGAAATATCTAAAAACTCCTCCAGAGCCTTAGCATACTGAGGTGTGTTCATCGGTAATGTGATCCAGCTTTTATCCATATATATCACAATGTACCTACACATTATTAAAAAAAATTAAAACACATAAGTATTACTAAGTAGGAAAAGAGATAATGGTAAAATATGGTAAAGATTCATTAGTTGGAATTAAATAGATTCAAGATTTAATTAAAATGTAAATTATTTGAATGAATAGATAATCGGTGAGAATATAAAGGGGTGTTGGCTAGTGAGTAGTTTCCCATAATTGAGAAATATGGTAATTGGTGCTCACAAAATAATAATAATCAAAATTTTAAGTTTATATTATATTTTTTTGGTAAAACATACCTTTGAAAAATAATTTATAGATCAAAAAACACATTGGTCCAAATATTCCTAACCAAAAACTCATAACGTCTTGACAATATTCATTTCAATAAATGATACCCTTAATAAGTGATGTTTATAACAACATATAAATAGGAAATAGATATAAAGTATATATAAATTAAAATCTATTTCATACCATTTATGAAAAAAATTCATCCCTAATGATTTTATAAATTTTTTATGATTGATAGGGAATTAGGATTAAATAATGGGTTAAAAAATAAACAATTTAATTTTTTTTAATTTTAAAAAATTATACCCAAGTTATATAGTGATTGTGTGTTACCAAATTGTTCTATATTCACACAAATTACTAAATTGGTCTTGTGTAGAACATGTGATGATTTTTAACTTATACAACCCCATTTTTGGAAACTATAATGAAATTATATCAATTTAAACAAATCATGTAAAAACCACACCCCTTTTCATTATTATTTTTATCACCCTACAAATCCTTAACACCCTTTACATACCCTAAAAACTATCATTTTCACTTGATCTTCACAAGGTTTAAAGACCTTCCATCAAGGGTAAGAACCATAACACCATCAATACCATTTCCTATGGAAAATCATTATCTCCCTTAAAGGTCCATTAAAATGGAATGGAAACTTACACAAGTGTTTCATAAAACAATAAAAACATAAAATATTACTTCAAATATATCTAACACTATAAAATTTTTCAAAAACCAAAAAAAAATCATTCACAACCTCAAAAATATTTCATATAAATTATTATGGGTATATACCACAATGATGTAAACTAACACCTTAAAAAGTGGTGCTTCAACTTTTTATTTATGAAAAGGGGATTTGATAGAATGGTTTTAAAGGAAATCATAGATATTTTGTTATCTTAATAAGTTCAAAATCAACATTTTCAATGATGAAAGTGCTAATGTTAATTTTCCAAAAAAGTTTTTACCCCATTGGTATATAAAGGGGTGATTAATTTTTCAATGGGGAAAGCATGATATTTGTTTTCCTTACAATTTATCATATAAAAACCTATTTTATAAATGGTGTAGAACCAAGATTTTGTGAAATGTATTCAAAAACTATTTGTTGAAATCCTATTGGGCATGTTTAGCTCAGACCCTACATACACACCATTATATGTGTATAGATCTTGATTTTTTTACACTGGTGTCCTAGTCACATTTTTCATATTGTGTGTGTTATCATTATTCCAATAATGGATGTTTCAATGTGGACACGACATCATGTTGCATGCTAGTGATCTTATGGTGGCTTAGATTTATGGTTTATATCAAGATGTTTATACCAGGAAACTTGACCATCCTATTTTATTTTAGGTTTCTTTTGCATTTTTAATTTTCTTATATTATTTATGATGGTGTATATTTTCAAATTGAGTTTTTGTATATTTTCAAATTGAGTTTGGTTATATATATTAATTACGTAATTTTTGATTGATTATATTATTTATAATAATTTATTTTATATATATGGAAATCTAATGTATGGATGGACTATGCCAGATTCTTGATAAATATCCACTACTTATTTATTATTACATAATGGTGAAACCATCCCCATTGAATTTTATTTGATACTATATTATTTTTTCCCAACTCATGGTGATTAAGAACATACTTCCAACCTTGTGACAGATTTGTTTCGATGATGCGGTTGGTTGACTAAAGTTGATTTTTTACATTTCATGACCAAAAAAATGCATGACTAATGAAATGTTGCTATATGACACCAGTCATGCCTACTCATATGCGCAAGGTTGTCAAGTAGTGGTGTTGGACTAATGATATCAAGTAAAGATATTTTAATGTTTGTATCATGGCATACAATAAAAAACAAATAACAACAATCACTAAATTGAAAATATATTAGAATATCAGTAAGATTTATATTGTAAATCAGACCATGATAACTAAATAAACAAAACACTATACCATATTTACCCAAAATTTCAAACCATGATACCTAAGTAAACAATTTTTTTTAATTCAATGTGCCTTGTGATGAAAATTATTTGTTTAAACAATTTACTAAGACCAATGGTGAAAACTTAGAGTAATCAAAATCGAGATAGAAAATTGAAGACTAAAAATATAAATGAAAAGGAAGAGAGAAATCAAACCTATATGACCTCACATATGGCGTGGGTATGAGTGAAGGCAACAAAAGGGAGAGGGCTTGGGTGAGGATGACGACTCGAGTGATGAAAATGGTGGGGGAGATAGGTCGGGGGCTATGACCGTATTTTCGGTAAGGGCTCGGGGGGCACAGGATTAGAGGGATTGGGAGATCCCTGAGCGCCGACGAGGGGGGAAGCACAATGGTGCTAGGGTTCGGGGTCATGGGATAATGGGAGCTCGTAGGAGAAGGGTGAGGCACGATGGAGGGATTGGGAGTGCCAGTAAGGGGGGGGGGTGATAGGGTTCGGGGTCGGGGGGAGGGGAGCTAAAGGGAGATGGTTGGGGCATAGTGGAGGGATCGATAGTTCTAGTGAGGGGGGTGGTTTTAGTGTTTTTGGTTGGGGGGAGGGAAGTTTGGGGGAGAAGAGTTGGGGAGGGAGAAGGGCCGAGTGTGGGAAACAAGCATTTTTTTAATAAAAACATTAAATTTAGCAGTGGTTTATAAAAAACTGCAGCTAAACAACGAATATGTTATAGTGTGACCAAAGCATTATCCAAAAAAGTAGAATCATCCATTCATGCTCTAACCATCCTAGATCCAACCATCTAGGGTCAGGATCCACTATCCCATTGGGAATCACACTTGAAACCAATAGTATTAGGCATATTACCAACCCACCCTCCAAAACCAAACCTCAATTCGAAAGCACCTCAAGTGTTTTTCATCACATTGAATAAGGAATATTCTTGTCTAAAACTCATATATCAGTGACACCTCACATGCATTGATCCAATAACCCAAAGCATCTAACCATGATTCTTATTTACATGAAACTAAAAAGACCAAGATAACCCCTCTCATAGGTTTGCCTCATAAAACACATCTCACCTAAACCATAGCACCCAGATCACCTATCCTAAGCTACATCTTAAGTTATTGGGCTATCCTACCTAACCCATAGGTCATATCTCACATAGGTCACATGTCATAGAAAATAACTCCCTGTTACCCTCTAAAACATTACCCAAAAACTCACATTCCAACCTAACCACTCTAGGGTCTCATGTACATGTATCAAGAATTATATTCCAAGTAACCAGCCTACTAGAGCACTAATTCCCACCAATAATCCACATACAGGACCACCCCATCAAGAATCATAGTCTTAGTTTGATCCTCACCAGGACTACACATATAAGAGCCACCCCCTTGAGGACCACATTCTTATCTCTCAGTATATAAATATACAATTAAATCACACTACCATGATCTGTATCGAGTATACCGTAGTCATGTGGTTTGGTTAAATAGAACCCCCCACCAAGCTATATGGGAAAACATTGTATAGATTGTTACTGATACTTTAAATAATTGAACCTATTTCTTCTGGAACCAGTACCAAGGAACCAAATGCCTATACATACCCTCTAAGGGAAAATACACATAAATTGAGGCACTACATATAGTCATCAAGGTGCATCTCACCATAGATTCACATGACCATTCATTAGAAGAACCATATAATGTGCTTCAGCTGAGTAGAATAAAAAAACCAAGTTATATGGGAAAACACTATATAAGTTGTTACTAACACTTTAAACAACTGAACCCTATCATCAATGATATTAATCACACACAAGAACTTAAATGACATATGAATCATATGTGCCAAATATAATGTATATAAAAGGCCTCTTAGCACCAGGACAAGTGACAAAAACCACATGAATCATAAATCATAAATACCCAACCTAAGTGCATCATGCTAGGTAAAATTATAAAACTATAAAATTATAAACCAAGAATAAAAATCTCATATCTCTGGTAACCTTGATTTATTACTAGAGAAAGGTGATCATGTCACATTAGTCTAATATCCATCACAATATTTTACACATTACCATATCACATATATACCATATCCCCAAAAAATAAAAATAAAAACATTGATAAATTCTATGATATTAGTAACCTAAAATCTTTGATACCAATTTGTAATGCTCTACTACCCGAAAACACTCAATAATTCCTGGATCAGCGGTCACTACTTGACCTTAGGCATAAATCCCTGTACACTAGAGGTAGCCGACTAGTAGAGGGGTTCTAAGGTAGTATCATGGGGGTGACTATACCCCCATATTAGAGTGTTCAATAATAGATAAAAATAACCAAAAAACATCTATAATAAATAAAAAACCATTAGAGTATACATAATGAATAACATAATCATCAATAATAAATGAATGTGGAAGCAAGCAGTCATACAGACTCATGGCCATGCCAGTACATAACATTTGATTTCCCCCTGGGATGATCAAATATATATAATAAACAAAAAAAGATACCAAGGTTCCAATATCATCCTTGATCCTCACATCATCCCAATCACTAGACTCCATCAAAGTTTTCCCACTCGATCATGAAAATATGTGAATCTGTCTAACTTGAACTTGCAACTAAAGAAGTCTTCTCAAGTAACCAAGTGTCAAGGACACCTGAGTAGTGTGTGAGTACAAATCAGTAGGGAACCAATAATATAGTCCTATACATAACCAGTAAATGCAGTGTGTGTACATGTGAAATTCTCAGTTTAATAATTAATACAGTACTATAGAAGCATAAATAAATAACAACTATTGATCATTAGTCTCTAACATGACACCCGATATTGACCCAAACCTGCTTTATCCAGTGCTAGAGTGTCTCTAATCACATCATGAAACTATACCAACCAAACCCATCACCTAGAAATAGGGTGTACCATGTAAAGAAGACACATCCATTGAGTCCAAGGGTGTATATCTCCCCTACCAAACATCACATCATCTGAGTCCATGGGTGTGGTTTCCCTACTGGATCTCACCTCACCTAAGTCTAGGGGTGTGGCTCTCTCCAACAGAACATTATATTATCCAAGTCTAGGAGTGTGGTTCTCCCTACTAAATACCACCTCATCCGAGTCCAGGGGTGTGGCTCTCCCATGCTAGACATAACCTCATCTGAGTCCAAGAGTGTGGTCCCCCTTGCTGGATATCACTTTATTCGAGTCTAGGGGTTGGTATCTCCCCTACAAAACATCACCACATTTGGATCCAAGGATCATGTATAAGGCATACCAAACCATTATATTCATTTCTTAATAGAATTTTCATCCCACCATACATATCTAAGGATCATGTACAAGGTATCCTAACCATGTGTCAGTATCAGGCTCTACCATTGGATGTTGGGATCATGTCCAATTTATCCCATGTATCTCTGTATATGTTAGTGGGAAGTGAATCCCACCTGTAACATCTCTTGTATTGTATCTTGATGAGGTTGGCCTCTTTCCTAAACCCATCCCAAAAATAAAGGACGACCTATATAGTGCACGATCTGTCACTTTCATATCCATAATAGGTGAAAATTGTCAATTCATATTCTAAGGTGACACCCACAATCATCACTACCCATCTCCCATATGCACCCTCCTAGGGGTCAGAATCTGACTTGGGAACCCAAAAAGGTTCCCTAGATCACATCACTACCAAGACACCCTTCATAGGTTCTTCTATCCCATTTCCTTCACTAATGGTCCAAAATCAACTTTCATAGGGAATAACATCCCTCAACATCATCATAATCACATTTTGGCCTCACTAGCCTTATAGGTATAGTCATACAAGGGGGGATAGCCTCAATCCCATCCCCTTATCAAGTCCCCCTAGGTTGGTCCTCACACCCAACCTATCCAACTATTACATAAGGCACCCATAATCAGTGATCACATCTCATGGGGTAAAACACTCAACCCATGCTTATTGTACCTTCCCAACAACTATAAGGCATCTCACAGTTCTGTCACTGCATACTTGGTCCACTCATTACTAATCCAACACTCTCCACTACAAGGAGGATTACATGAACCCTAAACTAAGGGCCTATATGTTCATTAAATTTATTAAAATCTCACCCCTAAAGTTATTTTCATCTCATGTCATACAATTATTATCAATGCCTCGATCATTAGCGACTGAGGAAATCAAGTTAGTTCCCAAGGTCCCTCATTCCCTTAGCACTTTTTTCAACTCAATTGTAGGAATTTAATTTCAATTAAAAAATCCATTTAATATTTAAATTTAAACCTCCCTTAGTGGTGAGACTACATATTACACACAATAATAAAATACATAATACCATATGGTCATGTATAATGAACCACCTAACTCGACCACAAATATATTCCCTTTGAATCACCACTTGAAAGATCTGAACCTGTCTTGTAGAAGCCCAAAAACCATCGTTCATCTACATAATCTCGTCACATCAAAATATCCAATTTAAATAATCATAATCAATTTATAATTAATTAAAAACTTTAAAATTAAATTTTCAATTTAATTTAATTAGGTATAATTTCTTAAACACCCACTAAGTGCTCTCGCCACACTAAAACCAGATCTAATGAAATGAAAACATCCCATGGAATGATCTTGAAACCATACTTGAAAAAATACTTAACTATCAAAACAAATTCAATAGTAAATTTCATTTAATTTAAAGAAAATAGTGATGTACCTTCATCGAATAAATATGAGACAATGTGTAGATACCATCTGAGGATGTCCTCTGGTTGTGCCATACAAAATCCCAATCATTATCAACCAATTCCACTATACTCTAGTGGAATCATCACCAAAAATATAAACTGGAGAAACCAAATCAAGAGAATAATAAGAGGAACCATGAACATAGTCTAACAGAGAAATAATCTCACATAAAACACAAATAAATCACACCAAAATCATCTAAATTCTAGGAGGAATGAAGGAGGAGGAGTGTAGGAACCCTTATAGTTTATTCATTCATGATAGGGAGAGAAAGGAGGAAACCCCTAAAAGGGTTTGAGGTTTAAAATAAGAAAAACAGAAAAATTAAAAACAGGGTGCATACACATTTCACGGCTTGAACAACATTTTACAATATAAAAGGTATCCCCCTAAAAATTTTCATGCCTTACCCAGTTCAAAGCCTAAAAGGTCTCCCCTATAAGAATTCATAGCATAAATTACATTTCAATGCCCGAACCACCGTAGGCATCACATCTAGTACCCATTCATAGAATGAAAAAGGGTTCATGTCATGAAGTACTCAGGAAGAGGGATACCACCCTCATCCAAACTCCATTCACTGCATAAATCCCATGGGTCACATCATGAATGGATACAATAGTTGAAAATTTATCTCCTGTACCACATGAACCTTCTCTGACACTCACTCGATCATACTTACCACAAACTAGGTCTCAAACCATGTCTAGAAAAATCTATTTAATATGTACCAACACTCGTATTTTCAATTTAAATATCAAATTAAAAAAAACCACTCACCAAATTAAAAAAATCAAAATTACTCTAAATTTCATAACTCATAAAGGAGAAAGATTTTACATAGGGAGACTTAGGATGTTGGTAGAGTTATGAAAGACTCTCTATGTGGAAGTGAATATTTCCACCAGGTGTGTTTGATAAGTAAGTTACATTATATGGGATTCATTGAGATAAGTTCAAATTGGTTCAATGAGAAGAGTGTGACATTTACTTAGGGACTTGATCATTTAGATGGTTAGTAATGACAACTAAGGGTTATCTAGAGTAGGGGAGGGGTTGTTAAAAATATCCTATCATCATAGAACTCTATAGAAAGGCTCATTGATCAATATTTATGGATTTTGAAAATAGAGGATCATTTATAGTGATCTACATAGGGTGTGGTATACATGAAAGTGGGTGTCAATGAAACCAAGTCTAGGGTAATCCTATAGAGGGCAGCGCCCTATTTGATACATTGATAGGGTTGTTGACTAATTTTGAATAAAGGAAAATGATTGAATTGGCTGACTTGGGTGTCACCTGAGATAAAAAGGTATAAGTATAATACATTAGGTTCCTATTTATATACCATTTTTGGAAAATATATGTAATTCATGGGTAAATTCAATGTGTCTGATGAATAACATGAGTTAAAATTTAATTAATGATCTGAGTATGACTTAGGTGTTGTCATAAGCTATTACTTAAAGAGTAGAGTATGACGATGAATTACAAAATCAAAGGTATATTTAGCATATTGAACTAGGAGATAAGGTTTAACTTGGGAATGGGTGAACATGTGTTTTTATTATACTACTTAGATGTTGAAACCATGGATTAGGTAAGGTTTTTGGTTTTGTGGTGAGAAGTCCATGAAAATTTCATAGGTAGTTAATGTAATGGAATATCGATCAAAATTTTTATGTGAAATTAGATATGATTAGGTAGTATTATAATTATATATTACATTAAAGGGGCGACTAATGAGTGTAAACCATAGAAGTAGAGTTTTTTAGTGAAAATGCAGTTTTTCTAGATTGAGTAAGTGAACAAGTATAATGGTACTCGGTTCATAATAGAGAATGAATGGTGTTTTTAGTGTTTGGTGAATGATTAAGAAGTTAGTAGACATTCATAGGTGCTTCTTGTGTATGATAATTTATATGGTGGGAGGTTTTCAATGACTATCACTATTATGTGTCAATTGAACTAGAGAATGTTTGAAGTTTTAGATCCAGAACATGGTTTGTTTCTAAAACTAATATTTTTATTAGAATTCCTAGGCTTGAGATGTACTTTAGGGGTGTTTATACAGATGTTAAAAGGTTCAAGGGAGTTTTTGGAGGTTCAAGTGTTAGATATAGGACTGGTGGATAATTTCAAAGGACTGTATTTTCCACTAGGTACCCAATTAGACTACAATGGGCACCCCATAACAACTAGAAGATATATAGAAAATTATAGATTTAACTGAGTACTTGATAGTGGGTTATCAAGTATCTGATGGGGTAGAAAGAGGGTGTTTCAAAAATTCTAGAGTAAAAATTATACCCAATTCAAAAATAAGGTTAAAAGGGAGAAAAAAAAGAAGAAGAATATCACAAGTCAGAAAATTTAGGTGGTTTGGGAGTAATCCCTCTATCCATAGAGTGGTAGAAAAATTTCACTATATTAGGGAGTGAATTATAAGGATAAATATCAGAATATAGGAACCCTATCTCAAAATGAGATCATAAATCTAGGAAGTTCTACATTAAACCACATTGATATAGTGACAAAATCACACAGTTCGTTCACTATGCTATAGTAATGGTGGAAGAAATTTTTAAAGCTATAGTACCCTTATCAGTGTCACCGTTCAACTCTATTGCAGTAACCATAACAAATTAAAACTACTACGGTACAACTATCCATGTCTTTGGTCAATTCTGAGATACTGATATATAGTATGGGACATTGTAAGTTAACCCAACTTCATCTAATGGATCAAGTTCTACCATTCCAGTAGAGGGGTGTCCCTTTTGTGAGGGCTATCAGGTATTAATGTGGGTTCATCAAGTACCTATTAGATTCCAACTCAATTTTTAAAATGGGTGGAAAAAGAAAATTTTCCTTATCTAATATTATATCCCCACTGGGGGGGGTCCTATCCGACCAAAGCTAAGGAGGCTAGTACCCCTTCCCTTCCTCTCCCTCCCCTTTTCCTACACTTCAATCCATGACACCTGAGGTGTGATTCTTTATCTATCTAAGTAAGTTTCCTTTTTTTTCTTCCTATTTTTTTCTTATTATCCCTTTTCCCTTGATTTCAAATGAATCCACATATTATGTATGATTCCACTAGATTATGGTGGAATCATCTTAGAATTATAGGGATTCTTCGAATACTGGTTAGAATAATTAGAAAGAGAAAGAATGCATTCAGTTGCTCATAGTTTTGATACTGGTAAATCATTCAGTGAATTTTTTTATGATTTAAAAAAATTGGTTTCAAATGGGAAATCTATTAGGTGTTGATTCATTAGATTTTTCTAGTATGAATGTCATAGAAATAGTGTGGACCTTCTACACACTAGTGGTCTCAGTTTTAATGTCTCCATAATTATTAGTGATTTTTTGGATCTTATGCCTATTTAGATTAAATTGAGAAATTAATTATAAAATTTTATAATTAATTAATTGATTCTTATGGTATGATATAGTGGCTTGGGAGATTTATAAGGTTTGTAACAAGCTTGGATAAGCATGGATAAATAGGGGTAACTCCGAGATGAGGTAGGAGGTTCCTTTAATATTTAAAAATATGTTATGTGTACTGTGATACCCTATGAATCATAGGTATGTATTCTTATAGAGACTTTTCTTATCCCTTTTTCATTTTTAGGAGTTTTCGGGAGTTGGGGGTCAATATTTAGAGGCAGGGGTAATCTAGTTAGGTGCATGATTTAAGTTCACAGTTAGGGATAATTGTGTGGTAACCATGTGATATGGATCTATTAACTATAGTGTATTTTTTCATGGTTTTTCTAATTGTAATATTATTAATAGGAAATAGTGAACTTCAAATTTCAAGGTATTATAGCTACCACACTGTTAGCACATGATTTTTCCAACCGTGTGAACTAATTGCACAACCCAGTTTGAACTTATTAAAATGAAAAATTACTATGATTCTGCTGGTTGTTTTTAACTCATATCTACTTCTAATACCTTATTATCTCAAATGGGAATCTATATGACACTATATATGAATATCCCCATGATTATTTTGTGTTTCTTGATTTATTTTGGGTGGATTTCTTTGAGGTATGTTTAGATTTCCTCTCGATTTCTCCTCTTTTCTCTACATCTATCCTCAATTGCTCTTTCCCTTGATCTTGTGGAACCAAAATGGGCTATGTTGGTCAGATCTAGGGTTTTGGGTGAATAATTGATGATGTTATTTGTAGATAAATGTTTTATAGGACTAGATTTATTCATTTTATATCATCAAATTCGAAGGCATCGATGTTTGCTCTGTTAGCGAGGTAGGTGTCTCTATCTAATAGATTATTTCCCATAGAAAACTTGAATGTTATTTTGAAATCCTTTGATTTTGGAATATTGTAATGATTTTTTTGATTTTGTTAATGGATAAATTGAAATATAGGATTCTTACTTGATCTTTGGTGGTGACAGGAAATGTTTTAAAGGGGATTTCTTTAAAAACAGTTTTTATAAACTTTATGTGTTCGATCAAATGCCACAAAGATAATTTGAAAATGTTGGTCTTGGATTATCTTGAACATGATGGTAAACCTTGGAACTTGGGGAATACCATATGATATGTATAGAGACCCTAGAAGTCTACACATATCATTACATGATTTTAATCATAATAAAACATCATATTAGAAGTCAAGGATCGTGAAGTCTAGTGTCTTGGAAGACTAGGTACATAAAACTGAAAACATGTGACTAAAAAAAATCTTTATTTAATCTTCATAAAGAGATCATAACTTACTTTGAGCCCTTAAATTCTCATAGGGTACCCTGGGGATCACATGAATGAAAGGATGAGATAAAATCCAAGTAAGGGAATAAACATAAGAATAAGGATTTAGCATATGGTTTAGAGATCATGACATAAAGATATAAAATGGCATATAGAATCATAAAATATAAACATGGGATCATATAAAAATTGAATCATAGTAATGTGGAAGCAACATGAAACATGGCTTTAGCATGAGTCAAGGCTTGTTTCACATAGAGGAGCACATGTCAAGGTTAACCACCAAGACCATTGTACATGGTAGCACGAGTCAAGGCTAATTGCCAAGACCATTGCACATAACGTCTCATGAGACTCAAATTTAGCCAATTCATTAGAGAACTATCTAGGAGAACCAATATTAAAATGTTCATGAATATTATTTCCATATAAAGAATCATACATAATCAAACATACATAAACATAAGGGTACCCACATAAAGAAATGAGTATCATAATCACGTCACAAAGCATATTGAATGGGCATATCATACAAGTGTAAAAAAAGGAATTAGATAAATCATGAAAATTCATAAGGTAGAATAGGACTATATCATAATAATTGATTCAAATTTTAAGTGATAACATGTAAAAGTGTTTTTAAGAAACTTTAAAATTAAAACATTTTAGTGCGGTTTAATGAAAATATCAAAGATCATTTAAATCAAAAAAGGGAATAATATTTTATATAAAACTAGAAGTGAACCAAGAAGGTTTTAATGATAAAAAGAGTGGTTTTATAAATATAATGGTTACTTAAAAACATATCTTATAGTGTGCTTGAAATTGGGTCAGAAATTGGGAAGTTCCCTTAAAATGAGTTTGCTTATCGGAAAGTATTGAGGACAAAATCACTTAAAAGCATGAATATCACCATAGAAGAATGATTAATGGATCTTGATACATGAGTTTGAAAATATAAACAGAAATTATAAGATGTATATAAACATAATATAGGATTTCATTTGGGTAAAAAGAGAGTAAGAATAACCCGAAGGAATAATGGAGGTTCAGGTAGAATCCCATATGGAATATCGGCATGGTACTAGGTGAACTTAGGAGGGATTAATGAGAGATAAAGTGGTTTATATTATTTTATACATAATGAGGAAATTTTGGGGGAGATGTGAAATCATAACCCATTATTAGGAACTACACATAAAAGAAATAACATAGAGGAGATTCTTGAATAAATGAGAGAGAGAGAGAGGATCCCTTACCTTAAGTCTGATGGTGTTCTTCGCTTGATCTTAATGACCTGAATAATAAAATTAGGTTTATTAAGTAATAATTACAAAACCTACACTACATTTTATTGATTTATTATAACCTTATTAAGTTTATTCGGGTCCTTTTTTATGTGTTAAGAGGTTCAATTTCATTATTTGGGAGCATTTTCTTCTTTGACTGAAAATTCCATTTTTATTCCATTTTCAAAAAGATGATTTAAGGAGAGAGGTAACCATACAAAATCAAGCCATCCAAAATTCAAAATTCAAAAGATGGAGAGGAACGCAGAACCTGAGAACCCGTGTGCCGTGCACCAACCTGCAGCGATATCTGACAAACCAAATACACATTGCCATCATCACCATAAAATCGTCAATAGATCCCTATAATCATTATCGCTTTTGGAAACACCACTGGCATAGTCACCACCCATTATCACTGGCCGGAACAAACGAAACACAGAAGACCCAATCAACCAAAACAACATCATCGACTCTAAAAACCCTCATGGTCTTCGAGATCCAACACCGATAACCAGAACCCCTTCATTGACATCAACAGAACAACCACCAACGTAATGGTAAAATGATCCAGGACACAACAGACGAACCGCCAGCCACCGAACAACAGATCCCAAAACCTTGTTGTTACCACCTCTCTAAATCCAACTGGGATTGGAGAAGAAGAACATAAGTTCAGGGCAGAGTAGGAGCAGTTGAGGGAGAAGGTTGTTAGAAAACCTCCTTCATCACCGCCGCTGAAATCACCCCACAGAACAGTTAATAGATAAACACCATTTTGAAACTTCCAATGTCGAAAAAGTTGAAGTGCAGCTTGAAATGAAGCTAGAAAAAGATGCTTCTCTCAATACATTGACTGTCGATCGAACCACACATCCCAAAGCCTCTGAGAAACTGCTGCCGTAGACCAACTAGGAGAGAAAAGCAGGAACCGAAAACCAAAGAAACAAGAATAAATAGGGCCATAACAGAGAACAAAAGTCCATTACTGAGCCTCCATCCTAGTCCAAAGAAGCCACCACCATGCGAAATCAAACCAGAATCAAAAGAAACAACATTTTTGCTTCTTTGGTTTTAATGATTTGTTCACTTATATTCATGTTCGGATAAACATGAATGATGAGAATGGTTGTCCAGAATTGAGGTTATATAAAATTAGTGAACATAAAGAATATTATATGGTTATAAAATTCATTTTGTTATTTGGATTTAAGGTGAATAATTATATAAAACATTAATGATAAATGCTTGGATTAATTTGGCGATTTTTCTCATAATTAACTTGTTTTGTATTATTATTTTACATCATTTGCGCAAAATAATTCCAGAACATCACATAAGATAAAATAAAGATTTAATATTCTGGTTCAACCATAAAAATGTTTTCATGACCAGAATTGAATATGGTAATAGAAATTGATAACCCGTCTTCATTGAATGTGATAAATCAACACATCTCGGATGGTGTTTTCATTTCTTTCGTATAAAAAGAGGGAAAATGAGAGATGATAAAGAATTATCCCATTAGCATAAAAAAATTAAAGTACATTTATGGTACTGGATTTTTCATACCATTTAGATTAGTAGAGTTTAGAAAATAAAAGAGAACAAAAGAACATGAAAATAAGATGAATGAAAAGAAAATAGGAATTTACCTCTTGATTTATTCTTCCTTTAGAGCCTCTTAAGGGGAGAGGATTTGGTCTTTTGAGGAGAGCAAGGGATATTGGACATGGGGGAGGTTCTTGGGGAGAGATTTTAGAAGAATTTAGGAAAGGCACAAGGCTTGATAGGAGTGAAGGTAAGAGGGAAGTGTGGGTGGATTTTATAGTGGAGGGGAGGAGGGTTTTCTTAATATTTTAATCATTAGTTTATTATTTTTATATAAGACAAGCAATAATAATGATTCTTGTGAAAAAAAATATTATTATGTGCATGTGAGTTCGAACCAATGTAAATTTACATCATCCATGACTCAAGCATGATGCAGAAATTAATTTATTTAGCATTTATTGTAAATTGTAATATTTTACTATTCACCAAAAATTCAAGTATTTTAGAAAAAACCCAAAAATTCACCCTAACCTTTTTTCAATGTGTAGAATACAGAAATAAAATCCATTTTTCAAAAATAATTTTCTAAATATGATTAATTTAATTTTTAATTAAAATCATAATTTACTTGAAAAATACAGATTTTAAAACTATAACAGATTTTATAATGTTTTTAAAAATTACATAAGGTTATATAAAATTATCTTAAAACGAAAATACATAAATTTTTTAATTTACAAACACATTTTAGGAAAATAAATGTTCTTTTAAATTAATTAATTAATTACAACTAATTATTTATGACTTATAAAAATACCAATACTTTTACTATGGTCATATTATCACTTATAAGATGCTTAAATTTTATTTATACATTCAAGTGTGGGGTTACTATTCTTTTGAATGATTTACTATTCATAAGGGTAAGTTACTATTCATAAGGGTAGGTTACTATTCATAAAAAATTAAGTTTGGATTATCAGACTCCAAACATCTTACTGATCACAACTGTGTTTGTCAGATTTTTAAAATTCAAATCACAGAAGTGACAATATTATGTTTAAAGGTCACATATTACTTAGAATTTCATTGTGTTGTGATTTCATATGATTATATGACCTAATTATAAGAAGGGAATTTCCATTGATAAAATATTGGGTCATTACAATACGTGGTTTGTAGGGACCTGTGATTCACTATACTTACTAGAATTACTTGGATGTACTAGTATCATATACCCCATATTGTGTCCCATTTATGCATTTTTAGTAGACATTACATGGATTATTGTGCTTTATTTTTCACTTGTATTAATATGAATGGATAACTGGTTATTTCCCTTTATTTAATCAAACATGTTTTACTTCCATGTTCTTAAGACCTGGGATATGGATTTTTTTAAAAACAAAAAAAGGTATGTTTTATAAAAATACATTTTCATATGTATTAATTTATGAAATCCACTTTTTAAATCTAAAACTAATAATTTCATGGTTGAGGACTTTGTTAGATTTATGGTGGTATCCAACTTGGGATTTCATCACACCTTATATATGACTTTGAGCATATGTAGTCTTTGTTTTATAGGACTTATGTTAAGGTAAGGATTTCATATAAGTTAGAGAATCCTCCTAGTCGACGTTATCTACAGGTTTTTTTTGGATGGTGGTGACTGATTCTCGCAAAGAGTTTGACTCTTGGATTGTGATTTTTCATGTTTTATAGACCATCAAGTTTTTTTATATTATGTATCATGTTTGTATTTAGAATGAAAATTTATAATATTTTTTGGGTTTATACTCTCATATGTATTTCCTTTGGTACATGATACAAGTCTTGGTAATGTTAAAGGTTAAATCATTCTCATTATTTCCTCTATCAATACCCAAGTTCTTATTTCCAACCCATGGAAATTAGGAATGTGCTTCAGGGCTTATGGTGGTCCATCTTGGGGGACATGTCAAGTTGAACTAGGATGGTTTATTATGAATTGGTATCAGAGCAGGTTGTTTCCAGGGTTTTGGTAGACTGGAGTAGGATCGTAAGAACTCAAGTAGTAAGTGTGGAAGGGTTCTTAGCCATTTCACATCTATATCGGACCTCGAGTTACCATGGGTAGTCTATAATTTATATCAAGTTCCTGAGATTGATTCTAGTATTTCCACATGAACTGTAATATGTTTAAATATTGGTTCTGAGTCTTGGGGGTAACTATAGGTTTTCGTAGAGAGAGATACTTGGTATCAAGGTGAAATTAAGAAGTAGAGCACATAGTTAGGGAACATGGCTTGAAAAACCATGCTAATAATCATGTGAATGGTTCTATAACCAACAATAGCATTTGAAAAGTTAGTGAACAGTTTGATAAATAGTTCATCCAAACCATACATAGAGGAAAAAAGCTCTAATTTTTTGTATTTTCACTCATTTATTGTGTAATTTTTTCAGTTTTGTTATTGCTTGTTATTTGAGAATTTTTTAGAAGATTCTAAGTGTTTCAACCTGTGAATTCAGAAATTTATTTTTTCACAATCAAGTGTTATATTTTGTTATTAATAGATAATTCCTCCTATAAGATATACTTATAATCCTTGATAGAAAAATACGAAACAAGTTTTATAGGTGAATTCTTTAGTAGACCCGTCATTGATGGAAGCAGTTATCTGTACAATCCAGACTCTAAGTAAGGTGGGTGTTGGAAACCAAAAATAGATGATGGACTATGGTTCAAAGTTTACCAAGAAGAATCCACCTATATTTTTTGGTGATAAAGAAACCCAAGAACCTGAGGATTGACTTGAATAGATTAAAATAACTTTACACTTCTTGAAGACTCTATAGGATTCCAAGGTGATATTTTCCATGTATATGATAGAAGGATCATGAAGGAAATAGTGGGATTCCATTGTGTAAGATAAGTTGTACAAGATGGGTTTGAGGGTCTATATTTGGTTGATGTTGAATCTCTTTTGCATATAGACCTTTTACAAGGTTGTTGAAAAAGAATATATGGAAGAGGCAAACATAACTGGGAATACTAGTCTCGATGGAGTTTTAGTAACTGCAAGGAGTAGCTAGGATGTGTATTCTGGCCATAAGAGGAAGCGATGCGAGCCACACTAGTGTAGTGGTAGTGATGCAAAGAATAATTAAGGACATAGTCATGTGGTATGCATCTAGTTTTGGAGATATGGACATAGTAAAACTGATTATAGGACAACACCCAGAGCATTCCATATCTCTGGACAGTATGGTCATTTCTAGTGCTCCAATGGAAAGGTACCTCAAGGCAGTAGGGATGGATCCATAGTTACTTAAGGATATCAGTTCTAATATAATATAGAAAAAGGAGGTGGATCTTAATCTTATACTAAAGGTGAAACTTAGGATACGAAGAAAGTTCAAGGAGGAGTTGAGGTTGTTCATATTTACACAGTGGAGTATACATCAGAGGAATTTGAAGTAAGTCTAGATATTGTGAGAGGTATATTGTTTATTTCATCTTCTATGGTTCATAAATTGTTTTATTCTAGTGAATATCATTCATTCATCTTGTCTAAGTTGATTGATACCATGGGTTTGTATTTGGACCTTATTCCCTTCATGATGGATCTTTCCACTCCCTTGGTAATGAGTAAGGGGATAGATTTTAAGTTCCTTGATTATTGGTTGATGATTGATGATTGATGAATTTGAGGTCGTTTGATATTCCCTGGTTCATGATATTGATATCTTTGACATTATTATTAGAATGGATTTTATGATCATTTTTAAGGCCCATATCAACTGTTATCATCATCGAGTTCATTTTCTCACTTTCGATGGATTCCCTCATGTCTTTTAGGGTGAATGGGATCTTAGATCAGGGAGAGTAGGGACTATTTTTCATTATGTTGAAATGATCTCATAATATTTATCATAGATTTTTATTAACATCGTTGACTAGAGTTTAAGAATTATTCCTCATGTAGTAATAAGTGATTCCCCTAAGGTATTTCCTAACCATTGTTTTGGGTCACCACCCTAGAGGGAGGTTGATTTCACAATCAATCTACTTCTTGGGATGATACCCATTTCTATACCATATTATTGTATGGAACCCTCTAAGTTAAATGAGATTAAACTTAATCTTGATGATCTTAAGTCCAAGAGATTTATCCATCCCAATATGTCACCTTGGGATTCTAAAGTTCTATTTTCAAAGAAGGCAGATGGAAATATCAGTATTTTTTTTGATTACTAAAATCCTAATTAGGTGACTATTAAGAAAAATCACCCCTTTCCAAGGATTAGTGATCTATTTAATCAACTCATAAGAGAAAAATGGTTTTATAATATTTAACTTAGCATCATATGAGATCATAAGAAGAATAGACACCAAGGAAAACATTTAAGATCCAGTATGGGAATTTCAAGCTTCTAGTTATACTATTCAGTCTTACTAATTCTCATTCAGTATTTATGGAATTAATGAAATAGATAATTCATCATTTCTTAGACTTGTTCGTAGTTATCTTTGTGGATAATATTTTGGTGTGCTACAAGTCAAAGGAGGAACATATGGATCATTTAGATATCATCCTTGGAATCTTGAAAGAACATCTTTTTTATGGGAAGGTATCTAAATGTGAGTTTTGGATATAAGAAGTGAAGTTTATAGGGAATGTGATTTTTGAGAGGGGCATATTAGTGGATCCCAATAATATTCATCAAGATATGTCTTGGTAATAAACCAACAATATGTTTTAGATCCAAAGATTCTTGGGTTAGGCTATTACATGATTTTTTTAAGACTTCTACAAGATTTCATATCTTATTATTGAGTTAACCCATAAGGGTGTTAATTTTTAATGAAATGATAGGTGTCAAAGATTATTTGATGAACTAAAAGTAAGATTTATTTCCCCCCCATTTTTGATTCTTCCTGAGTCATGTTTAATCAATGATGTGTATTATGATGCCTCAAATGTGGGGTTGGGGTGTATCTTGGTATAAGGAAAGAAAGTGGTAGCCTATGTATCCCACCTGCTACATCCTCATGAGAATAACTATCATACCCATGGCCTAGATTTAGCAGTCTTTATATATTCTCCTAAAAAATGGTTCCACTATCTCTTTGGTGAGATATTTACTATGTATTCAAATCATAAGAGCTTGAAGCATATTTTCACCCATAGAGACTTGAATCTACAATATAGATTCTAGGTTCAATATCTTTATACTTTTTATTTTAATATTGAATATACACCTAGAAAAGTAAATGTGGTCACTGACACGTTGAGTATAAAGTTACCGACTCAATCCTTAAAGGAATCAGTAGAGGAGTGGTATTTGATGAGTCTATTTGTTGAGATGCACTTGGAAGTGGAAGAGGCTGATGGACATGTGTTCCTATATTGTGTGAAATCTGATTCATCAATAAATAATAAAATCCATCTTGGGAAATAAACATACAATGATAGTCATTATTTTAGAAAAATACTTTATAACGGGGCGACATCGAGTGATTGGTCTCATTTTGTTGATGACATTTTTCTTTTTTGAGGAAGATTGGTCATTCTGACAACTTTGAGGCATAAATTGATGAATGATGGACATAAATAAAACTGGTCCATACATCCAGGAGCTACCAAAATGTATCCTTACTTGATACTTTGATATTGGTGGTTGTATATGAGGTGACCGATTGTATACTTTATGTTAGGATGTCTCAGTTTCTAGAAAATTAAGGTGGAGCACTAGAGACCTTCTATTTTGTTATAGTCCTTACACATTCTAGTTTAGAAATAATATGATATATCCTTGGAATTTGTGATAAGACTACCTCATACACCTGATGGAAATGATTCTATTTGGGTGACCATCATTTGAGTCACTAAATCAGCTCATTTCCTTCCAATTAAAGAGTCAATAAAGGTAAAAGAGATCTAGTTCTTGTATTTCTGAGAGATCATAAATCTCTATGGATTACCTTCTATGTTTATTTCAGACAAAGAATCATTCTTTATATCCTGGATTTAGAAGGGATTACAAGAGGTGATGGGTACCCAATTAAATTTGAGCATGGCGTATCATCCTTAGATGGATGGTCAGACCAAGAAGACCATCATATTATAGAATACATACTTCGAGCATGCTTGTTTGGATTTGATGTTTCATGGAAGAAACATCTACCCCTGAATTTTTTTTTCTATAGAAATAGGTATCGATATTCGATTAGAATGGAACCCTTTGAAGCATTGCATGGGCATCTATGTAGATATCCTTTATGTTTTGTAGATCTTAGTTATAGGTTACTTATGGGATCAAGTCTTGTTTAGGAGATGATAGAGAAGGTTTATTTAATCAATAAGAGGTCAAAGATAGCTTAGAGTCACTATAATTCTTATGTTGATCACCTTCATCGACCATTGGAATTGCAGTATGGTGATCAAGGTTTTCTCAGAGTTTCTCCTCAATTGGGGTATCATTGCTTAGGAATGTAGGGTAAGTTTCCCCTGTGGTATATTGGTACTTTCAAGATTATTGAGAAAATTGGAAAGCGGTATATTTTTTGGAATTACCATATCACTTGACATAGATTAATGATGTATTCTATATTTCTTAGCTGAAGAATTATTAACTAAACCCTTCCCACATGATTTATTGGGTGGATGTTGATATAGATCCTAACACCTCAATGGTTAAATAGCCAGTTCAGATTATGGATCATCAAGATAAGGTGTTTAATAATAAAAAAATATGTTTGGTCTTTTTTTGTGGCATAACAGATGAGATATCTATGAGACATGGGAATGAGAAGCATTTATGAAACAATAGTGTCCATATATTTTAATGAGTCTAGAATCTTGAGCACTTTACAAGGATACCCAGTTTCATGGTGAGTTGAATTGTGATGCCCTCTGGGTCACATTTATGTCTTCTTTTAGATGCATTTCTTAAATGTTTTTTAATTTAATGAGTTTCTAGGATTTGGGGGTCAAAATCTTGAGACCGGGGGTAATCTGTCTAGGCACAAGGTTTAGGCACACAATTATGGATAACAGTGTGGTAATCATGTGATATGGATTTTTTAACTCCAATATAATTTTTAATGGTTTAAGAATATTTTTTATAATAGTGTGGATATTCTTAGGAATTTCTTTACTTTAGTTTTCAAGGGATAGTAACTACTGCATAGTTAATGAAAAATTTGTCTAACTATGTTGCTTAACTGTGAAACCTAGTCCAAATTTATTAAAATGGAAAATTATCCCAATTATCTTGTTTTTTTAATTCGAATATCCTTTTAACCCCTCATTATATTGAACCAACCCCTCCATAATTCTCTATAGGACTATCCCCTTGATTCTTTGGAGATTACTGGTAAATTTAGGTGGATCTATTCTATTTATGCATGGATTTCCTCTTGATTAATCCTCTTTTATCAAGATCTTTCATCAATCTATCTTTCCATTGATCCATTGAAACCCAAATAGGTTATTATGGGTTGATCTAGAGTTTTGGGTATATAATCGATAATGATCTTTATAGATATAGGTTTTTGAGGTCTGGATCTCTTTGTTTACCATTACTGAATTCAAAGGCATCGATGTTTCCTCTATTTTAAAGATAAGTGTCTCTATCCAATGGATTCTTTCACATGTAAAAATTTAATGTTTATATGAAATACTTTGATTTCGGTATATGAAAATGATTTTTTTGATGTTTTTATGGGATAAATTGAAATCCATGATTATTACTTGATCTTTGGTGATAACAGGAAATGTTTTAAAAGGGGTTTCCTTAAAAATAGTTTTTATAAACTTTATGTGTTTGATTAAATTCCACAAAGATAATTTAAAAATGTTGGGATTGGATTCTCTTTAATTTAATGGTAAACTTTGGAACTTGGGAAAGTCCTTGGGATATGTGGTTTGTAGGAACCAAGGATCCACTATACAAGCTATATTTCTTTGAATGTATCTATATTGTAGACCTCATCATACAACACATTTGTGCACATTAATAGAAATTACAAAAATGCTTCTGATTTACTTGGATTTTGTTTTAATATAAATGGAATTATTGGTTATTTCCATTTATTTAATCAATCATGTTTTAATTCTATGTTCTTGAGGCTTGGGATATGAATTGTTTTGAAATGGAAAAAAGGGATTTTTTATGAAAATATGTTTTTATATGTACCAATTTATAAAATAATGTTTTGTTTTAAAGATAAAACTAAAAATTTCATGGTAAAATACTTTAAATAGATTCATAGTGTTATCCTATTGGTCATAGACTCACACCCTACATATGCCTTTGGTCATATGTAGAATTAGTTTTATAGGACTCAGTTAAAATGAATGGAATCATGTACCTTGGAGACTCCTCCTAGTCAACGTCATATTTGGGTGGTTTTGGATGGTGGTGATTGATGGTCACACGAAGTTAGACTCTTGGCTTGTGATTTATCATGTGTTCTGGACCATTTGGAATTTTGTTTATGTTATGTATCATGTTTTTATTTAGAAATACACTTTATACTCTATTTGTGGTTATAATCTCATATGTATTTCCTTTGGTTCATGAGACATGTCTTAGTGATGTTCAGGGTTAAATCATTCCCATTATTCCCTATATCGATATCTAGGTGCTTGTCTCTAGCCCATGGTGATCAGGAATGTGATTTGGGATTTCTTGGGTGACGTGTTAGGTTTACCTGGGTTGGTTTGTTATATGTATGTATGTGTGTTTCATATGGGTGCTTATAGGGTTCAATTTCATGAGTTTTTTTTTAGGAATAAAATAAGTTATAAAGTGTTAATTAGGTGGGTAAATCCTTCTAAGAGTGGAGTGGGTATTCCATGGAAAATTTGGTAATTAAGGTAACCTCAAAAACTATGTTTCCAATGAGGCATGACCTCTAGATTTACATGAAGAACCTTGAATGGGTGTTATACCATGTTATAAATTCCAATTATTTAAGAGGGACCTTATAGGCTGGTTAAGCTACTCCCAAGTGAGTAAGTACTTGGGAAGTTGTTTGGGTTAGTAATGACCCTTAGGAATTGTGTTGGTAGGTATGCGGGTAGGGACTTTAGATCATGAAAAATCCCTAAGAGAGGTATATTAATGGGAATGGGAGTATTAAACCTAGAATTACCTTTTAGGTAAAAAAATTCTCTTGTATAGGTTATTTAGAATGGTTTTAAGGGTTACCATTTAATTTGGGACTACCAAGTGGTACTTAGGAAGAGAAAGTGGGGAGATGTAATTTTTTCTAGGCTTGTTCTCACCTTTATATTGAACTTAGGCATGGTAATTCATGAACTTTAGTGGGAAGTTTGATATGAACCAACAAGGTTCAGGGTGGATTCTCTTATGGTTGTTAGATTATTTAGCACATTTGGGTTTTTTCTATATGCCTACGACATGTGTAAGAATTAGACTTGTCTTGGTTATTCCTTAGAGTGTGATACTTATAGATAGATCAAAGTGGGATATACCTTGGATATTAGTACATTATTTGTTCATGGGATAGTTTTCAAAAGAGAATTTTATGCTTTCAAAGTAACTTAGGGTGGTTATTATAAGAGTTGGTGTCCTAGAACCAACTGGTTTTACTTTGATTACATGTATATTTAATGTATTATTACATATTGTTCATTTTTCTTCATGACTATGATGTAATAATGTCTTAGATTATTTGTTGCATTAATAAGATCATGGAAGTTCCCCGCTATGATGAGAACCTTGAAAGGATATAACAATATTCTTAAATATAGTTCTATGGTTGGATGACTTGCTATGATGGGACACATGGCATGCATACCGTCAGGTGTGAGTACTCGTAAGAAGATGAGACTTCCTCTCATGAAGTTCGCACTTGGAAATCTCCAAGATAGGAGATTATGAGAACTGACCCGCTAGTAGGAATTCCATATGTTTTGGTGTCATCAGATTTTTCTATCTGTGAGCATGTGTAATGATCCTTAGACTTTAATATTTTCATTAATACGTGTCATGACTTATGTACATTGATTTACTAATGAAAACCATCACACAGACAGTTGGTGGGAAGTAGGGTATGTAGGGTGTGTCACGAGTGTCATGTTATTAATGGATAAGCCGAGGAAGGATTTATCCCTTCCATTTATGGAATTTGATATCTCGACCCTTTGATTGAAATAGAACCATCGTGCAAAATTCCATGGAAATGGTGTAATGACGAGTTTATTTTAGGTAGGAAAGGAACGACGTATCAAGCATAAAATTTGATGACACAATCATGAAACCTGCTTGATGAGATATTGCGACAAAGAGATTGTATTACATAGTGAGTGTTCCTATGTGGATTTCGTTTTTGTGACTTTATGTTCTTTCTCTTGGGTGCCTTGACCCATTGATAGACAGTACTCTTAGAATTTAGGTAAGTCCGCCTAATGCCAATGAGAAAGAATCCTAGAGGGTCACACACTAAGTGTTTTTGGTGGTCTCGCTTAAATTCTATTGAATTTAATTAATGAAATAAATATTATTCTCAAGACCATGGAATAATTTTATTCAAGTTACAATGATCACATAAATTAAATAAAATATATTTATTTATTTTATTGAACATTTAATAAATATTTATTTACTAGTGTGTAAATAAAATATTTATTTAAGAGAATAATTAATTAATTAATTAATTCAGGTGTTCAATAAATAGAAGTGGAGTTCGAGCAGCCCAAGGTCGGTCCGGTAGTAAAATAATTATTTGTAAGACGGTAAATAATTATTTAACTAGTTGGAAAAAATTAAAATAACATTGATATTATTTTATGACGCAGGATTTTATTTATAATTCCGTTTTGTGCAAGTTGGTGCACCATAAATAATGACGCGGTATTATTATTAAATGCATGGGTTTTCTCTAAGTTCATGAATGTATTTAATTGTTTCTATGTAATTAAATATTGTAACTGAAATTCCATGTATATAAATAGGAAAGTATGCCTATTGTGCAAGAAACCACACCACACACCTGGTGAATTTAGAATTGTTGAGCCAAAAAATTTCTCTCTCGAATCCTCTTATCTCCTCTCTCAAGAACAAGAGATGTTCTTCAAGGCTGAAGAACAAGCGATCAAGAATGACCAACACAAGAAACTTGCTTCGCCACGCTAGCACCCGAAGAATGAGCGGTGTCGATCGGAGGCCATTAGAGCATGTGTGGATCACCGCTAGAGGGATTCTAGTTTGGATCATTACAAGCACAACGAGATAATCTGTAAGGGTCATTCCAGATGAACAACATCATCAATGAAGAAAAATATCAAAGATACAAGTATTATTTTTCTTTATGAAATTAATTAAATTAATTATAAACATGATGTGCAAGATCCTCTCTAAGGTTTTGGGACTCTTTCTTCTTTATCTAAATCTTTGATTATACTTCATGGAGACTGGTGTTCATCGTTGTATTGATCCTAGAATAATCATTGATCATAGTAAAAATCAAATTTGGGTACCATCCCAACCACGCTTCCACTACCCCCGAAACCTTCAGTTATTAGGTATTATTGATATGATACGAATATGAAGTGAGTTCATTAAAGTCTCATCAGAGATCTTATCTCATGTGATGGATATAACTATGTTATGAAATCAAGTTTTATTGGGGAACTAGAGTTAGTAGAGGGATATTTGCCTAAGGGTTTGAAGTTTAAAAAGGGTTATGGTTTTAGTTTTTGGCTATGATGAGATGGTCAAGTATGGTGATATTGGTCTGACATGTTACACTTGAGTTTTTTATACATTATCCTCTAGCAGAGTGCTATGAATGGATTAGTTTCTATATAGGATATAGGATTTTGTCTATGTATTCCATTTATTGTTTTCTTTATCCTAATTGTGTTAATGCAGTTACTAATGAGATGGTGGCATGGAGTCCTGGGGCATTGTGGTGTGATTTACACCACATAGTTACTTGTCCCTATAGAATTATAGGGAGATCAAGATAGAGTGAGAGGATCCCTAGATTCCCTGTTATATAGGTTTGACTATGTTACATATTTCCCTAATGTGTTTTTTATATGTGGGTTTGGCTATGTTACTCTTTAATTAGATTTATTTCTTAGACATGGTCTGGCTATGTTATTATTTTACATGAAGTGTTTTCTATATGTGATGTTGGATATGTTATGACTTCCTCAAATTTGTTTAATATACACAAGTTTGGATATTTTATGCCTTTCCTATATGAATTTTCAATATGATATGTCTATAAAAAACATGATTACGAACATTAACTGAATTAGGTAAGGTCATGTGTTATGGTGGTCTAGTTAGCATGAAATGACCAACATGATTTATTATGTGTTTTACAATACTATATTTTCTTGTATACACATACAAAATATATTATATAATATACAAGGGACCCCATTAGTGTTAGCCTACTAATTTTTTTTATCATACTCTTCACACGCACTTCAGTGGACGTGAAAACCTCTATATATGGTTTCAAGAAGTAAGTTTTATAAGTGATCAAGATAGAGTAACTTGATGAAGTTCAAGAGGTAATACTAAATATATAATAAAGTTTTTTTGGCCATTTAATGACCTCCACCACTCAAAACATTTCCGAGGCTTGCAGTGAAGACGAGAAACCCCCAAAGCATGATCCAATTAGGCCATGGGTTAACAACTAGTACTGAGGGTTTAAATCAAAAAAATTGAAGGCATTACCCTAATAAAACCCAGGAATAAAAAAATAAATCATCAATCAACTCAATAATATAAATAAAAACAATATACCATAATAACCACAATGCATGAAAATGGAATACAAGTACAAGTATTCAAAATAAAATACCAAAATAAAACCCCTAGAGTAGAAACTCCAACCACATCTCTTAGATCCCATATAGAAATATCTAGATCAATCTTTTAATATCTCTTAGAAACTTTTAAAATGAATTTATATATAGGGGTGAGCATACATGTATAATTAGTAGGATCCTCCTTAATACCACTCATGAAAAGGTAGAAAAATAATAATGATGCCTCAATGAATAAATAACAAAACCAATGCTCACATATACTAAGTCAACCAAACCAACCTCACCAAGGACCACTCACTAAGTCTCATTTCTAAGTATAATAAAATAATATCAAAGAATTTAGAAAGAGGTTACCCTACACCACTTCCCTACTGGTTTTTTTCTCCCACACCCCAATGACAGATGTCTCGTGACTCTCATACCTTCCATATCATCATAATCATATACATACATCTCCTTGTCTCATAACCACATCATAATCTCATAACCACATATCCATAACCTCATACCATGTATCCATATATCAAACACACATCACTTTTCCATGATAGTAGGGTGTCGTGAACACGAATGACATCAACCTCATGCCCTCCACTTACCATGCACAACCCATACTACTTAAACACATAGAACATAATCATTACATCATTATCATATCAATGGCACTTTTAAATTCTTCCATCACAACATTTTAATGTCCTTAAGGTAGAATAAGGAAGAGGTAGTAGTCATTCATCCATTCCCTCACCATCCTAGATGTTTGGGGAAGACACCTGAAACTTAAAACTTTTGGGTGATGATAAGGTTTTTTGACTCAGCTGGGGTGTATAGAAAATCACAAGGAAAGTACAATATAAATATATCACAACCACATACACAATCCAAACATAATAGTTTTTTATCAAACAACAATACGAAAACCCATAACCATCACCACACTTACACAAATATTCCCTAATAGGGTTTTAATCTTGAACTCACTTTTTATTTAGATATACAATTAATTCCAAATTTACTATTTACCATCCAAATGATATTCATTAATCATATTTAATGAAAAACCATTCATTATCCATCAACCCCTTTTTTTCGATCCGCAAAATGATCATTTCAAGAGTTATTTTATATATGTTTTCTAAAAAATAATAAAAAATAATCATAGGATAATTTTTTAAAACTAATACAGAAAGGAATGAAATCCCTTAAAACCATTGTAAAATTTTCACCCAATCCAAAGGTGGGAAGTCCCTTGTTGCTTTTGATGCATAATTTGGACAAAGGTATTAACATCCAAAACACCTTTGTCCAAATAAAAAATAACCATTTAATAAATTAAAAATATATATGTTTGTATATTTAATTAATATATATTTATATACATATATATATAAATAATTTGTTAATAACACCATTATTATTAATATTTAATTTTTTTATATTACTAAATTAATTAAGATTTATTTTAAAATTATATTTTTAAATAATTTATTAGTTAAATTAATAATTATATTATTTAAATATTTATTAATATTTATTATTTTCATTCTTGTAAATATTTAATAATTTAATTAATATTTATTAACAATGTAATTACTAAAATTTAATTATAATAACATAATTAATAATAATTCATAGTAATGTATTTAATAATATAATAATCAATAAGAATTATTCCTATTAATATTTTAAAATTTAAATGTTATGTTTTTAAGAAATAAAGTTTATGACATGTAAATTAGCTTTTGTTTATTATATTTATGTTTTTTTTTATTTTCAGTTATTTTTTATATATTGAGTTAGATTGTAAAATTTCAATTAGATTTTATTTAAACTTTATAATTTATACACTTAAAGTCACCTATATGAAACATAATAATGTTTCAAGTAGGTAACTTTGAAATTATATAGATAAGAAAGTAGAAATACAATCTAAATTAAACTTTACACACTTACTAAAAATATAAAAAATAACTGAAACTAATAATCATTTCAAAAAAACAATTAATGAAAAGTAATTTTAATGGGACAATATATTTTTTGTTTTAAAATATTACATTTGTATTTATAAGTTTTTTTAACATTCCATTTATTTTAAATTATTGTTTATATTTTTAGTCAATGTTAAAAATTTAATTTAGATTTTAGTTATGCTATAATTTATATGCATATATTTTTTAATGGGTAAATAATATGTTTTTAATAAATAATATTTGTGTCATGTAAATAATTTTGCTTTATTATATTGATGAAATTATTTTTATTTTCAATAAATTTTTATATGTTTAGTATATATTTTAAGTTCTAATTAGATTTTTTATAGTTTATATTTTATAAGAATTTAATGTTACCTACTTTAAATTTAATATTTTTTCCCATGTTTCAATTATTCGAATTTAACATCTTATAAAATTTAAACTATAAGTAAAATATAAATGAAAATTAAAACACTGGATAAAAATGTAAAAAATAGTTAAAAGTTAAAACAATTTAATCAATTCAATATATAGAAAATAATATATATGATATAATACATTTTTATTTCAAATCCTTTAAGTCAATAAAAAACATATAAATAAATGAGTACAATCATTGTCTATGGTGAAGTATTGTCCCACATTTTAGAGTGAAAATGGGACTCCCATATCAAGATCGCTGACCTCTATGTGGGGGTGGAGTATGTTGAGTTGGAGAGGGGTCTTCCTTGGGAACTAGAACCTTGAATGTATGATGCTATATCTATGAATCACCAGGAAGATGAGTCATCTGGATGTTGTGATGTGCACTTGATCCTTCTTCCACTGTATAAGTGGAAGGACCTGCCATCAGCTGCTGGGGTATCCATAATGCATGTGAAGACTTGTTCATGAAAGTTGGAGGAATGGGAAATGAGCCTTGATATGATATCAGATCAGATATACCCAGAAAAAATGTGGATATCATAAAAACATAAATGGATCCCATGAATCTTGGTTCACATCTGCAATCAACTAAGGCTGGACTAATAGAGGTGCAACCTCTGCCTGTGGAATAGGTCAGGCCTCACGTGTAGCATGATGCAGTTCATTTCATCACTATTGTGGACCCCCAACATCAGTAGATAGTGGGGGAGGTTCCTAAGAAGTAAAATTCACTCTCTAGAAAGTAATATCATATCCTTGAGGTAGATGATCAAAGATACTATCATATAGACCATGATATGCTGGCATCATCAACTCTACAATAGTATGGTATGATTCCTGGATAAAAACCTTACCCTCCTTCAGATCAGACATGAAAATAATATGATATAGTCAATTATGATATAATGAAATTAAAAATTAATTAAAAAAGTAAAAAAAATAAACTAATTTAAAGTTATTAACTTAACATATCATGAATCCCTTTACAGTGTAAAGTAAGATACAATATAGACTTCCGTATATACCATGGATCAAATTCGAGCTGATGTGATATATGTAATCACATCGTACACATGAAATCGATAAGTAACAGTGCACATATGTCCCAAAGGTAAAGATACTATTCATGTCTTTGGTGCCATTCAATATCCTTCCTCCCCACCAACTTCACAAAATAAAGTGTTGCTGACTGTCTGGGTGGAACTAGAAAACACCGAAAAAATACAAAATGGCATGTGATGCTATTAGGATGGTGCTAATCAACAATATGAAAGTGAATAAGAGGCACTGCAACTATGACATCATGAATCCCATCAATGCATTATGCGAGAAACTGGTCTAATAGATCCTAGTATAGAAACCATGATATCTAAAGTGACATGTGACATTTGTTAAATTATTTTGTTACTAATTTTCAAAAATGATAATATTATGAAATTTATTATTCAATAGAAGAATGTGTATACTTACATCGGTGGGTAGTAGACAATAATTTTTTTTATCTTGGATTCCTAATGGAGTGGTGTGCCTGAATCCACTTATAATGTACAACATTTAAAGTGATAAATAATAATAAATAGATTATAATAACTCATATTATTATAAAAAACTATAAAGATGAGTGATCATACCATCATTCACATAGAGCGTCATGTATAACATCCATATGATGCTCCCGAATAGAAATAATAGGGGTTAGGGGAGGGATGCACACCCTTGAACACATCTAAATGAGGATGGAAAACCCCCTAGATCATTATGATCTGATCGACATGTCATTCATAATGCCCTATATGTGTATTATAAGCATGTAGAATCCCATATGTATCTTCCATCCTGATCAAATTCCTATAATATCCCTAAATACACCATGTGGACATGCATACCAGAGTGATTAGTTCACAATGTCCTTCCAATGATCCACAACATATATGCATGGGTATGATGCTTGATAGTCTTCTCATCAGTGTCAACATGAAACATGTCTGTACTTCCCAATGATTAGAGTAATATCCTTAATCTCTATGTATAAAAATGAAATATATATGAATTATAAAATATAAATATAACATTATGGTAAACATAATGTTATGTTTGGTAGAATGTAATATATAACATGCTTATTCCCATTGTTTTATGAAAATTTTCTTACGAAAATATTAGGGAATTTATTCATGTTTATAAAAGCATATTTCTAATGCTTTTAGAAAAATTATTTTTCATCTATTTCAATATCCTTTGATGATAGTCATCTTTCTCTAGGGATATGTTTGAATTATATGATCCACCTTCTTTCTTTTCATGGATTATAATGATGTTGTAATGAAATTTTCATGAAACCCATTTTTTCCATGGGGTAATTAAGCTATGAAGTAATAATGGATGCTCTTATATTCTTATGGAATACATAAGTTTGGTTTATCATTATGTGATAAGTGGGATCTTATATAACCATCCAATACATCAGTTAACATTTTATATTTTATTGGTATAATTTAATTTGATCTTAATTTTTCTTTGAAGTTATTTTAGAGGTTTCCAAGGATCTACCTTCATTCTTGATGGATCTCTCAATGTATGTTCGGTTTTTGTGTTGTTTCCTCTTATTTTATTAGATACTAACTAGATATCTTATTCTGTTGTTGCATTTGAACCCAATTGGATAGTGGATTCTAGATTAAAGAGGTTTGATGGTGGATTGATGTTGTTTCTTTTGGATATAGGATTGTAAGGACATAATCTACTTTTTACTGATCCTTTTTTTAAAAGGTGACTAGTTTTTCCTCTATTCTTATCAGAAGAGAGTCATGCTTTTAAATGGGTTTTACTTTAAAAATATATTTGTGCACACATAGGTTATATAAGTTGGATCTACCATATGGACTGAGGATTTCTTTTATGATTAAAATTTATACCAATAGTTTATATCCCAAATGGTGTGATTTTACATTTATGTATGATTTCTCACATGATGGTATATTTCATGGTTATTTGATCACATGCATGATTTATGGTTTATCCATTGTTAGTTTGATTATACTTTCATTTCATCTCACATGCACTTTTCATATTACTTGTTATGTGAATATGAAACGATTAATATGAAAACCAGAGTATTATTTACAAAACAGCTTTATTATGTGAAAATACTTTGTAAAGGTAAGATCATTTTGTAGCATTTTTGTTTATCTTGTTGTCATTTCCTTCATATCGGGGTTGTTTGGTGGTGAAAAATGGTAACACAGAGACTTGTTTGGTACTCTCTTATTATTTATTAATCATTTTAATCAGATTTTCTCCCATTCTTATGAAACCTATCATGCTTATGATCTAACCATTTATAACTCATTGTTTTGTTTACTATTATTGATATTTTGATATAACTCCTTTTGTCTTCCCACTTACCTAGGAAATTATATATTGCATTATGAGTAGAAGAAAGTTTTATTTATTGAAATTATGTAACATTTAGCCATGTTTATATTGTGTGTGATTTATGAAAATGGTTTTATAATTTATGAGAAATTTATTACTTTATTTTAAAAGTATTTAGAAATTTCATAGAATTATAAAAAATTAAGGGGTTTATATTAAAAAAATGTAATTGATAATATGAAAAGTTTACATTGGATTCAATACATCATCATGGATGAGAGTGTAAAATTAATGCAAAAATATTAGGGAATCATTTACTATTAGGAATTTCCCAATGAAATATGTTGTATCTCAAACATTTTTCTTATTCTTGAGGCTATTCCATCTCATTCCATATCCTTATAGAGTTTGGTCTCCCTTACTGTCGCTACCTGTTTATGTCAGGTATCAATATTGGCTGGTCTTTGACTATTGTGAAATGTCAAAACTCACCAATAGGCATCCATGATGCACCATAGTATCTCTAAATAGTTTCTAGATGGTATTGTGGATCAATATATAGTTCCCATGATATGTTCATAGAGGAACATTCCGTAATGGTGAGTGCATATGGAAACAACAATGTCTGGAAGTTTCCACACTGATACTGTATCCTATAATACCACCATGTCTTGGCCAATACTACCTGTGATGGGATAATGACACTATTTAACTTCAAATAGACTATATTCTCAGTTGAAAATACTCACTCGATAAATTGAATCTTCTTCAATGTTATTTTCAATCTCTAATTGAAATTTCCATCTTCACTGCATCCCCTACCAAATCCCATCAATAGTTTGTTTTCATATTTTCATGAAGTAATTTACAAAATGATAAAATGTCTCCTAAACTTGTCTTGTTATAGGTAACTTGATAACCCCCTTGAAGACACCATTGATTCACTCCACTATGTTTGTGGTCATGTGTCTGTAACTCTTCCCCTCATCACATGCCAATATTAGTTTCTCTTTTGGAATCCACATCATGTAATCATACAATCTATTATTATCACTAAAAAATCCTTTGTATATCTACTCAAATCTTTATTGATCTGATTCATATACTATAAAAAAGTGATCATATTTTATATAACTTAATTTTATCATTACATTGATATAGTAAGAAATAAGAAAGAGATTTCAAACCAAGATTCATGATAATATTCATCATAGATTCATCATGAAAATTATTTCACTCATTTATTGAAATGTGTTTGATGTAGTATCAATTATGTGCATTCAGGGATTTACAAGTAGTAGGATATGCATTTATTGCCTCATTTATTACCTAATTAATATCATATATCAAACATACACCATGAATATGGGTGAAATGGTTGCTAATACAAGCTAAAAACCAACTCCATGATTCATAATTTTCCCTCCCCACAATGGAAAATTAAAGAATAAGAGGTCAATGGTTTCCATATTGGGTTTTCGTAATCAGTAATATTCCCATATATTTTCTATATAGAAACATTCCATCAATTTTTATGAACTGTGTGCAGAAAAAAAATATAGAAATACATGGAATGAATTTCTATAACGACCAAAGAAATTTGATATGATATGGATCAAGTTCTTTATCTTGAGACACATTTTTGTTAGTATATATATGGAAGAAAACTTCATCATTGTGTCTCAGTTTGGATAGCAGTTACAGAAAAACCCGATACGAGTCATCCCAATCACTGTACACCTTGATAATTACCTTATGTTTTTCCATCCATGCCTTTATATAGAAAATATTATAACCAAAATTTTGTTGTATACTATCCAATAAAAGGGATATAGGATCATCTTAGTAGGTCTTGATCATCTCAATAATAATATATAAAACAAATTCAGTTTCCAATGATGAATGACCATGTGTCAGGTTTGGATGCATGAAAGTATGATCTTTCCCAATCTTATAAATTCTCCAACCTTCAAATGAAATGTTATAAATACATATCAAACATAATCTACAATAATATCCATATTTTTTTCACACCGTATTATTTATTTTTTATAGATTGAAACCTAAAATAAATAAGTAAAGTTTATCTCAATATGAAATCTTTTCAGTATATTTTTCATGGAATTATTTCTTGGAAAATATCTGTAAATTCATAATGTTTTCTACAGTTCACCAAATCTATCTTCAATAAATCCAGGGAAATTAGTTGTTGGTTTTATAAAATTCTATTCAAATTCATGAAAATTTTACATTACTTCCGACCAAGATGCAATGAGGGGTGGATGATTTATTATGTATCAAGGTTGTTTTACTACTACTGCATTTCTACCAACTTACTCTCCAATTTCTATAGCTTCCTCCTCCTCCTCATCACTATCTCCATATATTCCATTATTAGACACTTCCTCATCATCAAAATGATCTTGCTTCATATATGGTTCATCACTTTGGTTTTCATCTTCCACCTGATAGGGAATAACCTCATAATCATGGGATGTAACTTCTATGATGAATCTTTTATGAATATGTATTCGTACAATTGAATGTTTCTTATAGACACTATAAACCTCAACATATAACTCTATCAAGGTATTATATGACTTTTGGAAAAATAAAGTTGTTTCTTGGACCCAGTACTCTTCAACATCCAATAGACAAGATAAATATCATAACTAATCCTAGAATTTCAAATGTCTATAGAAAATAGACTGGATCTCCTGATCAGGTCCCGGATTTAACCAACCATGAATTATTTCTTGAAGTCCTATTAGGGTTACACAATCATATTCCTAACCATTGTTTTTGGTTGTATACTATAACTATCTCTTTTCCTAGTTTGAATATCCACTGTAGTAGTAGACACATGAAAACATGATTAGATACATGGAAAATGATTTTTGATCAATATTATGATAGTGAAAATAATATTGACAATGAGGAATAATCATGTAGAGTTGACCACACAATATTTACTTTACATAAATTTTAGAATGTTTTATTATATCCTTAATGATGGTAGTAATGTTTTATAGTAAAAATTTTAATATTATTAAAGGTTTTTTCAGTAGTTTATAAAGAGAATGTGCACCATCTAAAGAATATACACTCAGAGTGTCAAACTATGTGTGTATCAAGGTTTATTTTCAAAAAATAGGTTATACTCGAGTCAAATCCCAATACAACCTTTTCATGTTTATTACCTATCATGACTCGACCCATACCAGGGCTTGAACCACAACTTCCCCAAGAACACCTTCATAGGCCAGGGGGTGGTGACTAGCACCGAAGGCACAATGAATATGGGGAGGCCTTTTCTTAAGTACCCCCCCCACACACACAACCAAGTCGATGAAAAGTGTATAGGGAGAAAATTAAATGATGCAAACTACTATAAAATTAAAATCAAACATGCATGGACCACTAAAACAGTACGAGTACAATAATGTAAACAGAAAGGAAAGAGGGAAAAAAATACACGCCCAATCAGTACAGTGTCTCAACCAAATAGAAAACTGAAAGTAAAGATACTGAGGAAGACCTACTCTGGGAATCCAACTGTGACCACTGCACACGGTCCAAGCACCTGTAATCCTGAGCTCCTTAATGTCCTGATCAAACCTGTTCATCATCTGCATAAATAATGATACGTGTGGGTAAAGCCCATGAAGGGATAAGTAATAAAATACTCAGTAGGACACCCCAAAAAGGAGGGGGTAGTAGTAAGAGATATAATATAGAGGGAAGTACTATAAAAATAACAATAGTATAGTAAACCAATGTATCTCAACCCAATAAGGAAGCGAAGTAAGCTCATCCAGACACAAGGAGCTAGAGAGGTTGAGGAGGTGAAATTATCATCAAGTATTCTCTACCTATAATAGGAGAGTAGACTCATCCAACCATGAGAATCTATACATGGAAAGAACATGGAATACCCCACGTGTCGTCACATCTCCTGGAAGGAGAGTAACTATAACATAAGGAGTGGGTACTACAATAGGGTGTATATATATATATATATATATACTCAAACCAAAGAAACCCAAATGAGAGAGAGTAAGGGGATCTCTATCTCAAATCTCATCCTAGGTAAAGAGTCACCAATAGTTCCAGGAGTAACCACCATCAATGTCCAACTTCCCAAATGTCTACCCTGAACTGCAAGTCAAAGGGGCTCAAACAACACACCTTAATACTATCCAATTTGGATGAGTCTATCTCATCCACATGGTTTTAGGTCATGTCACTAGGATGTGTCTCGGTGGGGAAAGTTCCCCTCTTAATCATGAGTCCAAGGTTACACCAAAATATTCCTTGTCACTAATCTATAATAAATAATTCATATTAAGATGAGGACCCATGCCAAGTTTGGCTGGTGGATGCCACTCTAGAGTCATTGAGGATCCATGCCTAGCCCAGATGGAGGGTGACACTCATATAAGTAAAGGACCCATGCCTAGCCCAACTAGATGGTGTGAATATAGAAATGTCAAGGACCCATGCCCAACCAATCTAGAGGGTGGCACTCTAGTAGGTTGGGGACCCATGCCCATCCCATGTGGTGGGTACTACTCAGAAGTCCCTGATATCATCGTTTGATCATGACTGCCATTGAACATCTCCTGAGGATGCACCGAGTTAGGAACACCTTTCTTCATAACTCGAATGTTGAAACCGAGGTCACTATCACGTTCTACACGGAAAAACCACATATCATAGGTTATTTATTTACCCAAAACAGACAACCGGTGAAAAGGGTGCTTTTCACTATAAGACAGCAGAATGGGTCAAAGTGGGGCCCGTATTTTGACCACAAATTTCAAATTATCAAATTTACCTCAAAAGTTATGTCTTGGTGAGAGGGTCATGCTACCACAGGTAGTGCATTAAACGGACGCCCGGTTCAAAAGATATGGGTGTTTAAAAAACCTAGAACAGGGTCACGGGGTCGGTGGATCGACTCATGGTCAGTCCACATACTGTGATAGTCAACTAGGCCCACGCTGTGGATGTTTAAAAACCGGTCTGCCTTCTTCCGACCCTGGGTTCGACCCGGTTCACTAGGTCCGACCCAGATTGTTTACCCAACCCAGGCCGCTTGTCGACAGGGTCTGATCCACCGCTGATAGTGGAACCGACCAGTGATCTGATCATCATCCAAGGGTTTTGCAGTGGTAGTCTCCACCTGGGGTCACCTCAAGTAACCCTGACCGACTATGTTGTGGCACTTCCAGTGCTGCAACCACTATGCAGACAACTAGGAGAGCATCCTGCTGCCAGTCGCCGCGCTGCTAGCCACCGCACTATCGGCGCTCTGACTGTCTGTTCTACAAATCGTCGAGCTCGATCCAGTCTCCCAATCACAATTCTGTTAGTTGATCAGGAACCCTTTTGATGGTGGCTTCACTATGGTGTCCCCCAATTGTCAATCTGTTGGTGGTGGATTGCGCCCAAAATTTGTCGGCAGAAAACCTAAAGAACTGGCCAAGAGTGACGTTTTACATAGATCGATGGTCGTGTTCATGAAGGCATCATTTATTTAGAAATTATACGATGAATAAAAAGGCAAGGAAATATATATTCCAAGTATAAATTGAATTATAACTCAAAAAATCAATAAATATTACCTCGAATTGATTGTTCATTGTAGGTGATGCGTCCACGGTGCTCCTGTTTCGATCTGCTGAAGATTTTGTGGAGTTTGATACTCATTCCTGCGAAGAACGATGAATAACGACTAGAGAGAGAGAGCTTAGGTTGTTATGGAGAGAGAGAGAGAGATATTAGGGGGCTAACCATTATCTAAAATTCTTAACTCTCTATTTATTGTGGTCCCTCTTGGCACGAAAATCCAAAACCGTCACACCCCCTACTTTTATGCCGCACCTAAGAAAAATACCCTATTCTAAAATCAATAGAAAAATCATATTTCCAATCTGAGCCTTCATTTGAAAGTTATTTAACATGACATCAGGGGTAAAATAATTATGTTTAATTACAATTCTTCCCCTGGATAGCGTTTTCCACAGGAGTCCCGCACCGATGAAATTCATGCCCCACCTAGGGTAAACACCGCATTCCAAACTCAACCGTGGACTCAGATTTCCAATACGAGCCACCTTTTAAGAATTATCACATTTTCATTGCATGAATAGTATAAAAATATACTTAATATTTTTATAAAAATTAATTTCGGCCACACTGAGCCTCAGAATTGTACGCCGTCTGAGTGCCTAACTTTGGAAATATATATAGAAATATTTTAAAGTGTTACAAGGTGAAATTAGGGTCTCTAAATCATTCAATCATTTAATATTTTTTCCTTAAAAAGTAAAAACTATGAAAAAAAATCGGTATACTAAGCCGACATATGGATATATCATTCCCAAGAACTCTCCTACATGTTTCCATGCTTCCACAGGATGCGAACTAGGTAAATTAACCATCCATGTAATGTCCTCTCTTATCGATCCTCGATCACCATTGGGTGCTCTGCAAAGTTCCCCCATCTTCAATGTTCATCTCTCCCCATTCCATGATGTGTGTATGATCAGGCACATATATCCTCATTTATAACACATAGAAGAAGTTGTGCACCCACTCTAGCTATGGGGGTAGGTCAAGATGATAGGCAACCTCGCCAACCCTTCGTACGATCTTGAATGGCCCGATGAACCGTGAGGATAGCTTGCCTCTCCAGTCGAACCTCCACATTCCGTGTTGTTGGGAGACTCTCAAGAAGACGTGGTATCCCTTCTCAAACTCCAAGGGGATACGCTGGAGGTCTATGTATGATTTCTGTCTGCTCTAAGACATCTTCATCCATTCATGGATGGCCTTCACCTTCTCCATCGTGGATCGCACTAACTCCAAGCCCACGAGAGAAAATTATCCAACATCCATCCAGCATAAATGTTACTTGCATGGTATCCCATACAGGGACTCATATGGTTCCATGATAATGGTAGAGTGATAGTTGTTGTTGTATAAAAAATCCACTAATGGCAGGTGATCCTCCCCGCTACGACTGAAATCTATCACGCAATCCCTCAGCATATCCTCCAGCTCCTAGATAGTGCATTTGGTATGCCCATCGGTTTGGGGGTGAAAGGCTATACTCATCTTCAATTGGTTCGTAAATTCCTCCGGCAGGCCTCTCCATATCCATGATGTAAACCATGCATCACGATCAGAGACAATCATCGAGGGTACCCCGTGAAGTCGGACGATCTCCTGTAAGTACAACTACCCCAAAATCTCCACCTAACCCTACTCCATGATAGCAAGGAAGTGTGATGAATTGGTAATACGATCTTATATAACCCATATGGAGTCATGGACCTTCACTATTAACGGAATACCTATGATGAATTCCATGGATATTCCATCCCACTTCCACTTCGTGATGTCGAGGGGTTGCAGTAAACCCACCGAAACCCGATGCTTGGCCTTCACTTGCTGATAGGTAAGGCATCAGGAGACAAACTCAACAACTCCTCCTTTCATTTCGGACCACCAAAACTACCACTGAAGATCCCTATAGATCTTTCCCACACTAGGATGTATAACTAAGGTAGAAGTATGGAACTCCTTCATCACTTCCTATTGCATCACAACTGGAACAAGATCTCATGATTCCCTCCTTCAGAATACCCATCAAGTACATTACCTATAGATATATGGTTGTATAGAACCTCACAGTTGATATCTCTCAACTGGGACTCTCTCACACACTCAAGGAACGTAGGAGTCAACACCATAGACTACTAAAAAGTTGTACCCTCCATCTCCATCAGTGTCAGATGTAGGAAAGTTAATTGCTCTGATGCTTCCTGCACTACGAAAACCTGGGACTTATTAATGAGGGCATCGGCTACAACATTTCCCTTTCCTAAAGTATAGATTATTTCAATGTTTTAGTCCTACATGAAATCCAACCAGCATCACTACCTCATATTCAGATCCCATTGAGTAAAGATATACCTGAGGCTATGGTGGTCTGAGTAAACCAAAAAGCATTGTCCCAGGAGGTAGTGTCTCCACACCCTCATGATGAAGACTATTTCTATGAGATATAATTCACGAGTCACATAGTTCTTCTCATGGGGTTTCAACTGCCTTGACCCGTATGTGATGACTGCTTGTCGTTGCATCAAAATGAAATCGAGCCTAGATCCCGAGGCATCTTAGTACACTACGAATTCAACGTCCTCTTATGGTAGTATTAGAACTAAAGAATTCATCAACCACTACCTCAAATCCTAAAAGGACTTCTGAAAATATTCCAACTAGGTAAATAGTCTTCCCTTCCACCTCAAAGTATTTAAAGGGGTTGTAATCCTAGAAAAGTCTACCACAAATCTCTGATAGTACCCAGCCAAACCAAGAAACCTCCACACCTCTAATGAATTCTTGGGTGGTTCCCAAGAAATCACTGCCTTAATCTTCATATAATCCATGGCTAAACCATCTTCAAAGATGGAATTCCCTAGAAAGTTAACCTCGTGTATCTAGAACTGACACTTTGAGAGCTTTGAATAAAGATGGTTTTATTGAATAAAATCCAGGACCATCCTCAGATGCTCTGCATGGTCCTCCTCTAATGCTGAGTAAATGAGTATGTAATCTATGAAGACAACATCAAACCTTTCTAGGTATGTCTGGATGACCTGGTTCATCAAGTCCATGAAAATGCAGGGGAATTTTTCACACCGAAGGGCATCACTTGGAACTCGTAATGCCCATAGAGACAACAGAAGGCTATCTTAAAAATATTAGCCTCTCTAACCCATAGCTAGTGGTAGATGAATCTTAGGTCAATCTTGAAGAACCACCTCGCACCTCAAAACTAGTCGAAGAGGTCTTTGATCCTCAGTAAAGGGTACTTTTTCTTTATTGTGGCTTGGTTCAGGCGATGATAATCCACATAAAGACGCAAACTCTCATCTGGATTTTTTTTCAAATAGAACCGGAGCTACCCAGGGGGACACACTGGGTTTGATAAAACCCTTATCACAAAGGTCCTCCAATTATAATAATAGCTCATGTATCTCATTTGGGGTCATATGATATGCTAAATAAGATATCAGGGCTGTCCCTGGTTGCAAATCAATGAAAAACCCCAAATCCCTCCTCAGAGGTAGTCCTAGGACATCTTTGAGGAAGACGTCCATGTAATCATCCATAAATGAAGGAACCCAGGTACCAGAGGAGTCTACAAAACCAAGGTTCACACTCTCTAACTAATGGAAAAAATGATGTAATACCTTGTTCATAGCACCTGTCTACCCTGCTATGAGGCCTCATTCTCCATGAATAGTGAAATCTGTCCCATTAGAGTATAGACATCTGACTAGAATATGGAGACAATAAATCTGGGCTAAAACCATGAAAAACCAATACATTCCCAAGATGAAATCATAAGGTTCCATCATGATGACTAGTAGGTCCCATGTGAACATTTCTCCCCCAAACGAAAGCTCGCACTGCCGGAAAATAAAAGATATAGAAGAGGCACTTCCTGTAGGAACCTCAAGACAAAGATGTTGTGATAGCACCTCTACTGGAAGCTCCAACTCCCATACTAGGAGTAAATATATAAAATATTGACTAGATCCTATGTATACTAATACTGAATCAAGATTAGAATAAACATAGAGCGTACCTCGGATCATCTTGTGCACTGGAGGATCACATATGTCTATGGCCTATAGCTGTCTACAGCCCCGAATGCCTGTTCCCTGAGTCTGACATGGGCCACTCAGTGGCAGTGGTTGTGGGAACTCATAGTGACATCCCCCACCACCCGGTCCTCCTACTCCTTCTCCTTCCCCTCTACCAGAACCGCCTCCCTGGGTACCACCCCGATCATGGAATGACCTCTATCATGGTGGTCCACCCACTGCCTTCCCGAGATGCTCAACTCATCGGGTTGGGCTGTCTCACGCCATGTGACCTTTCCCATCACATGTAAAACATCACCCCTCTCTGGGTTTACCCAATGCTCTGTGTGGTACTAAATCCTCCTGTCCATGTGGCTGAGGGTGATCCTAGATTGGCCTCCTTCGTCGCGGTCCTACTGCCTGACGTCTATCACCTACTATGGATGTCTCCACTCTAAAGAGACCACTGCTAGTCCCTGCTGCCTGATGTCCCTCTTCTAAGAAACTCTCCCTCATGAGAATCTACTCCAGTACCCCAACATAGGTGGGGATTCACAGGGGCACTAAGCTCGCATAGATCTCTCAACGAAGACCCTGCTCGAACTTCCATGCTCAAAAATAACTGTCATGGATTATATCCAGGGAGTATCGTGTAAGGTCAGTAAATCTAGCCATGTAAACAACTACTATCATAGCTACCTACTGCAGTTGCATAATCTCTTGAATCCTGACAGTGCATAAGATTAAGGGGAAGTACTCCTCATGAAAAAACTATTAAAACTCATCCCACGAGAGAGTCGTCTCATCATGCATATGGGTAACTAAACCCTACCAGCGCCCAACCATTCTGAGGAAAAGGAAGGCTACCAAGAATACCATCTAGTCTACCAGTTTCCACACTAGCCTGAAAATATGGGTCACTAACTCCATCCAGTCCTCTACCACCTAAGGTTCTGTATCACCATGAAACCTCATCAGCCTCTACCGCTGGAACGCACAAAGCGCGCTCATCCTAAGCTCATCCTCGGCTGATACTGCTGGTACTAAATACTGCTCCATAGGTGGAGGTACTGCTACTAGTCCACTTGGAAGAAGGAGATCACGTAATGGACCCTGAACTGAGGCTTCATCACTTGTTAGGCCCTCGTGACGATCCAGAGTGGGGAACTTGGCTGGCTGTCTTCCCAGAGGCATCCGGAAAATTATCATGATATACTGCATTCAGATGAGAATATATATATATATATATATATCAATATCAACAACAAAAAGGAGATAAATAAATAAGTACAATCAACGACTCAATCCTATATGAAGTATGTACCATTAATCCCTGCAACAAGTGTCTCAGCATATTGAGTCGACAAGTAGGTAATCAGGGTCCTGGTGAATGGCTACGTCGACTGCTGCACCGTATATAGACTCCCTGGACCAAGACACTCTCTTGAGAAACATTGACACTATTGACCTATACCCAATCAATCATCTTAAGGGAAAACATTTGAAAAATGTCCCAAGAAATGAACTTCCTCTAATACCAATTTTTCATGACCCAACCCATATCGGGTCCCAAGCCACAACTAGCCCAAGCACAAATCTATAGTCCAGGGGGTGGCAACTTGTGTCGAAGGCACAATGAACATGGGGAATCATTTTCCTGTGTACCTACACACACACGCACACAACCAACTCGATGCAAAGTGAAGAGGGAGAAAAGTAAAAGATGCAACCTGCTATAAAAGTAAAACTAAACATGCATGGACCAATAAAATGATATGAGTACAATAATGTCAATAGAAAGGAAAGAGGAAAAAAATACACACCTAACTAGTACAGTGTCCCAACCTGATATAAAATTGAAAGTAAAGCTACCGAGGAAGCCCTACTCTAGGAATCCAACTGTGACTGTCACACGCGGTCCAGACACATGGAATCCTGAGCTCCTAGATTTCTCAATCAAACTTGTTTGACGTCTGCATAAAGAACGATATGTGCAGGAAAAGACCATGTAGGGGTTAGTATAAACATACTCAGTAGGACACCCCAAAAAGGAGGGGGGTAGTAATAGATACAAGAGATAATGAAGTATAATAGACAAAACAATAGTACAATAAACGAGTGCAGCTAAACCTAACAAGGAAGTGAAGTAATCTCATATAGAAACAAGGAGATAGATATGGTGAGGAGGTGAACTTCTTTTCGAGTCTTATCTACCTATATTAGGAGAGTAGAATCATCCATACATGAGAATCTAGACACCAAAATCATGTGGCATACCCCATACGTCTTTGCCTCTCCTAGAAGGAGATTAAAAAGAACCCAAAGAGTGGGTACTGCAATTGGGTGTAAATATATATATGATCAAACCAAAGAAACCAAAATGAGAGATAGTAAGGGGATATCTATCTCAAAGCTCAACCCATATAAAGAGTCACCAATAGTTCCTGGAGTAACCTCCATCGATTTCTAACATCCCAAACGTCTACCCCAAATTACAAGTTAAAGGGGCTCAAACACCACACCTTAATACTATCTTATTTGGATGGATTTGTCTCCTCTGCATAGTTTTAGATCACATCACCAGGATGCATCTCGGTAAGGAAAGTTCCCCTATTACTCATGGATCCAAGGTCATGCCAGAATATGCCTTATCATTGATCTGTAGTAAATAAGTCATCTTAAGTCGAGGACCCATGCCTAGCCCGGATGGAGGGTGCCACTCATATTAGTTGAGGACCCATTCCCAACCCAGCTAGAGGGTGCCACTCTAGTTTCATTGAGGACCCATGCCCAGATCGGATGGAGGGTTCCACTCTAGTAGGTTAAGAACCCATTCCCATCCCATGTGGAGGGCGCCGAACGGAAGTCCCTGATATCATCACCTGAAAACTACTACCATCAAACACCGCATGAGGATGCGTCGAGTTCAGAAAAACTTTCTTCATAAATCATATGTCGAAATAGAGGTCACCATCACGTTCTACACAGAAAAACCACACAGGATAGGCTATTTATTTTTCCAAAATGGACAGCCGGTGAAAAGGGAACTTTTCACCGTAAGGCACCAGAACGAGTCAAAGTGGGGTCTGCATTCCAACCTAAATTTTAAATTCTAAAATTTACCTCAAATTTTTTGTTTTGGTGAGAGGGTCACACTACTGTAGATGAAGTGTTAAACATACTATTGGTTCAAAATATATGGGCGTTTGAAAAACCCAGAAGAGGGTCACGGGGTCGGTCGACCGCCCCGCGTTCGATCGACTCACCCTAGGTCGACCCAGGTCCAACCTACCAGGTTAGACCCAGACCGTTTACCTGAACTAGGCTACTAGCCCGACCCTCTTTCCAATGGGGTCTGACCCACTGCTGACAGCAGGTTCGGCCCGCGAGCTGGTGGTCGGCCACGGGTTTTGCGACGGTGGTCTCCGCCTAGGTTTGCGCCGTGTAACCCCACCAAACCGAGATTCAGGACACATGGCCCGATCATGTTGTGGCACAACCAGTGCTGCGGTACCTCTACCGCTTGGCAGCCCACCACTGGAGTGGCCCGCCATTGGAAGCCGCCTCCATGCCAGTGGTGCCCCGACAGTTCGTTCTGAAGACTATCGGGCTTGATCCAGTTGCCCGATTGTGATTCCATCAGTGAATCGATGACCCTTACGATAGTTTCTTCACAGTAGTGTCCCCTAATCATCAATCCATTGGTGGTGTATTACGGCCAAAATTTTTCAGCAGAAAACCCGAAGAACGGCCCAAGAATGACATTTTACACAAATCGGTGGTCGTGTTTGTGCAACCATCGATGATTTAGAAATTATACTATGAGGAAAAAATAAACAAAATAGATATTTGAAGTATAAATTTAATTGGAACTCAGAAAAACAATAAATCCTACATCTAATCGGTTTTTCATTGTAGGTGATGCATCCATGATGCTCCTGCTTTGATCCATTGAAGATTTGGTGAATTTTTCTCTTCATTCTGGCGAAGAATGACGAAGAACAGCTAGAGAGAGGGAGAACATAGGTTTTTAGGGAGATAGAGATATTTGGGGTGGAGAAACCTTATCTAAAATTCTTAACTCTCTATTTATAGCGGTCCCTCTTGGCGCGAAAATCTGAAACCATCACACCCCCCTCATTTTATGTCGTGCCTAAGAAAAAAACCCCATTCCAAACTCAATAGCGATATTAGATTTTCAATCTAAGCATCCATTTTAAAGTTATTTAGCATGAAATCAAGGGTAAAATAATTATGTTTGTTGAACTCTCTATGGAATGGTTATTTTAATAATCACAAATCTTAGTTTTATTTATTTCCTTTTAGTATCGTGTTCAACTTGTTCTAAATGTGTTTAAACCATATCTACAATTGTTTATCTATGATCAATGTATGGTTATGGTTGACCTGGATGTATTCTGTATTGAACAGACACTTTGTAATAATTCCATGTCTTGACTCACCGATAGTTGTTTTCCTGTCGTACCGATGATGAACGGTCGCACCGATGATGAACGATCGCACCGATGATGAGCGGTCGCACCGATGATGAATGGTCGCATTGATAACTATCAAAGGTCCAAAGTGACACCGATGCTAAGAAACCGATGCTAAGACACCGATGCTAAGACACCGATGCTAAGACACCGATGCTAAGACACCGATGCTAAGACACTGATACTAAGCTACCAATACTAAGCTACTGATGCTAAGACACCAATGATGTTGAGACACCAATGCTGAGGCAACCGAAACTGATGCAGATTCAAAATGTCTCACCGATCTCATGACTCACCGATAGTCATGAAAACTGTTTGAACCTCGATAAATTCGTATTTAATTCTAACAGTCATAATTGATGTTTTTAATGAAATTAATCATATTTAATTTTAGTTGTTGGCATGTCAAGAGACTGTAACTCATATCTATGGATAGGTAATCATTCCCATTGCGGAAGCTCGTGGAATAAAAGAAGGAATATCGAGCTGCAAGAAAGGATGGATGCATGAAAAGGCATAGAGAAAACATTCTTCCTAGAGCATACATACGAGACTGAAGAATACACGGCGAAGTGGAAAAAGGGAAATTTTTGAAAGATCTAAAGAAAAATCTTATGCACGCAACCCAGCACTACTAGATAACATACAAAGAACACTTGAAATCAGAGAATACTCTTTCTTGTGAAGAATATCAAGATGAATCACGATACTCTGTTTTTTAAATAGCAAACCATAGAAGGACTCAGAAGCATATCTGCTAAATCAAATGAGTCCAGAGATGCACTATCAATCACTAGAGAATTCTAAACTCTGATACATTCTCTCTTAGTGATTATTTTACTTACATTTTTTAGCAGTGTGTGTACTCTGTTCATCATACTCACACACCGACTCCTGTGCTAAACTGGAGGATATCAAAATCCTCAAACCACAATTGTTTACTCTTGTTTACCCACGACAACTTTGGAATAGGTCCTTGTGTGTCCTGGTCATTGTTTTTGTTTCCCACAAAGAACTGTGGTAGATTTACCTATGTGGCATGGACAGTCGTTCACTGTTGTTAACCCTGATCCAGGGTGTGGATCAATTTATATAAATTATTGAGAGGAATAAGTCTCGGCTTGAGACTGAACCTCTTGGTTAACTCTGCTGTGCATTTTAATTTAAGTCTATAAGTAAACTATATATTTATTCCGCTACTATTACTTTGAAATAAAAAACTATTTTAAAGCTACTTTGATAGTTAAATTAGAAAATGTTTATACTTATTGTAAATTAGTAATTCAGTTTCAAAAGTTAATTTAATCTTTATATTAAGTTAACTGAGACCTAATCAATCTTTGAGAAACTTATTGAACCTTTGCATTCTGTATAGATTCACTACATTTTAACTTTGTTTTTAAATTGGGGGATTTTAAGAGAAATATTTTTAACAGAAATTTTAATTGGAACTCAATTCACCCCCTCTTGAGTATCCACTCCGACCAACATTTGGTATTAGAGGTGTTGTTTTTGTTAAAGGATTTTTGAAATACTCTGTTTTTGTTTCAACTGTGATTTTAGTTTCATCTTTAAAGATCTTAAATTTCTGTTAGTTCTAAATTTTATCTCTTTAAATTTTATTTTCTAAAATCTAGTTATGGATAATAGACTAGAGGGTGCTGCTACTAACATGACACCTTTCTTTAATGGTACAAACTATACTCAGTGGAAACTTAAAATGAAAATACATTTAAAGAGTATGGGTTTTGATATATGGACTGCTATAGAGTCTCAATATAAAATTCCAGAAACTGAAAGAACAACTTGGGATGAACCTACAAAGACTGCTTACAATAATAACTGTAAAGCTATGAATGCCATATACTGTGCTTTAGGAGATGAGGAATTTAATAGAATATCTGCTTGCAAAACTGCTTACGAAATTTGGGATACTTTAGGTGTTTCTCATTAAGGAACAACTAATGTTAAAGAAATGCGATTGAATACTTATACTATTAAATATTATAATTTTAAAATGAAAAATGATGAACCCATTTCTGATATGTATCTCTGGTTCAATGAGATAGTCAACACAATGAATTCACTTGGTAAAGCTGTTCCAGCAAAGGAACAAATCATGAGAATCTTGAGATGTCTACCAGACCGATGGAGAGACACATCTGTTTCAATCAGAGAATCATATGATATTGGAGCTCTTCCTGTCAAAGAACTTATTGGAAAACTAATGATGTATGAGGAAGAACTCAAGGTAAATAAAGATGAATATGATGAACCAAAAAGGAAATCAATGTCTTTTAAGACTACTGCTTTTAAGAGCAAGGACAAAGAAAAATCTCAAATACAAACTGATAGTCCAATAAGTGAAAGTTCAGACTCTGATAGTGATGCTGAAATGGCTCAGATAGCCTGAAGGTTTAAGAAATTTTATAGGAAGAAGAAAATTTTCAGAAAATCAAATTAAAAAGGAAATTATGATAATAAGGGACATTAGAAGAAGGAATAGAAAAATCCATATAGAAGTGATGAAGTTGTTTGCTATGAGTGCAAAAGAAAAGGACACATTAAAGCAGACTTCCCAAAGTTAAAATTCAAGAAGAAATATGATTACAAAGACAGTAAGTACAAGAAAGCTATGAAGGCTACCTGGAGTGCATCTGAAGATAGTACAAGTGAATATGAAATGTCTAATTCTGAGAAGAATCATTCCAACATGTGTTTCATGACCAACACATCTGAGGTAACCTTATATACTTCTGTTTTAAATTCTTATTATTCTGGAGATGATGCAGAATCTGATTCTGATTATGAAAACAAGACTAGTGAGGAATTATTTGAATATTGTACTATGCTAGAAGAGACATGAAATAAACTTAAGGATAAATACAAATCATTGAATAAATATCATGCTCTCACTAATACTGATAAAATTGAACTTACTATTGAAAAAGATAAAAATGATCAACTGTTAAAGGAAAACACTGACCTGAAAATGTCAAATGAGCAACTTATAAAAGACTTAGAGAAGTTTAAAAATGGAAAGGATACACTAAATCAAATTCTAGGAAAGCAAGTGGCACCTAAATACACTACTAGAATAGGCTACAAGCCTGGACAGAGACAGATTACTAAGAATAGATTTATTCCTAAATCTGGACAAAATACTGGTAGTTCTAGTTCTGGACATTCATATGATTCAACTAATGATTCACATAGATATAGATCAAATAAAGTTTATCTTTAAAAATATTTTGATTCTATAATTTTTATGAAACCCATAAGACAAATGTGGGTACCAAAATATTTGATTGCTAACCTTTCTGGACCCAAGAAGATCTGGGTACCAAAGTCATTTTTCATCTAAATCTATTTTGTAGGAAACCTGTTTGAAGAGTTCTCACAAGAAGGTATGGTACTTGGACAGTGGATGTTCAAGACATATGTCTGGAGATTATTCATGTTTTAAAAGTTTAATCAAGATTGATGGAGGCCATGTCACCTTTGGTGATAATTCTAAAGGAAAAATCATTGGCCTAGGACAAATCGGTAACACTGATTCAGTTTTAATTTCCAAAGTTTTATTTGTTGATGGACTGAAATATAATCTGTTAAGTATTTATCAATTGTGTGATGATGGTTTTAATGTCAAATTTGAAAATGATTTTTGTAATGTTTTTAATTCTAAAAATATTTTAGTCTTTTCTGCTTTAATAAATGAAAATGTTTATGCAGTGTATTTGAATTCTTTAGCTAAGAAAAATGTTACTTTCTTAAATGATTTTCATAAAGAGTCTTGGATTTGGAACAGAAGATTATGACACTGCAATATCCATTCACTTAGAAAACTAACTAGTAAGAACTTGGTTAGAGACCTACCTAAACTTGAATTCCCAATTGACAGAGTTTGTAATCCCTATCAAAAGGGAAAGCAACATAAAGTTTCTTTTAAATCAAAGAAAGAAGTCTCAACTTCTTAACCTCTCGAGTTGGTTCACATGGAATTGTTTGGACCATCAAGAGTTTCTAGTTTAAATGGGAAGCACTATGTCTATTTTCTAGTAGATGACTTTTCTAGATATACTTGGGTATACTTATTAGCTCACAAAAGTGAAGCTTGTTCTTACTTTTTTAGATACTCCAAATCTGTAGAAAATATTAGTGGACTTAAGATTAAAACTCTAAGAAGTGATCATGGCCATGAGTTTGAAAATAAATATTTGAATCTTATTGCTCAAACAATGGATATAGTCACAAATTTTCTGCTCCTAGAACACCTCAGAAGAATGGTGTAGTAGAAAGAAGAAATAGAACCCTTCAAGAAATAACTAGAACCATGCTTAATGAGTATGACCTACCTATTTAATTTTGGGATGAAGCTGTAAATATAGATTGTTATATCATTAATAGAGTCTTAATTAGACCAGTTCTTAAGAATACCCCATATGAGTTGTGGAATAATAGAAACCCTAAAGTTAGTTACTTTAGAGTCTTTGGCTGCAAATTTTTTATTCTTAATACAAAGGATAATCTGGACAAGTTTGTTTCTAAACGTGATAAAGGAATTTTTCTTGGTTATTCTTTAACTAGAAAAGCCTATAGAGTCTTTAATAAGAGAACCAAATGTGTGGAAGAATCTGTTCACATCAAGTTTGATGAAACTGATCCACATGAGCTTAAAACCTCTCTTGAAAATCTTGAAGAAGATTTATCTGTTCTAGACCTTAATGAAAAATCTGAAGAACCTGCTATAAAAACATCCAGTTCTGGAAATATTCTAGAATCAGCTTCTATTGAACCCAAACCTATAGATGAACCTGAAATTTCTCGTCTTACCTTTACTAGATCAACAGGGATTCTAAAGAATCATCCTTTGGATGCTGTTGTAGGTAATCTTGATAGAGGGATACAGACTGGATCTTCTCTAAGAAACCAGGTTGAACATCAAGCCTTTCTTTCACAGCTAGAACCTAAAAATGTCAATGATTCTATCAATGATGAATTTTGGGTAATGGCTATGCAAGAAGAGTTAAATCAATTTGAAAGAAACAAAGTCTGGGAATTAGTTGACAGACCTAAGGACACTTTAACAATAGGCACAAAATGGGTTTTTAGAAACAAAGTTGATGAGTCTGGAAACATAGTTAGAAACAAAGCTAGGCTAGTTGCACAAGGATATAGTCAAGAAGAAGGTATAGAATATGAGGAAACCTTTTCACCTGTAGCCAGATTAGAAGCCATTGGGATCTTACTTGCATATAATGCTCATCTAAATTTAAAGTTATATCAAATGGATGTCAAAAGTGATTTTCTAAATGGTTTTATTGTTGAAGATGTTTTTGTTGAACAACCACCTGGATTTATTAATCCTCATTTTCCAAGTCATGTTTTTAAACTTTCTAAAGCTTTATATGGCTTAAAATAGGCTCCAAGAGCTTGGTATGATAGACTTAGTAATTTTCTTATTTCAAAAAGTTTTACTAAAGGGATTGCTGATCCAACTCTTTTTATTAAAAGAATTTATAAAGATGTTTTAGTAGTAAAAATATATGTTGATGATATTATTTTTGGATCTTCTAAACTTTCTTTATGTACTGAATTTTCAAAGAGTATGCAAAATGAATTTGAAATGAGTTTAATGGGAGAACTTAAATATTTTCTTGGTTTTCAAGTTTTTCAAAATGAAAATGGTATTATTTTTAATCAAAGTAAATACACAAAGGATCTTATAAAACGCTTTGGTTTGGATAGTATTAAGGAAAGTGATACTCCTATGAGTACAGTCTGTAAATTGGATGCAGATGAAACTGGGAAACAAGTGGATCAAACCAATTATAGAGGTATGATTGGAAGTTTACTTTACCTTACTACTAGTTGACCAGATATTATGTTTAGTGTGTGTATGTGTGAAAGATTTCAATCTAACCTGAAATAATCTCATTTACTTGATTTTAAACGAATTTTTAAGTATCTTAAACATACTGTAAACTTAGGCTTGTTTTATCCAAAAAGACAATCTTTTGAGATAATCAGTTATTCAGATGCTGACTTTGCTGGTTGCAAGTTAGATAGGAAGAGCACATCTGGAACATGTAATTTATTGGGAAAATACTTAGTATCTTGGTGTAGTAAGAAACAGAACTATGTTGCATTATCTACTGCTGAATCAGAATACATTGCTGCTGGTAGTTGTTGTGCACAAATTCTGTGGATGAAACACACTCTTTTGGACTATGGATATGATTTTAAGCATATTTCAATTAACTATGAAAACACTAGTGCAATTAACATTTCAAAGAACCTTGTGTCTCACTCTAGAACCAAACACATTGATGTCAGACATCACTTTTTGAGAGATCACTACCAAAAAGGTGATATTACTCTTGAGTTTATAGGTACTGAACATCAATTAGCTGATATTTTCACCAATCCCTTAAATTGTGAAAGGTTAGACTCGATTAAACAAGAGTTAGGTATGATAGATCTGTGAAACTGATCTGTGAAACCAATCTGTAAAACCGATCTGTGAAACCGATCTGTGAAACTGATATGTCAAACCGATCTGTGAAACCGATCTGTGAAACTGATCTGTCAAACCAATCTGTCTTGTCGATTAGTTCTACCGGTTGGGTCGTACTATTTTTTCAAAATCATATTTTTGTTTTTTTAAAACGACATTGTTTTACTTAATCGATATTTTATTATTTATAACCCTAAATGATACAAATAATGACACGTGGCTATTCCATTCTCTAAATACTGTTGACCTTCCATTTCCCACCGAAATCTCTCCTCTCATCTCTGTAACCCGAGCCTTTTGAATCTTTCCAAGCCTCTCGATTGTCTCAAAACCTCAAAATGTCCAAGAAAAAGAGACAGAGCAAGGAATCTGATGGATCTTCACCTATCAAGCATGCTCGAGGTGAGTCGAGCAGTAAGACACATAGTTCTATGAACCCAGAGCTAGAAAAACGAGAAGTTATATATGAAAAAGAAATTTGTTTGGAATGGGTTTTATCTAGTAAGTCCGTTCTCTTGAAAGTGTTGGAAACTCAAGGCTGGAAGGAGTGGTTCTATAATAATGATAGAGTATTTTACCCGAAGCTGGTGCATGAGTTCTATTTGAACCTGGATATATATTTCGACGGAGTAGAGGCTGTAAGATTGTCTTCCATAGTAAAAGGGAAAAAGATTATGTTTTCATCAAAACAATGGGTCGAATTTCTATGAGTAACTCACAATGGAAAATACGAGGACTATTCTGGTAATATTCATCCCACAACTGATTACTTTTCTTATGAGCTAGCCCTGAAGTTTTTAACTGGGAAGTCTGAATCCCGAATGATAATTGCTGCTGAGTTGGATGGTGAGAACCAAATCCTGTTCAAATTTATTCAACATCAGGTATGTCCGAGAAAATGTGATTTTGCTGCAGTAAAGTATCAAGATGTTTTTATACTATTTATTTTGATGAATGGTGAAAATATTAACCTATGTAGATATTTTACTGAGTATATTGTTGAGATGATAAAACCTTCAAGGAAATCTACTACTCTATTTTATTCTAAGCAGATTTATACCATGCTGAAATTCTTAGGCTGTGTGGATGATGGAGATGAGTGTATCTCATCGGTTAGCTTTTGTTTCAACAAAGTTATTTGTAAGATAATGAAAATCAATTGTAACCCATGGAAGAAATCTTGGGTTGCTGATGAATAAAAGTTATATGAGTCCTTCAATCCTACTGATCATCCAAGGAGACCAAGGGAAGTAAGAGATACTAGATTAAAACCTGGTGAGGAAGTGATCTATTCGGATGAAGAAGAGGAAGTGGATGTTCCTAAAGAAACTGGTGAATCCAGTAAGAAAGGAACAGAAGAAGAAGAAGAAGCTGATTAGAATCTAAATTCTGAAGAAGAGGCTGAATCATCTCCTGATGAAAGGAGTGATCCTGATACTGTTAGCCCAAAGAGAAGAAGGATGGAATTTGGTTCAGCAAGTCCTCCTCTCAATTTACCAGAAATTAAACCGCTTTTAGATGACGAAGAAGAAGGCAAGACTACTAAATCAACTTCTGAGGAGTATGAATCCGGAAGTACAGACAGTTCTAGTGAGAGATCAGTTAATGATGATGATGATGATGAAGGTGGTGATGGTGATAAGGGTGATGCTGATGGTGATAGTGGTGGCGGTGATAGTGAAAGTAATGGTGATGATGCTGCTGATGATGATGCTGATGCTCAACCTATTGAAGGTCAGAATGTGATTCTATATGATCCTAAACCCCAACCTATTGAGAAAGAAAATGTACATGAGGCTAAGAGGACAGAACAATTGGAGAGTGATGAGAATGGAGAAGTCCTTCCTGAAAATTCTGGACGAGCTCAGTTTGTGAAACCTATATACCCTTCATGCAAAGGGGCATGGGAAGAGCATCCAGGTCTTGCTGTTCTAGGATTAGACTACCCAGAGGAAGAGGAAGATGTATAAGTGGATCTTGCAGGAATAATTAATTTTGTTAAGGCTCAATTCATTGCCGAGTTTTTGCAAAGAATAGATGTTAGACCTGATCCTTCAGTATCTCAAGTTAGACCTGATTCAGTAGTTGCTCAGTCAGATTTTGATAATTTCAAGGTTGAATTGATTCAAGGTGTTAGGGAGACCGTGAAAAGTGAGTTATCTCATATTCTTGATCCTACTCCTTTGAATTTATCTGATGCTACTATGAATGATTTGGCTCAAAGAGTGGAAAGCCTTATCAAACCAGACCTGTGCAATTACAGTGAATTGATTGGCAGACATATTACCTATTTGAATCAAACACTTACGGAGTTAGGCAAAAATCTTGTTTCTCTGTCAAGAGAGTTCAGAACAACCATCTCTAGTATGATGGAATTTTTAAGAAATCTGATAGAACATTTGAAGAAAGCAGATTTGAGGAAGTTAAAAGCTGAGATTACTCAGGTTATTGCTCAGGCTGGCAATTCCAAGGTAACCAAGATCACTGGTCATGAATTAGATACCTTAAGAGATGTTGTTAGAGAAGAGCTGGAAGCTCTTGGGAAGATTTTAGATTTAGATTCTCTGAAGAAAATTAAAGAGCATAGTGATCATGTGCATAAAATGGTACATTTGTATTCGGCTGATGCTACAAAAGCTCAAAAGGAGATTAAGGAGAAAGTAGATCATTATTTCTCTAATATATATACAAAGCATGAGCTAAATAATCATTTTAAAGTTCTCACTGATAATTTGAGACTCCCTCCAGTGACTCAAGATTTTAAAGCTCAAGTTCAATAGTTAAAAGATTTTACCCCCACTTTAGAAAATTTCATGTAAAATAAGGATGATTTTGAAAAATCCATGAAGTACGATGAAGAATTCATTCAGGACTTCATCAACTTGCTAAAACCCTACCTTCATGTGAAAGAAAAAGCCATTGTTTTTCCTACAGCTGAGACTCTGCAATAATTAGATGTTGCTCCTGTCCAGATGTTTGTTTCTCAAGCTCTTTCTAGTATTAGACCAGTCTTTCAATAACAACCTTCAGAACGACATTCTTCGCAGCAGGTGACCTTGGAACCCACAGTTCGTCAAGCTCGGGTTGTCCTACCTCCTTTCTCCATAAGTCCAGTTCCACATTCTACCCAAAAACCTTCTGGACCATCAATTCCTCCTACTGCTAAAGGGAAAGCTCCCTTGTACCTCAAGAAATAGCTGTTACAGTCAATTTTTGATAGGGTGTTTGTTTTCCTGATTTTTTACCTCTTGTATATAATATATGTACTCATTGTTGGTATGAAATATTCTTGATTATCTTCTTTATATCTTCTTTTTGATAATCCCAAATGTGGAGAGAAATCATGGAGAGAAATCATGGAGAGAAATCACGGAGATAAAACAGGGGAATCATGCATGCATATGCGAACTCAAGGAGAATGCCTCAGTTATATATATGTTCTGATTTCTATTCTAACCATGTTTTATCTTTTGGCATATATTATTTTTTATAGGGGGAGCATAATGAATGACTTACTATATTCTCTCTTCATTTTAGCCATTGATTTGTGATTATCAAAAATAGGGAGATTGTTGAACTCTCTGTGGAATGGTTATTTTAATAATCACAAATCTTAGTTTTATTTATTTCCTTTTAGTCTCGTGTTCAACTTGTTCTAAATGTGTTTAAATCATATCTAGAATTGTTTATCTATGATCAATGTATGGTTATGGTTGACCTGGAAGTATTATGGATTGAATAGACACTTTGTAAGAATTCCATGTCTTGACTCACCGATAGTCATTTTCCTGTCATACCGATGATGAACGGTCGCACCGATGATGAACGGTCACACCGATGATGAATGGTCGCACCGATGATGAATGGTCGCACCGATAACTATCAAAGGTCCAAAGTGACACCGATGCTAAGACACCGATGCTAAGACATCGATGCTAAGAAACCGATGCTAAGACACCGATGCTAAGACACCGATACTAAGCTACTGATACTAAGCCACCGATGCTAAGACACCGATGATGTTGAGACACCGATGCTGATGCAACCGAAACTGATGCATATTCAAAATGTCTCACTGATCTCATGACTCACTGATAGTCATGAAAACTGTTTGAACCTCTATAAATTCGTATTTAATTCTAACGGTCATAATTGATGTTTTTAATGAAATTAATGATATTTAATGTTAGTTGTTGGCATGTCAGGAGACCGTACCTCGTATCTATGGAAAGGTAATCATTCCCATTGCCAGAGCTCATGGAATAAAAGAAGGAAGATCAAGCTGCAAGAAAGGATGGATGCGTGAAAAGGCATAGAGAAAAAATTCTTCCTAGAGCATACATACGAGACTGATGAATACACGGTGAAGTGGAAAAAGGGGCATTTTTTCAAGATCTAAAGAAAACTCTTATGCACGCAACCCAACACTACTGAAGAACATACGAAGAACACTGGAAATCAGAGAACACTCTTGATTGTGAAGAACATCAAGCTGAATCACGATACTCTGTTTTTCAAACAGCAAACCATAGAAGGACTCAGAAGCATCTCTGTTAAATCCAACATGTCCAGAGCTGCACTATCAATCACTAGAGAATTCTAAACTCTGATACATTCTCTCTTAGTGATTATTTTACTTAAATTTTTGAGCAGTGTGTGTACTCTGTTCATCATACTCACACACTGACTCCTGTGCTGAACTGGAGGATATCAAAATCCTCAAACCACAATTGTTTACTCTTGTTTACCCACGACAACTGTGGAAGAGGTCCTTGTGTGGCCTGGTCATTGTTTTTGTTTCCCACAAAGAACTGTGGTAGAGGTCCCTGTGTGGCCTGGGCAGTCGTTCACTATTGTTAACCCCGATCTAGGGTGTGGATCAATTTATATAAATTGTTGAGAGGACTAAGTCTCGGCTTGAGACTGAACCTCTTGGTTAACTCTACTATGCATTTTAATTTAAGCCTATAAGTAAACTATATATTTATTCCGTTGCTATTACTTTGAAATACAAAACTATTTTAAAGCTACTTTGATGGTTAAATTAGTAATTGTTTATACTTATTGTAAATCAGTAAGTCAGTTTCAAAAGTTAATTTAATCTTCAGATTAAGTTAACTAAGACCTAATCAATCTTTGAGAAACTGATTGAACCTTTGCACTCTGTATAGATTCACTACAGTTTAACTTTGTTTTTAAATTAGGGGATTTTAAGAGAAATATTTTTAACAGAAATTTTAATTGGAACTCAATTCAGCCCCCTCTTGAGTATCCACTCCGACCAACAACGTTTAATTGTGATTTTTCTTCTGGATAGCATTTTCCACAGGAGTCATGCACTGATGAAAGTCATGCCCCTCCTAGGGTAAACACTGCATTTCGGACTCAACTGTGGCCTCAAATTTCTGATCCAAGCCACCTTTTAAGAGTTATCCCATTTCTATTGCATGCATAGTATAAAAATATACTTAATATTTTTATAAAAATTAATTCCAGGAACATCGGGCCTCAGAATCGCACGCCGTCTGAGCACCTAACTCTGGAAATATGTATAGAAATATTTCAAAGTGTTACAAGGTGAAAACTGGGTCTCTACATTACCCCTTGGTACATCTTTGATAGAGAAACATCCACTTGTAGTATCCAGATAGATATTTCATTGCTCATATAACCACACAATCATTACTTTACTAGAATTTTAGAATGTCTTCTTATATCCTCAAAGATGAAACTAATATTTCATAGTATAAATTTTAATCTTCCTAAAGGTATATTCATTAGTTTATAAAGATAATGTGAATCATTTAAAGCATATACCCCAGGATTTTCAATTTAGGTGTGCAGTAAGGACCATTTTCGTGTACGAAGTTATGCTTGAGTCAAAGGCCAATACACCCCTTTTGGGGTTATTACCCCTAGGAATATTTATTCTAGATCCACATTTACTTGTAGTATCCAGACAAGGATTTAATTACTCAGATAGTCACAAAATGTTTACTTTACTAAAATTTTATAATTTTTTCTTATATCCTCAAAGATGAAACTAATGTTTCATAGTACAATTTTCAATCTTCTTAATGGTATGTTTAGTTGTTTATAAAGAGAATGTGAATCATCTAAATCATATCCCCCAATAGTGTCAAAAAAGTTTTGAAACAAGGTATGAATCATTTAAATCAAGAGAGTGACAAATCAAGTGTGAAATTAAGCCTCTATCACACAATTATCCCTCTTTGACCCTAAGTTAATTATATGTTAATAAAAATTTAATCAGTAGATAATCATTATTTAATCCTAAGTTAATCCTTAGTTAATCATTACTTATTCATTAGTTAAGAATTCATTAAGAAATAATTATTAAGTAGTTATTTTAAATTTAAATAATAATTAATCATTAATTAATCCTAAGTTAAAAATTACATATTCCTAAGTTAATCATTCCTCAATCATTTTTTAATGAATCATTAATCACTCATTAATAATCTGTTATCAATTTTTAATTAATAGTTATTAAGTACTTAGTTTATAGTTTTATTAATAGGTAATCATTAAATAATTATTGTTTAATAATTACTTCATCATTAATTATTTCTAAGTTAATCATTCCTTAACCATTGAATAATAATTCTTTAATCATTGATTAATAATTAGTTAAATATTCTTTAATCATTTATTAATAATTGGTTAATCATTAGTTAATAACTACTTAATAATTTGTTAAGAATTAGTTAATTGTAAGTTAGTTATGCCATAATCATTCATTAATCACTTGTTAATCATTAATTAATAGTTATTAAGTAGTTACTTTAACGTTAATTATTAGTTAATTACTATTTAATATTTATTTAAGTAGTTAGTTTGTAGTTAATTAATAGTTAATAATTAATTAATTAATGGTCAATCATTACTTTATCATTAATTAATACTATATTAATCATTCCTTAATCATTCATTAATCACTCACTAATCATTATTTTATTATTTTTTAATCATTATCTAATCATTAGTTAATCATTATGTAATAATTCATTAAGCATTAGTTAATCCTAAAATTAATTATTCCTTAATAATCCATTAATCACTCATTAATTATTACTTAATTAATAGATATCAAGTAGTTACTTTATAGTTAATTATTAGTTAATTAATATTTAATCATCAAGTAATTATTAGTTAATCAATATTTAATAATTAATTAATCATTATTTAATTATTAGTTAATAATTAGTTAAACATTAGTGAATGCTAAGTTAATTATACCTTAATTATTCGTTAATCATTTATTAATCATTACACTATTGGAAATTTTCCCTATACCCACGATAAAAAACCATGGGTATAGCCCTCGAAACAATGGGTATAGGCTAGACCCATGGTTTCAAGGAACTGTGGGAAAATGAGGTGTCAGTATAGCCTTGAGCTATACCCATGATATTGGAGACTGTGGGTATAGGTTCACTTCACTATGTCATTAACCTATACCCATGGTTTGTAAAACCATGGGTATAACTTTGACAAAATACGTGGCTGTGAGATTCGATCCCTAGACCACCAGTTTATTCTTCCCACACCTAACCGCTACTCCATTTTTCTTATTGGTATATAAATATATATTTACTTATATATATTTATATAAACCATGGCTACAGGTAGAAAACCTTTGGAATAGTTGTTCCCGTGATTTTTTTTGTGTACCATGAATTTTTTTTCTCCCACCATAAGGCGGGAAAGCTATACCCACAGTTTTGAAAAACCATGGGTACAGGTCTTGAAAAAACAACCCTATACCCACAGTTTTTGTAAAACTGTGGGTATAGGTCTTCAAAAACAACCTATACCCATAGTTTTCCAAAACTGTGGGTATAGGTTTCTATACTATACCTATACCCATAGTTTTGGGAAAACAATGGGTATAGGGGTACCTATACCCATGGTTCTTCCCAAAACTATGGGTATAGGGCCATTTTCTAGTAGGGTTACTTAATTAATAGTTATTAAGTACTTATTTTATAGTTAATTATTGTTTAATTAATAATTTATCATTATTTAATTATTAGTTAATAATTAGTTAATCCTAAGTTAGTCCTAAGTCAATCCTAGGTTATTCATTATCTAATCATTATTTAATTCTAAGTTAATCCTTAGTTATTAATTAGTTAATCAATACTTAATCATTACTTTTTCATTAGTTAATCATTAGTTATTTAATAGTTAATTATTAGTTAATAATTATTTCACTAATATTTATTCATCATCTAGTTAATATTAATTAATAATTATGTCACTAATATTTAAAAACTACTAATTCATACTAAATAAAAATATTATTATAATAATAAATCCATTAATAATACAAATTATAAATTATTTTCTAAAAATTCATAATTAAATAACAATAATTTACTAACTAATATTAACTATTATTTGTAAATTATACATAACTAACTAAACTACTATGAAAATATCATATTTAAAACTAACTAATAACTAAATAACTAAATAAATAATTAAATTAAAAATAAATAAGAAAAAATACCTCTAAATGATGTTTTGAAAATCCAACACTTCTTTAAGGCCACTAAAAAAGCTGCACATAAGGGAGAATAAATCGGGAAAATCTTAAATAAAGAGGGAGAAGGATTTAGAGAGAGATGGGATGAATTATGTAAAGAGAAGGGGGAGGGGTGGGTGTCTTTTGTTAGGGGATGGGGTGAAGGTGTTACCTAAGAAAATGTATTTCACCTAAATTTAAGAAAAAAATCATTTTCTCCCAAAACGCCTTTCACTAAAATTAATGTAAATTGCGTTTTGCAAATTAACACATTTTTCCTTGCTTTTCCATGTCATTAATCTAGGCTGATCAGTGGAAAAGGTGTTATGTTCTTTAATTCATTTTAGTTTAAGTTGAAAGGTGGTGAGGTGACTCACGCCTTTCTGTATTAGTTTTTTTAAATTAAACAAGGATTATTGTAATATTTTTTTTAGAAAATGTATCTATAAAAATCTAATTTTAATTATTACCAACTTTAAAATAGATTCCCATTATTTATTTCCAACCCAATTCCCAATTTCATATTCATTATTTCCCTTTCATTCCACACCACTAAGCATTTATAAACTCAACCAAAAAAAACCATCCACTACAACTACCACCATGAAACCCATTGTAACGACCCTCATCATTACGAGTTGTGAATTATTAAGAGAATTTTATTTTTTTAGTTTAACGACGTGACTATTTTTAGAATCATTAATTATATCAAAGTTTCGAGAGTTTGGAAATATCAAGGGGTGTTTTGGATATGGAATGGGGCCTAATTGGTGATTTGAGTTCTTGGGTGATTTTTAAAGAAGGGTTGGGGTGTCCCTACTGCAAAACTACAACTACAGGTAGGAAACCAAGATGCAACATTTGGTGTTGTGTTATAATACCATATAGATAGGGAAGTCCATGACGTATCCTGAAGGTTCATACCATGGTGGTGCTTGTAGGAGAAGGACCATTTTGGAACTTCAGGTAGGGGGATATAGTGTTGAGTTCCTTCAAAAAGTAGTGAGTGGGATTACACCTCCCATGGGTGAGTGCATCGTATCCTAGAGGTCTATGATGCAGTGCTTATTAGAAGGAGAGCGCTACCACGAAACCCCTATGGTTGCATTGTGGCCTACATCCTGGGTAGTTTTTAATTTTCTTTTTGTCAATTTTTGAGGGTTTATATTTAAAACCCCCTGCATTTCCTCTTTCTATATTCATGTGAAAGAGGGGGAGCCTCTATTGGATAATCCTTTTCTCTCCCTTGGTTCCCTTTGATCTAGTTAGTTTATAATGGTTTCATTATGATGATTCAAGGATAATATTCCTCTTATTATCTCCCTTTTTATTCCTCATTTTTTCCTTTGATATTGGTTCAATAATTTAGGAATTTATGGATAGGATATCATCAGAGCATAGAGAAGTCATCCCTCTTGATGGAGATTTTATATATGGATCATAGAGGATTTCCTTGGATGAGGAAATAAAGTTTTCATTCATAATTGTTCTTGAGGTTTGTTTCCTGGTGAGTTTCATAAATATTTTTTTTGTGATTTTGGGTAAAATTTTCCATTAATTTGGAAAGTAGTTTGGGGATTTTATGTGGCCTGAGTCTAAGTGTGTGTCAAGAGTGTACCACACCACATTTCTCATGGTTTTGATTCCATAAGGTATATTGGTGAGTTTGGTGTTGATTATACTGATTTGGTTTTTTAGTTTTAATTGTTTAATTTATTAATTTAATGATGGTTATTGATGAGATAGGTTCTCATGGGATCATTGGAGGATAGATATGGATTTATGGTTCAAAAAATAAGTTATGCATTCTATACATTATTGCGAGTCTTAGCCTTTTAGTAATTTTATGTTTATGTGTGAGCATTAGTATCATCTTCTTGTATATTTCATGATTTGTGCGATTTCTCCATAAGATTGGGATAAACTCATGTTGGTATAATAGTTAACATGGACCGCATATTAACTATTATATTTAGAAAGATATGCGGTCCATGTGCTACAAGATGTTATAGATTGAACTACCTTGATTATTAAGGTAGTGGTTTATTGGTTATGTATCTTCCCTTGAGCGAGAAGGCATGTTCATATATTTGGCATGATATCATATACAATATGAAACCTTACCCTACATCTTCAGTTATGGGTTGGTTTGTGGTATACTGTTATTATTCCATCTAGTAGGATCCAAATTAAGAATATTCAGGTGCCATGGTGGACCAATTAGCACACGATGTCCTAAATTTCATGATTATATGTGAATTACATGTTATGTTTCTATGTGGGTGTGTTTCATGGGCCCAAATTCACTCTATATATATGTATTGCATGCATATCCTCTTGATCACAATAGTATTCAATATCGTTGAGGCGTTTGGAATTCCAAATGGGTCATTGGAATCAACCCCTACCTATGTACATAGCATGGGTTTCGATGTATGTGATAAACCTTCTTGTTTTTTCAGGGACATCGGTATCACTTAAAGATGGACATGTGGTTTAATTAGTAGGTTGTGGAGGTCGAGGATTCAACAGGACAATTATGTGAGTTGGGTTGGAGGCCATGTATTTTACTTTCAGTTATTTTTTTTCTCATGTGTAATGGATAGCGTGTAATTTATTATATATGATTCTTATCATTATATTTTTATTTTCTAATGGTCTATTTTGTTTGATGCATTATATAATTATTTTAATACTTTATATTTTGGACTATGGGGGGCCGGTTAGCTAGATGTTTTATGTCTACAGTTATTTTTTGGATATCCATTATATGTACAGGTCATGCCGAATTTTTGGTAGATTGAGTCATATCGCCTAGGCCTTATTTAGAGGGAATTGTCTCTCCTTGACTATGTTAGGCCCTCTCCACTAGTCGGTGGCCTCTAACGTATGGGGAGGCATGCCTAAGGTCATGTAGGGACCCCCTACCTGGGTACCATTCAGGTGATCTGGGATGAGGTGATCCAAAATGGTATCAAATCATATCTTGGGATGAGATAATATAGTTATATATGGGGTTATTATTTCAGGAATCAGGAGTTAGATCAATCATATTCCTAGCCAGCATGACATTGGTTGAAACCCAAGTTCCCATGGGATATAAACACCAGGCACTCTAAGATGATTGAGGTGTTATATTGGAATAATAATCCCAATTTGAGATAGGTGATACTCAATATAGATTCGGTAAGTTGTTCACGCATCATGATAATGGCATGTTATGGTCATGATATGCACGCCAATTGGTGGTGTTGTGTTACATGACAGTTCATCAGAATCCATTATTAATTACAGAAACTTATAACATAATTCATGTTTTATTGATTATATTATAAGAGGTGATAATATTAATATAGATTCTAGGGTCTTGTTTGATTTATTGTGTTTTTGATTGTTGGTCATCATTGGTCAATGTTTTTCGAAAGGTTGATTTTTAAGAAAAACTGATTTTAAGAGGAAAACTCATGTGGTGGTCTTAGGTTTGTGTAATATTATTTTAAAAGTTGGTTTATGTGAAATGGATCATGGGACTAATTATTTTTAAATGATTAGTATTTTTAGGCTTTGAGGGAAAAAATAAGGAAAAAATGTTTTGGAAACTGCATTTCATGTAGTTCGGAATTTTTTTATTTCAAATGGTCTTGAGAAAGTGACTGGCTAGGCTGGGATTTTTTTTAATTTTTATTTTTTGGTGAAAAAACTTATATTACAAGGATTATTTTGAAGCTTGTAATGTTTGGTGTGCATAAAATGATTTGAATGGGTTTTTAAAATAAGAAACTGGTGTTGTGTAGACCAGTTTGCTTGAATTTTTGTGTGTTGTCTAGGAGTGAATAATATGATTGAATTCATTCTTTGATTATGTGTTGTGTTTGTTGGAACTTCCATGTGTGAATGGTTGGTGTGGATCTATCTTGGATAGATGGTGGAAAAAAAGCAATGCCAGTAAATATTGAGTTTTCTTGGTTTTCTATGATAGACTGGGAGAATCCCAGGTGTTTGTCTTGGGTATCCATTGGGTATCCCATTTCTATTTTTTGAGAGTCATGTGTGGATAGATCATAGAATATATTTGGATGTTGGTATTGAGTAGCTAGATATGAATTGTTGGTTTAGGGATTGGACCGCTTGATGTGCATTTTGATGATTTCATGGGTTAGACTTCTTGGTGTGTGATTTCTATAGGAAATTAACATGGTGGGAAACACTATTATATGGAATCAACTATTACTAGTGGTGTCTTATGGTGGGTAGCACCATAATTTTATATTTGGATAAATCTTTGGTGTTTTTTAATTTCAAAATAAAGGGGTGCCGTTGGGCACCATCTTGGAACTCGGTGATCGATGTTTCATGTTGGCACATGGGTGTGAGTATAGGGGACACGTCCAATCATTATTCATGGTAAAAAGAAAGACATGGACCATAGGGATAAGTTTTTTTGGTTCTATGAGGTGATGATAATGATACTCCTATAGTGGGGATAATTATATCAGACATGTGGGCATGAACCTCATGTTGGAAGGGTCATGGGCATAGTGGAATCAATTAGTGGATGTTTGATGTGATAATGAGATGAAGGTGTGAGAGAAGACCCAATATAGGGGTTTAGATATGGTGTTGGAAGGAGTTTTTTGTGTTATAAATAGACCTGAGATAGAGGCGGTGTGATCTAATAATTATTTGGATCAGTGATGCATTAATGATGATGGGTAAAGAAAGATAGTTGAATGGGTTGGTTGAGGATTAAACCATGGAATCGAACCAAGTGTTAGTCCCAGACCTTGGTTTTCATTTCAAGATTCCTTCATGTGTAAATGAATCATGATCGAGTGGTTTAGTAAAGTGGTGAGTTGTTGGTGGGTAAGGATGAGCACTTTTGCAAGAAGTCAACCAAAAGAGCTCCGATGGATGTGGTTACTTAGAGTTGGATGCAGAGAGGTGGAAATTTCATTAGGAGTGTTGTTTAGGAGATGATTAATGTGTTTCAATGATATAATTGGGTTTATTAGATGAAATTCTATCTATATGGGATCTATTTTTGGAGTTTCACAGTAGAATTGATTTTTTTACTTGTATATGAGATGCATCGACTTAGTCATGAATTGAAAATCGAAGTAGTTCAAAGTTTTTAGTTAAAGGAATACCATGAATTCTTAAAGATAAGAATCATTATGGTGGGGATTTTATAATAACTTATATTGTTTCAGGTTTTTAATTCCTGATATAATTTAATTTTTTTGGGGGGTATTGTTTTGAGTATCAAGACTCAACTTGGATTTTTGAGAGTTTTAACATCTCAAGGGGTGTTTTTGGTTAATTAAGGGGGATAAATTTGTGATTCAAGTGATCAAGTAATCATTGGAGAAGAGTTGAGGTGATAAAACTATATAACTATAGTTACATATAGGACACCACAACACAATTATGGGTGTTGGTAATATTTTCCTATAGTTAGGGAAGGCCATTCCATGGCCTGAAGGTCTGATCCATGGTGGTTATTTTGGGAGAAGTACCACACTATAGCTAGGGGATATGGAGTATAGGTCCCTTGAGAGGCAGTGAGTGGGGTTTCCCCACCTATAGGCAGTTTCACTGCATTGTAGAGGGCTATGACACAACACTACTTTGTAGGGGAGTACTACAACACAACCCCCATATCTATTCCATGTACCACTTGGTGGGTAGTTTTTAAAGGGCCTTTTTGGTAATTTCTAGGGGTTCTTATTTGGAACCCCCTTGGACTCCTCCTGCTCTAACCATGTGAGAGATAGGGGATAACCTATCTTGTATCCTACTTCATTACCCCATGGTTCCCTTCTATCGAGGTGATTTGGTATGGTTTCATCACACAAATTCAAGGTAAGATCCATCATTTTCTATCTCCTTTTCTTCTTCCAAACTTTCCCTTAATTTTGGTTCATCCATTTAAATATTCGGGGAGATGAATTCATAAGATCATGTTGAAATCATATTTATTTATGGGGTTTCCATATGTGAATCATAGATTATGTCTTAGGAGGATGAATTCAAGCAATAATCATTATTTTCCTTGATGTATGTTTCCTTATGAGTTTCATTAGGGTTTTTAGTGATTTTGGGTAAAATTGACTATTGATTTAGGAATTTAATTTAGAGATTTCATTAGTCTTGGGTCTGGGTGTGCGTTGGGAGTGGACCACTCCTTGTTTCTCATGGTTTCAATGCTATGAGGTCACCCAGTGAGTTTGTCATAATTTTTACTAATTCAAGTTTTTAGTTTTAATTGTTTAATTTATTAATTTAATTATGGTTATTAATGTGGCAGGTGTTCATGGGATTAGTAGAGGTTGGTAGAAGCATGAGACGGATTTATGGATCTCTAGATGAGATATGTGGCCTTTAAATTATTTCATCTCTTGTTCTTCTAGTGATTTTATTATCATGCATGATCATTAGTATTATCTATCTTCATGTTCCATGAATTGTGTGATTTTTCCATAAGTTTGGGATGTACTCACATCAACCTAACAGTCAACATGGACCACATAACTTTATAAATAGTTTTCAGTTGGTTCCTTGGTTGAAATAGTGTTGGTATAACTTCTTATGGATTTTTTGGTGGAATGAGTGTTTTTAAAGAATAAGAGACTTCCTTTTTAAAATGTGATTTTAAAAAGAGGATTTGATTGAAATGGAATTTAAAAAATGTTTTCTGAATGGTATTTCAAAATGGGAAAGGGGTTTTCTATATAATATATTTTTGGGATTTTGGACAAGGTCCTAGATTGTGTAAGATGTCAAATAGTGCCTTTTCTAAATTTTTTGTATAATATATTTGATTTGGTTTTCAAAGGAAATCCTAAGTGGCCTGATTGAGATAGTTTTGGTCTATTTGACATGTGTGATAAATTACCTATTTTTCAAATTTCATGTGATTATTTTTCTTCCTAGATGTGTTTCCTGGCGTGTATATTTATGCATGATGATGATTTTTGTGTGTGTAGCCTTGTGAGAATAATATTTTTTTTATAAAATTAACAATTAGCCTGAGTGGATAGAATAAAACCCTTAGAAGGTTGGAATGGGTGTTGGGATATGGTTGAGATGTGGGCATTGAAATCAATGGACTATCACCCTACTAGAGAGTTGGTGAGATTGTGAGATGGGATATATTCCCTATGTGTTGTTACTTGTGTATTCCTACTATGTGCTTGTGACAAGTGATGGGTTATAATGGGGGAGAGGGTGCTAAGTAATTTCCTTACTATGAGTGAGATAGCTTGGTGGGACTATTGTGAGAAGCTTTCCTTGTTATATGTGATGGATGAGCCCTCCATGAGTGATATGGTTGACTTGAGCATGATGGTCCATCCATGAGTGACATAGTTAGACTTGATGGAATGATGTTTAGTTATTTATGAGTGAGATGACTGTACATGAGGTGTGATATTGGATGGTGGGACCACTATGAGTGAGATGAGATCCGAGTTATGATGTGAAGTGGGATGTTATGGAATTACCTACCTTGAGTAAGAAGGTAGTGTCTGGTTGGTGATGTATCCTCCTTTGAGTGAGAAGGTTTGGTTAGATTTTTGGATTGAGATCAGATATGGTATGACACCCTACCTTTCATCTTTGGTTATGGTTTGGTGTGTGGCATGTGGTGACTCTTTGTTTTGGAATAGAGCCAATGCGGGTATGGTCAGGTGTCCTTGTGTCCTAGTTAGCACATGATGACTTAATTTGCATGATTGTATGTTCATTGTGTGTTATGTTTCTAGGTGGGTATATTTCACAATCATTAATGCGCTCCATATATATGTATTATGTTCAGATCCTCTTGATCATAGTAGTGCTCAATATCATTGTGGCATTGGGGATTCCTATTGGGTCATTGGACTCACCCCTACCTATGTACACAACAAGGGTTTCAATGTACATTGGAAGACCTTAATATTTCTTCTCAGGGACATAGGTATCACTTGGAGATAGACATTTGGTTCTGATAATAGGCTATAAAGGCTAAGGATTTGGTTGTAATATTATGTGAGTTATCTCTAAGGCCATGTATTTTACTTCCAATTATTTATTCAGCATGTGTATTAGCTAGTGTGTCATTTATTATATATGACATTTTTTTATGTCATGTTTATCTTATACTGCTCTATTTTTTTTGAAACATCATATTTTTTTTATATATTTCTATTTTATACTATTGGGTATTGTTAGCTTCATATTATATATATATAGGTATTTTTTGGATATCTATTATACATATGATTCATGATTAATATTAAGTAGATCTTGGCATGACCCTTAGGATTTATTTAGAGGGAATAGTCCCACCATGAATATTTTAGGCCCTTAACACTTGTATAATGTCTCTGGAATATAGGGATATGTTCCTAGGGTCATGTAGTAACCCCCCACTTTGGTTTGATTCAGGTGATCTTGGATGGGGTGTCACACCCATGACAACAGGAACTAAAATCGCCAAAAAACTAATCCCCTTTCACAATGATAGCTTTAGAATCACCACCACAACAATAGTTACACCATTTCATGCCAACCTCTTCCTATCCACCACAAAAAAATGCAACCATTCTCAATACTATAGTAAATCAGAAACAACACATTAAGAAAACATCAGTTTTTAAGTCATTCTTTCCAAGTAAATTATTTAGGGGTAGCACAGTTTTCATAATATGAAAATAACTCATTCATTAAGAGTTTTAAATTATTAAACATTTATGAGTGGGTGATTCCAATAGTCAGTCATAGAAAAATTACAATACATCACAACATCCTTGAAATACACAATAATAATAACAAGCACAGGAAATAAAAAACTAGAAAAATCTCATGAATTACTTCCCTCCCCTTCACTTCATTATTCCATTTTTTATCTTTTCATAGTTAATTCACACCATTTATTTAGATGAAAACAAAAACATGATAATTCCATGATTTAAAAAAATTAAATGAGAGAATTCTTGAATCCCCTACCTCATATTATTACACACATACAATGAGAAGATAAGATGCTTGTATCCCTACAACTTGTGAAGAAAAAAACCCATTGGATGGGTGGTCATAACACTTAAATAAATGGGTTATATTCATCTTAGTCTAAGAAAAAAAAGGTAGGATTTAATAAAAAGTATTTCTTAAATTCAAAAATAATATATTCTGCACTATGTTACGATCTTCCTAGACATTATTTCTTAAAAACTTAGTAAACTCTCCCTTAATTCCTATTTATATTAATTATGTTGATTTTCATAATTTAATAATTTTTAAATTTATTAAGACATGGATTTAATATTTTAATAATTAAGGGTTTCTTATTTATATTCAAAATCTTAATTCTAATGTTTTTATGATTTAAAATTTAATTTTAAATCTTAAAATTTAATTCTAACTGAAGGTTAAGAAATAGAAAATTTTCACTAGGGGGTGGGGTTACTCTTACACTGGTGAGAAATGAATCTTTAAAAAATAAAATGAATCTTAAAAAATCTAAAGGCCTTTAGAAAATACAAAAGTTACTCTTATTAAATAGAAAATTCTCTTACAAAATATAAAGGACTCTTATAAAATCAAAAGGGTTCCTTAAAAAATGGAAAATGACTCTTATGAAATATAGAGGGCTCTTATGAAATATAGAGGACTCTTATGAAATCAAAAGGGAACCTTATGAAATGGAAAGAAGTCTCTTACACAACCTCATATGACACTTACACTAAGGGAAAATGACACTTAAATTTTAGAAATATTTCTAACTCTTCAAAACGTAAGGATAACTTTGTAGATAAGGGCATAAAATAAGGTTCATATCTAGGGAAAAGGAAAATGTAAAGGTAATTATAGACTTATCCATAACTGAGTTTAAACCCAAAAATTATATAATTATTTAAAATTAATTTAAAATTAAACCTAATTTAATATAAACATTACAAAACCCCCAAAATCACTAAAAAACACCCTTGGACTCCATCAACACCCATGAAATGATAAATGGTTTGGGAAAACCTGAGTCCTTATATTAGATACATCTTAAACAATTCTCATACTTGAAAATAAAAACCAAAATTGGAAAAGAAAACAGAAACCACCAAACTCAAAACTCCCCAGAAGATACCTATCATATGGATAAAACACCAACACTAAGGCATAAAGAAACACATGAGATCAAAAAACTATGACAAATCAGTATTTAAAAACAAATTATCTCAAATAATTTTCATTAAATCAAATATATCATCATGAAAGAAAAACATGGTTCAAAATAGATCAGAATATTAAGTGTGTATCTAAGAATCATTTTTTCATGTACATTTCTCCAACCCACCATGCATCCATAAAACACATACTAAGAGAATACATAACCCATGGAGCACTTTTTCTTAACAATCCTAAATCTCAAATGGTTGCTCCCTAGATTTCACTTCATCCACTATATTCAACTCCACCTAGTCAATGACATGTGATTTATCATGAAGATACCATAAAATATTTGAAACATGTAAAACATCATGGATAAATACCAACTTCAGGGGAATTCTAATCAATACACCCCCAAGATGATGTTCCCTAACACCATAAAAGGACCAATGAAATTGGGGAAATATTACTCCCTCAAACAAAAATCTGATGTACATGATGAGGGGAAACCTTAAATAATACATGATCTCTAACCAATAACTCTAGATGAATCCTCCTTTGATCATAATAAAACTTTTGGTGGTCATGTTCCACCTTCATCTACTCTCAAGTCATCTAGACTTTTTTTGTTGTGCTCTGTGCCACATCTGGTGCAAGGAACACCAACTCTCCAACCTTAGTAAAATAAAATTATATATTTAAATCCACTTATATGATTACTTTAAAGGGGTAATTATAATGGAAGAGTGGTATATATTGTTATTGGAAAACTCAACAAAAGGAAAGTTTTTATTTATGATCCTACAAAATCTAGAACATAAGCACATTATATATCCTTTAATGTCTAAATAGTATTATTTTTTAGTCTTTTATCTAAGGATGAAAGGTAGTGATAAGAAATATCTAGGAGCTATAAAAATATTGAAAACATCCCTAGAATCATAAGGTAAAATTATCATTCTGGTTAGAGAAGATGGTCCTCAGTACCTCATGAAGCCTCACTACACCTAGCCTTGCTAGAACATCCACAACACCCAATTCCATGTTTTTAAAAAAATGAACTAAATTAATTGATTTATCTATGATATCATAGATATCATAACACTCTCCTTAATATTAGGTTAAATTAGTGATTAAACCCATCTAAGTATCCTCCAACTGCCACTTGGGGGCATCCGATGGCTATAAAAAACCACCTAGAACATAATTCTTTTCTTTCACCTACTAATAGACCAAATAGTGATATACAAACTTTTCCATAGAAAAAATAATTCCAAACCACTAAATATGAATAATAATGGTATGATACATATTATCTATACCAAGATTCACTACCAAGGCTAAATTATGAAACTAAAGGAGAACCTCATTGATCGTTACCAATGGAACAAACAGTCTCTCTTGAAACGTCATCTTATGTTGATTATCCTTCGAGCACCCCTAAGAAGAATAACCATGAAATATATGATACCAAATAACCTATACCTATAAGTCTCCCCACTAAAACTCCTCTTCCTACAACACCATGGATGGTTTAACTCTAACATAGGATACCTCTACCATCCTCCTCCTCTGTATATAGATGCATCACCACAATCTCCTCAATAAATATACAAGAATATTTGGACTCCTAAGAAGCATCTACTCATGAATCCATACTCATATAATTAACCAATACATTCCCTTTTCCTAGGGTGTAAGAGATATTGAAGTAATAATCCTATAATAACTCTATCCATTGCTATTGATGCAGATTCAGATCATATTGAGATAAACCCCCCTAGACTCTTTTGATCCATTAAGACCATAAATTTCACATCGATGAGGTAATTACATGAAAAATATATCATATTGTGGATAAAAATGGTATTTATTTTCCTAGTTTAAATGTATTACTAGTGTTTATCCTAAGGTTGTATCCATAGAGGAGTGTGAAAAATTCAATTTTCACTTTGGCTATAAAATAAGGGTTTTTTTTGGATTGTTTTGTTGAGAAAACAAAATCAAGAAATGAAACAAAATATTTTAAAATAATATGATGAAAAAGTGGCTAGTTTAAGGTTTTATTTCCTTTTTCAATTCTATCCTAGTCTCTAATTTTTTTTAACTATTCTTATTTTTAACTAGTTAGTGAGAGTATCCACAACCATTTCACCTCTTACCCTTGGTTTGTGATATTTGACTTTACAAAAACCCTTTCATAGTCAACCATGCTTTCTATATTATTAAGTGAAAAAAACAAACACTCCTATATTACTAAGAAAATTCCCATATGGGTCTTTTTTCTACCAATAAATTTAAGAGTAATATTTTCCCCTTTCACACATGCCATCCACCATCAAGTAATTCACCACTCATCTCAGAATATTCCATCATATATAGCCTAAAATAGAGTGGAGGGTTATAATGGATCATTAGAAAAGGAAATAAAAATAAAACAAATTAAAAACAAAATATAATCTCATTTAAAATTAACAAATTCTACTGAATATTGAAACTGGTTAACAAGAAATAAAGAGTTCTATTTGACAGAGTATGAAGACTTAAGAATTACAAAAGGAAAACCTTCCATTCCCCAATAAATCAAAATTTAACCCTCCATTTTAAGGGTGTAAAAGATTAAGTATGAAGAATATGGAATTTCTAATTAAAAAAATGAGTATAAAATAAAAACTAAATCAAAGAAGCAATAACATGTGTTTATGACAGGTCGAACACACCTAGTCTCTTTCATCCATGTCCTCATTTTAGATAAATTAAGTTCCCTTATTTCTAAGTTGGTAAAATCCCCATGTGATCCTTTATTTTTGAATATTTAGAATGTTTCCTTATTCATTGGATTACTTTCCCATCTATGATCATATCTTATCTAAAAATCCATATCTTACTCTCTTTATTATTGATTGAAATATTATGAATATTATAACCCATGTAGCTGCCTATGACTAGTTGAATGAATGATGATATGGAATTATGAATACACAACTTGAATTTTATATGATCCTTGTAATTACATGTCCACATCTTGTTTGATGCTTATGAAAACATGTTCAGGACCTGCCTAATGGTTACACATATTGGCAGTGTACTAGATGATTCTTATGCAAGGTAACATCATGGTTATATAGAGATGAAATGATGGTTACCCAAAACTAGATTGATGCTTAAATAGATTGAGAATTATGGTTACATAGGGGTAGAACAATCCCTATGTAGCCCCTCAATGATTCTTATGCATAAAATTCCTTTTCTTATTCCATGCTTTAATGAGGGATGAATCCATAATAATCATCTAAGTATCACCACTACCTTCTTAGTTTTCTTGTTCTATATAAATTATAATGTCATAATCCATGTTCCAATTCATTCACATTATCAATACAGAGGAAAATTAGCAATAATACATTCATACCTCTTCAAAAATTATAGTAAGTAAATTAAATACCCAATTTTTATATTTTAAACAATATTCACAGAATCAAATTATTTATCACTTAAATTATAAAACTCATTAAAACTCAATAAATTAATAAATATTTGAAATAAAATTAATTGGACTCCAAAAAAATATCATGAAGTTATATACCATGTCATGCCTCTACATCTCTAGAGAAAACACCACTACTGCTAACTCCTAATCACAGGTGGAATGGTTATGGTTTTAGGTACGTAATTTTATAAGACCATATGATACTGATATCTTTTTATATATCAATATGCTTCTCAAAATGAGATTAAAATCATTACCAAAAACCTTTAACATCACTCCCTCATCTGGAAGATGAAGTAAAAAATCACTAATTAACTTCCCCTTTAGGTAGTTGAAATCTAATTAACACTAATAAGTCCATAAAAGGTTGTGGTACCTTCCATTCAGAGTAATCAATATGGATGTAATTCAAGAGAATTTAGAAATGAAATTTCGATAGTAGCCCACAATACTAGGGAATTTTTGGACCTCTGTAACCTTATTGGATGTTTTCTAAGAAACAACCACCTCAATCTTCAATATATCAACCACTACTCCCTACTGGGACACCATATACCCAAGGAAATGTAGCTCCTGTCTCCAAAAATTGCACTTGGAAGGATTTCAATAAATATAATGGTGTCGAAGGACTTACAAAATATCCCTAAGGTTATCAACATGTTCTTCCTATGAATTCATGTATATGAGAATGTTTTTTATGAACATTTCCATGAAATTATCCAGTAACTCATAAAACACGAAGTTCATGAGTCCCATGAAAACAGTTGAGGCATTCCTTACACTAAACAACATAACCATGAACTTGAAGTGATCGTAATGAATTCTGAAAGTAGTCTTCTGGATATCCTCCTCTTTCACCCCATCTAATAATGTCCAAAACATAGATAAATCTTCAAAAAAAAAATATATCCCTTCAGTTGATCAAATAAACCATTTATCCATTAGATGGGATAATAGTTCTTGACATTCACTTTGTTCAATCACTAGAAGTCTATGTAAAACCTTAGACTATCATCCATATTTTTAGAAAACAGTATTATAAAAACCTATGGTGATACACTAGGTTGGATGAAATCCATTTACATCAAATCATCAATCAAAAAAGTTAAATCCCATAACTTAGAAGGTGTCGTCCAATAGGAATCCATCAAGTTTGGATAGAAACTATGATAGAACTCTATCCCAAACTCAATATCATGTCAAGGGGGAAATGTCACAAACTCTTTAGATAAAACATCAAAGAAATACTCAACAGCTCTAAGTAATTCCATTTTCACCTCTATCAAACCCAGTAAAAACCATGCCAATAAAGAAAAAAGGTGATCTGGGAACCTATGACCCATCCAATGGTCCCATTAGTTGTTAAATAATACACTTTTTCCTTCCATAAAATAGAACATAACCTTCATCTAGAAGAAATCAATGACCAAAAAAATATATTATAATCAATCCATTCCATGGATGATATTGTAAAGTTATATATAAAGTAGAAATAAGTCCCCCAATGATGGATGTTTCCCCATCATCAGCTCACAATCTTGGCACACATCAAGCAAACTTGACTGGTCTCCAACTAGAGTAGTCAACACTAGGGGCACTATAAGCATCTTCATATCGATTCTTAAGTAGTAAACCAAGGTATAAAAGATAAAATAATTCAATTATCTAAAATAAAACAAGGAGAAATCTATATTATAGGATATAAAGATGGTGACTTGAACAATCTATGGATAGCTTGACACCAGTATCTCTATGGTATACAAACATCTACATCCAGATTCTCTACCCCACTATCCCTTATAACAACCATCTCCAAGAACATTCTATGACCTATGTCCCCAAGGGAAGGAAACATCATATAAATGTCACATACCAGCTTTATATCCTCTCTTTAGAATAGAAGTCTACTATCCCTACATCTGATATGGACTTAGATGAAACAATAGCTGGGGATGATAAAGAATTTGACCACATATTCAATATCAGGCCCTATGAATGGTTGGATATTAATATCACTGATGAAAATTACCACTAAAAATAAAACACACTACTATAGGGCTCCTAGTGGATGCATGAGAATTTTCAGATCTATAGAAATGAAGAGCAGAGTCTTGGGACCAACTTCCCACTGGTCGGAACCTCATCTACCTCATCATTTGAAATCTTACCTCTTAAACTCTACCCCTTAAGAAGTGTTGATGAATTAACTTATAAGATGATCATGAATGTGTATATATCCTCTCAATCACCTCCACTATCATGAATCATCCCGATGAGGTCTAACCCATGACTACCCCAAGATCGCCTCCAATAGGTCAGGGGATGCCGACCAACACTGAGTAAGAATATCCCAAAAATGGGAGGCATTAGACTAAAGTACATGTACACACACACACACACATATCCAAGCCCAAAAAAGCTAAAATGTTAAACAACTGAAATGATGCATGAATACATTCATGATCTCACAATAGATTACGATAGTAAAAGTACTGAAAATAAAAAAAGGTGCCAAATAAAAACCCAACAAAAAATTTAAAAGTCCAACCAGTTCCAAGGGTGAGGAATAAGTAAAATGAAATCTCCCAATAAAACACATCAGTTTATAAATCTACAGCTATGATCCACCCACTCTCTACCCTCCCAGGACACCGTCAAAAGGGCCATCATCTGCATAATACATGACACATGTGGAAAAAGTCAATACAGAGGTGAGTAAAACAATACTCAATAGGACACCCAAAAAACACTAAAAAAGAACCACCAAGTATAGAAAAATCAATATAAGAAATAAAAATCAATGTATAATAAAAAACACCCAGATATGCTTAGGAAATACACCAAGCCACCAGGCAGTCATAACCAACTTTCATCCACAAGATTTTGTTTGAAGTAATGATCATTTTGGGAGAACCCACTACACGAGCCATGCTATCATCAGAGATTCTCAAAGAAGAGGTCTAGATCAATAGTCCCTACCTAAGAAAGGTCACTAGTTTAAGAAGACCCTCATACAAAAATAGTGGGTCATGCCCAAAACCGCTGGGGAACACCACAAACCCAATATGGATCAACCCGCTATGTAGGGGTCATATGTCAATGATACCACCAACCCTATCAATATGTTATGATAGATAGAGGACCAACTCCCTACTTAGGAAGGTCATGATAATTCCTCAAACAACATATAGGGAACAAAGTGATAGAGTATTGAACTCCAGTCTCACAGAGGGACACTACAACTCTATCTGAGACTCAACCTATAGAGGGGATCACAATCCAGTGATATGGATGTAATGTCGCACTGTACCCTCGAGGGAAAGAACAATGGAACACACTCAACCTATACTGGTCTGAATTAAGAAAATAAAATGATCCATAAGAACTCTTTAAAGGGGTACATGGTGTGTACTAGAGGGTACACGACATGTCCATCTATCTTTATGCTTTCCCATGTGGAAGATCCTCACATGACATGTAGTCTCCATATACACGTTGTAAAGAAGGAGTAAAAAATGTGTAGACACACAAATGATCCTACCCATGTCACATGGCCATGTTCCAGTACATGGCTTCAGCTTGTGTACGTGTGCTCGTGTACTAGTACATGACTTAGCCTGTGTACCTGGTCCAGGTTGTTTCTATGTTGGAGAGTACATGGCATGCTCCAACCTGTGTACTCCACCCCATGTTTGTGTACCTTAAAGGTACAAAATAAGTATCTAGGGAGGTGTCACAAGATATGTGATACTTAACTCATACCCAAAACCTTATCCACCACAAAGGGAATCCCACACACCGTGTGGTTCGTTATTTTCAAGAATTGTTGGTTCTTATTCCTTCCATCCCAGCCAATGCTCTATACTTCGATCCTGTGATCAATTTTATGAAAAAATGTTGATTGATCCTCATAGAGTCATTTCATTACTAAATAAATAGGTTCTAGGGCTTCGATATACTCAAAAAAATGGGATCAACATCATTCTACGTTGCACACTGAAGAACATAAAAATCAGGTATCTACACCATCTGATTCACTACCAGCTCTGTCATCACACCACTATCGTGTCGTGCTGATCCAAGATCTATGATATAATATCATTGGGCCATGAAATGGGTTCACAATGATCAATTGATCAAGATATGTCAAACCCCAATCCAAATGAAGAATTCCTATATTGAACGAAGAACTGAGGGAGAAAAGAACAAGAACATATGAGAGGAAAGAACCTCAATTGATGTTTATGTCAATATCGATTCGTCAGTGTGAGAATAATAATGAATAAATCAAAAATTAAAATTAATTCTCCCAAAATCACCTCGTAATAAACCCATCCCATAAATACACATGATCCATAGATCAATCCGTTGGTCGATTAACCCGTGTTCATTGTAGGAATCAATAACAGGGAAAGAATCAAATAAAAAACCACTATACCTTGATTTGGATCGATCACTGCCGAATAATAGAGATGATTTGTGATCATTGGAGAGATCCATTGATTCCATTGTGCGTTTATCATCGATCTAAAATCCGGTTTCCTAAGAGGAATCCTATAAAGCTCTCTCCAACGGCTCTCCAACGGTTCCAGGGTTATGTGGCTATCCCTAGGATTTATCTATAGAATTATATTTAAAGAATATTCAATCTATGCATCAATAATTAGAAATAAATTAATTTTTTTAATTTTTTTATACATTTCCATACCCACAATGTCTTTTCTGAAAATTTCTCATGTCGACCAAGTTTAAGTTACGCCTAGGGTAAAACCCACATTCTAAACTCAATGGTGCCCTCATATTTCTGATCAGAGCCTATGTTCTGAATTTATTTCACTTTTTAGAAAAAATGATTAAAAATTCTATTTAATATATTTAATATATTTCAAAAATTTATTCCCGGCACACCAGGACACCGTTAAAAGGGTTGTCGTCTACATAAGACAAGACACGTGTGGGAAAAATCCAAGCAGTGTTAAGTATAAAAATACTTAGTAGGCCACCTTGAAAACACTAAACATGAAGAAAAAATTATAGTAAGCTCAGTAAAAGATACAAAAATAAATGTATAATAGAAACACCTAGATATACTCAAGAAAGAAACCATTCCACCAGGTGGTCATAACCAACTATTAACCATATGATTCTATTCGAAGTAACACTCGCTCCGGGAGAACCCACTCCACGAGCCATGAAATCATCAGAGACACTGGACAAAGAGGTATAAATCAATGGTAACCAACCAAGAAAGATCACTGGTCTAAAAATAATGGATACACATATACGGGGTCATTCCTAGAACCGCCAGGGGACACCACAAACCCAATCTGGTCAAACTGGTATGTAGGGGATCACATGTCAACGATACCACCAAACCTACCAATATGACTTGCTAGATGAAGGATCAACACCCTTCTCAGGGAGGTCATGTTGATTCCAAAAAATCCACCTATGGAATAAAGGTTATTGAGGATCACACTCTAGTCTCATGGAGGGACACTACAACTCTATCTGAGACTCAACCTCTAGAGAGGATCACAATCCAGTTATATGAATGTAATGTTGTACTGTACGCTTGAGAGAAAGGACCAAGGGAACACATTCAACCTATACTGGCCCAAAATAAGAAAAAAAGATCCAAAATAACTCTTAAAAGGGTTACACATCATGTACCAGGGGTACATAACATGTCTAACTATCCCCATGTCTACATATGTAGAAGATCCCCACACAACATGTAGTCTCTATATACACAGCATGTAGGAGTAAACAACATTTATAGACACACAAGATACTTCCTGTGTCAATTGGATATGTGATAGTACACAACTTCATCCAATGTACATGTTCCCATGTACTGGTAAAAAACTAATCCCATGTACCTAGTCTATTCCATGTTCATGTGGGGGAGCACATAGCATACTCCAACCTGTGTACTCCACCCTGTGTTCATATACCTACGGGGTACACACCGAGTATCTAAGGAGGGTTCACATGGAATGTGATAGGGTCACACTCCATGTGATCCTTAAATCCTACACAAAAACCTATCCACCGCAAAGAGGGTCCCACATACTATGTAATCTCGGATTACACGTCATGTGGTTTGAAATTTTCCATAATCGTAGGTTCTTCCCCCACACGTCCTAGCCAATTCTCCAGCCTTCGATCTGGGGATCACTTTGCCACAAAAATGTAAATCAAGCCCCATAGAGTCATGCTATCACAAAATAAACAAGATCCGAGCCTTCAATCCACTTGAAAAATAGTATTATCATCATTCTTTATTGCGTTCCGAGTAACACAAAAATATGGTATCTACACCATCTGATTCACTGATATCTCTATCGTCGAACAACCATCATGTTGTACTGATCCCAGATATACGATATCAAATCATCAAACTAAGAAACATGTGTGAAATGATCAATTGATCAGGATATGTTGAACCCCAGGACAAATGAAGAATGCTCATGGTGAACGAAGAATTGGGGGGAGAAAAGCACAAGAAAAAATGAGAGGAATGAACCTCGATCAATGTTCGGGTCGATCTTGATTCATCTTCATGTGAATAAAAATGAATAAATAAACAGTTTAAAGTAATAATTTGAAAATCCCCCTGCAATAAACCTATCCCAAAAATATGCACGATACACAGATCAATCCATTGGTCGATCGACCTGTGTTCATCATAGGAATCAAGAACGTGAAAAGAATAAAATAAAACAGTCTCCCTAACTTAATTTTCATCGATCAATGATGAATAAAGGCACTATGATGTTATTTTTGGAGAGATACTTTGATTCCATTTTTCATTGATCTTCGATCTATGATCCAATTGCTTTTTGTATGAGAGGAATCCTCTAAAGCTCACTCCAAAAGCTCTCCAATAGTTCTAGGGTTATGTTAAAAACCCTTTGATTTATTCACAATAGTCTATTTAAATAATATTCAATTTCTACTTCAATAATTTGAAATAAAATAATTTATTTAATTATTTTATTCATTTCTGCACGTGTGATGAGTTTTCTGCAAACGCCTCACACTGACCAAGATTATGTCGTTCATAGGGTAAAACCAGAATTATAAACTCAATGATGCCCTTGAATTTCTGATTTGATCCTCCGTTTAGAAATTATTCCACTTTTTTAGGAAAAATACGTGCTATTTCTATTTAATATATTTAATATATTTTAAAAATTTATTCTAGGGACACCGGGACTCGGAATTGCATATTGTCTCTGTACCTTATCTCAAAAATAGTCCATATAATATCAAAACATAATACATGGAAAATCAGTGATGTTACATCCACATTATTCAAAATAATTAATACATAAGCAATGAAAATATAGTAACTAAATACCATATAGTTGGGTACAACACCTCCTCAAGGTGCCCCCTCTAGACTCCACACCCAGAAAAGGATCAGGGGAAAAGTGAAGAAGGTTCTTGAAATTAATTCTGATATCCTACATGCTCATGCACCCTTACTAAAGGGAAAATAACTCATACCTCTTTACTTCCACTATATTTGATGATTGGAACCCTACAGGAAACTACCTTTGAAATCCATCCAATGAAACCACTGCCTCTTTTGGTCCCCAAGATACAGATTCCACCACTGGTGCACTATTCTTCATATCTGGAAAACAACCAAGGGGACCCAATAATCTATCCTAGAATGAATCAAATTGAAATATATATATTCAAATCCTATATCTAGTGCTCTATATCCCAGTTGAATATACTTCCATTATACTCTACTAAACTCTAACACTATAACTCACATAACATCCTCCTACAACCTCCTCATCTAGTTCGACCCTCCAACAGTCAATCATAGTATCCTATCACACATCTCTAACCTAATACATCTATATAAACAATAAGGAAACTTTATAATATTGGTATTATAAAATTTATTATGGTTTATTTAAATATATTCTTTTAATTTTCCCAAAATCATCCTAATTAAAACACATGAACAAACAAGTATGATATATGTAACTTTCCTAGTTCACTACCCTACAACAATTATTATATAACCTTGGGTGTTTATTAAGATTAAGGTCCTTATTTCAGATCATAGGGGTCCCTAATTACCCATCTTCTAGTTGGTCTCCCTTACTACATCACACAATAAGTTTGAATAACTCTATTTCCTTACCAAACCCATGAAATATTCACCATTTAATAACTCCAAACTCTATCATAACTATCATCAATAGATCTAATACAAATTTATCATAAAGCAATATAACTATTAACCACTCATGGACCTATATTGATGATGAGAGTGACCCCCCAAATCTTGCCTCCAATAGGCCATGGGTTGGTGACTATCATTGAGGGTATAAATCACACAAATGGGAGTCATTTCCCTCATATAATCTAGGAATATATATATATATAAAACATTAATGAAATCCCTAATATAAATAAAAAAATATCCCATAATAAGCCTAATTCATGAGAATTTCATACAAGTATAAGTCTCTAAAATAAAATACCAAAATAAAAATCTTAGGGAAGAAACTCCAACTACAACCCATAGATCTAAGATAATAATGTCCATCTAGATCACTAAATACCTTCTAGAAACCTATAAAATATATTTATATATAGGGTGATAATATATGTATATTTAGTAAAATCATCCTCAAGACCTATCATGTGAAGGTAGAAGAATAATTTTGATTCCTTGGTGAATAAATAATTGAACCAACTCACACATATACCATGTCAAAAAACCCTACCTCACAAAGGCTATCTCACCAAGTATCATATCCATGTATAATAAAATAAAATCAAATAATATAGTAATAGGGTACCTTTCACCACTTCCCTATTGACTTTTCACCCTCACCCCCAACAATAAATATCATAGTTCTCTCATCCCTTATATGTCATCATAAACATATCCACACATATGCATGTCACAAAATCACCTCATAATCACATAACCATATATCCATATACACACACCACATATCCATATCAATCACACATCACTTTTTCATCATATAAGGGTATCATGAACATGAAGGAAATCAAATTCATTCCCTCCTACAACCATGAATAACCCAAACTATATATACCACATAATCATCCCACCATCATTGAATCAATCATACTTTTGAAGAATGGCCATAATAACCCATGATATAAAACCCAGGACCATATAATTGTTCCATTTCATGAATGGAGAGTGGGTAAGTAGGAGTAATCAATCATTTATTCCCTTTCCATCCAAGATTTATGGGGAAGACACTCGTAACCCAAAACATTTTCACAATGGTAAGGTTGTCCAACTCGGGAGTGGTGAATACAAAATCATAAAGAAAATAATATATATATATATATATATATATATATATATATATATATCACAACCACATACAGAAGTATAATATAATGGGTTCTTATCAAACAACATGACCACAACCCATAACCATTACCATATCTCCATAAAATTTACCTAACAATTACTACCAATTCTACAACATCAACCAAACCTACCATTAATGGGGTTTTTTTATCATCATTTGATCATTGATAGAAGAAGAAAACCCAATCACATGTATAAATATCTGCTAAGATCCAATATATATATATATATATATATATATATCTAAAAAATAGAGAATATAAAATTTCATAGGTGTACCTGAACCTCCAATGTTGTATCCACTATCTTCTTCTTGTATGGAGAACATATAATGATGATCCTAAGGATTAATAGATGAATTACTACTACCTCTGAGGACGGAACACCAACCAATGGATCCATGAATGTTTCATGAGGACTCTTGAATGCTCAACGGGGTTCTAGAGCCTTCTTGGAATGATAAAAGTGATTCATAAAGGAAGATACCTCAGACTATGGTTCATATTATCACACATGGACAATAGGAGAGGATAACATCCTCATATATTCATCCTTGATACTATTCATTAAATAAAGAGAATCAATGACGAGAAATGACTTAGGTTTCATTGCATGGAACCCAATCATTACACCCATTAGAGTGTTCATTAAATGAATAATGTATATTCCATGAATGAATCGTATGTTTTAAATAATAACTGATAAATCATGTTGGAGTGATGTGGCAGTGCATGCATCCCATGCATTCACAACGACAGTCCCACCAAACTTTTCTACCATCAACCACAACATCTATATTAACCATTATTGAGACCAAGATGTGAAGGTGTTATGAATCCAATTTTAGTTCACATATAAAAATATTTCACTTTACCTAACATATTATAAAGACTTTATGTACAATATCACAAATTCTTATGAATCCATCTGAACTCTTTTGGATACAATTTCATCAAAATATCTTTATTTTGGAATAAAAACTTTGTCCAAAACTTAATTATTATCTTAGATCCTAATTATATGACCCTATGGGCCTTAGTATCATGGATAAAATATTTGAAATCCCTATTTCATATATGTAAGAAAAGAGAGGCCTTTAGCAAAACATCAGTGCTACTCAAGCTACTATGGGGTCTGGTGTGATCTCTATCAAACATATCCATATCTCTAAACAAACATGTTCATAGCAAGATGTATCATATACATCATATTTAAACCTTTATAATCATTTTTTCTATGATATAGAGTGACCACTATATATAGAACATGAAAAACTAATATAGGCCACCTCATATTTTCTTAATTCTATAAAAAAGACAAAAAAGTTGATGAATACATCACATGTTATTCATCTATTTGATGACCACATCATAGGCCCCTCATCCAAGTAATTGAAAAAATCATATGTTACTCAACTAATCATGGACATGTATTTCCTCGATCTAATTCAATATAGGTCAATATTTCTTTAACCTATCACACAAGTGGAAAAATACCATCTTGATTATGCTCCAACTAATGACATGATCAACAAAATACCCAATCAACCTCGTATTAGATAAGTTAATATATAGACCTGTGTTGGTATGGTATCAAAGTATAATGGTTCTCATGCTAGGTATCTCACAAACATTAGGTAAAAATAATTTATAATAAGAATACATCCCTATGTATATTGTTGACTATATTACATTCCATGAGATATACTTTAGTGAGTCAGTCCAAGTAATAAGTCTCTACTTATTACCTAATGAATACATTATTTATTTCTTAAATACAACTCTATATAAGGAGTATACTAATCTATTCAATCTAACCCTATCATATTATCACAATATTTAATACCCCGTATTGATAATTGGTTATAAAAACACAAATTTATACTTTGATGAGATATTATCATTCAACTATTCATATAAAATAAATTTTAGCACAGATGAATGAATGATAAAAGGATATTGAATTTATTATAATAACACAATATATTTATAACCATTAAAACCAATCTATCATGTTTCCAACACCTAGAGATTCTACAAGACCCTTATGTTGTTTTTATGGTAATGGATACATTAACGGGTCTTTTACTTTCTCCTATATATCCACCTAACCAATCTTTACATCTCCCATATCATTGATCTATTGCATGAGATGGTATTTTCATAGGATATTTTTGTTTCTTTGGTGAGACTAGGGTACCTTAACTTGAGTAACAACTCAATTTTTATCACAATATAGATCAATTTACCCCTCAATGATAGGAACCAATCTATGTTTGGTAATAAACTTCTTGATCCAAGTAGATTCTTTCATAGCATCTAATGCGATGATGTACTCTACCTCTATTGTTGAGTGCACTATAGTGGATTTTTATAACCCTTCAATCTGACAGCTCTACCATTTAGGAAAAACGTGAATCCAAATTGAGATTTCATATCAAATTTGTTGGATTGAAAACTTACATCTGTGTAACCTTTTACAAAGAGATTATATTATCCTCTAAAGGCCAAAAATATATTCTTAGTCTATTGTTTTTTATGCTTTCACTGGGGCGCATGCCATCATGGTGCTATGATACACTGGCTGTTGCCCCACATTCCCACTATCCAAAGGTGGGCGACATTCATCAATTCTTCAAAGATGTTTTCTCCTTGATTGAAATGGGATGATGGGATGTCAGTCCTCCTTCTATGGATTCCTCCTCAGAATTCGTTGCCTAGTCCAGGAATCCCTTAAAGATTTAAGACATTGTTCGTGAATCTCATTCCCAGTTCTATCTCACTGTGGATGCTGATTAATTACACTGCTTTTGTTAGGACATTCCAATGGGTCAAGTCAGGGAAGTAACCTTCAGGCAGAGGAGTAGTCACATTGGAAATCGCTGGCGTGTCTGGATACTAAAACATTGGTACACATAGATTTATTTCCCTTATGATAGGGCTTCTAGAGGGAGCTGAAGCCTGAGGCATGCCACATCGATTATGGGGAATTGCATTCTAGAGGCATGACTCTAAGGGTTTCCTCAACTTCCCATTTTTAACACAGGGTATGCCGCGAGTATAATGTCTATAAGAGATGGATCAAACTGATTGGAACACTGATGGGAGTGAATCATATGGGTATATCCCTAGGAGGGAGTGCCTGGGAGGATTACTGGATGGGTGGATCAAAATGTCTATCGAGGACAGATCCGAGGATGCTTGGGACCTAACAAACACCATGGTTTACCATTGGCTGGGATTGAACCTCAGGGAGGATTCGTACGTACCCTGTATAGGAGAAAAGGATTAAAACCCACATATTTCGAGAGGGTGAATCATGGGATCAGGTTGTATACAATGGACATCAACCCGAATACATGTCGGGGCTTACACATGGATAGTGGCCCATCGCAAGAGTGAAAATATTGGTTGGATGGTTATAGATTGTGTGGGTATTATGCATGGTTAGCTTCCTAGGTGGATGGTATGATTTCACCTAGATGTGTTGGCCTGGGTAGGAATCAGGATGGATGATATATAGTTGAACGAAGTGGATGAGAGAAATGGGATGGAACTACTGTGAAGATAACGGTGATGTTGGGCTTGAACCATAGGTAAGATTACTATATACCTTTCTTAAAAAGGGGAAAGGATCAAAGTACACATAGTTCTAGGGGGTGATGTGACACCTAAGAAGGTGGACCATGAGAATGGATGCATGGATGGGACCCAAAGGAAGTAAAACCTATGGGTTAATACATAACCTTCCCAAAACACAAAGGCTCAAGGGAGAGACTAGGATGTGACATGAGTTATGGGCTTGTACCTCGAGGAGTCTTCCTACATATCCCCGTGGTAGGGAATCAAATTACATGTAGTTCAGGATGGGGAAAAGAATTGGTGTGTACACAAAAGATAGCAACCTAAAGAAATGCTGGGGCTTACGCATGGTTAGCAGCCCATCATAAGAGGGACACTCTTGGTTGGAGGAGAGTGAATTGAGTTTGGGGATAACACATGGTTTGCTTACCAGAAGCGGGCCCGACACCACTAAGGGACATACCAAGGATGTGGGTCCCAACAAAGGGGACACTGAAGTTTACCAGTGTCTGGGGTTGAACCTCAGGGAGGCTTCCTACATACCCCACCTAGAAGACAGGGATCAAAACCCATGTAGTTCGAATGTATATAGTTTAACATCATGTGGGATGAAAGAGGCATACAATTTAACATCATGCAGGGTGAAAGAAAGGAATACAGTTTAACATCATGCTGGATGAGGGTGAACCGACATGAAGTGGTTGGGACCAATGGGTGACGGGCTTGAACCTCATAGAGGCTTCCTATATACCTTACCTAAAATGTGAAAAGATCAAAGTCCATGTAGTTCAGATATAGGGGATGGGGTTTACACACTAAGGCGCCCCAGATGAGGATGTCATGGTTGATGCTTACTCTAAGTCCACATGATTCATGCTCGGTTTGAGAAACAAGAGGCAATAAAGACCTAAAAATCGCATTGTGAAAGGTGCATCTATGAGGAATGTAATGGGGCTTACACATGGTTAGCATCCCAAAGAGGAAACATGGTCTTATGTCTAGTTAGAGGACCATGTAGATTGGGGCTTACACTAAGAGGGAGGCCCGATGAGAAAGGAGGGTGTCTAGATATATGATGAGGATATGGCCATCGTACCTGAAACATCCCATCAGAGGGTTCCGAGGCTTACGTGGATACCACCTGAGGTGAACATGGTGATAAATCCCAAAGGGAGAGAGAGTAGGAGGGAACCTGTTCCCATCTACGCTCTGGTCCTTTAGACCTACCACACATGCAATCATTACAGTTTAATATCTTGTATCGAGGATGCCGGTGCTTAGCAGTTTAACGTCCTGCTGCTTGGATGGTGTGGATTCACTCCTCACCCCTAGGACTTACATAACCTGCACACTTCAACCCTTGGTGAAGGGAAGACACCGACAATGTCCTAGAGAGATGGCATTGTGGAGTGATCCATTGAAGGGATCACATTAGTGTTTCTATGTGAAGAAGAAATATCCATTAGTGTTCCTATGAGAAGAATAATGAGGAAAATCAAAGAAACATGAATCAATGACCAAGGTACCTTTAAATCACTTCGTACAAACATGGGGGGATGTACAAGAGAAGTATGTGCATGGCAGGGGTGTCACACGTAAGAGGGGCTTGAACATGGTGCCTTAGGGTAAGGACAACACATAGAGTACACAAGGAGGGGAACAAAAAAGATTCAATGGGTGAACACAATAGGGGAGGTTACACGTAAGATGGAGTGGTTGCATGCAACACGAGTGCATGCACACAAGGTAAGACCCTGTATGCCATATTGGCATGATACAAGGGAAAAATTATGTGTAATAGGAATCTTTTTTCACAAAAATGACTTGGATTAAAAATAAAAGGGTGAGGATCTATCCCTAGTGGGCCCACCCAAAGGAGGAACCCTAAGAGACCTTTTGCGCAAGATCTTGTACATTGAGGCTATGCATTTCATGCAGTCATGGAAGGGATGTCTTTCACAAAGTAGAGCATCAGTTCGTCTTCTGTAACCATCCCCTGAAGGGCGGGGGTACATTTCTATTTATATCCAAAAACTTTGGCAGTGACCCACAATATGGGCGGCACAAAAGAGTCATTTTTACATTGTATTAGGTGTGGAAGAGATTTCACACTTATGATAATCTTGCATGCAGGGAAATCTCCTCTCACGCCGCTGACTTGGCTAGTTTTCAGAGGGTCACTGTGGAAGACCAGTTTTGACATCACATTGGGCATGCAAGATCTTGCACATAATTATTAATCTTGCATGTGGTCCTTAATTATTGTGTGCACCTCCCTTGGGCTTCTTGGTATTGTGTGTTGATTCAAAATATGCCTTTGGTTTTCTTAAAAATGGGCTTCATGGCCTTACCCAAAATTTGGAATCAACAAATTCACCCCCTCAGAATCAGAGATGAAGGGGGACCTGAAGGTCGAATTCTAAGGGTCATGCCAAAAATCATATCCCCTATGGTCGGTGTGTACAAAAGTGCATTTCAGTGCATAAACCACTTCCACATGTGCAAAAGACCCCATCCAAACCTATAAATTCACTGGGGGCCCCTGAGTCCCCACATTGACTTTTCCGTACGAAAGGTACTTTCGCTATCATAAATGAAAGATCCTCATTTCTTCGTGAAAGATCTTTCATTTTGTCTGACTTTTATGGGAACCCTCAGGTTCTTTTGCACCACTGTCTATTCTTACGTGCACCTAACATAGACGCATTTTTTGCTTCCTCAACTCATCTTGCACGCAACAGACTATCTTGCACACTGAAACCCCATTATTTTGCACCCATCCCTTTGTGAATTTAGTACCTGACATAAATGGCTGATCAACTGACTGACATTGAGAGGGATGCTACCATAGTTGCAAGGAGGACCCAGATGATCTCAAACCCTCAGATTCTTCATGCAGGAAGGGTCGTGTCCGATAATTCGATGATTGTTGGTCTACTAACGCAAGATTAGAAGGATTACATTCTGAGTGTTAGTCTACCAATATGGAATTTTGGTATTTTGGAGGTAGTTTTGATACTAGGATTTGAGAATCATATGCCAAATTCATGGATAACATGCAGGGATAGCCTTCCACAGCTCAACAATACAAGAAACAGTCACCCCGCCAGGGAAACACAAGACATGGCCATTTACGTCCTGAATTCGAAGACCAGGACTATTGTTGGGATATATCTAGCTCCTAAAGAATCTCCAGATCACTATGAGAGAACCTTTAGATGTATCATTACTGATGAGACCAAAGGTTATAAGGAATGAGACTTCAAATCTGGGAGAAATTTCACGAGTGGAATGGGAATGGGCGTACTGGGTATGCCAAACATGTGAGGAGTTTAGGGAAGAGCTTTGGCCTATCAGGATTTTTGAAGCTGTGTGGACATCGCAGTTTCACTTCTCCCATCAGCAAGACCTGGTACTGGAACTGTTTTGCTGGTGGTCTCCTGATACTAATACCTTCCACCTCCACCACGGGGAGGTAGGCATCAATCTTTGGGACATTCATTGCATCAGGGGAATTCCCCTAGAAGGTTACCAATATAATGAGTTCCTTCCAACAAAGAATGTTTGGGTGGATAGGATGCACACCCCTATTCTAACATGGAATCTGTTCGAGTTGGCTAAGGAGAAGATACAAATCAAGTACATCTTAAAGGATATATCTTATTTAGGATGGTTCAATTTCTTTTTGGTGTATGAAAAAGTAGTAAAAATTCAAGGACAAGGGAAGCAGTGCCTAAACACATCACAGATGGGGAAGGTGGGATCATACTGGATGGTACTAGAAGAAGGTGAGTACCGATCATGGGGCTTCAGAATAAAAAAAAATTTGGGACCCGAATGTATGATATACAGGGTTCCTTATTGAATTTCTGAGTAGGTGGATACTGCCAGTGCGAGATACTAGAATGGGGGTTCATCCAAGAACATTATTGATGGCTGAAATAATGGAGGCCAAGAACAAGGTTAATTTGGGGGTTCCTATATTGGATAGGTTGTATAACATTTTGCGATGAATTTCTAGAGGCAGCAATCCTAGGAGGATATGCAGACCATTCCTGATTCTTCATGGCTGGGTTGTAGCTCATTGCGGTGGGTATGACTTCCCAAATGACATACTCCCTCTAGGTGACAGTATGTGACCATCCCTATTGAATATTGCTAGAATTTTCCCACTGACACTCAAAGAGGAAGGGATCAAACTCAAGATTGGAAACCATACCAACTTCAACTTCCATCTATTTAGAACCCCAGCTAGATAGATGGTAGATGATGGGCGAGGCCCATTGGAGCAGAAGGAGTACTTGAAAAGTATCAGGGGTAGTGTGTTGGTAGCCCAGATTGATGGAAAAAATTTATGCGAACTGTTTGTGTTGATGAGGTTTTCCAGGCAATTCGAGTGCATGTAGCGAATGCCCAATAAAGTATATACAGAGGTTCAGGAAGAGTGACATCCTTGCATCCTTCACCAACTGTGGCTCATGTTCACGACCGCAGGTTTTGGGGAAGTCATCACCCTTGACCTTACTGATGTCAATGCTGGCCTATCAACGGAGTATGCCACCCATTGGATAACAACGTACCCAAAGAAGATTATGTGGAAACTAATTTTGAAAATAAATGCGGCTAGTATGGAGTTTGGGAAACAGGGAGCAAAAAAGGTACCATTGGGGAGGTGAGACAAGGAATAAGCTAGACAGTTAGAACAGTGTGGGATGGAACTTTGTCCTCAGAAGCATCACGAGGTGAGAATGCACCTCCGCCTTCTGAAGAGGGGTGTTCTTGTGGGTAGCCTCATGGGCTAGCGAGGGAACTCCCTGGGAAGCAACTAAGGAATCTCATAAATCCAAAAAATGGTGCCATTTTTTTATATCTATAGTCTTCTTGGAGGACAATGAGACAATCTATGTACACCAAAGAGCTATGGGGGAGGTTGGTGCACACTGGGCTTGACTTACTAAACATAGGTCACATCCAAGTGGCAGAGAGGGTAAAATTTCATCACAGACATGTGTACTGGACAACCATGGATATGTACGCATTACCATGAGGGTGCTATGAGGAACCACATCTCCTGGTGAAATTGATGCTTGGATAGGAACATTACCCAGAAAAGCTGCCATCCGAGGATGGCGACGATGAGGAAGAAGAAGAAGAAGGGGAGGGAGAGGAACAAGATGAGGAAGAGGTAGAAGAGGAGGTTAGGGATGAAGGTCTTAGAGTTGAGAGACCTCAGGAAATAGTCATCCTCTAGGTAATTTACCATGATAGTGGCGAGATCACAGGCTCTGGCACGGAACTGGCTGAACAACTTGATGTGAGTCTCAACTCTTATCTCTACTAGCCTTTCTCTTTTCATAATTTGAATCTACTAACCAAACTCTATCCTGTTTAGGAACACATCGACGATGATAACTAGGAATCCTTCCCTATAGGGGATGAAGATGTACTCATGTATTTGGAAGAACATTCTCATGAGCCTGCCTTTGGGATCGAGCAGGGTGGGGAACCGACCATGGTTGAAGCTGTTGAAGGACCAGCCACGATCGAAGTGGGCAGTGATGAACCAGAAGGAAGGGATGAAATGGAGACCTTAGAGTCTCAAGTTATTCTGTCCATACAGAAGGATCCATCATTGATTATCAAATTAACAAGTGTAGAGGGATCTCTTGTGGTGGAAACTACTACCGTGACACAGGTACTGGACACCGCTGCTCTTGGATCTTGTAAGTTTCTTCCTTTGTAGGCTCACGACTTTTATTGGGGGACTCATCTAACCAAGATATCAGTTCCCAATGTAGTGATCGCAAGACTGGAGGCTTGACAAACTATCAAGTCTGGAACATCTGTAGAATCCCTACCAATTATTTCACCATCTCTCATAGAGCCAACTATTAAATCTGGTCCCGCACTAGTACCCAGTGAGAAAGAAGATGAAATCATGGGTGATGCTGCTGCTAGAGTTGAGCTACAGGATAGCGAGGGTGAGGTCAATGAAGAGGAAAGAGTGCCATAAGAGGACCCTTCCACTAAACTCATATCTATTTTTCCTATTTATAGGTCTACAGATCCTAAGGAGATGGATGACTCTAATCCCGACGCAACTGAGGAGATTCATATGACGTAACACAAGTCATGGAAGTGCATCAAACAATTTCTAAATAAATCATAGGTAGAATGGTTGAGCCAAATGGTATCACTTTACACATGTTTTTTCTTTATATATACTGGAGGGGTGGATGCTAAACATCTTCATATAATGATCCATGATTATATAGCTGAGAAGATACAAGAGAGTATCCAATGCTCTGATATTGCCCAGTGTCGAATGGAGTTAGAGAATACCCATAAGTTCCTTAAAACTGATCAAGAAGTCTGAAACCTTGAAGAGAAAGAAAACAAAAGAGTGACATTTATCATGATCCATTCTAATCTCATTGAAAAATTGAAGACCCAGCTGGAGGATGCATAGGAGAAAGCAGTGTAGGAAAGTCATCAAATGATTGAGCTCCAAGTTGAGAAGGTGCGAATGCAGGACAAAACAACTAAGTTCCTCTCTGCAGCTGCTGACAAAGAGAGGGAGCTCAAGGAGTGGGAAGCAGCCCTGGAGGCTATGAGCAAGAAGGTGGCATCACTAGAGCAATCCATCAAAGGAGCTGATTCATAAGACCCATATTTTGGCCGAACTCAAAAACCCATCTCTCTTTTTTTCTTTCCTATTCTTAACTACACTCATGGACTTATTATTTTATTGCTCAATTATTCTAGTGCATTATGACCATAACTATGAATTAATTAGTGATAAATATCTATGCTAATGTGGGTCATACCCAGTGTGAGAAACAATATAAGTCTACATAATTATTCACTTTGTGTATGAGAGCTCTGGATAAACTTTTGAAAACTTGGGTTCTGAATGACCACCCAAAGTTTCTAAAACAAAATAGGGGTCTTGACCAGAGAATAGGGGTCTTAGAATAGCCAAAAATCTCTTTCCCACATACTCTAGTGGATGATAGATATGAAGTCATGGGTGTTGGAATAAATCCAAACAAAGGGGAATGAAGAATGTGAATTATGGTACCAAAAAATTTGAAACATAGTGAAGAGGTAATGATGACAGAGGATAGATATTAACCACACTCAAAACACAACATATGTATCACATTAGCATGAAATGGGGACAAACAAACAAGTTTCACCCACTGACCATATTCGAAATACAGGGCCAAACTTGAAGTGTCATCTGATGTCTTCTGGGACGTTGGCCTAGGATGGTAGGTGAGCCTTAAGGCCGAGCATCCTAACCATTAGTAGGTTTCTTTAGATGTGAAAGGAAATGGGGATCCAAAATAGAGGGAACATAAATCATGGTGATTGAATAATGGGATATTTGGATGAAGTTAGACACCCTTGAAATTACACCACCGTGATGAAAGTACATTGGGTGGGCATATTGGTCTGAATTGAGATCAACACTACTTCTGGGAGTGACCTCTCTGATGAGGATCTAAGATTATCTAAATTTTTACTTATTTTAGACGAGGATGATAGATACATGGTTCAATGTCATATGGCAAGGACGATACACATAATAGTTTAACGTTATATGATCAGAACGTTGAACATAGTTTTAAGGTCATACTACCTGGACTAGGGCTAATAGTTTAAAGTCATGTTGCATATACTGTAGGCTCTTAGTTTAATTCCATAGATTTTGGACCATAATTGGGGATGAGGGAATGGAAGGGTTAATGACCCTGGGGCTGGGCCCGAGGTGAAATGCCTGGGCATCGCTACACATCCCATAAGGATGAGAATCAAGCTAAATATAGTTCTTAAAGGTGGTGTGGTAGGCAACCAATACCAAGAGGGGCGGTGTCTTCTCGAGTGAAGACATCAAAGGGCTAGGTAATTTATTATTACATAGTCTGGGAATAGAAGACATAGTTAGCTCCATACATTAAAGGAGTAATAGATCTTAGTTTATGGTCATAGAGCTCAGACCAAAAATGGAATGATTCCTGAAGAGGAAACATGTGAAGTGGTGCTATAAAGTGACCTTATGTGAATGAGGAAAAAATAGTCCGCACCACACCAAAAATTTCCATAAGAACACACAAAATTTAAAGTCCTGATGCCTAGACTAAGGGACTAATGCTCTTAGTTTAAGGTCATAGAGTTTGGACCAAAATAAGTTTGGATTTTCCATGTATTCACAAACCATAAACATATCCCTAAGCCCATGTGCGCTATGCTTGATGTGTGAAATAAGGGAAAAGGATATCTTCGAAACACATGGGATACATAGTTAGGGGAAATGATGTGGAGTCAAAGATGACCCTCACGATGTTGATTCACCATCTTTAACGTGCATAGGTGCATGGAGGGATAACACCAAGGGTGTAGAAATTCTACTTGTACATGATGGATCATAAAGGTACGTGAATCACACAACCAATATTTAAGCATTAATGGGGGTGGTGAAACAATAGAGGATAACTATTGACTGTGTTCAAAACACAACATCCACATCATGTGACCTGAAATGGGAACAAACAAATGAGCATTGACCACCGACCATATTCTCAATTTGGGGATTATGTTAAATTTTTATTCAAAATCCTTGGGTACATTGGCCCAAGATGGTAGGAGAGCATTGAGTCCTAGCATCCATATCGTTCGGGGGTCCTTTCAGATGTGAAATATGATGGAAACCCAAATAAAGGGAAACATGAAGTATAGAAATAAATGAAAACATGTACATGTACAATCCAACACTATAGGTCCTAAAATACATTGAATATAGTCACGTTGGTGAGGTTTAATAGAGGTTTAGAAGTCCAAATATAAAGGGGAAAAGATGGGTTGATGAAACTGGGGCTGGACCCGAAAATGAGATGTTCAGGCATCTCTACGTATCCCATGAGGATGGAAATCAAGCCATATGTAGTTCTCGAAACACCATGTAGTTTAATGTCATATGAACACAAGGATAATGGAAGGGAGATACATGAAGGGAAGTACATGGAATGGATATTATAAACATGATGTGAAAGAGGACAAGTCCTCATATGCCACACCATGTGCTTCTAACAGAGTTTGGGATAGGGGGCTGGAAAGAAGGAAAGATTTGAGGTACCTGGGGCTAGACCCGAAGGCAAAATGTTCAGGAATTCCTACATATCCCATGAGTATGGGAATAAATCCACACATAGTTATTGAATATGGTATGGTAGGGTACCAATGCTAGGGGAAATACAATCACTACTGAAAATGTGACCTTTACCAACACTTCTATACCCCATTTCCCAACGGTTTGGCCAAACCGTTGGGAAAGACCACTTTGTGTCCACTTTTCCCAACGGTTTGCTAAAACCATTGGGAAAAGTCCACTTTGTGGCCACTTTTCCCAATGGTTTTGCCAAACCGTTGGGAAAGGGTAGGCTTTCCCAACGGTTTGGAAAAACTGTTGGGAAAGGTCCAATTTGTGGCCACTTTTTCCAAAACCGACTTTTCCCAACGGTTTTGGCCAAACCGTTGGGAAAGGTCCAATTTGTGGCCACTTTTCCCAATGGTTTGGCCAACTGTTGGGAAAGCCTACCCTTTCCCAACAGTTTGACCAAACCATTGGGAAAGGTCCCCAGTATTTCAACATCCCTTCCTAGATTTCAGGGACCTATTTAAATGGTTGTGACAACCGTTGGTATAGGTCTATACCAACGGTTGTCAAAACCGTTGGTATAGGCCCTTTGATTTTTTATCGGATCCTCTTAACCAGAACATTCTATAAATAAAAATTTAAAATAATTATGATAATATATATATATATATATATTTATGAAATTATGTTCAAAAAAGTCATGTTAGGTTAGTGGTTAGGTCGTTCAATGATAAACCGGAGGTCCTGGGATCAAATCCCAGCGAATGTTTTTTTTGGAAATAAATATACCAACAGTTTTAAGGAACCGTTGGTATAGATTTTCATATTACTTATACCAACGGTTTTCAAAACCGTTGGGATAGGTAAATACCAACAGTTTTCCAAAAACCGTTGGTATAGACCTATCCCAACGACTTACTTGCCTACGGTTCTCCAAACCGTTGGTATAGGCTATACAAACGGTTTCGAGGCCTATACCAACGGTTCAAAACCGTTGGTATAGGTTAGTTTTCCAGTAGTGAATCGTGCAATTCTTCCCCATGCACCAAAAGAAGCATCATTTGATGGATCTTGTTTGTCCTTTAGGGTGGATGTGTTTTTTTGAAGCAAAAAACCTAAGATGGAGAATCCAGGAATCACCACAAGAATCAATCCATATGTAGTCCTTGAAAATTGTCATGGTGGATGAAAAATACCAAACATGATATCCCCTCAAGCGAGGACACCACAATGTGGTTTCATTTTCTATTGTGCGACTAGGACAATAGTGTCACAGTTTAAGGTTGTATGACAGGACCAGCCCACACATTTTAACATCGTGCGGCAAATATGAAAGTTCTAAAGTCATGTGGGACTAGACAATATAGTTTAACTTCATATGTCTTGGACGCATAAAGAAGAACGAGGTTCTAGAGGAAATGAACATGGCGTGATAAAGCATACTCAACATGAATGAGAACATCAATCTACACCACACCGCGCGCAGCCCCATGGGAAGGGGACCTCAGGACAAGGGTTCAGAAAAGAACAAAGGTCCTAGGGATGGACCCAAATATGAAATGTTTGGGTGTTCCTACGTATCCCATAAGGATGGGAATCAAGCTGTACATAGTTCTTGAAGCATCACACAATTTAAAGTCATGCGGAAAGTACGAAGATGGGAGGGACTAGAAAATAAGGGGAAGTACGTGGAGCGACTATTATAAAACTGACATTAATGAGTACATAATCCCACATACTCCACACCATGTAATCCTATAATAATTAGGTCCAAAAGTTTCAGATAGAATAGATAATTAGTGGAGCCTGAGCTGGACCTAAAGACAAAATGTCTAGGCATTCCTATGTATCCCATGAGGATGGGAATCAAGCTAGAAGTAGTTCAAGAAATCCGTATAGTTTAACATCATGCAAAAAAAATGGGGGGGGGGGTCTTTGTTTAAGGTCGTAGAGATTGGACCAAAAGAAGTGAGATCCTTCCAAGCAGGCATAAACCTTGACCAAGTCCCTAAGCCCATGTGAGCTATGATCGATTTGGGAAACAACAGCACATAAGATCCTCACAACACATGGAATACATAGAATGGGGAATGGTTTGGGGTCAAGGATGACACCATGATGTCGATTCATACTCTCAACGTGTAAATGCGCATGGAGAAATAGAACCAAGGGTGTCAGAATTATACTTTTACGTGATGAAGTAGAAAGGGTAATGAATCATGAGACCAATATTTGGGGCATAATAGGGATGGAGTAATGATGGAAGATAACCATTGAACATGTTCAAAACATAGCATCCACATCGTGTGACCTAAGATGGGAACAAACAAATGAGCACTGACCGCTGACCATATTCGCAATGTGAGACTTGTGTCGTAATGTCGTTAGAGATCCTCCCTGATGTCGGCCCAAGACGGTAGGAGAGTACTAAGGCCTAGAATACATGCTGTTCGGGGGTCTTTTCAGATGTGAAAGATTATGAAAACCCCAAATGAAGGAAGACATAAAGCATAGTGATGTAATGAAAGCATGTCCATGTAGAATCCAACACTCTAGGTCCCAAACCAAAATGCATCTAAGCACATTGGTGAGGAAAAAAATAGAGTTGAGGGTCCCAATTAGGAGAATATGACTTGAGGAGATGAGTGGAGGAAAGGGGGATGAAGTTCTCTCAAGATAGAGGTGCGTGGTGTGGATGTTACAAACTTGATGTGAATGAGGACATAATCCCACACCACAACACATGCCCCTAGAGAACATAGGCCAAGAGGCCAAAAGGAAGAGAAGGTTTCTAAAAAATAGGGTTGGGACTGAAGATGAAATGTTCGGGTATTCCTACATATCCCATTAGGATGGGAATCAAGCCACACATAGTTCTGAAATTCATATAGTTTAACATCATATGGTAAGGATGAGGGGTAAAGGGGTATCTTGAAGAGGAATGTGTTTGGAATGGAAAATAAACTGATGTGAATGAGGAAATAATCCCATATATGCCACACCACTCATAATTCCAAGAGAGAAATCAGGCCAAGTGGCCAAGAGAAAGAATAGATGGACCCAGGATGGACAAAAAATGAAATGTTCAGGTGTTCCTACATATCTCATTAGGATGGGAATCAAGCCATACATAGTTCTAGAATCGCTGTGCAGTTTAATGTCATGCGGTAAGGACATAAGGGCTGAAGGCTATTATGGAAGGAGGGGAACATGTTGCGGACATTGGAAACCTGACGTGAATGGTGACCAAAGAAGTTCACATACCATACCATATGAAATCCCTCGAAGATAACTAAACCCGAGGAGTGAAGAAATTTGTTGGGCTAGACCTGACGACGAGATTTCTAGGCGTTCCTACATATCCCATGAGAATGGGAATCAATCCATACGTTGTTCTTGAAATTTGTACAGTTTAAATTCATGCGGTAAGGAAGAGGGAAAAGAGGAGTGTATCAAGGGGATTTTTGTGGTGTGGAAAAAATAGCCCAATGTGAATGAGGACAAAGAGTCCATACCATATCACACAATCCCGAGAGAAAGCTTGATCCAAGAGGCTGAAGAGATCAAGGGACCTGAGGCTGGGCCATGGATGAAAGGTCTGGGCATTTCTACGTATCCTATAAGGATGATAATCAAGCCAAACGTATTTCTTAAAGGTGTCGTGTAGTTTAACATCATGCGACAAGGATGTAGGATATTATAGTTTAAGGTCATAGAGCTCAGACCATTTTTCTATTTATCGTCATGTGGGACGAGTGTTGGGTAGTTTTACATCCTTCATCTCAGATAGATCATGCAGTTTAACATAGTGCGGTGAAGAAGAAAGTTGATACTCTTAATAGAAATAATGTTTTAGAAATTTAGGATTGGTGGGAGGAGTAATACACTCACCATCCATAGTGACCAGAGAGTAAGCGCCATTTGGGTAAACCTTGTGAATGATATAAGGCCTCTCCCATTTGTGCTCCAAATTCGATGGATTAACACCTAGTATCATTGGAATTATCAAGGCCAACATTGTGTCACATTGAAGGAAAGAACATAGAAGTACTTTCTTGTTGAAATCCCTAGTTTTCTTGTTCTGATGCCTCTCCAGATTATGCAAGGCATGAAGTCTATTCTCATCGAGGGATTCTAGTTCAGCCAGAAAAATTTCAACTACTTTTTCTCATGCCTGATGATCATAGATGGTTGTTCGTAATGAGGGAAACTAGATATTGATGTCCAGGACTACCTCTGTCCCATACAACAGGGAATATGGAGTCACCTGAGAGGAATTACGATTCATTGTCTGGTATGCCCAAAGAGCGTTGGGGAGTTTTTCCAGCCAACTCCTCTTGTTCTTCCCAACCATCATCTTAAAGATGTTATAGAGGGTTTTTTTAATGCCTCTATCTTTCCATTTTCTTGTGCATGATAGAGATGGGTATGATTAGAACATATGTTGTACTTGGCATACAATTTCTTCAGTTTGTCTTCCTGGAATTTGGTGCTGTTATCGATGAGGACGATGTGAGGGACTCCAAATAAGTGGATGGTATTGGATCTCATGAAGTTGAAAATATAATGGGCCTTAACTTCATTGAGTATAATTTTCTTTGCCCACTTGGAGAAGAAATCTATAGCGGTCAAGATGAACCGACACTATCAAGCCATTTTCGGTGGATATAGTCCCACGACATCAAGTCCCTAGACCACAAAGGGAAAAGAGTAATTGGTAGTATGGAGAGGTTTTGTTGGCCGATGCACAAAATTATCATGGATCTGGAATGCATGACATCTCTTAGAAAACTTGATACAATCACAGATCATGGTGGGCAAAAAATACCCCAATCATTGGATCTGATGATAGAGTTTTGGCCCTGTCTGATGAGCCCCGTAGGAACCGACATATACCTCTTGCATAACTTGAGGGATCTCCCCTCCTTGAATTCAATGAAGGAGAATCCCATAAAACCCATGTTTTTAGAGGATATTATCAAGACCGGGACCACTCTGGATGGTGAACTAGACTGCGCACCGTCAGATTCTCTCACATTTGGCTCGTTCTGTCAGAAGATTATCGTGCTGGAGATACTCGATAAAGGGAGTTGTCCTGTCAGGGGTCCCTTCCAACACCATGGTAGGGGGACCTGAAGGTTCTGATGTAGAGGTACCAACAGTAATTTGGCTTACCTGTTGGCTATCATCATCATTCAAAGTGATGGGAGCGACACCTATTTGATGCGCTACATGGATAATCAAATCATACTGGTCAGGATCTAAAAGAGATGGAACCAGGCTAGAAAAGGAATTGGCTCGACCATTTTATGATCAAGGGACATGAATAAATTTTTTACAAGAAGGGAACTGGACCATCAGCTGGCAAGTACACTCTAATAGAGGTATGAGCTCAGGCTTCCTAACTACATAGTCATCATTGATCTGTTTGACAACTAGTTTGAAGTCCCCCTTCACATGCAGGTGAGGAACGCCAATCTAGGGGGCTAGCTCAAGAACATTGATGAGATCCTAATACTCCTCCTTGTTGTTGGTACATCCTTCTAATAATAGGAATGAATAGGGCATGACAACTTGTGTAGGCATGATGAAGATGATCCTCAAGCCCACTCTATTGAGTTCGAGATCATTGAGACTTCTACCGGTAGGGCTTCAGGAAGTACCATCAAAGTGATTTTTTCAACATGGAATGGATTGATCCACTGATAGGATTGCCTCATCTGGGAAATCAAGATCCAGAGACTGCTCTGTAGTGACTGGATGGGCAGAAAGAAAGTCTTCCAATGCCTACCCCTTGATATCCTTTTGGGGGAAAACGTGATGTAGAATTGTTAAAGGATCACCACCCACCGATCTAAATGGCCTATCAACATAGGGAGGTTCAGAATGTACTTCATAGGATCCACTCGGGAAACTAGATATATCTCATGGTACTGCAAGTAATGTCACAATTTCTACACTACAAATACCAGCACAAGGCAGCTCTTCTCGATAGAGGAATATTTGGTTTCTATATCGAGGATCATGTGACTGAGATAGTATAAACCATTTTCTATAACTTCATTGTTATTATGGGCGAGAAGGTCACCGAGGGACCATTATATATCAATCACATAGAAAATCAGTGGCTTTTCGGAAATGGGAGGCATCTGAACTGGAGGTTGTAGCAGGTACTTCTTGATTTCCTCAAAAGCAGAATGACACTCCTCATCCCAATAATAATCAGAAACTTTCTACATGAGTCAGGAAAAGGGATTACACTTTCCATCCAGATTTACGATGAACCTTTCTTCGAGGTTTTCATCTTCATATAGTGGGAACGGAGGAAGCCAAACACTTTATTAATATCTATGATATAGTCCCAATGCTAGGGAGATTTAACCACCAGGTCATCCACATAGAATTCCACCAATGTCCCAAGGATCACTTTGAATATGCAGTTCATGGCATGCTGATAGGTGGAACCTGTATTATTTAGACTTAAAGGAATTACCTAGTAACAAAAAGTACCTTGTGGTTCCCTAAAGGTGGTAGAATCTTCATCCTCAGGGGCCATTCATATTTGATTATATCTGGAATACCCATCCATGAAGAAGAGTGCTTGGAACCCAGCAGTTGTGTCAATAAATAGTTCTGTTGTAGGAAGGGGGAAATCATCCTTTAGAAAATGATGGTTGAGATCCTAGAAGTCAATGAAGACTATGATCTATTCGTTCTTCTTCTTGACAGGAACAATGTTAGCTAACCACCTGGGGTACTGGACCTCCTTGATGAAGTTGGCACTGATGAGCTTATCAACCTCGGCCTTGACCATGGAATTGTAAGAAGGGTGTATCTTTCTAGGAGGCTATTTGAACCCACAATGATTTTCTAGGAGACCAAGATGGTGGATGAAGACCTGAGGGTCTATTCCTAGAATCTCATCATAACTCCAAGAAAAGACATCATGATATTGCCTTAGGAAGTCCATGTATTGTTGTTTCTATTCTATTGGAAAGCATTATCCCAAGTCTGGGGACGTGGCCTCCAATCAGTGAATTGGGAAAATATAGGCGTCATACAGGTCGGTCCACGGGTCGGTCACAGCCATAGCGTGTTCAACCTCATTAGCCTAAATCTTCTTATCCTTGCTCTTGTAATAGTTGGCATCCATGTCGTGAGTTTCACAAGAGTAAAATAGAGATTCATCACCTTAGAGTATGACCACTCGACTATTAAGGGAGTACTTAAGGCATTGGTGATATGAGGAAGGAACTACCACATGCAGGTGGAGCCATGGTCTACCCATCAATGCATTGTAAGTGGTGTCTTGTGAGACAACCGTGAATTCGATGCTGGAAACTAGGCCACCGAACTGGGTCTTCAGAAGAATTTTTTCAACTGGTGTCTGCTCCGTCCTATCATAGCCTTGAATCTTTAGGTCAGAGGGGCTCAGATATACCTCAGATAGTCCCATATTTTGGAGTGTCTGGGTCTAGAAAAGGTTGATCCTAGAGCCCGTGTCGACAAGACAGTGGCCTAATTCCACGCCATTGAAATGGAAAGTGTTGTACAGTGGGTAGATGTGCCTCTATATAGAAGAACCTTCATCTTCTCTAGATAAAGAGATAATGGTCCGACATTCCACATGATCGACTGTCTCAACATGATAGTATTTTGCGGCAGTTACCTCTGTCTCAAACTGGAGGGGGATTCTAAAAGCCTTTGTAAGGTCTTCGTGCATATCCACTAATAGAAGAAGAGCATCTAGGATAGAGATATTCATAGGAATTCTGGAAAGATGATTGAGGATATCATACTTCCATGCTAGGTGTACACTTCTGCTGATAGGGGTTTGATCTATGGAAGGAGGTTTGATGGGTATTGCTAGTTGAACTGGCAGATCCTAGATGATGTTGGGAATGTCCCATTGATCAATTATCGAATCACATAGATTCAATACCATCTGAGGGCCATATGAATGATTTCTATCCATGACATAACGTGATGGACCATAGAATGGTCATGGTGGCTCTTCCTGATCAAGTAGCACAAACGACGGTAGATGAAGATTTGATGAAATGAGACAAGAAGGCTACATGTGCTGATATCTATAATGAGCCTTTTGTTTAATCTTAGTGGCATTCACATCATATATGGATGCACCGAACAATGCATTTTGGTGATTCACGTACCCACAACTCCGTCAATGCTATCATCGGCTAGGGATGTTGGGAGGGTCTGCCTGGCGCCCTCCATCATCGAGAGCCATGTAAGGTTTTACCATCTAAATGGCATTGACCAAAGCTTACCCTTGATCATAACTTAAGGAATCCTACATCATTGGCTGGATTTTGGGGTAATCTCTATCTCTGAGGGCATGAAGTCTTTGAGGGTGTGGGATGATGATGGCATCGGTGGGGGACTTTGCTTTCCCTTGTGTAATTGATGCCTACCCTTCTGGGAAGAGGAAGACTGAGATGTTGACATAGATGTAGTGGATGTAGGTAATGTGGAAACTTCTAAAGACTTGGGTTGATTCAAATGTGCCTGAATAATACCATGGGAATGGGTGACTACCCTATAAGCCATCTGGTCATCGTATTTTTGAGACCCAAAGTTAGAAACTTGCTTCCATTCACCTTCGCAATCACTATTAGGATTTATGAAGACACATTTAACCTATGTCAGGGCTGGACCTAACATGACTATGTTGTTATCGACCTGGTCTTGGAGCCTGTCTTTAAACACATAGCACTTTTTGAGGGTGTTCCCATGGAACTGGTGATAGGGACAATAGTTGGGACGATCAATGAGATCTGCCTCTTTGGTCCTATTTCATTCTAAAAACCGTAAGATTCCCTGATCTAAGTCACTTTGAAAATAGTCAAGGACCTGAGCCTCATTAAAAGAGTAGGTTTGGTTCCTTTAGTCTGGGAAAGGAGATCTGGGATCCTGGCCTTCACAAGGGGTGGGAAAACCCTATTAAAGAGGTGGAACTTGATTATCTCACCTAGGTGGCGGTGGTACATTACACAAGGGAACCTGTCGATTATGATGTAAATGCTGTTGGGACGAAGGATGCACCTGAGGTGGTGGGCCTTGATAGAGCTATGTAGGGGGATCTACCAGTAACAATTCCAGCTGCCTGGGGGCCTCAATTTATACTACCGTGACGGGCTCAGCCTTAGCGGCTTTTCTTGTGGGAACCATAAGAGGCAATGTACGTGCCTACTTGGCTTGCTGCAAGGCTTCTTCTAGATGCTGGGCTTTGGCATAGAAATCCCAAAATCCCCCTGGGTAGTTCTGAGTGATGAGATATGGGACTAATTTAGTTTTGACATTCCCCACACACATTGTTAGTAGATATTATTGAGTCAGTGGCATATCAAGGGAATATGTGAGGCCCTTCCACCTAGAAACAAAGTCTGTGACCTGCTCTTCAAGCCTCTGCTTTCACTTGAAGAGGTCAGAAATTATTCTCTTCCAGGTTGTGAAACTGAATTAGTAAAGAAACTTCCTATGAAGATCCTCCCAACCTGCTATTAACCCAATGGGTAACTGGTTGTACCAGAAAAATGTTGGCCCTTCTAGTGTCTGTATGAAACACTGGAGTTTGGAAGCCTCCTGCTGTGATGGAGTTCCCAGCATGGGTCCACACCATGAAATGTAGTTGGTCAGATGCTGCAGCGGATCTTCCATCCCATTAAAGGGGGAGAAATTAGGATTCCTAAAACCTGGGGGTGGTGGAATATTGTCCAACCTTGCTGAATATGGATTTCCATCAAGTAGGATTTCCACCAGTTGAGTTTCTAGGGCCTCGAGGTTGGAAATGAGAGATGCCATAGGATCATCTGGATGAGGGTTCTGATCTTGATGAGGGTCTATAACCACCAACGTGTTGGAATGTTATTCAATGTGGTAAACAAGCCCAATGGCTTGTGGAGCAGTTGGTGGGATGACTTGTTGGACTTCTAGGAAAACGACCTATGGAATAGCTGGGGGAACCTGAGTCAGGCCCTGAGGAGGGTTATCACGCAACTCAAGTGGATTTGATGATGCGTATCGCACCTTATTACCATAAACTTTGGCCTTTAATCTATCTATATGGGCAGAATGGTCAAGGTCACCGAGGGGAAACTCACTGAGGGGAGGTTGTACCAGCCCCAGCTATCCTGGCCAAAGATCACTATAATCTTTTCATTGTTCCCCAACATATTCGGTGAGAAGTTCATCGACTATATTCTTATGTTCCATGAGCTGTTGACACAACACATCCTTTTTAGGGCCATCTTCCATCTTTTTCACTAAGCCAGATGAATCAGAGGGTTTGACAGAGTCAACATGCTCTTTACCCTTATTGGGATCCTGACCGAAGGATAATGACTTCGAAGGTGTAGGAAGGCCCAATAAATTTCATTACTTGTGAGTAACCCTTCCCAAAGGATCCAACAGGTGCAGTACCACCTCGGGGGGTAAGCTCTCTTCAATGATTCTTAACTTGGTTTCCTCCTATGATAGGTCATCAATGTTAATTGCGACTATGCTTGGAGGCTTATCCTCGATATCACATGGAAAGTCGGGCTAGTTCCAGATAGGATTGAAATGAAGGGAGGCATACTACCCCAACCATAGATCTGAACATAGGGGGAAGCCTTCTGAATAATTCTGCAGAGCACTGTAAAGATCTAGATGCATCGTTGTTGGTGGGTTTGAAGATGACTGTGTGACTCAGGGTGCTGAGCCATAAGGAGTGTAGCCAAGTGGACCATGCGTCATTTCTGGATGATGTCGTCAAAGTGTTTCTGGCTCTTGGGGTAAGCTACCCGTCGATGACAGAGAAAGAAGTGTGTAGCCTAGAGAGTTTAGAGGAAGCACCTGACCTCCTCCTTGGTGAGAGATTCTAGAATACTGATACCTACTATTGCAATGGAAAAAAACATCTTAGGGAAGTGATCCATGGAGAGAATGTCCCACAAACTTCTCGGCTCAGACTAGGGATCCGGTCCTTGATTTCCCCACTATTCTACTAGAGGCGGTTGCAATATCGGCAGTGGTAATGAAACAAACTTTTGTGATGGTGGACTGGCTGGTTGGGAGTATAGTACACGAGATGACAAGCCACCACATTTCAGGAAGTCTTCCAAAGAATGCACTGATTACGCCACCACTTCCTTATAAGATGGACCAACGACCACTGCTTCCCGCGAATGGGCTATGGTTTTTGGCAGCGGGTCACATTGTTTATCATCCCCTATTGGACCCTAGAACAACTCTATGTGATCTCTTGTTGATGTATAAAATTATCATGTTGATGATAAGTAGGATTGTGTGTCCAGGCTTTGGAAAGGGGCCAAATATTCCTCCTCCTGTATGTATTTTTGGAGGGATGCAGGGATCTGTTGGACCTCACTTTTCGAAAGGATGAGGATTATATGCCTTGTTCCTACCCTATCCCATGACACAGAAGATCAAGGTGAGGGTTCCATCACCAAATCAAACTCTGCCTCAGAATCCGAGAAGCAGACAAGTTTGATCGTGGTTTGAAGCTTCTCAATATTCTTCCTTTGGTGGCAGTGACCCATCCGCTTGTCCCGGTATGGTTCTTCAGGACATGGTAGGTTTTTGACATGGGGAGATCCTCCGTGAATATTGGTACTAAAGTGGGGAGGACCTCCACCCACACTGGATGTGATATGAGGAGGTCCTTCATTTCAGCTATTGCTGATGTGGGGAGGACCTTTTCTCTGATGATCTAGGGTATGAGGGGCACCTGGAAAAATGTTGAATGGGACAGAAGGAGGACCATCATGTTTGATAGTGCTGGATTAGGGAGGGCCTCCTCTAGAGTTGTTGAGCATATGGGGAGGACCCCCATGGTGTTCATTTGTAGTGCAGGGAGGACCTTCACATCTTTCGGCCTTGGTAGTAGTGGTACAAAGAGGTCCTTTGTACTGATTATACTAGAAATGAAAAGTACCTCCATGTTTTCCATTGTTGAAGCGAGGAGGACCTCCACTTTAGTGATTTCTATCATGGGGCGAACCTCTGCTAGAATCTATGAGCACATGGGGAGGGGATCCATGCTATTGGGAGACCGAGAAAGGAAGACCCTCACATTGGGAATTTTTTAGATGAGTGAAATATTTTTACCTGAGGCCAGGGGAACGGGGAGGACCTTCGTGATGAATATTGATGAAGTAGGGAGGGCCTATGTGAGAGTTTATGATGGTGGAATGGGGAGGAATTTTATATTGAATTAAGAAGTGGCGAAGTCCTCCACTCTGTCTGATACTAGTACAGGGAGGACCTCTGTACTAGATTCCATCATCGTGTGTTAGCTTGCGAAGACTACTACTTTCTCCGATAACCAAGAGATCTAGTTCCACCTGCTCATAGGGTGACTGGTGCTTCAACTTTGGCTAGGCTTGGAAGTGACCCTCCTCTATAACTGGGAGGTTCCCCTAACGAATGATGATAGGGGGATGGTAGCTCATGCTGGTGGTGGATCGTGCCACTAAAGTCGTGGACGACGTTGCCTCATGGAGGGAATTATCCTAAGCTTGCACCCGACGTTGATGCTGGGTCAGCCGAACTAGATCCAGCTATGCATGGGGATAAACCAAATACTCTTCGGTCTGTAGGACCGGTTGGTGATGCTAACATGGCTGGGTGTGAGCCCTCCTCAGTGGTTGTCTAGCTAAAGTCTGGGTTGGGTGGACTCAGACATCCCTTAGTTCGTCATCATAAGGGAGTGAGTCATAGGAGAACGCCGGGGATAGGCTCTCAAAGTTGTTGAATTTTAGAGTGGGGATCAGCAATTCCCTATATGGCCCTTGGGGGTGGTGGCACCGAAGGGTCGCAGAGGCCTCCAGGTCATGGCAGGCCATGTACCTTGTTAGGATGACCCCTTCCTGTTCATATCATCAAACAATAGTATCAATTACCCATCTATGAATAAATTCCGAGGGTGAGAGGGGGTGTGGGGGCTCAATAGTTGCAGTTGTGGGAGCCATAATAGAGGAGATGAAGATGTGAAGAATTTCATCATTCACACCGCACCTACCCCTGCATCCGTGGGATGGGGATGATCAGTTTCCTATAGCTAGAGCTTGGGTCCTGCAAAGAAGGAAAATTCACTCTTTAGTATAGATAATGGTAAAATGATGTATAATTCCCCTAAGTCATTCAATATTCCATGGATGGATAAAAAGATCCACGCTGACAACATCGCAGACCGGAGTGCCCAACAATTAATTTCCCCAAACTTTAGTGAGTTACATGCCAGACCCACTATTTCCAAATCAAGACATGGGGCCAGATAGTTGGATTCAGTGACATGATCATCTACTAATGTATATAATGATACTAATCTCCATATCAATGAGAATATTCATGTTGGGTTCACCATTTCTGTTTTTGAAACTTTTTCCAGGGCATGCACCGTCGTGGTGCTGCAACACACTGACTTTTTCCCATCATTCCCACTTTCCAAAGGTGGGTGGAATTCATAACTTCCTCAAAGATGTTTTCTCATTGATCAAAATAGGATGATGAGATTTTGGTCTCTCCTTCCATGGATTTATCCTCATAATTCGTTGGATAGTTCGAGTCTCCCTTAAAGATTTAATACATTGTTCATGAATCTCATTACTAGATCCATATCATTGTGGACGCTAGTTAATTACGCTACTTCTGTGAGGAAATTCCAAGGGGTCAAGTCATGGAAGAAACCTTCAGTTAGGGGAGTAGTCACATTCGACATTGCTGTCGTGTCTGGACACTGAAACACTAGTACACCTGGATTTATTCCCCTTATGATAGGGATTCTTGAGGGCACGGAAGCCCGAGACATTCCACATAGGTTATGGGGAATTGTATGCCAGAGGAATGTCTCTGAGGTTTTCCTCAGCTTTTTATGTTTAACACAGGGTATGCCATGAGTTTAATGTTTAGAGGAGATGGATCAGACTAATCAGAACACTGATGGGAGTGGATGGAATGGGTATATCCCTAGAAGGTATCTCCTAGGAGGCTTACTGGATGGGTGGATCAAAATTTCCAATGAGGACAGATCTGAGGATGCTTGGGTCCAAACAAAGGGGACACCATGGTTTCCCATTGGCTAGGATTGAACCTAAAGGAGGCTTCCTACGTATCATGTTCAGAATATTGGGATCAAAACCCACATAGTTTGAGAGTGTGAATTGAGTGTGGGGATTACACATGGTTAGCTACCAAAAAGCTGGACTGACACCACTAAGGGACGAACCAAGGATGTGGGTCCCAACAAAGGGGACATGTATGTTTACCAGTGTATGGGGTTGAACCTCATGGAGCATTCCTACGTACCCTGTTTAGGATATAGGGATCAAAACACACATAGTTCGAATGTATACCATTTAACATCATGTGGGATGAAAGAGGCATATAGTTTAACATCACGCGGGATGAAAAAAAGGCATATAATTTAACGTCATGCGGGACGAGGGTGGGCCGACATGAAGTGGTTGGGACTGATGGGTGATGGGATTGAACCTTAGAGAGGCTACTTATGTACCTTACCTAGAACAGAAGAATATAAAAGTCTACATAGTTCAGATATGGGGGATGGGGCTTACAAACTAAGGCGACACAAATGAGGATGTCATGGTCAATGCTTACTCTAAGCCCACGTGAGTCATGCTCAGTGTAAGAAACAAGAGGCAACAAATAACTGATGATCACGTTGCGAAAGGTGCTTCCTTGAGGAATGGAATAGGGCTTACGTATGGTTAGTGGCCCAAAGAAGAAACGAGGGATTATTCCTAGTTAGCAACCCATGGAGATTGGGACTTACTCCAAGGGGAGGCCCGGTGATAAAGGAGGGTGTAAAGACATATGGGGATGATATGGTCATCATACTAGAAAAATCCCATCATAGGGTGATAGGGCTTACATGGAGACTGCTCGAGGTGTGCATGGTGATAAATCCCAAAGGGAGAGAGATCAAGATGGAACCTGTGCCCATCCCCCCCATGGTCCTCTGGACATACCACACTTGTGGTCATCAAAGTTTAACATCTTGTGTCGAGGATACCGGTGCTTGGTATTTTAACTACCAGTAGCTCGGATGGTGAGTATTCACTCCTCACCCCTAGTACTTACATAACCTACACACTTCAACCCTCTCTGAAGGGAAGGAACTGGAAATTCCATATAGAGACAGGGTTTTGGAGTGATCCAATGAAGGGATCATGTAGTGTGGCTATGAAAATAAGCAAAATACATTAGCATGCCTATGCGAATAAGTATGAGGCAAAGAAACACAACATGAACCACCACCCAAGGGACCTAGAAATCACTTCGTACAAGCCTGGAGGGATGTACGGGAGAAGTATGAACATGACAGGGGTGTCACACGTAACAGGGCCCCGAACATGGTGCCTTAGGGTAAGGATGACACATGGAGCACACAAGGAGGGGCACATGAAAGATTTAATGGGTGTGCGTAAGATGAGAGGTTTCACATAATATGGGGTGGTTGCGTGCAAAATGAGTGAACACACGCAAGAGGAGACCCTGCATGCAATATCATCATGACACAAGGGAAAACTTGCTCGCAAGAGGAATATTTTGTGCACAAATGACTTGGAGTAAAAGGGAAAGGGTGAGGATCAATCCATAATGGTCCCACCGAAAGGAGGACCCCTAGTAGACCTATCACACAAGATCTAGTACCTAGAGGCCATGTTCTTCATGCAGTCATGGAAGGGTTTTCTTTCGTGCAACAGAGCATCGGTTTTTCTTCTATAACCATACCCCGAAGCATGGGGGTATGTTTCAATTTATATCTGGAAACTTTGGTGATGACATGAAAGATAGGAGGCACATAGAAGTCATTTTAATTTCATATTGGGAATGGAAGATCTTGCGTGCATATGGGAATCTTGTGCGCAGAACAATCTCCTCTCGCGTTGCTGACTTGGATGGTTTTTGAAAGGTCTCTGCGGAAGACCACTTTTGACGTCACATTGGGTGCGCAAGATCTTGCATGCAATTTTAAATCTTGTGTCTGGTCCTTAAATATTTAGTGCAACTCCCTTGGGATTCTCGAGATTTTTCATTGATTCAAAATATGCCTTTGGTTTTCCTAAGAATTGGACTTCATGTCCTTACCTGAAATTCAGTGTCAACATTTGTTTTAATCATTCAAGTATGTTCTTCATAGAAATTCAATTACCCTCACCAAGATTAGATTTGTATCTACTAGTTATTATCAAAGCATAAGATACATAAGGTTGAGTATGGAATATGGAATTCATGCTTGATCCTATAGAAAATACATAAGGAATTTTATCCATCCCTTATAAATATTTAGAAGGATCTAGAATATTCCAAATATTCATGCCATGAAACACTGGGAAAGACCCCTTATTGGAGGTCTCCATGATAAAACTCTTTAGTAATTTAACAATATATGTGTTTTTTAATTATTCCAAGAAACCTCTTAGATCTATCTTTATAGATATTCATACAAAGTATGGAGGTATCTTCACACATGTATTTCATTGAGAAATAATAACCCAACCACATATTCAATGAATGAAGTGGAAGGATACCATTTATAATAACTATTGTGTCATCTACATAAACTATTATACTTACACTAAACTTCTTATATACACAAGGATTGTCTATGTTTTTATAAAACCAAAATATTTTATTGAATCATCAAATAATATATTCCAACTCCAAGAATATTTCTTTAGTTCATAAAATGACCGTTGAAGCTTAAAAACCTCCACAGACTCATTTGTAAATTTAAAACCTTCTTGTTGTATCATATATACATCCTCATAAAAATTCACATTAAGGAAATAGGTTTTTATTTCCATTTGATATATCTCATATTCGTAATGAGTTTTTATGGAAAGTAAAATTCAAATGAACTTTATCATCACTACAGGTGATAATTTTCTTTATAGTTAATACCATGAATTTATTTATAATCCTTTTCCACAATGGTTGGATTATATGTATACACTCTACTATACACGTCATTTTTCTTATAGGAAAACCATTTACACCCTATGGGTCTTAACACTTTAAGTGCATTCACCAAGTTCCAAACTTGGTAAGTATATATGGAGACTATTCTAGATTCTATAGATTTTAACTATTTCTTGGAATTAAAACTCTCAATGGATTCCTGGTAAGTGGTAGGTTTATAACCTATGAACAATAACTGATCATCATTTTCTATGTTAAATCCACATCTCTCCAGATCTTGAAAAATTATATCATAAATTTGAGGCTCTCATGTAACGTGAGTGGGTTCTCCTTTTTAAACTCTTTTCAAAACTGAATCTCCTTCTATCTCAGGAACACTTCCAGTTTGTTGGTCTTGAACATCTCCAAGTTCTACTTTCCTCCCACTTAATCCATAAATTATATATTCTTTCTCAAGAAATATATCAATTTTTCACTATAAAAACTCTATGTTTAATAGGTTTATATAAATAATACCTCATAGTTTCTTTGGTATAACCAATAAACAAGCACTTATCTTATTTGGGGCCAATATTATCAGAATACAATCATTGTATGAGTTCTTCAAAACCCTAAATCCTCCTGACAAACATTTTGTGGAATTTCATAGTCAAAATCTCATATGGTATCTTTATGAATGCTTTATATGGAATGAGGTTTAGTAAGAATATAAAAGTCACTATAGAATATCCCTAGAATGGAATATGAAGTCCAAATAGTATCATCTCAATCAAACCATGTATAATAAATTAAAATTCTTCATCTAAGACAAATCATTCCATCATGTTATTCCTAGAGGATTTATTTGAAAAAAAATTCTAGAATATCTCAAATGATTTATGAATTCCTAGCTTAAGTATTCACTACCTTGATTTTATTAGATAACCTTAATACTCTTACATAGATGATTTTTTACTTCATTTTGAAACTCTTTTAAGATTTTCAAAAGTTTCATACTTTTGTTTCATCATAAAAAAATGTTCATACTGATTAAAGTCATCAATAAAATTAATGATGTACCTATAACCACATATTTCTTGTGTACTCATTAGTCCACATACATCATTATGCATGATATCCAATAGTCCACTATCCCTTTCACCATTTCTCTCAAACAATTTGTTTTTCATTTTTTCCTATAAATAAGATTTTTACATGTAAAATGATTTGTAATCTAATGAGTCCAAAAATCCATATCAATAGAGTATTTGAACATGTTTCTCATTTATATGTCTGAGGAGACAATTTCAATGGTAAGTGAAATTAGAATGAACTCTAACCATCTTATTTTGAATATTATATATTGGATTATCTATGTATAGAACGTATACACCATTCAGTATATTTCTAATTTAATATAAAATTTCATTTCTCTATATAAAACAACTCTCATTATTAATAATGAATTTAAATCCCTTATTTTCAAAACAAGATACAAAAATCAAATTTCTATTTATGGTAGGAACATAATAATACTTTTCCAATTATTTTATTAATCCATTTCATAAAACCAAATCATGTTTGTTTATTTATAATATAGAAACTATTTATCCATTGCTAACATTAATATATACTTCACCCTTTTTTAATTCCCTTTTCTCTCTAAGTCTATGGTTATTAGAAAAAATGTGTGATTAATACCTAGTATCTAATACCCATGAGCCAGAGTTGGTAAAATTGACTTCAATGACATTAACATTCAGAAATTATGAATACTTTTCCTTAAGAAAACTTTGAATCCCAATATATTAGTCATTAACTATTTCAAGTCTTACCTATAAGTGACCTAAAAATGATTATCATTAAGTATGTTATAATTTAAAACAAAGACATATAAATGGGTGGGTATTATATTTTATATATTTTCATTAAATACTTTTAATTAAAATTTTCCCACTAAAAATGATGACCCCTCACATAATATAAATTTTGTGATCCAAGATCTATATTTCACTAGGCAATAACCTCGCTTTTATGTGAAACTCATCACTTTAGTCGTTTTGGCAGGGATTCATCCCAATCACAATAATTATTATTCTTAGATAGTTAAGTGCATAACTCTTTATCCATATCCATTATATGGATAGTACTCAACTATATTTCTCTAGTATCCCAACCCTTGGGGTTTTCCAGCTAATTGTAACCCAAAATAAATTTCAAAAGAAATCTTATACAATAAAATAAAGGGTCACCATACTTTGGCTTGAAACTACCCAATTAGATAATCTCAACTAACCCATTAATTAATTTTCTTACACAAGATAATAAAGGGGCACCCATCTTTAGGGTAAAACTACCTGGTTAAATGGTATAGGTCTTTAAAAGTGTCATTTTATAAGGAATCTCAAACTTAGTATTGATGGGGATTTTCAAGTCTTGCATATTTAATATACATCATTTGGATATTAAATATATAAATATTATATATTATTCAATCTTTATCTTCTCATATTTTATTCCCTTTTATGTATCAATTCTTCTAACAATTTAGTTTTTGAATCCTTATTCCATCCACTAAATTAATGTGTTTGTGCTACATTAAATAAAAACTCTTTAAACATCCCACAAGTTTGTGTCACTCACCTAAAAACAAAATCCAAACATATTTTTACATTTCCAAATGCATCATATTCATAAGGTACATGAAATTTGTATGTAAAGGTTTAGAGTTATATAAGATTGAAAATCTCCAGATGAGTAACCTTGGAGTGAAAAATAGACAACCTCATTCAACTTTCTAGATAGCCTATAAGACTTTAAGATGTTCGGTGATCTGATATGAAGTCCCTCTCTACAGGGAGACTTTTCTCCAGAGAGAATTAAATTCATGATAATTTTAAAACCTAATATGCCCAAACTATATTAAACAACTATTCTCAATCTCATATCTCAAATTAAAAATTGAGGTCAAGGTAGATGGGAAATAAATTTTATAGAGTCATACCTATAATGTAATGGAGAGCTCTAACTCCTAAAATTAGTTTAATAGTTAAACCAGAGTATAAAAAATATTCACATTTCACAAAAAAATTACTAAAAATGAATATATCGTGAATAAAATTTAAATAAATGAAAAATTCAAATATTTAAACAAGTGATAACCATTTACAATCTATTCCTAAATAAAAAAATTATAAATAATTTTATAAATTATATGGAATTATGTAAATTCCATAATTTTGATTACAAATACTTTTATAATCAATCCAATATAAACTATTTTATAATATTTCATTTCAATTTATTATTAAAACATTTGATCAAAACAATTTTTTATATATTCTAGATAATATCTTTAAATATGTTTATGTTTTAACCTATTTTTTTAAAAATAACTAATTATGAAAAATTCATAATTATAAATATAAACACTTTTATGTTTCAACCTTATTTCATAATTTATAACCCTTTATAAATTATCTCTTATGATTTCTAAAAAAATATTTCTAGATCATAACATATTAAATTTGATTTGGAAAATGGTATTTGAAATATTAAAATCTAATACTGAGGAATATTTAAATGTTTCATAAAAATTTATCCATTCAATTACAAACACTTTATAATTAATAAAAAACTCATTTTTAAAATCTTGAAATTTATAACTTATAAACCTTTTATAAATTATAATTAAAATTTATAAAAATAATTTTTTAAATCATATAAGGACCACCACATCTTAGGCTACACCATAATAATTAAATAGTGGTCATTTGAAAAAAATAACTTCATTTTAAGGTAACATGGATAATTTTAAATACTAAAATGTCATGGTGATCTATTATATATTCATTTTTAAGGATAAAGAGGACTCCTATGTCATGGATCCGACCATGATTCTTGGAGAATCCTAATGAAAAACCACCACATATAGTTCTACACCATGGGGATGGTGATGTTTTCCCAAAACATGGATTAAACATATTTAATACTTAAAGAAACTCATTTTGTTACCACCAATGAGTTTCATTTGATCATTATATGATCATTATAAATAGAAGAAAACCTAAAAACATGAATAATCTATCTATATGGATCTAATGTATATATATATCCAAAAAATAGAGCATCTAAAATTCCATAAGTGTTCCTAAAATTACAATGTTGTAGCCTCCATATTATTTTTGTATTGGGTGTATCTCATGAAAATCACAAGGTGTAGTATATGAATGCCTCTAAGGGGGGAACACCAACCAATGTTTCTACACATGTTTTGTGAGGGCTCTCAAATAACTGAAGGGGTGACAGTGCCTTTATAGAATGATGGAAAAGCTTTTAGAAGGAAGATCACTTCTTTTATAGTTCACATTATCACACACACACAACATGAGAGGATCACATCCTCTTATATAACCATCCTTGACACTCCTCATTAAATAAAGAGATATGACTATGAGAAATGTCTCAAGTATCATCGCATGGTACCCTTGTGTTACACCCATTGGAGTGTTCATTAATCAAACACTTAAATAAATAAGGTATATACCATAAATGAATTAAAAACTTTGAATTAAAATTAAGAAACTATATTGGAATGATGTGGAAGTGTATACATCCCATGCATGCATAATGACAATCACCAAAACCTTCACTACCATCAACCATAACATCTATATGCATTTCACTTGAGACTTGGATGTAGAGGTGATATGCATCTCATGTTAGTGCAAATTTAAAAAATAATCCACAAAAAATAGTCACAACATCATTCATGAACTTACCTTTTATTTTTTATCAAAAAAATTATAGATTTACCATTTAACATCCATATTATATTCATTATGTTGTCATTTAATCGTATTTAATGACAACCCATTTATTATTTATCACCCAATTATATCCCATCCACTAAATGATATTTTCAATTATTACCAGCATTAGAATAACCCACCATTGTTCATTTTTAACACACTTCCTAGTTTCATATCTATTATTTCCATTTCATTTCATACAACCAATAATTTTTAAATTACACCCTGAAACACACAAGCATCCAAAACAACAATCATCATGAAATCCATGAAAAAAATACCACAATCTCTAAAAAACCACTCCCTCACCACAAATCCAGTTTTACCAAAATTTCTACAATAATAGATACACCATTTAATGTCAGACCCTTCCCATCTATAGTAAAACAATACAACTCTCCTCAAAACTATATTAAATTAGAAAACCCACATTAAGGAAACATAAAATTTTATGTTATTATTCTCAAGAATATTATTAAGATCTAGTATGAGTATAATCACAGTTTATAGAATATGAAAACAAACCATTCATTAATAGCTATAAGTTATTAACTATTTTTGGGGGGAGATTCCAAAAATAAATCAAAAAAACAATGAAACACATAGTAACAATATCAAATATAAGAAATAAAAAACCATATAAAGATCATGTGTTACCCCCCCACATCAGTATTTCAATTTTTTTATTTTCATAGTTAATTCAAACCATTTATTCATATGAAAATAATAGCATGACGATTCCTTATTTTACAAAAAATAAATAAGAGTTTTATTGAATATTCTACCTTAGATTTTTTACACATACAGTGAGAAGAGAAGATATTCATAGCCCTGTAACTTGCGAAAGAAAACAAAACCTGATGACAAGGTGTTCATGAGAATCTATGGGTGGGTTTATATTCATCTAGGTTTGAGAAATAAAAATAATTGAATACAAATGATTTCCTTAATTTTAAAATGAAACAATACGCATCCTGTGACAATATTCCCAGAAATTCCTTCATAAAAACTCAGTTAACTCTCCCTTAATTACCATTTAATCTAATTGTATTGATTTCAATAACTTAATATAATTTAAATCCCTTAAGATATGGATTTAATCTTACATGGATGAAAGAATTATTAGTTATTTTCAAAATCCTTATTTTATATATTTCATGATTTAAAATTTCATTTTAGATTGTAAAAGAAATTCAGGATAAAATATTGGAAATAAGAAGATTTCATTAGGAGGAGTTACTCTTACGTTGGGGAGAAATGACTCTTACGGTTATAAGAAAATACTCTTAAAAAAATCAAACGGATCTTATGAAAATCCCAATACATTTATGAAATCCAAAATATACTCTTATAAAATAGAAAATAATTTTAAAAAATATTGTGAATCTTACAAAATAAAAAGGGGACCTCAAAAAATGGAAATATTATCTTATGAAATATAAAAGAATCTTATAAAATCAAAAGATACCTTTATGGAAACCTTATATGAATATTAAATTGAGGATAAATGACTATTAAATTTTTGAAAATATGTATAACTCTCCAAAATATAAATGTTGTTTCATGGATAAGGGTAGAACATAAGGTTCATCTCCAGGTAAAAGTCAAATCATAATTGTAATTCATAACTTAAGAGAAAAATAAGTTAAAAACAAAACAAAAAATCAAAATTATTTAAAATCAAACTTTATTTAATATAAACATTTTAAAACCCCTAAGATCACTAAAAAACACCCAGACCCCCTGAACACCCAAAAAATGACAAAGTGTTTAAGAAAACTTGATTTCTTAAAGTTACATCTCTACCTCTATTTTTTCTTTTATTTATCTTGTACTTGATCAATATAGTGGGTGATCCTTCTAACGTATGTATGTTTGTTCACTATGGATTTATTTTTTATATAATTTTGATGTTATAAGTAATTGATGGTTAACTATTAGACATAATTAATTGTACTTTCTCTGATGTTATATGATGGTTTGGTTATTTATCTCTTATTTTATATTGTGATATCAAGAGTATAGTCTCTTAAATGTTTGTTATAGACTCTCTCTACTAGTCAATAGCCTCTGGCATATAGGTAGGTGTTACCAAGGTATTTTAATGTCACTATTATTACTAGTATTCATGCTACCTAGGTTAGGGAATTATAGCCATCATTCTATTATGAAAATGGTCATAATCACAGGCAGTCAATTGTTTACTATTCCCCCCCATTGGATTACCCTTATCATCGATCAAGGAGTACCAAATTCACCAGATCCCATCATCAGTTGATGTTGACACTCACAATCCCATCTCATTACATACCAATGGAAGCATACCAAAAGTATCACTTTAGGGTCCATGAAATCACGATACTAAGTTTCCACTATATTATAATTATATTTATGGTCCTTCACTATGAAATTTGGTCCCAATAAATATCTCTCTTGATTAGAGACCTCACACACTACCATGCTATTCTCACTTTACTAATTATAGTAGATCCCATATTTTCCCACTAAAAGATCTTTATTTCACTCTCACATGATACAAAACCATGACGTATAACTTCTGGATCTACTTCTAAATGAAAACATAATATCTCACACCTATCCATAGATTGTACCATACTCAATCACATGCCAAGTATGAACATTTCTCAAATCCCACTGGAATCCCATGATTGATCTCCAAGTAGTTAGAGATTTATGAGGATTCCTTAACTCTAATATGATCTAATCTCCCATGATATTTACCAACATCCTTTAATTAACATGTTCTATCTACTACCCAAGGTTGATTGTGCCTAACTAATCACTAAGCTCATGATCACGAGGTTGAAATTATGTCATATTGTTAGAGTTAGTGCCCTAAAATAAACTTCTATATAATTTATTATCACCTATATTCATTTTTTTGAATGTTAATAAACCTCTTATCATATCATTATTATTCTTGTACTTGAAATAATATGTGATAATGTCCTAAGAGTAATTGTCGCACTGATAGGTCATAACAATTCCCCATTATGATGTGAACCTAGAAGTGACACGATAATATTCTTAAAATATATTTTATATAGCTGGATGATATAATTTGATGAGATAAAAAAATATAAGCTATTAGGTATGAGACTAATAATACTTTGAGGTACTTTCTCATGGTGTACCCCCTTGGTAATTTCTAGTGTAGGAGATTATGAGAACATAACCTGCCAGTAGGAAATCCACATTTATATGTGTCATTGGATGTTTCTATCTACAAATGTTTGTATTGATCCTAATAATTTAATAATATTATTAATGAATACCATTAGTCATGTAATTTTATGTATTAATGAAAACTGTGATGACATATGTTTATGATGAAGTAGGATATATTGGGTGCATCATGAGTGATATTTCATTAATGAATAATATGAGAAAGGAGTTTTCCATTATGTTATTTATCAGAATTTGATATATCAATACCTCTTATGGGAATGGGACAACCTAAATAAATCAATATACATGGTATTTTGTGGGCATGTTCATTTCTAGAAAGTCAAATAAAGAGTCATTGAGCACAAAGGTTGATGACACCATCATGCAACTTATTTTATTAAATATATCATGATAAAGGGATTATATTACATAGTAAGCATTAATATAAGGTTTTATGTCATTGAAACATTAACTTCTTTATCTATGGATTCCTTGGTGTGTTAATAGATTCTAATATTATACTTTGGGTGGCTTCACCCAATGTAACCGAGAAAGAGGCCCAAAGGGACACACACTAAGTGTATCTTGAACCTTAGTTAATTATTATTATTTTTTAACATGTTGAATAAATATTATTCTCATAAATTATTTAATAATTATTCATGTTATCTTGATCACATATTTTTAGTCTCTAGTTATTTGAGAGAATGTTTGTGAGTAGAATATTTAATAATTTTTTATTTTATATTTAGTAAATATAATATTTATTTTTTTATTTATTGGAAAATAATTCAATGATATTTATTAATTAAATAAATATAAATTATTTAAGAAATGATAAATATTATGGAGGAATGATGGAAAGAGTTTAAAAGGTTCGAGGAGAGATAATATATATTAAATATCATTTGAATAAATTTTAAACAATATATTCAATAAATAGTATTTAATTAAACCATAAGTTTTATGCATGTCAAGTAAAATAATATTAATAATTTTTTTATTTGGACATGGGGTTTCTCATGGATTTTGAAAATAATAAGGGCCCATGTGAAATTATTTTCTTTCTATCCCATGAATTATTTAAACCTAATTATATTATTTCCAATCCTCACTCTAGACATTTGTTTTGTTGTTCACAATTACATCTAGAGAATCCTCTCAAGCCATATAGAGCTATTATTTAATAATTATGTCAAGTATGGAAAGTGATCCTTCTCCACTACCCCTCTTGATTCTAGAGAAAATAAGGATATTCCTTCTTTTAAGTGATTATCATGGTGATAAAAGACACACAACACATGTGTTAGGATCTTCCATGATAGCACTTAGAGATTCCAATTGTAACGTCCTGGTTCTGGAAGCCACCCAGAGGTTCCCTGTACTCGGTTGGTCACATGGACTCAAGCCCATTTCCCCAAATGCCAGAGGCTGCCGACTAGCAGCGAGGGCCTTGGGTGTGATAGTGGGGAAACTATTCCTTCATTGGTAGAGTACACAGCGGAATTAAACAAAGCATACAATAGCGGAAGCCGTAAATATCCAACAACAATGCACAGCGGAAGACTAAAACAATAAACAACTGGAGCACATATTTATATATGAAATGATGCATGATACATATCTAGGAAAATATCCAAACATTTCATAATACTGGAAATACAAACAGTACCAAAAACAAGTACAAAAGAAAAGATAAACAGCTCCGCAGCATCGCAAACATAAGCTTGGTTCCATGCTCTCCTACTCCAAAGAAATCAAGTACCTGAAGTCAAAGGGTGCTTTCCATTTTCTATACCTACAACAACATAGTCTGTTTGGGCCCAAAATCATGGCCCAAAAAGGGTGTGAGACTAAATCCCAGTAGGCAACCACCCGAAGATCTGTGCCTAACAGTCAGTGATCATATGGAAGGTTATAGTATAGTAAGTAGTAAACAATAATAGTAAATAGCAGGAAATAATTTGTAAGCATTAACAAGATGATATATGACAGTAATCAATCTACATAACAACAAGAAGCAGTTTAGCAAACAACTAACCACAACAGAAACCCCTCTGGGAAGTACTCGCAGCCAACCCCTCTGGTCCTATCCAAGAAGTACCAACAACCCTCTGGACAGTGCACTCAGCCTAACCCCTCTGGTTTGGTCATACAAAATTATAATACTCCCTGGGGAAGCTCACTCGGTCAATTCCCCTTATAGTCTAGGGTATTCAGGGACTCTATAAGGAATATCACACAGTCTAACCCTCTTATAGCCCCAAGGTCTAGAAACTCTCTGAGGATCTCACTCAGTCAATCCTCCTATAGTCTCATGTCTATCACAGAATCTCTAAGGAAGCTCTCTCGGTCAATTACTCCTCTAGACTAGAATGTTTTAAGGAAATTCAAACAAGTAAAGACTCTATGAGGAAGCTCATTGGTCTACCCTCCTGTAGTCTATAATATCCACGACTCTCTGGGAAGCTCACTCGATCTATCCCCTATAGTCTATAATGTCCAAGAATCTCTATGAAGCTCACTCGGTTTATCCCTTATAGTCTATAGCACCAGGTTCTCATGGTCCCGTGCCAGTCAGTTCATAATAATTCTATAAGGCCAAAGCACACTTGTAGAGATACTTGGCTAACCAGTCTACAACATAACGAGCATGTCAAGAATATCATTCCATCCTACGGTCACAAGGTATGGAAAACAGGTATAACAGCCAAAGTCTAAGAAGACCCAAAGGTCTTAAATAGAACAAGGCATGGGAAAAACATCCAAGCACATCAATTATCCTCATACATGATCAAATTACCTCTACACAAGCATACAAGCAAGGCAGGAAGACAATAGGGGCAAAAAGGTAAACACGCAATACCTCGTTCATGGGTATTGGTGGAATTTGCACATAAAACTCAAATACTTAGAAAGGTAAAGAACAAACCACCTACCTTGATGCTAGGAGATCAATATACTTGATCCACAAGGCTTGATTCTCCTTAGAACATTGTAGATCTACGAAAATGCACAAAATGTTTAACCCATGATATCTTGGGAAAGAGGGAAAATCATGTAATGAAAATCAAGAAGAAAGAAGAGCTCACCGTTGCGGTTCCAACGCAATCAACGGTGGTCGATTCCGAAAACAGATGGAGGATCAGGGGCTCATAGGATGTTCGCGGCTGTATGGATACTCTCGGTCGAAGAACCTTGAAAAGAAGACGATTCTGTCGATTAGGCGCGACCGCGGTCCGTTTAATAAAAAAAGAAAGTACACGACGCGTACTTAAGGGGTACATGACGTGTACTTGGATTTTCTGTACTCCGCTTTAAGTGGCCTCCACATCGCCCCTACACACTGTGTGTGTTTTCCAGACATGGCCAGCACATGGCCTTGCTCAGCATCGAAGTACATGGCGTGTACTTATAAAGTACACGGTGTGTACTTTAAAAATTTCCAGATTTTCCTCTTTTTCTCAAAAATGACTAAAAAAATAAAAACACACCTGAAACGAAGATCCAGGTTCTTACAAACTTTCCCCCTTAAAAAAATTTGTCCCTAAATTTCCCTAGTGAGGCATAGAAGAAGAAACCACGAATAGCTCTGGCCACTACGATCATACATCGGCCTCCCTCTACCAGGTCTTGTCCTGTACTCACCCGTGCTGCCATAGCACCCATACCAGAGGAACAGAGCGGCCATAGAGAACCTTCGTACTACGATCGACAATCCGGATAGGATTCCCCTGAAACGACGCATCCGCTTCGAGGTCAACCTCCTCGGGTTGAAAGACATGAGACGGGTCTGAAAAGTAATGTCGGAGCTGAGAAACGTGGAAGACATCGTGCATAGCCCAATAACTCTGAGGTAACAGCAACCGATAGGAAACCAGTCCAACTCTCTCCAACACCTCAAACAACCCGACGTACCATGGTGAAAGCTTACCCTATATTTGAATCCTCTTGTGTCCCAACCTCAGTGTGACACGCAGGAAAGCCTGATCCCTAACCTCGAACTCCAGAGGTTATCTCTGCTGATCAGCATAAGACTTCTGTCAAGACTGTACTGTAGCCATCCTCTTCCAAATTAACTCTATCTTATCTGAGGTCTCCTAAACAAGACGAGGTCCCAGCAAAGCTGCCTCTCCTACCTCCATCCGGCACAAAGGTGATCGACATGACCTACCATACAAATCCTCATAAGGTGTCATATGAATAGTTGCTTGAAAACTATTGTTGTAGGCGAAATCCACTAGAGATATGCGTCTCTCCTAAGAACCTCCAAAATACAGAATGCAAGATCAGAGCATATCCTCAAGCACCTGGATCGTACGCTCGGACTGGCCATCTGTCTGGGGATGGTATGATATACTCAAAAGTACCTATGTACCCAAAGCCTTGTGAATACCCTTCTAGAATTGAGAAGTAAAACGCGCATCCCTGTCTAAAATAATGGAGTGTGGAACTCCATGCAGACGTACAATCTCTCGGATGTAAAACCCCCCAGCTCATCAACACTGAAGGTCTCCTTGATCGGTAAGAAGTGAGAAACCTTCGTAAGCCTGTAGACGACAACCCAAACAACATCACTCCCTCGAGGTGACCTCAGTAACCCGGTCATGAAGTCCATCGCAACATCATTCCACTTCCACTTAGGAATGGGTAACTGATGTAAAATCCTTGCTGGTCACTGATGCTCTGCTTTCACCTACTGACAAGTAGAACATCTGATGATGAACCCAGCAATATCTCTCTTCATACTTGGCCACCAGTACCGGTGGTGTAGATAACGATACATCTTGGTGACACCAGGATGAACTGCCCAAACTAAAGAATGAAAATCCCGCAGCAGTTCCTCACGTATGTCTACTGGAACCCATATGCATCCCTGGAAATGCAAGATCTCATCCTTGCCCACTGTCCATCCAGGAAGAGGGTCCTCTTCTAACACACTCTCCCGCATGACTAGGCCTTTTGAATCTGATAGTCGCCTCATCCGTACCCGATCAAGAAGGGTAGAGGTAACAGCTATAGAAGATAGAAAATTCTACCCCTGTTTGTCGTGAACCTAAAAATGCATCTCAGAGAACAGAGACATAAGCTGCCACTCACTGCTGGCCTCATGAACTACCTGAATCTAAGTTCTCCTTCTCAATGCATCAGCCACTGCATTGCCCTTTCCCAGTGTATAGGCATGCTCAAAGTTGAAGGACTGAAGATAATCGACCCACATGTGCTGTCTCAGATTCAGATCACACTGAGTGAAGATGTAATTGAGACTCTTGTGATCGGTGAAAACCACAAAGTTCTCTCCCAGAAGGTAATGTCTCCAACATTGTAAGGCATGAACAACAGCTTCCAACTCCAGATCGTGCGTCGGGTAATTTCTCTCGTGTGGCCTCCACTGCCGAGACCCGTACACAACGACTCCATCTCCCTGTATAAGCACAGCTCCCAGACCGACACCTAAAACATCACAGTAGACTGTATATCTATTTCTCGGATATAGCAAGATGAGTATCGGTGCTGACTTCAACCTCCATTTCAGCTCCTGAAAGGCTGACTCACAAAAATCTGACCATAATAACTTCACACCTTTCTTGGTCAGACCTGTCAGCGGTACTGACAAGCGTGAAAAGTCCTGTATGAAATGCCTGTAGTATCCAGCCAACCCTAGAAAACTCCGAACCTCAAAGACATTCTTCATCTACTCCCAGGAAACTACAACTCTCAATTTATCTAGGTCTACTAATACTCCTGTCTCTGAGATAAAGTGACCCAAGAAGTGAATATGATCTATCCAAAAGTGAAATTTCAAGAGCTTAGCATATAAATGATGCTCTTTTAGTGTACTTAGAACGATACCAAGATGGGTAGCATGGTCGTGTCAAGTTTGAGAGTACACTAAGATGTTGTCCATGAAAACCACCATGAAGGAATCCAAGTATGGATGGAACACTCGGTTCATCAGTGCCATAAAAGCTGCTGGTGTATTCGTGAGACCGAATGGCATGACTGTATACTCGTATAGACCATACCTGATCCTGAAGGATGTAAGAGGTATATCATACGGTCTAACACGCAACTGATGATAATCAAACCTCAAATTGATCTTCAAGAACACCCAGGCTCTTCGAAGCTGATCAAAGAGGTCATCGATCGTCGGCAAGGGATATCGGTTCTTGACCGTCAACTGGTTCAGCTTCCGATAATCCACACAAAGCCTAAGGGTGGCGTCTGCCTTCTTTGCAAATAGGTCAGGTGAACCCCAAGGAGAAGTATTGGGTCAGATGAAACCCTTTTCTTGCAACTCCTCCAACTGCTTCTTGATCTCCTGCAACTCAGGTGTAGCTATCCTATAAGGAGGAATGGACACTGATACCACTCCTAGCACGAGATCAATAGAAAATTATACCTCACACTCCGAAGGAAAACTTGAAAAGTCCTCTGGAAAGACATCCCTGAAATGATCCATCACTAGAATAATGTCTAACTGTGAAGTCTCCTAGTCATCCAAATAATGACTGAAAATATAGGCTATAACTCCTCCTAGCCCCTGATGCTCTGGTCTAGCTCTACCCTCCTGGAAATCCCACTCGCCCCTATGAAGAAAATATCCTCCCTCTAGTGATACGATACTCACCCTGCGGTGATAGAAGTTGATGACCGCCTGAAAGGGAACTAACCAGTCCATATCAAGAATGAAATCATAGCCTGTCATCTCTAGGACATAGAGGTCCAATAAGAAGTGACACCCTGCAACCTCAAAAGGTCACTCTCTGCACTGACGCACGCTAGACATCCTCATTCCCAACAGTGTATCAAGAGTTAACATGTCGGCAGACGAAAATATACAGAGACCAAGGCTCTCCACAACAACAACAGAGATAAATCTATGTGAAGCACCAATATTGAAAAGGGATGAAGATAAAACTGAGGCTACTAAGATCATACCTCGAACTGTGGAAGGGCCGGGATCCGGCTCCTGATAGGTCTGCTACACAGCAAAAGTTTGGCCTGTACTACGACCCTGTGCCCCTGGATGACCACTATGAGATGATCCCCTCTGCTGTTGCTGGTAACCTGGTGACTGACCACCACAGCCATGACCTCCACCTCATCCCGAACGACTAGAATAACTCCAGTTCCCAGACTAGTGAGAAACTGGCGATGCATTCCCTGAACATAGGGTCATAGAAGAACCCTTGCCACCAGATGTAGGTGAGAAGATCTGACAAAATCGCTGAAGATGGCCCATCTTTCTGCAAGATTGGCACTCCATAGGGTCTCTCTGGCACTGAGGCCTAGTATTCTCACTCCTAACACACTGGTATCATACAACCTGGCTACCCGAAGATACATCCCTCATACTCCGATCTCCTCGAGAAGACTCTTTACGACGCTTACTGCTATTAGAAGGAGGAACACCGACTCTGGATGTCGAATCGCCCTGGCCCACTGCTCCAGAATCTCTCAGATTACGCTCAATGATCAGCGCTTGGTTGATGATTGTGGATATCGAAGTCAAACTGAAGATATTCACCTAGGAATGGATCTCCTGCCTAAGACCATCCTCAAACTTCCTAGTAAGGAAAAACTCATCACCTGTTGGAATCGGCGTGAATCGCTACAGCACGATAAAGCGAGACGAGTACTCCATAACCGAAAGAGTACCCTGCTCGAGACTCATAAAATTCCGAGCTCGGTCGGCCCTCAAGGTCTTTAGATAGAATTAATCATAGAAGATGCACTGAAACTCATCCCAAGTCATACTCTACTGGCGCCCTGACTGTGAGATCACCTCCCACCACCTCTTGGCAGTGTATCGGAGCATATAAGTAGCCAGCCTTACCCTTTTCTCTTGAGGTATATCCAGATCCTCGAAGATCGTCAGCGTGGCCTCTAACCACGTCTCTACAGCCTGGGGTACCCCATCCCCTAAAAAAGTAGGAGGATGATGCTACTAGAAAACCTGTGTCAACTCAGCCATCGACGGGGCAGGAGGCGACACTCCCTGAAAGATCTGCATCATCCTCAAGAAGTCCTCCCTGAACTGAGCATCGACACCTGAAATGGGTATAAATGTTGGTTCCAAGGATAGCACAACAGGAGGATCTTCAGAAGGTCCCTGATCGGCCATATCCAGTGTCTGATCACCTTCTGGCAGCTAACGTACAACCAGAGGATGTCTTGGAGGCATAACTATGAAAGATAAAAAACACACATTAGATCACGATTATCAAAGACTGAGAACACAAGAGTACAAAATGAGAATAGGAGAAAGAAACACTCAAGTTCTATAAAACACGACTACAAGACGTGTATAAAACTACACAGCGTTTTCCTTATGGTCATTCACATGGGTGTGTACTTCTGCCACAGCTGTTCGTGTAACACTCCAGACTACACGGCGTGTTGTTCCTACACATGACTTGTACTTGAACTCCATTCCCCCGCCTGAGTCTCTTTACATGACTAACTCACACGGTCCTCTCAACCCTAGACTACACGGCGTGTTCACTAAGGACACAACGTGTACCATACAAGGTTCTGCGACCCGTGTTGTTAGTTACACGACCGACTACACAACTGACCATTACACGACATGTTCTGAACAAACACAGCATGTATAGGAGAATATAACACCTACCCGTGTTGTTTGTGACACGGCCGTATACCTAGAACAAGGCTACATGGCATGTTTATACCAAACACGATGTGTACTACACGAGCCTCCCTGACCCGTGTTGTTAGTGACATGACTAGGTACACGGCTCACCACTACATGGCGTGTTCCTGAAGACCTTTCACAACCCCGTGTTTCTGCTCACCCTGTCAGTGACACGGTTTAAGACTACACGACATGTAGTCCTAAAGTACATGCTGTGTATTTTGGGTTTTTCTGGGCAGTAGCTCAGAAACTGCACCGAAGCCCAGAAAACACTGAGAAACAAACATGGAGGTGCCAAATTCCGATCTGTGAGGGCCCATACTCCCCGCGAATCAAATCTTGGCATCTTATACAAGTCATATACATGAGAAACAAGTCAATGATCCACCAAGTTCCGATTCATGAGGGCCCATAACACCTCAAGAACCAAAATTTGGCGTTCATTTAAGCAAGGTACAAAACAAACAATTTCTCTATCAAACTGCAGGGATTCTATCAAATCATCTATCACAACAGCATGCATAATCTACACAACGTCTATCACAAAAACATGCAATCGCTAATGCACCCTAGATGGCATGGCAAGAATTCATGGCATGTGATTTCTAACAAGTGCCTATATGATGCATGAGATGGAATACCCTCATCTCATCGGGTTGCGACAGAAATAGAACCGAAATAGCACAACAATAACAAAACAAGGCATGTGAATCACTCTAGGTGAAATAATATCAACCGTAAAATCACAAAACTAGAAAACTGCAATAAAAACGGTAGATTGGATTTTCCTTGTACACAGGTTAGCTACTCCCGGGCACAGCTTTTTACTAAGTACCGAATCCATCCTATCCCTGGATAAAAGATACAAATAGTAAATCAAGAGAAAAGAATTCCTCTGATACCACTTTGTAACGTCCCGGTTTCGGAAGCCACCTAGAGGCTGTAAGAACCCGTGTTTTTAGAATGGGTCAAAATCCCTACCCTGTTTGAATTTTTGACTCGTCTTTGAGAAACTAGAGAATTGGAAAATTATGGGTTAAAATTTTGAATTTGGGGAGGTAATGGAGGTGCGCACGGTTTGAAAAAACCATGCGGACAAGTCGTGCGAGGTCCCTGGGAGAGAAAGTAAGCTCCGCACAGGAGGCACATGGTTTGGCAAACCGTGTGAGAAAACTGTGCGAAGTTCCTGGGTGAGATAGTGGCAACCGCACAGTTGGCGCACGGTTTTCCAAACCGTGCGGGTTAACCGTGCGACCACTTAAAGTTAGGGATTTTAAGTCCCGATCCATCTGGGATTCCTCATTCTTCTCCCTTTTATTCGTCCCTATCAGGGCTTACGTGGGGAGAGCCATCCAGACCTTCAAATACCTCCCGGATCTTCATACGAACTCTATTTTGAGCACCATTTGATCCGTTGGAACCCCCTCGATAAGGCCTTGATTCCTCTTGAGCCGTTCTTCTTGATATTTGTCCTATAATGAGTTGTAGGGGTTTTAGAAGTTTTTATTATTTTGTAGATCTACCACATTTTAGACCTAATTGGAGGCTGATATCGAAGGAGTGTCATCGTATGAGTATGAGGTGGGTGGTGCATAACTTCTTTCATGTTTTCATAGACTTTTGGGGGTTGTGACCTTTGGGTGTGACATCGGGTATTGAGAAAAACCTTGTTTAATTGTTTTTAATTATTTATCTGCAATGTGGGATGCCTCTATGTATTCCCTGACCTATTTGTGATCGATCGAGGCTGGGTTATAAGTCATTGCTCATTTGGGGCATTTCGGCCGGGGGTGATGAAATGGGTATAAATTGAACTGGTTAGTTTAAACTGTTGAGTTTAATTTGTTACAACATGATTGAATTTTCTTAAGGCATTTGAGGCCTTAGGTGATCATATGGGATGGAACATGTGTGGTGCAACTTGACTGTTTAGTATTTTCCTGTTCAAAGTGATGCTTTCCAGAATATATATTCAAAGTGTGATTTTTCCTGTGTTGAAATGTTTAGTTATGTTTGGCGTGGACCAGATTTTTTTTGAGTGATGTTGATCATAGATTGGGACTTTTCCCGGGTTACTTGGGTGGTTACTACCATGGGATTGGGCATCATTGATGTCGGTTGAGGCAGTTGGACTGTCAGGTTGGGCTTGGCCCGGGTTACTTAGATAGCGAGGCCATCAGACTTGAGCGACAGGTTTGTAGGGACACGAGGTGTCAGAAGTGTTGTGGATTGGGAACTTATTGAGGTGATTACCACTCATCAGGTACGTTTGAGTAGTGTACACACAGATAGACTCTGTGATGAGGTGGTACAACCACTTGCTGGGTAGAGGCCCCCGATAGACTTGGTTAGGTGATATTGGGTTGGGGGTACTTGCCATAGGAAGCCACGTGGAAGGTGAGGAGCCTTCGGGAGATAGCATTGAGGCTGTCAAGTTGGGGGTAGAGGCTCGCCATGATTTGAGGGCAGACATCGCTATCCCTCCGGGTATTATTTGAGGGCAGACATCGCTATCCCTCTGGTTATTATTTGAGGACAGGTATCGCTGTTCCTCCGGATGTTGTACCATGGGCAGGTTGAGCTTTCAAGTTGGGTTAAGATTATTGGAAGTACCTCTGGGACGTCGGTACTTGAGACACATGGTGTCAGGTGGCACGTGGTGCCGAGTTATAGACCGGAGATTCCGGCGTTGGCCGAAGCAGGTGACACTTCTTGGTGGTTGCTGAGCACCAGTGAAGTTCGTGTTTACTTTAGGGAATTGTACTGTTTACTGATTTTCTTATATAAGCATGTCTGCTGAAACACTTATATTAGGTACACACCTTTGGGTGGTATCCTACTGAGACCCGTCTCACACCCTACACGGGCCCTTCGGGATGCATGTAGACTTTATGAAATTGCGTGCAGGTAGAGGGTTAGCCTCAGGAGCTGGACCTTAGTGCTATTGGAATGGAGAATGGTATGGACCTTGAGGTCGTGCCTTACTGGAGTTACTTGGTTTAGTTTCTTTTTGTATCATCATTCTTATCTTCTTATGTAGTAATTGTTGGTTATCCATTGGCACTATTATATATTGATATTTATGACTTTCTATGGATGCATGTTTGTTTTTTTATAGTATTAGTTGCAGTGATGTTCAACATGTTGTTCTGTTTACTTTCTGCTGCTATTATTTCTACATTTCTTCCGTTGTTTATTTGATATTTGATATGCTTCCGCTCTGTGGGTCTGGTTTAAGTCTGCTGAGTCATTAAATTTCCGCTTCTTATAGACGTTATACTCAGACCAGTACCTTTATTTCCTCTGTGAGGGTATAGCCTCCCCACTATACATATTTAGACCCTCGCTGCTAGTCGGCAGCCTTTGGCGTTCAGGGGAGGTATGCCTAAGGTAGTAGCACCCAACCCATTTGGCACTGTTCAGGTGGCTGATCGGGTCCGGGTCATTAGAAAGTGGTATCAGAGGAGTTCTTAATAGGGATTTAGTAGCAGCTGAATACTAATGAGTTTGAGACTTCTCTTTTTTATTTATATTGGTTTTACTATTTTGGATATGGTATACTGGAGATAGGTTGTTACTAGAACTGGGTTCCTAGCTTGTGCTTGGGTGCCTGCAGCCCCAGGTACGAGGGATGGACCGAGTTTCCATGGGTGGGAATTGCTGTTTTGCTTTTGCTCAGATTAAAGTTTATGTGATTTCCACCATGGTGGATTACTTGATGTGTGATGTTATTGATTGTGATATGTGACCCTTGACCCGGTGTTGTAAGGAAGAATTGGACCTTGGCCTAGTATGAAAAGGCTTGTTTGTTTGGCATTTGATAGGCACATTTTAGGGTATTTCAATTTCATAATTGCACGTATGCTTTGTGAAGTGATAATTCCATGTGAAGAAGAAAAAAAAATCAATTTCCATGCTTTATATGCTCTGAAATGTGAATAAGTGAAATTCCTGATAAAATTTCTTGTTGTTGAAATGTGATGTTCCATGCTTTATATATTTTTAGAATTTCATGTTACAGGATATTTGGGTATGGCTCTTATGAGAGCAGGCAAGTACTATGGATGAGGTAGTGTAACTGTCAGGATTGGGCGACTCGGTCATCAGTTTGAGGAAACATGAGTTGTCAGGACAGGCATGGCCTGATGTACTATTGATACTTGGCTCTGTTGAGGGCGGGTAAGGAGGCCATGAGGCCGGGATGTCGAGGGCATGGGTTGTGATAGGGGAGAGTAAGGGTAGTTGTTGTACACTTCCCCTTTACTACTTTTCTTATCTGCATAGAATATATTGCTATATATATGGGATGTATGACCATTTATGGTATTCAGTGGGTTACTCCTTCACGAATCGATGGAGCATTAGGAAGGAGATGATACAGTGCTGTAGGATCAGGTTCAGAATCTGGTGCAGGCAGAGCATGAGCCGTAGGTACATGCTCAGGGACAGGATCAGGTTCAGGATCCAGTGCAGGCAGGGCAGCAGCTGAGTTTGGCAGCGTTCGGACCATGGCTTGACGAGCACCTCTGAGCTAGCATGGTATGTGTCTTACAGGGGATTGATAGAGGCACGCAGGGTACAGAGCCATCTATGGTGTATTTGACGTGGGAGTTCCAGTCGCAGCACCCGCTGCTTTTTCAGGGTGAGGGTGGTCCTCAGGCAGCAGAGAACTAGATAGATAGCATGGAGATGATCTTCAAACAGCTCGAGACGCCTCCAGGATAGAGGGTCAAGCTGGCGACATACATACTGAGAGGGTTGGCGAAGCGTTGGTGGGATGTACAGGTACAGGCTCGTAGGCACGAGGGACTGGCTTGGAAGGACTTCTAGGACATGCTCTTTGAGCACTTCTATCCAGAGACACTGAGGGCAGAGAGAGATCGGGATTTCTTGAGTCTTCAGCAGAAAGATATGTCTGTCATGGACTACGCAGCTACCTTCACAGAGTTGTCTCGCTTTGCACCTGGTATGGTAAGCGATGACGCAGCTAGGGTGAGGCACTTCGAGGATGGCTTATGACACGCCATTCGGGTCGAGGTGAACATCTTCAGGCTGAGTTCCTTCTCCAAGGCGGTGAACCTGGTGCTTATAGAAGAGGAAAAGCAGAGGGATAGACCCCAAATTGACAGGGTGATAGCTTCAAGTGATGGTTCAGACAACAGGAAGCGAGGTAGAGATGAGTTCTAGCAAGGCGGGCAGGCCAAGGACTCAGCTAGACCACCTCGTGGCAGTTCAGCGGTGGTTTTCTTTTAGTGTGGGCAGCCAGGACATGTTCGGGATCAGTGCGATAGGCCTCCGAAAGAGTGTCAGGCATGTGTATAGGTCGGGCATCTAGAGAGGTTTTGCAGGCAGCCTTCTCAGACAGCCGGCATGCAGGGACCAGGATAGACTGTGGCGTCAGGTGTTGGTTCAGGTTCGGTACCAAGAGAGGGTAGTCAAGGTTCAGCTGTGCGTGGAGGATGTGATAGAAACGTTGGAACCAAGCTGAGGGGTCGATGGCCGGTGACTAGAGTAGCACCGCAGGGAGGTCAGGCATCAGGAAACCATACTTCAGGCCAGGTGCACGCTGTGGAGCTGCCAGGGACTGAACAAGCTGGTGAGCCAACGATGGTGGCAGGTACACCGCGGGTGTGGCCGTGATTTTTTCTTTGCTTTCTTATGGAATGGCCTCTTGAGGCATGTCTGGTTGAGTGCACGAGTTGCACAAGAGACTTGTGGACTGACTAGATGCTAGTTAGTGGGATTGACATCATATCGGATGTGTTATATATGTTATTATATATTTGAGATGCGTAGCATTAGGAGCATCAAGGATGTAGGTTATGTGAGGTGTCATGGGCATCGAGGCATCATGGATGCGGGTTACTTGAGGTGCAAGGCACCAAGTTTTTATTGGAACATCTATGAGATGCAGGACCTCTTGGAGGCAGACACCAATGTAGTGAGGGTTACGTTGGATGTCGGAAACGACACGTGAGCACTGAGGAGGTGCAGGGGTGACGATGCGTCACGGGAGGACCATGGGTCCGGAAAAATAGGTCGTTGGGCCTTGTTTTTTATTTTGATTGGTTTGAGATTTGTTTTGGGTTTAGACCGAGTAAGAAATTCCTAAGGTGGGGAGCCCCTTGATGAATTTATCCAGGACCGTTGAGACCGGGGAAGTTCGGGTTACCTTGATCGGGGTGGTATGTTCAGTACCATCTCTGGGTTTCGTCTGATAGCTCGGGGATGAGCTATGTTAAGGTGGGGAGATTTTAAGAACCTGGGTTTTTGGAACGGGTCAAAATTCCGACCCTGTTTGACTTTTTGACTCGTCTCTGAGAAACTAGAGATTCAGACAATTCTGGGTTAAACTTTTGAATTTGGGGAGGTAATGGAGGTGGGAACAGTTGGAACACAGTTTGAACAAACCGTGTGGACAAGCCATGTGAGGTCCTTGGGAGAGACAGTAAGCTCCACATGGGCGGCGCACGGTTTGATAAATCGTGCGAGAAAATCGTGCAAAGTTCATGGGTGAGGCAGTGGCAACCGCGCAGTTGGCGCACGGTTTTCCAAACTGTGTGGGTTAACCATGCGACCAATTAAAGTAAGGGTTTTTAAGTCCCGGGCCATCCAAGATTCACCATTATTCTCCCTTTTCTTCCTCCCTCTTAGGGCTTACACGGGGAGAGCCATCCGGACCTTCAAATCCCTCCCGGATCTTCATTAAAACTCCATTTTGAGAACTGTTTGATCCGTTAGAACCCCCTCGGTAAGGCCTTGATTTCTCTTGAGTCGTTCTTCTTGATTTGTGTCCTAGAATGAGTTTTAGGGGTTTGAGAGGTTTTGATTATTTTGTAGATCTACTGCATTTTAGACCTAATTGGAGGCTGATATCGAAGGAGTGTCATCGTACGAGTACGAGGTGGGTGGTGCATACCTTCTTTCGTGTTTTCGTAGACTTTTGGGGGTTGCGACCTTCGAGCGCGACGTCGGGTATTGAGAAAAACCCTATTTAATTGTTTTTAATTATTTATCTGCAATGTGGGATGCCTCTAGGTATTCCCTGAACTATTTGTGATCGAGTGAGGCTGGGTTAGAATTCGTTGCTCATTTGGGGCATTTCGGCCGGGGGTGATGAAATGGGTATAAATTGAACTGGTTAGTTTAAACTGTTCAGTTTAATTTGTTACAGCATGATTGAATTTTCTTAAGGAATTTGAGACCTTAGGTGCTAGTATGGGATGAAACATGTGTGGTGAAACTTGACTGTTTAGTATTTTCCTATTCAAAGTGATGTTTTCCAGTATATATATGAAAAGTGTGATTTTTCCTCTGTTGAACTATTTAGTTATGTTGGGCGTGACCCGAATATTTTGTTGAGTGATGTTGATCATAGGTTGGGACTTTTTTTGGGTAACTTGGGTGGTTCCTACCACGGGATTGGGCATCATGGAAGTCAGTTGAGGTAGTTGGACTGTCAGGTTGGGCTTGGCCCAGGTTACTTGGATGGTGTGACCATCAGACTTGAGCAACAAGTTCGCAGGGACACGAGGTGTTAGAAGTGTTGTGTCTTGGGAACTTATTGAGGTGATTACTGCTCAACGGGTAATTTTGAGTAGTGTGTACACTGATAGACTCCGTGATGAGGTGGTACATCCACTCACTGGGTAGAGGCCCCCGATAGATGCAGTTAGGTGATATTGGTTTGGGGGTGATTTCCATAGGAATCCACGTGGAAGGTGAGAAGCCTTTGGGAGATATCGTTGATGTTGTCAGGTTGGGGGCAAAGGCTCGTTGTGATTTGAGGGTAGATATTACTTTCCCTCTAGGTATTATTTGAGGGCAGACATCGCTGTCCCTCCGATTATTATTTGAGGACAGGTATCACTATTCCTCTGGATGTTGTGCCATGGGCTGGTTGAGCTTTCGAGCTGGGTTACGATTATTGGGTGTACTTACAGGACGTTGGTACTTGAGACACATGGTGTCAGGTGGAACGTGGTGCTGGGTGACATACTGGAGATTCCAGCGTTGGACAAAGTAGGTGACACTTCTTGCTGGCTGGTGAGCACCAGTGAAGTTCGTGTTTCCTTTGAGGCATTGTATTGTTTACTGCTTTTCTTATATAAGCCTGTCTGCCGAAACACTTATATTAGGTACGCACCATTGGGTGGTATCCTACTGAGACTCGTCTCACACCTTACACAGGAACTTTGGGACGCATGTATACTTTATGAAATTGTGTATAGGTAGAGGTTCAGCCTCTGGATATGGACCTTAGTACTTTTGGCATGGAGACTAGTATGGACCTTGAGGTCGTGCCTTGCTGGAGTTACTTGGTTTAGTTTCTTTTTGTATCAACATTCTTATCTTATTATGTAGTAACTGTTGGTTAGCCATTGGCACCGTTATATATTGATATGTATGACTTGCTATTGATGCATGTTTGTTTGTTTACAGTAGTAGTTGCAGTGATGTTCAGCATGTTGTTCTGTTTACTTTCCGCTGCTATTATTTCTACATTGCTTCCATTGTTTATTTGATATTTTATATGCTTTCGCTCTGCGGGTCTGGTTTGAGTCTATTGAGTCATTAAATTTACACTGCTTATAAACATTATACTCAGACCAGTACCTTTATTTCCTCCATGAGGGTATAACCTCCCCACTATACCTATTCAGACCCTCGCTGCTAGTTGGCAGCCTTTGGCATTCAGGGGAGGTGTACCTAAGGTAGAAGCACCCAACCCATTTGGCACTGTTCGGGTGGCTGATCGGGTCTGGTTCGTTACAGAAGGAAACCAAGGTATTACAAGAAACCCATGGGGTCAGATGACAAGATTCATGGCCCGGGGAGGCGGGTCGTGACAGAGAATCCCCGTACCCGGTTGGTCACATGGCCTCAAGTGCATTTCCCCAAAAGCCAGAGGTTGCCAACTAAAAGTGAGGGCCTTGGGTGTGATAGTGTGGAAACCATGCCCTCATTGGTAGAGTACACAGCGGAAGTAAATAAAGCATACAATAGCGAAAGCTGTAAATATCCAACAACAATGCACATCGGAAGACTAAAACAATAAAAAATTGGAGAATATATGTATATATGAAATGATGCATGATATATATCTAGGAAAATATCCAAACAGGTCACAAGGCTGTAAATACAAACAGTACCAAAAACAAGTACAAAAGAAAAGATAAACAGCTCGACAGCATCGCAAGCCTGCGTTTGGTCCCAGGCTCTCCTGCTCCAAAGAAATCAAGTACCCGAAGTCGAAGGGTGCATGCCCTTATATATACCTACAACAACATAGTCTGTTTGGGCTCAAAAGCATGGCCCAAATAGGGTGTGAGACTAAATCCCAGTAGGCAACCACCCGAAGATCTGTGCCTAACAGTCAGTGAGAATATGGCAGGTAATAGTACAGTAAGCAGTAAACAGTAACAGTAAATAGTAGGCAGTAATTAGTAAGCAGTAACAGGATGATATACGACAGTAATCAATCCACAGAACAACAAGAAGTAGTGAATCAAACAACTAACCACAACAGGAACCCCTCTGGGAAGTTCTCACAACCAACCCCTCTAGTCCTATCCAAGAAGTACCAAGAACCCTCTAGGCAGTGCACTCAGCCTAACCCCTCTGGTTTGGTCATAAATAATTATAAGACTCTCTGGGGAAGCTCGCTCATTCAATTCCCCTTATAGTATAGGGTAGTCAGGGACTCTCTGAGGAAGATCACACAGTCTAACCCTCTAATAGCCCCAAGGTCTAGAAAATCTCTAAGGAGCTCACTCAGTCAATCCTCTTATAGTCTTAGGTCTATCACAGACTCTCTGAGGAAGATTTCTCGGTCAATTCCTCCTCTATCCTAGAATGGTTTAAGTAAATTCAAACAAGTAAAGACTCTATGAGGAAGCTCACTCGGTCTACCCTCCTGTAGTCTATAATATCCAGGACTCTCTGGGAAGCTCACTCGGTCTATCCCCTGTAGTCTATAATGTCCAAGAATCTCTGGGAAGCTCACTTGGTCTATCCCTTATAGTCTATAGCACCAGGTTCTCATGGTCTCGTGCCAGTCAGTGCATAATAATGCTATAAGGACAAAGCACACCTTTGGAGCTACTTGGCTAACCAGTCTATAACATAAGGATCATGTCAAGAATATCATTCCATCCTATGGTCACAAGGCATGGAAAATAGGTATAACGTCCAAAGGCTAACAAGACCCAAAGGTCGTAAATAGAAAAAGGCATGGGAAAAACATCCAATCACATCAATTATCCTCATACATGATCAAATTACCTCTACACAAGAATACAAGCGAGGCAGGAAGACAATAAAGGCAAAAAGGTAAACACGCAATACCCCGTTCATGGGTATTGGTGGAATTTGCACATAAAACTCAAAGACTTAGAAAGGTAAGGCACAAACCACCTACCTTGATGCTAGGAGATCAATATACTTGAACCAAAAGGCTTGATTCTCCTTATAACATTGTAGATCTACAAAAATTCACAAAAAGTTCAACCCATGATATCTTGAGAAAGAGAGAAAATCATGGAATGAAACTTAAGAATAAGGAAGAGATCACTGCTACGGTTCCAACACAATCGACGACGGTCGATTCAGAAAACAGACGGAGGATTGGGGGCTCGGAGGATGTTCGTGTCTGTATGGACGCTCTCAGTCGAAGAACCTTGAGAAGAAGATGGTTCTGTCTATTAGGTGCGACCCTGGTAAGTTTAATGAAAAAAAGGAAAGTACACGGCGTGTACTTATGGGGTACATGGCGTGTACTTATGGGGTACACGTCTTGTACTTGGATTTTCCATACTCCACTTTAAGAGGCCTCCACATCGACCCTACACACCATGTGTGTGACCCAGACATGGCCAACACACGACCTTACTCGGCATCGAAGTACAGGACATGTACTTATAAAGTACACGACATGTACTTTTAAAATTTCCATATTTTCCTCTTTTTCTCAAAAACGACCAGAAAAGGAAAAACATACCTGAAACAAAGATCTGGGTTCTTACACCAATGAAATCACTTGGAGGTTCATATTCGTAATACTATTTGATTCTGGTTCTACACATTTGTAATATCATGAAAGTTCAGTAGAACTATGCAAACACCACCTCAAAACATTGAAGTCGAGTTATTGGTGAAGACGATAAATGGGTCAATTGTTACATCCCAAGAATATAATGCATCTCATATCCAAATTTTTGGGATTATTTTCCTAGAAAACCTTTTGATACCCCCCTTAATGAAATTTTATGATATTACAGTCATTGATTTTCTTTCCTTTTATAGAGGCAATTTAAATTACTGAGAGAATAAAATCACCCTCCATATAAAAAATTTACCTTTGATTCCATACAAGTGAAAGGTGGAGGATGAATATTCTTTTCTATCAATATCTCAATCATGAATATTATTTCATTGGGAGAAAGAGTATTTAAATCAAATGACTGAGAATAAATAAAATATCATCATTCATGATATTCCCATTGTAAGTTAATTCCTTAATATGTTTCTTGAAGAATTTCCTAGTATTCCTCCTAGTCATGAGATTGAGTTCTCAATAATGTTCATACCTATACCTTTAAAAATATCCAAGAATCTATATAGAATGGATTTTTTTGAACTTGAGTAGTATAATACACAATTATAAGATAATTTAGATAAAGGGTTTATATGCCCAAGCTTTACCCCATGGGGTGAACTAGTCCTCTTCATCGAGAAGAAGTATGGGTCAGTGTATCTCTTCACTAGTTATCATGAGGTAACACCCTAGTTTTTATCTAAGTTACAAAACTTTTTAATTATTTGGTTTTATACTAATATGAAATCCTAGTGGGTTAAGGAATCTTTTGGGGGGAATTCGAGCCTTGTTCGGAGCCAGAGACCTAATTTTTAAAAGAAAAAGGTGGGCCACATTGTTAATTTAAATAGTAAAAACTAGTCTATAGAGTTTATTTAAATCATGAAGGATTCTCTTGTGCATAATAGAGTACCACATAGTTTTTTCTAATAATTAATCCCAGGCCACAAAGCCTTGCAAAGGATAAAAACATTATTTCATAGGAGTTTTTCATGGGATACGAAAGGTTAGTCTAACTGTGTGCCTAGATGGCACGAGGGGGTGCCCATGGAAAGTTATTGTCACATGGTTAGTGCACATTTTGGCCAACCATGCTGCAAAACCACAAGCCCCCTTGAAAGTATCTTGAATTTATGATTTTCCATGCCCTTCTTAATAATTATCACCCTCATTTTCCTTTTCCTCCATGAACACTAACTCATCCCTGTTAGAGAGTTCCCAAGATCATCACTTATTATTTGATCCATCTTCTTCAATCGAAGTTCAAATCAAGTGCCTTGTATCACCTTGGTTAGCCACTGGAAAGATCTTTGATCCAGTAACTTATTTCTGTAGTTTCTCTCACTATCCATCATGTGATATTCATGCATGATATTTTTACCTATTTCAAGGCTTTTTTCTAATTTTCAATTTTATTCTTTCCTAGACCAAATAGGAAGTCAATACTAGATGAGGGTTCATATGAATCCATAATGTAGGTTTTCTATACCTTTTACCTAAGGTTTTTTTCTTGATAATTATCACCTTTGTGTCACATGACAGACCTTGCAAATGTTACTCCTAAAATTAATCAAATGTCTTAAATTTATTGTTGAACCTTAAGTGTGATTCCCTCATATCACTTTTGCTTGGTTGGAGGTTGACAACCTTAACCCGTACCACCCCCGAGGTGGGTTCATTCGTCTACCTAAGCTAAAACAACCCCTTTGGTTGTGTGTGATCTTTACACCTATTAATGGAATACCTTGTAAATTAAATGAAATATTTAAGGGTTAATGAAATCTTGAGCATAACATCCAATGTGAATAAGATGGTTAAATGAATATTTTAAATATGGAAATTCTAATGAGACTATTGATATACAGTCTTATGAATTTTTATTATAGTTGGTTGGACTTAGGAATGGAAACTTACATAGCCTCTTAACCTTTAATATTACTTGCTTGATATTGTACATCACAATATGGAACCTTCGATGGGTAATGAAGTATAGCACTGACTTTATTATCAGCATGGAACTAATATTGATTACCGGTATGGAAACGAGAAGGGTGATAAAGGTATGTCACCTATGACCCCTATATATATATATATATCTTTAGATATTAGTATTCCTAGGTCATGGGCCCTGGGTTTCTATCCCATGTAGGTATTCACTATTTTGAACTCACCTTGGACAAGTTCCTTGGTCTTGAGGAGGATACCTTGGTCTTTCCCTTGGGTTCTGAACCATATATGCCTAGAAATTTTTATTCATGTAGCATATGATAACACTAGTGATTACTTATATATATCACATTTATTTAATGATACTTGATAGTTATAAAGTACTCTTAGTTTTAGCTTCTTTTCATTGGGTTGATTATATCTTCCACTCATTTTATAGATTTTCCTATTATACCTTCACATAGTTATATTTTTTATACCCATGATGGATTTTTTTATAGACACCATTAGTGGTGTCCTACTGAGTTTATCTCAAACCCTATGTGGGAAGTTGTTTGGTACTCAGATAGACCCAATGGATGTAGGTAAGGATAAGGGAAATATCTCGGTCATGGATGGTTGATTTGTCCATAGCATGGAAGCTTAGAAGCATAAGACCAAGCCTTAGATTGTGATGCTTATAGATAGATTTTGTTATTTTGTTATTTTTTTATATGTGTACTATTTTTGATTCTGACTTCCATGTATGCCAGTTTATTTTTTTCTAGTACCCTAACATACTCACCATTTTATATATGGTTCCACCTTTTTCTTGAATGATTATTACTATTTGGGTGATTTAACATCATTTGTATGTTTGTTATTATTATTATCCTAATATTTATTCATTTATTACACCATTATGGTACTATAATAATGAGGGTATAGTCTCCTAACCATACCATCATAAACCCTCACTTCTATTCGGAAGCCTCTGACATATGGGTAGGTGCACTTAAGGCCATGTGGCCAACTGAGTTCAGTTACATATGAGTGAACTGGATCAGGGATGTTAAAAATTGGTATCAAAGGGGTATTTTATCCTTTGTATTACTCTTTTGGGTTAGTAGATAGGATACTAGGACATGTTGGAATTTGGTAATGAGCCTGTGCCTGGGAGTATCTAACCCATGTATGGGGAAAAGCTAAATTTCGTAGGATGGGATTTGATGTTATGAATTATTCCTATAATAGTTATACTGATTTCACCATTGGGTGATTCACATGGTGTGTGTTGGTTATTATTATAATTATGGAAACTATTTTATCCTTTTCCTGATATAGTAAGGAATCATTGATCATGCATCATTATAGTCACCTAAGAGGATTAATATGTCACGAATTATGCCAAGACATGTAGGTTAAATTGTCTTCTGCATGATGTCTATTTTATGTACCTCGAGTGATATATCTGTTATGAAAATAATGCTTCTTTAGGAAAAAGGGGATTAAATGATTTTCTATTAAAATTTATACCTCAGCCTAAATGGTGTTTTCTCATATATCTTGAGGGTGGAATCTTAATCAACCAATTATCACATGTTTGAGCTGTGTAAATGTGTTTTCATAGGCTAAAATGTTAGTTGATTTTAAATACATGAATTCCAATTGTAATTTAAATAGTTTGTGAGCCTCTATAAATTGGGGAAGGAAATACATCTAGTCAAGTCATCTTATATGACCTGTTACATTCTAATATCAAATGTAAATTTTTGGATGCAGTTGTATGAACTACCAATTGTAATTTATAAAGCAGGTGCTTGTATAAATTGGGAATGGTACTTAATATAACTAGTATAATATATAAATACAAGAATTTTAAAATCTTAAATTCAAAATAAGGCTAACATTAAATGGGGATACCAATTAAAACATAAAGGGTGTTTTCCTCTATAACTTGCAATTGAAACTCTATATACTAAGACCCCTTACTAAAATAGAGAACTTAACCCACAACTGACCTTAGTAGTGGGTATTAGGTAGTGTCTATTTTGATTATTTATGGTTTAATATGTTTCCCAGACCTAGATTAAGGAGTATCCATAGGGGTGTGGCTTACATATATGAAGGAATATACATGTCATTTTTTTATATCTGTGGTCTTTTGTTCATAAATCATATCTGAGGTGTGTGCTTGGAATTTTTAGTGCTATGAAACCACAAAATACCCGAGTCATGTGCCAGGAGAGTGGGAATGATTATGCTCTAGAGGTAGTGGGAACCAAGATACCAGTGCTACCTCTAGTAGTGCCACTTGAGACATCTCTTTATATTCCTGATGTGGGAAATGTTTCCCAGTTTTGAGTAGGATTCCTACAATTTATGATGGCTATATAGGGAGTTTTGTGACCTGCATCTTTTATAGAAGAGTTGATGTAAGAGTTTAAGTAGTATCATCCACCTACATTCTCAGAGGATGGTGTCCTCAAACCTACTGAGTTATGACTTGAGACCATTATGACTATCTTCAAGCATCTAGAGATGCCTCCAGAAAGAAGGGTCAATTTTGTGACATATATTATTCATGGATCCACCAAACATTGGTGGGATATCCAGAACTAGGAAGACCAGAACCATGAAATTATATGGAGGGATTTATAATCTATCTTCTATGACTAATATTTCCCTAAGACTTTGGGGACTAATATACCCAAGGATTTTATGCACCTAGCGCAAGGTACCATGTCTGTAATAGATAATTTAGTTTACTTCAGATAGATTCAATGCTTTGCACCTATCTATACCAGTGATGAGCCATTTAGAGTGAGACACTTTGAGGATGGTCTCAGGAATCCTATTCGATCATAAGTGAATATTTTTCAGTTGACTATTATGTCTAAAATAGTAAACTAGTCCCTTGTTACTGAGTGTAACCTGAGGGAAGCTAGAGCTACAGATCATATTGGTTCATCTTCTTGGATGAGTGGTTTTGTGTCTGGTGGAAGGAACCATCATTTTTGAGACCTCCCATTAGGGTAATAATAGTCATATTATACATAATGAAAGTTCTATAGTCTATCACCTCTGTTGAAAGTAGGGGCACATGAATCCCTTTTATGAGAGAGCCCGAGTTGAGTGTCAAGCATGTGGTAGAGTGGGCCATCTATAGAGGTTTTTTAGAAACTTCCCTCTTATGGTTATTGAGTGAGGAAATGCACCGACTCTAAGTAATGGAGTAATATCATCATCTCCAAGTAAGACAAGGAGCTGGAGCATGACTGTCCAATCAAGATGAGGGGGTAGTCATGGAAAAGTTATTTAGACACCGGTTGGACAAAACTGATAGAGAATACTTCCTTAGGGTAGTTAAGTTGTATCATAGGGTCGTAGATCTATCCAAATATATACATTACAACCAATAAATTAGGATCAGAGAACATTTACATCTATGTATTGAGGTATGATTTTAGTATCATCTACCTTAAAATCTATTTTGTTTGATACAAGTGATTCTTACTCTTTTATTTATGTAACTATCATGGAAATACTTGGGATTGAGATACATTATTTATGTGGAGTAATGAATCTTGATACTCAATTGGGATTATAGTTAGAAATTTAATTCTAATGTAAGGAGTGTACTTTTGAGGTGGGATGTTATCGCTTCTTATGGAACCTCTTCATCCTTGAGATGACAAAATTTGAAATAATTCTTGGGATAGACTAGTTGGACCCTTATTATTCTCATTTAGATTGTTATCATCATAGGGTTTCTTTCACATCACCCTAGGGTGGTACTTATGTTCAAAAGGGTGAGTTGGATTTCTAGGAAAGTAGAGCTAGACCATAGTATCGTGGGCTAGGTGAAGTGACAACCCAAATTTCTATCCTTTTTTGGATGATTAGGGAATGTATCAGGATGATTCTCTTACAGATGTAGATTAGTTCAGGGATTTATTCCCTGATGAATTTTCCAGACTACTTCTTGAGATAGAGGTAGAGTTTACCATCTAGGTAGTTATAGGAGTAACACCATTATCTATTCCTCCTTATAGTATGGATACTACCGAGTTACAAGAGCTCAAGAGGAAACTAGAGGAATTAGAATATAATGGGTTTATATGACCCAATAATTATCCCTAGGGTTCACCCATACCTATTTCCAAGAATATGGATGGAACCCTGAGGCTTTTCAAGGATTATCGAAAACTAAATCAGCTAACTATTAATTACTAATATCCATTACCTCACATAGAATACATCATTGATGAACTTCGAGGAGCTTAGGTTTTCTACTAGATTTATTTGAGGTTGGGTTATCACAAGGTTCACGTGAGACTATAAGAAATACCTCATAAAAATTATATAGAAGGTATGGTATTTATGAGAATCATTTTATTCCATTCGGTTTGACAAAAGTTATCTTATTTTTATGTCTTTGATTAATTGGGTTTTCCACTCGTATCTAGATTTATTTTTGGTATTATTTATAGTTGAAATATTAGTGTATTCTTGTAGATGAAGAGACCATGATAGATGTCTTGAGATCATTTTGAATACACTAATAGAGCACCAACTGTATTCTAAGATCACAAATTAAAATTTTTGATCGACATGATTCACTTCCTAGGTCATATTATCTCAGAGGTAAGTGTTTTTGTTGACCCAAATAAGATGATATAGGTAGTTACCTGGGAGTAGAACAAGAAATTATTGACATGAAAAGTTTATTGGGAATGGATGGATATTATAGACACTTTATATAGGATTTATCATGTCTTATAGCGCCACTTATAGGCTTTAACAAGAAGGATGTGAAGTTTACATGGTCTGAATCATGTGAGAAAACCATTCAGAAGCTGAAAGGGAGACTGCATTTGGCTCCAATATCAATTATTCTAGAGTTGGGTAGGAATTATATAGTTTATTATGATGCATCAGGCATTGGGCTTGTTGTAGTTATGATGCAAGTAGAGTGATTCATGGCATATGAGTCACTTCAGTTGAGGTCACATGAGAAGAATTACACTATACATGATCTGAAGTCAGAATCTATAGTTGATACCTTGCATTGTTGGAGGCATTAATTTCTTGGAGATCAATTTTTTTGTGTCATGGACTAGAAAATCCTCATGTATATTTTCACGCATCTTGTTTTAAATTTCAAAAAGTGAATTTGGATTGAATACCTATAGTTGTTTGACTTTGATATTTTCTATATTCCTGGTAAGGGAAATGTTGAAACTGATACTTTGATTAGGAAGACTCATACATAGGCTATTCAAGAATCTAATAAGGAGTGGTAGTTGATGGACCTATTTTCTAATATTCACTTAGAGGTTGAAGAGAATCACAAAAAACCTTTTCTTATAGATTTAGTAGTGACCTCTTCACTTATAGAGAGAGTAAAGATGAGGAAAATTTTAGAACCTAAGGGATTAGTCCTAAAGGAGAGTATTTTGAGTAAGGACCCATCGCCCCATTGGGATGTTGATGAAGATGATACCTTGTGAATCCATGGATGCATTTGGGTTCCTCGATACATGAAAGAGGAAATGATATGGGAATATCATGATTCTAGTTGGGTGGTACGCACTAGGTTTACAAATATGTATCGTGACTTATGCCAACAGTACTGGTGGCATGGAATGATCTTGGAAGAATCTATGTCTGATATATTATCTGAATTTATGTAGTTACATGGACTATTGTATTTGATAGAGACACTCATTTGAATTGTTATTTCTATAAAGGGTTGTAGATGATGTTAGGTACATAGGTACTTTTGAGTAAAACATACCACCCTCAGACCGATGGGTAGTCTGAGCACACAATACAGGTGTTAGAGGAAATTCTTCGAGAATGTTTCCTTGATTTTAGAGGTTCTTGAGAGAAACATATAATAATAGAATAATTATCTTACAATAATATAGTTTAGATGACTATAAATATAGATCCTTTTGATACCTTATATGGTAGGCCATGCTGATATTCTCTATTCTAGTTAGAGGAAATGAAGGTAGCATTACTTGGACCTCATCTTATTTAAGAGACTTTAGAACAGGTTCATATGACTAGGATGTGAATGGCTATGAACCATTATAGGAAGAAATCATATACCAACTGCCGTCGATGACCTCTAGAGTTTGAGGTTTAGGATTGATTATTCTTGCATGTTTTGAATAGAACGAGGTATCGACAATTTAGGCAGAAAGGTAAATCAAATCCTCAATTTGTTGGACCTTTTGAGGTTCTATAGAGGGTCTAGTTAGTAGATTATCAGATAACACTCCCTTAGAGATATAGGTATATGCATAATGTATTTCATTTTTCCTATCTATGTTAGTACTATTCATAACCATCTCATGTTTTCCATCCTGATGAAGTGGAATTGTATATTGATGCTTTTTTTGAGGAGAACCTGATTCATATTGTAGATTGGAGCAAGAAGGATCTCTGAGCTGATTAGTTCCTTTAGTATGGGTACTATGACATCATGGTCATGTACATGTTGAAACCTGAGATAGAGGATGATATACATTCCCACTAGCCTAAGATTTACTCAGATGGTGTTATACTACCATAAGAAGGGAAACTCAAGGATGTGTTGTCTTAAGTAGGGAGGTTGTAACACCCTGGATTTTATCTAAGGTACATAACATTTTATTTAAATTTTAATTATTTGGGTTTGTCCTAATATTAATTCCTAGTTGGTTAAGGAATTTTTTAGGGGTATTAAAGGTGTGTTTGGAGCTGGGGCCTCAAATTTTGAGGGAAATAGGTGGGAATCATGGTTAGTTTAAACCATGAAGCTCAATCCTAATGTTTTTTAAAATTGTGTCAGGTGTGACAGTGTACTACGAAGTGTCGTACAATTTGTTCTAATAGTGAATTTTAGGACACATGACTATAAAAATGTTGTAGAGACTGTTGTATATTAATTTTATATATTCTATGCATGATTAGTCTAACCGTTCACCTAGCCCATGTGAGGGGGTGCCCATGGATAGTGACTGTCACATGATTAGAAAATAGTTTGAGTAACCATGCATCCAAACTATGTAGCCACTTAAAAGTAAGGTGAATTTACTATTTTCCATCCCTTATTTATAATTATCACCCTCCTTTTCCTTTTCCTCAACATATAACACCTCATTCCTATTGAATAGCTCTCAAGCCTCTCACCTAGGATTTCATCCCTCTTCTTTGATCATAGTCTAAATAAAATTTCATATGTCATGGTGTTGAGACACTGATAAGATCTTTGACCCATTATCTTCTTTCCATAGTTTCTATTACCATTATTCATGAAATCTTCATGAATACCCTTTTTACTAATTTTCAAGGATTTTGTCTATTTCTCTATTTTCTTCCATTTTATCGCAAAACATAAGCTGATACTAGACAAGGGTTCATATTACAACATAAGTGTGGTGTTATATAACTTTTACCTAAGATTTTTTACGCTTGATATTTATCACCATTGTGCCGCATGCTGGAACTTTCAGATGTTTGTCATAAAATTAATCAATGTCATAAATAAATTGTTTACTATAAGTGTGATTCCCTCATAGCACCTTGGATTGGTCAGAACATGACAACCTCAACCCAAACCACCACTGAGGTGGGTTCTTTCATCTTCCTAAGCTAAAAACACCCCTTTGGGTGCTTGTGAGCTTGTCACCTGTTAGTGGAAGACCTTGTAAATTAAATGACATATTGAAAGGTAGATTAAATCTTGATCATAACATCAAATGTGAACCATGTGATTAAATGAATGGTTTAAATAAGGACATTGTAATGAGATTGATGATCTCTAGGATTGTACCATTTTATTATAGTTGGTTGGACTTAGGCATGGAAACTTACATCACCTCTTGAACTTCCATATTAATTTATTGATATTGTACATCATAGTATGACACTGTCAATTGGTAATGCGGCATGGCACCAACTTGATTATCAGTATGGAACCGACTTTAATTATTAGTTTGTCATCAAGAAGAGGGATCAAGGTATGGAACCTAAGACCCCTATATATATATATATCTTTGGATATTTGGACTCCTCATCCATGGGTCTTGGGTTCATGGCCCATGTATGTCTGCACTATTCCAATATCACTTTAGACGAGTTACATGATCTCAAGGAGGAAACCTTGGTCATTACCATGGGTCCTAGCCCATATAGGTATGCCAATTTATTTATGTATCACATGATGACTCCAGTGATGAATTTCATATCTCACATTTATATAATGACACTTAAAAATTATAGCCTCCTCTTAGTTTCATCTTCTGTTTATGGGCTTGATTATATATGTTACTAATTTTTTATCTTTTCCTCTTATACCAACATAGTAGTTTATATATATATATAAGTGGGATTTTTTATAAACACCATTAGTGGTCACCTAATGAGTTTATCTCAAACCTTGTTTGGGCCTCTGTTTGGTACCCTGATAGACCTCATGGATGCAGGTAGGGACAAGAGTGAACACCCGATCATGGATGCTTGATTTGTACAAAGCATGAGATATTAAGAGCACATGACTGAGCCTTGGATCTTGATTCTTGGAGATAGATTTTGTTCCTTTTTATGCATGTACTTTATTGGATGTCTACTACCATGTATACAAGTTTCTTTTTGTATAGTACCATGACATACTCATCATTTTGTATATGGATCCACCTTTGGCTTGAATTATTATTTCTATTTGGATGATTTAATTTCATGTTTATATTGGTTATTATTATTATTCCATTATTTATTCATTTATTACATTTTTATGAAACTATGATTATGTGGGTATAGTCTCCCCATCATACCATCATAGACCCTCATTGCTAGTTGATAGCCTCTGGAATAAGAGGAGGAATACTTGAAGCCATGTAGCTAACTGGGTTTGGTTACTTATGAGTGAACCAAGACCAGTACATTACACATGAGATCAATAAGATAACATTAAAGAACAAGTATCATCTTCCATGGATTGATTACTTGTTTGATTAGCTACATGAATCCAAGTACTTATTTAAGGTGGATCTTCAGTCGGAATATTATCAAGTAAAGGTGAAGAAGTGGTATATCCCCAAGACTATTTTTCATATAAGGCATGGGCACTAAGAGTTCATAGTGATCATATTTGGACTAATTAATTTAGTAACAATCTTCATGGACTTAATTAATAGAGTATTTAGGTATTACCTAGAATTTTTTTGGTAGTATTTATAGATAATATTATTATCTACTCCAAAAGCAAGGAAGAACATGAGGATCATTTAAATACTATACTAAAGACCATACTGAAGGAAAATTTATATGAAAAGTATAATAAATGTGAGTTTTTTTTGGAGAAAGTAACTTTATTGGGGCATGTTTTCACCAAAAAAATGATATCTATGGATCCTTTGAAAATAGAGGCAATTGAAGGATGGACCAAACTAAAATCTGTGATAGAAATACATAGTTTCCTTGGATTAGTTGGGCACTATCAATGATCTGTGAGAAACTTCTCATGATTTTCAAGCACACTAAACAAGATTAAATTAGAAGGGAGTCAAGTTTTTAAGGAATAATAAATATAAAGAAATCTTTAAAGATCAAAATAAAAGGCTAATCACTACACTTGTGCTCACGTTACCCACCTGTGGTAAGGAATTGTGATAAAAAATGATGCATCCAAAAAGGTATTGGGTTGTGTGATCATACAATATGAAAAAGTGATTGCCTATGGGTCCCACCAATTAGAGATCCTCGAGAATAACTACCCAACACATGATATTGAATTGGTATCGGTGATCTTCACATTAAAGACTTGGTGACATTATCTATATAAGGAAAATTATGACATATATATGGATCATAAAATCCAAAAGTATATATTCAAACAAAAAGATATTAATATGTTCCAATGAATGTGGTTGGAGATGATCAAGGATTATGATTGTTCAATAAATTACCATCCTGAGAAGGAAAAAAAAGTGGCATATACTCTGAGTAGAAAGGATCCCACAACCCTTTATATCATGAGGATTGAAAGGGATTCAATATTCCTGAAAAAAAAAGATGGATATGGGAATAATAAAATGATATTTTTCCTATCTTTATCAAATAACTACTCAATCATTAATTCTTGAGAGGATTAAAGATACCTATAAATATAATGAATAACTACTAAAAAAGGTAGAGAATATTCTAGAGTTTAACTTTGAAGAAGATGGATTTATAAGGTTTGGAACTCAGATATGTGCCCCATAAAAACCATAACTAAAGAGGGAACTTCTGGATGAATTACATAGCACATCCTTCTCTATTCATTTATAAAGTACTAAGATGTATAGATATTTGACTCAAAATTTTTGGTGGGATAACATAAATAAGGAGATTGTAGAGTTTGTATCTCGATGCTTGGTATTACAAAAAGTCAATTAAAATGACATAAGTCTAAGGGTATGATGTGACCATTTCCCATACCATTATGAAAATGGGAAAACATAACCATGGATTTCATCATAGGACTCCCTAAGACACCTAAAGGCAATAACACCATCTGGGTGGTTGTTGATCTCCTAAAAAAGTTGTAGCATTTCATTTCTATCAAGGAATATTTGTCTCCTAACCAAATTTCAAAGATATACATACGGTAAGTGGTAAGACTTCATAGAGTTACACTCTCTATTATATCTGATTGAGATCTGAGATTTACCTCAAGGTTTTGTAGAATTATTCCGCAAGAGTTGGATACAAAATTGAGCTTCAACACTACTTATCACCCTCAGATGGATGGTCAGTCTAAAAAGATCATTCAAACTCTAGAGGATATGGTAATATCATGTTCAATATATTTACAAGGATGTTGGGACCAACACCTTCCCTTAGCAGGCTTATCATATAATAATAGTTTCCATTCTAGAATTCAAATGGAACCTTATGGGGATAATTATGGAAATATGTGTTGGAATTTGACTTTTTGGGATGAATTTGGAGATCAGAAGGTGATGGGAGCTAATATTATCCAATAAATGATAAATAAGGTTAAAAACTTTTAGCATCATATAGAATATTCACAAATTTTACAGAAAATATATGCAAATAATCATCGATGGAACATGTAGTTTGAGGTAGGAGATAAAGCGTCGCTTCATATATTTCCATGGAATAAAATTGTGAGGTTTGTAAAGAAGGTAAATCTTAGTCTTAAATACATTGGCACCTTTGATATCATTGATATCATTGGAATCTTGTCCTATTTATTATAAATCTCACCTAACATATATCAAGTACATGATGTGTTCCATGTATCCCTCCTAAAGAAGTACATACCATACCGCTCACATGTACTGAATCCGGATGTTTTTCCATTGGAGAATGATCTTTCATATGAGGAGAAACTAATGAAGATCTTATATCATAGAGACAAATTTAGTTGAAAAAAGATAGCTCACCTAGTCAAAGTTTTGTGGCGGAACCACAAGTTTGAAGAAGAGACATGGGAATTGGAAGAGGTGATGAAAAAAAGTACTCTCATCTGTTTTAGTGTATGAAATGAAAATTTCAAGGGTGAAATTTATGAAGGGGGGATAATGTAATGTCATGAACATTTATAAATGAAATTAATTTTTTTAATTAGTAAATTCTTTATTAAGAAATAAATTTATTGAAAAAACATGCATTACTTTAGTTATTTTGGACTGTTATATGGTCTGTCAAATTTAAAAGACCACTAAGAATAATAACCATTAATAATATATCCATCTTATATGACAACCCTGCTTTTTATTACACAATTAAACATAATTTATTACATAAACTTCACTTGATACAAAATAAAATATCAAGAGGTATAGTGTCTTTGGGGCTTAGGATCATTACATAACAACTTAAAACACGAAATACAACATCTTTATTGAAAACTTCCTTTACATGACCACTACATTCCCTCGTACTTAGCATTGCATGGGATAACCTGAGGACATGCATAAGAAAAGGGTGAGCTATAAAGCCCATTAAGGGAATAATCATGGAATAACATGAGAAATACAATACATGTTAGACAATAGGCATATCAATAGAGCACAAGAGTAGCATAAACATAAAGGCATGATAAATAATGATAATTATAACATGGAAATGTGGCAACAACACTTAACATGGAATTAGCATGAGCCAAGGCTCATTGCACATGGAGCATGATTAAATCCTAATTGCACATGAATCATGAATAAAACCTCATTGAAATTGAATTAGAATGAGTAAACACCCATTGCACATGACGTATCATGATAATATACTTTACCCAATGCATTGGATCACTATAAGGGCACACCCTTCTTAAACATTTCATTTCATGCATAAGTGTGCCACATGGATCATAAAACATTGATTCATTCAACATAATCATTTATTCCAAAATAAACAAATGTGTAATACATACATGAAACTATTTAAACAGTAAGTAAATGTGCATAAAGGTTAATACCCTTGATAGAGAAATGGGCATGGTATTCACTACACAATGACTTTGTCTTGGAAAAGTGCGGTGCAATTTCGGCAGCATAACGACTTGACATAAGAACTCATAAAAATAGTTGATGAGATAGAAAGAAGTGTCTCATAATATTTACATGACATGGACAGTAAAGGGGTTATAAAGATATATGTCCCAACAAATTTAATGTAATTTAGATTCATGATACAAAATAATTTCTTGAATGTAAATGAGAAGAGAGAAATTCCTTTCAGAATTTCAGCATAGTAACGAGTGTACATGGGAGGAATTTAATGAGAGATAAAGGGGTCTCCCATAATTCAAACATAAATAGGGTAGTATGGGGGAGGTTCAAAACTATAGCCCACATTTATAATTGAAATTAAAAGGGCATAACAATTTAAAGAATATTGGAAAAAATGAGAAAGGAAGAAAAACCCTTACTTGGATGTGTGCTTCAAAGGCTTGAGAGAGGCTTGAGAGAGGCTTCTTGGGAGATTGGGGCACCTTGGGAGGATTATAGAGAGAGGAGGTCAGAAGTTGGACGAACTCCAAAGGCTTTGAGTGGGGAATAAGTGGGATCTTGGGTGGGTTAATATAGGAATGGTGAGGGAATTCTTTATTATTTAGGTTTGGGACACCTCACATTAAAACTAATCCAAACCACAAACCAAACCATGGTTTTTTCCAATGGTTTTTGGAAAAGGGAAGTGGAAAACAATTTTTTATAACGTCAAAGTCTGAACTTCTTAAAATAATGGGGTTGCTTATGTGGAGGTGAGTCACACTCCCAAGGAAAACAATTTAAAAAGACAAGATGTTTAATAAGTTTTGAAGGGTCCATTAATGCTTTGTAAAATAATTCAAACAAACCCAAAATCACATTATTTTAAATTTTAAAACATATATTGGCCGAAAATAAAGCTTATAGTATTTTATTACATCACTATTGGGTCATTATGGTGTCATAAAACACATTATATATTTAAACGGTATTTAATTTTTACCAAAAAATTTGTCTGTCTCAGAAAATTATGAAAAATTAACCATTGTATAATTTTGACATACTGATTCCAAAAATAATATTTATTTTATCTAAATAATTTTCTAAATATGTTAATTTTCACTTTTAAATAAAAACTGACATTTATAAAAAATTCATAGGTTTTGACAAAAATGGATTTCAAGCCTTAATAAAAATTACGATTGCATTCATAAAATTATACGATCATTTATATTTAATAAAAATTAATTTAATAACAATAATTATATTTTATTAAAATATTATTTAATTAAAAAATCCATTAATTCATCAAAATAGATTTCTTAGTTGATCATTAACTAAAAATACTATTTGGGCTTTAAAAAAACTATTTACAAGGTGAAAATAATAAAATGAAAGTATATTCATTATTATATACAAAAATAATGTACATAACCATAGTGATAAGTTCTTGTTACATAACCCCTTATAACACCCGCATAAGACCGAAAAGTAAGGTGTGCGATGATGACATACTCTTGGGGTGGCTCGGATAACATTGCTCGGGTGGTAATCTCTATCAACTTCCACTTATCTCATAGGCGGTCCCACTCAAGCTTAACATATTCAAGCTTGGCTTGGTCTTGGTCTAGAGCGAAACCCAATGACGCAACCTCCTTTCTGAGCTCTGAAAAAATGGGATTTGTATGGGTCACGTCTACCAGATGAGGTCATTGCTTCCTTTTTCTGAGTAAATTGGATTTGTTAAAGCCCTATATTTATACTAATCTTGTGATCACTATTCAACGGATATATTAGCAACAGTCACAATTCTTAACATAAAACCAAGGAAGGTGACATTTTATATAAACATTTTACATAAAAATACATTTAATTAGATCAATATGGATTTCCATTAATTAAAGTTTGGGTCATTACATTTTATAGAGACTATTTAGATTAGTGTATTAAGGATTATGATAAAGTCCATTTGACACATACAAATGAAGCGATGGCCTCGACCGATAGGATCATACTCTATAAAGTCCATTAATCAAATATTCTAAGGGAGATAACATCACTAGGACATGTAATTGACCAAGCCCAAGCCAAGATTCAACAACAGAATCACAAGAGAAACATTTTATGGGAGAAGTTAAAGATCATCAAGATCAAATTTCAAACTATGTTTGTCGAACCTACCCATGAAAATATCACCATCACACACCTTACCATTAGGTAATTTTTTGGTATAATAAATGGCTAGGTATCTAGACCCTATGTAACATCTCGCCCATCACCGATTAGCTTAGGAAGAGGTGGTGGTGTTATTGGGCCTTAGAGGACATCCTAAGGTCACCAAAGGCTGAAAATAAATGCCAAGGGCCTCAAGAAAATTTGGGGGATGATTTTCCCTTTAAAGATAAAACATCTAAACTACAACATCAAGAACAAACAAACCTTTATATAATGCATTTTTATAGAATAAAATCAACATAAACAAAATAATAATCATATTAGAGTACAATAGGAAACAAAAAGAAACACTTAAATGAAACCAAAAGAACCAATAAAACCCAAAGACACCAAAGTGACATCAACCAAGCAATTCCCAACTTCTCCAAACTCTATCTTGATAAGCCACTCCCATTGTATCAAGAAGAATCACTAAAGAATTGAGATACCTTGCCTTTAACTATTTCTCAATATATGAAATTAGTAAATACAAAACACTTCCCAAGTAAGGTGCGAGTCTAATCTCAATAGGATTTCCCTAATGAATTCCCAACTCACGCCACTAGGAAAAAAATATCGCATTTTTATTAAATAGTTTAAAATATTTTTTTTAAAAATATATCAAATCCATATACAATTTTACATGGGAATCGATAAATAAAGAATAAAACCTTCTACAATCATTGGTCGTACCCAAAACCATGTCTCTACACACACCATGCATTCCTATGTGATAGTTCCATACTAATGAGCATCCCTAATTAATCTACCAAGTATTTACAGGGTAACCAATTCTAGATACCCCTACATGCCCCTTCCATAGGGCTACATTTAATGAAAATGAAACCATGACTACCATGTATTTAAAATTCCAAACCAAACGATTCCACATAAAACCTTGCACTCTTTAAAACATTTCAACAAAAATTATCCATGAATCAAAATAAAATCCCAAATTTTAAAATCATTATTATAAAATTATCATTCAAGAAAATTTTACATAAAAACCATCCAATTTCTAAACTTTACAAAACCATAACTAAAATAGTTTCCATCTAGAATTGCATGAGGGTTTCAGAATCATTTCAAGAAATTAATTTAATGAAAACTAATTCTTCAAGTTCTAATTCAATAGGATTAAAGATAGAATACACCTACCTAACAATGAATGAAAAAATGAATAACGACACAGTGAAACCTCAAGATCCAATCACAACCCATGTACACTTCACTATATATAATAATATTTCATCATAAACCATTAATAAAACATAGATATATCCATAAAATAATAGATATATGGTTCCGAGAGAGATATAAGATCCTTGGATATAAGAAGAATTAGGGAAAAAATAAACTTACTAACAAATCTGGGCCTCCAATGCAGTTTGATTCACCTAATAATCCCTTCTAGGCTGAAGGGGATCTTATCTCCACCTTATAAGAAAAAGGAATTTGAGTTATGGGAGAGTTAGGGTAAAATATTACTTAAGAAGCTAAATCAAATTAGATCCAATTTTTATGGAGGGCCACTTGTTCACCACATGGTTAGGCCGTATAGTTTGGAAAACCGTGTGCCAAACATGTGGTGATACTACCTTAATCCAACCCCTTGAACATTTGAACCACATAGTTAGAAAAACCATGCACCAACTATGCTTTTCCCCTTTGTCTAGACATGTATGATTTCCCCTAGACATCCACACAGTTTGAAAAAATCATTCGGAAACCATGTGGAGATACTGTCCCTCCTGCCACAAGCTGCACGATTTCATGGATGGGGTGTATGATTTATATTACCCATGATCCAACTGTTCACCTTGAGAAAAGCATAAAAATAATGAAAAACCCCTTACAAACCTCATGAAAATTAACTTGATAATTTTACATACTTAAAATAAATAAATAAATGGTCAAGTGCCTCAAACTGGGGGGTTCTAAATTATCCTCACCATTGGTCTTTCAGTACTCAAAAATAAGAAAAATCTTGTTGTCCTTGAAGAGTTTGGTCCATTGAAATAAAATTTTCTTTTTCACACCCCCACATTTCTTCTTGAATCTGACCATGTTTCTATAAAACCGTCACTAGACTGATGATTTTACCATTAAATATTTTCTATTTCCTATCCTCAATTTGTACTGGAACATGAATCAACATTGTATTCGGATCTAGGTCAATGTTATCCCATCAAATCACATGGTTAGGATCCATTTTTTAATTATTTAACTAAGACACGTGAACCAAATTGTGTACTAAACCAAAACTTTTTTGAAAAGACAACCGATATTCCACCTCACCAACTCATTCAAGTATCTCAAAAAGGATTATGTATCAAGGAGATAACTTCCCATGGTTACCTAAATGATGATGCCCGAGAATTGGAGAGATTCTGAAGAACACATGATCACTCACCAAAAACAATAAAAGTCATCGATGATGATCTTCATATGATTTATAAGGACTCTAAACCATCTCTATTGTCATTTTTAACTACTTAATCTTCTCTTCTATATCTTACATAAGGCTTGGTTTAATTAATGAAGTATCACCTATTTCTACCCAAAAAATTTTGATAATAATAAGGATACCCATACAAGGATTCAAAAGGATCCATATATATATAGTCCTAGTAACTGTTATTGTATGAGAACTCCACTAATGGTAAATTTTCTTCCTATGAGCCACCTAAATTCATCACACAAGCCCTAATAATTTCCTTTAATGTTTGGATTGACCTTTTAGATAATATATATATTTGAGGATGATAATATATACTCATAATCAATTACATTCCAAGGGATTTATGCAAGGATTTCCAAAAATGAGATGTAAATATGGAGTCTTTTTTCAATACAATTGATATTAGAACACCATGTATCTTTAAGATTTCCCAAATATAGCTTTTAGAAAAGTATTCCACCGAATTAGTTTCATGAATTGGGATGAAGTGACCTGAATCTGTGAGCTGATACACTATCACCCACATGACATTGTGATTCCTAACTATCCTTGTTATACTTATTACAAAATGCATGGTTATCTTCTCCTATTTACGAGAAACAATTGGTAAATACTACAACATACTTTCTATTCATTGGTGCTCCACTTGTACCTGCTGACATGTGAGGCATCTCAAAACATACTTCACTATAGATCTTTTTATTCCAACCTACTAGAACTATGATTTCAATGATTTATAAATTTTGTAAGTCCCAAGGTGAAAATACCATATTGAATGGTGGTATGAACTAATAAGTTGTTCTTGACAATATAAAGGTATGACCATCCAATCTATAAAATGAAATACTAAACTTAAATCTAGTTTCTAACCCTCAATGGTCTCCCCACTATTTAGTTTTGACCTTATAGTAACATAAATAGGATTGGATGTATGAGAAAATCTAACCTGCTCAACCAGATTAGGAACAAACGAAACTAGAAAAAAAATATACAACACTATTCTAGCATAAGAATTCTAGATGCATATCTGCCATGACTGATATTATTTTCCACTATTCCAATGCCTCCTTTTCCAACTATGAATACGACTTCATGCTCAATGAATCTGCTATTGTGTTCCTTTTATCCAGTGTATACATAAAGTCAAAGTCATACCTCAACAGATACTCCATCCATCTATGTTGTCTTAATTTCAAATCTCTTTTTGAGAAAATATGTTTCAGAGACTTATGACTAATAAACACTATAAATTTATCACAGAATTTTAAATCATGTACCAATACAAATAATTCCAAAATTTTGTGTTAGGTATTTATTCTCAGGATGCCGTAACTTTCGTGAACCACTAGCAAAAACATGATCTCCCTACATGAGAACACATCCCAACCTAGATCCCAATGCATCCCAATAGACTACACAACCCTATCCAGACTCTGGAAACATAAGGATAGACACTGATTTAATTCCAACTTATGTTCTTGAAAGGATTTATAACATTGATATTTCCATTAGAAAGGAATTCATTTCCTTTTCAAAGCTATCATAGGTGATTACAAACATGAAAAATCATGTACAAAGTGTTTGTAGTATCTCTCTAATCCAAGTAAACTATGTATCACAAAGAAATTGATCGGTGGTTTCCAAGATATAATAGATTTTCTCTTTTATCGATCTATAAAAATTTCTTTTTCATAAATGAAATAGACAAGGAAATTTACATCTTATATCCAGAAATCACTACTTGATAACTTGGAATACATATGATGTTCCATCAATATACACAACTCTATCATAAAGTGTTTCTCATGATATTATTTTATCTTAGAATAAAACAGTATATAATCAAAAAACTCCACCACAAAGGAATCTAGATACCTCTAAAACATTTGATTCATATGTTCCATAAATATGGATGTTTTATTCATAAAACCAAAAGTTATAACGACGTATTCTTAATGACCATATCTGATTATGAAAGTTTTCTTCAAAATATCCTCCTTACAAACTTGAAATTGGTTATATCCCTAATGTAAGTTAATTTTTGAGAACCTTTGGGCTCCCATCAATTTATTGAATATATCATAAATGCATGGAATAAGATATCAATTATTTACCATAACCCATTTATGTTTATGATAATCCACACAAAGCCTAAGATTTCCATCCACCTTCTTTATAAATAGAATGAGTACTTCCCATGAATATGTACTCGGTCAAATGAACAATTTTCTTTCCAAATATTCAAACTTAAATTTAAATTATCTCAATTCTACCGATTCTATATGATATGATGGAATTAAGATAGGACTAGTCCTTGGTAAGAGATCAATCATAAAGTCCACTTCTGTTTTGGTTACAAACCCTGAGAAATTTTTAAGTAAAACATCAGGAAACTAATCAACAATATTTTGAAAATATCCATTCCTAATATCATCCATAGATGTTAAAGTAATCACTACCAACTAATAATACATGGTTCCAAACACCAGTTCCAAAGAACTTTTTTACTAGCCTTTACACCCCAATATCCTCTAAAGAGATGCTCTATGCTATCTAGAAATGTGAAACTAACCTTTTGAACATAATAGTCAATTTCAACCAATCCATACCCAAAATCACGTCATATAAATCCATATCAAGCACAAAGAAATCCCAAATAAACTCATCCCCATTGATAGTTATTGAAAAACATTTACACATAAAGTCTTAAAATTATCTTTGACTATGAGGAGTTTGTAGTTTTAAAACTGAACGCATCATCTCAACATGAAATACCATGTTACCAATAAAATGAAAATAAATAAATGATTGGTATGTTCCTGTGTCAAAAAAATATTATATAAGGGTGAAATTCAAAATAATTATACCACTCACCATCGAAGAACCAGATTGATCATCTATGATCATTTTCTTAGTTCCATGAAATTTCTTAGTCAATGGAATTTTCTCTTTATTACCTTTTTTAGGTTTTACTAGTTGATGAGTCATGGTGTTTCTATAATCATCTTGAATATCCCTATTATGATGATGAGAATTATTCTACTGCACTCGTGCCGTCGAAGCATAGGATGCCTGAGAAGCATGAGATATGTCTTTAACACCTGACCTTGGAGCACTGCAACAATAGCACTAAATATTTCATATATGGTGTCAATTATGACATGATCTAGATGGTTATGTACAATATCACTTTATGAGATCAAAATAACTACATTGAAAACATTCGGGCTTATTCTTTAGTTGAGGATAAAATATGATTGATCAGGTTGCATGATTCTGAGATATACCACTGCTTGGGAATATGTGTCCCTCCTACTCTTATTTCCAGCATTGGAGCTCCCACCTGTTCCCATAGGAATAAAAATGCTTCCTAAAAATGTGTTTACTGAGATATCCCTTTCTACTATAGTCACTCTATTGACCATATCTATATAATATGTAATACATAGAATGAAAATATTTTGAGAAATTTTTTGGTTTCAACCTCGACTAAAAAATTCATTCCTTAAAGGATGCACTTGCATCATCTTCTGGTGAAAATCAAATTAAATTCATAAATTTATCCATATACTCTATTTCCAATATATTTTAAAAATTAAAACTGAATAATAATATTATTAGTTAAATCTAAAAGGTATGAGGATTAAATTTCTTATTAAACAATTATTCAAAATCCTCACATTCCATGCCTTGGTCCAATTTAGATTGAACTACTAATTCCCACCATTAGCATGCCAAATCCTCCAGAATATATTTTTCCAACTTCACATTAAACTCTTCTAGTGTCCTAAGGAAATCAAAGATTCAATTCATCCTATTGAACCAGACTTCTATATTTTCCAACTTAGAATCCCCCGAAAAAATGGGTAGATTCTTCTTTTGGAATAGAACTGAATCATCTAATTTCCATGGTTCATGATTACTATTAACCTTAACCATGACCTTTTGATCCAAGAAAATGATTTGAACTAAATATTGGTTCACTTATAGCTCAAGTGCAACCACATTCTCAGCAGCCTCTTCCAGTTGGTTCCTATGACACCTACCTAGTGTCACTCACCATAACCAGAACAAAACTCAGTTTAATCTCACTCATTAAAAACTAAAGTCTTAGAAATTTTTATTTACCACATATACACATATTACAATATAGATTTACTCAGTTCATCCATTGTAAAAATTTCAACCATTTTTGAAAACATTGCAACCATGTTTTTCAAAACATCCATGTTCTCATTTTAAAAAAGCACACCCTTTTTCCATTTTATAAATTATTTTACTCAAAATGAACAATATAGTACTATCGAGAAGTCTTACTATAAATACATTTCATGAAACTCTCATTGGATAAACCCGTGATTATGAGGCAACAACTCACCTAGAAGTGTCTAAAAACACTCATGTATCCAAACTCTCTGGTAACTTGCAGTTTAGAATAAAGTGGTTAGCTATGACTTTTTATTCTCTACATTTCATGTTCCAAAAATCCTACTCATCACTACCATCCCAATAGATAGAGTGATACTATTTCCAAATCCAAGGCCAAACAAGACTGAAACCATTTTATATGTTAACAATTTAACAATGGTGATACCATTTGTCTCAAAAAGATATTTGGACCGACCAAGGGTGACACCATTTGTTATGTACATGATCAAACAAACTGATACCATTTGAAACATCAGGACCCTCACCCATTATCTTTGGAATAAGTGGTGGTGTTACTGGGCCTTAGGTAATATCCCCAAGACACCAAATGCTGAAATTAAATTCCAAGAATCTCAAGAACATTTGGGGGATGATTTTACCTTTAAATATAAAACATGAAAACTAAAACAACAAGGACAACCAAACCTATATATGATGCATGAGTATAGAATACAACCCAACATAACTGAAATAATAACCATATCAATGTACAAGAAGAAACCAAAAGAAAAACTCGAAGGAAACCAAAAGGACAAAAAAAACTCAAAGTCACCAAAGTGACAACAACCCATTAACTCTTAAACTGCTCCAAGATCTAACTCGACAATCCATTCCCATGGTATTGAGAACATCACTAAAGAAATAAGATAACTTTACCTTAATCATGTATCAATAGATGATATATGAAAACACACAATAATACCCAAGAAGGGGGTGAGTATAAACTCAACAGGATTTTACCAATGACTTCCAACTCATGCCACAAAGAAAAAACTTGTGAGCACATTTTTATTAAATATTTTAAAATAAATTTAAAAAAATTATACTAAAACCATAAAAAAATTTCCATGGGAAGTGATAAAAAAATCATAAAACCTTTTATAATCATTTTTTATACCCACAACCATGTCCCTATATACACCATGCATTCCTAAGTGACAGTTTCATACTCATGAGTGCTATCTCATCAATCTATAAAGTCGTCACAAGGTAAATAATACCTGGTTCCCCAATGTCTCATGCCCATTATAATGAAAATTAACCCATCCCAAGCATGTATTCCAAATTAAAATCCAAAATATTCTATAGAAAACCTTTAATTCTTTAAAACAGATCAAAAAAGATTCCCATGAATAAAAAAAATCATTAATTTTAAAATCATCATTTTAAAATTATCATCCAGGAACATTTTCCACAAACCATGAAATTTCCAAAAATTCTAAAACTATCACTAAAGTGGTTTCTATCAAGAATAACATGGGAGTTTCATAATAATTTCAATAAGTTCATTTAATGAAGACTAAGCCTTCAAGTTCTAAGTTAAGAGGAGTTGAGAGAGAAGACACCTACCTCATAGATACCGGAGAAAACAAATAACGACATAATGAAACCTCAATATCTTATCACAAACCATGTTCTATTCAATATATCCAATAAGATTTCATCATAAAACATTCATAACACATAGATATATCCATTAAATACTTGATCTATGGTTCTGAGAGAGAGAAAAGAACCTTGGATCTAAAAAGAATAAGGAATAATGGGCACTTACCAAAGAATTCGGGTCTCCTATTCACTTTGATTTTCATAAGGATCACTCCCAAATCAAAGGGGGTCATATATCATGCCTTGGGAGAAAAAATAATTTGAGTTATGGGAGTATTAGGGGGAAAACTAGTTCTTAAGGATCTAATTCAGATTATATTCACTTTTTAAGGAGGGTCGCATGTATACTGTACGGTTAGGCCGTACAGTTTATAAAATCATGCACCAACCATGCGACACTACATCCATAAGATAACCCCTCACATAGTCATCTCACACGGTTAGAAAAACCATGCACCAAGCATGCTTTTCCCCTCTGTTCATAAATTCATAGTTTCCCTTAGACATCTGCACGGTTTGGAAAAACTATACACCATCCATGTGGAGATATTGTCCCTCCTTACAAAAGATTTACAATTTCTTGGATGGGGTACATGGTTTATACTAACTATGATCAAATTTTTCACCTATTGAAAAATATCAAAAGCATTCCAACCCCCCTCCAAACCTCCCAAAACAAAACCCGATCATTATATATACTTAAAATACAAAAAATAGAGGGTCAAGTACCTCAAACTGAGGGTGTTACACCCTAAAAGTATGAATTTATATAATTATTTTTAATAAAATAATTATTATATTTATCTATTTTTAATATTAATTTTTAAATGATGAAATAATGAGTTTGATAAAAATTAGATTTTTATACGATGAAACAAAAATTTTATTTTTGGAAAAAATATAGTTTCAATGAAGACAATATTTTTGATGAATTTAGGATTTTTTAAAATAAATTATTTTTTAATAAATTATTTTTATTACATAATATTTATTAAATATAAATGATAATATAATTTTATGAAGTCAAATGCAATTTTTATAAGGTTCAGAAAACTATTATTGTCAAAAACCAGGATTTTTCAATATATCGTGATTTTTCATTTAAAAGTGTAAATTATCATATATAGAGAATTATTTTGATAATATAAATATTATTTTTTAAATCATAACATTGAAATTATCCAATGTATATTTTTTCATAATTTTATAACATAATTAAATTTTTGGGTAAAAAATAAATACAGTATAATTATATGGTATGTATTATAACATCATAAAAGACAAAAAGTGATGTAATAAATTCTATAAATATTATCCATGATCGAAATTATGTTTCCAGTTTAAAATAATGTGTTTTTAAGTTATTTTATCAATTTTTTGAACTCTTAATGAATCCTCCAAAAACCTATATGATATTTTAAGGTTTTAAAATCAATTCTTTATAAACATGGCTCGCCTCCACATCACCAAGGGAGATATTTTAATGTGTTTAGTTCTTAGAATTATAAAATAATTAAAACCACTCCTAATTGATAAAAACCATGTGAAAAACCATGTTAATCTTTGTGTTTTTGATTATTTTATCATATAGAGTAAAAAACCTAAGTTTGGAAATTAATAAAAAATCATCCTCTATTTTGCAATATAAACCCACCTAACCTACCATTACTCTTCAATAAAAATTATATTTTAAATTTACTCTACCATTACTTCTATAGAGACCTCCCAAGGTTCCCCCAAGCTCTTAAGAGGATCCTCTAAAGCTTTTAGAAGCGCCCTCTAAAGGTAAGGGATCCACTCATTCTCCTCTTTATTCAAGCACCTTCCTTTTGTAATTCCTTTGGATTTCTAATTTTTCAAGTTGGGATATGTTTTTACACATACCAATTACTATAATTATGATTCCCAAGTAATTAGAGACACCTTTATCTCTCATTATCCCCTCCTATAATACATTATGAACACCCATTATGCTACCAAAATTATCCTGTGATTTTCCATGCCAAACATTTGTGTAGTGAATACTCATCTCCATTTCCACTCATGGGAATTCACATAGTTTTAATTATCCTTAATTTATTTTGGATTTTCACGTATGTAAACCAAAATCCTTTATAATGGGGTTAAAATTGATGAAATATATCCTTATGTTGTATGATCTTTATGGAACACTTATGCATGTACATGATATGAAAGTGACGGGTGAGCCCAGAATTGTATATCCCTATAATGAATTGGGTAATGTTTTTATCTCATGAGATTCCATGTATTTTGCACAAGAGGTTATACTAAGAACAATATGTTATGATGTCATAGAAACTATCCTTGACTTATTTTTATGATGTCATGTTTTATGTTGTTTCCACACTCCTATGTTTCTTTTATGTTATCATGTTATACCATGCCTCATTCACTACTACAAAATAGGTGTTTAACACCACTGGTATTTATCAACGCTAGAAAAAAGCACTAATAAATGGAATATTTATCAGCACTAAAGAAAGAGATGATAAATTTAACCCTTTATTAAAGCTTTTTTTTAGCGCTGATAAAGGGCACCTTTATCAGTGCTTTATTTTTAGCACTGAGAAAGGGTGCCCTTTATCAGTGTTTTATTTTTAGCACTGATAAACGATACACTTTATCATCACTATATTTTTAGCAATCATAAAGGAATCCTTTTTTAGTGTTTATTTAGCGCTGATAAAAGTCTGAATAAATAAAATGAAATAATAAAATAAACAAAAAATAAAAATGAGTTTAATAAAAAAATATTACACATTTTATTAATTAAATAATTATTGATAAAAATGAATAAATTGATTATACTATATATAAATTATAAAAAATAAAAAAATAAAATAAAAATAGCATGTATTAAATATATAGATGTATGCAAAATGAAAATTAAATAAATTAAAATAAAAAATGAGTAAATTGAGAAAAAATTTTAAACATTTTATTAATTAGATGATTATTGATAATATTAATAAATAATATATATTAAATATATAGATGTATATTAATGTATATAAATATGATTTATATAATACAAAATATGATTTATGCTTTATATTAAATAGTAATATATTTAGTGAATAATGGTTTATAATTAAAATTTAATATGAATTAAAAATAATGACTAATTTCATAGAGTAATTGATATATAATTGAATGTCATTTGATTTTTCAATTTAACATAGATCAAAAGTGTGTTATATTGATTTCACATATACGTAATTAATGCATTTTTATATACAATGCACACACACAAAACTTATCCATTTTTTAATATTGTTAAAGTGTACATTTTTTTTAATTTATTCAATTTCACTCATTTTTAACATTAATATGCACTTAAAATTAGATATTCATTAATTATGTTAAAAAAATATTTGTTAAAAAAATATTTGTAAAAAAATATTTATAAATAAAAAAAATTATAAATAAATATATTTATAAATGTACATACTATATTTATAAATGTATATACAAGATTTATAAAATTATATATTTATAATTGTAAATAAATAAATATATTTTAAAATTATTTATATAATTATAAATAAATAATTATATATATTTAAATAATTATATATATTTAAATAACTATTAAATTTATAATAAATTTACTTAAATAATGAATATATTATATATATATATATATAATGATATAAATATTATTTTTAACAAATATTTATATAATTATAAATAAATAATTATATATTTAAATAATTATAAAATTTTAATAAATATATTTAAATAAAGAATATATTTACTATATCTATATTTATATATATATATATATTTACTAAGTATATATAATTAAAAATTTATTATTTATAATTATAATTATAAATCAATTATCAGCGCTTAAGTAATAAGTGTTGTTAAAAGAAATCTCTTTCAGAGATTTTTTTAGCACTGATAAATATGCCTTTTATCAACACTTATTACTTAAGCACTGATTAAAGTTTCCTAAGATATTTAAGAAAACCTAACTAGTTTTGAACCAATTATGATATCAAAAGCTTTACGTGGAAGTCACCCACTGCTGGTGCTCCTCCTCGATGATTCAAAGCTCGAATCACACAAACCCACTTGAATAATACAAACCCACTGCCTCCAGTTGCTTTAACATCATCAGTCATCCGGTGTTCGATTACAGTTAGGGTTTTAAAAGAAAACATCAAGATCTGGATATGAGGGTCTCAAATTTTCTTCAACCTATAATGGTAGGCATGTTTTTTACTTTGTAGGTTTTCATTTTCTTTTTGTATTTTTCATTTTGTTTTTGATTTATTCTTCAATAATGTCATCATTTATTTGTGATCTAGTCATTGTATACTATTTTTTTTACAATCTATTGTTTTCTTGAATACCGATTTGGATATCCTATTTTGGTCTTTTTAAATTGTTTTTTTAAATCAATTTTCTTCTTCTACATTTATACCCTAGATTCCCCTACAAGATTAATTTTGTCATTTTTTTGAACTCAAAGAGAATCACCTCTGGTATGTAGATAAAACAATTAAAAAAATATTTATGCCATTGTATAAATAGTGAAGGCTTCAGATATTAAAACCTTAAACGAATGATCGAATTGATTTAGAAATAAAATTCTCAATTTGGTGATGGTGAAAATAGAAAAAAAGATGATTTTATGTAATTCATGTAAGAGTATTTATTTATTTACATTCTTTTTTAATATTTTGGTGCAAGGGTTTTTTCTTTAAAATTTATTTTCTCATAATTGTGTTGTTTTATTTTAAGATAAATCATAGTAAGGGTGATACCATATTTATTTATTTTCAATGGATCTCTATTATCAAAATTAGTATGGGGTTGTATTTATTTAACTATGTTGTGATATTCTACCGTAAGGGTTACATATATTTTTATCAATTTAAGTTTATTTTATATATATATATATATATATATATATGTAAATATATATCTTTCTATCTATTTATATACATTTTCAGAACTTATAATTTAATGGTGATTTTATAATTATTTATTCACAAATTATGGCTCTGTATTTTCAAATTATGAAGGAATTATATTTATTTTCATTAAAAATTAATTTTAAATGTTCTCTTGTTTACAATTATGTGTATTATAAATTCCATGTTATATATATATATACATGTTTAAATGTGTATGGGATAGACGTTGCAAGGTTTAGTGTGTTTTCCTCCCTTATTTGTGATATATCTTATTGATGTGTATTATTGATTTATGCCAACTTATTTATGGACCTCCCTAGAATCTCAATTATGGGTCGATGTGTATTAGATTTTCTCCTCATAATCCTTCATATGGGTAGATATAATGTGACAACCTCCATATAATCCTTAGGATGGGTCGGTGTGGTGATATGAAATTCCAATATTCTTGAGATGTTTTCAAATATTTGATATACCATTAATTTTAAATGTAATAATTCCTTAGGTTGTTGCATAACTTGTTCCAAAAAATAGAATAAAATTTATCAAATTCTATATATTAGAAATTATTTTTAGGTATTCATCATTTTATGTCTACATGTATTGGTTCCACCCCTAGTAATATCTAATTACTATCCATGTATATAAAATAACTCTTTATTTATTAAAATGTTTTATCAAAACATTTTTATTTCTTATAGTTGATTGAATGAGATTTTATTATTATTGTTTATCATATTCGAGTTTCTTATTACTCTTTAATTTCCTATATTATATTTTCATTTGTTTAGGGGATTTAAGAAATACTTGATGTGTGTCAAAGAATAGTTATTATTGTAATCTTTTGCTTGAGACTCATCCCTCATCTCTTTTATAGACAATTGTCATCCTCATAAAATTCATCTCCTGAATATCCATTATTTCTTTTTTTTTCTTGAAACTCATCCCCCATCTCTTTTATGTTGCTTGCACTACTCTAAACACTAGTCATCCCATGGATGACTACTACTTAGAGTATTTCAAGTAACATAGGTGCATGTCCATAAGAGATGAAGGATGTGTCAAACACAAAAATAAAATAATAAATGTTCTAGAGATGGTTTGATGAGGATGAGTTGTCTATAAATTTCATCTTTGAATGAATTCATAGGATAACACCTACCATAGTGGAGTACTTATTTTCTTAATTTCAATTACCCATTTCTTTCAACATACTGAAATTATTTGAAACAATCTAATGTTGAGTTTCCCTTATTATAATTGTCTATAACTTTCACTTTGATAATGGGTATCTTATGTATATTTATTTATTTATTATAAAAAATTAATATTTTATGAATCCAACAGGATGGATATGAATAAAAAATGGATGCATGCTAATTTTTTGACAAAATATTATTAATATGGAGTTAAAGAGTTTATCAAGTTTTCAAGAGATAATTCATACGAACCTTCTCAAATCCTCTATCTATGTTTACATTGTTGTTATTCAAGAAAAAAATAGTCTGGAAGAGTTATAAGAACATTTTATTTTTCACAGAATAGATCAGAGCTATAAATATTGTACTACACATGGGGAAAACTGAATGTGGATGCCAATTAGGATGATATTGCGATTTATGGATAATTTTATATGAATACCAGTGTAAATAACGATAGAGATTCCATGGAAGAAATGAAAATGTAAATTAAAGATGACCTTCTTGAATTTAAAAATTTGTTTGAGGAGTTAAATAGTTATTCCAAGAAACCATTGTATACCGGTTGTACTAAATACACAACATTTTCAGCTGTATTAAAGTTATATAATTTGAAAGATGGAAGTAGATGGAGTGACAATAGTTTTATAGAACTACTTGGTCTCTTAAATGATATGCTACCAAGAGAAAATGAACTACCATTACGAACAAATTACGCTAAATGAATTTCACGTTCAATGGGCATGATCTCTAAAAAAATCATTCTTGTCTAAATGATTGCATATCATTTCTCAAGGACTATAAATCACTCATAAAATTCTGAAAGTGTGGTGAAGATAATTACAAGAAAAATGAATCAAGTCTTTAAAAATTTGTATGGTACTTTTCTATCATTCCACAGTTTAGAAGACTATATGGATGTTAGGAAACCATGATACAATTGACATGGCATGCAGATGAAAGAATTAAACATGGGGACCTATGTTATCCAAAATATTCTCATTATTAAAATAAAATTGATTATGAGTATCTTGAATTTGGAAATGAGATGAGAAAATTTCATCTTGCATTATCTACATATGTAATAAATCATTTTGGTGTACATATTAGTACTCACAGTACATGGCCCATCATGTTGGTAAATTATAACTTGCCATCATGGTTATGCATGAAGCACAAATATATTATGTTGTCTATGCTTATATCTAGACCAAAAAACATGGTAATTATATTAATGTATATTTGGATCCATTTATCTAAGGTTAGAAATTGATGTGGGACACATGTGTTACCATGTATGATGCTTATAGAAGTGAATAATTCACATTGAGGTCCATGTTGTATGAAATAATAAATGAATTCCATGCTTATGTAAATTTATCAAGCTATAGAATTAAAGGAATGTTGGGGTGACCCATTTGTGAAAAACACACATATTCAGTTTGGTTGAAACATTCTTTGAAGAATTTTTTTAAGACATTGGAAATTTTTACCTCAATGACATGAATACTGATCCTGGATGACAACATTCAATGGGAATATTGAACAAGGTACACCGCCATCTCCTGTAATGGGCGATCAACTGTATAATAAAGTAAAAGATATTGAAACTATTTTCAGTAAACCATTTTTTGAAAAAAATTACAAAATTAGGTTGGAAGAAGAGATAAATTTTCTTTGAAATACTATATTGGAATTGTTTATATGTGAGACATTTTCTTGATGTCATGCATGTAGAAAAAAGGTATTTGATAGTGTTATTGTCACATTACTAAATGTTCTTGAAAAAATGAAATATGGAATCAAGGCTAGGATAGACTTTATTGAAATGGGGATAAGGGAAGATTTGGAACTACTGAAGGGTAAAAGGTGGATTTTTCTTCCTCCAACAACTTACACTCTATCCAGATAAGAAAAATTGCAATTTTTCTTTTTTTCTTAATAGTGTAAATATGCCACACGGGTATTCATCAAATATCAATAATGTCATGTAAATGACTAATTTGAATTTATGAGGACTAAAATCCCATGACTGTCATGTTTTTATACAATATTTAATTCCTATTTAGTTTTGTTGCATTATTTATCAAAATGTACGACATACCTTAACTATGTTGTTCTTCTTTTTCAAATCCATATGCAGTAATGTTATAGACTCAACAAAGTTTACTATCATGAATAAAGAGGTTACAGTCATATTATGTGAATTATATATGTTCTTCCCACCATCATTATTTGATATAATGGTCTACCAGATGGTTCACTTGGTTATATAGGTTAAACTACATTGTGACCAAGTCTTGAAATACATTAACATTACATAAATTTTTCAGAATACATAAAATATTACCCAAACATACTCATGAAGACCGTACTAGCTTAGTGCCTTTGAAAACAAGGAAACATAAACACCAGTACATAAGTAAGATACATTATCTCCCACTAGGTTCTGCATGACTAGAACCCTTCTTAGACACATCAAACACAATACCTATCTTCATAACCTGGGGGAAAGGAACCATAAAAGGGGTGATATCATATTATTAGTAAGGGTAAACAAGGGATATATGTAAGCATAATCATGAGCATAAGGGTATAAGAACATGATCAAGAAAATATAAGATCATACCCTAAATATCAAAGATCATAAACATGAATCGTGACATAAAGATTGGTAGCTCATAAGACATGAATCATAAGGAAATAAAAAACATAATCCATGAAAGCATAACATAGGAATAAAACATGGAACTGTGGTAGAAACATAAGGATATAATATGATTTCCATAGTATCCAAGACATCATTGCCGATACCATCTTGGTAGTATGGGTTCACTCCCCATACCATCTTGGTAGTCATGGTTCACTCCCATGGCCATCTTAGAAGCACGAGTTCACTCCTCATACCATCTTGGTAACCATGGTTCACTCCTATGGCCATCATAGTAGTCTTGGTCCATTACCAAGACCATATTAGTATATCTCATGAGATATAAATCTTTACCCAATGTATTATAAGGAGATATAGGTCCCACCTATCTCATAATGAAATCATACATACATATTCCTCATGATCATAAATAATCATATCATAACCCATGAAATGAAATGGGTATTATTAACATGTAATCATATCATAACCTGTGAAAAAATACAGGTTTCATAATCATTTCATCATAAACATAACCTATGAAAAGAAGTGGGTTTCAAAAGTATATATCTTGTGAAAGAGAAATGGGTTTCATCAACATGATACCATTAAAACATATTCCATTTAGAGAAAGAATATGAATGGACACATTGAATGATTTCCTCATAAAGGTATTAGTAACACCAATGTATGTTATATTATATGGGAAATAATTTTGAAATAACTTTTAGAAATATTTGTTGGGGAAAATATCATTTCTGCATTGAAAAACACTTTTTAAAACATAAAACATTTTGAAAACATTTTTCTTTGAAAACAGCTTTGAAAACTTATAAAGGAAGCATCAAAAACCATAAAGAGTTTTTGAAATAATTTTTACTTGAAAATGGGATTCAAAGATCTTTTAAAAATATTTTTTAATTTATTTTTGAAAACATTTTTCTAAACATGGTTTTTGAATACAATAGATTTCCGTCTGGAGAGAGATGGTCAGCTTTTACTTAAAAATGTTATCTTAAGTACCAAAGAGTGGGAAAATAGTACTAATACATGGATATATCTTGAATAAATAGATAATAAGGAAACTTATGAAATCTATTGAGATATGGATCATAATATTTCATCAAAGGAATCATAAATATAAACAATCTCGAAAAGCGATGAGATTGTCTCAAAAAACTCTTATAACTTGGTAACTTGGGATCATAATCTCTATGTAAGAAACAAAAATTAAATTAAGCTTAAAATATCATGAAGGAAATAAAATTCATGATATAACATATAAAATGGAATTATATACACCTTGAATGTGAATTTAAGTGCATAACAAAACATGAGTCTCAAAGAAGTTAAATTGAGACAAAACTATTTTAACGATTTGATAACTTTTGAAACTTAAACCCCATGAAAGAAAGATAATAAAATGGATATATTAATACCCATAAATTTATATATATGGTACATAAAATAAAATCATGTGAATTACATAAACCAAACAAAAGTAAAGAGTGGGGAACATAACATGCATCTCACAAAAATAAAAAGTGAGATGAAATCATCTTACCTTGTGTCTTGAATCTCATCATAATCATTCAAACCTCCTATATAATAAATATATATTTATTATAAATATTTTAAAGAACCATATTATTATATTTAATACCAGATTTTTTTATTACAACCTTATATTACCCTCTTGTTAACCATCCTATGTTAAGGTTTCACTTCAGATAATATTCTCTTTGTTCTTCACATGTGTCTTAATTTGTTATATCACTGGAAATTATACTTATATCATGATTAAAGAATTTAAAACATGATATAAATATCATTTATATTCTGTATATTTTTATTATAATAATCTATATAATATAGAAGTATGAAAATGGAATACACAGTTCATGGAGATGGTAAGTTGTACGTACGCTTGAATGTTGTTTCCATTTTTATTATCCTATTGAAAGATAAAAGATAAATGAAATATGTATATACATGTATATATATATATATAATTAGTAAATTATAATTATTATATAATATATATACTATAAGTTTTCTAAACCCATCCTTAATACAGTCCATGTAGTGTGTGAACGAGTCACATCGCTTTGAGGGGGCAGTAGTCCACACTTCCTCAAATGAAATTATCGTATTAATACCAAATGGAAATTAAAATGATATGTGTTATAAAAGTAATAAATAAAATTAAATAAATAATAAATATAATATATAACATGTATAAACATATTTTCCATCATGATTTCCACTATGAGATGTAGTAAGAAAAATTGAACAATCATTGTTTAGTGAGACGGTAGTTCAGCGTACACATAAAAATATGTTTGTTATCCATTAGATAGAGATGTGTGTAAGTTTAGGTTGAAAAATTAGGATAAAAGAATATTATTATATTTATTATAATGGTGATTTTATACAATCATGGAAAAAATAAAGTGTATGGGGTGGTGAAACAAAATAAAAGAAATGATTTGAGAGAAGACGTTACCTCTTAATAGGGTAACTCCTTTTGGTTTGTGCCAAAAAGGCTTCCTTATATTGACTTATGCTCAAGGTAAGGATTATAAGAGGAAGGTATTGAAGTTAGTATATTATTTTAGCAGATTTTGGTTGAGCCAATAATCTTGATAGGTGTGAGGAATTGGTGGGAAATGATCTTTTTTTATAGTGGAGGAGGAGTGGTAATCTTGTAAATTTTTTAAGAGAGAATTCAACCCACGTTTTTTATGTTGAAATTAGATCTAATAATTATAAATATTATAGAAAAGTGATTATATGTTATAAATATGAAAATAAAATGTGGTTTGGACAAGTTTCTAGGTCGTTTTGGGTCTTAAATTTAAGGTTTGGTCCTTAGTTAATCTTAATTTTACCTTAATTGGTGTAATTAATTATAATTACATTCACTAATATTTTTGGTCAAAAACTAAGTTTAACTTATTATAGATTATAAATTATGATGATTCCAATTATTGAATCATTTTTTATAAATTCCAAAAACAAAATTGGTATAAATTAATTTAAAATTAATCCCATAGTCAGGTCAACAATGCAGGTTTTTAAAGTAAAAATGATCAAAATTTTGCTAAGTTTTTTATATCCAATTTCAATGTTAAATTGGTTCCAATTACCCACATTGGATTAATTGATAAAAAATATTATCCAATTAAACTTTTAAACCTATTTAAAATATAATTTAACCTTATAAATAAATTATATGAAAAAATAGTTTTGAATTAAAATATGGTATTTTTCACTATTCATCCAAAAATGTAGTTTCTTAGAAAAATCCAAAAAATTCACCCTAATATAATTTAAACATTATAAATTAAAAAATTAAGTTTATTTAAACAAATTCAATTTATAAATCTGTCTAAAACTAATTTTATTATTTTTCATAGAAGTACATTAAAAGTAGTTTATTTGAAAAAACAATATTTTTAAACATATAAGGACTTTTCAAAAAATTATATCTTTCATTATCAATATGTTTTATTTATATAAAAAAATTATAATTTTTTTTTGAAAATTAGTTATTACTATTCATATTATTAATTTTAAGGCTTGGTTTTAATTATATCATTTAAGTAATTATAATAATAAAATGATGTTTCATAGAAACATCGATGTTGTGTGTAATGTATGCCAAGTCATTATTGCGTGTAATGTATGACAAGTATGTGCCATTTTAAAGGAATGTTTGAATTAGTTCATTATAAGAAATAAATGAAAATTTAATTTATTAAAAAAAAGTCCATAAAAATTCAGGGTGTTACAAACTATGTGGTCCTGTCCATTACAGATGGATGTACCCCATTGAACAATATATGAAGATTTTAAAGGGGAATGCCAAGAATCAAATTCAACTAAAAGGTTATATTATAGAATGATGTATCGTTGAAGAAGATATTGTATTCTGTATCGATTACTTATCATATGTTGACAACATCAGTCTCTCAAAGTCTCGTCATAGTGAACGCCTTATGGGAAGAGCGATTTCCAGAAGAGATGTTGTTACAATTACCTTGACAGAGTAGGAGAAAGCGTGCCTTTACATTTTAAGTAATAGTGAATATGTTGATCCATACATTAAATCCCACTAATAAATTCTTAGAGATTTTAATCCATCAAGGGATGAAGGATGGATATCAAATACACATAATTAATAGTTTATAGGATGGTTATGCGATCAAATTTATAATGAGTTATCTAAAAATATGAATTCAATTTCCAAATGACTTTAATGGATAACCAAGGGATTAAATGAAAATATCATATCTTACTATGGTTTTGTAATCAATGGTTATACATTCTATAAAAAATAACACGATGACTACTATACAATGAAAAACAGTGGTGTTACACTTGTGGATAAATGCTACTAAAAATATGGCCTTTATCAGTGCTAGAAAAGTCTATTTACAGTGCTAAAAAAGTGTTGTTAATCTCAAAAAAGATAAAGGGGTCCCTTTTATCAGTGCTAAAAAAAGCACTGATTAAATTGGGCTTTTATCAATGCTAAAAAAAGCGCTGATAAATGAGTCCTTTATCAGCACTTTTTTAGCGCTGATAAAAGACCACTTTTAACAGCATTTTTTAAAGCGCTGATAAAAGTTAAAAAAAATAAAAAAAATAAAAAAAATATTTCCTCTATTTGGTGAGGGACTTTAACAGCACTTGAAGCCCCCTATAACCCCCCCAACCCAACCCGGACGCCCCAACCACCCCACCCCCTATAACAGTGACCCACCCCCATTAATAGTGCTACCCCTTATTCCACACCTGTGCGCGTGACCTTCCTCCCCCAAGATTCGAACTCAGGACCTGTTGCATGTGCGCCTAAGACTTTACCACTCCACCACATTGCTTTTCTCTTTATTTATTAATATATCTATTTATATATATATAGTAATATTTACTCGTATATTAATATATATTTATATTAACATATATATATTTATATTAACATATATATATTTATATTAACACACATATATATATATATTAATATATATATATTTAGTTATATTAATATATATATATTTACTTATATTAATATATATATATATCAGTATATTAATATATATATATATATGTATATTAATATATATATAGTTATATTTATATATTAATATATTTATTTGTATATTAATATATATTTATAAGATCAGTTTTAAATATATTTATAAAATATGATTTTGTGTGTGTGTTTTTATAAATAAATAAATATATATATACAACACACACACATATTATATGTGTATATGTATGTATAATTATACATATTTATATATATTTACAAATATTATATATTAATATGTATATACATATATTTAGAATATATAGATAATATATATCAGTTTGTCAATATAGATGCACACAAATATATATATATATATATATACATGTACACATTATATAGGTATATAAATATTCATATATTTATATTTTAAATAAAATGGATATTAGTTTTTTATTTAGATAAGCCTTATATATTGAGAAATATATTTTATATGTAAATATGTTTAATTGTTTATTTATAAAATTAAATTTTTATGTGTGAATATATAAAAAATATGTATATATTGTAATATATTGGATTATAAATAGCAGTACATTATGAAAAATGATAAGAAGCCCTGAAAACCTGAAAAACAGGTAAAAAAGGGAGAAACACTCAAAACCCGTAAATACAGTGAGAAAGTCAAATAAACCCTAAACTCAAGGTAACAACAAAAACATCTAATCTAAGAGTTTGTTCTAGCTTCGTGACCAGTGAAATCGAAGATCATGAAACGGTATTTGATATTATAGGTGGTGGAGGCTGAATGGATAGGCAGATCATAAGTTACAACTATTTTAAAAAATAGAAGACCTGACAAAAGTGCTAGAAATGGGGGTTTGAAAAACCTAACATACCACAAAGTAACTAAAACAGGCATAAATTCTGATCCTGGTGCCTGTTTCAGCTTTGTGACTAGTCAAACCAAATCTCATGGAACAAACTACGATATAACAGGTGGAGGAGGCCAAACAGACACACAGGTCAGAAGTTATTTCCGTTTTAAGAAAAAATTGATAGGGAACCGGATATGAAAACGGATTTTTGGAGGCCTTTTGATAGTTTTTTGGTGTTTTAGGGTTTGGTACATGGTTGGAAATTTTTTTGAGTCAACCTGCTTCATAGATCTCTTCTCTTCGTTCTATTTGATATTTGGTAGAGCCCAAACAGACACCCAAAGTGAAAGTTATGTCCGTTTGAAGTTGGAGTTTGTTTTGGAGTGGTATAACTAATATATCTTCCATTTTACTGATCTTATCATAGTTTCTATTGATCTTGGTTCTCACTCATCTCACGATCTTTGATAAAAATGTTTTTGGCTCTCAAAAAAAATACCCGGAGTAGAAGTTATGCCTATTTTAGTGAGTTGCGGGTTTCTTAGTCTTTAGGCGGTAGGAGGGTAGCTCCATTTCAAACAATAATAACTTCAGCTCCTGGTGTCCGTTTTGGCTCTACCACATATCAAATCAAAACCTGTAAAAATATATACACTCCAGTTACCACTGGAACCCTTTATCATGTTCTTAAAGGCCTTAAATGGCCCAAAATCCCTCCAGACATTCATAAGTTTGGCTCCGGGTGTCCGTTTTGCCATAACTTCTGCTCCGGGTGTCCATTTTGCCTATAACACATATCGAATTGAATATTATTTCTAGACCTACACTCTTGTGACCACTGTAACACCTTCTAAAATTATTTAAGGAACAAATTGGTCCTCAATCCCTCCAAACGACCATAATTTCTGCTCCGGGTGTCCGTTTTGCGTCTACCACATATCAAATCGATCTAAAACACATTTTAAAAAATATATATTATATTTATATCAATATAAATATACTTATATATCAATATATTATTTTTATGAAATATTTATTTTTTAAATATACACTTTATCATCACCAGGAAAAAAATCTAATAAAGCCCCCCTTTATCAGCACTTTTTTTAGCGTTGTTAAAGGGTGGTGCTGTGGAAACCCATTTTTTTTGATAGTGAAAGTGATGAACATATCAATTTACAAGAATATAAATCCAATTTATTAAAACAATTCATATTTTGGAATTACCGAACAGATATACGAGTTGGATTATACAACATTTCAAGAGATGATTTTTTGTTGAATGGGTTGATAATATTATTGTAGTGAAAGTTGATGAAATGAGCTCCATGAAGGTGAATTTTAGCATGGAAGTGGAAAATATGTTCCATTCATAATGGCATAAAAATCAATGCAAGTTTTTTAATTCTTTGATCTAGAAAATAATAATTGGTCAATTATCCTTCTAGTGACTAAAACAAATGTTGGGTCAGAAAAAAATCAAATCAAGGACAACCCTTTTATTGGGAGATCAAAATCATTTTTTATGACCCCCTCCCTCTAAAGATGCCACTACTGGGTTGGAAATGAAGAAAGGGAGATAATTACCCCCAAGTCCCGCTTTCAGTAGGCCCTGAGTTGGTGACAACACCAAGGATATGTTGGAGTTGGTGGCCTAGAACCAACTACTTTGTACTTTATGACAAACTTGGATTCATGGATTTGAATATTAATAAACACCTTATCACATCTCGATTTTTCTTCTGCATGAAAATTCATGTGATAATGTCCTAAGGATATCTGTTTCACTAAAGGGTCACAACAGATCTCTGCTATGATGAGAACCCATAAGGGCCATAACACTATTCTTGAATATATGTTCTATGGCCAGATGATGTCATTTTAGGGACACAAATAATACAAGCCATTAGGGGCAAGGAATCATAAAACTTTGAGGCACCTTCTCATGGTGTGTTCCCTTGGTAATATCTAGGAGGATATTATGAGAACGAGACTTGCAAGTAGGAAATCCACATTTCATAGTGTCATTGGATGTTCCTATATGAGGACATGTGTATTAGTCCTTAGACTTTAAGATTATTATTAATGGGTATTAAAACTTGTACACTTAGATGTATTGATGACAATTGTGACGACACAATGTTCGTAACGAGGTAGGATATGTTAGGTGCGTCGTGATTAATACTGCATTAATAGATAATGTGAGAAAGGATTTTTCCCTTTTGTTCCACAATGGAATTTGATATCTTAGGCCCTTTTATGTAATTAATATAGCCTAAATAAATCCATGGACATGGTGAGGATTGGGAAAGTTCATTTCTAGGAGGTCGAAGAAAGAGTAATCGGGCACATGGGTTGATGACACTAGCATTCAACCCGCTTGATTCAAGATATTGAGACAAATGGATTACATTACACAGTAGCATTCGTATGAGGTGACATGTCATTGTGGCATTAACTTCTTTCTCTATGGTTTCCTTGGTATGTTTTTAGATGCTAACCTTGGACTTTAGGTAAGCTCTGCTGAATTCCACGAAGAAAGAGGCCTAGAGAGTTGCACACTAAGCGTATCCAAGTATCTTGGTTAAATATTAATTTAACAAGTTAACTAAAGATTATTCCGGATTGTGGTATAGTAATTATTCAATGATTTCTGATTACATTTAATTTGACACTAGTTATTTGAGAGAATATATTGTAGGTGAAATAATATATTTATTAGCGAATAATGTAGTGATATTTATTTAAGAAATAAATAGTCATTATTCAAGGTCTAATAAATGTGGTGGAGGAAATATAGAAAATGGAAAAACAAAAGTACACACCTTGTATATTAATATATATGCCATGTAGTTTTTCTGGGGATTTTTGAGAAATAATATTATTTATTTAATAAAATAATACGAGGTGTAATTTTCTGGGTGCGTGTTAAGTGATAATAACAGTCAAATGTTATTATTAGACATAGGGTCTTACTAAGAATTAAATGAAATAAATAAATGCCTTTGGGTAATTAATTCATTTTATTATTCTAAGTAATATAAATCCCAATTACATTATTCTCAGTAGATCTGGCCATTCTCTGTGGTTGTGCACAATGGATCTAGAGAAAGCTCTCAATCCAAGAGATAATTTCTTTCATACAAGAATGCTCTCAAGTTAAGAGAGAGATCCTTTTCCATCAGATCAAGGGGGGAACTTTGGAAGTATATCTCAAGGTGATAGAAGGAGGATATCTCCAATGAAGTCTCTTCCACGATAGCACCTGAATATCCCTTCGGAAACATCTATAGATATGTAGAGCACATGTGGATCACCGCTAGAGGAAGCCTATAATTGGTTTCTATGACGCAACTATGGATCACATTGCATTGTGACCGAAAGCATCAATGTAGAAAGAATTCCATCAAGGTAATTATTTTGTTTTATTTAAATTAATTATAACCAACATATGATGATCCTCTCTATGGTTCCAGGACTTCCCTATTTCCTTTTTTGTTCTTCATTCTATTCTGAAGATCCGGTATTTTATTATCGTGATGGATCTTGGACTGATTGTTGTTAATGGTAAAATCAAAGTTGGGTACACCCATCCATGCACTTCAGCTATGCCTAGAACCTACAAGGTATAAAAATCTCACAAAATGGGTGGAATTACCCTTTATAGGAAACAAGATCAGGAGATAAGACAGTTCATACAAAAAACAACTCTAAGATATATATATATAATAAAAAAACCATCCCACATGCATGCATAAAGTAGAATTGTTATAAACACAAAAGTCACCAAAGTAAATACCAAAAGTAAAGCTAAATAGCGACACAACAACTGTCAAGATCCAAGATAGCAGGGTCCAACATGGTCCATGAAATCCTTTCAGAAACCTGAAAATAGTATTATATACGTAAGGTGAGAATACATGTATACTTAGTAGGAAAACTAAATTCTCTCATGAACATGTGAAATAATCATACTAATTCCTCTGTGAGAAAACAACAGAACCAAACAACACCTAACAGGTATACTAACCATCCCAACCTCACCAAGGCATGATCACCAAATAATGAAAGTCAATTAATGTAATATAATTCACATTGATGATAGGGTACTAGGAACCACTTCTAAATGATTATATTCTCTTGACTAATGGAAAACATCCTCATGCTCCCACCTCTTCTGAAAGTATCATGTCACAACTCGCTGGCAGACACTTGGTCCAAAAAACCTCATCACATCTCACTCGTAGACACCTAGCCCACAAACCACATCACATCCCACCTACAGAAACTTGAACCAAAAACCATATCACATCCCAAAGACACCTAGGAAAACACAACACATCTAATCCTGAAGACACCTAAGAAATCACAACACATCTCATCCCAAATACACCTGGGAAATCACAACACATTTCATCCCAAAGACACCTGGGAAAGAACAACTCACCCAAACACACCTGGACCTCACAAATCACAACCTACCCAAAGAATCTTGGTCTATCACTACATGGAAGAGGGAGAAGGGAAGAGTGGGAGGATAACTATACATCCTCCCACCAGGATGTTTGGGAAAGAACCCCCCCTCCCCCGTGATGATGGGGGTGTTCAGAACATAGTGCTCAACTAGGATGGGGTGCATATAGAAATAACAAGAAAAATACAAGTATATACTTATATGATACCAAAAAATCAATCCCAACCTATGGGTTCTCAGAAAAACCACCAAATCACAACACTACCAACTTGCTGCTACCTATAAATGCACAATACCACACTACATGCCACAAAACCCGATTCACATTCCCAAAAAATTTAATTAACCATTTACATCATGTTATCCAAACCTTCCCAAGCCATTCCAAGCTTAATTAACAAATTATTTATTTATTCCAATCCTACATGAGAAACCAATAAGCACAACACACCACAGGAAACACAAAAATAGTCATTTCATATGGCAAAGAGCCTGATAAATTGAGGAATCTCCATATTAAAGACACATAGTTCCACATTTAATTCTCATTCATGGTATATCATATATAGATATCTTAGATATGGGGTGAATATTTTTTCATCACTCAGGAGAACCCCCAGGTGAATTACCTATACCAATCACTACTGTCCTCCTTTAAACTCATCCTGCTTAGGCCATGTACCAACAGAACCAACCCCCAACTCACAACCCCAACCGATAACACATTATCACACAACCAGTCTCGCATAACCACTACACAAAACTTCTCATCCATTCCACAATCAATCAACCTCTCAACCCGAGGTTCCATTATATAGCTAGGTTGATGTATCATCTACAAGTTCATCCATAGCACCACCCAAGACAACCCACAATACACAACCATGCTCACGTACATACCACAACACAAACCCAATAAAACCCACACATCTCAACATAGCCACTTCACATTAAATCATCCCCACACATGAAAGCACAACCATTCCATACATAAAATCATAGACCATGGAATAACACATTTTTAGATTTAGAAAAGGGGACACTTATCCAATTCCACTTCATTATTTTAGGGAGTTATCACACAAACCAAATCCTGAGGAATCCATTCATTATCCAGATATACATGATTAACCAATTTCCATTTTTAGGTGATAAAAAATAATATTGATCAAGAAACAAACACAAAAAACGTAACCAATACAAGAAAATCCACCAACGAACATAATTTTTAGTGGGGAGTTTAGCCCGTATAATCACAATATCACAATCATAATATTAAAACTACAATGTCAAGTAAATCTAGTACCTCTACCCCTTTAAATTTCATTTAACTGATTCTTATATTTGATTATCCTTTCACAAACATGATCCATAGGTGAAAAAAGTAGATCCCTACCACATGATGCAAAAATGAAGAGAAACAAAAGAAATCCTTCCTTGAAAGGGTGTCAATGATCCTTGTATGAGAACATTCCACACAATGGATCTCCAATCACCTCTCCTATAAGATCTGTATGCATCCTAGGATTTCATAGCACCATCGTACCAACAAAAATCCCATTTAGAACCATGGGAGATCATCTACCATCACATTGAAATAAGAAACAGGAGGGGAAAGAGACCAAACCAAAAAAAACCACAAGAATGGAGAAAGAACACACCTTATATTGAATATGTATTTCTATGAATCAAAGTAGGGAAGCTAGGAATCTAACCTTGATGAAGAAATCCTGAAAATACCAAAGAGGGGTAACCGGGTCATCTGGGGTCGAGGAAGGGTCACTACAACCATAGGGTTTGATAACCCAAGCGGTAAAAAAACACTTAAAAGTTAAAGTAGTGGGGTATTACATGACGTGTAACACCCTACAATCGACTTCTTCCGAAAAACTCATCACCTTTTGATTTATTTTATTTTTCAGAACCTTAAAAATTTCATGCTATGAACCAACCTTAGAGAATTAATGAAACCAAATTTCATGTTGTGTAATACAGTTACACGATGTGTAACTCCTGCAGTAGCTTTACTGCACCCCAAGATCCTGCAAAAACTCTCGGAACCTCCTCCAAACATCTCCAACAAATAAACCAGAAAAGTAATGGACTAGGGGGACTTAGACAGTTACACACTTCATGTTGGTCCCAATGTAAAAAATGTCTTGTACGTTAGAGAGGAATAAAAAGAGGGATTTAGATTCTTAATAGAGGAACCAAACCCCTAAAACCATTAAAAAATAAATAGAGTTCAATGATAAGGTAAAAGTGTTTTTTAATATGTTATATTTTCCTCATAATATTATATGTTATCTACTTCATTAACATAATATAAATTCAATATTTGTCTACTCATGCAGACAATGTCTTCTGCACATGATGATGTCACCAATCCCTCAGAAGAACAAACTATAATAAAGGAAAGCCTTTGGAAAGATGTAAATGTATTGTTACGATATAGTTTTTCTATTTTATTGAAAAATTATATAATGAAACATTGATTTAATTTTAATTATTACTTATAGAGTTTGTTTATTTTTGGAAGATTCTTGTCCATCTACCGTGCCTTTATAGAAAGAGTAACGATGCTGTCTCTGCTCAATCATAGAGGTAATATTGAATTTTTTATAGTAAAATCATTTTCCATAGAATTAATGTATTTTTTTCCATATTTATGTTTAATTTATTTATTTTTAATATTAGTCACATAATAATTGTTTTCATATACAGGAGGATTATTTTGTTTGAGTTGGGGTGGTATATCCATCTTTAATGCCTTTTGTGCCAAAACTTCCACATACTTCTTCTCCCTCAAAACATTTTCACCCCTACAGTGTTGAATTTATCATTTTCCTTCAAGTTCCCTTTTCTACCTTTATAGGAAGAGAAATGATGCTGCCTATGCTCAATCATAGATGTCATCTTGATGTTTTCATAGTAAAATCATTATCCATAGAATTAATGTATTGTTTCATATTTATGTTTTTTTCCTTTTTAGTATTACTTACACAATTATTGTTTTCTTATATAGGTGGATTATTTTATTTGAGTTGAGGTGATCTGTCCATATTTCATGCCATTGTGCATCAAAACATCCACAGACTTCTTCTCTTTCAAAACCTTTCACCCCTGTAATGTTGACATTTGTCACTTTCCTTCAAGTTCCCTCTACTTCTCAATCACAGAGGTAATATTGATGTTTACACAGTAAAATCATTTCCCTTAGAATTAATGTATTATTTAATATTTATGTTTAATTTATTTCTTTTTATTATTACTAATATTATAATTGTTTTCTTATAAAAGTGAATTCTTTTTTTTGAGTAGGGGTGGTTTGTTTGAAGATGATCATGCATTATTGATAGTTTGACAAAAAACTTCAATGGATATCATGGTAACATTGACAGTTATGATTTTTTTCAGACTTTTGGATTTGTACAAATCATAAACACCTCAATCTTACACACGGTGTGACTGGTATGACTCCAAGTACTCTTTCTATTTAAAATAGAAATTAATTTTAGTAAAATAGACAACTAACATACTCAAAACTAATAAAAAATATTCATATTGTTTTGATACATTAAAAAAATTATCTATAAGTAATTTTTGACATATAGGAATCATCTGTACCTCAATCTAATATACGATGTGCCCGGTATGACTCAATGTGTCCGTTATCAGTTTAAAATCGAAATTCTAGTTAAAAAAGTTTCAACCACTAAAATTCAATAAAAATTACTTGTAATTTCATGATAATTTAGGAAAAAAAATCATAATTAAATTATGATGTGTAGGAATAGGTTTCATGTCAAACTGATACACTATGTGATCAGAATGAGTCAAAGTGGGTGTTTTTAGTTTAAAATGACATTCTAGTAAAAAAGACAACTAACATACTCAAAATTGAGAAAACACATTCAAGTTATTTTGATACTTTATTAAAATGATTCATAAGTCATTTGAGACATGTATGAATCTTCTACACCTCAATATGATCCATGGTGTGACCGGTATGACTCAAAGTGCATATTTTTATTTAAAATTGCATCAATTTCAGTAAAATAGACAACTGATGTACTTAAAAACAAGAAATCATGCATTCATATTATTTTGATACTTTTAAAAAATGATCCATAAGTTATTTTTTATGTGTAGGGATTAGTCTTACCACAATATGATACATGATGTTCCCGTTTTGACTAAAAGTGTATGTTATGAGTTTAAAATTGACATTTTAGTTCAAAAAGTTTCACCCACTGAGAACCAATCAAATGTACTCATATTTTATTGATAATTTATGAAAATTATTCATAAGTCATATGTAACATGTAGGAATAATTTTCACATAAAACTGATGCATGATGTAATCAAAATGAGTCAAAAGTGCGTGTTTCTAGTTTAAAATGACATTTTGGTAAAAAATACAACTAACGTACTCAAAACAAAGAAAACCCATTCATATTATTTTTATACTTTAGTAAAATGATCCATAAGTCATTTGAGATATTTATGAATCATCAACATATCAATATGACCCATGGTGTGACTGGTATGACTCAAAGTGCATATGTTTATTTAAAATCAATATCAATTTTAGTAAAATGGACAACTGACCTGCTCAAAACTGAGAAAATGAATTCATATTGTTTTTATAATTTACGAAAACAATAAATAAGTAATTTTTGATGTGTATGGATTAAAAATACCTCAATATGATACATTATGTGCTCAGTATGACTAAAAGTGTCTGTTATCAGTTTAAAATTGACATTTTAGTTCAAAACGTGTCACTCACTGAAAACTGATCAAACCCGCTATGATTTTCTTGAAAATTTATAAAAATGTTTCATAAGTCATTTTTTTAGTGTAGGAATTAGTTTCATGTCAAACTGGTACATGATGTGATCAAAATGAGTCAAAAGTGTGTGCTTCCAGTTTAAAATGACATTTTAGTAAAAAATACAACTGACATACTCCAAACAAAGAAACCCATTTGGATTGTTTTTATACTTTATAAAAATGATAAATAAGTCATTTTAGATGTGTAGGAATCATTCTCACCTCAATCCGACATATGGTGTAACTGGTATGACTCAAAGTATGTATTTTTATTTAAAATTGACATCAATTTTAGTAAAATGGACAATTGACCTACTAAAAACTGAGCAAATGAATTCAGATTGTTTTTATACTTTAAAAAAAATCCATAAGTAATTTTTGTCATGTAGGAATTAGTATAACCTCAATATGATATGTTATATTCTTGATATTACTTAAATTATTTGTTATCAGTTTAAAATTGATATTTTAGTCCAAAAAGTGTTACTCACTGAAAACTGATCAAACATGCTTGGATTTTCTTGATAATTTAGGAAAAGAATTAATATATAATTTGTGACATGTAAAAATAATTTTCACGTCAAAGTGATACAATATGTGATTATAATGTGTCAAAAGTGTATGTTTCCAGTTTAAAATGACAATTTAGTAAAAAAGACAACAAACGTACTCAAAACTGAGAAAAAACATTCAAATTGTTTTGATGCTTTAGGAAAACGATCCAAAAGTCATTTGAGACATGTTGGAAGCATCCTCACCTCAATCTGATTTACGGTGTGACCATTACGACTCTAATTTCATCTTTTTATTGAAAATTGACCACGATTTTTTTAAAATTAACACTTTCCATTAATTTATTTCTTTATATTATTACCAACATAAGAATTGTTTTCCTATACCAGTTTGTTAGTTTGCTAAAGTAGGGTTGTTTTTTTGGAAATATCATGAGTTAGGTTTAGGATTAAAATAAAAAGGAACATTTATGTTTTTGAATATATGTAATAATTTGTATTTATGTAATTGTATAAACCAATGTTTTAAATGTCTATAATATAGTACTTTTTTTATTGTATTTGTATTGTAAATTTAATTTCATTTAAATTTTGTATTGGGACTTGTTTTTGTTGATATGTTGCGTGTTTTTTCTGTTGTGGTGTGCTGTTATAGCACACTGTACTAGTGTCGCAGGGTGCTATCGTAGCACACTACTGTATGACCCTTTATCAGTACTAATAAAGGACACATTTTTCAACGCTTTTTAAAAGAACTGATAAATGAAACACTTTTAATCATTTTTAAAATCAATTATTAAGGTAGAATTTATCATCACATCTATAATAACTAATAAAATACCAGAGCTTTTAATCCCACTCAGGTATTCATTACTTTTTTAGCGCTGATAAAGGCTATTTCTAGCACTATTAAATGCCTATTTTGTAGTAGTGATTGTTCATGATTATAATTATCATCACTCTTATATTACCTTGATGCAACTATTGGATAAAATCTACTTCCTTATCTTATGATAATTTTTTATTCCCTTATTAGGATTTATATATCACCCCTTTCTTATGTACATCCCAGGTTATCACATACAATTTTAAAAGATCCAAGGAAAATAAGGGCATGTTTCTAACTTTTTAAATAATGATGTTGTACCCATTTTTCAAGTTAATGTTATATATATATAATTTCTCAAATACAATAGACATTATGATATTATGGGTATGTATTAAGTTCATATTTATGTAATAAATCTTGAATTAAGGTTTAATAAAATACGGGTTGTCATAGGTCCCACCCATCACTGCATGTCTAATGAATTCCTCATATATTTAATGATCAATTTAATTAAAAAACAATATTTATTATCAATAAATATCTATATTGAGTAAAGAATTTAGAATATCAATTTTTCTTTAGTCAGTCAAATAAATTTTATAGTAAAACACCACATATAGAAATGGTATAAGTTATTAGAAATAAATATATCTATGATACAAAAAAATATAGATATGGAAGAGGAATGTAATGTACAATGAAATATGATCACTGAAAAGTGAATATTTCAATATAAAGTTAATGAAAAAAATTAATAAGAGATAAAGGATTTCCATAAATTCATCAAAAGTATAGGTTTTTTAATAAAATTAGGACTTTTGGAGAATAAAATAAAATTAAAGAAAAATATTAAAATAAGATTTCATGAAAAAGATATTAGTTATGAAAAAACACAAAAAATAATGGAATAATATGTTTTAGTGTCTTTAACTTTTATCCATTTTGAATCATATTCCATAACCAACAAGATGTGAGGATATCCAAATTATATAAGAAAGGTTTCCAAAAAATTTATGACCCATACTTTAATTATTTCACAAAAGATCATCGGTCTTTGAGGCATTTCTTGTCTATTTGAAATATTTACAATGAATTGGAATTTCTCACATTTCATAAAAAAACTAATAAACATCATTAAACATCATGATATATCATATGATAGATTCTTAAACTTTTTTAGTGGTTCTTTTAGGTCCAAAGTGGCCTCTATAAGATAATTTATGAAAAAAATTCTATGTTAAATTATTCCTCTCTTCTAGGAAAACATCTAATAATCATTAGATCATTATAAACCTTACAAAGATATGGATCGTCCCAAAAATAAATCTTTAATTAAAATTTGAGTCTAAAAATTTATTTTCAACTCAGATGGTATGGAACTTGATAAGTTACCCAAACATTTACCACATCGGCATACCATTGTACCTATCCTTCAATAAAATAAATTTGATCTCCTAGAATTAAGTCATTAAATGGATCTTTGTCATGAATTTATACCTAAATAGCATGGGTTTTCCTACTTATTTTACCAGTCACTTTATTTTTAGATCATATATTGTCTTTTATTTCCAAATCAAACTCTTGTAGTTATATTATTCTATTAGGCTCATGACTACCATCTAATAAAAACACTAAAAAATGTCCACCAGAACTTACTAGTTAAAAACAATGATTTATACAATTAATACACTCTATGAAGAATATAACTTGAAAGAATAAAAAAATCATCTCATTTCAATTCACATTATCTAGACTATACTATATAAGACTATCAGAATACAATGATATAATAAAAAATCAAATCCACAAGTGTTGATCCAAAACAAGAAATATACTCTAAGAGGGTGAATTAGGATATTATAAATTTTAAGCAATACCTTAAGATGATTTATGGTTTTATACATAGTGAAAGATCTTATTAATACTATGGAAAACTCAATTTTTATCAGATTCAACAGATTGTTCATAATGTACATGATGTGAACGCCCTGACCAAATTTTTTTATGAAGAATATTGAAAAAACATTCACCAAAACCAAGAGAGGATATGTTAACATTAATTTAATAATAGTTTAAATCATATAATAAATATTTACTTGATCCTTATATATTTATTCATTTATGGGGTTGATCACTCTAACCCGATTGGTGTATCGTCATTGCATCATGATAACCCAAAGTAGAGCCCCTCTATTGATTAACCACACATGCTCATTCGGTCTTCAAATAACATCGATGAACCATTGGGTGATATCATAGCTTATTTATCATTTTGTGTTGTTCTCCTTGATCACTTCTCATTCCTCTAGGATTTAAGGTATAATGACCCAAGTTTTTTATACATAAATATTTCTTATTTTTAGGTGGATATTTAATATATTTCATAAATAATCACTTGAGGAATATAAAGGTTTAGTGTCTTTAGTGACTATATATACAATATTATTATTTAATGAAATATATTAAACATATCTCATAAATATATTCCCATTTAGTACTCTTCATAGACATACCATACTTAAACCTTTCTTCATAACCTGGGGAAAGAAAACATAAGAAAGGGTGAGGTAAGATGCTCAGTAAGGGTAAAAATAGGAGATATCAGTTGATGACCATATAAAAAAAATAAGATAATAATAATGGTATGAGATCATGAATATAACTTACAAAGTTCATACCCAATCTATCATGAATCATAAACATGAGTCATGATCTAAAACATTATAATTTCAGAAGACATGAATCATAAGTATGATAAATCACTATAAATCAATAATAAACCATAAGATCATTTCATATAATTATAGAACCATCATAATTATAGAAACCATTTCATATGTCAAGGTTAACTATCGAGACCATGAAATCATAATGGATCCAGAATCAACACATGTTTCCCATAGCATATCAAGAACATCTAATTTTTTCCATAATGGATCGAGTATATTGACTTGTTTCTAATAGAAGATCAAGCACATCAACTTGTTTTCCATAGAAGATCAAGAACATCGACTTGTTTTCCATAGAAGATCAAGAACATCGACTTGTTTCCCATAATAATCTCATAATAGATAAAATATTACTTAATTATTTGGAGGGATATATAATTCTAGGCCCACCTATCAGATAATGAAATCCATACATATGTGTACCATAAAATCATTAAACATTCATCATATCATCATATCATAACCTTTGAAAATAAATTAGATTTTATAAACATTTAATCAATCCATTATAGAATAACCCATGGAAGATAAATGGGTTTTATAAACATATCATCATCATAATCTTAAACCATACATATAAAGAATAAAGATGATACCATTGAATAATATCCCTAGTAAAATACAATAAACACCTAATGTTGTTGTCATTGATGAATCTAAATTCCATAAAAAGATCAGTAAAACATTCCTGAGGAAAATATACTTTTCATTTTGAAACCACTTCTTTAAAATCTAAAAATTTACCAAATAATTTTTTTTCAAAAGAACCCTAGAAAATTGAAAGTTAGTATAGAAATAATTGAGTGGTTATGATGGTGGGAAATATTGTTCATTCAGTACATGTTAAAGCAAAGATTCCTTTCACATTTTCGGTAAAAGTCTAAAGTACCTCATTCAAAAAAAGACCAGAATATTCCTTTTAATTTTTTTTTAAAAATTAAAACAGGGGTAAAAATGACATTAAAAAATATTTTTTAATATTAAAAACATTCTTTAAATTTTTTTAGAAAACATGGGAATGGAAGATAAAGGGTTTTTGACTGAAGAGATAAATAAGGTCAATTTTCATTAAAAACATTATTTTGATATATAGGACATAATATTTCATCATTTGAAGAAAAATCATAAACAATCATGATGAATAATGAGATTGCATCATAAAACACTTACAACTTTGGTAAATTTTGAATTTTAAAAACCAAGAAGAAAAGAAACTTAGATGGATATGTATATCCCATAATTTTCATGATAAGAATAATAAAATACATTCATGGTTAGTATATACACCACAAAAAAATAAAAATGGTGAATATTGAATGCTCCCCACAAAAATAAAAGTGAGATGAAATTCCCTTACCTCAAGTCTCAAATTTCTTTGTACACATTCAAAAATACTATATAATAAATATCGGGTTATTATAAATCTATTAAAGAACCAAATTAATATATATTATACCATATATTATTTAATTATAACCTTTCACCACCTATTTATTAACAATTCTTTATTAAAATCATTCTTATTGCTGATAACTACTTCGTTTTTCATGTATGTTTTAGTTTAGTAATTTTGGTTCTTGTAATTTTATTATGGTTCCATAATATCCATGATGTTAGTCATTATATAAATATAATATATACCGATTATATATATATATACATATATTTAGAGTCATCCATAAATTTTATGGATATAAAAATGAATTACATCATTCATGGAGACAGTAAGTCGTACGTATGAATGAATGTTGTTTTAATTGTTCAATGGATGGAACAAAAGAAAAGAATATAATAATTCACATTTAAATAGTCATTTTTATATCATATATATTCATTAAATATATCCTTATTACCAACCATGACAAAATAAAATTAAAAACACATCACATCACTTTGTGGAGGTGGTAGTCCATATGTATGCACGAGCGATGTTATTATTCTTCAACGGATTGGGAGGTAAGAAGGTATATGTGATATTATAATTTAAGAAGTATAATTATGTCATAAATATCACATATATATAAATTTAATCCATAAATATATCCACCAGTGTGAAGCTAGGATGGAAAACAAATCACATCATCTTGTGAGGGTGCAGTCCACCGTACACACGATCAATTGTTTCATTTCCCATTTAAAAGAAAAAGAGATGAATTATAAAAACCCAGGATTTTCATACATTTATATTACATCTTTTTAGATTAATATTCATTTAATTATGCAAAAATATTCACGAGGACCATAATATATTAGTACATTTAGAAACTTGAACACTAAATTCTAGTCTGGTGAAATATATTTAATGTTTCCCACAAAGATATTCCCCTTTAGTACCCCTTCTTAAAACCCTTCTTCATAACCCATGGAAATGAAACATAAGAAAATGGTGAGATCATATTCTTAGTAAGGTTAAGCATGGAAGACATAAATTTATTATCTTATGAAAGCATAAGATACGAAATATGGGTATGTGATCATGAGAATAACTTAAAAAGTTCTTACCCAACCTATTATGGATCATTAACACGAGTCATGGCATAAAACATTAACATTTCAAAGGACATGAATCATAATAATGAAACTTCATCATAACTCAATCATGAACCATAAGTTAAAGTCATAAATGTGTGTAGCATAATCATAAGTATAGAAAACCATTTCATATATCAAGCTTATCTACTAAGACTCATGGATCAGGCCTTATCACCTATTTCACATAATGGATCAAACACATCGACTTGTTTTTTCATCACAAATCATGCACACCGACTAGTTTCTCATTATAGATCCAGCACTTAAACTTGTTTTAACTAACTATATCGTTACATATAATTCATTACCAAATGAATTGTACTGATATATGGGACCCACACATCACATAATGAAAACTATACATATTTGTTCCACATGAACACAAATCATTCATCATATCATAACCCGTGAAAAGAATTGGGTTTCATAAAAATTTCATCATAAAACAACCCCTGGAAAAGAAATGGGTTTCATAAATATCATTCCATAATAAACATAATATAACCATATAAAGAATAAGGATGATCTATTTGAATCAGAACCCCAGTAAAGAATAAGTAACATCAAATAATTTCGTCCTATATAGAAAATTATTTTTTAAAATATCACATGAAATATGTTTTGAAGAAAATATCTTTTCCTTATATGAAATATTTTTCTTAAAGAGAAAAAAAATTATAAAATAAAAAAAATTATTTGAAAATAATCTCGTAAGAGTTTAAATGAATATTAAATTCATTAAGGTGTCATGACTATGGGAAAATCCACTCATGCCTTATAAGTTAAAAAATACATTTTATCCGTATTTTTTTTGGAAAAGTCATAAAGATCCTTGCTTAGAAAATAAATAAAAGATTATTTTAAAACCATTTTTTAAGAAGATAAAATAATGGTATAAATGATTTAAAAAAATTGTAATTTAAAAAAACATCTTTTGAAAACATGTACATGTACGATAAATATTCCCCAATATAGACTTAAACATAAAAAATCTCAAATAATGATGAGATTGTGAAATAAACTCTTACCACTTTGTAATTAATAGAATCATATGACACATGAAATAAAGAAACATATATGGATATGTAAATACCATAATATTAAGGTTATAACTCATAAAACATATTAATGTTAAGTATATACACCACACAAAATAATTAAGTTGTGTATAAGGCATGTGTCCCACATAAATAATAGTGAGACCAAAATCCCTTACCTCAAGTCTCTCCTTTCCTTGTTTTTGTTCAAGCCTCATGAATAATAAATATGGATTTATTATAAATTTATTACAGAAAAATATATCAATCATACCATGTATTATTTTTTATAACATCTTATTACTTGTTTATTAATAATTTAAAATCACTATTCTAGGAGATATCTGCTTCATTTCCAAGCATGTTTCGGTTCGACAGTCCTAATATTTATAATTTGAACATGATAACATCATTTAAAGAATAATTATTATGTTATATATATCATATATATTTATAAAATTCATCCTTATTACCATACATGTGAAATGTTTATGAAAAATGAATCACATCGCATCGTGGATATAGTAAGTCATACGTACGCACAAGCGATGTTATCATTTCCAAAAAGATTAGGTGGTAAAAAGATAGATATGATATTTTTATTAAAGAAGCATAATTATATCATAAATATTATACATAAAAATTAAACCCATCATAATTCCAATTTATGAAAAATGGTTATGGAAAATGAATTGTATCACTACGTGGATATAGTAAGTCTTACATACACACGAGCGATACTTTCACTTCTTGTTCGATGGGAAATGGGCTGTATAATGGCGTGTTCCTAAACATAATAAAATTTCATATATTTTTTATTATTAAGTTATTATTTTATGATATATGTCATATATTTATATTAGGTATAGAATATTAGAAAAAGAGAGTGACTAGTTAGAGCGATTACCTCTCCTTCAAAACGACTCCATTAGATCTCCACTAAGGGACTCTAGAGTTGGTCCTTTTTGAAGACCAAAAACTCTAGAATGTATATATAGACGTGTAGAAGGTAATTTTTTATAGGTTTTCTGAGATATAAGACTCAAAGTGGTTAAATTATATGAGTTAGGAGGTGTCTTTTTAAAATGAAGTTGAGGGAAACTTTTGGAATTTCACAAAAGATTAGTTTATAATAAATTAAATCTCATAAAAATACCTAAAAATAGAAATTTATTTGAATATAATGTGGGATAGGGTGGTAATAACATCAAACAATATATTTTATACAAGTTGTGATGTAATTTTAAACCTAATCATTTTGATTAACCCTCAGTTAACCTATTTTAATTTTAACTATGGTAACAACTTTTTCAATATTAAAAGGTTGATATTTTTACTTATAAGGTTTCAATTAAATAATAAATGGTAAATTTAATATATTTTATAGCATAATTTCTCACCTTTATCCTTATTTATTATTTTTAAATAATTTAATAAGACATTATTTTCATAAAATACCATTACTGTCAATTCTAACACTATTCATTACATTGACTTTAAGTAAATCAACAGAGAAAGATAAATTCGATAAAATTAATTTAATACAACCATAATATGTCATATTGACCTATAAAATTTGTATATATTATTAATTAATTAAAATTATATTTATTTTAATATATTTAATATCACTTAATAGTTTTTTCCATTAATTGAATAATTACTGCATCATCATTATGTAATTATTTCTGATAATTATTTCTTCACTAAATATTAAAAATATAATATAATGATGTATATAAAAATTTTATATTTAATAATAATACTAATAGTCGATTGTATATTTTATTTAACCCCATATTAAAAATATTATACTTATTAAAAGTTAGAGTGTGATATTTTGTCACTCCATTTGATTTTAATTATATCTAAGTCATTTTTATAGAAAAGTGTCCATAAAATAATTAAATATAGAAACTTAGGTATTAATGGTAGAATTAAATTAATATAATATAATTTGGTCAGGTTTTAGGGTCATTTTATAGTCATTATCACTTTATTTTTAACATAAATTACCAAGTTTATCCTTTACCATTGTAACAGAAATCACAAATGTTACTATTCGTATTGGCAAAAAATATAAAGGGAAATATTTACTAAACTTTTAATTTATGATTAAAAATATGGAATCTATTTTTCAAAATAGAAAACACAGAATTGGATAAAATTAATTTAAAATTAATCTCATAGATGGGGTGAGAAAACAGGGTTTTAAAGTGAATTTATTCAAAATTTTACTATGTTTTTATATTTAATTTCAATATAAAAATGATTCCAATTACCTAAATTATATTAATTGATGCATAATTTAACTATCTTAACTTTAAAACCAATTAAAATATAATTTAACCTTATATATTATTTAGATGAAAATGGATTTTTCAATTAAAACCCATAATTCTTTATTATTATCAAAAAATGAATCTTCTCAGAAAATACCAAAAATTATCCCTAAGATAATTTTAACATTAATATTTTGAAAAATATGTTTATTTTTCAAATAAAATTCATAAAAGTGTCTGGTTTTAGTTTTAAAACAAGTGAGACATTAAAAGGAGATAAAATTGTTTTTAAAAAAATATAGTTTTTAAGCATAAAACAACATTTATTTCTATATCCTGTCAAGAAAAAAAGGATGAATGATAAAAATTATATTTCAGATTATATATATATATATATATATATATATATATTTCATTAATATAATCGAAAAATAGTGATTTTTTATTTTATTATTATAAAACACACTTGTGCATATTTAAATAGTTTTTCAGAAAAAGATTTCCTTTTATTTTCAAAAGTGTTTGATATGCGTAACCCATACTTTCATAATTCAATTAATCATGTTAATAACCACCATTATAATATATAGTTTATAATTTTATTTTTTAAATATTTATAATAATAATATTTTGTTTCATAGAAACTTAGTGTTTCCTGTAATGCATGCTCAATCGGTGTTGCGTGTAACGCAAGATATCAAAGAAATAAAATTATTTAAAAAATATATATTTCATAAAAATATTGGGGTGTTCCATTAATATATGTTATTAGATAAACATATAAATATCTAAGTATATTTTAGAAACTGATGTTAATATATTTTAATTATTAAGACATGAATGAAAGGGGTAAGATAAGATTTAAAAGGAAAACGTTTAGTGAATACAATTACGTTCACTTAGAAAAACCTCTATTGGGTCTCTTATTAAGGACCCTAGGTTTGGTTTCATGAAAAAAAAATAGATATATAACATGGATAATGATGTTAGGTATATATTTTGATAGGGTTTTGTGAATCTAAAAGGATTAATCAGTGTGAAAAAAGTAAGGGGAGGAGGTACCCTTTTATAATTGAAGAGGAATGACATTTTTAAAAATAACAAAATATATACAATATTGGGAAGTCACTCTTAAACCAAGTGATAAAAAATTGATAAATTATGTATTTTATGGAATTTAATATATACATATAAACCTCATATAAAAAACAAACATTTTTTGAACATGTTATTCCCTTATCCTCTAAGTTTACTTACTTTTACCATTTTAGTTTTTATCACGGTAACTAGTATTTTTCTTTATTTAACTAGGTAATTTATCCTTTAAGACTAAGAATAAAGGATCCTTATTAAATAATTTTAACACAATTATTTTAAACATTAAATCAAATTTATCAAATAAATGTCCTATGTGCGTGGAAAATTAATTTTAACACAAACTCATGTAACACGCAACACTCTGTTTTAACGTTAACCATGGTAATTAATATTTATTGTATTTAAAATTAATTATGAAAAAAAATTACATTGAAATTATTACTAAATATTACTTATTTTAATTATAAATATTGACTCCATTTTATGAATTTAAAATTCATAAAAGTTTCAGAATTAAATTAAAATTAAACACGCAATCACGTTGAAAAAATGATTTTTCAAAGAAAAAGTTTTCATAAGTATAAAAAGATTTTATATAAAATTTTAACATTAAATTGATTAAAATTAGATTAATTGGATTAACCATAATATAATTTAACTAATTTTATTTCTAAGTACATTTTAAAACAAGATAGAACTTTGTAAATTCTTTAATTAAAATATTTTTTTAATAAAAATTAGTTTTTTTCACTATTCATAAAAAATTAATCATTTTAGAAAATTATCAAAAATTAACTTTAAGATATTTTTTACATATTTATTTTAAAAATTTACTTCATTTTTTCAAATAAAATTTCTAAAATTTTAAAAAATTAATTTTAAAGTGTGAAAATCATGACAAAACCACTTTTTAGAAAAATAATGTTTTCAAGAATAAAACCAAATTTATTATTATCCCATGTATAGAAACTTATTCTATGAATGATAAATTTATTTATTGAATATATAATATATAAATTTCATGGAAATTATTCCCCAATAGTGATTAATTTAATTTATTTAGAGAAAAACACATTGTACGCATAAAAATAGTTTTTCAGAAAACATTTATTTTACTTTGTAATGATTTTTAATTTTATTTATAATAAATTTATTACTAATGAATTTGTTTTATACATGTATACAATTTTTTTAATAATTTATTTATTCCTATTTTTACCTTCCAATTTAATAGTTAAGTTATAATGGTATACTATATTATAGTTTGTTAAAACTCGATGTTGCGTGTACGAGAAACTATCAAAGAAATTAAATTTATTTTTTAAAAAATATTTCATAAAATATCAGGGTGTTACAAAATAAATATCTCATGTTCTTCTCAGTGCTGAGAGGGGGAGATTTGGAGGACGGAAATTGGAGGAATGTTGTTTACAATGATCTACCTTTATCTGATTAACATAATAGTCTATAAATAGACCAAGGGTTAGGGTTTAATACCAATTAATTACCCAAAGGATCTCAATTATGAATTATTTCCCTATATACCCCATGATTTGTAAATAATAATAATAATATTATTTCAGTTATGATGTGAACAAACCCACAATATGATAAATATTTGTTTTAAAATCTGGTAAATAAATATTTATCATCGAAAAAAATCCATTCCACCCATCCTTCTCAACATTTATTGAATTCATACATAAATATTTAAAAGTATATTATTAATTTAATAAATAAATAATTATTCCATTCAATATTAAATGAATAAATATTTATTTAATATTCATGTAACTAAATAAATCATTTATTTAATTAATTAATATTTATTTATTACTGCGTAAATAAACAGAGAGAAATAAATATTATATATTCACAAAATTAAAAAATTACATTGTAAATAAATATTTATTTGATATTTATGATCATTTAGTAAACCTTGAATAAATATTATAGCTGGAAATTTTTTTGTGTGGATTTTAGTTTAGATATTTTTAGTTGAAGAATAAGATGAATCTATACCTATTGTGAAACATCTAGAGATATATTTAACCATGTTTCAGGTATGAGAAGCATTAAATAAAGGTATTCTTAGAATACACCTTGAGTTGAAAAAATAATACATGGAATATCATTGAAACCAAAATATGGGTATTTGATAATATTTCTTTTTGTTAGGCGACTGCTTTTTCAACATGCATTATATTATGGAACATTGAAAATGAAATGTGTAATTAATATAGTTTCCTCTATGCATGGGTTGTTGAAAATATTGATGATAAGAAAAGAGAAAAGAAAGTTGTAGCTATATTTATTATAGATATAGTAAAAGAGTGTGATATGTGAGTATCTGAGAGAGATGAATATCTTAAATAAGAGGAGGAGGAATTTTTTCATGCTATAAAAATGAAGAAGAATAGGAGGAAGTCATTTCAAACTGTAATGAGGAAGAATATCCAAGTGAGAAAGTGTAGACCAACGTGCTTCAGTGTACATCGCCAGAAAAGATTCTGAGATAGAGTTCAAGTGTGTAAAAGCCAAGAAAAATATATTATGGGTAGTTTCTTATGAATTGAGTAAGGTAAGTAGGTGAGGAAATATATTGAAGAGTTATGAAGCTCATATACTAGAGAATATTGAGTTGTGTATAGTGTATCATAAAGATCTATTGGTATTTGAAGACTCTACTACGATTTGAAGGAGATTAATCTTATTGATATAGAAGTATCATGTGTAGACCTATTGTTTTAATTCCAAAGAGGATCCAAGAGGGATCACTTTCATACACATGGTGGTACTAAATGGAAATTATGTGACTTAGGGTGTAAATGATAGAATGGTGTAAAGGTGTAATACAATGAGAATCTATTGAAGAATTTCAATGGGAAGATAACAAGAGAAGTCCCATGAGAGGCAGGTAAGTGATTGGTGTCACTCTGGTCAAGATAATTTTAGTGAGACTTTAATATGGTAATGGTGTGTGAATCACCCTCCACTTATAATTGCTGAGATTTGATTATAGTGGAGAATTCTTGATTTGATGCATAACTATTCAAGTCAAGGAGTATGTATTTATAAGGAAACCTATAAATCCTTATGTTCTTATGACTTTATTTATTATATTATTTGGGTAAGGATTTGAAAAATAAGAATGAGTGGATCAATATTCAAGTCCATGAGGTTGAAAAAGGAAATAATTTATAAAAGTTTTATGTGACCACTAATTAACCCCTCCCCTCTTAGTGGTCCATCAGTCCTCCAAGAATTTCAAGTTGTATTAAAGAGTAGGTTTCCTTCTAAAATATCCAGATAAAGTGTAGATTTTAGATTCTTGAAGAAGAGTCTTAGATCAAGAATTCTGTCTATATACCTAATAAAGTAGTAATGGATATTTCAACCAAGGTAGTGAAAAATAGATCGAAGAAAGAGGCAAAGAAGAAAAGAAAAATTATTGGGAAATAAAGCAAGAAACCACTTTTGAAAGTTGAACTAGGTGGTAAGTGATCATTTTTTGAATCTATTAAAAAAGATATTTTTGATGATTCAAGTACATATAGAGGTATGAAGAGATCAACATAGTTGGGGACTTCTACTCTCATGTTGTAGTTTATCTGAATAAATTTTTTGATGATGGTATTGGATATATACTTGGTTTCATTAAGTAAATAGTTGATGTAAAACCATAGTTGGATGAGAAAGATGATTCCATGGAGATTTTATTGGCCAAATAGGTTGGAAGATGCAACACACACTTAAAACTAATGAAATAAAAGGGAGAATAAACATAAATTTTCAATGAAAACATGTTTTTAATTGATGAAATGCAGTAAAAATAGTTGTTGGGAAGGAAGTGTTTAATAACTTTATGTCTAAATTTTTCCATGCATTGGAGAACTTATATAAAGTATCCATTGATTTCAAGTATTTCTAATTATAAGTAAAATCAAAAATGGTGGAAGAGATCTATAATTTACCAATGGATATAATGAAAATGAATACGAATCAAATTTATAATATGGAGAGTGATTGGAAAGATATGTTGAGATTATTGAAATATTAGAAGAAAACTCTTAACCTGAACTATCTAGAGATGAAAATAAAACTAAAAGATCTGGATGAAAAATATGGAACTTCTAAATCTATTGAGAAATGGTGTGATGACACACATACTTTAGAGGTGATACCTGTATCAAAGAAGGTTCAGAATGGTGTAAAAGATAGCTTGATATCATCTGGATAATCCTCCACCTCTATCTTATTAAAAAGAGTAACCCATAATGCAGATAATGTTACTTGCACTAAATCTATAAATTCTATAAGTATAGAAAAAATGAAAAATCTATACAAATGGGGAAGGAGAAAAATTCTAGGAAATCCAAAAATATTTCAAGGATAGAGGTGATAATGTATAAGAAAAAAATTTCCCTAAAAGGAGACCAAAAGGTTAGGGTTTTGACCCAAAATCACCAAGTAAGTATATCTGGGAAAACTAAACCTAACATGAAGAGAACAAGGTTAATATTAAGGTGTTGGTGCTGCTGAAAATTTGGGCATAGGGATATTGATTTATGGTAGAGTACATCATTATGTGTAAACTAAAGAATTATTAAATAAAGGGGGAGTAAAGTTGATGAAATAATATAACCTAATATAGTATGGAAGACAACATAGATGAATAATAATCTATCCACAAGGAAAAAAATTGAATCATTGAGAGAAACTTATGTGAATTGTGCAACATATGTGTTCATATTTATGGTGGATTCTAGTACAACCCAACCAAGTATCACGGATAGAATAAATCTAAGAGAGAACCACAATAGTCTTATAATTTGGTTAAGAAAGAAAGTGATTCTAACATGTGTTCATAATCTATGAAAGAAAATTCCCCCAAGAAGACTATGACAAATAAAACTTAGAGGTTTAACCTATAAGGAAGAATTTATTCTATTTTGGTAAGATAGAGATGTAAGGGTACATGAGAAGCAAGGAATTGGTTGGAAAAATAAAGGTCATAATGGCTCTCTTGGATAACTTGCTTCACTCACCTTAAGGTTTTCAAATCCTCCTGACCGTGAATTCCTCCTCCGTCATTCCTCCACTTCTCCCTTTTCCCCCGACATCCTTTGTCCTGGGATATTACCCTGCTTCCTCCTCTCTGGCTCCTATGCCAGGGTCGCCGTTGTTAGATATGATGCTCTTTACCTCTGGGCCGTCTTCTTCTTGTGCGCTAGGTGGATATCAGGCTTATGTCCTTCCTATTCAGGCCTCACTCCCAGGTCATGGTGCCCCTAGTCCGTCCTTTAGGGATGCTCTCTGTGGTGCTTCTTCTTTTGCCTCCCAAGCCTGCTTCCTGAAGATCTCTGTGGATCAGTCGTCGATGTCTCGTGATGGATCACGGATATGACTTGATATTCTTATGGGTTCATTCACAGAGGCTTCGATATGTCTGAAGTAGACACTGATTGCTCGCTTCGGTGCCTCGAATCTGCCCCTTCCTGCTTTCCAGTGCTTTGTGGGGTCGTGGGGCCTCCTCCATCCGGCTTAGATCTCCGCGATTCATCCTTCTACCTTGTCCTGGTATCCAAGGAGGACTTCATCTAGGCTTGGTGTCATGCTTCGAGCTCTGTTGTCCATTGGTCCTTCAGTCTCACCAGATGGTCTTTGGATGTGCACAGGGGAAAATAAATCCTGTAGGCTGTGGTCTGGGTTAATCTCCCTAGGCTTCCACTACCTGTTCATAATGAATGCTTCATTAAGAAGATTGGTGACTCCCTTGGTGGGTTTCTTTGCTCGGATAAAAGAACCAAGTCTGGTACGGATACCTCAGCGGCTCGTCTATGTGTGGAACTGGATCTCTCTCACCCGGTGGTAAAGAAAATTACTCTTCAGGTGCAAGATTCCTTTTGCTGGAATCAAGATATTTTGTATAATGTCTTTCTGTGTTTTTTCTCCCACTACTTGCTTTAGGGGAATTCCTTACAGGTGTGTTGTCGATGCCAACTTGGAGGTCATCATAGGCGTCTGCAGTTTGAAAGGTACGTGAACAACCATCCTACCCCTCCTGCAAAGTATACCCCAGGAGAGACTCTAGGGGTGTTTTAGCATGAAGGGTCTCGAGATAGTATTCCCACAACGGTGTTGTCCTCTGATCAGATTCTGGACAAGTGAGGGGTGTTTCGGGATATAGTACCTCCCATTCCTAGATGGACAGCTTAGGTTCAGGTTGGTGACTTTGTGTCCTTGATTAATTTTGGATCGAAGATTGCTGGGTTTAGTAGCATGGATTCCCTCTGTGGGTTTCCTTGATCCCCCGGTCTTCTAGTGGTGGTGCATCCTCAGCTTGCAGGTCCTTCTGGTAGCTTTGTGGGAAAGTTGGGTTTTCTCCCTTATTCTCGGGGCCCTTCTGGTGGCTATGAGGGCATGTTGGATTTTCTTTCCTCTTCTCAGGGCTCTCCAATGGTTCATCCTCCTTCTCTGGGTTCACCAATAGTTCATCCTCTTTCTACATTTTCCTCCTCTAAGTATGTGGGACCGGTTGGGGTCTATTCTCCTCGGAGTTTAGATGGTGCAGGGTGCAGATATTATTTCTCCCCAGGAAAGCATAAAAGGTTGTCTACTCATATTCATGCCCCCTTCATCCCCATTTGAGCTCTTGTCTATGAAAAATAGAGTTTGTACTAGGTCTCGGTCCAGAAGCTTTAAGGTGAGTCTGAAATCCCACTTTTCCAAGGCTACTAGTTCTAGAGCCAATCCCAAAACCATTTTTGATCAATGATTCCTGTAGTAATATGGAATGCCCGGGGTATTAGAGCCTGAGTTAAATCAGACTTTTTGGATTTTGAGATTAGCAAGAATAATATTGCACTGTTTGGTATTCTCAATCATAGATAACACCCAGGAAAGACTGGTCATTTTTCTAGGAAACTCAAGATGCAAGGTTGTCGGCATGGAGATCCCAATAATAGGAACATTCAGATCTTCTGGAATAGGTCTCCCAAGGTAGATCTGGTTGGGGATAGAGGTCAGTTTATCACTGTTAGGGTGACCCATGGTTTCCATATCTCTCTTGTTTATTTCATTTATGGGAGCTGTGATCCCCAAAAAAGGGTAATCCTAGGGAATGATCTCATCTTGTTCGACCTGGGTAATCTCCCATGGCTTGTGGGTAGTGAATTTAATGTCATGGAAGACCCGGATTAGAGGAAGGGGATAGTTCCTTACACTTGAAGGGAAAATGTTGATTTCAACCAATTCATGGTTGGAAAAAGTCTTTTGGACCTTAGTTATTTAGGGGATAACTTTATTTGGTGCAACAACCAAAGAGAAGGTCGTAGATCATGGAGTCGCTTGTAAAGATGCTTGGCCAACATGTAGGCTATTTCCATGTACGCTGACACAAGTGTGGTTTATCTGGTTTTTGGTATTTCGAACCATTCCCCACTTCTGATCTGTCTCTCCTTAGGGAATGATAATCGAGTGAGTTCCATGTTTTCTTGGATGTGGGTCGATGCTCCTGGTTTCCATGAAATTGTTAAAATGGCCTGGAGAAATACTATCCAAGGGCACTCATGGACTGATTTTCATAAAACATTGAGGAAAATTAAGAGTAGGTTACAGGTGTTGTCGCAGGAACTTCCTCCTCTAGACAGGTACTTAGATGTCACTATGAAGGATGTTGATCACCTCGAAAGGCACCTGGAAGATGTTTGGGATGATCGCATCTTTGAGGATCTGGTGGGTAAACAAGATATCCTGGCAGACATGTTACTGAAGCAGGCGCGACTTTCTAGGGAGAAAAAAAGGACCAAGTGGTTGAAAGATAGGGATCAAAATACTTCTTATTTTTATGATTTTATCAAGGAGAGGATAAGGTTCGTTAAACCAAATATGAGGCTTGAGGATGGGTCCTTCACCAATGACAGAGATGTCATTGGTGCCTTTTCTAACTTTCACTTTAGGTATCTTCTTGCAGGTCCTAATGTGCAACTTCCTATGGGGTATTTGAATGAACCTACATATCTCTATGACGTTATCCCTAGCCATGTTTCTCCCTAGGATAATGATGGTTTGGGGGCCCTTCCTCAGGAGAAAGAGGTCTTTGATGCTATGCTGAATTTAAATCCTGATAGTGTGGCCGATCTAGATGGGCTTCTTACCTCCTTTTACAGAGCCTCATGGGAGGTTGTTAAAACTGGTTTTATTGTGGCTATTCAGTACTTCTTTTGGGGTGGACATCTGCCTCGGGTTTCAAGTTCCTCTACCATTTGTGCTCATCCCCAAGTCCACAAATCCTACATACATCCTCCATTTTCACCCTATAAGCATGTGCAATGTACCTTACAAGATTCTCAAAAATATTATCAACTCTAGGCTGTCTTCTTATCTTCCCTAGTAGATCTCAATGGAATAAAATGGTTTTGTGAAGGGGCGATCTATCTGGGGGATATTGCCTTGGACCAGGAAATGATCAGGGATATCAACCTCAAAATTCGTGGTTCTAACTCAATAATCAAGCTCTACATGAAAAAATCCTATGATCATATGTAAGGGAGTTTCATCAATAGAGTTTTAGCCGGGATAGGATTTTCTCCATGTAATATTAACATTCTTTTCATATGTTATAGCTCTTCTTGTCTTGTGGTATCATTTATGGGTAAGGCCTGTGGATTATTTAAGGCTACTCAGGGTCTTCGATAGGGGGACCCTATTTCCTAGAGTCTCTTTATCATTTTATAGAATTTCCTCAGTCATTTCATCCACAGAAGCCTCAGCAATAGAGATATTCTTCTGTATCATCACAGAATGGGGTCACCATTAGTGTCCCACTTGATGTTCGTGGATGATACTATTATTTTTATGAATGCTACTAGTAGATCTTTGTAGAGCTTGATCAAGATGTTGGGAAACTATTTTCATTAGAGTGGATAAAGTGTTAACAAAATCAAAAGTAGTTTTTACATTCAATGCAATTTTCCTTCAAGACGTATTACTACTGTGAGCCACATATTGGACATGCAGAGAGGGGAGTTTTCCATGGAATACCCGGGGGATCCTTTATCTTCAAGAGGGCTTCGTATTTGTGATTTCTATCCTCTGCTTACCAGAATCATTGATCGGGTTCTTAATTGGAAAAATACTCTCATGTCTTTCGGTGGCAGAATAGCGTTGATAAATAGTGTGTTATTGGTCACCCCAATGCATGCTCTCTCTTCAGTCAAGGTTCCTAAAGGTGTCATTGAAAACAAATTCATATGGGAACCCAAAGTGGAGGAAAAAAGGTACTGGGTTTCATGGAAGAAGATGGACCAATCGGTTATCAAAGGTGGGATTAATGTTATAAGCCTCGAGGACACCATCCTTTACATGCATGCTAAGCTAGAATGGGAGGTGTTGGAAAACTGTAACTTATGGGGGTGCACCATGCATGGTAATTCTATCGGAGATTTGGTTTCTTTAAAAGGTCGTGTTTCTTTGTTTTAGATTGAGATTGGGCCTATCATAGATGCTCTCAGGCTCTATTCTCATTGGATCATTGGTAAAGGCGAAGTCTCATTCTGGAATCACAACTAGAGTGGGGAGATCTTTGGTTAACCGTTCTTCCCAGCCACTAATATTTCTTTAAAGGATGCCTTACAGTGCTCGGTGTTTATCGAGGCTGTCCTGAACAACACCCAATATGATCTGTGTAACCTCATAGAGCTCTACCTGGGACCGGATCAGTGTGTTTTCACTCCTTCATCCTCTGAACAATTCACGACACAATACTATCGTCAAACCATCTTTATGCAGGATCATGGGGAGGTATAGAATGTTATCCTTTGGTCCAAGAGTATACCCACCAAGTTTAACTTCCTTGTATGAAGAATCAGGAATAGAGCGATTCCCATAGATTATAATGTTATGCTTTGCGGTATTTTCATGGTTTCTAGATGTTTTTGTTGTTATTAGCATAAGGTGGAGAGCTCGAGCCACCGGTTTTTTGAAAGAGAGTGGTCTCATGAAGTCTGTTTTTTTGGATATTTTACTACTATCTCCACTTCGAGTATAGATGGTTATCCCTTCCTTGATCATTGGTATCATGGTTCGAGTGATAGAGGTTTGGTGAGGTCTTCCCGTACCATAATCTTGAAAGCAGGGTGCTAGTGCATGTGGAAAGCATGTAATAAGTGGATCCATGATGGGGTAGTCTCAACTGGTCTTCTGATTATCTTCAAGGTTAAAAGTATGCTCATCAACTTGGTCAGGGATCTAGATAACTAGAGAGATGCTCCCTCCTTTCATTGCTTCAAGTTTTGTCCTCACCACTCCCCTTAGGAGAACATCCACTACCTGGGAAACTGGGTGTACTGGCGCCCCACCTTCAGTGGGCCTGAAGCTCAACAACGACAGGTCCTGTGTATCAGGTTGCATTTGTAGCAGTGGGGTTGTGCATGATGATAGTGGATCAGTCATTGTGGCATTCTCAATTAGGCTTGTTCAGGGTTTGGCCCTTCAGGCAGAAGCCATGGCCATGTTCAATGGTCTAAATATTTGCAGGGAGAGAGGCCTGGACATCAGGAAAGCATAAACAGACTCTATGCTCTTTCACAACACCCTTCATGGCATGGTCAAGATTCCTTGGTCTATTCTTTATACCATTAGAAACTACCGTGTCTTTCTGGGGTATAACATAAAGGTATCTCATACCTGGAGGGAGGGGAACAAGGGAGAGGACTACTTAGCCTCGGTGGATATTATTGGTCTGAAATTCTTAGTCTTTCATGATCTTCATCGCTTGAAGGTAGAAGTGGTGAATATTATCAGAGGCGATGCCCTTGATCTACACCATTTAAGACCCCCTTAGTCTCTTCCTTTATTTGGCCTACTTTTTTTAGACTTGTCTACCTTGTATCTTCTATTTCCTTTGAATAAAAATTTACATGATGATGATGATGATGGTAATAGAGACCACACCATATACCATTATAATATATCCATGAATGACATCAAATAAGGAAGAAATCTGAATACTAGAAGAGAGTCCATCCAAGAGAGAGATAGATGAATTAGACTAGTGGTACACACTCAGTGGGAATAAATAGTGAGTCTACCCAATAAGAGAAAGGTCAATATTTATGGAGAAGTTTGTGGAAGGTTCATAGAGATAGGTCATAGTGCTAAATATGTATGACATGGATGCCTGAATAAGAAAATATAATGAAATCAAACTATAAAGAACCTATGAGATTAAAATTTTAAAATGTTATAATATAGAAGAAAAACACACCCAAATAGAAGGTTGATCATGTACCCAAAGGTTGTATAACCATATGTCCAGGTTAGTTGGAGTTGGCTCAAAAGTTAGAACAAGATAAAAATAAATCAAGTGCCCTATTTTCTCAAGTTAATAAGAGCATGCCAACTAAGAAGAAAAGTTATGATGAAAAGAAAACCATACTTCCAAAGGGTAAACTGATATATAAAGTTAATGGTGAAACAACCATGAAGAGGTCTAAACACTTCATAATTACAAGAAAATAAGTTTTCAGGTTGAGAAATCAATATCATCCATGTTTCTCAAGATGAGGATCAATTGGAAGATCCATCAACATCCCATATTTTTTGATGGTTTTTAAATGTTGGGTGGGGAATGTGATAAAATTTATAGAGTATTCCCTTGAAGAGGAGATATAAAAATATGAGATTATTCCAGATATTTATAAATTTTGATCAATCTATAAATCTGGATAACCTTTTAAAAATATGAAGGATGAGGTATGATTTCCTTCTCCCATAACTTTTTTAACATGTACTTATTATATTTAGCAGGGGGGTGTTTATATGAAACTTAGGGAAGAACTGACACTTAAAAATCTTTTTATGTATTTTTCCAAGTGAGAACAAGTTCCTATACCTTATTAAAAATATATATGTGCTGACCTGAAAAATTTGAAAGGTAGAAACTGGTATTACATGTGAAAATATAGAAATATTTATTGTCTAAACATTTCACTCTTATTTTCTACAAAGGTTTATCCCATGAAAACTTAAAGTTTATTTTTTGATGGAATGTTTCTAAGAAAAATATGATGTCATGCTTATATAAAATGATGTTATGATATTATGATGTTTCTACAACCATTTTAAACTAGTAAACAGTGATTCTGGTTAAAATAATTCTTAGAAGAGGGAGTTGATTGGATTTGTCAAAGAGTGATAGAAATCATTTAGATATAAGTTGTTAGTGAAATACTCCCAGATAAAAAAATAATGTGGAGAGAAATTTGAAGAAGTTCTACCATGTGTATTTCAATTGGAATATTTTGATATATCAACTAATATTTCAATCAATATTATCTTTCAATTGGTATCATATATCAATTGGTTTAAATACCAAGTGGTATAAAATATTGATTAGGGATAATAAATTTAAATAATAACCCCACCCTATGATGTCAATTAGGGGGGGAATAATTTATTCCCATTTTGATTTATTTTAAATTTGGTGGAGATGGATTACATTGACAAATGATGGTTATTTCTAATTGAAAACAAACACAAAGGGGAATATTGAGGCTCCTAAAGTTGATCTAATTATATATTTTGTCAATTAGTATTTTCCATCATGTACTAAAGGAGTGTAAATATATATTGGGTTATGGAGAAATGGTTTACCCAAAGGAAGTTATGTTACTACCTAAGACAATATAGAAGTAATGCTTCTAGGTAGTGGTTATAACATCAGATGATTGGTGAGTTGATATTCATGTCTATGAAAAGTGATCAAAGTGGACAATCCTTTTATACAATAATAACTTTTAAGATTAAAGTGAAGAACCCATACAAGGAGTACATAGAATTTTTGTTTTTGTATAGATAGTTTTTATATACTCTTGGTTGAAGGTTGAAGTGATCAGATATGGATCAAGATTGATTGAAGAAGAGTCGCAACTAATATGGTAGATATATTCATGAAAATACTCCATAAATATTGTTTTCTATGTTTCAATTACTTGGAATTGATGTGGAAGGATATTGTAATTATTTTAATAATTTTAAAATCATTTAAAGAATCTCTAAAATGGTTTGAAGAGGTTGGAGAATATTTAGAAGCAATCATAAGTCGTTTTGAAGAATACTTTAGAAATATAGATATTAAAGTTCACCAAAAATGGATAAGTCTTGAGCATAAGGCATTTCATACAGATCTCAACACTTTAATATAAATGTAAGAATTTTATTTTTGGATGTAAGACTTTAAATAGATTGTAAGACTTTGAGTTCCAACATATGACTCTATTGATCAGAAGTTTGTGTTGTCTGTATGACTTCATCGTATTATTTTGAGGTATTCTAAAACTTAACAATGGAATGAATATAAGACTTTAAGTCACAAAATAAGTCCCAATCATATTAAATCACTGTAAGTATTTGAGAAAAACATATGACTTTTTAGGATCATAATACTTTAGGATGATCTAGAAAAATTAGTAAAGGTAGTGAGTGTAAAACTTATGTCGTAGAGATATAATATTTATCATAATAATTTTAAAATGTAAATATTTTAATTCTATAGAATAAAACATAAACATTTTAAAAAAATTTCAAAAAATTTTGGATGATGAAGTACCCAAATAAAAAATTAAAGCATCATAATAAGTCTTTATAAACCCAAGTCTTTAAAGACCCCAACATAAAAATTCAATAATTAGAAAAAATTTGGACATTCTGGTAGATGAAAAATCGATTTTCTAGATTTTGAATTTGATGAAGATAGAAATATTTTTTATGATGAAAGTGATATTCATTAATGATATAAACATCATAAACACCTAGATCAGTGTATGATCCACTTATGGGAAGAAATATGAGATAATATTCATTTTTGTAAAGGGTACATCAAAGAAAAATAAAAAAAATTGATTTTACATAATTTATTAATTTTGAGAAAATACAAATATGATGATGATTGTGATATGATTTCAAGTATAGAAAATCATAAATATTATATAATTGATAATTCAATATTTTTTTAATAATATTTAAATGAGGAGAACCAATAAATGTATTTCTTGAAGTAGAAAATGAACTTATTTGGTTTTCAAGAATATTATTGATGAAGTTCTATTGAACCACGATCTTCTGTTTATCATAGCCTATATCATTTTGATTCAAGGTTATTTAAGTGTTTGTGAGTATTTGATATAGAATTATATAAATTTTACCAAGATATGAGAAATAAAACGGATTCTATATTTCATGAATTATAAAAATAAAGATGAGTACCACACTATATATGTTTTTGTTGTGTACTGTTGATATAAAAAAAAGATTTGGTGTGTGGATTTTAGTGGAGATATTTTGAGTTGATGATGAAGATAAAACCATTCCTATAGTGAAACAAATAAATATATGTTTTTTCACTTTTTAGATATGAGAATCATTAAATTGGGGAATTATTGGAATGAAAAATGAGTTAAAAAAACATTCCATGGAATATAATGTCAACGCAAATCTAGGAATTTGATAATATTGATTTTTTCTTGGAAGATACTTTTTCAAAATGAGTTCCATTTATGGAACATTTAAAATGAAATGTGAAATTAATATATTAACCTATAACAGTGATTTGTTGAGATTATCTTATAGAATAAAATAGAAAATACAGATTATATTGTTTTTCTTTTCGATAGAGGAAAAGAGTGTGATTGGTGAGTATCTGAGAGAACTAAAGCTCGCAAATAAGAATAGAATGAATTCATTTCATGCTGTAGTGAAAAAGAAGAAGAAGAAAATAAAGTTGTTGAAACCTTCAATGATAAATAATACTCGAGTGATCAAGAGAAGACCAGTGTGCTTCAATGTGAATCGCCAAGCTAGATTTTGATACAATGTTCAAGTAAATAAAATCTAGGAAAATATATTTTTCATAGTGTCCTATGAAATTAGTGAGGGATCCAAGTGAGAAAATATATTAAAGCATTATAAATATGAGCTACTGGTGGGGACCGAGTTGTATACAATGTATCTTGAAGATATATTGGAATTCAAAGGAACTTTTGTGAGTTAAAGGAGATCTATTTTATAGATGCAGAAGCATCCTATGAAGATTGGGTGATCAACTCCTAAATAGGATCCTAAATGGATAAATTGAATATACATGTTGGGACTCTATAGAACCTATGTGAGTTGGGGTATTTATGTATAGCACAATGAAAACCTATGACTACAATGAGAAGCTATTTAAGAATTCCATGTGAATCTAGTAAGATAAGTCCTATGAGATGAGGGAAAGTGGCCGGTGTGACTATGGAAAAAATAATATTAGTTAGAATTTAATCCAATAATGGTGTGTATAGAACCCTACACCTGAAATTGGTGACATTTGAATATAGTATATAATCCTTTATTGGGGTGAATGAACAATCAAGGAAAGGAGTGGGTCTTTATATCAAACCTTTTAAATCCCTATGTTCTTTTGATTTTGTTTATTATAACATCTAGGTAAGGTTGTGAGATAAAAGAATTAGTGGGATGAGACTTAATAAGTCTAGGTGGTTGAATTAAAAATGAATAGTTCATAAAAAATTTAAGTGACCACTAGTTCACATCTCCCCTCCAAATGGTTCATTAGTCCTCTTCGTATTTCAACATGTTTATGCCTAACAATCTCCCACTCGAGAATTATTTTATAGGCTCACAAAAAATCCCTATGATAGATTCTGTATACCTCCTTCTATTCTTAAATATTCTACTATAGTAATCATGGTTACCCTTCCATGATTTTGATCAACCTAAACTGATTGAGGCATAAAAAACTGTAACACATCTTGGTCAAAAACATTTGTTAGAATGTATGTTAGATGATGAGTCCCTTTTATCCTTCAAATATTCATCACTCCATCCTCCAACAACTTCTAGATAAAGTTATATTTTATCTCAATGTACTTGATCCTAGAATAAAACTTCATATTTTTAGCTAAGTGAATCACACTACGTAAATCAAAAAAATATAATATCATCACCCTACCTCCACCCAAGATATTTCAATATTCTCTTCATCTATACCAAATCATTCTAAGATTCCATTGAATAAATGTGATCCACTCTTATTTTAATGAGTTTAACTACTAGTTAAAGCCTTAACAACTAGATAACCATCATTCCTTAAAAAATTAACACATGTCTTCCAGTTAACTTATGAGTGTCTCTATATCCACTAAAATTTGAGTCTGTAAAACCTTTTAATAGATTTTTTTATTATCAAGCAATGTTTCATACGTTTAGAATCCTTTAAGTACCAAATAATTCACTTAATAACATCCTATTGTTATATTTTGGGGTGATAAATGTACCAGATGAAAAATCCCACTTTGTTTTCAATGTCCATATGAGTAAAAACCATGGAATATATCAAGATTTTGACCACTGATTCATATGGAATCTTCACCATGTACTTAATCGCATTATCTATTCATGGTTCATTTTATTTACTTATATTGAAGTGTCTAACATGGGTTTTGTTCATACGCTTCTCCTTACTCATAAAAAAGTGATCCACCACCTTACTAACATTATCTGATTGACTTAGGTATAAGGTACTGGAACACACTTCTCTCACGATCTGTATACCCAAAATCTACTTTGAAAAATCAAGATCCTTCATCTTTAAACTTTTATACAGGTCATTCTTTAGGTCACCAATTATTTCCTTTACTAGACCAATAATCCACATTTCATAAACATAAAGTATAAGTATGGTGAAACTCCCATAATAAAACAAATTTTAGTAATATACATGGTCAAAACTTCTATGGAATAATGTATTCTCATCCATTAATTCATTAAACTTCTAATTCTAATTCCCCAATGCTTCCTTCAAATTATAAATTCTCCAGTTAAACTTTCACATTAGTTCCTATTTTCAATACTCCGTGAAACCAATGTTTTGTTCCATATAATATTATTTTTCTATATCCATGTGAAGAAATTATAACTTCACATCCAACTGATCTAGATGAAAATTATCTATAGAAACCATAATTAACACCATCTAGATAATAATTTGTTTAATGACCAATGAAAAGGTATCTGATAAATATTCACTTTTCATTTATTGAACCCTATTTATGATTAGTCTGGAATTGTACCTATTTTTTCCATATGATTCTTTCTTCATATAATAAACCCATTTTTAAAAGAAAAATATTACCAGCAGGTCTCTCAATTATCTCCCATGTTCTAGAAATAGAGGGAATCGATTTTATCCATCATGTATAACTCCTACTAATTCACATATTTCGAACTTATCACCTATTTTGGTATCTTAGGATCTCCATCATTTGTTAGAATCAAGTAGTTTAGATCACTATCATGAATTTACACATAGATCCTAACTATGGTAAATCTATGTAATTCCCTTTATGACATAGCTCCTTTTAGTATTGATAATTTTAGAGAGTTAAATTCTAGATATTTTTCGCTAGATTTTATAGTCCTTGGGATTTTTGATACTTTAGGACTCATCAATGACATTGAAATTTGACTTCCTTATGGAACTTCTTCCAAATGGTCGGGTGATTTCAGTACTGATGTGCTTCTTTAATTTTCTAAAACACCTATAATGTCTATATATTCATACAATTGAACTTCCACCTATGATAATAATTTTCCCTCATAATAATTCTCCACTAATTTTTGGTCCTTATATTAGATATATTCATTGATACTCACGTTATTACATATAAAAACCATTTAAGAATTGTTATCCTAGAGACGTAATCCAAATTATTTGTCTCCATAACCAAAAAAGTAACACATTCAAGACTTGGCCTATTAGATTTTGTCTTTTCTTAGCATCAATATAGACATAAATGAGTGCATTGGATACTTTGAGGTTAGTGAAATTGACTTTCCTTCTAGGAAAATAGACCTTCAAAAGATCCTAACCTAATTCGGAAGAAGGGATGTGGTTGATTAAGTCACCCACACAATTCATAACTTCCACACAAAAACCTTTAGGAGTCCCGTTTTAATTCTGATACTCATTGATTTCTCAACCCACACCTAGTTCATCCTCTCTATGAGTTCATTATATTCAAGAGTAACATGTATGGTCTTCTAAAACATTATCCCCTTCTGCAAGTAGAACCTTCAGAATTATTTGGTTTCATACATCCCACAATTTTTAAATCATAGGCACTTACACTATAAAAATGATTTTTTATTAGCTATTTCAAATGGATTTATATCGCAAAAAGTTATTTGTGATAGAAATATGTCACAAATAACCCAATTTATAAAATAGCATCAAAAATACTTTTATTTTTGATGGACCATCATAATTTAGATTAGAACGATTCTATTTGTGATGGAATTAAAATTACATAAAAAATAAGGTTAAACACATAAAAAATATAGTTAATAATTTACAAATTATTTATTATTAATTAAATTATTAATTAAAAACAATTAAAAATGTGTTATCATAATTAACCATAATAAAAAATAAATATATGAAATTAATAACTATTTTAAAATATATTTTAAAAAATAACGCATCATTAAAATATATTTAAAATAAATAAATATATAAAATTAATATCTATAAAAATAAAAACTTTTAAAAAATAAATATAGTTAAGATATTTTTGAGACTGTTTGAAGTGGGGGAAATGAGAGATCAAGTAATGGAGGGGGAGGATACAACTGTATTTATAATTAATTTTTTTACGATAGAAAATCCCATCATAAAAAAACCATTATTTGAAATTGCAATGAAAATGGTATTTTTATGGTTTTTTGTGATTAAATGTCTATTTATCACAAAAATTTGCTGCCAAAATTATTTTTATGCATATTTGAAAAAAAATCCCATTTTTTCGAAAATTATTTTTGAAATATTGTTAAATACATTAAAAATAACCATGTGGAAAATAATTATTTGTGATGAAATAAAATTTCCATGTAAAATAACCATTTATCCAAAAAAATGATGGGTTATTTCTGAGGGAAATCCATCACTAATAACCCATCACAAAAAATTATTTCCATAATTTTTTTTTGCTTATTTAAAAAGTATTTTACCGCTAATTTTAAAACTATTTATAAAAAATATTAAATCTATCACAGATAGTCATGTTCATTTATAAAAAATTTTTCATTTAATCATGAATAACTCTACGGAAAATCATTACTTGTGATTTATTTAAGAGTATGTCACAAAAAAACGTCTTCCTTCATTACACACACATTTCAACCAAACCTATTAGCAAAAAATTATAATTCTACCACAAATTTTTATCATTATATATAGTATTTACAATGAATTTTTTCCATTGTAAAAAAACAATTTGAAGAACTATTTGTGATGGACTCCCAGTCCATCATAAATAATCCATTACAAAAAGTTGAATTTCCTATTGTTTTAACCTAACAACCAGTCGCTTTTTTCACTATGGTGCTCTATCAGATAAAAATTATTAATACCTTGGACTTGTGATTCACACTTTATCTGTTTCATCATCAATAAAATCCACAAATTAGTATTATCCCTTGTGAGAATAAACTGAAGTTAGCCCCCATATGTCTGTATACACTAGCTCTAACTTCTGGTTATTAGGAATCTTACCTTCCATTTGGAAGGTCACCTTCCACTACTTTCCTAGAATTCACTCCTAAAAAATTACATAATCTATTCTTCTAGCCTTAATCATCCCTTTCACAGTATGTACTTTCATCCATTTATCACTGAGGTGACCCAAATGGTCATTCCCAAACTTTATGGAAGATACTTTTCTAGCATACAACATACCTTTCGATATGTCTATAAGGTACATAGTTATATCATCCACTCCCTTGGAAAGAACTATATAGACACATGAAATCTTACATGTTCCATTCATGAACATTATATAAAAACCCACATCTTAAAGTTATCCAAGGAAAATTAAGTTCTTACCTAACCCTAGGATGTTCCTCACTCCTTGAAAATTTAAATATTTTATGATCATTGTCTGGATAGAAACACATCTCATACCAACTATCTCGAGAGCTTGATTAACCATTAGATGTGCCATGATAAACCTTCTGGAAATATTGTTCTTCATACTTCCTCTCTCATATATTTAGTGAAATAAATCTATAGTTTCTATCACTTAAGACTCAAGTGAGCTTACAACACTTAGGGGTAAACTACTCTTATCTTCTGACATAGGATTCATGAATATGATTTTGGAAGTGTATCTTCTGGAATTCACCCTGATCTCTTTGTAATAATTCTTATGGTGACCTTTATTACCAAAATTATATCACATGAGACAACCATTATTCGAGACACTCTTGCTTAATATTATCCTTCTTTTATCATTCTTGTGACCCTTTTGTGTTGAAAAATTCCCCCTTCCTTCCTCAATATATGTGTTTCTATAAGATACATGAATCTCTTTCAAATGAAGTTCACCATTTAATTTCAGGTCACAAACATCCAAAAACATAAGTTCATTCATTTGAATTGAGTTGCTCAAATTGGTGACCATTGAATCCTAATGTTCATATATTGATAAGAGTAATACTCATTACCATTCTAGGTCTCCATAGTTTACCTTCACTAGATCCAATTAACTCCTTACATATTTAATTCATTAATATTATCATTAATAGACTTACCTTTTGATATCCTCATGATGAATATTCTCCCCAACAATAATACTTTGTATATCATTGTGAGCTTCATATACATGTTATTATGTGCCTTCATAAGTTATAATGTAATCTTGACTTTCTATATACTAAACCCTATGATCAATTCTAATGAAATTCATATCAACACTAATGTTTTCATGCATAGACACTCATATTACACAATTTTTTTATTCTTACTATCTTGATATTACTCAATAGAATATAAACATATTTCAAGAGAAAACAATTTTCTAACTACACTTTATAGAACCAGAAATCCTTCTTGTAGTTTTCTGAACCTCTACACTTAGATCTAGTGCTAAAAACATAATATTTACATATAGGTTTTAATACCAACTTGAGTAACCCAATTTGGACCTTCCATAATTACAATATCAAAGAAATGATTGAGTGAATTATATACCCAAGTATTTTTTTATTTTTAGAGATTTAGATAATTAAGAAAATCATTATTTAAAAAAACCCATATCATTTTCACCCAATCAAAAATTTTCCCACTATACCCATATTTTATTATTCAATAATAATCCTTCAATATCTCCTAAAAAAATTTCCATGCGTGATACAATTTTAGATGTATCATATATATTAACCTTCATCATAACTTGAGTAATTTGAAACATAATAAAGGGTGAGATAAAACACTTAGTAAAAGAAATCATGCAGTGGAAGCTATCATGAATACATAATGCATAAAAAATATACAAAATTGGATAATCAATATATATTTCATTTAATCAATAAATTGAGTATGAAATTCATTCATGGATAATATAAATGTAGTAATCAAATGGAAAATAATAAATAATTTCACAATGATGGAATGTATAATTCCAAACATCTTAATCTTATCATAAAGGACTCTCAACCAAGACATCATATAGATCTTCAAGTCTCTTAATCAAGATATCATAAGTAAATAGCTAAGTCATATGCCAAATACCCAAGCTAGTTTGTTCCATGAGACCCACTAATCCATCCAGGGGATATCCAATACCAAGACCCACCCATCACTTACTAAGTCCAATTCATTCATCATATGAAATAAATAAATAACAATACAATATATAATCAACTTTATTTTATAATCAATAAATATACATATCAAATCAAGTATACATAATTTCAATTTTCCCTAGTACATAAAAAAATTTCCTTGGAAATCAATAATCTTCTGTATATAACTAAAAATTATATATATTTTCAATATTTCCCAAATAAATAAATGATATATCTTTCTTAATAAACACCCTAAATTTGATTTATATAAACCATTGTGTTTACATCTTATAGAGTAATGGGTATATTGCTAATTCAATAATAGAAATCATATATAATAAATACATGATAATAAAGAACATGGAAATGAATGAGACCATCAATTCATTATAAATGAATGCTTCGAAGTAAATTTGATTATTTTAGAAAAGAGAGAAGAAAATAGAAGTGAATCTTTAAAAAAATAGTTTTCCTTAAATATTTTCTAGCTTTGTTTCAAAAATGAAGTTAAAATTTACTTTAAAAAATCTTTTCATGAGATTTAAATAATAAATTTAAAAAATTATTTCTAACATAATTTATAATAATGGTATTTTTAAAATAAAATATACATAATTAAGAAAATGTGAAGTGAAAGATAGAAATATATATAGTGAAATGAAATCCCTATTCAAAACATTTAAGAAAATAATATACTTTTATTTTAGAAAATTAATAGAATATTGGGAATAGATATTAATTTGGAAAAAAATCAAAACATGTAAAGGAATCTAAATCATGACTAAGTGCCATGATTATGGTAAAATGTTTTCATGTTGAAAACATTTAAAAGGAGATTCCTTTCATACTTTTGTAAAGAGATTCTAAATGACCCATACATAAAATGATGAAAATATTTATTTAAAACTTATGAATAGAAATTAATAGTTAACATTATTTTACCTCATGAAATTATTTAAGTATATAAAATAATTCTCTTGAATAAAAATAAAAAATATAAATATGGATGAAAAATATTTCCACCCGAAAAATGAGAAATAATTTCATATTTTCTTATAATCTTTCTTTTAGTGGTATTGTATACCAATGGGATGGAAAATGTAAAAAATACTATAAAAAACTTGAATTAATATAATTAGAAGAAAATATTTGGGTTTTAGGATATAAATAACATACAATTCCTCTAATTTCAATTGAAACATAAACAATCTCGATAAAGAAGTGAGATTGTAAAATTTACCCTTACAGAACATATAAAACTTGAATAAAAATCTATTAAAAGATATAAATTATAATTGAACATTAATTATCATGATTAAATAGTTTATAATTATATAATATTTCATAGAGGCATCATATAAACCATATAATAGATATAGGTTCATAATTTAAATCATGTCTCAAAAAAAAGTTTGAGACAAGAAACCCTTGCCTGGATTTCCGCTTGGTTGGGAAAATTCCAAAATCATTTATAATAAATTTATATTTATTATTAATTTATATAATATCAATATTAATATCTATTTTTATTTCTATCATTTATTAATAACTTCATTTTACCCATTTAATTGTAATTCTTTGTTAAAATCAATTACATAAGTGTAAACTGTTATATATTTCTCAAACATGTTTTGATTCGGAGGTTCTAGACCTTGAACATTGGTCATGGTTTCATCACATAAGTAATTTTATTCATTTAATATATATCATATTTATAAATTGAATAAAATTTTAGATTCATCCATGTATGGTGGTTACGAAAAATGAATTACATCACTACGTAGAGGCAGTAGTCTGCATGTACACACAAATATTTTTTTTTCATTTTTCAATGGATGGAAATATTGGAATATAAATAGTTAATTATATTAAAAAAGCCTTAATTATGTCATAATTATCATATATATTCATTAAATAGATCTATATAACCATCCACTAGATGCAGTGATGAAAAATAAATTGTATTGCTTCATTGAGGTGGTATTCAGCACGTATGCACAAGCGATGTTTCCATTTTTCCACAAAAGGAGGGTAAAAATTTAGATAAAATATTATGTTTATATAATCATAATTATTTTATATATATCATATATATTCATTAAATATATATTTATAATCATCCTTGTAAGGTTAATATTAAAAAACTCATAGCTTCGTGAAGGTGGTATTCCACACGTATGCACGAGGGACATTTTCATTTCTAATAGGATGTAAAGGAGGTAGAAAATAGTATTTAAATAAACATAATAAAATTAATGTATCTTAAAGATACATATAAAATTATATTAGGATGTTTATAATATATTTTAAGGAGTTATAAGAATAAATAAACTTGAAATAATTTTGTTAAGACTTATACCTCCTCCTTAGATATCTTCCATTGGATTGCACATTAAGGATATTTGGATGGGTATTTTGGGAAGAAAAAAACCACTGATTCATGGATTAAGGTTCCTAGAGGATTTATGGATAGACCATGGTTTATCTAAGATAAATTTTTGTGTGTGTATATGTGATTAGAGGAGGTGCACTTTTAAAAGTTAGAGGAGTGACACCTTTGTAAATATTAAGAACTTTAAAATATAATAAATTTATTTCCATGGAATGTGCCTAAAATTTATTCTAATTTAAAATATAGAATAATTTAAGGTCAAAATACACTAAATAAATCATATTTAGACAATTTTTAGTGATATTTGAATCCCTATCTCTTAGTTTATACCCCTCCCTAACCCTTATAAACTTTACCATGGTGACAAACTTTTACCATGATAACTATTCATTATGAATAAAAATGAAATTGAACTCATTAAAAAAATTTAACATACTAATTAAAAATATGGAACCCATTTTCTAAGATAAAATTTCTACAAGTGTTAAAATTAGTTTTAATATAAGTTCACAAAATTCAACGAAAAACCATTCTTAGAAAAATTCCATTTTTAAGCCTCAAAATGACTTTACACCAAAATCAAGTATAATTTTGATTACCATATAATTAATTGGATTATGTTTAATAAAATTGTTTTTATTTAATTTCAAACCAAATCAAAACCGAAATATTTTTTTAATACTTTATTAAAAGAGGAGAACCAAAAATTGATTTTATTTGAATAGAAACATTACTTAGATTTCAAAAATGTCAAAAATAGATTTTAAGATAAAAATTATATTTTTAAATGAATTATATTACTTATTAAATATATATTTTGTCTATATAAATGTTTCATAAAATTTCAAGTCATTATTGTATCATGATAATATCATAAACGTGATAGTGTTTGTAAAATCAATATTTTCTTCTATTGACCCAAAAGTTTATCCTAATATAATATTGATATATAAAATCCAAAAATGAAGTTCATTTCATAAAATTCAAAATATAAAATTCATAAATTTATATTTTAAATTAAAATAAAAAATATAAATAGAAACTTCTTTTATAGAAAAATGACTCTTTTAAATTTAGTGTTCTTAACATTTTTTCATATCATTTACCAATGAGTGTTAATATATTTGTTTGAAAATTGTATAATAGTAATATATTGATGTTTAAAATTAATTTTAATAAAGTATTATTAACTTTATTTTTGTTTTGTGTATATTACATACTATTCAAAAAGATATTTATTTAAATTTATACATACGAAAATCTTATGGTGTTATGATTTTTTTCAAACTTTTCCAACTGAACCTTACCATCTCCCAATGATATCCATTTATATATTGTGAAATCAAACTAACTTTTAGTTAGTTTAGAAAATAGACCAGGAAAAACTTACCAATATTATGTTATAAGGAAAATGTTATAATAATGTTATCGAATAGATCTCTGAAACACCTTCACCAGGGACTGATTGTCCAGAACAATTGTAAACTATATTTGATTGCACTTTCTGGGATCACAACTACCATCTGATAAAACCACGAGATGATATCCAATAGAACTTACTAGTTGGAAATGAATATCCAGAAAGTGAACACATGCTATGGATACTGTAACTTTGAAGACTTATCACACAAAACAGAACACCACAATGCAAAGACTCCAGAAAATAACAATCATGACTATTAGAAGACAATGACCTAAGAAAAACTTAAATTTATAAGAAAAAAAGTTTTAATTCATTCATACATTCATCCTAATCTATAGAGGGAACATTGTAACTCTCTTTATTCAAGTAAATGGATGTTTATTAAAATACCTTGAGATCACCAATGTATATTATCAAAAAATTGATTCACCCCACAAATAAATTATAAGACCTATCCAATTCATCTAGTAATCCCAAAATTCAAATATTTTTTATATGAATTCCACCTACACTGATATCTATGGAAAACCCTTTGTTTATTCATGAAATTCCACCACCTCAAATCCACCACCCAATCAATAGTTCTATTTATCGAACCTTTAGGAAGATGAATTTTATATTTATATCTTTTTAAATTTCCCACACTACCTATAGTCCAAGTGATCAAACACATTTTACATAATATTCCTTATATATATATATATATCACTAGACCTTTATAATCTGGATATAATGTCCAAATAGCATCATTCGATCACATGGACTAGTTGCATCATCTAGTTAACCCAGTATATATAGATTTTAGTCATCTTCTATTCGAAAACATAAACCATGATTCATATTAATCCACCATCATCGTCTATTATATCGAACATTAATCAACTAGGTATTCTATTTTCAATAAACTAATTTACTTTTATGAAAAATGATTTTCTTATAGCCGATCCTAACACATTCATCTCACCAACATTTGCTTTAATTATAAATTCTTCATTAGGTACCTGGGGGTTACATGATTAGAGAAAATAGTCACTTTAGTACCAAGATAGTATGGAATGAATTTATACAAGGTAAAAAAATATACTAAAACTCATTTTAAATGGTTTTATAATGTTTTTGGGATGTATCCAACATTCTGAAGGAATTTTAAATGACATAGTGTCATCTTTAAATTATTTGAGGAAATAGTTCTCCAACAACATGGCTTGAAGTACCACAAAATAAATTCAATTGATAGTCCTAATTAGCTGGTTGTATGACTAGTGGTGTGGTTAATTTATACTTCAGCTCATTAAAATCACACCCAAAATGATCATCAAAAGTAAAAACATAATTTTTAAAAAATAATATTGTTATTGGAAAATAGATATTACTAAAATACTTTATGAAACTTCATTAAAATCCAACATATCCTAAAAATAATCTAACATGTTTCACATAATTTGGCTAAAGAAATGAATTAATAACCTCTATTTTAGATTTATCAACCCCAGTAATATTTTTTGAAATTAAATATCCAAGAAAAAATAATTTATCAATAATGAAATGAAACTTTCAAAAATTCTATATAAGATAATTTTTAATACAAGTTTTCAAGACTTTATCTAAATTTTCTAAACAGTGATCAGAAGAATTTCCAAACATATTGAAGTTATCTAGAAATACCTAATTATAGTCTTTTATCAAATTAGAGAAAATTATTACCATGTATCTTTTAAATGTATTTTGTGTATTTCATAATCCAAATGGCATTCTCCTATAAGAAAATTTACCATAAGGACATGTGATGGTTGTCTTTTCTTGATCATAAAGTGTAAATTTTTGGAGTTAGTTTCTTAGAACCAACCACCTTATAATTAATATTACCTATATTTTCATAATTTAAAATATTAATAAAGTTCTTATCATGTCATGATTATTATTCTATATGAAATTTAATGTGATAAATTTATTAGGCTACTTGTTTCACTGAAAGGTCATAACAGTTTTCTGCTATGATGTGTACCTTGAAATGCTATGATGATATTCTTAAATACATGTTTTGTGGATAGATGAAATCATATAATAGGAAATAGATTATACAGGTTCTTAGGGGTAAGATGATCATAATACATTGATACTTCTTATCATGAAGTTCACCTCTGGTAATATCCAAGAGAGTAGGTTATGAGAACGAACCTGCTAATAGGAATTACACATGTTTTATATGTCATTGAATATTCATATCTGTAAACATGTGTACAAGTCCTTAGACTTGAGATTACTATTAATTCATTTCATGAGTTACATACTTTGATGTATTAATGAAAACACTTATAAAATATTATCATAGTGAGGTTGGATATGTTGGGGGTGTCATGACTGATATGAAATTAATGAATAAGTTAAGAGAGGATTTTTACCTTCTAATTTAATGGAATTTGATTTGTTTTCCCCTTTGATTGAATCATAAATATCAGATAATTCTATATCCATGGTGATTTTTTGATGATTTTATTTTCAAAAAGTTATAGAAATAAATTCAATCATATAGGTTGATAATTCAAGCAATGAACCAGCTTGATGAGATATCGAGTTAAAAGGATTATATTACATGGTAAGCTTTCATACGATGTAGTCACAACTTCAACTATTACTTATCTCTATAGGGGATTTTTTGTTCTTCTAGATACCACTCTTATTTTGTGAGTGGGACTCACTACTATTGATATTGGGTCTCAGAGGTCCACACACAAATTGTATACATAGGATCCACTGGTTTAGATGAATTGGAGTTCAGGAAAAAGTGAGACCCATGTGAGGAGACCAATAAGTGTCCAAGTGAACAATTGCATGTAAATTAACTCAATTATATTATTATTTTTTGAATAATGAGAATTGAATTTAATTATAAATATATTTAATATTTTATTTAATTATATAAGTGAATACAAGAATGTATTATTTTTTCAATGAATATAGAACCATTCAAGGTTTTTTAAATAAATACGTGAGTCATGAACCAGTTTAATGGCTCATGATTTATCCTGTGACATTTATTAATGTCACTAGTGAGTAGTGAAATTTTTATGACATGTATGACACATCTATGTGTTTCTTCATGTTATTTTATTCCAGTTTAAGAGGGATAACTTATCCAAGGGCTTGAGTGCAATTTTGGAAATTTAACCCTTACTATTTCAACACATTTTCATCCATGGATAGTGATTTATAAAATTTACATGAATTTCTATCCCTCTATTCCTTCTATTAAGTTTCTAGAGAGTGAAATATTAATAATTTATCGATTCGTGTCTTTAAATCTATTGTGTGATCTTTTGGTGATCATATGAGCGTAATAAGGCCTTAAATATTCCATGTTATCACTCGAAAATCAAAGAAAAACATTCATTGAGATGTGGTATATGTTTGGATGATCCATAGGGCATCTAGTTTGGTATCTTCAAGCTATGGAGATTTGGATAAGAGAAGATATCACTTTGATCATGGTGTTCCATCAAGGTAATATTTGGATTTATTTTTCATACTTAAATTAATTTCCATGAGATCCTTGGGATGAATCGAGCATAATTATACCAAATCAAGTTATTTATGATATATTCAGTGATAAAAATTAAAATTTCACAATCATTCACACTTTTTCTTCATTCCTAGTGTCTTAAATTGTATTAGAGTGATCATGAAATTATTTAAGTTAAAGTTTCAGTCAATTTATCTAGAAATAAAAAGGGTGGTTTAATACAGTCCCAATTCCATTGAAGGAGTTTTGATCAAAATTTGAACAATCAAGTTTTCATTGATCGGTGATTGAATGGGTTTTTGAATTCATAAAAATGAAATTTAATATATATGAGGCTATGGGAAGGGAAGTTGTTGGTGTGATTTGCTACTGGATGGTCTTTAGTGAAGCTCATTGGAGAGGGTTGTGGGTGTCTATGAATTTAGTGAAGGATATGGGTGATGAAATATAATAGGGTGAGTATCCTCATCCACTTGAATTAACAAAAAACCCCTCTCATTAATTATGGGGGTGCATTCTAATGAAGGAATTTCCCCATCAGGGGCACTGATATTAGATATATATATTAAAGGTAATGTTTCCAACATTATGGGTGGCCATTTTATCCACCTGTGTATGTGGGTTATTACATGATGACCTAACACTATGCCAGATCTGGCTAGACTTGAACCGTCTGGCCCAAGTCACTTTCCTAAGGCCCATTTTTCTCTTTGGGGGCCCACTTTGGATCCATATTGGCCCAATTTTTTTTTTAAATTAAAAAATTAAATTTAATTGTATGTAATTTATCAACAGTGTTTTAGATTCCATGAGATTTATTAATAAATAATCAAATTTATTTTAATGTGAGTTTAATGTATTAAAAATTCAATCGAGTTGAATTTTAGACTTTTTATTTTTTTATTATGCAGTGTTATTGTATCTTAACTCATCATGGGATGAGACTAACCCATGCATGTTTAGTTATTTATTTATAATTTAATTATTTTATTTGAATATTAAAATGTAAGAATTATTTATTATTTTGATGATCTATGTATCATACATTCTTTTTTAGATGTGTAGGGGGCTGTGTATTAAAATTTGAGTGATATAACGTATTTTTTCATCTTAATTTCCCCCCACCTGAATGTGAGTATACATTGTAAAGATCATAGGAGTACACGAAGATATGGAACCAAACAAGAGAAATTCATGGATTTTGACGGGCACTGTAATACAAGTCCAGACATGACTCAAGGAATTCCCCCAAGGTCTCAAATTATCCATTTTCCACTTGATGGATCAACCACAAGATAAAAAATCATGATGAAATCATTTATTTATTCAATTTTATCTTTCATTGTTAATTATCTGAATGTGTAATTGGTTATACGATCACATAGGATAGTTAATAAGCACATGATGAAAAATTTGAATAATTTAATGATGAATGTTTCTAATTAAGTAATGGTAAATATGTGAGTGTTATTATATTGTAATAAACATGTTAAATAGAATCATATTTCAGTCATCAAGAGAACTAGATTCATTATTTATAAATTAGTTTATCAAGACATGGTTAATTAATTATATAAGATATACATAATTTTAAAAATTATGTAAAAAGATAAAATAAAGGATATTTACAAATAAGATATAAAAAATCCCTCAAGAAAATATTAATTCAGATATCTCATTCCATTACTTTATTTAGGATTTAAGAAAAGATTGAAGTATTAGAAAGACCCTTGTCAGGACTCTTCCATTTATCAAAGAATTATAATGAGAGTTTTGTGTTGAAGTAACCAAATTGACATCAAGAGGAGTTTCATTCTCTAGACTTAATGTAATTTAGAGTCAAGTTTTCAAGAAATCCAATTTTATTATTTTTTGATTGGGGAGTCTATTCAATAGATCAAAGAGATATGAGTTAGTGTATCTTGAAATTTATTCCCACCTAAACACCTTCATGTAATTGTCCAGGTTGTTACTTGGGTTATGGGAAGGGAAATAAGGATCCTTACCATTATAATATACATGAGAAAGGATATTTTGAAACCAATGGTGAGGGATATTGGGTTTTTATAAATTTTTTGGAGACTAATAAATTTAATTTATTATGTCTCTTTTTAGTTAATTAAGAAAAAGTATTAAAATATTATTATTTTTTGTAGAAAATGGAAAGAAATATTACCTAAAAATTATAACTATGTTCAATGCTGGAGAAATATAATCTCCTAACCAACATGAATTTATAGAATCAGTATAGAGGATTGTGAATCATATTACTTCAGAAGCAGGATTTCTATGTGCTAGAGTCTCCAATTCCTAAGAAGGGGCCTTCTAAGGAGGCTAGTAAGGAGGATCATGTTATCTTCTGAAAACATGTTGATGATGCTTTGGATATTCAATGTCTCATGTTTTCTTCCATATCATGTGAGCATCAAAATCTACACAAAGACATTAATTCATATATAATGTTTTCCCATATCTATGATCTTTATCAAAAGAAGGTAAGAAAAGAGTATTGCGAGAGATATCTAAGGCACTTTTTACATGAAATCTTAGAGAGGGGTGACATTTGATTCAAATGTAGTCAATATGATTGGATATATAAATCACTTGTACATCTTGGTCTTGAAGATACCAGATGATTTTCATATAGATATCATATTATCATCACTACCTTAGAGCTTCTCTAGTTTTATTAAGAATTATAATATGAGAAATAATGAGAAGTCACTCACGGAACTCCTCACGCTAATTCATCAAGTTGATAATCATGTGGGGTATGAAAAACATAGATTACTTATGGTGAAAAAGATTAAAGGAAAGGAAAAGGTCCTTAAGACCAATTATAAGTCTAAGGCCTTGACACACCATACGAGTAGTAAGAGGAAGATATATAGGCAGACCAAGGAATAAGATGAAATATGTTTTCATGTGGAAAATTGGTCCATTGGAATAATTTTAACTAGTTGAGGAAAAAAAAGGAATCCATGGGTTCATTAATTATCAAGTAAAATATTTTCATATCTAAAAATTGGGTATTAAATATAGTTTTTGGTGCTCACATTTGTATCTAAATTCCATAACCAATTAGATCTTGAATGTTTGTTAGGGGTGAGGTGGATCTTTGAGTTCCAAAATTGAAAGACTAGCTACCTTGGATATATGAGATTATCACCTTACATTACTAAAAGGAATTCTTATGGTGTTGAAGGATTGTTATTATGTTCCCAATATTTCCATTTTATGCCTATTTTAGACATGGATATTCATGTTTGAGAATGAAATTGTCTACTTTTACAAAGATAGAATATGTTATGGAATGATATATCTTAATAATGGTATTTATATATTTGAATATATAGACCAAGTATTGAAAATTGATAACAAAATCAGGTTCACATGACTCATATCACTCCTAGTTGTGGCGTAACTAAATTTTTCATGTAAAAAAGAAGAACTTGATTGGGTTATATAAATATGAGTACTTAGATTCTGTTGAATTAAAACCACTTGATAGATTTATTTATTATTTATATTGTAAGATAACTAGACCTCCTTTTGTTTGTAAGGGTTAAAGGGCCACACAACTTTTAGAATTGGCCCACATATATGTGTGTAGACCATTTGTAGTAGAATCTAGCTTTAGTTTTTCATACTTTATTACTTTTAATGATGAATTAAGTATAGATGATTATTCATATTTAATAAGGTATAAGTCCAAATCCTTTGATAAATTCAAGGAGTTCAATAATGAAGTGATAATTTATATTGATAAAAGATAAATATTCTTCAATCAGATCAAGATTGTGAATATATTAATCATGAGTTAATTGACTATCTATTAGAGTGTGAGATTCTATCTCAAAACACACATATTATACACCACGATATAACGGTGTTAGTGAAAGGAGGAACTGCACCTTATTAGATATTGAGAGTTCGAGGATGATTCATATAGATCTTCCATTATCCTTTTGGGTATATGAAATACAAACTATGTCATACACACTAAACCAGGTGCCAACTAAGGTAGAAAATAGAATACCAGATGAGTTAATTTATAGAAAGAAATTAGTGTTGTCAAATCTATGTGTATGGAGTTGTGATTAATTTATTAAGGCTAGTTATGAAAACAAAATTTCACCCTAAGGTACAAAGTGTATATTTATAAGATATCCCAAAGAAATAAAGGGGTACAATCTGTAAAACCACTCAGACATGATGGTCATGGTGTTCGCATATTCCATTTTCCTTAAGGTGAGAACATTATCAAGAATTATAGTGGGATAAAGATTGAATTTCATGAATTTTATACTCAATATACACATGATTTGGAATAATAAATGTTTCATAAGTCCCCATGGAAGAGGATATTTCTGAGACACTATTACTAGGTAGTATCAAAAAATTAGTTAGATAACTGGAGAGATATTTTTTTCTAGTCATTGAGGATGGTGACTCATTATTATTTAAAAATAATAATCCTTTATCATTCAAGGTAGAACTGGAGAGCTCAGAAGCTTTGAGAAGAAAGAAGCCATGAATTATGATAAGAATTCCATATATCAGGACCAACTCTGAGTTCTAGTTGATCTTACAGATGATGTAAATATCATTGGAGTGAAAACATGTATTCAAGAAGAAATTGGACATATAAGGTAATTTAATTACATATAAATCATGACTGGTGGTAATAGGGTTTAAGTAACATCAAGGAATATACTATGAATTTTTTTTCTCCAGATGGATGTTAAGTCATATTTCTTTAATAGGAATCAGGTAAAATATATCTATATGACACATCAAAAAGTTTATCAGATCCCATAGGGTTCCAATAAGGTATGAATGTCGTAAATATCCATTTATGGGTTGAATTAAGCATTTGGATCATGGAAGGTTCTGTAAGGACCCAACCCCAATTGCCCGTAGTTGGTGCCTTATTTGATTACATTGGTATACATACAAGGAATACGAATCCCGAAAGAACAAGTAGTTTAGTATTACTGGAAACAGGATATATACATAAGTTCAACTTTACATATGGCAAGGAAAAACAACACTAATTTATTCCACTAGAGTCATCATGTCTCCTAGATTATTCTTGCAAGCCATTCATAAATTACTTATTCATGTCCTGAGAAAATGAAACATAAGAAAGGGGTGAGATCAAACGCTCAGTAAGATTAATAAATACAGTAGAAGATAATATAAACATTAAACATGGTGAATAATTGAAAACACATGCCTTTAATAATAAACATGAACACATTGTGGCAGGAAAATGAGATGAGTAAATAATGTTGTAATAAAACATAATCATGGGTATTCTACTAGTCCAATAACCACATGAAATTTCAATTACTAGATTCATAATGAGGTAAGTTCATATATCGGACATTCTGAAACATTTTTGTAAGGCCTCGGCCAAGACGTCTAATGATTAAGGCCTCATCCAAAATCCATATCACATTGGGAAAGGCCTCTACCAATTCCACGTCTATTTGTCTCATGAGACCTACTGATGCATCGAGGGGCTCTATCGGGCCCCACCCATCACATAATAAGTCCAATGCATTCCTCATATGAGCAGGGATAAACATAAACAACATATACAATCATATTGAAACTATCATATGAAATGTAACTATCTTTCCCCAATCATTAAACATAAAACACTAACCATTCCGAGTAATATGGTGAATAGTTTCAGGATAGATCATCCACAATAGAGTAATTCATAAACCATTAAATCAAATACAGTAGATTAATTCATAAATTATTAAACCCAATAATACCATGGAATCAACAAGAGTGTTGAATTAGATTAAAACACTCTTATAAAATCATTAAGAAATTCTGGAGATAAATACTCTTTTATTTTGAAAAGAAGAGTTCTTTTAGAAAAATATTTGTATAAAACCAGAAGTGAAGTAATATAGTATTTTCATAATAAAATGAGTGATTTTATAAATATAATGGTTTCCCAAAATATATTATAGAGTGCCCTTGAAAATAGGTAAGAATTTGAGAAATTCCCTTGAATCGGGCTCGTATTTTTGAAACAATTTTGAATGTTCCTTTTAAAATGTGTAACTATCCATAAAATAAGGAAGGATTATGGCTTGTAAACATATATATTATACTCACACAGAATATATGAGGAGTAAATAACAATACATAATAATTTAATTTAGGTATTTATACAATGAAAGTATCCCGAATGAAAATGGAAGTTCGGGTGGAAAACCCTTACCTTAACTCCAAACGTGTTCCGCTCTTGAACTTAAGCTCCTGGAATATGAAATTATAATTATTAATAAATTATTTAAGAACCTATTATACATGTATTTAGTTTATCATAATTCTGTTTAGTTTATTTATAACCTTATTTCTAAGTTATTATATTGAATTTCATTGTTCCGGGGTGTTCGTTTTCATTATTTTTATAATCGGTTCACTTGTTTTTAAGTAATGGAGTTCATGTGGAAAGGTTATAAATATCTAGGATTGTAATTATATATTATTTATGAACATAAATAAATTTTAATGTTCATTTCTATCATTTGGTTACATGGAATGAGGAATAATCATTAGATGACAACCACTTCGATTATTCGGCGGTATTTGGATTATTATGAACTAGTTTTGTCATGTAACTTAATTATATGTACATATTCTAGTTCATGAATATTAATTATGTTATAATACATATGTTATATTCTGGTTCAACCATAAATATGGCTTCATGACCAGTAATGAAGAAGAAATTGAAGAATGAAACTTCGTCATCCATGAAGGCTATAAATTGGAACCTCATAGACGTTGATTTCGTTTATAAAAAATAAAAGGGAGGTACTAAGAATATTTATGATGGTTCTTCCATTCAGATGATATAATTCCAATATATAGATTATACTGGAGTTATCATGATCATTTTTACAGAGGAGGTGAAGAGAGTATAGCAAAAGAAGATAAATTAAAATGAAACCAAATGAAAAAGAAGGGTGTTTTACCTCTTGAAATAACCTCCTTGAGAAACTCATTAAGGGAAGGGGTTTTGGTCTTTTGGAAGGACCAGAAGTTTCTTGGACGTGGAGAGAGACTAGGGAAGGTTAATTAGGAAGAACTTTTAAGAGATTCAAGTCTTAGAGGAGTGAAGAGAAGATGGAGTGGTGAGGGGTTTTTATAGTGTAGGAGAAGGGTAAATTTTGAATATTTAATTCGTTATTTTATTATTTCCCTCAAGACAACCAATAGTGTTGTTTCATGTGACCCCTGATAGTAAGAAGTTAATGTTAGTTTGAACTAAGTGGCATTTCATCACTTGTGATGTCTTGAATAGTGTATTTCACTAATAATTTGTATATACTGTATTTTATCGTATTTCACTATTCATAAAAAATTCTAGAATTTCATAAAAATCCCAAAAATTCACCCCTACCATTTTTCAAAGTGTTGAATTCAAAAGTGAAATCCATTTTTCAAAAATAATTTTCTAAATATTATTAATTTAATTTTTAAATAAGGTCATAGTTAATTCGAAAAATAACAATCTTAAAGTGCAATTAGTTTTATTTCTCATTGAAAAGATAATTAAGATCTCATTATAAAATAATATTATTATTTACTATTCATAAGGGTAATATTACTATTCATATTAATATTCATAATGGAATGTTACTATTCACCAAAAATCAAGTTTGTTCTATCAGAATCCAAATGACTTACTGAACACAACTCTAGATGACCATTTTTCAAAATTCAAAACATATAAGAGGAAAATTTGTGTTTAATGGATAGCTTATAAAATTTCATTCTATATTTATTTTCAAAACCTTAGGGTGTTACATTCTCCACTTCTTACAAAAATTTCGTCCTCGAAATTCACAGAATATTGCCTAAAAATATTCGGGTATGTCTTTAATATAAGCTCCTCAGGCTCCCATGTTGCTTCCTCCATCTTATGGTTCCTCCATAGAACCTTTACCAGTCGAGTCATCTGATTTCTCAATACTTGTTCTCTAGTATCAAGAATCTTGATAGGATCTTCACAATAAGATAGATCGGGATCAAGTTCTACGTCTCATAAGTGAGTAAAAGTGTTGGGTCTAGCATGTACTTTCTTAGCATTGACACGTAGAACACATTGTGAACCTTGGAGAGACTTGGCGGCAATGCCAAACGGTAAGCTACGACTCCAATTCAGTCTAGAATTTCGAAAGGTCCTATGTACCTAGGACTCAATTTACCTTTCTTACTGAAACGTATAACTCCCTTCCATGGAGATACCTTCAAGAAAACATGATCTCCTACCCGAAATTACAAATCCTTATTTTGGCTGTCAGCATAGCTCTTCTGCCTACTTTGAGCTTCTTTGATGTGGGTTTGGATTACCTTCAACTTTTCCATTGTTTCCTCCACAAGTTCTAGGCTTATGAGTTTTCTTTCACCAACATCATCCCAGTAAGTTGGTTTATGACATCTCCTCCCATATAATGCTTCATAGGGTGCCATCTGAATACTTGAATGGAAGCTATTGTTGTAGGAAAATTCTACGAGAGGTAAATAATGATCCCACATGCCTTGAAAATCAAGTGAAAAAGACCTCAACATGTCTTCCATTGTTTGAATAGTCCGTTCTGATTGACCATCAGTTTGTGGGTGGTAAGCAGTGCTCAAACGAAGATCAGTATCTAGGGAATTCTGAATACTTTTCTAGAATCTTAATGTAAAACGTGGATCACGATAAGAAACAATCGATAGGGGTACTCTATGAAGTTTCACAACTTCATTAATATATAGTATTTCTAGACTTTCAAGTGGCAGATCTTCTCTTATAGCAAGAAAATGTGCTAACTTGGTAAGACGATCAACAATGACCCATATTGCATCATTCCTTCTAGGAGTTTTTGGTATTCCCATGACAAAGTCCATCGTGATATTATCCCATTTCCACTCAAGTATGGGAATAGGTTGCAATACTCCTCCAGGTTGTTTCCTTATAGCTTTCACTTGTTGACAAACCATACATCTTGACACAAAATCAGAAATCTCCCTCTTCATGTTGTCCCACCAAAAATGTTCCTTCAAATCTCTATAAATCTTAGTGCTACCCGGGTTTATAGAGAAATTGGAACTATGAGAATCATCCAAAAATTCCATTTTTAGATCAGGTATATCAGGAACACAAAGTCTATTCCCAAATTTCAAAATTCCATCTTCATATACAAAGTCACTCAATCTCTCATCATTCACAGCTTTAATCTTCTTTTGAAACTCCTCATCATCAGCCTGAGAACTTTTTATCCTTTCTAGTAAAGATGGTTTGGAAACCATTTGAAAAATAATTGATGTTTCATCTTACATGGTTATTCCCATATCCATCTTTACTAGATCCATGAAAATAGGATCCCTTTCAACTCTCATATTGATCAAAACTCCATGATCCTTTATTCTCAAAGCATTTTCCACCTTACTTGCCTTCCCTGGGTGGTATTGTATTGTGCAATAATAATCCTTGAGTAGTTTAAGCCATCTCCTTTGCCTCATGTTGAGTTCTTTCTGTGAGAAAATATACTTCAAACTCTTGTGATCAGTATAAATCTCACATTTTTCACCATAGAGATAATGTCTCCATATCTTCAAAGAAAATATTACAGCAGCTAACTCAAGATCATGATTAGGTTTTTTTTTCTCATTAATTTTTAGCTGTCATGATGTATACGAAATAACCCTATCGTTTTGCTTAAGGACACAACCAAGTCCTTTCTTTGAAGCATCAATATAAATAACAAACCCATCATTCCCCAATAGTAGAGTAAATATAGGATCATTGACTAATATTATCTTCAATTCTTCAAAACATTCTTCACAATCTTTTGTCTAAACAAATTTAACCCCTTTACGTGTGATCTTCATTAGCGGGTTATCCAGTTGGGAAAAATTCTACATGAAACGCCGATAATAACCTGCTAAGCCAATAAAACCGCGTACCTAAGTTATGTTTGTTGGCATGGGCCATTCTTGGATTGCCTTTGTCTTCGTAGGATCAAATAGTATTCCATCCTTGGAGACAATATGGCCAAGAAAATAAATCTCCTAAAGCCATAATTCACACTTGCTAAACTTCCCATATAATTCATGTCTTCTAAGAGTCTTCAGGATAATGTGCAAGTTATTTTCATGATCTTTGTATATTTTGGAGTATACCAAGATATCTTCATTAAATATCACTACAAAATCATCTAGATATTCCTTGAAAACTCTTTTCATTAGATCCATGAAGAAAAAGGCTGCATTAGTCAATCCAAAAGGCATCACTGTAAACTCATAATGCCCGTACTTGGTTCGAAATGATATTTTTGGAATGTCTTCCTTATTCACACACAACTGATGATATCCTGGTCAAAGGTCAATCTTTGAAAAGTATTTAGCTCCACGCACTTGGTCAAATAAATCATCAATGTGAGGTAGGGGATACTTGTTCTTTATTGTTATAGCATTGATCTCCCTGTAGTTGATACATAAACTCATAGATCCATCTTTCTTCTTAACAAAAAGGACAGGGGCTCCCCATGGAGAAACACTAGGGCGAATAAATACCTTATTACTCAATTACTCTAGTTGTTTCTTTAGCTCCACTAATTCCATAGTGGCCATTCTATAAGGGGTCTTCGATATGGGACTTGAACCCAGAATTAAATCAATGGAAAACTCAATTTCTCATTCTATAGGATGTCTAGGTAAATCATCTTAAAACACATCAACATATTCTCTCACAATAGGTGCATCCTCTATTTGAACATTCCTTTACTCACCCATAGTTATTTCATTCTCTTCCTCCCCAATAATTGAATTTAGTTGACCTACTGGGGGTGGATCTAGATAAGAATCAGGTAGTGATGAATCTGCTCTAAAGATAAGGTGTTCTTTATCATCATCATAAAAAATTGTAACCTCCTTTTTGAATCATGGTCCGAAATCCAATCCATACCGAGGATTATATCAAATTCAATCATGGGTATGATGATGAGATCAAAAGATAAAGAACATTTATATGCCCTAATGGGAACTGATTCACAGAACTTTGTAGCAATGATACTGCCCTTAAGAGTTTTGACTGACAACTCCCTTGTTAAATCAAATTGGAAATATCTAATTTTCTTAGCAAACTGGGAAGATATGAAACAATGCGATGATCCATAATCAAATAAAGAATTGGATAAAATTGAGGCAACAATTAAAGTACCTGCCACCACATCATTAGAAACTTCAACCTTTGCAGTTGTGATTGCATAAGATTGTCCCTGATCCATTGGCATTTTCTGTTTCATATTTCCTTGACGTTTTGGACAATCATTAGCATAATGTCCCATCTCCCGACAACTATAGCATTGAACATAATTGGATTCCTTCTTACCTTTGCAATCACCAACAATATTTCCTTTCTAACCACATTTGTAGAATACTCCTTTTCCTTTTAAGCATGCACGAGGTTGTTTCTTTCAATAATTGTCACATGGTGGAAATTCAACTCTTCCTTTATTCCCCGTTTCCTTATTTCCTTTTCTAGGGTTTTCCGCAGCCCTCTTCTTTTTTTCCTTTCTCTTAAAGTCATAAGACTTAGAGAATTCTTTTTCTGTCTTGATGGCACATGAAACTATATCCTCATATGATGAAAAACTTTGGGAGACCAGTGCCCGCCGGAGGAATGGCTTTAGGCCATCAAATAATCGATCAATTTTGTTCCTTGGATTTCGTATGTAGTCTACAACATGTCTTTCTAATCTTGTGAAGTTAGCTTCGTACCTTGAAACATTCTCATCTTCCTTCTGCCTCATATTCAAGAATTGTATCTTCATATCTTCTCACTACTCATGAGGGAAATATTTTTCTAAGAATATTTCCTTAAAATCCCTCCATTCCATCTCTTATATCTCTTACTCCTCCTTTTTGTTTTGGATTAATGACCACCACTGATCCGCATCTCCCGATAGAAGATATATTGCCATGACAACCCTCTCTCTTTCATTACATTCCAAAGCTAGAAATATCTTATCAAGGGAACATATCCACTTCTCTACTACAAATAGGTTTGTAGTCCCGTTGAATGATGGAGGTTGTTGTCGCATAAAGCGATATGTCATGTCTCCTCCATGTGGTGGATCCAGATACTCCATACGGGTAAGGTTATTATACATAACCTGAGTAAGTTGTCCCAGTATAGTTATGTGTTGCTCAACACCAGTCACAACACCAAATACAACAACATTATCTTGCGTCGGAGGAAAATCCCTAAAGGGGACACGTGCATTCGTTTGATTTCCATTCCGTCCACTAGGCGCCATATCTAGATAATGGCATACACTATATTAGGTTATAAATCATAATGTATAATCTTAACTTAAAAATACTCAAAAAAATTGAGATCCTACGCATGGATAATTCCATATTCACAAAAATGGTTTCTTTGAGGAATATTTTACATTTCAATCCTTCATAATGGCTTGTAAAGAAAATGTGATTTATCCTAAGCATATCCCCCGGGATTATCGTAACCAAGATTGCAGCAAGGCCTGTTTTCTTGCACCAGTTCCCATTCGATTCTATCTCAAAGCGGTGTTTTCGGGGTTTACCCCTAGATACATCTGTGCCAGAGCCACCTTTACCTGCTCGTATCCAGAAATAGATGTATTGCTTGAAAGATCCACATAATCTATTCCTTACCAAAATACCAGTATGTTATTGTATGTATTTCCTCAAAGACTAACTTAGGGACTCTTCCCTAATTCTACATTTTCTAAATCTAGTTTCCAAATTTTCTACTAAACTTCCTCTGATACCAACTGTAAGGACCCGACCCTAGTTGCCCAGAGTCGGTGCCTTATTTGATTACGTTGGCATACATACAAGGAATACGAATCCCGAAGGACCAAGTAGTTTAGTATTAGTGGAAAAAAGATACATACATAAGTACAACTTTACATATGGAAAGGAAAAACAACACAAATTTATTCCAATAGAGTCATCACGTCTCCTAGATTATGCTTACAAGTCATTCATAAATTACTTTTTCATGTCCTGAGAAAATGAAACATAAGAAAGGGGTGATCTCAAACACTCAGTAAGAGTAAGAAATATAGTTGAAGATAATATAACATTAGATATGTGGAATAATTGAAAACACATGCCTTTAATAATAAACATGAACACATTGTGGTAGGAAAATGAGCTGAGTAAATAATGCCATAATAAAACATAATCATGGGTATTCTACTAGTCGAATAACCACATGAAATTTCAATTACTAGCTTCATAATGAGGTAAGTGCATATTCCAGACATTCTTAAACATTTTTTCAATGCCTCGGCCAAGAGGTTTAATGATTAAGGCCTCAGCCAAAATCCATATCACATTGGGAAAGGCCTCAACCAATTCCACGTCTATTTGTCTCATGAGACCTACCTATGCATAGAGGGGCTATAGAGGGCCCCAAACATCACATAATAAGTCCAATGCATTCCTCATATGAGTGGGGATAAACATAAACAACATATACATTCATATTGAAACTATCATATGAAATGTAACTATCTTTCCCCAATCATTAAACATACAACACTAACCATTCCGAGTAATATGGTGAATGGTTTCAAGATAGATCATCCACAATAGACTCAGTAATAAACCATTAAATCAAATATGGTAGATGAACTTATAAATTATTAAACTCAATATTACCATTGAATCAATAAGAGTGTTGAATTAGATGAAAACACTCTTATAAAATCATTAAGCAATTCTGGAGATAAATACTCTTTTATTTTGAAAAGAAGAGTTCTTTTGGAAAAATCACTATATAAAACCATAAGTGAAGTAAGATAGTATTTTCATAATAAAATGAGTGATTTTATAAAGATAATGGTTTCCCAAAACAGATTATATAGTGCCCTTGAAAATAGGTAAGAATTAGAGAAATTCCCTTGAATCGAGATCGTATTTTTGAAACAATTTTGAATGTTCCTTTTAAAACGTGTAACTATCCATAAAATAAGGAAGGATTATGGTTTGTAAACATATATATGATACTCACACAGAATATATTATGAGTACATAACAATACACAAGAATTTAATTTAGGTATTTAGACAATGAAAGTATCCTGAATGAAAATGGAAGTTCGGGTGAAAAAACCCTTACCTTAACTCCAAATGTGTTCCACTCTTGAACTTAAGCTCATGGAATATGAAATTATAATTATTAATAAATTATTTAAGAACCTATTAGACATGTATTTAGTTTATCATAATTCTATTTAGCTCATTTATACCCTTATTTCTAAGTTATTATATTGAATTTCATTGTTCCGGGTGTTTGTTTTCATTATTTTTATAATCGGTTCACTTGTTTTTAAGTAATGGAATTCATACGCAAAGGTTATAAATCTCCAGGATTGGAATTATATATTATTTATGAATTTAAATAATTTTTAATTGTCATTTATATCATTTAGTTACATGGAATGATGAAGAAGCATTAGATGACAACCACTTCGATTATTCGGCGGTATTTGGATTACTATGAACTAGTTTTGTCATGTAACTTAATTATATGTACATATTCTGGTTCCTGAATATTAATTATGTTATAATAAATATTTTATAGTCTGGTTCAACCATAAATATGGTTTCATGACCAGTAATGAAGAATAAATTGAGGAACGAAACCTCGTCGTCCACGAAGGCTATAAATTGGAACCTCATGGATGTTGATTTCGTTTATAAAAAATAAAAGGGAGGGAGTAAGAATATTTATGATGGTTCTTCCATTCACATGATATAATTCAAGTATATAGATGATACTGGAGTTACCATGATCATTTGGATAGATGAGGTGAGGAGAGGATAGAAAAAGAAGATAAATTGAAATGAAACCAAATGAAAAAGAAGGGTGCTTTACCTCTTGAAATAACCTCCTTGAGAAACTCAATAAGGGAAGGGGTTTTGGTCTTTCTGAAAGACCAGAAGATTCTTGGACATGGAGAGAGACTATGGAAGGTTAATTGGGCAGAACTTTGAGGAGCTTCAAGTCTTAGAGGAGTGAATAGAAGAGGGAGTGGTGATGGGTTTTTATAGTGGAGGAGGGGTAAATTTTGAATAAATAATTCATTATTTTATTATTTCCCTCAAGGCAACCAATAGTGTTGTTTCATGTAACCCATAATAGTAACAAGTGCATGTGAGTTCGAACCAAGTGGCCTTTCATCACTTTTAATGTCATGAATAGTGTATTTAACTGATAATTTGTATATACGGTATTTTATCGTATTTCACAATTCATCAAAAATTCTAGAATTTCAGAAAAATCCCAAAAATTCACCCCTACCATTTTTCGACATTTAGAATTCAAAAGTGAAATCCATTTTTCAAAAATAATTTTCTAAATATTATTAATTTAATTTTTAAATAAGGTCATATTTAATTTGAAAAATAACAATCTTAAAGTGCAATTAGTTTTATTTCTCATTGAAAAACTAATTAAGATCTCATTATAAAATAATATTATTATTTACTATTCATAAGGGTCATATTACTATTCATATTACTATTCATAAGGGTATGTTACTATTCACCAAAAAAATCAAGTTTGTTCTATCAGACTCCAAATGACTTACTGAACACAACTCTAGATGACCATTTTTCAGAATTCTAAACATAGAAGAGGCAAAGTTGTGTTTAATGGATATCTTATAAAATTGCATTCTATATTTATTTTCAAAACCTTGGGGTGTTACAGGTTCAGTTTGATGAATCCAAAAGATAATTTTGTTTCATAAAGAATGAATGAGAGCCATGTATTTTTAAGTAGTTTGGTTGGACATATAGTGACCTAGGCTTGATATACATGGATATTACATCATTTTAGATGAATATTTAGTACATTGAAAAAATACATGCTCGAGGACTATAATAGTTTAGTTTCGTTGAAACTTTGAAACAAAATCTTCTATCTTGGTGAAAGAACTTAAAAATCTCCCATAAAGATCTACACCTTTAGAAATTCTACCTAAAAACTTTCTTCATAACTTAGAGAAGGGAAACATAAGAAAGGGGTGAGCTCAGATGTTTAGTAAGGGTAAATAAAGGAGATGTGTAAGAATAACATGAATAAGTAGGGTATTGAACTTGAGCATAACATTTGAAGACCATACCCTTCATATTAGAGATCATAATAAATATTGGAAGTTTATAAGACATGAATCATAAGGAAATAAATAACATAGAACAAGGAAACATAACATTGGAAAAGACTTGGAATTTGTTGTGTGCACATTGGTTTATAACATTGTGAACATGTATAAGTAGAAATAGGTTCACCAATTATGTTAACGACATGAAATTATTCCCCAATATCAACTTTTGGACATGTAACCTAGTCTATGAAAAACATTGTGAACATGTAATCAGGTTCGTGCATAACCTTATGGACATGAAACCAATCCCATGCATAACATTGTGAACGTGTAATCAGGTTCACACATTACCTAATAGACATGAAACATGGTCCATGCATAACATTTTTAACATGTAATCTGGTTCACACATAACATTATGGACATGAAAAAAGTCCATGTATAACATTGTGAACACATAATAAGGTTCATCATAATAATGTTAACATGTAATTCAGTTCACACATAAACTTATGGACATGAAACTGGGTCCAAGCATAACATTTTGAACATGTAATCAGGTTCATGCATAAAATTTATACTCATGAGTCATCCATCATTACCCAATTCATTAGAGGGAGATATAGGCCCCACCCATCTCATAATAAAATCATTCATACAAGTGACACAAGATAATAAAACATTCATCATATCATGAACCATATAAAGACATGGGTTTTATAAACATAAAATCATAACCCATGAAATTAAATTGTTAATATTAAAATTTCATCACATCATAACCTATGGAAAAGATATAGTTTGGATAACCATTTAATAAAATATTAACCCGTGAAAAGAAGTGGGTTTCATATACAGGTAACCTGTGAAAGGGAAATGGGCTTCATAAAGGCCACGAAATTAAGCATAACCCAATCACAGAAAGGATATGATTCAAACCTTTAAATAATTTCCTAAAGGGTATGATTAAAAAAAATGGATGTCATCTTATATGGAAAATAATTTTGAAATATCTTTCAAAAACATTTCTTGAGAAAAATATCCTTTCTTCTTTAAAAACTTCCTTTTATAACGCAAAATATTTTGAAAACCTTTTTATTTGAAAATATATTTGAAAACATATAAAAGAAGCTTTGAAAATAATAAAAAAAATTAAAAAAATTTTCCTTGAAAATTATCTTCAAGGATATTTTGAAAATATTTTTGAAAACAATTTTGAAAACATGGTTTTTGAATACAAAAGATTTCCGACTAAAATGAGAGGTGGTGATATTTTACATAAAAACATTATCTTAAGTTCAAAATAGTAGAAAAAGGGTACTAAGACATGATTATATATTTAAAAAATATATTATAAGGAAACTAATGAGTTATCTTGATATATGGATCATAATATTTCATCAAAGGAGGCATAAACCTAAACAATCTCGAAAAAACAATGAGATTGTCTAAATAAACTCTTATAACTTGGTATCTTGGGATCATACTATTCATGTAAGAAAATAAAATTAAATGAATCATATAATATAATTAAAATATTTCTATTCATTATATAACATTTAAAATAGAAATATATACACCTAAAAAAAGAGGTTAGGTTCATAACAAAACATGAGTCTCAAAGAAGGAAAATTGAGACAAAACTGTTTTACCAATTTGGAAACTTTTGTAACTTAAAACCCATGAATGAAGGATCATAAAATGTATATGGGAATAAAAATAATAATTATAAGATACATATAATAAAATTATTTATAGTACATACACCACACAAAATGAAAGAGTGGCGAACATAACATGTATCTAATGGAAATTAAAAGTGAGATAAATCTCTTTACCTTGTGTCCTGACTCTCATCGTACTCATTAAAAACACCTGTATAATAAGTGTAAATTTATTATAAATCTTTTAAATAACCATATTATTATATATAATTCCATTTATCATTTTATTATGACTTTATATTACCTTCTTGTTAACGATCCTATGTTAAGGTTTCACTTCAGGTAATATTCACTTTGTTCTTCGCATGTGTCTAAATTTGTTATATCGTTTGTTACTATAATTATATAATTATTCCATAATTTAAATATTTATATAAATTTCATGTTTATAAAGTATATTTATATTATAATAATATATAGATTAAATAAGTATGAAAGGGAATACACTGGTCATGAAGACGATAAGTCATACGTACGCATGAATGTTGTTTCTGTTTTTAATTGTCATATAGAAAGAAAGTATGTAAATGGAATATTAATATATATATATATATAATAAAGAATAATTATTATATCATATATATTATATATTTTCATTAAACCCATTCTTAATATATTCAATGTGGTGTGTGAACGAATCACATCATTTTGAGGGGGCGGTAGTCCACACTTCCTCAAATGAGATTATCGTATTAACACCAAATAGAAAGTAAAGAGATGTGGGTTGTAAAAGGAATAAATAATCTTAAATAAATAATAAATACAATATATGAGATATATAAGCATAATTTCCATCATAATGGACTCCATGATTGGTGTTAAATGAAAAATGAACAATCATCGTTTCGTGAGGTAGTAATTCGCAAAACACAGAAACAGTATGTTTGATATCCATTAGATTGAGGTGTGTGTAAGTTTAGGTGTAACCATTAGCATAATAAAATAATAGTATATTTAGTATAATTTTTTTTCACAAAATAATGGAATAAAGAGAGTGTAAGGGTTGAAGAAGAAAAATAAAAGAAAGGAGCTTGAGAGAAGACGTTACCCGTTAATCGAGTAACTCCTTTTGGTTTGTGCCAAAAGGCTTCATTGAGAGGCTTTATACCCAAAGTTATACTTAAATTTATATGGTAGGATTGTTTTTAAGTGGAATTTTTAGGTCTTGGACAAACTTAATAGGTTTTAGATGTGTGAGGAATGGGTGTATGTGGAGGCCTTTATAGAGAAGGAAAAGGAATCACTTGGAATTTTTAGAAACTTGTTAGGTGTGCACATGTTATTACCTAAAAAAAGTCATAAAAACCCAAAAATATCAATAATTGAAGGTTTAGGTCCCAACTATGGACATAAAGTGGGTGTTGGAAACGTTCCTAGGTCATTTGGGGCCTTAATTTTATGGTTTAGTCCCTATTTAAGCTTAATTTGGCCTTAACTACTCTGATTAATTTTAATCACTTTTACTAATCATTTTGGTCAAAAATTAACTTAGTATTATTAGAATCTAAATATTAGACTGAATAAAATGGTGTATGTAAAATTTTAAAAATTCAATTCACAGAAGCAAAAAAATCAAGATTAGTGATAATCCCACAGACGAGACGAAATAAGAGGGTTTTAAAGTAACAAAAAGTTCAAATATTTGTTAAGATTTTATATTTAGTTTCATAGTGAAATTGATTCTAATGAATTAAATTGTATTTATATATATAATATTTATCTAATGTGACCTTAAAACAAATTTATAATATTATTTATAATTAATAATTAAATAGACAAAAAAATAGTTTTTAACTAAAAGTAGTATTTTTCACTATTCATCAAAAAATGATGTTTCTCAGAAAAATCCCAAAAAATCACCCTAGGATAAATTTGAAATTATAAATTAAATAATTAATTTTATTTTATTAAATTAAATTTCTAAATTTTTCTAAAATTAATTTTATTATCAAAAGTGGTTCATTCAAGAAAACAATATTTTTAATATAAAAGGACTTTATCGAAAATATTATCATTCATTATCAATATGTTTTATTTACATAAATAGATTATAAAAAATATCTGAAAAGTAGTTATTACTATTATTATAACTAACTTTAACAATTATGTTATAATTATCTCATTTAAATAAGTATATATATAATGATGTTTCACAGAAACTCAGTGTTTCATGCATTGTACACCAAGTCGATGTTGCATGTAATGTATGCCAAGTGGTACACCAACCTAGTGTTGTGTGTAAAATATACCAAGTAGGTGTTGTTTGTAATGTATGATAATTCATTTTAGTGCATAACGTATACCAAGTCGATGTTGTGGGTAGCGCAAGACAAGTCAGTATTGCATGTAGCACAAGCCAAGTCGGTATTCCGTGCAGCGCAATCCAAGTCGGTATTGTGTGTAGAACAAGACAATTCAGTAGTTCATGTGAAAGGAATATTTGAATTAGTGTTTTAATATATATATATATATAAATAAATATTTCCAATGTCTTGTGATATGAAAAATATCAAAAAGATAAATTAATTCAAGAAAAAATATTTCACAAAATCTCAGTGTATTACATTCTACCCCGCTTAAAATTAATTTCACCCTTGAAATTTGTCTAGGTAATCAGAGGTTTAATACTTGAAAGTTTCATTCATAGAAACACACATCATACAAATTAATACTAAAACATCACTTAAAAATGGAAATTCGGAACCATAACGATTACCCAAAGTAACTCATAATGAGATTATCACATATGAGAACATAGGTGGGAAGCGAAAACATAGATATGGAAGAAAAATCTTACCATCAAGTTATGATGGAGAGTTATAGAGAACAAGTTTAGGATAAAGTTAACAACCAAAAATCCATAAATCTGAAATGGCCTAAGGGACCTTCAGATTCATCAAGAATGTAGGTATAAAACAATAGTTTTGGTTTCAAGATCCTTTTTCCTAATGTTTTAGAATTTTCACACATACTTGCATGATTTCAGAAAAACTTCATCCTTTATTATTCATTGATCAAATTCACCTCTTTCTCTAAAAATTATGGTGACTTTTTCATTCCTAAAGTACTCACAGATCATGAGATCTATGATATGCCATCCCATTTTTCATCAGTAATCATCAACACAAGGTAGTTTGAACATGATATCCAATATGAATAAATCCTCATATGGATAGACAAAACTTTAATCTTACTAACTTCATCTGAAGTTTAACTTAAAATTTTCATAAATGGTTAACCTTATAACCCTTTCAAAAGATTAAAATTTAAATATTAATAAAGAAAGTCATAAAATCAACTTAACATTGATTCCCATGTATTTAACAATGTATCACTTGGTTGCCACATTCCAAACATATGAATACCCTAATCATATATTCCCTTGAAACATGGTAACAACCATAATTACCATAAATCCTTTTGAACTCATCCATTCTTACTTATTCCAAATTTTACTAGATATATTCTTTTAATCCAAGAAGTTTTAAACTTTATAATTGATGAAATACAAAAAAAAATTCAATAATCAGTTCTAGGGTAATCCATACCATCTAATTAACTTAATCATAACCAATATATTTTTATCCAAACATCATCATCTAAGAATCATGCACTAATTAAGGGTTACCATCCCTTAATTGAAATATCATATTTCCATTAAATCAAATTTCTATGTCTTCATCACCACTAAACATGTCCTTTTCAATCCTTAATGAAAAATTATATTGAAAATACTTACACATCTCATGATTCAAATAACATAATCTTTGAATTCAAAAATACTTAATTAATCCAACTTTATTCTTAAACCATTACACATGTTTCATAAACTTATTCCTTAATACCTCTTTCATAGAATATGAAAATGTGAATCATGTCTTAAGGTTCCCCAACCTAAATCTAATCATGCTTCTTATAATCCATGTAAACAATAATAGAAGAACATCACATACCTTTCACATGTTTTTTGTGGTCTCTTTATCTTCATAAGTATATCCAATACTCACGCCACCTTCTTTATTCTATTTATGATATTTCCACTTGGGAAATCAATTTTTTCATAATTCCCATGATTTCCACATCTGAAACTTTTAATGTTAACCATGTTACTCCTAGTTCACTCCATTAACTAAAACCAAAAAGCATGGGGTGAGAAACACATATCATATTAGAAATCCACATAATCATGAAAAATTACTTATATGATTTATAAATTATGATGCCTTCCTTAACCTATGACACCCTTGGTTCATCCTAGGTTATTCATAGACAAATTATACTTAAATCCTTCATAGTGTTTCATGAATTCCAGAAGTATATCCCCTGGGAGTATCAAACTAGGTGTGCAGCAAGGCCCGTTGCCATGTACCAGATTACACCGAGTTAGGCCCAGAACATCTTGTTAGAGTTGTTACCCCTATGTATATCTGTACTAGATCCACACCAACTTGTAGTATCCAGACATGAATGTATTTCTAGGAAACCACTCACACTATCCTTTACCAGAATTCTAGGACATTTTTCTAAATGTTTACTCTTCCTTATACTTATCCTTAGAGACATCCCTAGACATATCCTTAGAAATATACCTAGGGGTATCAGTAAAGTTTTCTCATCCTAGTTTCCAAATGTTGACTAAAACTTTCCTTTGAAACCAACTATAGAGACCCAAGCTTGGCATATATGTATATTACATCATTTTAGATGAATATTTAGTACATTGCAAAAACACATGCCTAAGGACTGTAATAGTTTAGTGTCTTCAAAAACTTGGAAAAAAATATTTTATCCTAGTTAAATATCTTCAACTTATCCTATAAATATATACACCTTTAGTAATTCTACCTAAAACCCTTCTCTATAAGCTGGATAAGGGAAACATAAGAAAGGGGTGAGCTCAGATACTCAGTAAGGGTAAATAAAGAAAATTTGTATGCATACCATGAACAAGTAGGGTATGGAACTTAAGAATTAAAATTGAATATCATACCATACATATTATAGATCATAATATATATTTAAAGTTTATAAGAGAAGAATCATAAGGAAATAAAGAACATAGTACAAGGAAGCATAACATAGGAAAAGACATGGAATTTGTTGCATGCACATTGGTTTATAACATTGTGAACATGTATAAGTAGAAACAGGTTTACTCATTAAGTTAAGGACATGAAATCAAGACCCATAATAAAATTTTTAACATTAAACCAGGTCCATGAATAACATTGTGAACATGTAATCAGGTTCACACAAAACCTTATGGATGTGAAACCAAACCCATGAATTATATTGTGAATATGTAATCAAGTTCACACATTACCTAATGGACATGAAACCAGGTCCACGAATACCATTGGGAAAATATAATCAGGTTTACACATAACCTTATGGACATTAAACCAAGTCCATGCATTACATTTTTAACACATAATAAGGTTCTTCATAACAATGTGAACATGTAATCAGGTTCACACATAAACTTATAGACATACAACCAGGTCCATGCATAACATTGTGAACTTGTAATCAGGTTCACACATAAAATTTATACTCATGAGTCATCCATCATTATCTAATGCATTGGAGGGATATATAGGTCCCACCCATCTCTTAATAAAATTATTTGTACATATGGAACAAGATAATAAAACATTCATCATATCATAACCAATAAAAATACAAAGGTTTTATAAACATCAAATCATAACCCATGAAATAAAATGGGTATCATTAAAATATCATCACATAATAACCTAAGGAAAATAGATTGTTTTCATAACTATTTCATGAAATATTAACCCATGAAAAGAAGCGGGTTTCATATATATGTAACCTGTGAAAGAAAAATGGGATTCCTAAAGACCATGGAATTAAGCATAACTCATTAATAGAAAGGATATGAATGAAACCTTTAGATTATTTCCTATAAGGGGATGATTAATATCAATTTATGTAATATTATATAGAAAATAATTTTTAAATATATTTCAAAAACTTTTCTTGGGGAAAATATCCTTTCTTCTTTGAAAACTGATTTTAATAATGCATAATCTTTTGAAAACCTTTTTATTTGGAAATAGATTTGAAAACATATAAAGTAATATTTGAAAATAGAAAAACATTTTTAAAATAATTTTTCCTTGAAAATTATCTTTAAGGATATTTTGAAAAAAAATTTGAAAACATTTTCAAAAACATGGTTTTTGAATACAATATATTTCTAACCGAAGAGAGAGACTGTCATATTTTACATAAAAAAAATATCTTAATTACCAAAGAGTGAAAAAAGGGTACTAAAACATGAGTATATCTTGAAAAAACATAGGATAAGGAAACTCATGAGTGTTCTTGAGATATGGATCATAATATTTTATCAAAATATGCATAAACCTAACCAATCTCGAAAAATAATTAGATTGTCTCAATAAACTCTTATAACTTACTGTCTTAGGATCATAATCTCCATGTGAGAAAAGAAAATTACATTGACCGTATAATATAATGAAAAAATTAATATTCATTATATAACAAGTAAAATATAAATACATATACCTCAAAAAAGAGTTTATGTGTATAACAAAACATGAGTCTCAAAGAAGGAAAATTGAGACAAAACTGTTTTACCGATTTGGTTACTTTTAAAACTTAAACCCCATGAAATAAGGATCATAAAATAAAAAATTTAATACCCATAAATTTAATTATAAGATACATATAATAAAATTATTGTCATTACATACACCATATAAAAGGAAAGAGTGGCAAACATAACATGTATAAGTGAGATGAAATCCCCTTACTTTGTGTCTTCACTCTCATCGTACTCATTCAAAAAGCCTGTATAATAAATATAAATTTATTATAAATATTTTACAGAAACAAATTATTATATATAATACCATATATGGTTTTATTACGACCTTATATTACACGCTTGTTAACGATCCAATGTTAAGGTTTCACTTTGAGTAATATTCACTTTGTTCTTTGCATGTGTCTTAATTTGTTATATAGTTGGTTATTATACTTTTGTCATTATTCCAGAATGTAAATCATGATATAAATATAATTTATATGCAGTGTATTTATATTATAATAATTTATAGAATACATAAGTACAAAAGGTAATGCACCATTCGTGGAGACGACAAGCCGTACGTACGCTTGAATGCTATTTCTGTTTTTAATTGTCATATTGAAAGAAAGTATGTAAATGGCATATGTGTATATATATATATATATATTAAATTATAATTTTTATATTATATATATCATATAGGTTTATTAAAACTATCCTTAATACATTCCATGTGGTGTGAGAACGAATCACGCCGTTTTGAGGGGGCGGTAGTCCACACTTCCACAAACGAGATTATCGTATTAACACCAAATGAAAAGTAAATATATGTGGGTTTAAAAATGAATAAATAATCTTAATACATAATAAATAAAATATATAAATATATAAATATATTTTCAATCATAATTTCCACCATGATTGGTGGTAAATAAAAAATGGACAATCATCGTTTCGTGAGGCAGTAATTCACCATACATAGAAACAATATGTTCAATATCCATTATATGGAGGTGTGTATAAGTGTAGGTAGAAAAACTATCATAAAAAATACTAGTATATTTAGGATACTTTTTTTCACAAAATAATTTAATAAATAGAGTTTATGGGGTGAATGAGGAAAATAATGGAAAGGATCTTGAGAGATGATGTTACCTCTTAATCGGGTAACTCATTTTGGTTTGTGCGAAAAGAATTCCTTGAGAGGATTTATAAACAAAAGGATGATTAAATTAATAAGGTAGGATTATTGGTAAGTTTATTGGGTAAGTATTTTTATAACTTAATAGGTTTTAGAGGTGTGAGGAATGGGTAGAGGTGGTGGCCTTTTATAGGGAAGGAAAAGGACTCCCTTGGAATTTTTAGAAACAAGTTAGGTATGCACATATTATTTCCTAAAAAGTCATATTAAACCCAAAAAAACTAAATTATGGAATGTTTGTGGCCAAAATATGGGAATAAAATGGGTTTTATATAGGTTTATAGGTCATTTGTGCCCTTAATTTTAATGTTTAGTTCCTATTAAAGCTTAATTTGGCCTTAAATGGTGTGATTAATTTTAATCACTTTTACTAATCATTTTGGTAAAAAATATTCTTGGTCTTATTAGAGTATAAATATTATATTGAATAAAATTGTTTATGTCATATTTTCTAAATTAAATTCATATAATTAGAAAAATTAATATGAGTGCTAATCCCGCAGACATAACGAAATAACGGGGTTTTAAAGTAGGAAAAAGTTTGAATGTTTGTTAAGATTTTATATTCAGTTTCACTGTGAAATTGATTCTAATGAATTATATTATATTAATAGATGTATTATTTATCTAATTTTTCCCTAAAAAAATTATATTATCATTTATAATTAATAATTAATTAGACAAAAAGTTAGTTTTTAACTAAAAGCAGTATTTTTCATTATTCATCAAAAAATGAAGTTTCTCAGAAAAATACCAAAAACTAACCCCAGTATAAATTATAAATTATGAATTAAATAATGATGTTTATTTTATCAAATTCAATTTATAAATGTTTCTAAAATTAATTTTATTATTAAAATCGGTTCATTCAAGAAAACGATATTTTTAATATAAAAGGACTTTACCCAAAATATTATCTTTCATTATCAATATGTTTTATTTATATAAATAAATTATAAAAAATATTTTAAAAGTATTTATTACTATTCCTATAACTAATTTTAACAGGTAGGTTATAATTATCTCATTTAAATAATTATATATATATATATATATATATTTGTTTCATAGAAACTCAGTGTTGCATGCATTGTAAGCAAAGTCAATGTTGCATGTAATGTACACTAAGTCGTATGCCAAGCCAGTTTTGTGTGTAACATATTCCAAGTTGGTGTTTCATGTAACGTATTCCATGTTTTTTCTTCATGTAACATATGCCAAGTTGGTGTTGTGGGCAGCATAGGCCAAGTCGGTATTGCGTATAGCGCAAGCCAAGTCAATATTGCGTGTGAAATGAATGTTTGGATTAGTTTTTTAATATATATATATATATATATATATAACTATTTCTAGTGTCACGTGAAATAAAAAATATCTAAAAGATAAATTATTTTGAAAAAATATATTTTACAAAATCTTAGGGTGTTACCGGACACATGATTCTCCATAAAGTAATTAAGTGAAGCAGACTATATTCTAAGGATTAAGATCATCCATGATATATCTGGGAGACTTCTTTTACTAATTCAGGGTAAATACATTTATCATATACTAAAGATATTTATTATGGAAGAATCCAAGAGGGTATTAGTTCTAGTGTCACATGGTATACATATCTCCAAGAAAATATGTCCTCATACACAAGAGAAGAGAGAGAAAGTATGAGTAGAATACCTTATGAATTTTTGATAGGTTCCATCATATATTCCATGTTATATACTAGGTTTGATGTTTCCTACACCCTGATAATGATTGTAAAATATCAAGAAGATAAAGTAGAAATACATTGTACTAATGTTAAGGTCATACTTAAGTATCTGAGTCATACTAATGATATGTTCTCAATTTATGGGGGATATGAGGAACTAGTAATCATTTTATATACATATTAATGTTTCTAGAAATATCAAAATGATCTAAAATCACAATCAACATATGTTTTCTATCATTGTAGAGAAGTTGTGAGCTGAAGGATCTCAAATAAGTATGTGGTTGTTGATTATACAAAAAATTCCAAGTATATTATGTCTTCTAATTCATCCAATTTAGTAGCGTGGATATGTAACTTCATATAGGATCTTTATGTGGTGTTGATAAGTAAATATGTTATCAAATTATATTGTGATAATACTTCAATAGTGTTTTTATCCAAGGATCCCAAATCACATCAGTAGAAGAAGCATATACTTCATAAGTATCACCTCTTTAGGTTTTTATCATAGATGGATGATGTCATTATAAGTAGAGTTTCCATGGAGGAAAACATAGAAGACCCATTGACTAAATCCTTGTCTTTGTAGAATCATGAACATCATGTGAGAGCTAGTGGACTAAGAGTTGTTTGAAGTTATATTTTGTGAACGTGGGAGTCTGTTGGAGTTAGTTCCATAGAACCAAGTGCCTTGTAATTTTTATTACCTATATATTAATAGTGTTGAATATTAATAAAGATCTTATAACATCATGATTTTCCTTATGTGTGAAATTTAATATGATAATGTCCTCAGGGTACTTATCACACTAAAATGCCATAACATTTCCCTGCTATGATGAAAACCATGAAGTGATATGAAATTATTCTTAAATACATGTTCCATGGATGGATTAAATCATATTATAATACATAAATGATACATTCTATCATGGGTAGGGGATCATAATACATTTTTACTTATTCTTAGGAAGTTAAACTTTGGTAATATCCATGAAAGGAGATTATGAGAACTTACCCTCTAATAATAAATCGACATGTTTTATATATAATTATATATTCCTATTTATGAACATGTGTATTGGTATTTATAATTGATATTATTATTAATGAATGTCACGAGTTTCATACTTTGATGTATTGATGAAAACTATGATGAAATGTGCTCATGAATAGGTATGATACTTGGAGTGAGTCATGAATGATATGACATTAATGAATAAGTCAAGAGAGAATTTGTCCCTTCCAAATTAATGGAAGTTGATATCTTTGGTCCTTTAATAGAAGTGTTACTATTTTATAAGCCCATGTATAAGGTGGTTTGTTGATGATATTATTTCTGAAATGTCAAAAAAATAGATTTAATAATATAGGTCATTAACATAAGCAATGAAACCTGCTTGATGTGATATCAAGAAACATGGGTTATATTGCATGATAAGAATTCATAAGAGGTAGTGGTAGCTTTGAATTTTCCTTAAATTTTTAGGGGTTATGAAGTTTTATTAGATTCCACTCTTGGTCTATTATTTTGAATCACTGTTATCGAGATGTGGGTTTAGAGGGTCACACACAATGTATACTCACAGGATCCACCGATTCAGATGAATTGGAGATCATAAAGAAATGGGCCCCATGTGTAGTGACCGAAAAGTGTCCAAGTAAACAATAAAAAGAAGATTTATCCAATTATATTATCCTAGTTTTGAATAATGAGAATTGAAATTATTTATCATGGTATTTTCAAATATATTTAATTCTAAAAGTGAATACAAGAAAGTATTATTTTTTGAAAAAACTTCACACTGTTCAAGGTTTGTTAAATAATTATGGGAGGTATGAGTTGAATTTAATGGATTCAAATTCATCATATGACATGTATTAATTTTACTAGTGAGTGGTTAAATATTCATAAAACATAAAACATGTTTATGAGTTTATTAATGTTGGTTGGTCTATTTTAAGAGGGTTAACTTATCCAAGGTCTTAAGTGAAATTTTTAAAAGTTAACACTTACTATTTAAGCTCATTTATGATCCATAAATAATTCTTGAAATAATTTTCATAAATTTATATCATCTCTATTATATCATGGTTCTAGATATAGAAAGACCAAGAATGGATTTATCTATGATCGTATGATTATTTTATGTCCTTCGATCTTCTACACTAGCACTTAGAAATCAAAGAATAATGTTTTTGGATTTTTGGTACATTTGTGGACGATCTAGAAGGAATCTATTTTGGTGACTTAGTGATACAATGATCTAGATAAGATTGGATATCATTAGTATTGTGATGTTTCATCAAGGTAAAATTTTGATTTATTTTTCATATTTAAACTAATTTTTACAAGATCCGTAGGGTTAATCAAGATTTTTTATACCAAATCGGGTTATTTAGGATGTATTTGCTAATAAAAATTAAAACCACACTTAATTTCATGAATCAATTTCTTTTATAATTACTTTATAATGAGAATGTAATAATATCATGAAAATCCATCTAGAAAGTAATAGTGGGTTTTTTCTTGAAAATATTTCATGAATTTAGTCAAAAAATGGAATGGGAAAATTATTATTTTTTTCTTATGAACTAATTTATTTTTTTATTCTATGATAACTCTCTGGATATTTTAGACTCTAACATGAATTAATTCATTGTGTTAATTATTTAAAATGGCTATTCAATATTTTTTGGGCACTATATAAATTTGGTTGTTCCATTATGAATAAAAAATGTGTAAATAATTTTTTACTTCAATAAATTTTCATTGTCTTTTTAAAAAATTACATCATTTCTAAGTTAAGTGTCCCATTAAGTTTATGAACAGTTTTTACCTCACTTTCTAGTATAATTTTAAGTATGTATATTTTAGAACTTACCATAATAATGTCTCTAAACTTCCATCCTACAAATCTCATATTTTTCCTTAAAAATATTTTTTAGTTTTTATTCTTGGTTAGAATACAAATTGCTATAAAAAATTATTACCATCTTGTTTTATGCCATTAAACACACATATATTAAATCATATGATAATGGTATTAATTTTCTATTCTGGGGTTATACTAAATAAAAAATCATATTTTGTTTAATTACCTTAGTGGACTAAATTTACTGTACATACAATGAAGAGTTAACCTCTTCATTATTGAATAAATAATCAAATCCAATAATGAAATCATAAGTTACCTCATCTTTAGTTTTTTTCATAGGATTTTTAATTTTCTATCAATTATTTTACATTGAATTTTCAAAAAATATTTTATTAGTTGACTACCTGTGGGGTGTTGTTAATTCCCTCCGGGGCTAACCAAAATCCAAAATTTATAAAACTCAAAAAAGTGTAATAAATTAATTAAAATTTAGTTCATAGAAATTCAAGGTCAAACACACAATACAAAGTAATTAGTTTATTCAGTTTTTAAAACAAATGATTTATTTTATTTTTAATTTAGGAAAGATAAATACAATATATTTTGGTTGTTATGGAAAGAGATAAAGGAAATGAAGAATATTTGGGTTGTTTGGAAATAAATTTATAAAAAAATTGTTAGGGTTTTATAGGGTTTATGGTTCAGGTGAAATTGGATAAAGAAATTTAAGTGACTGTTCAGTATTGGTTTTGAATTCAATATTAGGAGGATCCAATGGTTAGGTTATCCCCTCATTAATATAAAAATAACATATTTCCCTTGGTTTAGTCTCCCTAGAATGAGGGGTGTTCACTCCTATTACATATCCAATACTAAGAATTCAACAGGGAAGTATAAATTTTTTCCTTTGATCAGAATATATTTGATCATTCCTCATGGTAATTTTACAGTTGAATCTGCTAATTTAAGTGAAACTCGTGTCGGATTTATTCCTTCCGTTCCTAGGATCTTGAACTTAATTTATGACATGATGTTGACACTTGAACCTAATTCACATAAATACTTTCTAAATTTATTAACAATGATAAATATATGGATAGGAAAACTACCAAGGTCGTATTTATTCTTAGGTAGGTCCTTTGATATCACCACCGAACACTCCTATGTGATTGGTGTGGTGACAATTTCCTCCATCTTCTTATGGTTATTCACCATATCCTTCATAATGTTTATATAGGTCATAATTTTTATGAGAGCCTATAAAAATGGAATATTAATATTTAATTTTTTAAAGTGTTACATATATTATCATTTTTGCACGTCAATATTGAGTTTCGTTATCCATTCTGAAAAAGGCAGCCTCGACTTGTACTATGATGGTTCTTCCTCAGCTTATTTTCCAGATAACGATTTTTATTTGTTCTATTCTAGCCCTTATAGTTCTTTTTTAAATTTTTTTTTCTTGTTTTATCTTTATTGATTTAGTATGATCCTCAGTGAATTTTATAATTCATAAAGAAATTACTTTAAAATCTGACCATGGGTGAACTTCTTCCCGTCTTGGAAGTGCTCCTCATAGTTTTTCTCTAAGTTTCTCAATGATTTTTCTTACTTGAAATTCTTGGTTTCATAAAGTGGCCTTCGGGTTTGCTATCTCTTAATTTATCTCTTTGATTACAACCCTGATCTTGGTCATGAATGTGTCTATTGTCTCTTCCAATGTATGGATCAGGCTTATGAGTCAAGGACCTTGGTGTTCTTGTTATTGGTATAATTGTTCCCTTATTTGGTATCCTTGTGCTAGAAGTTGTTGTTTGTACCCATGAAATTGATTATGTATTTTATAAGCTACATAATTTTTATCTTCCTTATATATACCTTGTGGGATTTTATATTCATAATCGTGTCCATTTTTCTTATCATGGTTTCCATTTAGTTAACTATACCATTATTGCACACCATCTTGAGGCCTCTTCATTGCATCCTTTCACCTTTCCATTGGAATACACTTCTTTCCATGTTTTCTTATAGGTTATAGCTTTACTAAAGTGACTTATTTATCAGCGACCCATCAACTACAACATCAAATATTGAAATATTACCCTATGCAAGTCCTTTATAAAATGTTTGTATTAAAATAAACAATTCAAAACTATAGTATTTGAATTTCCTAATTAAATCCTTTAAATGTTCCTAAGCAGTGTTAAGTGATTCATCCACAAATTGAATTCAGTTCAAAATGTTTACCTAAGTATCCATTAACTTTGAGAGTGGAAAGAAGTGGGTAAGAAAGTGTCTTGTTAGTTCATCCCATGTAGTTATAGAATGCACTGGTAAGATCTAGATACATTCCCATGCTTGATCTTGTAATTAAAATCTGAAGATTCAAAGACTTACCTTGTTACTTGAGACATTCTAAAATTGGAATGTATCACAAAGCTTGAGGAAAACTTCCCAGATGTGGGTTCGGGTCTTTATGAGGTTATCCAAAAAATTGAACCATTTTTAGATCATTTGTATTATTTTAGGTTTGATTTTGAAGTGATTTTCTACAATGGGAGGTACTAAGATGCTTTGTTTTAATCATGTGTTGGATGGCCACTCATTGTCAACAAGCGTACGTAGCCCCAAATCTCTTTGTAAAACTCCTCCAATGGATAATTTTTATTTTGTTCCTGCATGGTCATAGTGAATTTTCTCTTTGGAATTAGTTTAAAATTGATATTGATCTCTATGATGTATTTTACTTTTCCTAAGTGTTATAGTTGTGCACTTAATGATGAAAAATCAAAAATTTTAGTACAAAATAACCGATGTAAAATAGATATAATTAAAATCAAAACAACTAAACTAAAATTAAAATTAAAGAAAACCTAAAAATTACTTTTCAACCTTACTATAAAATAATGTTATTTTTTACCACCAAAAGGGTGTCATTAATTCCCTATAGTGAAAACCAAAATAAAAAATTTATAAAACTCATCAATTGAAATTAATTAATTAAAATACAGTATCCAGCGAGTTGAGGTTAGACCCACGAGACAACATAGTTATTTTATTAGGTTTCTAAAACAAATGATTTATTTTTTTTTTAATTGAGGAAAGATAGAAAAAAATATTTTATTTTTTTTGGAAATAAATAAAGAAAATAAATTAGATTTAGTTTTTTGGGAATCAATTAAGAAAAACATACTATAGTTTTGTAGATTTTACAGTTTAGGTGAAATTGGATAATTAAATTGAAGTGATTGTTCAGTATTGGTATTAGATTTAGGATAAGGAAGATTCAATGGTCAAGGTATCCCATCCTTAACAAAAAATACCCTATTTCACTTGGTCCAATAATTTAAGGTTTCAATGCACTATGTTTATCCTGATACCATTTTTAAACCTAATTTCCCAAGACTATAAAGTGGTCATGGAATAGTTTAGGACAATTATATTCACAATTAATTTTGTTCTTTAAGATTCAAAAATCCGTGGTCAAGAATTTAATAAAGATAAAGAGATTGGAATTTATTAATTAAAATTGCAGCAACCCCAACACATAAAGATATAAAGAAAATTAAATCCAAAATATCCTTCCCCTTTTCTATATTACCCCCATAATAAGGTGAGAATTACCCCATCATTATAATAACAAGATAATTGGGTGTAAGGAGAAAATAAAAAAGAAAACATAAAGAAAGTGGAGAGAAAAAATAGTGGAGGACCCTATACAGCACAACTTCTCACCATAATATTTTGTCTCTGAATCGATCTTTAGCAGCATTACAAAAACTATCTATTTATAGATCTTTAGGTGTGCTCAGTTTCTAATGAATTCAGCCATAAATACTATCATAAAGTTTCATATGTCATAAAAATCCATCTCTAGTCATAAATGATGTCTCTAGGATATTTCTCATCAAATATAGATGAATTTGGCCTCATCAAAATAATTTAGATCATAATATATGGTTTTACATCATAAGGTTTCATGGCATAACTCCCCAAATGTGTGTTTTTATTATAAAATGAAATCTATAAAATCTTAGGGTGTGTCATGGAGTGACACATATGCTTATTCTAAAGGTATTATTTTCTCTTCATTCATTGGTTTCATGATTTATTACCCAATACTTTTACATAAAAAAATATCACATTTATGAAATAAATGATGCTTTCCAACTCTTTGAACCTTCATTTCTCCATGAATCTTTAGTTCTGATTCTCAGGATCTCTTATGATCATGCTTTGAAGTGGAAAGCCCTATTTTGATGGAAATATCAAATGTTTTTTCTCCTTTTTCTTATTTTCCACAAATTATTTTAACTTGAAAAATATGAACAATTTTATTAAATATTTAGGCAGAAATTAATCATTTAAGTTATAAAATTGATGTATATTGATACTAAAAAACATGCATGAAATGGACATATCATCACTCAAACTCAAAATTTCTTATAACATTCCAGATTCCTCTCATAGATTAGGTTATTAAGAGTGTTAAAGTGTAAAAATTGAATGCTCTTCCTATAGGTATGTCATAGAATTAAAAATATTAAATTGGATAGTGTTCTCACCAAAGTCTATTATTAGAGATCCTTCATGGATATTTATGATTTTATTTACTGTTTTTGGGAAATTTATTCCAAAAATAATGGGTGTCCTAGTTAGTTCCCTATCTTCTTCTATGTTTACAACATAGAAATTAGCTAGAAAGATCAAATTCTACACTCTGAACATGATATATTTAGAAAGTCCATATTGTAATGTTGTAGATCTATTGCCAAATTGGACCACTACTCTTATTGGTTTCAACTCTTCCATCTAAAAAGAAATAAAAAATAGAACGAGGAATGACATTAATAAAATTTCATATATCACATAATTTATATATATATGATATATATCCAATAGTACATGGGATATAAAATGTCCTTGTATCTTGATGTTTGGTTAGAATTTATATTGTGATCAAGGCTAAAATATTTCACCCTAAATTCACTATCTCATTCCCTTTAATCCTCATTTTTGGTACATAGTTCCTTGATGAAATCATCATATTATGGAATTTTTTAGGGCATCAAGTAGAGGTATTTTGATTTCAACCTTTTAAAAAGTTTCCAAAAAATTATTTTTAGATTTATTATTCTTGTATATTATTTGATTCCACCATTCTTAAGTGAATTGGTTGCATAAGGTCTCTTTTCTCCCTAAACTATTTTTATAAGGGAGTTTATTATTTATTCATACTCTTCTCAAGCCATCTTTGTCTTCCCTTTGATCTCCCTTGGTTTTTTTAGATCAGATTTGGGGTCATATTGAAAAATAGGGTGAATCTATTTATCCCTCCTTGTTTTTAAAATGATAAAATTACCTTTGGGATTTATAATGGGTTGAGTGTTTAGTTTTCTAGAATTTTTTATCCTTTCCTTGAAAATAATTCCTATATTATTTTTTAATTCTTCCATGTCATTTGGTGTTGATCCCACTCTGTTTTTATTGTATTTTTTGTCAATGATTTTGAAATATCAATGATGTTTAATGTAAATATATAATAAAATTAAATTATATTAAATTATATTATCTTGGAAATAAATAAGAGAATTAAATAAATATATAAATAAGAGTTCCTAATATGGTGTCAACTTTATTGTATGTGAATAATGATTAAAGAAAATCTTGGAAGTTGTTTTGAAGTTTCTTGTCAATTTCTATATGAAAAGGGAAGATATTTCTTTCAGAGTTTCGATGATATATTAATATTAAATTAATTTTTTGAATATTTTGAATTCCATAGAAAATTTATAATGATAATTTTATATCTCTATGATAAATATAGTTGAGTAGTTTCATCCCTATTGAAGTATGTTTTAACATTGGATGTTACGTTGTAACGTAACTTAGATGAAGTTTGGAGTTGATCAGAATTAGTTTTGGATTGGATTTCATTGGATCAAAAAACTATTTTAATTGATTTTATATGTTTGTATCTTGAAGGAGAAACTAGAAAAGTCATGTTCAAAATAAATTTAGATTTTCCGATGTAGAGTTGATTTAATGTCAGAATAGGGTTCTCTGACACCCGATAAAGGGTTCACACTTTATACAGGGTTCACACCCAATGTAAGGTTACTAATGTAGGTTTTAATATCACATAGTGATAATTATAGAATTTTTGAAAATTTTATGAATATGATATTACACTAGAAGTCGAAGTTTGAGTTATTTGTGGTCATGGGAATAAAATATTAGGATGAAAAACTTCTGGAAAAGTTGATCAGATATAATGATTCTAAGTGATGTATTCTTAAATTAAAATATATTTATTATTGTTCTATGATTATATCATAGTTTAAGAATAATTATGTATTTTCATATGAGTCTTTTTATAAGTCATTGGTTGGATAATCTACATACAAGTATTTATACGAGTGAATTTGTTAGTTATCTATGTATGAGTGCTTCACGTATGAGTGATATAAATCCATTGAATCTAGCAAAAATGATCTTAAATGAAGAATGAATCATGATATGGTTTATTGTGATTCTACAATGATTAAATAAGGATAAAAAAATACACACTACAAAGCTTTATGGAAGAACATTTTTCAATTGTTTTTCCTCATAAGGTAGGGATTCCATGTTTTAGGAATGTGATGAAGAAGATATGTAAAGAAAATTCATGCCTCAGGAAGTCTTTGAGCCATAAAGGATTAATCCATGGGAATTATATAATCTGTAATGCATCCATATATTTACAGGAAGTTTAAATAAATCTAGGTTTCATGGATATAAGGAAAATATGTGGGAATTTAACCATGTTAGTTTTCATATGGTTAGGATAGACAGTTTCTACATCTAAGACTTCAAGAATTTCAAATATTAAAGGTCAAAAATTAAAGAAATTTTGAAAGTCCAATAATTATGGAGATTAGAAATAATGTATTCAAGTGGTTTTAGTAGATAAATATAAGCTGGAGGATGAGATCATGAGGAGTATTTCACCACTATAGTTAACATGATATATATATATATATATATAATAGGTTATAAAAATTGAGGTGACTAACACTATCATTATCAAGAAGAAAATATTTGTGTCAAGATAGAGAAGATTTGATACAATATAAAATTAGATAAAGTATTTATGTATTGAAGAGAATATAAGATAAATCATTGTTAGTATCTTAAAGAATATCTATACATTGAAGATAAATAAAAACTAATATAGTTTGGTTTCACAGAAGAACAAAGAAAAAGATAGAGAATAATAAGGAAGGAAAACATTTCAGTTTGATTCTATGAAGAAGAAGAAAGGGGTGTGTGAACTGCTATATGTATAAAATAAAAAGGTGTTTCTTGCATGTTTTTTTAAAGAAAGATAATAAGAAGAATAATACAAGGAAATACATCAACAAATTTATAGTAATCTATATTGGTGAATGTATCTTTAGATTTTATCCTTATTATTTAATTATAAGGCATAGGATTAAATAAATTGAGTTATATGGGATGCACAATCATACATTTTAGGAGACTATAATGTAAATCTCACAAGTGAATTCTAATAGGTCATGCAGTATCAGTAAATTCTATATCACAACACGGATTAGGATTTCATTTTTAAAGTTGAACCTTATAAATATATTTCCCACTTTTGTGTGTGTGAATTTGGATATGTTTCATGAAAACATGGTGGTGTGAAGAGATAATTATAGATCCATTCAATTTAATAAGTTAAGGGGTAAAAATAAAAGGGATAAAAAATATAAATTGTATTAAAAGTTACCAAAACTAATTCATCCCTCCCCCACTCTTAGTTTTGAACATATCCTCATATGGTCCTCTCACTTTTTAACTTTTTAATCATAGGATTTGGTTAATTTCCTACATGTAGTGGTGAACTCATTGATGGGTTTTCAAAGGATTTATTTTTCTGAAATGGTTTCGGTTGGAAGGTTTTTTAGTTGTATAATTTCTTGAATGGTTGTTATAATGGTGGATATTGGTGATATTATTATTAAAAGAATGGTCTAGCTTGATTTTTTAGTTCCCATAGTTATATTTAACTTAGGAAGTGTCTCTCAATCCTTGATTGGGATACTAAAATTTCCCCTATTAATAAGAATCTATAAAGTTTTCTATTTCTTGTCATTGATTATATTAACTAGTATAATGATTTTGAGAGGAATAAAGACTGCATACCTTTATTAGTTCTTAATTTACACATGATTTATTAGGTGACATCTATCTATAAAAAGTGGGTTGTCCCTTCGAGTTTAGACTTTAGTAAATGTGATTTAGAGGATCTTACCTCAAGAAATCTTCTTGTGCCTATACCTCTTGTGAAATTTTTTGAGAATTCTAAGCTATATTATTAATCAATCCTCTGGTTTTTATTAGTGAATTTTTAATCAAATATCCTCCTGATGATGCATCTGATGGATTTATTATGAACATAATATGATCATAAATAGTAGAAGAAAACCCAAACACATGATATCTATATAAAAGAATAATAATGTGAAAATAATACCATCAAAATAATACTTGGTATTCAAATGTTGTAGAATATTCCATCTTACTTCATGGAGAATGTTTGAGGAAGATCACATGGAGTTACGAACAAAATCATTATACCTCTGAGGGGGTACATCAGTAACTTGGTTCCCTAATTGTACTGTGAGGATACTTGAATAATAAAGGGGTTCTAGCACCTTTATTTTTTAAAAAATAAACAATAGTACATGAGGAAGAGATATTGAAATGTCCTATAAACCCAACAGAAGAGGATATCGTCTTCTTTTATAATTGAATCATGAGTCTCATCACATCATATTAATTTCAGACTATTGGGGATAATTCATTGAATTTTTTCAATGAATTTAATGAAAATAATTTATTTATTCATAAATAACTGTAAATGATTAAAAACCATCCATGGGAAAATAAATTATATATATATATCTACCATTTCATGCATCTCATGCATGAATAATACATGTATCAAACACATATATTAAATGTACCGCTAATATATTATATATAAATATATCTCATTCCTCATATTCATGGGTACATGAATCTTATGCATGTACATTTTAGTGCACATCCAATAATATTCCAATTATATAAAAATAACATAAGGACTTTATGAAAAACATCACAAATCTTTGTGAATCCATCCAAAATCTTTTGGATATGATTTTTCATCAAACTCTCTTCATTTTGAACAAACATTTTGTCAAAAAATTTATCCTTATCCAATGGCCTAACTATGGGACCCTATGATCCTTAACAATGTTGAAAACAACTATGAAATCCTTATTTCATAGATATATGCAAAGAGTGGCCACTAGAAAAGATCAGTGCTACTCAATATACTAAGGGTCTGGTGTGATCTCCATCAAACATACTCATATATATATATATGAACACTTCCACCACAAGATTCATTTTATATATCATATGTATCTTATATAATCCCTTCTTACATGACATCAAGCGGTAACTAAACATAGAATATGTTAATATAGCATTAGTCTCTCATTATTTCTTGATTCTCAAAAAAATACTGACAAACTGGATGAATACATCACATGTTATTCATCTATATGACTAGAAAATCACAAACCACTAATCCAAGTAGTTGAACACATCATATGTGAAACAACTAATTATTATCATGGATTTCTTCTATCTAATTCAATAATGGGCCATATGTCTTTAACATTTCATACAAGTGGACCAATATCATCTTGGTTGCACTCCAATAGATGAAATGATCAGCAAAATACCCAACTTCACCTGATTATATAAGTTTATATATTGACTTGTGTAAGTAAGGTATCAAAATATGAAGTTTCTCATTCTAGGTTGTGATGACTCTTATTTTTTCATGTAATTATTTAGAATATTATATGTATTATTTTTGTATCCAGGAGCTGAGATAGGGTTAGAATATGAGGTTTGGTGATCTTAGAATTAACATTTGAAAAATATTAATGATATTAATATCACGCACACACAGGTTTCTTGAAAAAGTGGAATATCTCTTGAATGGAGGCTCAGATCAGAAATTTGAGGCCACTGTTGAGTTCATAGAATGATTTTTACCTTAGACGTGAGATAATCTATGTCATCATTGGGAATTGGTCTTGAGATCCTTCATGGGAGAATAATTAAATAAATAAATTTATATTTATTTAATTATTAAATTAAAATATTAACCTAATAATATTTTATTTCGATGCTGGTATGAAAATTTTTCAAGGTTATCTATATAACCCTACAAATTGAGAGTAACCATTAAAAATAGGTGTTGAAGGAGATCTTAGCGAATGACATCTAATCGATATTAGATTGAGGATTGTTGGGACATCGTAGTTCCTAGATCTCGCAAATGATGGAAACACGAGACTTTTCTTTATCAGCAATCAATAAAAACTCTAGGTAGGATGTTTATTGGTATAATTCAATCCCATTATATTATCCTGGTCAAATTTGGATCAATTACATGAACAATAATTGATTCGTACATCAGTGGTAGTTTTTTTTGCGGTATAGTTATTGTTTATTGTTTATTTTTTCTATTCATTTTTCTAATTCTATAACAACATATTAAGGACAAAATGAAAAAATTTTGAGGTTTATTCCTCACATCTTTTGGTCTATGCCCCCCCCCCCATTTCTTTTCACGGTAATTATGGGAAATTTATTTATCTCTTGGTTCTACGAAATACTCGGTATTCGATCATTGCACAACTGTTTTTTGGTGAAATGGATCGATACAATGGGTGTAGTTCAAGATTGAGGTTACAATCAAGGTGTGGTGGTGAAGGATGATCAAAGGAGGAGAATATCATACCAATATTTTTTATTCTTTCTACTTTTGACACACGATGGTGATGGATGGTTTGACGGTGATGTTTTCCGAGAATATCCAATTTTGAATTCTAGCAAGTTTCAACAAAAGAGGTCAGCTGACTCCATATCTCTATATTTTCGGTGAGAAAGGTGGTGGTAGTGACACATAGGACAACATGGAGGAGAACCAATGGGTTTTAGAAAATCCCAAGTCACACAGTGTGTAATACAGAATTACATTCCATGTGGTACACATTGTGTAGCTCTAGGGTTTCTATGGAGAGAAAAATGTCACACATTGTGTGGTACATATTGGATGCTTGGTGTGTACCTTTGAGGATACATGTTCATAAGTAGGTCAGGATACACAGACATGACTAGAGTACATGGTAAGAGCCATTTACTCAGAAACAGTTAGAAAGAATGAGAAGGATTCCAAAAGACATCTACATTCCATGTATACTTACTTATGCACCATGTGCCTTTAGTTTCACATGTTGTGTGAGGCAGCACCACACAGGTAGATCATGGGTTATATGGACATTTCGTGTACCTCCAATACACACCTTGTACCCCCTTAAGGGTGTTCATAGCCCTTAGTTTCTTTAGTTTGGACTAGTATCAGTTGATTGTGTTCCCTTGGTCCATCCCCTCAAGGGTATAGTGCAACATTACATCAACATATTTGGATTGTGATCCCCTCTAAAGGATGAGTCTCAGATAGAGTTTGTGGTTTCCCTCCATGATACCATATTGTGATCCTCTATCATTTTTCTTATACCCTAGGTGGGGTTTGTGGAATTGGAATTAACTCATTAAGTAGGGATTTGATCCCCCATCTAGTAGTCTATATTAGAAGGGTTCATAATATCATTGGTAAATGATTTTCTATATAGAGAGTTGACCCATATTGGGTTTTTGGTGTCCCCCAAAAGTCTTGGGTGTGATCCCTTATATGTGTATTGGGGTTTTCAGAGACCAATGAGTTTTCTTGGGTGGGTCCTAGTGATCAAGACCTCTTAGATGAGTGTCTCTGATGATAACAAGGATCATGGAGTGAGTTATCTTAGAATGAGCATTGCTTCGAGTAGAATCCTATTGATGACAGTTTGGTTATGACCACCTAGAGGTGTGGTGTCCTTCCTGATTATATCTAATTTTTTTTTTATGAATTGATTGTTATATCCCTATTATGATATGACTACTCTTGATGATTCATGTTTTGTGTTTCCAGGGTGTCCTATTGTTTATTGTTATACTCACCTCTGCATAGGCTCTGCCCACACATGTCATGCATATTAAGGCCCATTTGAAAACATTCTAGAAGTAAAGGGCGCTATTTGATCTTAGATTTAGCTGGAAATACCAAGGTGTTTTTTAGTTGGTTTCATTTGATTGTATCCCTCACATTCTGGGTATGTTGTACTCTATAGTGTTTTGGTTAGTCTTTTATTTTGACCCTTTATCACTTTCAATACTTTATTATCATACTCTGATTGTGGGATCTTAGATATATGCATGAATTGGTTCTAATTTTTTAAATTTCATCATTGTATGGGCTTGGATATGTGAGTGTGTGTACATTTAGATTAGGTTAACGTCTCCCATGTGTGCAATATTCCTACCAAGCACTAGTTTCTAGACCATGGCCTATTGGAGATGGGCTTGGGGTAGTCATGGTTTGGTCCCTATCAGGTCGAGTCATGATAGAGTGGTATTAGAGGAGTTAGTTATACCTTAGGAATGGAGTTTGTGAGATTTTTTTGGGTTTTATTTAAATAGTGTTAAGTACTTTGAGTTTTACTTTTAGGCTAGCGACACTAGTGTTGGTGTGGAGACCAACATATCCATACACCATAACTCTGGTTATCTTTCTTTTGACTCAATACATGTAGAAACTGGTTATAGTTAAACCATTTGTACATGTATAATATATTAATGGGTTGTAGTTTCCATGTACTTATTGAGTAAGCTCCCTAGATATACTCTTTGACTGTGATAAGTCTTCCACTACGTGATCATGAGGATGATCTTCCAATTGATAAGGCTTTAGTGAAGGGGTTTGTATCAGATATAGAACCTCTAGGTGGTTTATTATTTATACCACCATCCATTGAAAAATTGTTTGCACTAGAAGTTCCTACTAAGGATTCATGCAGGCTTAGTGCACTGCATGAGTTATAGAGGTAGTGTCCTCCCAGGTTTCCAGGTGAGCTAGAGCCTCAGGTGGATAAGGACTGGATAGAGGCAGTCACTTGAGTTTTTTTCTTATTAGGATGCATGCAGATCAGATGGTATCCCTCAAAGTGAATCTTCTTTAAGGCTCCACTAGGTAATGGTAGAGTCTGGTGACTCGGTAACATAACAAGAAAACTCTATCTTGGTTGGACTTTGAGAATCTCTTCAGGGAGTAGTTTTAACTGACTCTATTTAGATTAGTGCATATCCAAGAGATTCTACGTCTGTAGCATAACAATATGACTGTGGTGGAGTATTCAAAAAGTTTTATCGATCTCTCATGATATTCCATGGATTTGGTGAGGGATGATTTCTTTATGGAACAAACCTTTGACTAGGTATTATACTAAGATATCAAGGATTTAGTGATATCTCTTTACATTACCACTTATGTTAGAGTGCTGGATCGAGCCTTAGTGGTGGAGAGATTCTTGGTAGAGCAAGTTCTAATAGTGGGTGCTAGTAGTGGACACCTAAGAGCTGAGACCTTGGAAGAATGTAGCTAAAAGTAGTTATAGGGATTCAGGAATGTCAGATGCTTCAAGAGACAATCCTATGATAGAGGATCAGTTGTAAAGGGATCTCGAGGTGGATCGAGTCATCCAAGGGAGAGGCAGTGTCTCTTCTATGATGTTCAATGATATGTTACATTGTATTGTCTGACCAATTGTACAACTAACAATGAAATGGTCGAGGAACCATCGAGGAAGAGATAGGGGTAGGATTTTGGTGGTTTATAGAGAAGTGAACATGGAAGAGGGTCTTGTATAGTAGTAAGAGGTGGTTAGAGGACTGACCTATTACCACCACCACCTCCAAGTGGTCCACACTGGACTCAGGGAGCTGGTGATGAGGGACAAGTATTGCTACAGGCTATGGAGGCCTATGACCCGAAGGCTCCATGTATGATATGAGGTACGATATGTGTATTTTCTACATCGTCTATAGTATTGATGGACACAAGTGTGAGTCATTCCTTTCTTTCCACTTCTCTAGTTCAAGGCTTAGATATTTTGGTTCAGTCTTTGGCTCAACCCTTGCACTTGGAGACTCCAACAGGTGGTGACTTTGTGATTGATAACTCCTACCAATAGTGTGATCTGACACTTGGAGGTAAGATCTTTAAATGGGATTTCATTGTTGTAGTGATGGGGCCTTGTAACATCATCTTAGGAATGGACTGGATATCCATTTTTCGTTCCCATATTGACTATTTTAGGCAGAGAAAGTGATATTTTTCATAGTTACGGGATGATGTTTTCCTTTATGGGTGAAAAGGAAAACCTGGTAGAGAAGGATGAGCTCAGGAATAGGAAAGTGCATTCGATTACTCACCAGTTGGATTGAATGACTCTTGGAGTAGTGGATGTTATGGGATACCAATTCCCTCTGATGGTGGTAGATTATGAGGATATATTTTCTATGGACATGTTGATATTACCTCCCCACTTATAGATAGACTTCTATATTGACTTACACTCTGATATGGCCCTAATATCTACACCAACATATCATATGTCTCCTATAGATCTTCTTGAGTATGGGTTATAGTTAGAGGACTTGTAGGGGAAGGGATTTGTGTGACCTAGTGTTTCCCCCAATCAACCCCAGTATTGTTCACCATGGAGTATATGAGCTTGAGGTTATGTGTGGATTACCGGTGCTTGAACCAGGTTACCATGAATAATAATTATCCAATTTCAAGAAACAATGTCCTCTTTAATCATTTAAGAGGTGTGTGATAGTTCTTGAAGATTAACCTCATGTTTGGTTATCATCAGCTGTGAGTATGGGACAAGGATATACCAAAGATAACCTTTATATATTACTAGAATCATTACAAGTACATGTTGATTCCCTTAATTGTGAAGAACGCACCAATAGTATTCATGAGACTCATGAAAAAGATATTTAAACCATTCTTAGACCGATTTGTGGTGATTTTGATAGATTATATCCAAGTGTACTTGGAATATGAGGAGGACCATGCGAGACACTTAAGGATGATCCTGGTCATACTCTGAGATCACCAACTTTATGGGAATATCTCAAAGTGCCAGTTCTAGATTCAAGAGGTCCACTTCCTAGGACATTTTATCTTAGAAGATGGTGTAGAAGTGGACCTGATGAGGTTAAGCAGTGCTATCTTGGAAGTCACCAAATATTATTACTAAGGTGCATAATTTCCTTTAGTTGGAAAGGTAATATCAGAGGTTTGTACCTGATTTATCCAAATTGGAATCACCTTTGATAGATTTGACCTAAAAGGGGAATCCTTTTGTGTGGATGGAAAGGTTCTAGTAGTGTTTTCAAGAGCTATGTAAGAGGTTGATGAGCACCCCCATCTTGATATTTACAAAGGAGGGTGTTGGGTACATAGTGTTTTGTGATGCCTCAGGGATTAGAATTGGTTTTGTTCTGATATAGAGGTAAAAATTTATTACCTATGGGTCCAGGTATTTGAGACCACATGATAAGAACTACATGAACCATGATCTTAATATAGAAGTGATATTCTTCACCGTGAAGATGTGGTGACACTACCAGATGGACGAGAGGTTTAACATCGACTCTGACCATAAGAGTATCAAGTATATCTTCTATAAGAAGGATATTAACTTGAGATAGAGGCATTTTCTAGTGTTCCTCCAGGAATATGAATTTGATATTTTATATAATTTTGGGTTGGGGAATGTGGTGGCAGATTCTCTTAGCATGAGATCTTGTTCTCAGTTGTTGGTCGATGTGTTAAAGCAGTTATCCACATTGTAGTTTTCCTTAGTGGGAAAGGATGGTACTTCTTATATTCATTCGATGGTTTCCACCCCACATATTTTATAGTGTGTAGGGAAGCTCATCATGGAGATACTAACTGTAAGACCTTACGTACTCATATACCAATTGAACATGCTCATGATGGATGTTATAAAGGTATGAAGAATGTTATACATTTCATAGGATGGATGATGTTACTATTGAAAGTTTTGGAGGAGGTGATGAAGGAGTTTTATATATCCCCTTTGGTGGTAGATCCAGGTATGAAAAATATATACCAAGACCTCTATCATCAGTTTTTGTGTCCAAGAATGAAGTTTTTTGTTGCCAATTTTGTCTCTTGACACCTCACTTATCACCAAGTGAAGTTTGAGAACTAGGTTCTAGCGAGTTTAGATCAAACCCTTGAGGTTATAAAGTATAAGTGGGATAGTACAACCATGAACTTAATGAAAAAGTTACCACATATTTCTAAGGTACATGATTCCATCTGGGTTATTATAGACTAACTAACCAAGTTGAACTAATTCCTATACATTCAAGATTAGAGTCCAATAGAGATATTGGGACTCTTGTATGTATAGAAGATAGTCCAGCTCCATGGAGTTCCCTTGATGATAATTTAAGGCCAGGATTCCGGCTTCACATTGTGATTATGTAGAGTATTGTAGGATTCCTTTGGGACTTAGTTGCAATTGAGCATGTTGTTTACCCACAAACTGATGGCCAGATTGAGAAAACCATTCAGTAATTGGAGGACACTATAAGAGATTAAATATTGGATTTTTGTCATATTTGGGAGGATCACCTACCCTTGGTGGAGTTTATGTACAAAAATAGATACCATTTCACCATCGGTATAGCACCATTTGAGGCCTTGTATGAGATACCGTACATGTCAACACTATGTTGGACTGATCGAAGAGAGTTAGTACTCATGGAAATAGAGTTTTTTCCAGCTATAATAAATAATGTGCAGATCATCTAGGAGAAGAGGATGACTGTATAGAGCCATAAAAATTCCTATGCGGACCATTTATGGAGGCCTATGGATTTTTAGGAGGGAGACTATGTATTCTTGAGGGTCTCAGCTTGACGTGGATTGTGAAGATTTGTTTGAGGCTGCAAGATATCTCTGAGGTTCATTGTCCCACTCCAAATACTATTTTGAGTTTGAAATGTGGAATACCACTTAGTTTTACCACTTTAATTAGATTGGGTACATTACGTTATCCATTTTTTGTAGCGGAGGAGGTATGGGAACAACCTATCGCATGTTATCGAATGGAAAAAGCTAGACATCAAGGATGGAACTACCTTTTCTAAGTACCCATTGGAGGTCAAGGATCATCAGAACAAGTTCATTCATGGATAATTTATTCCCCTAGGGAATGTTTGATGGTATCATGTGAATCTTTAAGAGAGCACCTAGGAGTAGGAGATCCAGATATGATCCCAGTACCCTCATCTGTTTGAGTAGGTTTTTCACCTTTTTGGATGAAAATACCTATGATGGGGAGAATGTAATGACTCTGATTTTTCCATTTTAGAATATTATATGCATTACTTTTGGATCCAGGTGTTGAGAAGATGTGAAAATCCAAGGGCCTATGATCCCAGAATTAATATTTGAAAAATATTAAAGATTTCAATATCAAATTCATGCAATTTTAATGAAAATGTGTAATAACTACCAAACATAGGTTCAAATCGGAAATTTAAGGTTTTCATTGAGTTTATAGTATGGGGTTTACCCTAGCCACAACATAATCTATGTTGACATCAAGATTTTTGATTGGGAGACTTCGTGGGTGAATAATTAAACAAATTTAATTATAATTATTTAATTGTTAAATTAAAATCACAACCTAATAATATCCTATTTATAAAATAATATGACCAATTTTAAGGGTTATCTATATAACTCTACAAATTGAGAGGATCCATTGGAGAGAGGTTTTAGAGGAGATCTTTGGTGAATGACATCGGATCAAGATCAAATCAAGGATCATTGGGCCATTAGAGTTTGGGGATCTTCCCAATGACAACAATTCAAAAACATTCTTCATCATCAATCGATCAAAAATTCAAGTAGAATTTTGATTTGTATAATTCCATCCCACTGTTTTATACCGATAGAATGCAAATCAATTCCATGAACAAGAATTGATTCATGCATCAATGATAGATTTACTTACGGTGGATTTATTTTTTGTTGTTTATTTTTACTCTTTTTTTCTAATTATTCAAAAATGGATCAAAGATGAAATGAAAAGAGGAGTATATTTTTCCTCATATATTTTGGTTTATGTATTTATACCACATTTCTTTGCACGATCATCATGGGAAATTCTTTTAGTCTTCAGTTTTAAAAATACATGGTATTTGATCGTTGCATGACCGTTATTTGTCACAATGGATCAATACTGCAGGTGTGTTTCTTGATCGAGGGTGAGATCAAGGTGTGGTGACATAGGATGATCGGAGGATGAGTGGATTGGACCGGGGTTTCTCGTTCTTCCTGGTTTTGATATACGATGGTGATATATGGTTAGATATTGATGTTTTTCAAGCAGATCCAAACCAATATTTCATAGAGTGGAAATGGAAGATATAGGCTAACCCAGATCCCTATTTTCTGGTGAGAACAATGGTGGTGGAGACAAAAATATGATGTAGAGAAGAACTATCTGGTTCTGGAAAATCTTGGGTTTCACGGCATGTAATACGGAATTACATGTCATGCGGGACCTCTTTTACAATGATAGAATTTCCGTAGAGAGAAAAATATCACACGCCATGTGACCCCTATCACACACCTTGTGGCCCATGTTAGTGGATAGACATATATCTCAGAGGATACATGGAAATTGATAGGCTGTGATACATGGATATGTCCAGATTACACAGGCAGATCCATGTACTCAAACATAGCTAGAGGTAATGAGAAAGGTGTTGAAATACCTTTACACACCATGTATACTTACTTAAATTTTGTATACTTTGAGTTTTTAATGATGTGTGAGGAAGCACCACACCGGAAGACCATGGGTTGGTTGAACATGATATGTACCCCCAATACACATTGTGTACCCCCTTAAGGGTGTTTGGAGCCCTTAGTTTCTTTAGTTTGGACTAGTATTGGTTGATTTTATTCCCTTGGTCCTTCCCCTCAAGGTTACAATGCAACATTTAGTCCACATCTCTAGATTGTGATCCCCTCTAGAGGACGAGTCTCAGATAGAGTTTGTGGTGTCCCTCCATGAGGTCGAAGTGTTATCCTATATTATTCTTCTTCTAACCTAGGCAGGGTTTGTGAAATTTGTGTGACCACATTGATCAGGGAGTTGATCCCCCATCTAGTAGTCCATTTCAGTAGGGTTATCAATATCATTGGTAAATGATCCCCTATATAGCGGGTTGATCCATATTGGGTTTGTGGTGTCCCTCATCGGCCATGGGTCTGATTCCCTATCTGAGTATCAGGGTACTCAAAGACTTGAGTTTTCTTGGGCAGGGCCCAATTATAATGAACTCTTGGATGAGTGTCTATGATAATATCATGGCTCATGGATTTTGTTCACTTGGAACAAGCATTGCTTCAAGAAAAATAATATGGCTAGCAGTTTGGTTGTGACTGCTTGGAGGTGTGGTTTCCATCTTGAGTATATCTAGGTTTTTTATACATTAATTTTTATATACCTATTAGGAGCTAACTAATCGTGACTCCTCATGTTTAGTGTTTTCGGGGTGTCCTACTGGATATTTTTATACTCACCTCAACATAGGATATTCCTACATGTATTGTGTCTTATGAAAACAATGACCCATTTGACAATTTCCTAGGATACCAGGGAGTTGGTGGATCATAGCTTGAGCTAGATAGACTGATGTGTTTTCCACGTGTATGCATTTGATTTTAGTCCTCACCTTCTGAGAAAGTTGGATTCTCTAAAATTTTTTGTTGTGCTTGTATTTGTTCCCCTTATCACTTTCAATACTTTACTGTCATACTCTGATTGTGGGATCATAGATGTGTGCATATGTTAGTTCCATTTGTTTTATATTTTAAAATTTTATGTGATTAGAGATGTGTGTGTCTACAGGTACATTAGGCTAATGTCACACATGTTTGTTATCTTCCTACTCAGTGCTATTCTCCATCCCCTGGCCTATTAAAGGCGGTATTGGTGTAGTCACAATTCGGGGCCCATCAGGCTAGGTCATGATATAGGTATCTTTCCATCCTTAGGTAAGAAGTATTGATAATAATAATGCATTAATAAGTATGTCTATGACTGTATGACATTCCATGAGATACACTTTAATGGATTAATCCAAGTAATAAGTCTCCACTTATTACCACATTAATCTATTCTTCATATCTCATATATAACTCCCTCAAATGAATATAGGATTTTATTCATGATAAACTTATCATATCATTACAACCCATAAATCTTTGTAACGGGCATCAGTTAGGGATAACTCAAATTCCTACTTAAGGGGATATCATCATTCAACTGTTCATGTAAAATAAAATTAGATCACACATGAATGAATGATAATTGTAGATTTCATTTTATTATAATAACATGATATATTTACAACCATTACAACCAATATTTCATGTGTTTTACACCCATATATTCTACATGAATCTTATTTTGTTGTTGTGACAATGGTTTTTTCAAATTATCTACTACATTCTCCTCTGTATCCATCCAACTAATCTTTATATTGACCCTATAAATGATATCCTATATTATATAGTATTTAAAAACAATGTGTTCAGTCCTTTGATGAGATTGGGATTCCTTATCCTAAGAAACAACACCATTTTTTTCATAATATATATCAATTACTCTATTTATGATAGGAACCACTCCAAGTTTAAAAATGAACTTATTAATCCAAACTTCTTCCTTCATAGAATCTGATGCAGTGATGTATTCTACCTGTGTTATTGAGTCCTATATGGTGTCTTATTTGGAACTCTTACTACTAACTACTTCATTATTTTTGCAACAAATAAATCCAAATTGATATTTCATATCAATTTTTTTAGATTAAAAACTAGAATCTGTGTAACCCTTTAAATAAAGGTTATCTTCTCCTCTAAAGACAAAAAACATATCCTTAGTCCTTCTCAAGTACTTAAGGGTGTTCTTTATAGAAATCTAGTAACTCTAACTATAATTGGATTGGTATCTACTTGTTATACTCAAAGTATATGAGACATCAGGTCAAGTACAAAAAATTTCATACATAATAGATCCTATGGAGGATGCATAAGGAATCATATCCATCCTATCTAACTCTTTAGAAGGATCCTGAATCTTCCTAATATTTTTTCAATGAAACACCGGTAAAGACCCCTTCTTAGAGTTCTCCATGCTAAAATGATTTAGAAATTTACCAATATATGTGTTTTAACTTATTATAAACAACTTATTAGATCTATCTATATAGATCCTAATACCGATTATGTAATATTCTTAACCCTTTTATTTTAATGAGAAACATTTACCCAGCCACATCTTGACAAAGTGAAGTTTCAGGATATCATTTCCAATAAGTGGTATGTTATAAAAATATATTATAAGAAATAATATTATACTCTTACAATTTTCTTGTATACACAATAAACATCCACATTCTTGATGAAACAGAACTCTTTCATTGTATCATCAAACCAGATATTCCAACTCTGAGAAGATTACTTTCATCCATAAATGGACAATTACAACTTTCAAACCATAGAATTCTTATTTGGAACGTTAAAACCCTCAGGTTGTATCATATACACATCCTTGGATAAATTCCCATTAAGTAAATCAGTTTTAACATCCCTTTGATATATATATCATAATCATGATTATATTTTATGGTTATCAAATTTCGAATGGACTTTATCATATCAAAAGTTTAAAAGGACTCTTTATAGACAATACCATGAACTTGTTTGTAACCTTTTTCCATAAGGAATTTTTTATAGGTACAAACTCTACCATTTCAATTTTCTTGTAGAAAACACAAGTTCCAAAATTGGTTAGAGTACATGGAGTCCATATCAAATTACATGGATTTTAAGCATTTCTCATAATCAAAACACTCAATGGAATCTTAATAATAAGTAGGTTCATCTTCTATGAATGTTAATTAATAATCATTATCCACAAGAAATACATATATTTAAGGTACTTTATGAATACTAACAGAACTATTAAGTTCCTATATAACTTGATTTAGTTTGTTTTCTACAACTATTTGTAGAACTGGATTAACCTCCATCTCAGGAGAACTTCCCATTTTTTATTATTAAACTTCTCCAAGTTCAAAATTCCTTTCACTTACAGATCTATTAATTTGTTCCTTCTCAATTAATATAGTCAATTATACCACAAACACTCTGTTATCAGTAGGATTATTGAAATAATATCCCATTGTTTCCTTTGAAAAACTAACAAATAATCAATTGTAAGATTTTGGGTCAAGTATTTTTTAATCCAATCTTCATAGAAATGCTTTATATCCCTAAGTGATCATAAAATACATTTTGTAATGTTTCCCATTCCATATATCAAATGTTGTTTTTATGAGTTCTTTAGATTGAATGTATTTTAGTAAGAATGTAACAGTCTCTAAATCATAACCCCAAAACAAGATAAGAAGGTCACATAAACTCATCATTAATTGAACCATGTCTAACAAGGTATGATTCCTCCTTTCAAATACACCATTCTATTGTGGTTTTTTAAGATGAGTGAGTTTTGAAATAATTCAACAATCTCTCAAATGAGATATGAATTCTTGGCTCAATTATTCACCACCCTGATCCGATCAGGGGACTTTAATGCTTTTACCCAATTGATTATATATATTTTTTAAAATTATTTAAACTTTTCAAAAGTTTCATACTTTTGTTTCATTAGAAACACATACCCATACCAAATAAAGTCATCTGTAAAAGTAATGAAGTACCTAAAAATAACATTTTCTTGAGTGCTCATTGGTCTTTATACATCACTATGTACAATATCCAATAGTTCACTAGCCCTCTCACCTTTTCTCCCCAAAGGAGAATTTTTCATTTTTCATAATAAACAAGATTCACATATATCAAATGATTCATAATCAAAATATTCCAACAATATATCTCTATGGAGTATTTTAATGCATTTCTTATTAATATGCACAAAGAAACAATGAAAATGGTGGGTGGGATTAGAATCAACCATGACCTTCTTATTTGGAATGTTATAAATAGGATTATCTATATCAAGAATATATTAATTGCTCATTATATTCCCAATTCCATAAAACATTTTATTCTTATATTTAGAACAACTCTTGTTCTAAATAATTAATTGAAATCCCATATTGTCCAAACAAGATACAGAATTCAAAGTCTTGTTTATGGTGGGAACATAATAACAATTTTTTAATTATAGGATTAATAAACTTGGTAAAATCATATCATAGGTGTTTTCTACTAATGAAATAGTTTTTTTCTTGATTAACAACATGAATATCAACTTTACCATTCATCAATTACCTCTTATATATTATTGTGTGTTTGTCATAAAAAATGTGTGATGCACACCCAGTATTCAAAACCCATGAATTATAGTTGGAGAAATTTATTTATATAACATTTACATTTGGGTACTTTGAATGTTTCTCCTTGATAATACTTCTCAATACAAGATAATTATCTTTCACTATTTTATAGGTCATACATATTAATGATATCAATATGATTAGTGTGAAGTATTCTATAATATTTAAAAAAGACATATCAATAGGTTAGTATCTATATTATATCTTTTAATAAAGAAATTTAAATGGAAGTAATCCCACTAAAAATGATAACCCCATTTAGAATATCCATTCAGTGAGTCAAAAACCATATTTCACCAAATAATGAGTCTCTTATGGCATTCCTCTCACCACATAGTTTTTTAGGTAGGGAATCATCCCAATCACAATAGTTTTGACTCTTCGATAATTGAGTAGATAACCCTTTATCCAAATCCATCATATGGATTTACTCAAATATATTCATATGGTATCCTTCCTAAGGTTTTCTTTTTATGTATTCATGCTTCTAACCATTTAATTTTGGAAATCCATATCTCAATAACCAAATTAATTTGTTCACACCATACTAATATGTAACTCTTTACACAAACAACAATTTTGTATTAATCACCCAAAAATAAAATTCAATTATATTCATACATATCCAAATGAATCATATACATAAGGTACATGAATGGTTCATGTAATGGAAAAGAGTTATATTATATTTAAAAACTCTATATGAGTAATCCCATAGATATAGATAGCCAAACTCATTCCATTTCCTTTCCAAGAAAATCCTCCAGGAAAGTGGTGTTCCAAACCAAAGTCCCATTACTCAAGGATACTTTACTCAAATGTGAATTCAATTTATGAAAACTCTAAAACTTAATATGCACAAACTATGCCCAACATCAATTCTCAACCACAAAACTAAAATTACAAAAATGAGGTCAAGGTCGATGAAAACTAAATTTTATGATATCAAACCTTGAATGATATGAAAGGATCTATCCATTTATAAATTAATCATATAAATGGGTATACACAATATTCGAATTTCATAAATAATTTACTAAATATGAATATGAAATTAATTTAACAAGTTAATAAACAATTTATTTATTTTCTAAAACATGGGAAATTTATGAACTATTAATAAATAAATAATTATTATAAAAATTTTATAATTTAGAAAGAATATAAATATTTTAAATTAATTTCAATATGAACCCCTTCATGTTTTATATAAAATGGAATTTTTATAATATTTCATGAATTATAAACATTTTATAATGAAATATCTATCATATAAAAATTTTATATAATTTAAATAGCACATAGTTGCAAATTTATATATAATTCATAAATAAACTCTAATGATTTATAAGTAAACAATTTATTTCTAGATCATAAAGAATGCCATTTAATTTTTCAAAAGGAATTTTAAAATATTAACTTTTAATATTTGGGAAAAACATTTCATAGATATATATTTTATTAATTATAAAAAAATTATAATTAATAGATTTATTTATAAAATCTCTATACATTAAATATTCCCAAAATACCTTTTATTATGATTTGTAAACATTTTATAAACCATAAAAGTCATTAAATATATTAAAAACAAATTTTTAACACTTTTCTGCTTACCCTTACATATCAGCCCTACTTTGTGTAAGGGTGTCCCTTTATTACCCTTATTTGGACACAATACATAAAGGTAAAAAATGTTTTTAATAGTCTACATAAAGTTAATACACACATTCATTTATGAAACTCCCTTGCATAAAGGTATTTCCTTTACACAACTCCTTTGTGTAAGGGTATTATATTTTTTTTATATGATGTGTAAAGGTAAAAATTAGGGACCTTTATATAGATCTATTACCTTTACAAGTAAAGGTAAAAGTTTCAATTAACCTTATATAAACATATTTCATAAGGGTACTACCATTATGAAATACACTTGTGTAAAGGTAATGATTGAGGTTACCCTTACTCAGACCATCTACATAAGGGTATTGTGTAAGGTTAAAAGAAAATCTACTTTTACACAACATGTTTCACTACCGAACAAGGGTACTACCTTTACACAACTCTTTAACATAAATGTATCACATAATTCAACCTTACATAGACCAACTATGTAAGGTTGTTACCTTTACACATCTGACCTACATAAGGGTAAATCAATTTTACCATTATGAAAGTCTGGTATGGTCCTGTTACACATTTATAGTTTTACAAAAATATTGTATTATGTTTTTCTTATAAAAATAGTGAATAAAACACTTTATAAACTTTATCTAATACCAATTATGGGATTATTATGAACATCATATGATTATAAACATTGTAAGATAACCCAAACTTAGGAGATCTATCTTCATGAATAATAACGCATAAATAATAATGTAAATAGGGTACTTGGTATTAAAAGGTTGCGGAAACTTCCATATTACTTCATGGAGAATTTTTGAGGACGATCATGAAGACTAGTGAAAAAAATCAATTTATCTCTGAGGGAGTACATCGACAACTTGGATCCTCAACCATATCGTGAGGATACCCAAATGTTGAAGGGGTTATTGCTCCTTTGTTTGTGAAATGATAAAAACAAAATGGGAGTAATTGAGATTGAATTATCCACCACACCTAATAGAAGAGGATATTATCCACTTTTATATATAAATCCTAAGTATCCTTGAATCGTATGCATTTCATATTATTATGTATAATTCATTTAATGTTTTTAATGATTTCAATGCAAAGCCTTTATTCATTCATAAAGAACTGTAACTGATGAAAACCCATCTATGAGAAAATAAAAAATATATGTCATATATATATACATTATTACATGAATTTCATGCATGAATAATACATGCCTCAAATTCACATATTAAATTTACACCAAATATATAATATAAAAATATATCTCATGAATCATATGCATCTGCATATGCATATTATGTCTGTATATTCTAGTTCACATAAAAAACATCTAGAAAATTTCTATTACTATCTATCATACATTTATAGAAAAAGACAATAAAATGGTGATCCTATATGGATTGGAGGGTATATCTTAAACATAGATCCTTGAATATTTTCCTGTACTCATAGAGTGTCTCTTTTGATGATTGTCTTATGACATATATTTCTTTCTTTATAGCTACATTCCTTGAAGTTGGAAAGAACCTTTGGTGGAAGCTCTTCTAATATTCATCCCAATCATTCATTTATCTAGGAAGTAGGTTTCAAATACATTCTTTATATACTCCTTCCAAATATAATAGAATGTATCTCCACTTGACTTATTCTTCAATTACCCCTTTGAGATTTTATGTTGCACATACTAGGATGAATTCCATGAAATAATAATGTGGTCTTCACCTATAATTTCATGAAATTTGAGTAATAATTGAATTATACTAGTTTTAATATCAAAGGAATATTATGATATAGTCATGACAATTTTATTATTCTAATTAATTAAATGATCTTCATAAAGGACTCCCAGGGTTTGGTTATGGTGATCTTCCATGGTCACAGATTCACAATGAACACTTAAAGTTTCACTGGGGTCTAATAATGCAATGTATTCAAAATCTATTTTCAAATTTAAATTTATAAGGTTAATTATAAAGTTTCTATCAATCTATATATCAAGTAAGAAAATTTTTCCAATGTTATATTGGGTTATGGAAATTAATTATTATGAATTTTGACACCACCTATCTAGTAATGATGCCAAGTTTTTTACTCAACTATAGTAGGGTGGTTCAAAAACATGTGAGTTACCAAAGGTTAAATTATAATATATTGGGGACCAAATTTTTTCTCCAAGGAGTGATGTAAATTCATTTATCATAACTAGTAAAAAGGGGGTTTAGTGAATTTCGTATTGAGGGAACTAGAAAATTATTTAACAAAATGTATTTTATCAAAGTGATGATAGGTGATTAGTTCAAGGGATGGATTACCAATTTTAATGTTATATTAGTCTTAAAAATGGTATAATTTACTTATTAATTGATAAGTTAAATAATCTATAAGCACCTTATCATTCACCCTAGGTTGAGAGAAATAGTGAGGTTTAATCAAGCATTAATCACTATTGATCAATTCTACTTCCTGTGTGTGTCAAGATATCTGATGAAACCCCAGTAATAAACTTCCAATAAACCACTTATAAAATTCCCAATTGAGTTAAGTTACACATAATTAATTTATAGAAAAATCACTGTCTTCCATGCACATATCATAAATATCTAGATACTCACCACTCATTTTTTTCATATTACATCGTATATAACCAAAAATAGATGGAGGGATAATTATGATTATCAACCTAAACAACAAAAAAATAATATGGATAATAAACCGAGCACAATAATATTCCAAATAATACCCTTCCAATGAATATATAAATTATTCAATAGAAGAATATTTTTATTCATTGAATAATATACTTAATAATTACAAAAAAGTCATCCTTCTCCTTGTATGAAACACCAAAAGAGTTTAACCCTACATGTGAAATATTAAAGGCATCAAAAATTAAAGAAAAAAAATACTATAGTAGAATAAATTAAAAAACTTAAACTTTGTTCCCCCTTTCTTCTTGGTCTCTAACCACTTTTAATAGTTTCTTCTTCCCCTTCATCAATTCCAATCAAGCATCATGAGATTCTCTCCTCTTTGATTTTGAATATCCACTTTGAGATATCAGGCTTCCTATAAATTTGAATATTTGAATCTTTAATCCAGTATAATATTATTCATGATATTATTCCCTTCTCCCCACTTTGATTAATTCACTTGAATAATAAATGATATGGAAATATTTTAATATCTAGCAACCTCGGGTTGAATTACATGAAGCTCTAGATTTTTAAAAGAATAGAACCTATATGTATCATCTTTAACATATTTCATATGGGTTATTATCATATGTGAAAAAGTATAAAATCTTACATGAGTCTTTGGTTAGGGTTTCTCTAGTTAAAAAACTCAACATATCATAGGGAAGTCTGCACTGTATCTTGTGTATAATTCTTAACATCTTCTGTGGAAAAGTAAAAAACCATTTTCATCCTAATGGATCTACACAATATCTTATTTATGAATATATTGAATATCATAAGGGTTCCCAACTCTTAAATTATAGTGAAAAAAGTAAAAATATTTACCTATTAGCAAAAAAAATTACATATCTATAGGGACTTGGTATCTTTATTTTGAGTCAATAAGGTTTCCTCATGACTTTTCCATTTCTCTATGTTTGAAAATCACAAACACTTTATCTTAAGACCAATTATATTTTCCCTAAGAATTGTTTTTATAAGAAAAATGTCCCTTATCTAAAGAAATTTTTATCATAACCTATATTTTCATTGTTCATTTTATATTCTCTCAAAAAACAACTCATTTTATTACTAAGTAAAATTTTTTTTTACATATAAAACCTAAGAATAATATAAATAATTAGATATAGAGTATTCCATTTTCAGGATCTGAATTATATGAAATTTAGACTCCTAATTCTATGAAATTCTCACTCTGAATTCTCGGAAATTCAAATTCCGAATTCTCTGAAATTCAGACTCTGAATTCTTTGAAATTTAGACTCTGAATTCTCTGAAATTCCAAATCTGAATTCTCTAAAATTAAAACTCATAATTATATGAAATTAGGACTCCAAAATCTCTGAAATTCAGATTATGAATTCCTCAGAATCCAGACTCCAAATTCCTTAGAATTCATACTCCAAATTCCATATAATTCAGATTCCAAATTCATTATAATTTATACTCCAGAATCTATAGAATTCAGATTCTGAATTCTTTGTAAAAAATATCATAATATACATATCTTATAATCTCTGAATGACTATTTGGTTATATTACGAATTCCATTTTTCCTTAGACTCTGTAAAATAGATTTGGTTAATCAATTTCATTTTCCTTATACTTATGGTGAAACAATATCGTACAATCTGTTTCTAATTAATCATTGTTTAAGTGACACTTGTACAAGTCCCTTTGATATTCAAGGAAAAATATGATCATTGGAGGAGGGATCCAAACATTGGAGAAGTTCCTATAAATAGGAGCTTGTTTGAATGAGATCAACACACGTTCTACACGTTGATCAATCTAGAGATTTCATACTTCTGAAGTGAATTCTAGAGAGAGAGACTCTCATGCTTTGTGCATACTGAATATATTGTTTAGATTTCTTAGTGAAACTCTGATTCTTGCTGAGTACAATCGAGGGATTCCTGGGATATGAAGACAGAGGAGCTAACTACCTTAAAGATCGAGGGCTTGTGGGGATAGCAAGACAGATTTTGATATTCCTTTTGAGGGCTTACCCAGGTGTGCGAAAGACAAACTTTCTTGAAAGTATAAATCAAGGGACCTTTATCCAAGGTTGTTGGATACCCTACTCTTTGGGTTAAAATATTTTCTACTTGTTACTTATTTTTTTTTCAAGTTTATTTCCAATGTATTTTGATAAAGGAAGAAATTATAACTTTATTATACTTTCTTGTACTCTTGTATACTCTGATAAGTAATATTCTATACACTTTAAGGTATAATCTTTTCCTTGTAAACTTTCCTTAAGTTTCATTTCTAGAACCATCTTTCCAGAACCAAGTAAGTTTGTTTAGTAGAACTAAAAGTGGTATTGTAAATTTACCTTGTTTAACTTTGTTAAAAATAGTTTTCCTTATGGTTAAAAATGAAAGTTTTTAAACTTACAATTCACCCCCCTCTTGTAATTGAGCACCTACATCATTATTTAGATCCTATAATTAGTATCATAGGAGGTCTCTGAAATACTTATATTCACAAATAATTTTTCTTGCTCAAGTTTTTCTTTGTTCTAAATTTTCTTGCTTAACTATTCTTTCTTAAGTTTCTCTTAGAGATTTTTATATTTGTTTAAAAACCTTTTCTATTAAAAAGTTTTTGTGGAAAGATATTTTCTTATAGAATGGCAGTAATGAATGTCGGTTCGATTGAAAATATAAATCCTACCAGACCACTTATATTTGATGGTAATGATTATGAATACTGGAAAGATTGAATGAAGACTTTTGTTATTAATACTAGAGTACACAATTTTTTAATGCTTACTGAAGATTAAAAAATTCCTGACAAGGAAGTCAAAACCTTCACCAACCAAGAAAAGTCAGAATATCAACTAAATTACATAGTACAGAATACTTTTTTATGTTCTATGACAAGGAATATATATAGTCAAATTTCTTCTTCTGAAGCTTCTAACTACATTTTGAAGAAATTAGAAGTTACACATTTTGGTACATCCAAAGTTATAGAGACTAGAAGAGCTATTCTTAGAGAAGAATATCATGGATTACTATTTCCCTATAGAGAACCAGTTTGGAAAGTGTAACTGTTTCCCTCTGGAATTGGGGATGATCTCATTGATTTAAGATTCAAACATTCCAAGCGGTTTCTAACGGGTTTGTTCGTAGAACCGGAAACTTCCAATGATTCCATATCCATTTGAACCTACTTTCCAAAGGTAGGCTCTCATTAGTTGTAGATTGATGAGGCTTAGGAATTTTCATTGGTCGAGAGGATGGGAGGTCGGACTCATCACACCTTTTTTGAGGGGAATTATTGTATACTCCGAGACTCTCTTTATAGATTTCAGTTATGTTCGTGAATCCTTATTACATTACCAAGTATAAAAATGAGTTTTCCTTTAGATCTGACAATCAATGATTGATATGTAGGAAATTTAGATAATCTTATATATGTATTCGAGGTTCTTCATTGATAGTGAATCATTTGTATTTGTTAGAGATTCTTAGTCAATGGTATCATTTGATACATAAAAGTCTCTTGGTAATTATGATGACCATACTGGTTTTAAAGCCACTTAGTGGGGTACTTGATGCTTATTGTCATTCAGAAGGACATGAATTATTTCAAAGTTGGGATCGTACCCGCAGATGGACTGCCTACGTATCCTTTATTTTGGAAAAGGAATCAGAACTCACGTAGTTAAATTAAGGGAGTATGATGTTTATGATTGATGGCTCAAAGAAAGATGTCATAATTACTTTTACACTCTAAGCTCACGTGAGTCATGCTCGGTGTGAGAAACAATAGGTATTGGTAAAGCCAGACAATTGTGTCATGAAAGATGCAATCATAAGAAATGAGTATTAAGATTTACTTCAGGGAAGAAATCCAGGAACAGGGTCCATAAAGGTATATGTGCTTCATGGAGATTTGGATACTCTAATCTTGAGGCTTACTCTTAAGGAAGATGCCCAAGTTAGGAGGGAACTTATGTTTGGGTTTTATTCCTGAGAAGGAAGTCCAGATCAAAAGTAAATTAGGACTGATTAAGGGAGTTGGGGATTACTCCTAAGGAGGATGCCCATATTTGAGACTGGGGCTTATTCCTGAAAATGAGGCCCAGGTTAATGAGGACTTGGGGTATATTCCTAAGGAGGATGTCGAGTCTTGAGAATTATTACTGGGTCTTATTCCTAAAAAGGAGGCCTAGGTTAAGAGAATTATGGTTAGGGCTTACTCCTAAGGAGGATGCCCATATTTGAGATTGGGGATTATTCCTGAAAAGGAGGCCCAGGTTAGGGGTTATCTCATCTTAAAGGATGAGGTTGAATGAATGAAATATCAATCTTTAGTGACATAAAGATGTGTAAATCACTAGGTTTTGAGAGATATTCCATAGAATTCCTTTAAAATAAGTAATTTAATCAAGAAAACATGCCATAAATGTATTTTAAGAATGTCTTGAAGACTAAATCTTGAATAGGAGAGGTGAAATGGTATAAGAGGGGTTAAATGGTCAAGAAGGGCACCCAAAAAGGCAGGGGAGCACAAGTCTTGGCAGGCGCGCAGGTACTGCGTGCGCGCGCAAGTCCTGGTCGCACAGGTATACATGCGTGAGACATGGTTACTTGTGCGAGTGTTAACCAGTAGGGTAACACTTGGGCGATCCTTGACCGAATCCTTTATAATTATCCTGAGGTACTTCCAGAAGAGAGGCGTGAAAGTTTTGGTGAAGAAGTAGGGCGGCGCGCAAGTATGTTCATTTACCTTAAGGTTAAAACACCTTAGGCGCGCAAGTGTTAGTGAATTCTAACACTTAGACCTTACTCCTCTTGTTTAGACCTTCCATTCTAGGTAAATAATTACCTTAGAAGTGTTCGGAAGACCTAAAGAAGAGACTTGGGCGTTCAGAGCTCTATATCTGAATTCTGGAAAAAATCCTCCCGAAATGGGGGGCCCACAGGGTCTATTTATAGGCTGGAGAAGACCTTGGGCAGTTATCACTTAGGGCGCGCAAGTCACTTGTGCGACCATTAGTCGGTGCGCAAGTATACTTACGTGACAATGAGGGAACTTGTGCGACCCTTGTGCCTTTGAAGCCTTGTTCATGCCTTTGTCGATTTTTGAGGTTTTCTTCAAAGGATGAATCAATTTGTGCTAAGTCATTTCCCTTTCCATTATTTTAGACAATGTGATGAAAAGGACCGTCAAAAAAATTCCCCCCTCAAATTTGGATCCTAAAGAATAAGGATGTGACTCTGAGGAAAAAAAGAAACCCACGGGAAAGAGGTGCGTCGGGCTGTAGAGAAAGAAGCCCTTCCTCATGAAGGTGATGCTTCCTCACCTGAAGCTGATTCGCCCGATTCCTCCTCTAGGACCGATTCACCGGAATCCCATGATGGGGATGATGAGGCACAACAAGTGGAAAAGAGGCCTCGTGCCCGATATAATCCTCTGGTTAGAATCAAGAGACCTACTCCATCAACTCCTGGTGAGTTACTTCATTGTGGTAATTTAATCACTACTACTTTATAAAGCAATAAGTCTTATTTTCTTATTCTTTATCTGCAGTTGCAGAAGCCAGGAAGAAACTAAAATCAAAGATTGTAGGACCTTCCTCGTAGCCTTCATATCTAAGACCAGAGGCTATCCAGTTATGACAGATTTTATATTGTGGTACTGAGACCGCCTGGCTGGATTTGTGTGAGGGCCTACAACTTCCTAGAATAGGGAATATTCTGGCTTCTATAGATATCCAATATGAGGATAACCCCAATGAAGTGCGGGCTTACATCAGAGAGCTAGAAATTCTCATATATTCCACTGATGAGTCCGTTCCTGTCACTAGGCGGGTGAAGGAAATGATTGATCGTGGCACCGCTGAGGGGACTGATGAGGAGTGGCATGATTACATGGCTCCTGAAAATGTAAGTTTTCTTTCCTTATTTTCTTTACAACTTGATTCCAGTCGAAGCTTTGTTACTTGAGGAAGTTATTTTCTTCATCTTGCAGCTTGTAAGAAAAGGAACTGAGGTTCCTTCGCCACAGTATAGCCTTGGTGGTACTACCATCGGGGCTGCTGCTGAATCTCCTCATGAATCAGTCAAGATATCTCCAGGCCAACAGGCCATGGATGAGGAGTTTCACATGGATTTCCCCTCTCCCATCCAGGTACCTATAATGGAGACTGCCGATACTCCCAAAAAACCAAAGAAGCAAAGGCAACGAAGGAGGAATTCCACAGCTAAACGCTTCATTAGCAGCAGTAAGTCATTCAGGTAATCATGAGTCTATACCCATGAAAAGGTTGCTCATATTTCTGGGGATTACAGGGGCTTCTTCAATTTCCCCTATGAGGGAGAGGAATAACCCTCCTGTGAGGACTACAGAGGATGATGTAGAACAATCACAAGTTCAGGCTAACTTAGCTGCTTCTGGAGAAGAGCCAGCATCTGTTCCCAGCATCGCTCCTCCTACTGTTGCAATAAGAGAAGAACATGTTTCTGGTAAGTTAACAATGCTTCATAAAAATGTTGAACGAAACACCAATTGACTTCCATTCTGTGATACTTTAGGTTAAACTCTTTCATTAGAGCTTCTGGCAGCTGTTGCAACTGATGCCGTGATTTTATCTGAAGATTCTGTCTAGGGTCAGGGGCCGCAAGACGTAAGTCGTCCAGAAGACACATCAAACGCTCCCACGGGTGAGACTAACCAGGATTCTGAAATATCATTGGATGAAATGATGAATCGTGGCATTTCTTTCGAAGAATTTTATGATCATTCTATGTTATCATGTGATTTAGGAGACCTTGTGCGTGAGTGTTATCCTTCACCCAGTAAATTTTCTTATAATTTACACTTCTAATCATGACTGAAAATAACATGAAGTTCCATCCATAGAAGCTGCTGAACTGTCAATGCCTGAAGAGGGTGCGGACATTGATGTCAAACCTACCATTGCAGAAACATTAGCTCCAGTAGAGATAAACCCAGTAAACCCTCCCGAGACCCATCTTGAAGATTCTGTTGAGATTGGGAAAGATGGGGAGGAGTCTTCTCAGGTTGTTGATCTACCGTCGGGTAAGGGATAACAATATTTGTGATTGTATTTAATTTGTAAGACAATCGATTCTTTTGTTATCCTTTGAAACTAACCAAATCTTTCAATTAATTATGCAGGGCCATCAACTATAGTGGCTAGATCTGAAGGGGAGGCCTCAACCTCTGCCCCAACGGGAATTTAAAGCGAAGAAGCACAGGTCAGGGGGGAAGGAACAGAACATGACACTTCCTTAAGTGCATTAATCCCATATTACATGCCCCCCTGTGATGATGATGTTGAATCAGACCCAAAGGTGCTTAAGGCGCTCAGCTTTTCACGACACAAGGCATGGAACAACATATGGAAAATCATATCTGAGGTGCCTTTAGAAGATCTATCATCGAAGATCCCTTGATTGTCGTCCCAGTTCGTCATGCTAGGACTTGGCGGTTTTGGATACCAAGAGATCCATATTGTGGTGAAACAAGTCATCATCAGAAGGGAGTAGAAGCAAAAGTGTCGCGAAGATCTTACCAGGGTGAAACTGTCAGTCAATATTGGCGAATTTGAGGCTGAAGTATCCCGAGCTGTGGCTGACTATGCTGCCAAGATGAAGGAGCTGAAGCATAAGATCAAAGAAAAAGTCATCCAAAAGATGCACCTTCAGCAACAGTTAGATGTTGTTACTGGGGAACTTGACCAACTCAATAATTCACTGGAAGGAGTTCAAACGAATGGTATGAGGGCCATTGCGGATGCCAAGAAATCACTCCATCAGGCTGAATAGAGTGAAGTTGGTCGAGTGCATGAGCTTCAAGTAGCTGCTGATGAAGCTCGGGATGCGGTTCATCAAGTGAAGACTTATGTCGACAGCCTTTTGTAATTTCTTGAAAAAAGAGAAGAGACTCCAATCTGTGGATGTCCTTCTAATTCTTGTGCATCAATGGAGAGTACTTTTATCTTCAATCATTTATGCTTGTATTCTTTCGCTACCTACTTTAAATTTTACCTAAGCCAATGGGCCTAGAAAGCATAGTTTGATTTTTACTAGGATTATTATAAATAACCCTACAAAATTTGAATCTCTTAATTGCTCAATATTACCTAAATCATACAAAATGTATGTTTAGTTAGCTGGAACTTGACTTTTATTCAGAGTTCCTTTGTCTTTTGTGGGCAGTTTAAAGTCATGTACGTTGGACATAAAGAGGCTAATGTTTAAGGTCGAAATAGAATTTTCCAAAATGGATTAAAATTTACTCAATTCCTTGACAATTTATCTGAAAACATATTACCATACTCAAGTATGAGGGAAAATATGTAAACTATGAATTAAGAATATTTGAATATGAGGAATGATATGAAAAAGAGCTAAAAGGCATTAGAAGAAGTAGTTCCCAAGAATGAAGTTACCATTATTTAACAAACCCGTTAGGGGGTTGAATTATACAGGGCCACCTAAGGACATTAGCTGCATAGTCAAATAAATAGCATCTTTTGGCTGACAGGTCCGTTATATAGACTACTTATGCAAGGCCGCCTAAGGGCACGTACTGCATAGTCAGGCAAAATAATTCTCAAAAGTTTGACATTTTTGTGACTAGAAGTCAAGAAAAGGGTTATGAAGATCTGAAAATATTTAAGGTTATGATTATGAAACATAAATATGGGTATTGTCCAATGTATACAGAGATACACAAATCAATACTAACCATAATCATGTTGTTTCTGGGTCCTGAATGGAAATGTTGGACTTCACTACGTATCCCATAAGGATGGGAATCAAGCCCACATATTTCTTGAACTACAGTTTAACGTCGTGTGGGACAAAAGGATTAGAGATCTTAGTTTAGTGTCATAGAGCTTGGACCATTATAAGAAATACACATTGTGTGTTTTCATGGAGACTTTTCAGCCAGAGGACTGAAAGAGGAATTTGGGGTTAGGCCAAAAAGACTTGGGGATAGATTCAAGGGACACTCGAACGTTCCTACGTATCCCATAAGGATGGGAATCAAGCCCACGTAGTTCTAGAACTACCCTCTGTACAAATTTGGTTCGTACATGTGAAGGGTGAAAGGGGACCTTAGTGCATTGATGGTTTCACCCAAGATAAAAGATTCGGGAATTGCCATGTATGCACATAGTCTTTGAAATGAATCATGACTGAAAATCAATGTAAATAATGATTCCCTCTCAGGTGAGGGTATCAAAGAATATTGTAGTTTATTGTCATACTGGACAAAAGTGTTGTATAGTTTAATGTCGTATAGAAAGGATGAAAGTAAACCAATGTAAAAATATTGATTCTAGGGGCGGTTTCACGAATCAACATCGTATGAGACAGAGGTGAACCGATGTGAAGAGATTGGTTTTGGGATTGAACATTGGGGGGTTGCCTATGTACCCAGCCTAGAAGGCAAGGATCAAAGTCCGCGTAGTTCAATTAAATAATGAATTAGTGATCAAGTTATTCTTGGGGACAATGATCTAAAAATAGTGTTGGGACTTACACATGGTTAGTAGCCTAGAGAGAGTGTTATGGTTAAAGATTTCTCTAAGCTCACGTGAGTCATACTCGGTGTGAGAAACAAGAGGTAGCAACAACCTTAACGATGCACAGTTTAATGTCATGTAGAACATATGAAGGTACTATGCAGTTTAAAGTCTTGCAGTTAGGAATATTGGTGCTGCACAGTTTAGTGTCAAGTAACAGGGACAAAATACAGTTTAACGTCATGTTGGACGTATTAAAGGACTTTCTATATAGTTTAGCATCATGTAGTTAGGATGATGGGGACAATACAGTTTAATGTCATGTTGGACAAAAAGAGGACTATGCGGTTTAATGTCATGCAATGAGGACAAAAGAGTACACCATTTAACGTCATGTTGGACGTATTAGGGACTTTTTCACAGTTTAACATCATGTTGGACAAAAAAGGGACGATACAGTTTAGCGTCATGTTGGACATAAGTGCCAATATTTTAAGATTGTATGCATGGATTTTTGGATGATGTAGTTTAACGTCATGTTGGACGTAAGGGATGTGCAAATAGTTTAAGGTTGTATGCATAGACCGTTTCTGTATAGTTTAATGCCATATAGAAAGTATAATGAAAGGGATACAGTTTAATGTCATGTTGTCTGGAAATGATGAGCAGTTTTAATGTCATGCAGGACGGTGGTGCAGTTTAAGGTCATACCGGACCAATGATGATATATTTTGTGTTTATACAAAATACTTCTTCAAAAATCTGGCATTGGTTGGAGTAGTGATGAGTTCTCCATCCATCGAGATTAATGAATAAGCTCCATTGGAGTAGACCCTATGTATTGAGTAAGGTCCTTCCCATTTTGGCTCAAGCTTGGGAGGTTTCTTTCCTGGTATCATTGGATTTCTGAGAACTAATACAAATTCTCACTGAGTGAATGAATGAAGATGAAATTTTTTGTTGAAATCTCGTGCTATTCGATTCTGATAGACTTCCAAGTGGTGCAAAGTGCACAATATTTTCTCATCTAATCATTACAATTCATTCAATCTCTTTTGAGATTGTTCATATGTTGATGACTGATCACAAATAGCTACTCTGAGCGATGGTAGTTGAACTTCAATGGGCAACACGTATTTCGTTCCATATACCAGTGAATATGGTGTTGACCACGTTGTAGTGCGGGTGGTAGTCCGATAAGCCCATAAAGCATGAAAGAGTTTATCAGGACATGATTTCTTATCTTTATCCACCATCTTTTGCAGTATATTTGAAAGAGTCTTATTAAAGGCTTCTATCTGGACATTGGCCACTGCATGATACCGAGATGAATTATTGGATTTGATGTTGTATTCTTGATACAACTTCTTCACCTCGGATGAACAAAAGTTGGTGCCATTGTTTGTCAATATAGTATGAGGGACAACAAATCAAGAAATAATGTTAGACTTGATGAAGCTAACAATGAATTTATAATTGACATCCTTAAGAGGTATTTCCTCTACCCATCTGGAAAAGAAATCAGTAGCAGTAAGAATATACTTAAACTGCTTGGACGTAGCTAAAGGGTAAGGTCCCACCACATCCATTCCCCATGTGGAAAATTTCCACGAGTATTTAGATGTATGAAGAAACTCTGGAGGTTGATGAATGAAGTTGGCATGTACTTGGCATGAATGACACTTCTTTGTGAAATCAACACAATCTTGTATCATTGAAGGCCAAAAGTATCCAAGCCTTTGAATCTGATCAGACAGTCTATGTCCAGACTGGTGGGAACCACAGACTCCTGCATGCACTTCTTTCATGACATTCATTGTCTCTTCACCATCAATGCATCTGAAGAGAACTCCATCAAAACCACATTTGTAGAGAATTTTCTCTAGGTGATCTGGACTATCATAAAGAGTAAAATTGACCACACGTCGCCAGATTTGTTCTTTCTCAGCTCTATCAGGTGGAAGTGTTCCATTTTTAAGGTATTCCCTGATAGGTGACATCCATCCTGTAGTATGACCATACGGTTCAGGAATGGGACTAATTTCATTAATTTCCTCTGTTCTGATTCGAACATAAGGTGAAATTGCACGACGGTGGGCAATACTGATGATTATCTTGTCCCGATTTGGATCTGCCAGAGCTGTGGCTATATTAGCCAGTGCATCAGCTTGATCATTTTGTGATCTTGGGACATAAGAAAATGTCGGTTCCAAAGGGAATTCCGCCATTAACTCTCTGATGTAATCATAAAAAGGTATTAGTTCTTCTTTTCTGATGGCATAATCCCCATTGACTTGTTTGATTACCAGGTCTGAATCACCTTTTACATTTAAGTGATTCACTTGTGCTTGAAGCACCAATTCCAAGCCTGCGATGAGAGCTTGGTATTCTGCTTCATTATTGGTACCACCTTCCCATAATAAGAAGGAATAAGGTAACACTTCCTTTTCTGGATAAATGAGCACAAATCCTAAGCCAACTTTGTTGAATTTAGGATTTTCCATTTTCCTCCCTATTGGACTTCTGGAAGCACCATCAAAATACATTTCCCATACCTGAGGACTTTCTTGAATAGAGAAGACTTCCTCATCAGGGAGTTAAATATCTGAAGATGTGTCTTCCATTTAAGGGTGTTCAGCCACGAAATCAGCAAGAACTTTTCCCTTTATTTCCTTTTGAGACACATACTGAATGTCGAATTGCTTCAAAATAACTGCCCACCTTGCCAGACGTCCTATAAGCATTGGACGACTAAGGATGAATTTGAGCGGGTTATTGCGAGATACCAATTGGACCTCGTGATGTTTCAGGTAGTGTCTCAACTTTTGAACTGTAAAGATTAATGCCAGGAAGAACTTCTCAATACTTGAATACCAGGTTTCTGCTTCAAACATAGTCTGACTGAGGTTGTAGAGGCTTTTTTCATTCCCAGCATCATTTTTCTGAGCAAGAAAGGCACCCAATGATCGCTCTAAAGCTGTCACGTAGAGGATAAGTGGTCTTCCTTCAATAGGTGGCATGAGTACCAGTGAACTCAAGAGGTATTTCTTGAGAATATCAAATTCTTCTTGACATTCTTCAGTCCACTGGTAAGTGACCCCCTTCTTCATCAATTTGGTGAAGGGTAAACTTTTGCCTTCCAAATTGGTGATGAAACTCCGAATATAGGCTAAGTTTCCTTGAAATCCTCTTAATTATTTTAAATTTTGAGGAGGCGACATACCAAGTATTGACTTTGTCTTCTCAGGATCGACTTCAATACCATGATGGCATACAACAAATCCAAGAAATTTTCCTGAGGTTACCCCAAAAGCACATTTTAAGGGGTTCATCTTCAAATTATGTTTCCAAAGTTTGCAGAATATGACTTATAAATAATCCAAGTGATTAGAACGTTGTTTGGATTTGACCACCAAATCATCCACATAACATTCAACAAACTTCCCTAAAAAGGGCTTGAAGATACGATTCATGGCACGCTGATATGTTGCGCCTGCATTCTTTAAGCCAAAGGAAATTACCCGGTAGCAAAACACACCTTGAATGGATCTAAAGGTTGTGGATTCCTCATATTCTAGAGCCATTCAGATTTTATTATATCCTGAATATCCATCCATGAAGGAAAGTGCTTCATAGTCAGCTGTTGCATCAATTAAAAGTTCTGTAATCAGTACTGTGAAATCATCCTTAGGACAATGCCGATTAAGATCTCTAAAATCGATGCAAACTCTAATTTGTCTATTCTTCTTCTTCACTGGGACAATATTAGCCAACCACTTGGGATATTGAACTTCTCTGAAGAATTTAGATTTGATAATCTTATCCACTTCAGCTTCAATTTTGGAAGCATAAGTTGGGTGTGTTCTTCTCGCGGCTTGCTTAAATCCTTGATGTTCTTCTGGTAAACCCAAATGATGAGTATAAACATCAGGATCAATCTCGGGCATCTCTGTATAGTTCCAAGAAAATATATATCGATTTTGCTTTAAAAAGGAAATATACATCTCTTGTTCTTCAAGAGTCATGGCTGCACTGATTAAAGTGGGGCGTGGATCTTCTTTTGTACCCAGATTTATTTCTCTGAGTTCATCAACGGTGGTAGAGATACCTTCTTCAAATGCTAGAGGAGCATCTCTGAGATCTTCCTCTTCTTCTTTATCATGTGTTATTTCTTCCGTTTCTACTTGCATAGTAGATGATAAAGAAAAATTTCCAAGATCAGAAGAGATGTTAAAATTTGAACATCTTGAAGAAGAATCTTCCATTTCTGACCCGGTTGATGATGAAGGGTATTCCTTGGGAAATAAAGAGGAGATGATGGATTGAGAATCGACATCATTGTTCACCTCCGATGTTGCTATAACTTCTTCTGACCTGATTGGCGAAGTATAGACTTGTTGGATTTCAGAAGATGAAATGAAGACGTCACCATTTGGGCTTTCATCACTGCTTGGTGGGTTACCAATTTCTCCCATGTTGTCTGGATCAATTGTCGTAATTGACATTATGGATCTTTCCATAAGAGTATTTTTATTTGGGTCTATCTTGTCAATTTGACTGATAGGAAACACATAATCTGTACTCACATGTGTAAATGGATTTACTGGAATCTTCTCCAAACCATATGGAGCATTAACTTTGGTAAGCTCCCTTGTTGTGGATTTATCCTTTCCATTAATGTGATAGAATTCCGCCTCAATGTATTAAGACTCACATGTCTTGAAAGAGGCCTTATCACCATACAATGTCCCAATTTGACCATAGAAACAATATTCGATACATTGATGGTATGATGAAGGGATAACCACATGTTATGTAACCAGGGTCTTCCAAGCAAGATGTTGAAGGCTGAGTCTTGATCAACAACCATGAAATCTGAATTAGATACAAGATCTCCAAACTGAGTTCTGAGTGTAACATCGCCCAGTGGTTCTTGTTCATTTTTATCATATCCTTGTAACATCATGGTAGAAGGAGATAAATCAGATTCTGTGAGGCCCAATCGACGAAGTGTACGAATGGGAATGAGGTTGACTCTTGAACCATTATCAATGAAAGCTCTTCGGACGTCTATGACATTGAACTTGACAGATAAGTACAAAGGTCTAATATGTCCATGCATGACATCATCTTCATCTTCATCAGTAAAAGATATTACTGCATGGCATTCCGTGGGATTATTCTCTATGTGATAGACTTCAGCTGTAGCAATTTCAGTTTCAAACTCCTGAGGACTTGACAAAGCCTCGATGAGTGCCTCCTGAAAATATTTTGATAAATTCAAGGCATACAGAATTGATAACATGCCCGGTACTTGGGACATGTGTTTCAATACATCATACTTTTGATCCAAAGGTCTGCGTTTCCCAACAGGAACATGTGGTTTAGCAGGTGTCTTGGAAGTTGATTCTTTGGAAGTTAATGCATCTCGTATCAGAATAGGAGTTGGAAATATTCCTGGATTTGAAAGATTAGAATGATTAGATCTATTTACTTGCTGAGAGGAACCTTCAACCTGTCTTCCATAATAACTATGCCAGGAAAGAATTTTCTATTGGTGGAAGAACTTGCTTGTTCTTTTTGAGCTCGCTGAAGGGCTCTGCCACGAGTTTCTGTTGTATACACAGTTCTAGAAGGGGTATATTTGGAATAGTGGCTTCTGAAAGATCCATGTCTTCCCCTGTATCCTGATCCTCTGGAACTTCCTCTGATTCCTCTGTTTGATACAGGGAATTCAGGCTCATCGAAATTGAAACTGTGATTGGCATATGGATCTGTTAATTGAATCATATTAACGGAACCAAAGATTAAATCTTCATCCGATGAGGACTCTTCTTGACTAGCCAATTTAGGTTGTGCCATTTGGTGGGACGGTGCCCGTTGCTTTGAAGTAGATGGCATGAAATCTTCTAGATTCAATAACAGATTAGGCTTTGACACATACTCATCTTCTTCTGATTGTTTATCTTTGGAATTGTGCCGTTTATTTGAGGATTTTCCCTCTGATGAAGAGGGTTTTACTACAGAATTCATGGCAGAAGGCACAATTGGTTTCTTCAATTGTGTTCTCAAAATAGCATGAGTTTGGTTGATCATCTTTCTGACCATCCAATCATCATATTTTTGTGCATTTTTGCTTTTAACTTCTTTCCACTCGCCTTCCTCCTCTGGAACTGTAGCAGTAACACATGCTACCTGAGCTGAAGAAACTTTCAGTTTAACTTGTCCCAAATTGACTATTTTTTGCAGGATTTCCTTAAAAACAAAACACTCCTGAATGGGATGCCCAAAAAATTTGATGAAATGGGCAATAGTTGGGACGGTCTTCATCTCCTTCCTTGTTTTTTCCTATTGGGTATTGGCAATTGAACCAAATTATTTTCCATATCCAAAATGAAATAACCAGGAACTTGTTCATTTTGGAAAGAGTAAACTTTTCTTTTCAAATCCTTAAATTGTTTTCATCTTTGATCTATTTGATTATCTTGACTAAACGGCCTCTGTTATTGGCGCTCAGGAGGTGGAGCCCTTCGGAAAGATGAAGGTTTTTAAGTAGAAGCAGGTACAGGTTCTTGCTTAAGCATAACTGTAGCAGTCTCTACTTTACCCATTCTCCTTCCTGGAGCTGATGGAATTATACGAGATTTAGCCTTAGTCTGTATAAGAGAATCTTCAATCTATTGAGCGATTGAAGTAAGGTCTCGAAACCCTCCTGCGTATTTCACAGGGTTCAATGGCGTGTGTAATTCGTCATGCAGATTTGCCACACATATTGGCAATAGTTTCTCTTGAGGAAGTGCTAAGCTTAGGGAATATGTTAATCCCTTCCAGCGAGCAATGAAATCTGAGATGCTTTCATTCTACCTTTGCTTACAGTTTATAAGATCAAAAACTGTTTTCTTTGGCAAAGTTGAGCTGAATTGAAGAAGAAATCATTGACAGAGATCTTCCCATCTGGTAATTGACTGGGATTGCAAGCTTGTGTACCAGACAAAGGCTGGTCCTTTCAAGGTTTGCAAGAAGAATCTGAGTTTCACTGCTTCTTACTGCTCCGGAGTTCCCATCATAGGATCACAACAAGACATGTAATGCGTCAAATGCTGTTCAGGATCGCCTGATCCATTGAAAATAGGGAATACAAGGTTCCCAAAACTTGATGGGGGAGATATTGAATCTACCCATTCAAGGTAATCTTTTTTTTCTGGTTGAACCTGTGCACGCTTCCCTTCCATAGTCTCTAACCGAGCTGTTAATGACTCAATGGTAGTTATTAACTTTTGAGAAACATCCGGTTGAACTTGGACTTGGGTAGCTACAATAACTAGAGCTTGGATATGTATGGAAGCTGGTGTTGCAACTGATGGCAGCACTGCCAATTGTTGTTGCACTTGACCCGTAGGATTATACCTGTGAGGGTGTACTGATAAAGGAGGATATTCTTGATCCATCTTAGTAGCTGAAACAAACTACCTTGGTTGACTGACTCCAGCATACTTAGGAAGAAGACTACCCTGAAGTAGTTCTGCATTCAACCTCCTCAATTCCTTCATTTCTTCCTCCTGTTGTGCAAACCTTTGCTCTAGTGAGAGTGATTGGCCTTCTCCAGAGGAAGTATGTGTAACATTATTCTTTCCCTTCCCCTTTTTTGATCCCTTTTGGAGAGGGGGAAGTGGGTTACTTGAAGGATTACCAAGGTTCTGAGTAATCCTTTGATTTCGTGTATGCACACCTTCTTCATTTGTGTCTATGCGTACATCTTCTTGAGCAGGAACCTCTTCATCTGAATCCCCTGAGTGAGCCTCATCTGGTGGATCAGAAATAATGGAATTGATGACATTGATTGATGCATAACGCATTGCATCCCTTCTATCATCATTTCTGTGATATTTTCTTCTTCCATGTCTTTGATGAGACATTGCCTTTTGTCGATTTGATCCCTCAGGAACTTCTTGACGAACCTTAATTTGGAGGGATTCTCCTGATAATTTGGCTCTTCTTTCCTCCTATGGCTTCTTCCCCAATCGAGAGAAGACCGACTTTCGCTGAGGAGGGGATTGATGATTTGAAAAAGTCCCCAGCCCGGTGGATGGGGGATGTTTCTGCTATCTTTGCTCAACTCCTAGAATCCTATTTTTTGATTCTAAGGGTTGGTTTAAAAGAGTCCCTAGTTTGGAAAGCTGTGGTGGCTCTTGACATGCTTTGTTTAAGACTTTCTTAAAATCTCTCCTGATCATGTGGACCTTAGTCCTGAAATTAGCTGGATGCATCAACCTGCATCCACTTTTATCACCCGGTTCAAATGACCATTGGATGATTTCTGACACTTCTGTCACTTGATCATGTTCCTGCTCCACACGAGAGGCATGTTCAATATTCTCGTTTGCTTTATGTAGGAGTAATTCAACAACTTGTTCTCTGTATTTTTGATTTTGAGAGGAACTAGTTGAAGCTTGTTCTTGGTAAAGCTTTTGATTACAAACAAAGCCAGGTATTTTTGGCTGGCCATGGGCAATAACATTGCATGAGACCATTTTCGGCGGGTTTTGCTGACTGGAGAGAACAGTGAAATGTAGTGCTGCATGAACACCCCATCCTATGACATGAATACCAGATGGGGCTTTGGCAATTAACTGGCGTGATCTTCTTAGTGCGCCAAGGCATGAACGCTGAAGGGCTCTCTGCTGCTTTTCAGCCTTCGGATATCGACAGACTGATAGAGATTCCAAGTCAATTTGACGTTGTAACCCTTATATTATCTTAACATGATTTTCATATTCATCATAAGATAATACTTTCTTTTTCAACTGACAAAAAGTTTTCCATATATTGAGATAGATATCATGAATTCCATCTTCCGTCAAAATCTCTGGAATGTCATACTGAGAGTCAGCCAAAGGCCAAAACATGACTGGCACTTCACCTTTTTCCAGTTGTTTTCTCATATCCAACATTTCCTCTTTATCATTCAATGAAGATTCTTCTACTTGATTTGACCAGAGTTGGTGCTTCCTTGTTGCTTCATCAGATTCAACAATATTGGTAGAGAAATCACTGATTAAACTAGAAGATGCATGACTTAGGGGTGGTTCGGATAATGACCTACACCCTGGGCTATCTTCCGATTGAGAAAGTATTTCACCTGCTAGCGATAAAGCATCAGACATGACTGGTTTCACATTTGCAAGTTCCTCAAGATAAGAGGGATTTCTTGGCACTACATTCTCCACTGGAGCATTTTCTGGGAAATGTGCATCACTACTGCAGAGAGGACTTTCTCAGTGAAATTCATCATCATGGGGAGGACCACCATGGTGGGTTACAAGAAAATATGATATCTCTTGCTCCTTGGTCTTCTGACCACACATAGGGTTCCTGTAGCTCTCATCTGAAGATGAAACTTCTAGATCGACCGAATTGTCATGAAGCAAGCCTTCGTGAGGAAGTTTCTATTGAAGACCTTCAGAATTAATGTTCCCACTATTGGGAAATGAGGGAGTAGAATATTTTATTCCAACAGATAACTGTCTGAGGGCTTCAAGAACTCCAACATCGAGCAAGGCCTTGTTACAAATTGTCTCTTGATTTCTTGACTGTGTTGGGTGGGTCTGTTTCTTAGACGCCTTGTTACTCAATTTAGCAGGTGTGTGTGTGCCTGCTTAGGAGAAATGATCAGGTTAGGCTGATTATCTCCGCTCAAACCAGGTTTATGTGCATGACTTGGTTGTCCGTATGATATGGGGGAGTACGCCCCACAAACCTCTTGGACTAGAACAGATGTGTGTGTCTGTTCCGGAGTGAACTGTTGATGTGTCACTCCACTAGTAGGGATGGATTTATTTGTATTTCCCTAAGATGTTGCTGAAGATGTTATAATATCCTGGCAAGCTTCCAGAATATGAGCAGGGATTTGCTTATGCTCTTTCACCATTGATAGAATATGCTTGGTGACTTCAGCTGCCGGAACGGGGATATATGTCCATTCCGTGCTTGGAGTAGGTGTATGTGCCTGCTCCTGTCCTCCTTTTCTTGTCAATGAATCCTGACCGTACTCAAGTGTGGGGGCATAGAATTGAGTCTGCCTCCTATTTGTCACCGGAGCTTTCCGACTAACTTATCTGTGTGCTACCAAGCGAGACTGTTGGTAGACTTGATTAATACTAGCAGGTGTATGTGCCTTCTGATTGCACTTCACCGAATGTGGTTGACAAGATCCATCATATGTAGTCAGACGATCCTGGTGACTAGATGATGATGTATAAATAGGTATATGTTCCTGTCTATAATATTCCTCCGGAATTTCTTGGCGGGATTGGCGTGATGCTGCCAGATGAGTCTGCTGGACAACGGAATTAAAACGGGTAGGTGTGTGTGCCCGCTCGTTGCTTGCCACTAAGTTAGGTTGGTGGACTTCTCCAGAGATGGAAGAGATGAGAACCTGCTCACCGTTAACCGGATTTCGCCTCTGGCGATTCATCTTGCCTGCTTGGGTTCGAGGAACCTGTGCCGAACGCCTGGAGTCGGTACCCTCATCATGTTGAGGGCGCACTGCCGCACGAGTCTGGCGGCGATTGTTGATGGGAGCCCTCGGGAAGGACTTATGTCTCCTTGAATTAAGGCCCTGAGGGACCTGCTCATTCACCACCTCAGAATATGGAAGTGAATGGTGATTTTGTTCCGGGGATAACGACCAGAAATGGTTGGAGACGGTGGTTAGCACCGCCTGCTTCTTGATCACTGGTCGTCACTATCTTGACAACCAGGGTGAATTGTTTACTTGGAGGGCTTGTCAGGCAGCCTCCAGAGTTGGAATAGTACCATTTTTATGGTACTCCTTAACCATTGCGTTTGATACACAACGTTGAAGACGCTGAGTAGGTGATATCGTCCTCAGAGCGGACGATGATCCAGCAGGAGTAGCAGTAGTGGCATTTGCAGCAGAAGTTTTCATAGCAGACGTATTCATGGATGTGAAATTAAGAGAATCCATTCTGAAAATGAATAAGATCTTGTAAAAGAGTGCATGTTTGATATAATAGACGTAATCAAGATAAATTCAGCCACTACATCTTTCGGATGAGCACATATGTCAATGACTGTTTTTTTGGCCCTCTCATTATGTTTTAAATAGGGGCCTAACAAATAAGAAAAACATCATTTTGACTTGGTTAAGGATTCACGTCGGGTTCACCATTTTTTGTTTCCCTCTGGAATTGGGGATGATCTCATTGATTTAAGATTCAAACATTCCAAGCGGTTTCTAACGGGTTTGTTCGTAGAACTAGAAACATCCAATGATTCCATATCCATTTGAACCTACTTTCCAAAGGTAGGCGCTCATTAGTTGTAGACTGATGAGGCTTAGGAATTTGCATTGGTCGAGAGGATGGGAGTTCGGACTCATCACACCTTTTTTGAGGGGAATTATTGTCTACTCCGGGACTCTCTTTATAGATTTAAGTTATGTTCGTGAATCCTTATTACATTACCAAGTATAAAAATGAGTTTTCCTTTAGATCTGACAATCAATGATTGATATGTAGGAAATTTAGATAATCATTTATATGTATTCTAGGTTCTTAATTGATAGAGAATCATCTATATTTGTTAGAGATTCTTATTCAATGGTATTCTTTGATACATAAAAGTCTCTTGGTCATTATGATGACCATACTGTTTTTAAATCCACTTAGTGGGGCACTTGATGTTTATTGTCATTCAGAAGGACATGAATTATTTCAAAGTTTGGATCGTACCTGCAGATGGGCTGCCTACATATCCTTTATTTTGGAAAAGGAATCAGAACCCACATAGCTCAATTGAGGGAGTATGATGTTTATGATTGATGGCTCAAAGAAAGATGTCATAATTACTTTTACACTCTAAGCTCACGTGAGTCATGCTCGGTGTGAGAAACAAGAGGTATTGGTAAATCCAGACAATTGTTTCATGAAATATGCAATCATAAGAAATGAGGATTAAGATTTACTTCATAGAATAAATCTAGGAATAGGGTCCATAAAGGTATATGTGCTTCATGGAGATTTGGATACTCTAATCTTGGGGCTTACTCCTAAGGAAGATGCCCAAGTTAGTAGGGGACTTATGATTGGGTATTATTACTAAGAAGGAAGTCCATATCAAAAGTAAATTATAACTGGTTAAGGGACTTGGGGCTTACTCCAAAGGAGGTTGCCCATATTTGAGACTGGGGCTTATTCCTGAAAAGGAGGCCCAGGTTAATGAGGACTTGGGGATTATTCCTAAGGAGTATGCCCAGTCTTGAGAATTATTACTGGGGCTTATTCCTAAAAAGGAGGCCTAGGTTAAGAGAATTATGGTTGGGGCTTACTCCTAAGGAGTATGCACATATTTGAGACTGGGGATTATTCCTGAAAAGGAGTCCCAGGTTAAGGGGTTATCTCATCTTAAAGGATGAGGTTGAATGAATGAAATCTCAATCTTTAGTGACATAAAGATGTGTAAATCACTAGGTTTTGAGAGATATTCCACAGAATTCCTTTCTTATAGGGAAGTTAATCAAGAAAACATGCCATAAATGGCTTTTAAGAATGTCTTGAAGACTGAATCTTGAATAGGAGATGTGGAATGGTATAAGAGGGGTTAAATGGGCAAGAAGGGCACCCAAAAAGGCAGGGGAGCACAAGTCTTGGCAGGCGCGCAGGTACTGTGTGGGCGTGCAAGTCCTGGTCGCACAGGTATATATGCGTGACACATGGGTACTTGTGCGATTGTTAACCAGCTGGGTAACACTTGGGCGATCCTTGACCAAAGCCTTTATAATTATCCTGAGTTACTTCCAGAAGAGAGGCGCACAAGTTTTGGTGAAGAAGTAGGGCGGCGCGCAAGTATGTTCATTTCCCTTAAGGTTAAAACACCTTAGGCGCGCAAGTGTTAGTGAATTCTAACACTTAGACTTTACTCCTCTTGTTTAGACCTTCCATTCTAGGTAAATAATTACCTTAGAAGTGTTCGGAAGACCTGAAGAAGAGACTTGGGCATTCAGAGCTCTATATCTGAATTCTGGAAAAATTACTCCCGAAATGGGGGGCCCACAGGGTCTATTTATAGGCTGGAGAAGACCTCGGACAGTTATCACTTAGGGCGCACAAGTCACTTGCGCGACCATTAGTCGGCGCGCAAGTATACTTGAGCGACAATGAGGGAACTTGCGCGACCCTTGTGCATTTGAAGCCTTGTTCATGCCTTTGTCGATTTTTGAGGTTTTCTTCAAAGGATGAATCAATTTGTGCTAAGTCATTTTTCATTCCATTATTTTAGACAATGTGATGAAAAGGAGCATCAACAAAAGTCCCCCCTCAGAGTTGGATCTGAAAGAATAAGGATGTGACTCTGAGGAAAAGAAGAAAACCAAAGGGAAAGAGGCGTGCAGGGCTGTAGAGAAAGAAGCCCTTCCTCATGAAGGTGATGCTTCCCCACCTGAAGCTGATTCACTAGATTTCTCCTCTAGGAATAATTCACCAGATTCCCATGATGGGGATGATGAGGCACAACAAGTGGCAAAGCGGCCTCGTGCCCGATATAATCCTCTGGTTAGAATCAAGAGACCTACTACATCAACTCCTGGTGAGTTACTTCACTATGTTAATTTAATAAATACTACTTTATAAAGTAATAAGTCTTATTTTCTTATTCTTTATCTGTAGGTGCAGGAGCCGGGAAGAAACTTAAATCAAAGATTGTAGGACCTTCCTCGTAGCCATCATATCTAAGACCAGAGGCTATCCAGTTATGACCGACATTATATTGTGGTACTGAGACCGCCTGGCTGGATTTGTGTGAGGGCCTAAAACTTCCTAGAATAGGGAATATTCTGGCTTTTACAAATATACAATACGAGGATAACCCCAATGAAGTGTGGTATTACATAAGAGAGCTGTAAATGCTCATATATTCCACTGATGAGTCCGTTCCTGTCACCAGGCGGGTGAAGGAAATTATTGATCGTGGCGCCACTGAGGGGACTGATGAGGAGTGGCATGATTACGTGGCTCCTGAAGATGTAAGTTTTCTTTCCTTATTTGCTTTGCAACTTGATTCCAGTCGAAGATTTTTTACATAAGGAAGTTATTTTCTTTATCTTGCAGCTTGCAAGAAAAGGAACTGTGATTCCTTCGCCACAATATAGCCCTGGTGGTACTACCATCGGAGCTGCTACTGAATCTCCTTGAAAATCAGGTGATATATTTTCAGGCTAGAAGGCCATGGATGAGGAGTTTCACATGGCTTTCCCCTCTACCATCCAGGTACCTATAATGGAGACTGCTGATACTCCCAAAAAACCAAAGAAGAAAAGGCAATGAAGGAGGAAGTCCACAGCTAAACGTTTCATTAGCAGCGGTAAGTCCTTCAGGTAATCATGAGTCTATACCCATGAAAAGGTTGCTCATATTTCTGGGGATTGCAGGGGATTCTTCAATTTCCCCTCTGAGGGAGAGGACGGACCCTCCTGTGAGGACTACAGAGGATGCTGCGGAACAATCACAAGTTCAGGCTGACTTAGCTGCTTCTGGAGAAGAGACAGCATCTACTCCCAGCATCCCTCCTACTACTGTCGCAATAAGATAAGAACCTGTTTCTGGTAAGTTAACAATGCTTCATAAAAATGTTGAACGAAACACCGATTGACTTCAATTTTGTGATACTTCAGGTTCAACTCCTACATTAGAGCTTATGGCGGTTGTTGCAACTGATGTCGTGATTTTATCCGAAGATGCTGTCCAGGGTCAGGGTCCACAGGACGTAAGTCATCCAGAAGACACATCAAACGCTCTCACGGGTGAGACTAACCAGGATTCTGAAATATCATTGGATGAAATGATGAATCGTGGCATGTCTTTCAAAGAATTTTATGATCATTCTAAGTTATCATGTGATTTAGAAGACCTTGGGCGTGAGTGTTATCCTTCACCCAGTAAATTTTCTTATAATTTACACTTCTAATCATGACTGAAAATAACATGCAATTCCATCCATAGAAGCTGTTGAACTGCCAATGCCTGAAGAGGGTGCGGAAATTGATGGCAACCCTACCATTGCAGAAACATTAGCTCAAGTAGAGATAAACCCAGTAAACCCTCCTGAGACCCATCTTGATGATTCTGTTGAGATTGGGAAAGATGGGGAGGAGTCTTCTTAGGTTGTTGATCTACCGTCAGGTAAGGGATAAAAATATTTGTGATTGTATTTAATTTGCAAGACAATCGATTATTTTGTTATCCTTTGAAACTAACCAAATCTTTCAACTAATTATGCAGGGCCATCAACTGCAGTGGCTAGATCTGGAGTTGAGGCCTCAGCCTCTACCCCAATGGGAATTGAAAGTGAAGAAGCATAGGTCAGGGGGAAGGAGCAGAACAGGGCACTTCCTTAAGTGCATTAATCCCATATTACATGCCCCCTTGTGATGATGATGTTGAATCAGACCCAGAGGTGCTTAAGGCGGTCATCTTTTCACGATATAAGGCATAGAACAACATATGGAAAATCATATTTGAGGTTCCTTTAGAAGATATATCATCGAAGATCCCTCGATTTTTGTCCCAGTTCGTCATGCTAGGACTTGTCGGTTTTGGTTGCCAAGAGGTCCATACCGCGGTGAAACAAGTCATCTTTAGGAGGGAGAAGGAGAAAAAGTGTCGTGAAGATCTGACCAGGGTGAAATTTTCAGTCAATATTGGAGAATTTGAGGCTGTGGTATCCCGAGCTGAGGCTGACTATGCTGCCAAGATGAAGGAGCTGAAGCATAAGATCAAAGAAAAAGTCATCCAGAAGATGCACCTTTAGCAACAGTTAGATACTGTTACTGGGGAACTTGACCAACTCAATAATTCACTGGAAGGAGTTCAAACGAATGGTATTAAGGCCGTTGTGGATGCCAAGAAATCACTCCATCAGGCTGAAAAGAGTGAATTTGGTCGAGTGCATGAGCTTCAAGTAGCTTATGATGAAGCTCAGGATGCGGTTCATCAAGTGAAGACTTATGTCGACAGCATTTTGTAATTTCTTGAAAAAAGAGAAGAGACTCCAATCTGTGGATGTCCTTCTAATTCTTGTGCATCAATGGAGAGTACTTTTATCTTCAATCATTTATTCTTGTATTCTTTCGCTACCTGCTTTAAATTTTACCTAAGACAATGGGCCTAGTAAGCATAGTTTGATTTTATTAGGATTATTATAAATAACCCTACAAACTTTGAATCTCTTAATTGCTCAATATTACCTAAATCATACAAAATGTATGTTTAGTGAGCTGGAACTTGACTTTTATTCAGAGTTCCTTTGTCTTTTGTGGGTAGTTTAAAGTCATGCACGTTGGACATAAAGAGGCTAATGTTTAAGGTCAAAATAGCTTTGACCGAAATGGATTAAAATTGACTCAATTCCTTGACAATTTATCTGAAAACATATTACCATACTCAAGTATGAGGAAAAATATGTAAACTATGACTTAAGAATATTTGAATATGAGGAATGATATGAAAAAGAGATAAAAGGCATTAGAAGAAGTAGTTCCCAAGAATGAAGTTACCATTATTTAACAAACCCGTTAAGGGGTTGAATTATGTAGGGCCACCTAAGGGAATTAGCTGCATAGTCAAATAAATAGCATCTTTTGGCTGACAGGTCCGTTATATAGACTACTTATGCAAGGCCACCTAAGGGCACGTACTGCATAGTCAGGCAAAATAATTATCAGAAGCTTGACATTTTTGTGACTAGAAGTCAAGAAAAGGGTTATGAAGATCTGAAAATATTTAAGGTTAGGATTATGACACATAAAGATGGGTATTTTCCAATGTATGCAGAGATACACAAATCAATACTAACCATAATCATGTTGTGGCTGGGTCCTGAATAGAAATGTTGGACTTCACTACGTATCCCATAAGGATGGGAATCAACCCACGTAGTTATTGAACTACAGTTTAACGTCGTGTGGGACAAAAGGATTGAAGATCTTAGTTTAGTGTCATAGAGCTTGGACCATTATAATAAATACACAGTGTGTGTTTTCATGGGTACTTTTCAACCAGAGTACTGAAAGAGGAATTTGTGGTTAGGCCCAAAAGACTTGGGGCTATATTCGAGGGACAATAGAACGTTCCTACGTATCCCATAAGGATGGGAATCAAGCCCACGTAGTTCTAGAACCACCCTCTGTACAAATTTGGTTCGTACATGTGAAGGGTGAAAGGGGACCTCAGTGCATTGATGGTTTGACCGAAGATAAAAGATTCGGGCGTTGCCATGTATGCACATAGTCATTGAAATGAATCATGATTGAAAATCAATGTAAATAATGATTCCCTCTCAGGTGAGGGTATGAAAGAATATTGTAGTTTATTGTCATACTAGAAAAAAGTGTTGTATAGTTTAACATCGTATAGCAAGGAAGAAAGTGAACCAATGTAAAAATATTGATTCTAGGGGCGGTTTCACGAATCAACATCATATGAGATGGAGGTGAACAGATGTGAAGAGATTGGTTTTGGGCTTGAACCTTGGGAGGTTGCCTACGTACCCAGCCTAGAAGGAAAGGATCAAAGTACGCGTAGTTCAATTAAAGAATGAATTAGTGATCAAGTTGTTCTTGGGGAAAACGATCTAAAAAATAGTGTTGGGACTTACACATGGTTAGTATCCTAGAGAGAGTGTTATGGTTGAATATTTCTCTAAGCTCACGTGAGTCATACTCAGTGTGAGAAACAAGAGGTAGAAACAACCTTAACGATGCACAGTATAATGTCATGTAGGACATATGAAGGGACTATGCAGTTTAAAGTCTTGCAGTTAGGACTATTGGTGCTGCACAGTTTAGTGTCATGTAGCAGGGACAAAATACAGTTTAACGTCATGTTGGACGTATTAAAGGACTTTCTGTATAATTTAGCGTCATGTAGTTAGGACGATGGGGACAATACAGTTTAATGTCGTGTTGGAAAAAAAGAGGACTGTGCAGTTTAATGCCATGCAATGAGGACAAAAGATTACACCATTTGACGTCATGTTGGACGTATTAGGGACTTTTTCACAGTTTAACGTCATGTTGGATGAAAAAGGGACGATACAGTTTAGCGTCATGTTGGACGTAAGTTCCAATAGTTTTAGATAGTATGCATGGATTGTTGGTGTAACACCCCAGGTAAATAAAGAATATGACTTTTTCTTATTTATCCATATTTGTGAATAAAATATTGATATGACTTTAAAGGGGATGCTATGCTCAATGGCGTACCCAACACGCAACAACGAGTTTCTTGGGAATCTTACGTTGCACTCTAATAATAAAATAATATTATTTTAAATGGTAGTTAACATGTAGCCGTTGTAATGGCAGGAATGGATAGAAATAACTAAAATATGATTATATATGTTTTTAAATGTTTTTACATTTATCCAATAAAGGATAGAGGCTTAAAATACGGAAAGAATTCAATTTTAGGCGTTTATGCCCTAGTTTTCACTAAAGGTTCACTTATCACCTTTTGATGTTGAACCATCATTAAATATAGTTTTGTTCACTCTTAAACATTCTTTTGGACCAAATAAAACTGTTATTAATAATCGGGACATCAAAATTTACTTTGTGTAAATTTTTGGTATCTTTTCGATAAAGTTCATTTTTTTTAATGAATAGTGTAAAATGTTGTATTTTAATTCAAAACCTCTTTTTAATATAATTTATTTATATGATTAGATTATATTTTGAATTGGTTTTAAAGTGAAATTAGAAAATATTTTTACCAATAAATCCAATAGTGGTCGTTGGAATTAATTTCACTTTGAAATCAGACTTAAACCAGTGTCAATCTTTTGATACTTATTGTTTCATAAAAACACGCTATTTGCTCTGACATCGGGAATTAATTATTAATTTAATTAATGCAACTTATATGTTGTGAATTTTGTAAAATGGACTTCATTTTTGAATTCGGAATATCAAATATAGCTTAGGGTGAATTTTTGGGATTTTTCTGAAAAACTTCAATTTTTGATGAATAGTGAAACCACTAAGTGGTACTTATAAAAGCTGATTTTTCGTTTAAATGAAATTTTACCACTTCTGTGTTTTGAATTTCAAAAATCCGATATACATGGTTTTCATTAAGAAGTAAAATGTGGTTCAATGGTATAAAAATAATTTTTTGGTGAATAGTAACTTATTAAGTTTTTAATCGCGATTAGAGGTAATTAGTGTAGTTTAAGGTAAAAATAATGTTTTAATAATATGAAATGAACTTGACACATGTCCTACCCTCATTGGTTGTGTGATGGCCGACCAAGACAAGCCATGGGTCAACTTGGGGACCCCATGGAGCCACTTTGGTTGGGAAATGACATAAATAACTCTTTATTTAATGTAAAAGTAAAAATGACACAAACATGATATGTTTTACTAAAACAATTTTTAAGTGGGGTTATACAAGTCAGATATTTTATTATAAATAGTCATTGGAAAGATAAAAAGATTTCCTACATCATAGTAATTTTTTTATAATTTTTAGACATTAAATAAATTAAATTATTTATGACATCATAATGATGCAGCGATAACATCATTATCTGACGATTTAAATAAAATGAGAAGATAATGTAAACTCTATGACCTACACATGTCCAAAACTTATTGGATGGATGGATTTCGAACCCTTATCACCTTATCCACGAATTATATAAATGTGGACCTTTTAAAACCGAAACACATTTTCAAATAAATTAATATTTCTTACTTTCCAAAAGTGCCCCTCCTCTCCTCTTATAAAAGGCCCCCACCTCTACCTCTTTTCACACACTCCTCAAGCCTTTGGCTCGGCCAAACCCTGCCCATTTACTCTCTCCACATCCCTCTCCTCATCCTAGAGGATTCCCTTTGGGCAGAATCCTTTCAAATGAAGCCTTCAGGCTCAAATCAAAAGGAGTTACAATTTTAAAGGTAATTCATTCTCTCATGTTCATTTGTTTTATTTTGCTTCTCCAACCCCATAAACTCTTTTTATTTACTTCTTTTGTAACAACAAAAGTATATTCAATATACTAGGATGTTGTTATAAGATTTATTCGAGCTACACTCTCACACAACTATATCAAATGGTTAAAGAACATACGGTTTCCGTGGATGGTGAAATTCTGCCTCCCGAAACGATGATTGTTCAATACTCATTTAACACCTTCAAAGGTGGCCATTATGATGTCACTATTTTTATATATGATATATAATATGTTTATTTTTTACTTATGCTTCTGTATTTTTCATTTGTGTCCTACCTTTATGGCTTCCATTATGGGTATACGCGATATCTTCATTTTAGGAAGTGCGGACTACCGCCCCCTCAAAGTGATGTGATTCGTTAATGCCATACGTGGGACGTATAAAGGATGGATTTAATTTTATTATATATGATTTTATACTGTAATTATTATATACCTCTATATAATTATTATTTCTTTCCATTAAAGTATGAGATAGAAATGAAAGTGGCGTTCATGCGTACGTACGGCTTACCGTCTCCAGGAACGGTGCATTTCATTTCTTATCCCCAAATGTAATGTACTATTATAAGTACATGTATATAATGGATATATATGATGAATGATACATCTAAATGATGAATATAATTCTGTAATTAAAATATACATACCTCTCATTTAGTCTTAATTCCATTAATATGACAAAGAAATGAAAGTACCGTTCATGCGTACGTACGGCTTACCGTCTCCATGAACGGTGCATTTCATTTCTTACCTCTAAATGATTATGTAATATTATAAATGCATGTATATTCTGGATATATATGATATATATAATATCCAAATCAGGAATGTCATTCTGGATATAAAGAACCTTTGACCACACGAACAACATGTAATTGTAAGAAGTCCACTTTCGACTTAAGAACCAAATATCGACAAAATGAACATTATTAAATTAAATGATTACATGATGTTTATAACATGGTGTAAAAGGAATAATGAACTTGAAAAAGATTCTTAAGCAAGTAGAGATTAACTCAAGTTTATTATTCAGGACGTTAAAGAACGATCGAGTCAAGTCGGACCCGAGGTAAGGGATCATACTCCTCTCTTTCTTTTTAAGTACACACTTTTATGTCATTCCTTTTAAAGCTCATCTTTCTTGTTATTGGGATGATATTTTATATTAAATTTACTGTAATTTTTATGTTCATGTGATGAGAGACCCTATTCTCTCTCATCAATCCATTTTGGAAGTTTTGAGTGGCGTCGTTAGGCTGCCGAACTTTCGTAAGAGATCTAACCTCTCTCTTTCTTTTTAAGTACTCTCCTTTATGTCACTTCTTTTAATCTCCTCTTTGTAATGTTGGGGGATGTTCTTTTATATTCCTCTTGCTGTACATTTTATTGTAATGTGATGAGATACCCTATTTGATCTCATCAATCCATATTCGGAAGTTTTATGTGGCGCCGTTAGGCTGCCGAGTTTTCATAAGAGATTTTTCATCTCACTTTTATTCCCGTGAGATTTATGATACATTTGCCACAAATTACATTGAGTGGTGTATGTACTGCCCATTATTCTACTCTTTGTGTAATATAATTTCATTTATGAGTATTTACATCAATGATCTATTGTCCTTCTTTCATGGGGTGTATGTTTTGAAAGATACCCAAGTCGGTAAAGGAACCTTTCACCCTCCTCTTTTTTTTAAGACTTATTTTGTTGGGTCTTTTAATTTACATATTTTTATGTTGGGATATGTTCTCATATATCCTTATTGATGTAAATTTTATGTCCAACTGATGAGATACACTTTTTATCTCTCATCAACTCATTTTGATGTGATGCCGTTAGGCTGTCAAGGGAACTTTTTAACCCAATTTCGATTTCTTTGGGTTCAACATGTAGTCATTGAATATGTCATCCATTGAATATGTGTGAATGACCTTTTATTTTTTTACACTTAATATCCACTTATATTGGGTGTATTTATATTTGTCACACATATTTTTGAGATTGATTTGTCCTTAATTTAAGGATACCTTCTTTATAAGGGATTTCATCACATTTGACATTTCTATTGAGAGTTCTTTGTTGTTATGCACAAATTCACTCTTATATGGTGTATATACTGTCCTTTGGAGTATTATATCATTAATCCATTTATTCTCATGATATTATAAAGTTCTGACTAAATTTTATTCCTCAATTATTGTATTCAAGTGTCTCTAATTTTGGTAAAACCCCTTTAACCAAAATATCGCTTTAAATGTTTTAATTATTTGTTCTTATTAATATCCATGTTTTCAAAATGGTTTTAAGGATTTATTTATATGGATATTAATGGTTTAAAATTTTAAGCTTCAAGGTGGTATGGGACAATTTGATTCAAAAATCTCTTTATTAAATGTTTTAAATGGTTTTGGAAATGGTTTCTTTTTGAATGGATTCATTATTTCAATATACTAAAATGTTATATTGTGATTGAAATGTGGAAATGTTATGTTTCCTTTATGCATGTTTTATGTGATACATTCATGTTATGGTTCTTGGGAATTGTTATGAAAACGGGTGGTTCCGTGATAAACTAAGGGCGGGTGAGCCCGATATAGCTCTCCAATGCATTGGGTAACGCGAAGGAGTGAAACGTTAAGGTTTCTCCGAAGAGATTTAGGGAATATACTGTGATGGGTATTCCAAACGTAACCAAGAGGGTTACTCCCTACGTAAGAATGTTATGAATGCCTCAAGTTACCTTTTATGTCTTATGATTTCTATGATTTATTCATGATTTGATATGCCTATGTTTTATGGGTAAAGTATGATTTCATTCTTATGTATACATGTACTCATGTTTCCTTTCCATATTTTTATATCCCTTACTGAGCTTTTTATGCTCATCCCAAGTTTTTGAGATGTTTTTCACAGGTCAAGGGAAGGTTACATGATGTGATGATAGTGTCAAGGATGTGTCAAGAAAGAATCCATGTTTTATTTTAAATATGTTTCTATTGATGGGAAGAATGAATACTGTCTTTTATGTAACCACTTTGTTTAAATGTGGAATGTAATGCAAGTTTCATGATCTAATTCTCTAAAACTATAAACCTGAAAAGATCCTCAATGTGTAATCTTGTAATAACTCAAGATTAAGTAAGGTTTAAGGCTGGGGCCTTATAGTTGGTATCAAAGGTCGGTTTAGATAAATTTAGAGGTTAGGGTATTCTCTAAGCATAAGTGACATTACCATAATGGTTAGGATTTCAAAAAGAGTCCTAGTTTTAGATAAAGTGAATGAGTAAGTATATCTTAGTGTTTACCTTCCTCATTAGAACATGATGGTTTTGTTGATATACTCACACTGACATTTCTGTTTTTAGTGAATGGCTGGATCTCGCAGGCACCAAAGTGACAATTGGTTTGAAGGAAACTGTGGTGGTTCTCTGATTAAGAGACTCGATGAAATGGGGTACTCAATTATGAAAATCGTGGTTGTTCTAAACCAAATATCAAGGAGTCATGATCAACCACTTGAACCTTGGTATGTTCTATAATGCATCATGTACGAGATGACCAATCGATGTGGAAGTTTAGGTAATAATAAAAAAGGTAACCATTAGGGTTTATATGATCCTTACTTTTTAGGTAATTATGGGTTACTCTATGATATGATGGAAAATGAAAGGAATGAGATAAACCTGAGGTTAAAATATGTTATGATTATTTTTGAAGATTTTATCTCATTTTGGGGAATGTTTTAATAATTATATAGTTTTGGAAAAAGGACAACACGCAGACCGTGTGACTACCCGTCGCGTCGGACAAAGCTGCAGGAATCGAACCCACAACCAAAGTGCGACTGGTATTTATCACCTACCACTGGACTACGTGAATTCCCTGGTTATTTTGACTGATTCTTTTTAGTTATATGATTTTATAAATTAAGAGTAAGTTGATTTTGGGTTATTTATGAAAATTATTAACCTATCATGGAGGATATGTGATTAGGATAATTACTTTTCAATGCGAGGCTTTAGGAGCGACTGATGTTGTTTGGAGATAAATGTTACGATTTAACTTGGAAGACTATGTGACTAAATCCTTAAAATATTTGGGTTTCAATCTTAGTTTGGTTTACTTTGAAGGATTTTATGGAAAAATTGTTTATCTAATGGTCTTCGTTGAACTTTGGGTTTTGTTGGACAAATTTTGGAGATTAAGCATAGATTTTCTTTTTAAAGGGTTATCCTTTTCTGGATTATCTGATCTTGTAGTAACCTTTTTGGTTTTAGTTTTGGTTAAGGTTTGAAGACATGGGAATTGTATAGTTCTTTTTTTTGTGGATTAGGTTCTCCTCTAAGAAGTTGTTTATAGTACTCTTAATGCGAACAAGTCTTCCTAAATACTCGCCTTTTGGAGAAAATATGAGTTTGAATCTAATAAAGGTTGAGAGTCAACATGATAAGTGATTATGTTTCCTTATGAATAAATTCCTTAATAAAAAGTAACTTAAAACAAAAATGTTATCTATTAACTTTTCCTACTGGGGAATCGAATACCGTTTAACCCATCACAAGTTTGTGATTTTCTCATGGTTAACTTTCTCCTAAACATGTTTTCTATCACTCTCCATCAGAACATGACCCTATGTTTTCTCCTCCATGTCCATGTTTTCATACTTGGAATCCTAGTATGGGTTAACTCAGGTGACCTTTGTACTTATCTTTCTTTATTTTAAAGTGATTGTTTTACCGACTCTTCTTCCGATGTGGGACTTTCAAGGATGTTTCCAAGACCAATTTTAAAAATTGCGAGGACGCAATTCCCAAAAGGGGGGAAGGATGTAACACCCCAGGTAAATAAAGAATATGAAATTTTCTTATTTATCCATATTTGTGAATAAAATATTAATATGACTTTAAAGGGGATGCTATGCTCGATGGCGTACCCAACACGCAACAATGAGTTTCTTGGGAATCTTACGTTGCACTCTAATAATAAAATAATATTATTTTAAATGGTAGTTAACATGTAGCCGTTGTAATGGAGGGAATGGATAGAAATAACTAAAATATGATTATATATGTTTTTAAATGTTTTTACATTTATCCAATAAAGGATAGAGGCTTAAAATACGGAAAGAATTCAATTTTAGGCGTTTATGCCCTAGTTTTCACTAAAGGTTCACTTATCACCTTTTAATGTTGAACCATCATTAAATATAGTTTTGTTCACTCTTAAACATTCTTTTGGACCAAATAAAACTCTTATTAAGAATCGGGACATCAAAATTTACTTTGTGTAAATTTTTGGTATCTTTCCGATAAAGTTCATTTTTTTTAATGAATAGTGTAAAATGTTGTAGTTTAATTCAAAAACTCTTTTTAATCTAATTTATTTATAAGATTAGATTATATTTTGAATTGGTTTTAAAGTGAAATTAGAAAATATTTTTACCAATAAATCCAATAGTGGTCGTTGGAATTAATTTCACTTTGAAATCAGACTTAAACCAGTGTCAATCTTTTGATACTTATTGTTTCATAAAAACACGCTATTTGCTCTGACAGCGGGAATTAATGATTAATTTAATTGATGCAACTTATATGTTGTGAATTTTGTAAAATGGACTGCATTTTTGAATTCGGAATATCAAATATAGCTTAGGGTGAATTTTTGGGATTTTTCTGAAAAACTTCAATTTTTGATGAATAGTGAAACCACTAAGTGGTACTTATAAAAGCTGATTTTTCATTTAAATGAAATTTTACCACTTCTGTGTTTTGAATTTCAAAAATTCGATATAAATGGTTTTCATTAAGACGTAAAATTTGGTTCAATGGGATAAAAATAATTTTTTGGTGAATAGTAACTTATTAAGTTTTTAATCGCGATTAGAGGTAATTAGTGTAGTTTAAGGTAAAAATAATGTTTTAATAATATGAAATGAACTTGACACATGTCCTACCCTCATTGGTTGTGTGATGGCCGACCAAGAAAATCCATGGGTCAACTTGGGGACCCCATGGAGCCACTTTGGTTGGGAAATGACATAAATAACTTTTTATTTAATGTAAAAGTAAAAATGACACAAACATGATATGTTTTACTAAAACAATTTTTAAGTGGGGTTATACAAGTCAGATTTTTTATTATAAATATTAATTGGAAAGATAAAATGATTTTCTACTTCATAGTAATTTTTTTATAATTTTTAGACATTAAATAAATTAAATTATTTATGACATCATAATGATGCAGCGATGACATCATTATCTGACGATTTAAATAAAATGAGAAGATAATGTAAACTCTATGACCTACACATGTCCAAAACTTATTGGATGGGTGGATTTCGAAACCTTATCACCTTATCCACGAATTATATCAATGTGGGACCTTTTAAAACCGAAAAACATTTTCAAATAAAGTAATATTTTTTACTTTCCAAAAGTGCCCCTCCTCTCCTCTTATAAAAGGCCCCCACCTCTACCTCTTTTCACACACTTCTCAAGCCTTTGGATCGGACAAACCCTGCCCATTTACTCTCTCCATATCCCTCTCCTCATCCTAGAGGATTCCCTTTGGGCATAATCCTTTCAAATGAAGCCTTTAGGCTCAAATAAAAAGGAGTTACAATTTTAAAGGTAATTCATTCTCTCATGTTCATTTGTTTTATTTTGCTTCTCCAACCCCATAAACTCTTTTTATTTACTTATTTTGTAAAAACAACAGTATATTAAATATACTAGGATGTTGTTATAAGATTTATTCGAGCTACACTCTCACACAACTACATCAAATGGTTAAAGAACATACGGTTTCCGTGGATGGCGAAATTCTGCCTCCCGAAACGATGATTGTTCAGTACTCATTTAACACCTTCAAAGGTGGCCATTATGATGTCACTATTTTTATATATGATATATAATATGTTTATATTTTACTTATTCTTTTGTATTTTTCATTTGTGTCTTACCTTTATGGCTTCCATTATGGGTATACGCGATATCTTCATTTTAGGAAGTGCGGACTACCGCCCCCTCAAAGTGATGTGATTCGTTAATGCCATACGTGGGACGTATAAAGGATGGATTTAATGTTATTATATATGATGTTATATTGGAATTATTATATACCTCTATATAATTATTATTTCTTTCCATTAAAGTATGAGATAGAAATGAAAGTGGCGTTCATGCGTACGTACGGCTTACCGTCTCCATGAACGGTGCATTTCATTTCTTATCCCCAAATGTAATGTTCTATTATAAGTACATGTATATAATGGATATATATGATGAATGATAAATCTAAATGATGAATATAATTCTGTAATTAAAATATACATACCTCTCATTTAGTTTTAATTCTATTAATATGACAAAGAAATGAAAGTAGCGTTCATGCGTACGTACGACTTACCGTCTCCATGAACGGTGCATTTCATTTCTTACCTCTAAATGATTATGTAATATTATAAATGCATGTATATGCTGGATATATATGATATATATAATATCCAGATCAGGAATGTCATTCTGGATATAAATAACCTTTGACCACATGAACAACATGTAATTGTAAGAAGTCCACTTTCGACTTAAGAACCAAATACTGACAAAATGAACATTATTAACTTAAATGATTACATGATGTTTATAACATGGTGTAAAAGGAATAATGAACTTGAAAAAGGTTCTTAAGAAAGTAGAGATTAACTCAATTTTATTATTCAGGACGTTAAAGAACGATCGAGTCAAGTCGGTCCCGAGGTAAGGGATCCTACTCCTCTCTTTCTTTTTAAGTACACACTTTTATGTCATTCCTTTTAAAGATCATCTTTCTTGTTATTGGGATGATATTTTATATTACATTTACTGTAATTTTTATTTTCATGTGATGAGAGACCCTATTCTCTCTCATCAATCCATTTTAGAAGTTTTGAGTGGCGCCGTTAGGCTGCCGAACTTTCGTAAGAGATCTAACCTCTCTCTTTCTTTTTAAGTACTCTCCTTTATGTAACTTCTTTTAAGCTCCTCTTTGTAATGTTGGGGGATGTTATTTTATATTCCTCTTGCTGTAAATTTTATTGTAATGTGATGAGATACCCTATTTGATCTCATCAATCCATATTCGGAAGTTTTATGTGGCGCCGTTAGGCTGCCGAGTTTTCGTAAGGGATTTTTCATCTCACTTTTATTCTCGTGAGATTTATGCTACATTTGCCACAAATTCCACTGAGTGGTCTATGTACTACCAATTATTCTACTCTTTGTGTAATATACTTTCGTTTATGATTATTTACATCAATGATCTATTGTTCTTCTTTCATGGGGTGTATGTTTTGAAAGATACCCAAGTCGGTAAGGGAACCTTTCACCCTCCTCTTTTTTTTAAAAGACTTATTTTGTTGGGTCTTTTAATTTACATATTTTTATGTTGGGATATGTTATCATATATCCTTATTGATGTAAATTTTATGTCCAAGTGATGAGATACACTTTTTATCTCTCATCAACTCATTTTGATGTGATGCTGTTAGGCTGTCAAGGGAACTTTTTAACCCAATTTCGATTTCTTTGGGTTTAACATGTAGTCATTGAATATGTCATCCATTGAATATGTGTGAATGACCTTTTATTGTTTTACACTTAATATCCACTTATATTGGGTGTATTTATATTTGTCACACATATTTTTGAGATTGATTTGTCCTTAATTTAAGGATACCTTCTTTATAAGGGATTTCATCACATTTGACATTTCTATTGAGAGTTCTTTGTTGTTATGCACCAATTCACTTTTATATGGTGTATATACTATCCTTTGGAGTATTATATCATGAATCCATTTATTCTCATGATATTATAAAGTTCTGACTAAATGTTATTCCTCAATTATTGTATTCAAGTGTCTCTAATTTTGGTAAAACCCCTTTAACCAAAATATCGCTTTAAATGTTTTAATTATTTGTTCTTATTAATATACATGTTTTCAAAATGGTTTTAAGGATTTATTTATATGGATATTAATGGTTTAAAATTTTAAGCTTCAAGGTGGTATGGGACACTTTGATTCAAAAATCTCTTTATTAAATGTTTTAAATGGTTTTGGAAATGGTTTCTTTTTGAATGGATTCATTATTTCAATATACTAAAATGTTATATTGTGATTGAAATGTGGAAATGTTATGTTTCCTTTATGCATGTTTTATGTGATACATTCATGTTATGGTTCTTGGGAATTGTTATGAAAACGGGTGGTTCCGTGATAAACTAAGGGCGGGTGAGCCCGATATAGCTCTCCAGTGCATTGGGTAACGTGAAGGAGTGAAACGTTAAGGTTTCTCCGAAGAGATTTAGGGAATATACTGTGGCGGGTATTCCGAACATAACCAAGAGGGTTACTCCCTACGTAATAATGTTATGAATGCCTCAAGTTACCTTTTATGTCTTATGATTTCTATGATTTATTCATGATTTGATATGCCTATGTTTTATGGGTAAAGTATGATTTCATTCTTATGTATACATGTACTCATGTTTCCTTTCCATATTTTTATATCCCTTACTGAGCTTTTTATGCTCATCCCAAGTTTTTGAAATGTTTTTCACAGGTCAAGGGAAGGGTACATGATGTGATGATAGTGTCAAGGATGTGTCAAGAAAGAATACATGTTTTATTTTAAATATGTTTCTGTTGATGGGAAGAATGAATACTGTCTTTTATGTAACCACTTTGTTTAAATGTGGAATGTAATGCAAGTTTCATGATCTAATTCTCTAAAACTCTAAACCTGAAAAGATCCTCAATGTGTAATCTTGTAATAAATCAAGATTAAGTAAGGTTTAAGGCTGGGGCCTTATAGTTGTTATCAAAGGTCGGTTTAGATAAATTTAGAGGTTAGGGTATTCTCTAAGCATAAGTGACATTACCATAATGGTTAGGATTTCAGAAAGAGTCCTAGTTTTAGATAAAGTGAATGAGTAAGTATATCTTAGTGTTTACCTTCCTCATTAGCACATGATGGTTTTGTTGATATACTCACACTGACATTTCTGTTTTTAGTGAATGGCTGGATCTCGCAGGCACCAAAGTGACAATTGGTTTGAAGGAAACTGTGGTGGTTCTCTGATTAAGAGACTCGATGAAATGGGGTACTCAATTAGGAAACTCGTGGTTGTTCTAAACCAAATATCAAGGAGTCATGATCAACCACTTGAACCTTGGTATGTTCTATAATGCATCATGTACGAGATGACCAATCGATGTGGAAGTTTAGGTAATAATAAAAAAGGTAACCATTAGGGTTTATATGATCCTTACTTTTTAGGTAATTATGGGTTACTCTACGATATGATGGAAAATGAAAGGAATGAGATAAAACTGAGGTTAAAATATGTTATGATTATTTTTAAATATTTTATCTCATTTTGGGGAATGTTTTAAGAATTATATAGTTTTGGAAAAAGGACAACACGCAGACCGTGTGACTACCCATCGCGTCAGACAAAGCTGCAGGAATCGAACCCACAACCAAAGTGCGACTGGTATTTATCGCCTACCACTGGACTATGTGAAGTCCCTGGTTAGTTTGACTGATTCTTTTTAGTTATATGATTTTATGAATTAAGAGTAAGTTGATTTTGGGTTATTTATGAAAATGATTAACCTATCATGGAGGATATGTGATTAGGATAATTACTTTTCAATGCGAGGCTTTAGGAGCGACTAATGTTGTTTGGAGATAAATGTTACGATTTAACTTGGAAGACTATGTGACTAAATCCTTAAAATATTTGGGTTTCAATCTTAGTTTGGTTTACTTTGAAGGATTTTATGGACAAATTGTTTATCTATTGGTCTTCGTTGAACTTTGGGTTTTGTTGGACAAATTTTGGAGATTAAGCATAGATTTTCTTTTTAAGGGGTTATCCTTTTCTGGATTATCTGATCTTGTAGTAACCTTTTTGGTTTTAGTTTTGGTTAAGGTTTGAAGACATGGGAATTGTATAGTTCTTTTTTTTGTGGATTAGGTTCTCCTCTAAGAAGTTGTTTATAGTACTCTTAATGCGAACAAGTCTTCCTAAATACTCGCCTTTTGGAGAAAATATGAGTTTGAATCTAATAAAGGTTGAGATTCAACATGATAAGTGATTATGTTTCCTTATGAATAAATTCCTCAATAAAAAGTAACTTAAAACAAAAATGTTATCTATTAACTTTTCCTACTGGGGAATCGAATACCGTTTAACCCATCACAAGTTTGTGATTTTCTCATGGTTAACTTTCTCGTAAACATGTTTTCTATCACTCTCCATCAGAACATGACCCTATGTTTTCTCCTCCATGTCCATGTTTTCATACTTGGAATCCTAGTATGGGTTAACTCGGGTGACCTTTGTACTTATCTTTGTAAGAATGGTATAGAGTAAGAGGTTTCCAACCTCTGATACCAATTGTAGGATCAAAATATAATATGAGATGCTCAAAATACAAGAGGGGGGGTGAATTGTATACCTTAAAAATTCCTTTGGAACCTTTAAAGTTAGTTATGAATAACTAAAGTTTCCTTAAGAAAAGGAAAGGGCTAAGTTTAACAATGTTAAACTAAGTAAATTCACAACACCTCTAACACCAAACTGAACTAGGAAAGAGATTCCAAAAGTAGGTTCCGGAAATATGATTCCGGAAATTGAACCTTAACAAAAGTTACAATATGAGATTCTACCTTAAAGCATATAGAATCTAAACTAATCAGAGTAAGTAAGGAAGTATAAGAAAGTTATACTTTCCTTAAGATACAAATTACAGCGGAATAGAAACAAGTAGTAAAACTACTAGTAACAAGATAATATTCTTTTAACCCAAAGAGAAGGGTATCCAAAAACCTTGGATAAAGGTCCCTTGATTTATACTTTCAATCAAGTCTGTCTTACCCACACAAGGGTAAGCCCTCGATACGAAGATCGGAGTCTCTGTCTTGCTATCCCCGCAAGCCCTCAACTTCAAGGTAGTCAGCACCTCTGTCTTTCTCAGCAAGAAAGCCCTCGATCTTTAAGGTAGTCGGCACCTCTGTCTTCCTATCCCCGGAAGCCCTCGAATGTAATCACCAACATTCGGAGTCGCACGAAGCTTTGAGAGTTAATAAGAGACTCTCTCTCTAGAAATCACTTCAACAACATGTAAGCACTTTTTCAACAATCAGCACCGAGCTCTTTCAAATGAGCTCCTATTTATAGGTAAGGTCGGCTCCTCCTCCAACGGTCATATTTTCCTTAAAGTTCGGAGGGACCTATACACGTGTCACTTAGACAACGGTTAGTTTATAACAAAATGGACGACATCGTTTTATAACAAAGTAAGTGTAACAGAATGCACGACATCGTTTTAAACTCTAACATAAAAGTTCGGAACAGAAATTTCGGAGTGAAAGTTCGGAGTGAATAAATTCAGAGTGTATAAAACAATGATAATCAGATTCTGTTAAATAGGTGAATTCAGAATGGGAATTCAGAATAGGAATTCGGAATAGGAATTCGTCATCAGAAATCGTAATGAGAATTCGTCATCAGAATTCGTAATGAGAATTCATCATCAGAATTCGTAATGAGAATTATTTATCAGAATTCGTAATGAGAATTCGTTATCAGAAATCGTAATGAGAATTCGTCATCAGAATTCGTAATGAGAATTCATCATCAGAATTCGTAATGAGAATTCATCATCAAAATTCGTAATGAGAATTCTTCATCAGAAATCGTAATGAGAATTCTTCTTTAGAATTCGTATCCTGAATCTGGAATAGAACTTAGTTAGAGTTCATATCCGGAATTCGGAATGAAACTTTCTTATAGTTCTTGTCCAGAATCGAATCCTAAAACAGAATGCTTTTATATCAAAGTTTTAATGACTCCGAGAAAATGAATCCGAATCTCATACTTAAGAAAAATATGAATGAAAATATGATAAGGATAATTTTTCTTATAAAAGCGATTTTCCTTAAGAAAGCATTTTTCCTTATAAAAGCAATTTTCCTTAAGAAAGCAATTTTCCTTATAAAAGCGATTTTCCTTAAGAAAGCATTTTTCCTTATAAAAGCAATTTTCCTTAAAGATAAGGTGTTTGTGATTTTCAAAACAAGAAGGAATGGAAAAGTCATAAGGAAAACCTTATTGACTCAACAATCTCCCCCTTTTTGGAAAGCACAAACATCCTTACGAAAAAGCTATTCTAAGAAGAAAGAAACACATTAAAGCTTATCTCCCTTAGTTTAAGAATATAGATGAATACGACTAACTCCCCCTTAGGCTTTGAAACTCTAAGGATCGTATTCATATTTCCGGAGTGATGTTTCTTTAAGAAAAACTCCCCCTTAAACAAACTCTTATTAGAGTTCTTTTTCCTTGGGTATTTTCCTTTCTCCCCCTTTGATAAGAACTTATTAGATTTCCTCTTTTTCTTAAGGATCTTTTCCTTCTCCCCCTTTGTGATTTTCAAAAAGAATTGGAGGAAATGGAAAAACTTAACAAAGTACCTGAAAAAAAATTAGTAATGACAACAATAGAAACAACAAGCACGATTCTCATTATATTTGAAATGTCAGTAACAAAAGAATTACAATAAAAAGATCGGATTGGTCATTTCGGATCTTTCTCCTTTGACATTAGCCCCTTAAGAATCGTCTTGATCTTCTTTAAGTCTTTGTGATCTTCCTCTGCTTGCTTCTCTAAGACGACTATTCTTGCTGACTGAGCTTCAATGATTTCTTCCTGAGCCTTCAACTTTTCTTCCTGAGCTTTCATGTTTTCTTCCTGAGCCTTCATCCTTTCTTCAAACCCGATCCGATAATCCCTTTCATATTTCCAACTTTGATTAACGGAGTTGAGCTTTCCATTCAGATCTCTCACTTCCTGAATCCGAAAGTTCTTTTCCTCTGCCAATTTCTCATCGAACGACGCAGTCAGCTTATGAAACTTCTTGTCCTCGGTTTCAAATGCATCCTTAACGTTATCCTGAAACTCATCAAGCAACCTCATCTCTTCCACAGTTTTCTTAGACCAGCTTGTCATCCTCTTACAAGATCTTTTATGAGCTTCGTAACCAATAAAGAAATTTTTGAACTGGGCTTCAATCTCAACACATTTATCCATAACCATGGATACAGAGTCGGTTTTCTGATTCAGCGAATGTTGAAGTATCTGGCATCTAGAGTCAATGCTTGAGAAGGTTGGAATGGTTCCCACCAACTTCTTCAAAGACTGGACAACAAAATCATGCCCCAACGATGATGACTCCGAATCTGAAATCTTGCTAGGAGAATTTTCTTCCTCAATAAGCTTCAACTTCCTCTTCGAAGAACTACCAGCTTCCTTCCTCATCCTCTTTTCTGAACTCGGGGTATCAGCAAGAACTTTCTTTCCTTTATCTTTTTCCGGAATAGAATCCTGTTCCGAAGATTTCTTCTCACTGTCAGAAACTTGAACAACCAAATCTTCCTCATCAGCAACTTCTATATTTTCCTTCTGAGCAACATCAAGTAAAAGATGTTCTTCTTCTCTCAGACAAGAAACTTCTTCTTCACCTTTCTCTTCTTCCAATTCAGGAGTAACAAGTTTTGAAGATTTAGCTTCAGATGTTCGGAGCGAGAGGTGTTCCGAAGGAGTTCCTTTATATTCATCTACTTGTTTGAGCACATCTCCTGTCTCACCACTTCCTTCAGCAACTTCTTCAACTTGTTCCACTTGTTCTTATACCTCAGCATTCGTAGCAACAGCCTCTTCCGGAGCAGCAAGATTTCTTCCTGGAGTCTCAGGTAGAGATTCTAGAGAGAAAGATCTCGGAATGGGAATGGTTGCTGAAACCATTTCATTGAACTTTAACAATGCTTGCACAGCCTCGGCTTCTGACATTTTCTTCTTCAGCTTCTTCTCCTTTGCTTGCTTCTCAAGCTCATCAGCTGCCTTCTCTTTCAGAGCTTTAGCCTCTGCAGGATCCAATCCGAACTGCGGATCCCCTTCTTTCCTCTTCTCTTTGTCATCTCTCCACTTCGCTGCAACCTCATCAGTATAGGTTTTCTTCTTCTTAGACTTAGGAGGTGCGGAGTGGACTTCCTTGGACTTGGGTTCCTCAGCTTCGACTACCACTTCTTTCAGCTTCCTCTTCCTTACCGGCTTGGATGATTCAGGATCAGCATCTTTCGGAGCCACTTCTTCTTGAGGAGGTAGATCAATAAACATTCCGGACTTCTTGTCGAAAGCTACATTCATTCTCTTAAGTGTGGCATCACTGACTAGCATGATCTTGCACACCCTTGGTTTGGAACTACAAGCAACCTTGAAGGATTCAAGGCACCGAACTATGAGCTTTGACAATATTGCTGGGTACATCACGATCTGAGCTCTCAGATTCCCCTTCTTCAAATTCTCAATATTAAGAAGAATATGCTTCATCAAGTTGAACTTCCTTAGATTTATCAGGAAATCTAAGATATATATCTCACTCTTCTTCAGGCTATCCTTATCTCCTTTTCTCGGTACAATAAGCCCTTGTACCCATAACTCCAGCATCCGGAAGTTTGTAGATAGGCTTGCTATTTTCGGAGCCTTGTCATCAACATAAATTTGAACAATCAAAACATTTTTCTTATCTTTCTTTATAAAAAGGGTTGGATCTGCATTTCCCTTAACATAGTTATTTTGAAGCAAAAATCCAGTAAGTCTATCATACCATGCTCGTGGGGCTTGTTTAAGGCCATACAAAGCTTTGGTAAGTCTAAAAACATGATCTGGATGTTTTGTATCTTCAAATCCAGGAGGTTGTTCAACAAAAACTTCCTCTTGGACATAACTGTTAAGAAAAGCACATTTCACATCCATTTGGAAAAGTTTGAAATTAAAGAATGCTGCAAAGGCAAGTAGAATACAGATAGATTCAAGTCTAGCTACTGGAGCATAGGTTTCTTCATAGTCTATTCCTTCTTGCTGATTATAGCCTTTAGCAACAAGTCTAGCTTTATTTCTAACAATGACTCCATTTTCATCACATTTATTTCTGAAGACCCATTTTACTCCAATAACAGAAGTTTCCTTAGGTCTTTCAACCAAGTTCTAGACTTTATTCCTTTCGAATTCATTTAGTTCATCTTGCATTGCTTTGATCCAATCATCATCACCTAAAGCTTCATCAGTGCTTTTAGGTTCTAATTGGGAAAGAAATTCTAGATGTTCTATTTCATTTCTTAAGGAACTTCTAGTCCTTACAGGTTGATTTACATCACCAATGATACTATCACTGGGATGATTCTTAAGAAACGCCTGATTTGGGTTTTGTAAAACCTGTTCATCAACATAAGGTAGAAAGTCTTCTGGGGTAAATGTTTTAGAAGTATCTTCTAGAACAATTTTCTTGCCAGAAGGTTCCTCTATCAAAGGTTGATAATCAGTTTTTGAAAACACATCCGAAGATGTAAGTTGGGAGGTTTTAAAAACAAAAGGATCTGACTCATCAAATTTTACATGTACTGTTTCCTCAACAGTACAAGTATTTTTATTAAAAACTCTATAAGCCTTAGAGGTTGTGGAATAACCTAAGAAAATCCCTTCATCTGATTTTGGTGCGAATTTATGTAAGTTATCTTTAGTATTCAAAATGAATACTTTGCAACCAAAAACCTTGAAGTAGGAAAGTCTAGGTTTTCTACCATTCCATAACTCATAAGGAGTTTTATTAAGAAAAGGTCTAATCAAAACTCGATTTATAGTATAACAAGCAGTACTTACAGCTTCAGCCCAGAAATGTCTAGCAATAGAATATTCACTCAACATGGTTCTAGTTATTTCTTGAAGAATTCTATTTCTTCTTTCAACTACACCATTCTGTTGAGGAGTTCTAGGTGCTGAAAAGTTGTGAGTAATACCTTTCTTACTACAAAAAGTTTCAAAATCTGAATTTTGAAATTCTCCTCCATGATCACTATGAATAGTTTTCAATGGAAGGTTTTTCTCATTTTTAACTTGAGCTCTAAAACTTTTGAAATAAGAAAAAGCTTCAGATTTCCTTGCTAGAAAATAGACCCATGTAAATCTAGTGTAATCATCAACTAGAAAAAACACATAGTATTTGCCTCCAATGCTTCCAGTTTGTGTTGGACCAAAAAGATCCATGTGCACCAACTGTAATGCATCGGTTGTTGAGACTTCACCGATTGACTTAAAACTAGATTTATGTTGCTTGCCATATTGACAAGGATCACAAACTTTAGAAGAATCAAATCTAAGCTCCGGTAGATCCTTAACAAGTTTCTTCTTAGAGAGTTTACATAGGTTTCTAAGATTACAGTGTCCTAATCTTCTATGCCATAACCAAAAATGATCTTCCATTGCACTTAGGCAAGGTAAATCTTGGCTTCTTAGGTCTTCTAAGTTTAAAGTGTAAACATTCTCTTGCCTATTGGCTGAGAGAATAAATTCTTCCTTGGAATTGTGAACTAAGCACTTATCATTCCTAAAATTCACAAGGTAACCTTCATCACATAACTGACTTATGCTAATGAGGTTGTGCTTAAGACCTTTAACAAAAAGAACATTTGAAATCAAAGTTTTACCTAAAAGAACAATATTACCAATACCAACAATCTCTCCCTTAGCATTGTCTCCGAAAGTTACCTTTCCTCCTTTCGTTTTGATAATCTTTTCAAAAAAGCTTTTGTTACCAGTCATGTGCCGGGAACATCCACTATCCATGTACCATATATTGTTGCTGGAACTTTCTTTATTTTCCTGAAATTAAGAACAAAGTTAGATTTTCGGAATCCAAACTTGTTTGGATCCGAGATTTCCAGACAATAAAATTTTTGGAACCCACATTTTCTTAGAAAAATAAGCTTTATGAAAACCTAGAGATTGAGTTTTGTTTAAGGAACAACTTCTTGCCCAGTGACCACCACATTGACACTTAGTAAAAAATGGGGCACTTTGAGGAACAAAATAATTGTTACTGAAAACAGGTTTTGCATGGGTATAACCAAATCCGGATTTATTTCTTAAAGGTCGTATTTGAGAATACATTTTATCAAAATTTTCTTTACCATGGGTAAAGTTTGATAAACACTTCTTTAAGGAAAAAATTTCGGACTTGAGTTTTACAACCAAGTTTTTTTCCTCAAAATAATTAGTTTTGGAACTAGAGTTAGGCTCGAAAACATTTTTATTAGAAATTACTTTTTCTAACTCTTTAGAAAGTTTGTTCTTCTCAGAACTTACTTCCTCAAGATCTTTTGAAATATTTTCAAAATCAGCATTTTTCTTATCAAGATCTTTAGAAAGATCTGATATCTCTTTAGTAAGAATAGAATTCCTAGAATTTGCCTTATCAAGTTTCTTGTTGAGTTTGGAATTCTCAATCTCAAGAAGTTCAGCAAATCTAGAGACTTCTTCAAAAGTAGGTAAAGTATTTTCCTCATCAGAAGATGATTCTTCATCAGAAGAGTTATAATATTTACTATCATTAGGATTTAAAGAAACATTGGTCAATGATTCAGCATTTCGTACCTTAGCCATAAGACAATGATTATCAATAGGTAATCTGGCTATAAGACCATGATTCTTCTGTCCTGAAGATTCATATTCATAAGATTCATCTGAAGAGTCACCACCACTGGCACTCCAGGTGTCATTAGCTTTCAGAACTTTCTTAGCTTTGGCTTTGTAATACTTCTTCCTGTTTCTGTCTGAATGTCTTTCCTTCCTTTCTTTCTTTCTAAGCATAGGGCAATCTGGTCTAATATGTCCAGCTCTTTTACATTCATAACAAGTAACTTCTCCATATTTCTTATCTTTCCTGTCCTTCTTCTTATACTTGGATTGAAAGTTTCTCTGTCCAGCTATCTTGTTCATCCTACGAGCAAGATTGGCTAATTCATTTTCTGAAACTTCACTCTCACTAGATTCGGATTGGAAAATGACTTTCTTAGACTTGGATCTGGTTACTCTCTCAGGAGTCTTAGCTTTCATCTGATTTGAAGTTGTAGTAAAAGCAACAGTACCATTTCCATTCTTCTTCTTGATGTTGTCAGCATCTCTCTTCATTCTGGTCTCATGTTGTAGAAGAGTTCCAAATAATTCATCAAGAGTAATTTGAGTGACTTTCCTGTTCTCATCTATTGTTGTTCTCTTGGATTCCCACTCATTGGGCATAATGTCAATTATCTTGTCCACAAGAGCTTCATCATCTAAACCTTTCTCTCCCATAGACTACAGACTGTTGACAATAGTCATAAATCTTTGTTGAACTTTACAGATGGGTTCTCCATAAGGAAAATTGAAGCCATGATATTCAGCTCTAAGCATAGCTCTTCTAGTCTCAATCACTTTAGAAGTCCCAAAGTGTGTAACCTCTAACTTCTTCCATATACAGTTAGCTGCTTCACAAGAAGAAATTTGGCTATATATATTTCTGGTCATTGAACATAATAAAGTATTGCGTACCTTATAGTTGAGTGGATATTCTTGCTTTTCCTGGTTAGTAAAGGTTCTGACTTCCTTGTCAGGAATTTTATAGTCACCAGTAAGCATGACAAAGTTGTCTACACCAGTATTGATAACAAAAGTCTTCATACGATCTCTCCAGTATTCATAATCATTACCATCAAATATTGGTGGCCTTGTAGGATTCAGATTGTCAATCGAACCAACATTAATTCCTGCCATACTGAAAATAACTTGGATACAAACTTGTTAGTAGCAAAAGATTCGTAATCACAAAGTTCGGAATGAGAAAAGTTGAGCAAGAAAAACTTGTATGTGAGTACAAGTATTTCAGTAACCTTGGCTCTGATACCAAATGTAAGAATGGTATAGAGTAAGAGGTTTCCAACCTCTGATACCAATTGTAGGATCGAAATATAATATGAGATGCTCAAAATACAAGAGGGGGGGTGAATTGTATACTTTAAAAATTCCTTTGGAACCTTTAAAGTTAGTTATGAATAACTAAAGTTTCCTTAAGAAAAGGAAAGGGCTAAGTTTAACAACGTTAAACTAAGTAAATTCACAACACCTCTAACACCAAACTGAACTAGGAAAGAGATTCCAAAAGTAGGTTCCGGAAATATGATTCCGGAAATTGAACCTTAACAAAAGTTACAATATGAGATTCTACCTTAAAGCGTATAGAATCTAAACTAATCAGAGTAAGTAAGGAAGTATAAGAAAGTTATACTTTCCTTAAGATACAAATTACAGCGGAATAGAAACAAGTAGTAAAACTACTAGTAACAAGATAATAGTCTTTTAACCCAAAGAGAAGGGTATCCAACAACCTTGGATAAAGGTCCCTTGATTTATACTTTCAAGCAAGTCTGTCTTACCCACACCAGGGTAAGCCCTCGATACGAAGATCGGAGTCTCTGTCTTGCTATCCCCGCAAGCCCTCAACTTCAAGGTAGTCGGCACCTCTGTCTTTCTCAGCAAGAAAGCCCTCGATCTTTAAGGTAGTCGGCACCTCTGTCTTTCTCAGCAAGAAAGCCCTCGATCTTTAAGGTAGTCGGCACCTCTGTCTTTCTCAGCAAGAAAGCCCTCGATCTTTAAGGTAGTCGGCACCTCTGTCTTCCTATCCCCGGAAGACCTCGAATGTAATCACCAACATTCGGAGTCGCACGAAGCTTTGAGAGTTAATAAGAGACTCTCTCTCTAGAAATCACTTCAACAGCATGTAAGCACTTTTTCAACAATCAGCACCGAGCTCTTTCAAATGAGCTCCTGTTTATAGGTAAGGTCGGCTCCTCCTCCAACGGTCATATTTTCCTTAAAGTTCGGAGGGACCTGTATACGTGTCACTTAGACAACGGTTATTTTATAACAAAATGGACGACATCGTTTTATAACAAAGTAAGTGTAACAGAATGCACGACATCGTTTTAAACTCTAACATAAAAGTTCGGAACAGAAATTTCGGAGTGAAAGTTCGGAGTGAATAAATTCAGAGTGTATAAAACAATGATAATCAGATTCTGTTAAATAGGTGAATTCGGAATGGGAATTCGGAATAGGAATTCGGAATAGGAATTCGTCATCAGAAATCATAATGAGAATTCGTCATCAGAATTCGTAATGAGAATTCATCATCAGAATTCGTAATGAGAATTATTTATCAGAATTCGTAATGAGAATTCGTCATCAGAAATCGTAATGAGAATTCGTCATCAGAATTCGTAATGAGAATTCATCATCAGAATTCGTAATGAGAATTCATCATCAAAATTCGTAATGAGAATTCTTCATCAGAAATCGTAATGAGAATTCTTTTTCAGAATTCGTATCCTGAATCTGGAATAGAACTTAGTCAGAGTTCATATCCGGAATTCGGAATGAAACTTTCTTGTAGTTCTTGTCCAGAATCGAATCCTAAAACAGAATGCTTTTATATCAAAGTTTTAATGACTCTGAGAAAATGAATCCGAATCTCATACTTAAGAAAAATATGAATTAAAATATGATAAGGATAATTTTTCTTATAAAAGCGATTTTCCTTAAGAAAGCAATTTTCTTTATAAAAGCGATTTTCCTTAAGAAAGCAATTTTCCTTATAAAAGCGATTTTCCTTAAGAAAGAATTTTTCCTTATAAAAGCAATTTTCCTTAAAGATAAGGTGTTTGTGATTTTCAAAACAAGAAGGAATGGAAAAGTCATAAGGAAAACCTTATTGACTCAACAATCTTTCTTTATTTTAAAGTGATTTTTTTACCGACTCTTCTTCCGATGTGGGACTTTCAAGGATGTTTCCAAGACCAATTTTAAAAATTGCGAGGACGCAATTCCCAAAAGGGGAGAAGGATGTAACACCCCAGGTAAATAAAGAATATGACATTTTCTTATTTATCCATATTTGTGAATAAAATATTAATATTACTTTAAAGGGGACGCTATGCTCGATGGCGTACCCAACACGCAACAACAAGTTTCTTGGGAATCTTACGTTGCACTCTAATAATAAAATAATATTATTTTAAATGGTAGTTAACATGTAGCCGTTGTAATGGCGGGAATGGATAGAAATAACTAAAATATGATTATATATGTTTTTAAATGTTTTTACATTTATCCAATAAAGGATAGAGGCTTAAAATACGGAAAGAATTCAATTTTAGGCGTTTATGCCCTAGTTTTCACTAAAGGTTCACTTATCACATTTTGATGTTGAACCATCATTAAATATAGTTTTGTTCACTCTTAAATATTCTTTTGGACCAAATAAAACTCTTATTAAGAATCAGGACATCAAAATTTACTTTGTGTAATTTTTTGGTATCTTTCGGATAAAGTTCATTTTTTTAATGAATAGTGTAAAATGTTGTATTTTAATTCAAAACCTCTTTTTAATATAATTTATTTATATGATTATATTATCTTTTGAATTGGTTTTAAAGTGAAATTATAAAATATTTTTACCAATAAATCCAATAGTGGTCGTTGGAATTAATTTCACTTTGAAATCAGACTTAAACCAGTGTCAATCTTTTGATACTTATTGTTTCATAAAAACGCGCTATTTGCTCTGACAGCGGGAATTAATTATTAATTTAATTAATGAAACTTATATGTTGTGAATTTTGTAAAATGGACTTCATTTTTGAATTCTTAATATCAAATATAGCTTAGGGTGAATTTTTTGGATTTTTCTGAAAAACTTCAATTTTTGATGAATAGTGAAACCACTAATTGGTACTTATAAAAGCTGATTTTTCGTTTAAATGAAATTTTACCACTTCTGTGTTTTGAATTTCAAAAATCCGATATACATGGTTGTCATTAAGAAGTAAAATTTGGTTCAATGGGATAAAAATAATTTTTTGGTGAATAGTAACTTATTAAGTTTTTAATCGCGATTAGAGGTAATTAGTGTAGTTTAAGGTAAAAATAATGTTTTAATAATATGAAATGAACTTGAAACATGTCCTACCCTAATTGGTTGTGTGATGTCCGACCAAGACAAGCCATGGGTCAACTTGGGGATCCCATGGAGCCACTTTGGTTGGGAAATGACATAAATAACTTTTTATTTAATGTAAAAGTAAAAATGACACAAACATGATATGTTTTACTAAAACAATTTTTAAGTGGGGTTATACAAGTCAGATTTTTTATTATAAATAGTCATTGGAAAGCTAAAATGATTTTCTACATTATAGTAATTTTTTATAATTTTTAGACATTAAATAAATTAAATTATTTATGACATCATAATGATGCAGCGATGACATCATTATCTGACGATTTAAATAAAATGAGAAGATAATGTAAACTCTATGACCTACACATGTCCAAAACTTATTGGATGAGTGTATTTAGAACCCTTATCACCTTATCCACGAATTATATCAATGTGGGACCTTTTAAAACCGAAACACATTTTCAAATAAAGTAATATTTCTTACTTTCCAAAAGTGCCCCTCCTATCCTCTTATAAAAGGACCCCACCTCTACCACTTTTCACACACTCCTCAAGCCTTTTGCTCGGCCAAACCCTACCCATTTACTCTCTCCACATCCCTCTCCTCATCCTAGAGGATTCCCTTTTTGCAGAATCCTTTCAAATGAAGCCTTTAGGCTCAAATCAAAAGGAGTTACAATTTTAAAGGTAATTCATTCTCTCATGTTCATTTGTTTTATTTTGCTTCTCCAACCCCATACACTCTTTTTATTTACTTCTTTTGTAACAAAAACAGTATATTCAATATACTAGGATGTTTTTATAAGATTTATTCGAGCTAAACTCTCACAAAACTACATCAAATGGTTAAAGAACATACAGTTTCCGTGGATGGCGAAATTCTGCCTCCCGAAACGATGATTGTTCAATACTCATTTAACACCTTCAAAGGTGGCCATTATGATGTCACTATTTTTATATATGATATATAATATGTTTATGTTTTACTTATTCTTCTGTATTTTTCATTTGTGTCTTACCTTTATGGCTTCCATTATGGGTATACGCGATATCTTCATTTTAGGAAGTGCGGACTACCGCCCCCTCAAAGTGATGTGATTCGTTAATGCCATACGTGGGACGTATAAAGGATGGATTTAATGTTATTATATATGATGTTATACTGGAATTATTATATACCTCTATATAATTATTATTTCTTTCCATTAAAGTATGATATAGAAATGAAAGTGGCGTTCATGCGTACGTACGGCTTACCGTCTCTATGAACGGTGCATTTCATTTCTTATCCCCAAATGTAATGTACTATTATAAGTACATGTATATAATGGATATATATGATGAATGATACATCTAAATGATGAATATAATTCTGTAATTAAAATATACATACCTCTCATTTAGTTTTAATTCCATTAATATGACAAAGAAATGAAAGTAGCGTTCATGCGTACGTACGGCTTACCGTCTCCATAAACGGTGCATTTCATTTCTTACCTCTAATTGATTATGTAATATTATAAATGCATGTATATGCTGGATATATATGATATATATAATATCCAAATCAGGAATGTCATTCTGGATATAAAGAACCATTGACCACACGAACAACATGTAATTGTAAGAAGTCCACTTTCAACTTAAGAACCAAATACCGACAAAATGAACATTATTAACTTAAATGATTACATGATGTTTATAAAATGGTGTAAAAGGAGAAATGAACTTGAAAAAGGTTCTTAATAAAGTAGAGATTAAATCAAGTTTATTATTCAGGACGTTAAAGAACGATCGAGTCAAGTCGGACCCGAGGTAAGGGATCCTACTCCTCTCTTTCTTTTTAAGTACACACTTTTATGTCATTCCTTTTAAAGCTCATCTTTCTTGTTATTGGGATGATATTTTATATTACATTTACTGTAATTTTTATGTTCATGTGATGAGAGACCCTATTCTCTCTCATAAATCCATTTTGGAAGTTTTGAGTGGCGCCGTTAGGCTGCCGAACTTTCGTAAGAGATCTAACCTCTCTCTTTCTTTTTAAGTACTCTCCTTTATGTCACTTCTTTTAAGCTCCTCTTTGTAATTTTGGGGGATGTTCTTTTATATTCCTCTTGATGTACATTTTATTTTAATTTGATGAGATACCCTATTTGATCTCATCAATCCATATTCGGAAGTTTTATGTGGCGTCGTTAGGCTGCCGAGTTTTTGTAAGGGATTTTTCATCTCACTTTTATTCCCGTGAGATTTATGCTACATTTGCCACAAATTACATTGATTGGTGTATGTACTGACCATTATTCTACTCTTTGTGTAATATACTTTCGTTTATGAGTATTTACATCAATGATCTATTGTCCTTCTTTCATGGGGTGTATGTTTTGAAAGATACCCAAGTCGGTAAGGGAACCTTTCACCCTCCTCTTTTTTTTAAAAGACTTCTTTTGTTGGGTCTTTTAATTTACATATTGTTATGTTGGGATATGTTCTCATATATCCTTATTGATTTAAATTTTATGTCCAAGTGATGAGATACACTTTTTATCTCTCATCAACTCATTTTGATGTGATGCCGTTAGGCTGTCAAGGGAACTTTTTAACCCAATTTCGATTTCTTTGGGTTCAACATGTAGTCATTGAATATGTCATCCATTGAATATGTGTGAATGACCTTTTATTGTTTTACACTTAATATCCACTTATATTGGGTGTATTTATATTTGTCACACATATTTTTGAGATTGATTTGTCCTTAATTTAAGGATACCTTCTTTATAAGGGATTTCATCACATTTGATATTTCTATTGAGAGTTCTTTGTTGTTATACACCAATTCACTCTTATATGGTGTATATACTGTCCTTTGGAGTATTATATCATGAATCCATTTATTCTCATGATATTATAAAGTTCTGACTAAATGTTATTCCTCAATTATTTTATTCAAGTGTCTCTAATTTTGGTAAAACCCCTTTAACCAAAATATCGCTTTAAATGTTTTAATTATTTGTTCTTATTAATATCCATGTTTTCAAAATGGTTTTAAGGATTTATTTATATGGATATTAATGGTTTAAAATTTTAAGCTTCAAGGTGGTATGGGACACTTTGATTCAAAAATCTCTTTATTAAATGTTTTAAATGGTTTTGGAAATGGTTTCTTTTTGAATGGATTCATTATTTCAATATAATAAAATGTTATATTGTGATTGAAATGTGGAAATGTTATGTTTCCTTTATGCATGTTTTATGTGATACATTCATGTTATGTTTCTTGGGCATTATTATGAAAACGGGTGGTTCTGTGATAAACTAAGGGCGGGTGAGCCCGATATAGCTCTCCAATGCATTGGGTAACGCGAAGGAGTGAAAAGTTAGGGTTTCTCCGAAGAGATTTAGGGAATATACTGTGATGGGTATTCCAAATGTAACCAAGAGGGTTACTCCCTACATAAGAATGTTATGAATGCCTCAAGTTACCTTTTATGTCTTATGATTTCTATGATTTATTCATGATTTGATATGCCTATGTTTTATGGGTAAAGTATGATTTCATTCTTATGTATACATGTACTCATGTTTCCTTTCCATATTTTTATATCCCTTACTAAGCTTTTTATGCTCATCCCAAGTTTTTGAAATGTTTTTCACAGGTCAAGGGAAGGGTACATGATGTGATGATAGTGTCAAGGATGTGTCAAGAAAGAATCCATGTTTTATTTTAAATATGTTTCCGTTGATGGGAAGAATGAATTTTGTCTTTTATGTAACCACTTTGTTTAAATGTGGAATGTAATGAAAGTTTCATGATCTAATTCTCTAAAACTCTAAACCTGAAAAGATCCTCAATGTGTAATCTTGTAATAACTCAAGATTAAGTAAGGTTTAAGGCTGGGGCCTTATAGTTGGATGATGCAGTTTAACGTCATGCTGGACGTAAGGGATGTGCAAATAGTTTAAGGTCGTATGCATGGACCGTTTCTGTATAGTTTAATGTCATATATCAAGGAAAATTAACGGGATATAGTTTAATGTCATGTTGTATGGACATGATGAGCAGTTTTAATGTCATGCAGGATGGTGGTGCAGTTTAAGGTCATACCAGACCAATGATGATATATTTTGTGTTTATACAAAATACTTCTTCAGAAATCTGGCATTGGTTGGAGTAGTGATGAGTTCTCCATCCATCGAGATTAATGAATAAGATCCATTGGAGTAGACCCTATGTATTGATTAAGGTCCTTCCCATTTTGGCTCAAGATTGGGAGTTTTGTTTCCTGGTATCATTGGAGTTCTGAGAACTAATACCAATTCTCCGTGAGTGAATGAATGAAGACAAACTTTTTTGTTGAAAGCTCGTGCTATTCGATTCTAATAGACTTCCAAGTGGTGCAAAGTGCACAATCTTTTCTCATCTAACCATTCCAATTCATTCAATTGATTTTTAGATTGTTCATCTGTAGATGACTGATCACAAATAGCTAATCTGAGCGAGGGTAGTCGAACTTCAATGGGAAAGACGTCTTTCGTTTCATATACCAGTGAATATGGAGTTGACCGCGTTGCAGTGCAGGTGGTAGTCCGATAAGCCCATAAAGCATGAAAGAGTTTATCAGGCCATGATTTCTTATCTTTATCCACCATCTTTTGTAGTATATTTGAAAGAGTCTTATTAAAGGCTTCTATCAGGCCATTGGCTGCTGCATGATACTGAGATGAATTATTAGATTTGATGTTGTATTCTTGATACAACTTCTTCATCTCGGATGAACAAAAGTTGGTGCCATTGTCCGTCAATATAGTATGAGGGACAAAAAATTTGGTAATAATGTTAGACTTGATGAAGATAACAATGAATTTAGAACTGACTTCCTTAAGAGGTATTGCTTATGCCCATCTGGAAAAGAAATCAGTAGCAGTAAGAATATACTTAAACTGCTTGGCCGTAGCTGAAGGGTAAGGTCCCACCACATCCATTCCCCATGTGGAAAATGGCCACGAGTATTAATTGTATGAAGAAACTCTGGAGGTTGATGAATGAAGTTTTCATGTACTTGGAATGAATGACACTTCTTTGTGAAATCAACAAAATCTTATATCATTGAAGGCCAAAAGTATCTAAGCCTTTGAATCTGATCAGACAGTCTATGTCCAGACTGGTGGGCACCACAGACTCCTACATGCACTTCTTTAATGACATCCATTGTCTCTTCACCATGAATGCATCTGAAAAGAACTCCATCAAAACCACGTTTGTATAGAATTTTCTCTAGGTGATCTGGACTATCATAAAGAGTAAAATTGACCACACATCCCTGGATTTGTTCTTTCTCGGCTCTATCAGGTGGAAGTGTTCCATTTTTAAGGTATTCCCTGATAGGTGACATCCATCCTATAGTATGACCATACGGTTCAGGAATGGGACTAATTTCATTTATTTCCTCTATTCTGATTCGAACATAAGGTGAAATTGCATGATGGTGGGAAACACTGATGATTGTCTCGTCCCAATTTGGATCTGCCAGAGCTGTGGCTATATTAGCCCGTGCATCAGCTTAAGCATTTTGTGATCTTGGGACATAATAAAATGTCGGTTCCAAAGGGAATTCCGCCATTAACTCTCTGACGTAATCATACAAAGGGATCAGTTCTTCTTTTCTGATGGCATAATCCCCATTGACTTGTTTGATTACCAGGTCTGAATTACCTTTTACCTTTAAGTGATTCACTTGTGCTTGAAGCGCCAATTCCAAGCCTATGATGAGAGATTGGTATTCTATTTCATTATTGGTACTACCTTCCCCTAATAAGAAAGAATAAGGTAACACTTCCTTTCCTAGAGAAATGAGCACAATTCCTAAGCCAAATTTTTTGAATTTGGGATTTTCCATTTTCCTCCCTGTTGGACTTCTGGAAGCAAAATCAAAATACATTTCCCATGCCTGAGGACTTTCTTGAATAGAGAAGACTTCCTCATCAGGGAGTTCAATATCTGAAGATGTTTCTTCCACTAAATGGTGTTCAGCCAGGAAATCAGCTAGAGCTTGTCCCTTTATTGTCGTTTGAGACACATACTGAATGTCGAATTGCTGCAAAATAACTGCCCACCTTTCCAGATGCCCTGTAAGCATTGAACGACTAAGGATGAATTTGAGTGGGTTATTGAGAGATACCAATTGGACCTCGTGATGTTTCAGGTAGTGTCTCAATTTCTGAACTGCAAAGATTAATGCCAGGAAGCACTTCTCAATACTTGAATACTGGGTTTCTGCTTCAATCATAGTCTGACTGAGGTAGTAGAGGCTGTTTTCATTCCCATCATCATTTTTCTGAGCAAGAAAGGAACCCAATGATCGCTCTAAAGATGTCACGTAGAGGATAAGTGGTCTTCCTTCAATAGGTGGCATGAGTACCAGTGGACTCAAGAGGTATTTCTTGAGAATATTGAATGCTTCTTGACATTATTCATTCCACTGTTAAGTGACTCCCTTCTTCATCAATTTGGTGAAGGGTAAACTTTTTCCTGCCAAATTGGTGATGAAACGCCGAATATAGGCTAAGTTTCCTCGAAGTCCTCCTAATTATTTCATATTTCGAGGAGGTGACATACCAAGGATTGACTTTTTCTTCTCAGGATTGACTTCAATACCACGATGGCATACAACAAAGCAGAGAAATTTTCCTGAGGTTACCCCAATAGCACATTTTAAGGGGTTCATCTTCAAATTATGTTTCCAAAGTTTGTGGAATATGACTTCTAAATCAGCCAAGTGATTATAACATTGTTTGTATTTGACCACAAAATCATCCACATAACATTCAACAAACTTCCCTAAAAAGGGCTTGAAGATACGATGCATAGCACACTGATATGTTGCACCTGCATTCTTTAAGCCAATGGGCATTACCCAGTAGCAAAACACACCTTGAGGGGATCTGAAGGATGTGGATTCCTCATATTCTAGATCCATTTGGATTTTATTATATTTGGAATATCCATCCATGAAGGAAAGTTCTTCATAGCCAGCTGTTGCATCAATTAAAAGTTCTATAATCAGAACTGGGAAAACATCCTTAGGACAATGCCAATTAAGATCTCTGAAATCGATGAAAGCTCTAATTTGTCCGTTATTCTTCTTCACTGGGACAAAATTAGCCAACCACTTGGGATATTGAACTTCTCTGACGAAGTTAGATTTGATAAGATTATCCACTTCAGCTTCAATTTTGGAAGCATATGTAGGGTGTGCTCTTCTCACGGCTTGCTTAAATCCTTGATGTTCTTCTGGTAAACCCAAATGATGAGTAGCAACATCAGGATCAAGACCGAGCATCTCTATATAGTTCCAAGAAAATATATCTCGATTTTTCTCTAAAAAGAAAATATACATCTCTTGTTCTTCAAGAGTCATGGATGCACTGATTAAAGTGGGGCATGGATCTTCTTTGGTACCCATATTTATTTCTCTGAGTTCATCCACGGTGGTAGAGATTGTAACGCCCCGACCCCAGCTACCCAGAGTCGGTGCATTACTTCGTAACATTGGCATGATCACAAAAGATCAAGTCTCGAAAGACCGATTAGTTTAGTAGCCTTGGAAACACTAGATACATTCATAAATGTTACATTACATCATAAAGTGGAAAACTAATAACAAAGTCTTCATAGTCCACACTCATATCCTCTTCTGACTATCCATGCAGGTCATTCATAAAATACTTCTTCACATCCTGGAAAATATTAAAACATTGAAAGGGGTGAGCTCAGATGCTCAGTAAGGATAACAATATAGCGGAAGCTTTCATCAATAAACATAAACATTTAAGGCAATGTATAACTAAAACAAAAGCCTTTTAAACTTGAACTTCAACATAATATGGCAAAAGTAAAATGAGATAATGCCATTCACTTCTTCACATGGATATTCTACTGGTCGAATAATCACATGCAAGATCAATAACCACTTTCATAATGAGGGAATGTATAATGCCGGACATTCTGAAACATTTTTTCAAGGCCTCGGCCAAGACGTCTAAAATGATTAAGGCCTCGGCCAAAACCATAAATCAAATTGGTAAAGGGCCTCGGCCAATTCCACGTCTAGTTGTCTCATGAGACCTACCAATGCATCAAGGAGCTATAGCGGGCTCCACCCGTCACTTATTAAGTCCAATACATTCCTTATATGAAAAATGGTATATAAACATTTAGGAATACCATTTTTTTTAAATACCATTTGAAATTAATTGCGGTATCAAAATACCAGTTTAATTTTTAGAAGATACTTACATTTAAAATTGCTCAAATATACTCCAGTGTTTTTCTGAAAACATTATGCAAGATTCTGAAAACAAAATAACTAATTCTGAGACAGCTCGACTAATTGCAGGCCATGATGGGTCCACGCCCAATCCCTTCCTGTCTTCCACACTCGAGAGTCAGGTTTTCTAACAACATTTTTAAGCTTGCATTAAATACGTATACATTTCACTGGATTTTCATACATTTGAGAGAAATATCTCTCTTTTTTTTTTGAAATCATTTAAAAACAGTTATGGCTTGTAGAGGAAGCCGGAACTCAAATAACGGTCACGACGGCGGAGAATTCATTGTCGCCACATATGTACGGAAAGAAAAACATTCCCTTTTTGTATTTTAGTAAAACGCTTCGTATAAAAAAGATTCCTTTTGAATAAACGTAAAAGTCAAAGGGGTTTATACACCGTATAAAAGAAAGTTGTGTATAAAACCAAATATGCCTCAATGAAAGGAGATTGAGACGAAGTCCTTAAAAAGATCATTTTTAAAATAAAATAGATCTATTATGTGTATTCACTGTAGGTACACATAAAGAAATTAAAAATAAAAAATAGTACATAATAACATCATGACATAATTTGAAAGTAGGAGATTAACCCAAAGAATGGAAGTTGGGTTAAGAAGTTCCCTTACCTCGTGTCTGACTTGACTCAACCGTTCTTTAACCTCCTGAATAATAAACTAGAGTTAATATATACCTTATTAAGAACCATTTTCAATTTCATTATCCTTATTATATCACTTATTACAATGATATGAACATTATGTAATTATTTAAGTTAATAATGGTCGTTTTGTCGATCTTTGGTACTTGAGTCAACAATAAACTTCTTATAATTACAAGTTGTTTATGTGGTAGAATATCCATTATCTCCAGAATTATATTCATGATTTAGATGTCATATATATCTTATATATCCAGTATATACATTCATTTATAATATTACGTAACATTTAGAGGTAAGAAATGAAATGCACCGTTCATGGAGACGGTAAGCCGTATGTACGCATGAACGCTACTTTCATTTAAATTTCATATTTAATGGAACGAAATCATAATGATATAAATGTATAATATAATTCCAGTATAATATAGTGTATAATACCATTTACTCCATCCTTTATACATCCCACATATTAACGATTCAAATCACTTTGAGGGGGCGGTAGTCCGCACTTCCTAAAATGAAATTATCGCGTTTACCCATAATGGAAATCATAAAGTATGCCATAAATGAGAAATATAGAAGAATAAGTAAAACATAAACATATTATATATCATATATAAATATAGTTACATCTTAATGTCCACCTTTGAAGGTGTTATATGAGTGTTGAACAATCATCGTTTCATGAGACATAAATTCACCATCCACAGAAACCGTATGTTCTTTAACCATTAGATGTAGGTGTGTGTAAGTGTAGCTCGAATCCTTCTTATAACAACATCCTAGTATATTGAGGATACTGGTGTTGTTACAAAAGAAATGAATAAAAAGAGTTTAGGGGGTTGGAGAAGAAAAAAAACAACATTAGAGAAGACATTACCTCAAAATCGGGTAACTCGTTTGGATTTGAGCCAAAGGCTTCCTTGGGAGGAGTTCTGCCCAAAGTGAGGCTTCTAGGAGTAAGAGGGGGAAGTTGGGAGAGTATTTGGGCAGAGGTTGGCCGAGCCAAATGGCTTGAAAGTGTAAATGAGGTGGGAGAGGTGGGGGCCTTTTATAAGTGGAGAGGAGGGGCACTCTTGGAAAGTAAAGAAAAGTCACTTTATTATAAAATGAGTTTCGGATTTTAGAGGTCCCACACTTATATAATTCGAGGATAAGATGATAAGGGTTCTAAATCTACTCATCCAATAGGTTTTTGACAAGTGTACGCTTTGGATTTTACATTATCTTTCCATTTTTTTTAAATTGTTAAATAATGAGGTCATCGCTGCATCATCATGATGTCATAAATAATTTAATTTATTTAATGTCTAAAAATTAAAAAAAATACTATGATGTAGGAAATCTTTTTATATTTCTAATGAATTTTTATAATCAAAATTTGGACTTCTGTAACCCCACTTAAAAACTGTTTTAGTAAAACAACTCATGTTTGTGTCAATTTAATTTTAACATTAAATATATATATATATTAATGTCATTTTACAACCAAAGTGGCTCCATGGGGTCCCCAAGTTGACCCATGGGTTGTCTTGGTCGGCCATGACTCATCCAATATGAGTAGGACAAGTTTCAAGCTCATCTCATATTATTAAAACATTATTTTTACCTTAAACTACACTAATTACCTCTAATCACGATTAAGAACTTAAAAGTTACTATTCACCAAAAAATTATTTTAATCTCATTGAACCACATTTTACTTCTTAATGACAACCATGTATGTCATATTTTTGAAAAACAAATCACAGAAGTGGTAATATTTCATTTAAACGAAAAATCAGTTATTTAACTACCACTTAGTGGTTTCACTATTCATCAAAAATTGAAGTTTTTCAGAACAATGCCAAAATTTCACCCTAAGCTATAATTGATATTCCGAATTCAAAAATGATGTCTATTTTACAAAATTCCAAAAATATAAGTTGCATTAATTAATTTTATAATTAATTCCCGCTATCACAACAAATAGCGTGTTTTTAAGAAACAATTTATATCAAAAGATTGGCAATTGTTTATGTCCAATTTCAATGTTAAATTAATTATAATGACCAACATTGGATAAAATGGTAAAAATATATTCTAATTATACTTTAAAACCACTAAATAGTATAATTTATCACTATAAATTATTTTGATTAAAAAGGTTGTTTTTAAGTATTTTTCACTATTCATAAAAAATTAGAAGTTCTCAGAAAAATACCAAAAATTCAACATAGGCTAATTTCGATATTCCGAATCCAAAAATGAAGTCCATTTTGAAATATAAAAGTTCTATAATTTTAAAAAGTGGTTATTACTATTCATAACGGCTACTTTGATTAATCGCGGTGTTTTAGAACTCGATGTTGCGTACAATGCAAGCCATTGCATTATTGAATGAGAAGCGTATCGTGGAAGCTCGGGGTGTTACATTCTCCCCTACTTCAATAAATTGCATCCTCGCAATTTGAAATTTTTTCTTTGAAAATAAAAGGTTGAAAATAGAAAATACCTTTGTAGAAAACCCACATCGGAAATAAGGTTAATAAAATTTAGCCTTAATAAGAGGGAAATGGAAATAAGAAAGTCACCACCAAATTATGATCTCGATTAGGAGAACATTGGTGGCAATTAAAGACATATAATTGGAGGAAAAACGTAAATATTTGTAGGGAGTGATTGAGGTCATCAATCACAATCAACTGTCAAATTGAGGGCCTCAAAGACTTCAATCTATGTTGATTTAAAATATCATCAGTTCAACAAGACATAAGGTATTGGGATAACACATTTTTTTGTTTTAATATCCCTTTAATAAAGTTTAAGAATTAATTTATTCATTGAATAAGAGATAGGTATATATATATTTATGCTTGACAATTAGAGTTTCAACCTTCAACTCATCTTTCACTCAAAAAGATAATAGAACTCTAAAATATTATACTTATCCTAATTATATAAGGTTCCAAATGTTAACACATACCATTTAGATTAGTAAAATTATTTTGTAATAACCAGGGACTTCCTGTAGGCTAGTGGTAGGAAATAAAGGTCTGTCGCACTATGGTTGTGGGTTCGATTCCTGCATCTTTGTCCGACGCGACGGGTTATGCCCCACCCTGCAGGTTGTCCTTTTCCTAAAACTATAGTATTATAGTATTCCAAAAATAATCTTCAAAAATGTTTTAACCTTAAACAATACTATCCAAAGTTTAACTTAATCCATTCCAAACTTTATAGTTATACAAAATACCTCCGTCCAGACTTTCTCTAAAGGGTCCTTAAATTCCAAAATCAATTGTAACATTAGATTCCCTAAACAAAGTAAAGTTTATCTTATTGTCACATATTAAAAATATGATTTCCTTCATCATATTAAAACCTTAATGATAACCAACAAGTACTACAGTATAATCCTTATATATATATATCACATTATTCTAGTAACCAGAATATAATCCATGAGTCCAAAAGCACCAATACATTAATTATTCTGCTTCAACTGTAGTAACAACATAAGATTGTCCTTGATCCCTTGGCCTTTTCTGAGGTAAGTTTCCCTGACGCTTAGGACATTCATTTTCATAATGCCCCATTTCCCTACAATTGTAGCATTCAACATTGATAGCCTCTTTCTTTCCCTTGCAATCACGAGCCTGGTGACCTTTTTCTCCACATTTATAACAAACTCCCATTCCTTTTAGGCAAGCACCGGGGTGATTCTTCCCACAATTATCACATAATGGAAAATCCTTCTTTCCCTTTTTCCCTTTATCCGTCTCTTGTTCCACCGTTCTCTTCTTCTCTTGCTTTACTTTGTTGTCATAAGACTTAGAGAATTCCTTTTCTGTCTTGATAGCACATGAGACAATATCTTCGTATGACGAGAAGGATTGTGAGACTAATGCTCGACGGAGAAATGGTTTTAACCCATCAAAGAAACGATCAATCTTACTCCTTGGGTTACGTATATAATCGGCAGCATGCCTCGCTAACCTTGTAAAGTTAGCCTCATACTTTGCGACATTCTCATCCTCCTTCTGCCTCAAAATCAGAAATTGTCTTTCCATATCCGCTCGATGGTCTCGGGGAAAGTATTTTTCTAAGAACAGCTCTTTGAACTCCTGTCATTCCATGTTTGTTAATTCATCATCTTCCTTTCTGTTTTGAATTAGTGACCACCATTGATCGGCATCTCCAGTGAGGCGGTAAACTGCCATGACAACTTTCTCCCTTTCACTACTCCCCAAGGCATGGAATATTTTCTCTAAGGAATTTATCCATTGCTCAGCTACTATAGGATTTGTACTCCCATTGAAGGTTGGTGGTTGTTGCCTCATGAAATGGTCTAGCATTGATCCTCCACGTTGCGGATCAGGGTGCTCCATACGAGTATGGTTATTATTCATAACCTGCGTGAGTTGTCCCAGTACGGTGAGAAGCTGATCAGCACCAGTTGTATCACTAGCTCCACCATAATTATCTTGAGCAGGAGGGAAATCCCTACACGGAGTGCGTGCATTGATATGGTTTCCATTCCTTCCACTAGGTGCCATTTCTAAATAATGGCATAAACTGGATTAGTTTATGAATCAAAATACATAATTCCATACTTGTAAAACACTTAACATAAATTGAACTAATTATGGATATAATCCATAATTATAAAAATGTTTTCTTTGAGGAAGTATATACTCGTAACCCTTCATAGTGGTTTGTAAAGAAAATGGGAATTATCCTAAGCATATCCCCCGGGAGTGTCGTAACCAAGAGTGCAGCAAGGCCCGTTGTCATGCACCAGTTCCCGTTCGAGTCTAGCTCAAAGCGATGTTTTCGGGTTTTACCCCTAGGTACATCTGTGCGAGAGCCGCCTCTACCTGCTCGTATCCAGACATGGATTTATTACTCGGAAAACTCACAAAATCTCTACAATACCAAAATTTTAGGAAGTTCTTCTATACTAATCCTCAAAGTTCATCTTAGGTCTACGTGCTCTAATCAGAGTTTGTCTAAATCTAGCTTCCAAGGTTTGTACTAAACTTCCTCTGATACCAACTGTAACGCCCCGACCCCAGCTACCCAGAGTCGGTGCATTACTTCGTAACATTGGCATGATCACAAAAGATCAAGTCTCGAAAGACCGATTAGTTTAGTAGCCTTGGAAACACTAGATACATTCATAAATGTTACATTACATCATAAAGTGGAAAACTAATAACAAAGTATTCATAGTCCACACTCATATCCTCTTCTGACTATCCCTGCAGGTCATTCATAAAATACTTCTTCACATCCTGGAAAATATTAAAACATTGAAAGGGGTGAGCTCAGATGCTCAGTAAGGATAACAATATAGCGGAAGCTTTCATCAATAAACATAAACATTTAAGGCAATTTATAACTAAAACAAAAGCCTTTTAAACTTGAACTTCAACATAATATGGCAAAAGTAAAATGAGATAATGTCATTCACTTCTTCACATGGATATTCTACTGGTCGAATAATCACATGCAAGATCAATAACCACTTTCATAATGAGGGAATGTATAATGCCGGACATTCTGAAACATTTTGTCAGGGCCTCAGCCAAGACGTCTAAAATGATTAAGGCCTCGGCCAAAACCATAAATCAAATTGGGAAAGGGCCTCGGCCAATTCCACGTCTAGTTGTCTCATGAGACCTACCGATGCATCGAGGAGCTATATCGGGCTCCACCCGTCACTTATTAAGTCTAATACATTCCTTACATGAAAAATGGTATATAAACATTTAGGAAAACCATTTTTTTTAAATACCATTTGAAATTAATTGCGGTATCAAAATACCAGTTTAATTTTTAGAAGATACTTACATTTAAAATTGCTCAAATATACTCCAGTGTTTTTCTGAAAACATTATGCAATCTTCTGAAAACAAAATAACTAATTCTGAGACTGCTCGACTAATTGCAGGCCATGATGGGTCCACGCCCAATCCCTTCATGTCTACCACACTCGAGAGTCAGGTTTTCTAACAACATTTTTAATCTTGCGTTAAATACGTATACATTTTCACTGGATTTTCATACATTTGAGAGAAATATCTCTCTTTTTTTTGAAATCATTTAAAAACAGTTATGGCTTGTAGAGGAAGCCGGAACTCAAATAACGGTCACGACGACGGAGAAGTCATTGTCGCAGCATATGTACGGAAAGAAAAACATTCCCTTTTTGTCGTTTAGTAAAACGATTCGTATAAAAAAGATTCCTTTTGAATAAACGTAAAAGTCAAAGGGGTTTATACACCGTATAAAAGAAAGTTGTGTATAAAACCAAATATTCCTCAATGAAAGGAGATTGAGACGAAGTCCTTAAAAAGATCATTTTTAAAATAAAATAGATCTATTATGTGTATTCACTATAGGTACACATAAAGAAAGTAAAAATAAAAAATAGTACATAATAACATCATGACATAATTTGAAAGTAGGAGATTAACCCAAAGAATGGAAGTTGGGTTAAGAAGTTCCCTTACCTCGTGTCTGACTTGACTCAACCATTCTTTAACCTCCTGAATAATAAACTAGAGTTAATATATACCTTATTAAGAACCATTTTCAATTTCATTATCCTTATTATATCACTTATTACAATGATATGATCATTATGTAATTATTTAAGTTAATAATGGTCGTTTTGTCGATCTTTGGTACTTGAGTCAACAATAAACTTCTTATAATTAAAAGTTGTTTATGTGGTAGAATATCCATTATCTCCAGAATTATATTCATGATTTAGATGTCATATATATCTTATATATCCAGTATATACATTCATTTATAATATTACGTAACATTTAGAGGTAAGAAATGAAATGCACCGTTCATGGAGACGGTAATCCGTACGTGCGCATGAACGCTACTTTCATTTCAATTTCATATTTAATGGAACGAAATCATAATGATATAAATGTATAATATAATTCCAGTATAATATAGTGTATAATACCATTTACTCCATCCTTTATACATCCCACATATTAACGATTCAAATCACTTTGAGGGGGCGGTAGTCCGCACTTCCTAAAATGAAATTATCGCGTTTACCCATAATGGAAATCATAAAGTATGCCATAAATGAGAAATACAGAAGAATAAGTAAAACATAAACATATTATATATCATATATAAATATAGTTACATCTTAATGGCCACCTTTTAAGGTGTTATATGAGTGTTGAACAATCATCGTTTCATGAGGCAGAAATTCTCCATCCACAGAAACCGTATGTTCTTTAACCATTAGATGTAGGTGTGTGTAATTGTAGCTCGAATCCTTCTTATAACAACATCCTAGTATATTGAGGATACTGGTGTTGTTACAAAATAAATGAATAAAAATAGTTTAGGGGGTTGTAGAAGAAAAATAAAACAAAACAACATTAGAGAAGACATTACCTCAAAATCGGGTAACTCTTTTGGATTTGAGCCAAAGGCTTCCTTGGGAAGAGTTATGCCCAATGTGAGGCTTCTAGGAGTAATAGGGGGAAGTTGGGAGAGTATTTGGGCAGAGTTTGGCCGATCCAAATGTCTTGAAAGTGTAAATGAGGTGGGAGAGGTGGGGGCCTTTTATAAGTGGAGAGGAGGGGCACTCTTGGAAAGTAAAGAAAAGTCACTTTATTATAAAATGAGTTTCGGATTTTAGAGGTCCCACACTTATATAATTCGAGGCTAAGATGATAAGGGTTCGAAATCTACTCATACAATAGGTTTTTGACAAGTGTACGCTTTGGATTTTACATTATCTTTCCATTTTATTTAAATTGTTAAATAATGAGGTCATCACTGCATCATCATGATGTCATAAATAATTTAATTTATTTAATGTCTAAAAATTATAAAAAAAATACTATGATGTAGGAAATATTTTTATCTTTCTAATTAATATTTATAATCAAAATTTGGACTTGTGTAACCCCACTTAAAAACTGTTTTAGTAAAAAAACTCATGTTTGTGTCAATTTAATTTTAACATTAAATATATATATATTAATGTCATTTTCCAACCAAAGTGGCTCCATGGGGTCCCCAAGTTGACCCATGGGTTGTCTTGGTTGGACATGACTCATCCAATAGGTGTAGGACAAGTGTCAAGCTCATCTCATATTATTAAAACATTATTTTTACCTTAAACTACACTAATTACCTCTAATCGCGATTAAGAACTTAAAAGTTACTATTCACCAAAAAATTATTTTAATCTCATTGAACCACATTTTACTTCTTAATGAAAACCATGTATGTCAGATTTTTGAAAAACAAATCACAGAAGTGGTAATATTTCATTTAAACGAAAAATCAGTTATTTAACTACCACTTAGTGGTTTCACTATTCATCAAAAATTGAAGTTTTTCAGAACAATGCCAAAATTTCACCCTAAGCTATAATTGATATTCCGAATTCAAAAATGATGTCTATTTTACAAAATTCCAAACATATAAGTTGCATTAATTAATTTTATAACTAATTCCCGCTGTCACAATAAATAGCGTGTTTTTAAGAAACAATTTATATCAAAAGATTGACAATTGTTTATGTCCAATTTCAATGTTAAATTAATTATAATGACCAAAATTGGATAAAATGGTAAAAAAATATTCTAATTATACTTTAAAACCACTAAATATTATAATTTATCGCTATAAATTATTTTGATTAAAAAGGTTGTTTTTAAGTATTTTTCACTATTCATAAAAAATTAGAAGTTCTCAGAAAAATACCAAAAATTCAACATAGGCTAATTTCGATATTCCGAATCCAAAAATGAAGTCCATTTTGAAATATAAAAGTTCTATAATTTTAAAAAGTGGTTATTACTATTCATAACGGCTACTTTGATTAGTCGCGGTGTTTTAGAACTCGAAGTTGCGTACAATGCAAGCCATTGCATTATTGAATGAGAAGCGTATCGTGGAAGCTCGGGGTGTTACAGAGATACCCTCTTCAAATGTTGGAGGAGAATCTCTGAGATCTTCCTCTTCTTCTTCATCATGTGTTATTTCTTCCATTTCTACTTTCATAGTAGATGATAAAGAAAAAATTCCATGATCAGAAGAGATGTTAAAATTTGAACATCTTGAAGAAGAAGCTTCCATTTCTGACCCAATTGATGATGAATGGTCTTCCTTGGGAAATAAAGAGGAGATGATGGATTGAGAATCGACATCATTGTTCACCTTCGATGTTGCTATAACTTCTTCTGGCCTGATTGGAGAAGTATAGACTTGTTGGATTTCAGCAGATGAAATGAAGACGTCACCATTTGGGCTTTCATCACTGCTTGGTGGGTTACCAATTTCTCCCATGTTTTTTGGCTCGATTGCCTTAATTGACATTATGGAGCCTTCCATAAGACTATTTTGATTTGGGTCTATCTTGTCAATTTGACTGATAGGCAACACATAATCTGTACTCACATGTGTAAATGGATTTACTGGAATCTTCTCCAAACCATATGGAGCATTAACTTTGGTAAGCTCCCTTGTTGTGGATTTATCCTTTCCATTCATGTGATAGAATTCCGCCTCAATGTATTGAGACTCACATGTCTTGAATGGGGCCTTATCACCATACAATATCCCAACTTGACCATCGAAACAATATTTGAGACATTGATGGTATGATGAAGGGATAACCACATGTTGATGTAGCTAGGGTCTTCCAAGCAAGATGTTGAAGGTTGCGTCTTGATCAACAACCATGAAATCTGAATTAGATACCAGATCTCCAAACTAAGTTCTGAGTGTAACCTCACCCAGTGGTTCTTGTTAATTTTTATCATATCCTTGTAACATCATGGTAGAAGGAGATAAATCAGATTCCGTGAGGCCCAATCGACGAAGTGTACGAATGGGCATGAGGTTGACTCTTGAACCACTATCAGTGAAAGCTCTTCGGACATCTATGCCATTAACCTTTCCAGATAAGTACAAAGGTATAATATGTTCATTCATGACATCATCTTAATCTTCATCAGTAAAAGATATTACTTCATGGAATTCCGCAGGATTATTCTCTATGTGATAGATTTCAGCTGCACCAATTTCAGTTTCAAACTCCTGAGGACTTGACAAATCCTCGATGAGTGCCTCCCGAAGATCTTTTGATAAATTCAAGGCATCCAGAATTGATAACTTGGCTGGTACTTGGGCCAGGTGTTTCAATACATCATAATTTTGATCCAAAGGTCTGCATTTCCCAACAAGAACATGTGTTTTAGCAAGTGTCTTGGAAGTTGATGATTTGGAAGGTGATGCATCTCATATCAAGATAGGAGTTGGCAATATTCCTGGATTTGGAAGATTATATTGATTAGATACATTTACTTGCTGAGAGGAAGAAGATGTAACCTTCAACCGGTCTTCCAGAATAACTGTGCCAGGACTGAATTTTCTATTGGTGGAAGAACTTGCTTGTTCTTGTTGAGATCGCTGAAGGGCTCTGCCACGAGTTTCTGCTGTATACACAGTTCTAGAAGGGGTAGAATTGAAATAGTGGATTCTGAAAGTTCCACGTCTTCCCCTGTATCCTCAGCCTCTGGAACTTCCTATGATTCCTCTGTTTGATACAGGGAATTCAGGCTCATCGAAATTGAAACTGCGATTGGCATATGGATCTGTTAATTGAATCATATTAACAGAACCAAAGATTAAATCTTCATCCGATGATGACTCTGCTTGACTAGCCAATTTAGGATGTGCCATTTGGTGGGACGGTGCCCGTTGCTTCGAAGTAGATGGCATGAAATCTTCCAGAGTCAAAGACATCTTAGGCTTTAACACATACTCATCTTCTTCTGATTGTTTCTCAATGGAATTGTGTCATTTCTTTGATGATTTTCCCTCTGATGAAGAGGGTTTTGCTGCGGCATTCATGAAAAAAGGCACAATTGGTTTCTTCAATTGTGTTCGCAAAATAGCATGAGTTTGGTTGATCATCTTTCTGACCATCCAATCATCATATTTTTGTGAATTTTTGATTTCAACTTCTTTCCACTCACCTTCCTCCTCTGGAACTATAGCAGTAACACATGCTACCTGAGCTGAAGAACCTTTCAGTTTAACTTGTCCCAAATCGACCATTTTTTGCAGGATGTCCTTAAAAACAAAACACTCCTGAATGGGATTCCCCAATATTTGATGAAATGGGAAATATTTGGGACGGTCTTCATCTCCTTCCTTGTTTAGCCTCTTGGGAATTGGAAATTGAACCAAATTATTTTCCAGAGCCAAAATGAAATAACCAGGAACTTGTTCATTTTTGAAAGAGTAAACTTTGCTTTTCAAATCCTTAAATTGTTTTCGTCTTTGATATCTTTGATTATCTTGATGAAACAGCCTCTGTTGCTGGCGCTCAAGATGTGGATCCCTTCAGGAAGATGAAGGTTTTGAAGTAGAAGCAGGTACAGGTGCTTGCTTAAGCATAACTGTAGCAGTCTCTGCTTTACCCATTCTCTTTCCTAGAGCTGATGGAATTACACGAGATTTAGCCTTAGTTTGTATAAGAGAATCTTCAATCTGTTGAGTGATTGAAATAAGGTCTCAAAACCCTCCTACATATTTCACAGGGATCAATGGCATGCATAATTCGTCACGTAGATTTTCCACACATATTGGCAATAGTTCCTCTTGAGGAAGTGCTTATCTTTGGGAATATGTTAATCCCTTCCAGCGAGCAATGAAATCTGAGACCCTTTCATTCTCCATTTTCTTACAGTTTGTAAGATTGAAAACTATTGTCTTTGGAAAAGTTGAGCTGTATTGAAGAAGAAATCGTTGATGGACATCTTCCCATCTGGTAATTGACCGGGATTGCAATCTTGTGTACCAAAAAAAGGCCGGTCCTTGTAAGGTTCGCACGAAGCATCCGAGTTTCACGGCTTCTTGCTACTCCGGAGTTCCCATCATAGGATCGCAACAAGACACGTAATGCGTCAAATGCTATTCAGGATCACCTGATCCATTTTAAATAGGGAATACAAGGTTCCCAAAATTTGATGGGGGAGAGATTGAATCTACCCATTCAGGGTAAGATTTCTTTTCTGGTTGAACCTGCGCACGCTTCCATTCCATAATCTCTAACTGAGCTGTTAATTACTCAATGGTAGTTATTAACTTTTGAGAAACATCTGGTTGAACTTGTACTTGGGTAGGTGAAATAACTGGAGCTTGGATAGGTATGGCTGCTGGTGCTGCAACTGATGGCAGCACTGCCAATTGTTGTTGCACTTGACCCATAGGATTAGACCTGTGAGGGTGTACTAATAAAGGAGGATATTCTTGATCCATCTTAGTAGATGAAACAAACTCCCTTGGCTGAATGACTCTAGTATGCTTAGGAATAAGACTACCCTGAAGTAGTTCTGCATTCAACCTCCTCAATTCCATCATTTCTTCCTCCTGTTGTGCAAACCTTTGCTCTAGTGAGAGCGATTGGACTTCTCCAGAGGAAGGATATGTAACCTGATTCTTTCCCTTCCCCTTGTTTGATCCCTTTAGAAGAGGGGGAAGTGTGTTACTTAAAGGATTACATAGGTTTTGAGTAATCCTTTGATTTCATGTACGCACACCTTCTTCATTTGTGTCTGTGCGTACATCTTCTTGAGCAGGAACCTCTTCATCTGAATCCCCTGAGTGAGCCTCATCTGGTGGATCAGCAACAATGACATTAATGACATTGATTGATTCATAACGCATTGCATCCCTTCTATCATAATTTCTGTGATATTGTCTTCTTCAATGTCTTTGATGATACATTGCCTTTTGTCAATTCGATCCCTCAGGAACTTCTTGACGAACCGTAATTTGGAGGGAATCTCTTGATAATTTGGCTCTTCGTTCCTCCTGTGGATTCTTACCCAATCGAGAGAAGACTGACTTTAGCTGAGGAGGGGGTTGATGATTTGAAAAAGTCTCCAGTCCGGTGGATTTGGGATGTTCCTGCTATATTTTCTCAAATCCTCAAATCCTATTTGTTGATTCTGAGGGTTGGTTTAAAAGAGTCCCCAATTTGGCAAGCTGGGGTGGCTCTTGACATGCTATGTCTGAGACTTTCTTAAAATCTCTCCTGATCTTGCAGACCTTAGTCCTGAAATTAGCTGGATGCATCAACCTGCATCCACTTTTATCACCCGGTTCAAAAGACCATTGGATGATTTCCGAAACTTTTATCACTTGATGATGTGCTTTCTCCATATGAGAGGCCTGTTCAATATTCTTGTTTTCTTGATGCAGGTGTAATTAAACAACTTGTTCTCTATATTCTTGATTTTGAGAGGAACTAGTTGAATATTGTTCTTGGGAAAGCTTTTTATTACAAACAAAGCCAGGTATTTGTGGCTGGCCATGGGCAATAACATTGCATGAGACCATTTTCGGTGGGTTTTGCTGACTGGAGAGGACAGTGAAATGTAGTGCTCCATGAACACCCCATATTCTGACATGAATACCAGATGGGGCATTGGCAATTTACTGGAGAAATCTTCTTAGTGCACAAAGGCATGAACGCTGAAGGGCTCTCTGCTGCTTTTTAGCCTTCGGATATCAAGAGACTGATAGAGATGCCAAGTCAATTTGACGTTGTAACCCTTATATTATCTTAACATGATTTTCATATTCATCCTAAGATAATACTTTCTTTTTCAACTAATAAATTTTTTTCCATATATTGAGACGAATATCATGAATTCCATCTTCCGTCAAAATCTCTAGAATGATATATTGAGAGTCAGCCAGAGGCCAAAACATGACTAGCACTTCACCTTTCGCCAATTGTTTTCTCATTTTCATCATTTCCTCTTTATCATTCAATGAAGATTCTTCTGCCTTATTTGACCAGAGTTGGTGGTTCCTTGTTGCTTCATCGGATTCAACAATATTGGCAGAGAAATCACTGATTAAACTAGAAGATGCATGACTTAGGGGTGGTTCGGAGAATGAACTACACCCTGGGATATCTTCCGATTGAGAAAGTATTTCACCTACTAGCGATAAAGCATCAGACATGACTGGTTTCGCATTTTCAAGTGCCTCAAGATAAGAGGGATTTCTCGGCACTACATTGTCCACTGGAGCATTTTCCGGGCAATGTGCATCACTACTGCGGAGAGGAATTTCGTAGCGAAATTCATCATCATGGGGAGGACCACCATGGTGGGTTACAGAAAAATATGAGATCTCTTATTCCTTGGTCTTCTGACCACACAAAGGGTTCCTGTGGCTCTCATCTGAAGATGAAACTTCGAGATCGACTGAATTGTCATGAAGCAAGCCTTCATGAGGAAGTTTCTATTGAAGACCTTCAGAATTAATGTTCCCACTATTGGGAAATGAGGGAGTAGAATCTTGCATTTCAACAGATAACTGTCTGAGGGCTTCAATAACTCCATCATCGAGCAAGGACTTGTTACAGATTGGCTCTTGATTTCTTGAATGTGTTGGGTGGGTCTTTTTCTTAGATTCCTTCTTACTCAATTTAGCAGGTGTGTGTGCCTTCTTAGGAGAAATGATCAGGTTAGGCTGATTATCTCCGCTCAAACTAGGTGTATATGCCTAACTTGGTTGTCCGTATGATATAGGGGAGTATGCCCCACAACCCTTTTGGACTGGAACAGATGTGTGTGTCTGTTCTGGAGTGAACTGTTGATGTGTCACTCCACTAGTAGGGATGGATTTATGTGTCTTTCCCTGAGATGTTGCTGAAGCTTCTATAATATCCTGGCAAGCATCCAGAATATGAGCAGGGATTTGCTTATGCTCTTTCACCATTGATAGAATATTATTGGTGACTTCAGCTACCGGAACGGGGATATACGTCCATTCCATGCTTGGAGTAGGTGTATGTGCATGCTCCTGTCCTCCTTTTCCTATCAGTGAATCCTGACAGTACTCAAGTGTGGGGGAAGAGAATGGTGTCTGCCTCCTATTTGTCGTCGGAGCTTTACGACTAACTTCTCTGTGTGCTACCAAGTGAGACGGTTGGTAGACGTAATTAATACTAGCAGGTGTATGTGCCTTCTGATTGCAATTCGCTGAACGTGGTTGATGAGATCCATCATATGTAGTCAGACGAGCCTGCTGACTAGCTGATGGCATATAAACAGGTATAGGTTCCTGTCTATAATACTCTACCGGAATTGCCTGGTAGGATTGGCGTGATGATTCCAGACGAGTCTGCTGGACAGTGGAATTAAAACGGGCTGGTGTGTGTGCCCTCTCGTTGATTTCCACCAAGTTAGGTTGGTGGACTTCTCGAGAGATGGAAGAGATGAGAACCTGCTCACTGTTAACCGGATTTCGCCTCTGGTGATTCATCTTGCCTACTCGGGTTCGAGGAACCTGTGTCGAACGCCTGGAGTCGGTACCCTCATCATGTTGAGGGTGCACTGCCGCACGAGTCTAGCAGTGATTGTTGATGGGATCCCTCGGGAAGGACTCCTGTCTCCTTGAATTAAGGCCCTGAGGGACCTGCTCATTCACCTCCTCAGAATATGAGAGTGAATGGTGATTGCGTTTCGGGGATAACGACCCAAAACGGTTGGAGACGGTGGTTAGCACCGCTTGCTTCTTGATCACTGTTCGTCGCTGTCCGGACAACCAGGGTGAATTGTTTACTTGGAGGGCTTGTCATGAAGCCTCCAGAGTTGGAATAGTACTATTTTGATGGTACTCCTTAACCAGATTGTTTGATACCCAGTGTTGAAGACGCTGAGTAGGTGATATCGTCCTCAGAGCAGATGATGATCCAGCAGGAGTAGCAGTAGTGGCATTTGCAGCAGAAGTTTTCACAACAGACGTATTCACGGATGTGAAATTAAGAGAAGCCATTCTGGAAATGCAGAAGATCTTGGAAAATAGTTCCTGTTTGATATAACAGACGTAATCAAGATAATTTCAGCCACTATATCTTTTGGATAAGCACATATGTCAATGATTGTTTTTTGTTGGCCCTCTCATTGTGTTTTAAATAGGGTCCTAAAAAATAAGAAAAACATCATTTTGACTTGGTTAAGGATTCACGTCGGGTTCACCATTTTTTGTTTCCCTCTGGAATTGGGGATGATCTCATTGATTTAAGATTCAAACATTCCAAGCAGTTTCTAATGGGTTTGTTCATAGAACCGGAAACATCCAATGATTCCATATCTATTTGAACCTACTTTTCAAAGGTAGGTGCTCATTAGTTGTAGACTGATGAGGCTTAGGAATTTTCATTGGTCGAGAAGATGGGAGGTCGGACTCATCACACCTTTTTTGAGGGGAATTATTTTCTACTTCAGGACTCTCTTTATAGATTTAAGTTATGTTCGTAAATCCTTATTACATTACCAAGTATAAAAATGAGTTTTCCTTTAGAACTGACAATCAATGATTGATATGTAGGAAATTTAGAGAATCTTTTATATGTATTCAAGGTTATTCATTGATATAGAATCATCTGTATTTGTTAGAGATTCTTATTCAATGGTATACTTTGATACATAAAAGTCTCTTGGTCATTATGATGACCATACTGGTTTTAAAGCCACTCAGTGGGGCGCTTGAAGTTTATTGTCATTCAGAAGGACATGAATTATTTCAAAGTTGGGATCGTACCCGCAGATGGGATTCCTATGTATCCTTTATTTTGGAAAAGGAATCAGAACTCACGTAGTTCAATTAAGGGAGTATGATGTTTATGATTGATGGCTCAAATAAAGATGTCATAATTACTTTTACACTCTAATCTCACGTGAGTCATGCTCGGTGTGAGAAACAATAGGTATTGGTAAATCCAGACAATTGTGTCATGAAATATGCAATCATAAGAAATGAGGATTAAGATTTACTTCAGGGAAGAAATCTAGGAACAGGTTCCATAAAGGTATATGTGCTTCATGGAGATTTGGATACTCTAATCTTAGGGATTACTCCTAAGGAATATTCCCAAGTTAGGAGGGGACTTATGATTGGGTTTTATTCTTGAAAAGGAAGTCCAGATCAAAAGTAAATTAGGACTGGTGAAGGGACTTGGGGCTTACTCCTAAGGAGGATGCCCATATTTGAGACTGGGGCTTATTCTTGAAAAGGAGTCCTAGGTTAATGAGGACTTGGGGATTATACCTAATGAGGATGCCCACTCTTGAGAATTATTACTGGGGCTTATACCTGAAAAGGAGGCCCAGGTTAATAGAATTATGGTTGGGGCTTACTCCTAAGGAGGATTCCCATATTTGAGACTGGGGCTTATTCCTGAAAAGGAGTCCCAGGTTAAGGGGTTCTATCATCTTAAAGGATGAGGTTGAATGAATTAATCTCAATCTTTAGTGACATAAAGATGTGTAAATCACAAGGTTTTGAGAGATATTCCACAGAATTCCTTTCATATAAGGAAGTTAATCAAGAAAACATGCCATAAATGGCTTTGAAGAATGTCTTGAAGACTGAATCTTGAATAGGAGAGTTGAAATGGTATAAGAGGGGTTAAATGGGCAAGAAGGGCACCCAAAAAGGCAGGGGCACGCAAGTCTTTGCAGGTGCGCAGGTACTGCGTGGGCGCGCAAGTCCTGGTCCCGCAGGTATACCTGCGCGACACATGGGTACTTGCGTGATTGTTAACCAGTAGGGTAACACTTGGGAGATCCTTGACCAAAGCCTTTATAATTATCCTAAGGTACTTCCAAAAGAGAGGCGCACAAGTTTTGGTGAAGAATTAGGGCAGTGTAAAAGTATGTTCATTTCACTTAAGGGTAAAACACCTTAGGCACGCAAGTGTTAGTGAATTCTAACACTTAGACCTTTCTCCTCTTGTTTAGACCTTCCATTCTAGGTAAATAATTACCTTAGAAGTGCTCAGAAGACCTAAAGAAGAGACTTGGGCGTTCAGAGCTCCATATCTGAATTCTGGAAAAATTCATCCCGAAATCAGGGGCCCACTGGGTCTATTTATAGGCTGGAGAATACCTCGGGCAGTTATCACTTAGGGCGCGCAAGTCACTTGCATGACCATTAGTCGGTGCACAAGTATACTTGCGTGACAATGAGGGAACTTGCGCGACCCTTGTTCATTTGAAGCCTTGTTCATGCCTTTGTCAATTTTTGAGGTTTTCTTCAAAGGATGAATCAATTTGTGCTAAGTCATTTCCCTTTCCATTCTTTTAGACAATGTGATGAAAAGGAGCGTCAACAAAAACAAAGATTTATAACCATTTTCAACAGTTTACAATCTATGGGAGAGAAAGGTCTTAATGATGAAGCTCTTGTAGACTAGATTATTTATATTATGCCTAATGAGTGGGAATCTAAGAGAAAAACTATTGATGATAATAGGAAAGTATCTCAAATCACTTTTGATGAGATTTTTGGAACTCTTCTTCAACCTGAGACAATAATGAAAAGATATGCTGATATGAGTAAGAAGAAGAATGGAAATGGAATTTTAGCCTTTAATATTACTAAATCCGAAACTCTAGAAAGGGTTATAAGATCCAAGTCTAATAAAGTCATTGTTTTCTCTGAATCTAGTGAAAGTGAACATTATGAGAATGAGCTATCAAATCTTACTCTAAGTATGAAAAATATAGTTGTAAAGAATGACTTTTAGTATATATGTCATAAGAAAGAAATAAAAGACAATAAAGTCTCAGAAGTCACTTTCTATGAATGTAAAAGAGCACAACATATAAAGCCAGATTGTCCAATGCTTAAAAGAAAATACAGGAAGGAAAATCATTCTAAGAGAAATATAAAGAAGTATTACAAGACTAAGAATAAGAAATTTTTGAAAGTTAATGACACCTGGAGTGCCAGTGGTGGTGACTCATCTGATGAATCCTTAGAGTATGAATCTTATGAATTGAATAATCTTGGTTTACCAGCCAAATTATCCATTTAAAATCATTGTCTCATGTCTAAGGTACAAAATTCAGAATCTATTACTAATGTATCTTTGAATGCAAGATGTATTCCCAAATTCGACGTTTAATAAATAGTTCTGGATTTGGTTATAGTCATTCCAAACCAGTTTTTTGTAATAACTATTTTGTTCCACAAAGTGTTACATTTTTCACTAAATGTTATTGTGGTGGAAATTGGGCAAAAAATTGTTCTTTAAACAAAACTCAATCTTTTGGTTTTTATAAAGCTTATTTTTCTAAGAAAATTTTGATACCTAAAATTTTTCTTTCTGAAATTTTCGTATCCAAGAAAGTTTGGATTTCAAAAGTCTAACTATTTTATTTTCAGGAAAATAAAGATAGTACCAATAGAAATACATGGTACATGGATAGTGTATGTTCCTGGAATATGACTGGTAACAAAAATTTCTTTGAAAAGACTATCAAGATGAAAGGAGTAAAAGTAACTTTCGGAGAAAATTCTCAGGGAGAAATTATTGGTATAGGTAACATTTTTCTTCTTGGAAAAACTTTAATTTCAAATGTTTTATTTGTTAAGGGTCTTAAGCACAACCTCATTATCATAAGTCAATTATGTGATGAAGTTTACCTAGTGAATTTTAGGAATGATAAATTCTTAGTACACAATTATAAAGAAGAGTTTATTCTTTCTGCCCACATGCAAGAGAATGTATACACACTCACAGACTATGGAATGAGTTTTACCAAAACAAGGATATTGTGTGATAACACTAGTTCTATTTACCTAAGTAAAAACCCTTCACATCACTCTCTTGAAAAACACATAGATATTAGGCATCACTTTCTTAGGGATCACATGTAGAAAGGAGATATCATTCTTCAATTTATCGGAATGCAAGAACAACTTACTAATGTTTTTACAAATTCTTTACCATTCGATAGATTTTAATATATTAAAAAAAAGTTTGTAATTATAACCATAAGGTAATATTCCATATTCACTTTTTTTTAAACCTATCTCCTTACATTAATAAACTCCTTTTCAAAAGGGGAATACATTTTATTGGTATTTCATTTTTTTTGTAGTTAATTTTTTTTCGTAGTAAAAATTTTTCGTAGTTAATTTTTTTGTAATTAAAATTTTTCGTAGTTAAATTTTTTCATACTTAAATTTTTTTGTAGTTAAAATTTCTCATAGTTAGATTTTTTCATATTGAAAAGTTTTCATACTTAAAATTTTTCTTAGATAAAATATTTCATAGTCAAAATTTTTCTGTACTTAAATGTTACTTAATCAAAATTTACATAATCTAAAATTTCCCAATTTCAAAAATTTCATTTCTTTAATAAATTTTTCATAATCTAAAGTTCTTCAAGAATAATTTTCCTCATTGCAGATAATTTTCCTAGCAAACCGGAAGTTATGTTTCCTTACATAAATTTTTGTAATAAAACTTTACTTGTTTGTATTTTCCTCTTGTTTTAGGAAAAATTTTCGAATTCACTTTCCTTAAATACAATGTTTTATCTTAAAAACCTCAAAAGATTATAATCTCCCAAAATCCTTCTTCGTCTTTCATCTCAACTGTTAGATCATATCAATACAATTTCAACTATTGGATAAATCATGGAATATGAACCGTCGCCTCAACGTCTATATAAAGACCCCCTAATGATTTTCCCACATCAGTTTTCAAGACTAGCATGTTGAAGCTCTGTCTCTCTTCTTAAGCGTCATTCTATATTTCTAATCTGATCAACTCTAAATGTATTTGGAAGCATCCCTGCAGAAGCAAATGTCATCAACCAAGGAAATTTCTGAATGGAAAATATACAGAGAAACATTAGTTGATCATAAGTTCTTTAAAAATTATGATTATATCATTTCAAAGTATATCAAGTTAAATATATGGGAAATCTTATGTGTATAAAAAACAAAATGATAGGATCCTATTTATCCATAGTTTCTTATTGAGTTCTATGAATCTATAAGTTTTTTAAATTTAGGTGGGAGAGATAAGTTCTCATTCAAAAGTTATGAAATAACTTATTCTCTTTCCTATAGAAAGGAAACTAGTATCATTGGAATATCATACCAAGGAGAAGCCATTTTTTACACCCACAAACTACCTGATCAGGTAGGAAGTTTTGATAAATAAAAGGCTATAGAGTGCCTCAAACTCAAAGGAGTGAGAACTCCAAAGATCAACCATCTCTCTACTAACTTCAGAATGTTAGCTTTAGGGGTTCAGGGATTTCTCATTCCGAGAAAAGGAGACAAGGACTCCTTAAAGAAAAGTGAAATCTATGTTTTGGATTTTCTGATCAACCCGAGAAAGATAAACTTAGTGTAGTATATCTTGTTGACGATTGCAAATATAAAAAATGGAACCTTAAAGTCTCAGATCATTATGTATCCAATAATCTTATCCAAGATCATTGTATAATTCCTAGAATCATTCAAAATCCCTTGTAGTTCAAAGCCCATATCTTTCAAAATCATGTTTCTCAATGATGATACTTTGGGGAGGATTAAGGCCAGTTTCAATGACAAATAAAAAGAATTTTATAACTTGTCTGAAAGTGAGATCAATGCCTTATGAAAAAATCTAGAAGTAGCTGAGACTTCCAAGAAGGGTGGAAAGAAGATAAAGATAAAGGAATCGGTAGTGAAAGAAAAAAACTCCTACAGTTCAGGAAACCCAATCAGCACCTCCAAAATCTAAGAAGAAAAAGACCTATCTGGATGAAGTTGTTGCTGAGTGGAGAGAAGATAAGAATAATGAGAAGGAAGGAGATCCTAGTTTTGTCTTGGACCCTACTAAGGAAAAATCATTAAATATTAAGGCATCTAATGTATTTGAGAATCTAGAAAAAGAGAAGAAGCAAAAGAATAAAATGTATAAAGATAAGATTCTTCAATATCTTCTCAAGGCTACTGAGAAAGCTTCTGAGCAGATCCAGGTACCAGAATTATTTTTACTAGAATCACTTCCAGTGACTCCAGTAAATAAAATAGTTATTATGGATACCGATGAAGAGGAAGAGATTATACAGGAAGAGGAAGTGGAAGTAGAAGAAGAGGAAGGAAGTGATGATACAAATGATATGATAAGTCAAGTTGAAGAATATCATGAGAAGAAGAGTCCTTCTGAGAAATTATCGATCCAAACTTCCCAAGTCGAATCTTATAAACTTTCTACCCTAGGAGAAGGTGATTAAGGTCAAGAAGAAGTAACCAAACCATTAAAATAAGAGAGCAGAAACTGTGATTTTATTTAACCAGAGGACCTGGAGGCAGATGCTGAAAATAAAAAGGCTGAGGAAGATAAGATAGTCCAACTATCATATAGTGAACATGAATCACCAAATTCTATTGAGATTATTCTAAGAGCTGACAAAGTAAAATATGTGTTAGAAGATACACTTAAGAAGGTCGAGGTGGCTAAGAAAGATGTTGGTAGATCATCTAAAAGAAAGGTTATTGAGGTAGAGAGAGAATCCTCACCAACAATAGAATTTGATTCAGAATCATCTTCTATGGGACATGATTTTGTGGTTCAATCTCTGAAGAAATTGGTTGATACAATTCCCTTTTTTCCGAGTATTGACTCAAGGTGTCAGATGCTTCAACATTCTTTTAATCATAAATTAGATTTTTTTCCATGATTATGGAAAAATTTGTCAGGCTTGAGGTCGATTTTAAATCCTTCTACATCAGGTATGATGCACACAGGAGGTCGTGCAAGGAAATTACTATGTGGTCTAGGAAGAAAATTGAATAGCTGATAATATTTGATGACTTTCAATATAACGTGAAGGATTATTTTGATACCGAATATATCAAGATAAAAGATCTTACTACTAGTTTCAATGAGAAGCTCAATCTTGAACAAACAGCTCAGAAGCAGGAAGACAAAGATCTGAATGGGAAACTTAATTCAATAGCTTTGAATGTAAATAGGGAAAGATATCTTAGAATTGAGTTCAAATAAAATCTTAGTATGAAAGAAGAACTTTTGAAGACTCAGTATGAAATTCTTAAGGATCAGGAATAAAAGATCAAAGCTTTGGAGAATAAAAATGAAGATCAGGATTAACTACTCAAACATTTTGAAGAGTATTATAAGGAGCTTAAAAATATGAATACCATTGAAAAGAATCTTATTCCAAATGAAAAAATAAGGATTATTTTTTCATTAAATTTGATATTTTTTTGTATTACCTTCTTTGTAAAAAAAATTCCAATCATTATGAAAATTTTGGTTGTTCCTAATGTGTTTTGTTTTATAGTACTAATATTTCTGGTATCATTTTTGTCTATTCTCTCAATTCCTTTTTCAAAATCAAAAAGGGGGAGAAAGGAATGATAAAAAGAATACTTAGTAAAGAAGATAATTCCCTATGTATGGGGGAGTCTAAGGAGGATTATTATCAAATAAGATTTCCTTATGAAAGAAAAAGAAAATTTTCTTTAAGGAAGTCCAGAATATGGTCCTTATTGATTTAAAAACCTAAGGGGGAATTAGTTGTATTTACCCTGATCTATAAGTAAAGGGAGATAAGTTTTTCTGTTAAGTTTATAAAGAAAAATTCTAAGCCCTTATATTCATTTTTGTAAGGATGTTTGTGCTTTCTAAAAAGGGGGAGATTGTTGAGTCAATAAAGTTTCCTTATGACTTTTCCATTTCTCTATGTTTTCAAAATCACAAACACTTTATCTTAAGGAAAATTATATTTTCCCTAAGGATTATTTTCATAAGGAAAATTTCCCTTCTCAAAGGAAATTTTCATCCTTACCTATGTTTTCATTGTTCATTTTATAGTCTCTCAAAATCCAACTCCTTTTATTACTAAGGAAAATTTTGTTTTCACATATAAAACCTTGGAATCCTATAAATACTTAGATATAGAGTATTATGTTTTCAGGATCCAAATTCTCTAAAATTCAGAATCTGAATTTTCTAAAATTCAGACTTCGAATTCTCTTAAATTCAAATTCTAAATTCTTTGAAATTCAGACTCTGAATTCTTTGAAATTCAGACCCCAAATTATCTAAAATTCAGACTCCAAATTCTCTGAAATTCAGACTCTGAATTCTATGAAATTCAGACTCCGAATTCTCTGAAATTTAGACTCCAAATTCCTCAGAATTCAGACTCTAAATTCCTCATAATTCAGACTCTAAATTCCTCAGAATTCAGATTTTTAATTCCTCATAATCTAGAATCTGAATTCCTCAGAATTCAGACTCCAATTTCCTTATAACTCTAACTCTGAATTTTTCAAAATTCATACTCAGAATTCCTCAGAATTTAGATTCCAAATTCATTAGAATTAAGACTCTAGAATCTATATAATTCAGATTCCAAATTCTTTGTAAAACAGAATCTGAATATACATATCTTATAATATTTTAATGATTATTTGGTTAGATTCCGAATTTCGTTTTTCCTTAGACTCTGTAAAATATATTTGGTTAAGAAATTTCATTTTTCTTATACTTATTGTGAAACGATTTCATAAAATCTGTTTCTAACTAACCATTGTTTAAGTGACACGTGTATAGGTCCCTCCGAGATTCAAGGAAAAATATAACCATTGGAGGAGGGAGCCGACTGTTGGAGAAGTGCCTATAAATAGAACTCATTTGAACAATCACAACACATGTTCCACATGTTGATCAATCTAGAGATTTCATGTTGCTAAAGTAATTTATAGAGAGAGAGACTCTCATTCTTTGTGCGTACTGGACATCTTGTTCAGATTTCCTAGTGAAACTCTGATTATTGTTGAGTACAATTGAGGGATTCTGGGGATAAGAAGACAGAGGTGCTGACTACCTTAACGATCAAGGGATTGCGGGGATAGCAAGACAGATTCTGATATTCCTATTGAGGGCTTACCCTGGTGTGGTTAAGACAGACTTTCTTGAAATTATAAATCAAGGGACCTTTATCCAAGGTTTTTTGATACCCTACTCTTTGGGTTAAAGGATTTTTCTACTTGTTACTTGTTTTGTTTCAAGTTTATTTCTGCTATATTTTTATAAAGGAATAAAGTATAACTTTCTTATACTTTCTTGTACTCTTGTATACTCTGATAAGTAAGATTCTATATGCTTTTACATAGAATCTTTTACCTGTAAATTTTCCATAAGTTTCATTTCCAGAACCATATTTATGGAACCTAGTATGTTTTTTTAGTACAACTAAAAGAGGTCTTGTAAATTTAAATTGTTTAACTTTGTTAAATATAGTTTTAATTAAGGTTAAAAACAAAAATTTTTAAACTTACAATTCACCCCCTCTTGTAATTGAGCACCTACATCATTATTTATATCCTACACTTTCATCTCAGTGATAAAGTAAAATTTATTATATATGGGTTGAGAATATCACATATCCTATGGGAGTCTATACTTTTCACTTCAGATGAAAAATTAGAATCCTTACATATCACTAAATATATTACGTATTTTAGGGGAGCTTTGTTCAATTATTCCATTATAAAATGTAATTCACTTAAGAATTAACTAAAGATATTACATATCATTATGAAATTTATTATGTATCAGTGTTTTCCACATATAAGGTTTTATCCTTTGTCAATTTATCTCAATTCCTATTCAATGAAAAATTATAATATCTTAATTATCCTTTTTGAGGACTCTTATAAATAAAATGACCCATACATATGGTTTTCCACTTAACCCAATCCTTTTTCAATTCTTTATTAATCTTCCAGAAGTTAATCCTCTTATTTCTAGAATTTTCCAAATCCTCTTCTTCAACTACTTTAAAAGAACTAGTATGTACGTGTTCCTTTTTTAAATTCAAAAATATTACTTAAATCCATCCTATTACTGTAATATAATGCTACTTCTCTAATAAATTTCTTAGAGAACATGTCTACTTCTTGATGTTATTTTCATAGGCATAAAGGTATTCGATCTATACTTCCTAATGTTATCTTCTAAACTTACATACTTCTATAACAATCAACTTCATACATAATTGTCACCAAGTTCAAAATAAAAATATAAATGATTTATCAATAACCAACCATTTATTTTATTCCATAAATTAAATCAATCAATTAAATGCACAATGTCATCCCTTCCAAGAAATATTAAAAAATATAATGAAATGATACTTAAATTATAAATTCCATAAAATTTAATGAATTAATAAATATAAGGGAATAAAATGATTTAAAGTTCAACATAATATATTTCATTTATTTCCTCTATTAGAGGAAGTTCATGGTTGTATGAGGTCATAGAATTTATCTCATATATGTTTGATGATGTGGTGTTTTTATTATATCGTTATCACATTCTTGTTCAGTGGTGAGGGGTTGTCCTACAGGAATAGTACTGATTTGAGATGAAATGGACTTTTAACTAACATGTTAGAGTATTGGTAAATTTCAATATCCTTTTTCTTTGGTTGAATTTAATGATATCTATGGAGTTGATGATATCTTTCATTTATTGATTTTTGTCGTGGTATTTGAATCCTTGGTTAGACTAGGAATTGGTTTGGAATCTTATTTTTGAGAAATGGTTGAGGATTTTATGGGATTGGTGGGGCAGTGAGGAAAATTTATCCTAAAATGTGATTTCAAACAAGGATACTTTCTAATAAATGAATATTTGGGGAACCATATGATCCAAAAAAAATACTTTAATAACCTACTAAAAAATTATGTGAAAGTGTAACTATTTCTTATAAAAAATAATAGGGAGGTATATGCATCATTTTAACTTATTGCCTTAGAATTTTCATGTTGGGTGTTATGTTTGTTTCCAAAATTATGTTTTTTTGTTATAGATATTAATAATAAGTTCATTCTCATATTTAAGCTTCGGAATCTTGTAAACTTTAATTGTTTCAAAAAAATCTACATAAGAAGATTTAATGTTTAAGTTGACATTAAAAAAATTAAAATCAATTGAATCCAGAAATGAGAAATCTCCCTAAGTAATTTTATATTATAATTCCTCTTAAAGGTATAGTTCTCCTAGTAGAAACTCTAATTCACGGGTAAGTATTTAACCTTATATTATCCTCCCTTATTGGGAACCCCCTCTTGGTCTTGTAGTGAAGACAAAGGTGACCCCCAAAACCTGCCTCCAATAGGCCATAGGGTGGTGACTAGCACTAAGGTTAAAAATCACTCAAATTAGAGACATAACTCTCATAAATACTAGTAATATATACATTAATCCACCAATAAACCCCATAATGAAAATAAAACAAATATTTCATTAAAATCACATTGCATTTAAATGTCACACAAATACAAGTCTATAAAATTAAATATCAAAAAGAAAGTCCTAAGGTTGAAATACTAACCATATATCCAAAATTTGAGTAATTAATATATATATCAATTTCAAAATCCCTCCTTCAAACCTATAAAATATATTTATATATATATTGTAAAGAATATATGTATACTAAATATGATCCTCCTCAATATATTATGTGTAAATGTGAAATAATCATACCAATACCTTAGTGAGTAAATATAAAAACTAAAATGCATATATTAAGTCAAATAACACCAAATATCACGAAGGATCACTCAGTAAATATCACATAATGATATAATAAATAGTATCAAATAATATAGAAAATATGGTACCTTACACCACTTACCCACTGATTTTTCACTCTCACCGCAAATAAAAATGTCATGGATCTCTTTTCCCTTCTCTATCATCAAAATCATATCCAAAAAATGCATATACCAAGTCACATAAAATTTGAATAAAACTATGGCCTTACTTACCCCAACCCATGTCTGGTCTAACACACTCATTGGAACTATTTTGGAACCACAAACATATATATATATATATATATATTAATTGCACATCAGTTTCTATATTAGTAAGGTATTATGAACAAGAATATCATCAACCTTGTGCCCTACTTCTACCATGAATTCCCCCTAATAAATACCACATTATCCTCTCATCAAAAAACAAATCAATAATAGACAAACCTCATTCCATTAAATCCTTTCCATGTCTAGAAGAGAGATTGAGGAAGAGAGTAGTCATCCAACTGTTTCCTCACTAACTTGGATGTTTGTGGAAGAAATATGGAATCTAAAACATTTAGGCATCTATAATAATATATGACTCTATTAGGGTGTGTAAAAATCACAATAAAAAGAATAATATGGAATAAGAACACACAAGACCAACCTAAAGTGGTTTTCACAAAAACTACACTACCACACCAATGAAAACACCAAACTATCTCTACCATATACCAACCATCACTACCAATTTTTAAAACACCAACCAATCCCACTTTACATCCCATAAAAAACCAAAAAAATCATAGATTAAATTTTTATGAATCATTTAATCATTTACTAGTCAAATTATATTAATTGTGATATCTATTAATCATATTTAATGATAAAGAGTTAATAATCCAACACCCAAATACTTTCCAACCTTTTAACTTTTATTTATTATCATTACAGTTCATTAATAGTTACCACATATTAAATTTTAGAATGATAACCATGTTTTATTAGTCATTTTACATCATATTATATTTTTTCCATACCACTAGGCATCTATAAACTCCACCCCATAGCACCCAACCATGCATCACAACCACCACCATGCAACGCATTCCAACATCCACTGCAATTTTCTATTACTACTAAACATATCCCACACTTTCCCATCATCAATAGTAATATTAAACCACCTTTACAACATAATTCCATCTTCCCACCACCACCACAATATCATAAACATTCCAATCTCACCTAAACAATTATAACCAGAGTAAGAAAAACACTATAAAAATCACCATAGTGATTAACCATAATTCTACTATAACAATCATTTAGAATACCAATCATGCATTAAATAATATTATCAATTGTGTTCATAAATAAAATTATCAATTAATATTTGAATTTGTTGTTATATTTCCATATTAAAGTCATTTATTAAATTATGATATGATTGATTTAAATATTTTTAAACAATATTACCATTACTACTTCTGCCACCTTATTACAAACATAATAACATAGAAACAATAATAATAAAAATGTGTCTATAACATAATAACATAAATAACTATAGTATTAACAATAATATTATTATAGGAGAAAGAATAATAATACTTTATTCACATTCCATTCTCATTCAATGCATCATGCACACTCCATAATATTAATTAATCTCTTATTCACTTTACTATTACCCTATTTACTTTATTATCCATTTATGATCATGATGAATAATTATCAGCTAGTATTGTATTAGAATAATAATACATTAAAATATTAAAATAACATATAAATAATATAAAAAGAATAAAAATCAAATATCAATATCATATAAATTATAATAAATGCACAAAAACAAAGTAAATTTCTAACATTAACATCATATGTCATGATAGAAAAACAACATTAGAAATTTATCACATGAAATAATTAAAAATTATATAAAATACATGTGTTTAACTTACCCTTTTAAATTTCATCATTCTTGTTGACCTATCCTAGTTTTAATAATCATAAATCATTATTAACTATGTTTCTAATGAGTTTACTATGTTATGTTAGCTTTTATACTTATAAGACATATTGGTAGATTGTTCTAAGTCTGGCTCACCATTCCTGGGTCACTGCTCCTGATTTTCCACTAAGGATGATTCACCGATAATGAATCGGAATTCCTAAGTCATGAATCTTGATTTATCACTAAGGATTAATCACCACTCATGACTCACCATTCTTGATTCACTGCTCCTAATTTATTGTTAAGGCTGACTCACCGCTCCTGATGCACTGCTCTGGATTCACTATTAAGTTTGATTCACCATTCCAGAGACTCGCCGCTCCAAAGACACCATTATAGAACTAGAATCACCACTCAAAAGACTTAATACTACCTTTGTTTTTTCATTTTAGATTCAATAATTATAAAAATCATATTTGTGGACCTTATTGGTACTGATTATTTTAATGGAATTTTTCCATATTTTTGAAGACAATGTTTAAAGTACTTTCAGACTGCAGTATGAGGAATGAAGTACCATAACATGATCGAGAACATTTTTTATGTCATATAAAGTGTATAAAACAAAATATCAATAAAAAATATAGGGGGTCTGGTGATATATGAGAATGAATACGACTCAAAAAGTGTGCCAAAATTAAAACGAGGTCATGTTGCATGTGTGAAATCATCTACTTTAAGCATTTGAAGAACGCATAAAGAAGTAGATTTTTGTTAACTTAGATCATTCATACAACACAAGACAGAAGCTTCTATGACACTCTATTTTATAACAGACTTCTGAAAAATAAATTGATCTTCATTTTCAAGCTACCTCCAAGGAGTCGTATCACATGGAACAACACTATCCCTTCTACTCTTTTATCTTCTCTATTTGTGAAATTTATTTACATTACAAGCAGTGTGATATTATCTATATTTTATGAACACACAATAACTCTATGTTCATAACTGTAAGAAACAAAGATATCTTCCCAACTTATATTTTTATACCTTATATTCTCATGGATAATAGTAGAAGAGGTCCCTACATGTCATGTCACATTCTTCACTTCCATGAAAACTATGGAAGAGGTATTTGTGGAATGGGTAACACTATATGTGTCATTTTATACCTAGATATCGATTTTAGATCAAGTTTATTTCTATAAACTTTTTGGTGGAAGGTGATCACCAAGTGAAGAGAAATAAGTCTCAGCTTGAGACTGAACTTCTTGTTATTATTTTTTTTGTGCTTTTTTTTAAAAAAGTTCTATTTTCAATACTTAATATTTTTACATATCAAAATATTTATTTCACTTTGATAGTTAACATTATATAGTGTTTATATTATAATTTGATTTAGTAGATTGATTTTAAAAGTTGAAATAGTATTTAAGATTATTTCAACTGAGAACTAATCACTCTTTGAGAAATATTTTAAAAGATCAAAATTTTAAAAAATATGCTACTTTGGTTAACTAGGATGCATTTTATTATGATTTGGGGGATTTGGTTTAAATCCATTTTAAATAGAAATTTTAATTAGGAACTCAATTACCCCCCCCCCTCTTGAGTCTCCTCTCTAACCAAATTTTTTTATCAAATGTTTAAAATATTTTCAAATCCTTTTAACTGTGATTATAGTTGTACGTTAAAGATCTTAAATTTTCTATTAATTATAAATTTTCAGTCTTTATTTGTGTTTTTTAATCATTTAATATGTATAATATACAGTAAGGTGATGCTAATAATATACCTCCATATTTCAATGGGATTAATTATTCCCAATAAAAAATAAAAATGAAAATTCTTATTGAAATTATGGGTTTTGAAATATGGTTTTCTATAGTAGATGAGTATAAAATTCCTAATGGTTCTAGAAATACCCGGGATGATGAAACTAAATATAATTATAATAATAATTTAAAATACATGAATGACTTATACTGTTCCTTAGGATATGAAGAGTTTAATATAATTTCTTTATGTAAAACTGCAAGTGACATATGGGATACTTTAGATATTTCCCATAAAGGAACTACCAATGTTAAAGAAATGAGTCTTAACACTTACACTATTAAGTACGATAATTTTAAGATGAAACCTGATGAGCCTATATCTAACATTTATCATAGGTTCAATGATATCATGAATACAATGAGCTCACTAGGAAAGTAGATATTTTTAAAATAATAGATCATGAGACTCTTGAGATGTCTTCCAGAAAGATGGAGAGGGAAATCAGTATCAATTATAGAATCTTGTAATATCAATAAAATGCCTCTAAAGGAGATAATTGGAAAATTGATGATGTATGATGAAGAGATAAAGGTAAATCAATAGGATGATGGTTAACCTAAGATAAAAATTTTTACTTTCAAAACCACTGCATCTAAGAAAAAAAGAAAAGGATAAAGTTCATGTTCAAACTGAAATTTCAAGTGGTGAAGATTCATCAGCTGAAAGTGATGAGAAAATGGCTCAGCTATCTATAAGATTCAAGAAATTTTATAGAAAGAAGAAATCCTTCAGTAAATATAACTTCAAGGGAATCTATGATAATTGTGGTAAGAGGAAAAAGGATTAGAAGAAATATGGTCATTCAAATGACATCATATGTTATGAATGCAAGATAAAAGGACATGTAAAGGTTGATTTTTAAAAAATCAAGTATAAGAAGAAATATTATAAAAAGGATCAAAGGTACAAGAAAGCTATGAAAGCTACCTAGAGTGCCTCATAGAACTCCTCTAGAGACTCTAATTCATATCATGATGAAAAATTTGATAAATCCATCATGTAATTTATAAAAAATCTATCTAGGGTAACTTCTATATCTTTTGGACACAACTCTTATTACTCTGAATATGAATATGAAAATGATGTTGATGAGAATATGACTAAGGAATAATTGTTTGACTATTTTAACATTCTTGAGGATACCTTTAATGAGATAAAGGATAAGTACAAAACACTTAAATATGGAATGATATTACCATTTCTATTAAATCTGAAGTTACTATAGAAAAAAAGAAAAATGATCAGTTTTTTAAAGAAAACATTGAACTTAAATTATCTAATGAGTATTTAAAGAAAGATCTATAAAAAATCACTAATGGGAAAAATATTTTTACAAAAATTCATGTAGAACATATTACTCTAAAATACACAACAGGTATAGCATACCAAACTGGATATAGAAGAATAATTAAAAATACATTTATTCTTAAATTTGGAAAATATTTTACTAGTTCTAGTTTTGAAAATTCTTCTATTATTATTTCTGAAAATCATTATATGTATTATTTAACTATAGGACATAATAAAGTTTATTTATCAACAAATTTAAAAACTTCTTATAGGAAACCCATTAAGCAAGTGTGGGTTCTTAAATCTTTGATTAATGGCATTTCTAGACCCAATAAAATCTTGGTTCCAAAATCATTTCTTGTATAATATATTTTTCATGAAATATTCTTAAAATGTTATTATAAAAACTTATGGTACTTGAATAGTGGTTGTTCAAGGCATATGATAGGTGACTACCAAAAATTCAAGAATTTAATAAAGGTTGATGGTGGACATGTCACCTTTGGTGATAATTCTAAAGGAAAGATCATTGGTCTTTGTCAAATTGGTAACACCAATTCAATTTTAATTTCTAAAGTAATTTTTATTAATGGTTTAAAGTATAATATACTCATAATTTCACAATTATGTGATGATAGTTTTCATGTAAAATTTAAAAATAATTCTTGTAATGTTTTTGAATCTAGAAATAATTTATTTTTTACTTCCTGTAGCAGTGAGAATGTTTGTGTTGTTAATCTAGATTATTTGCTTTCACAAATTTTTTCTTGCCTAAGTGTCTTTCACAAATAATATTGGATTTGGCATAGGATACTAAGTCATTGAAATGTTAACTCACTTAGAAAGATTAATATAAAAGGGTTATTCATGGATCTACCCTAATGTGATTTTCCAAACAATAAAGTGTGTAATCCTTATCAAAAGGGAAAACAACATAAGATATCTTTAAAACCAATGAAAGAAGTCTTGACTTATCAACCACTTGATTTGGTTCACATTGAGTTGTTCAGACCATCTAGATTTTAAAATTTAAATTGGAATCACCACATTTTTGTACTTGTAGATGAATTTTCTAGATATAATTGGGTTTTCTTTTTTAGCTCACAAATTTGAAGTTAGTTCTTATTTTACTAAGTATGCTAGATTAGTAGAAAATATAAGTGGACTTATAATTAAGACTTTAATAAGTGACCACGACCGTGAATTTTAAAATCAATATTTTGATTCATTTTGTTCACAAAATGGTTATATTCACAACTTATATGATCCTAGGAAACCTCAATAGAATGGATTTGTATAAAGAAGAAAAAGAACCATTCAATATATTGCAAGAACTATTCTAATTGAATATGACTTACTTATCTATTTTTGGGTAGATACTGTAAATACAACTTACTATGTAATCAATATAGTCATAATAAAACCTATCTTGAAGAAAACCCCTTATGAACTATGGAACAATATAAACCCCAAGGTTAACTACATTAGAGTTTTTTCGGAAAAAATTTTATTCTCAATACTAAGGATAATATTGAAAAATTTTCCTCCAAAAGTGATGAAGGGATTTTTATAGGATATTCAGTGTTAATAAAATCCTATAGAGTCTTTAATAAGAGAACCAAATTCATGGAATAATGTGTACATGTCAAATTTTATGAAACATATCCACATGAGACAAATACCTCTCTAGAAAATATTAGTGATGGTTTATCAAAGATGGACTTGAATTCCAAATCTTCTAATTATTCTATCAAACAAGCAGAAAAATCATCCAGTTTTGGAAAATTTCCAAATATTTAGCATATAGAACCTGGGTCTATAGAAGACCAATAGGTAACCTGTCTATCTATTTCTAGAGTCATTAGAACTCTTAAAAATAATCATTTATATGTTTTAGTTAGAGACTTAGAAAAAGGTACACAAACTATAGTTTCTCTAAGAAATCAAGTTGACCATCAAGTTTTTTTTATCACAACATGAACCTAAGAACATCAATGAGGTAATTAGTGGTGAATTCTAGGAAATGGAAATACAAGAAGATATAAATCATTTTGAAATAAATAAAGTATATAAACTTATTGATAGACCCAAGGATACCTTAACTATAGGCACTAAATCGGTATTTAGAAACAATTTTGATAAAGTTGGCACTATAGTAAGGAATAAGTCTAGATTAGTTACACAATGTTATAGTCAAGAATAAGGCATAGACAATAAAGAGAAATTTGTACCTGTATCTCGACTTGAATCCATTATAATAATGCTATATTTTAATCTTATCTAAATTCCAAACTTTATCAAATGGATATCAAAATTTCATTCTTAAATGGTTATATAGCTGAGGATTTTTTTGTTGAAAATCCCGCTGGATTTCAAAATCCCCATTTTTCAAATCATGTTTTAGAATTAACAAAAACTTTATATGGTTTAATGAAAGTTGTTAGGTCATGCTATGACAGGCTCAACTCCTTTCTTATTTCAAAAGGTTTTAAAAAAAAGAATATCTTACCCTACCCTTTTTATTAAAATAATTTCAAAATATGTTTTTGTTGTTCAAATATATTTAGATGATATTATCTTTGGATCTTCTGAAAATTTTATATGTTCTGATTTTTTAAAAATGATGCACAGTGAATTTTAAATAAGTTTAATGGGTGAACTTAAATTATTTCTTAGATTTAAAATTTTTCAAAAAAAATAATTATTTTGAATCAAAGTAAATATACAAAATAACTTTTAAAAATATTTTGGTCTAGATAGCACTAAAAGTATTGATACTCCCATGAGTACCACTTGTAAGTTGGATCTTGATGAGGCTAGGAAACAATTAGATCAAACCAATTATAGAGGTATGGTTAGAAGTCTTCTATACTTAACTACTATCTGACAAGATATGATGTTTAGAATTTTTTTGTGTGATCTTTTTCATGAAAACCCAAAATAGTCACACCTAATTACTGTTAAAAGAATTTTTAAATACCTCAAATATACTACCAATTTAGGACTACTCTACCCCATAGGACAAGTATTTGATTTAGTTAGTTATTCTAATGTTGATTTTGGTGTATTTAAGTTAGACAAAAAAATCACATCTAGAACATGTCACTTTTTGGGTAAGTCACTAGTATCATGGTGTAGTAAAAAGAAAAATCCTATTTCATTATCTAATGATGAAGTTGAATACATAGTTGTTGGTAGTTTTTATGCTCAAATTTTGTGGATAAAACATAAATTACTAGATTATGGATATCAATTCTGACATATTCCTATAAATTATGACAACACAAGTGCTATTAACATTTATAAAAAACTAGTATCTCATTCTAGAACAATTCATTACTAGATTGATGTATCACTGTTGAGTGTCTCACCATATATTTGTCTCACCATAATTTTTGCCTTTAAAAATTTATCTGACTAAGCTACCAATTATTTTTTTTATTATTTTGATTTATTTGATTTTCTTTGTATATTATATTTTAGAATCCCTAAATGATAAAACCAGAACCCATCTAATTTTATTAGGCCTCTCGACCTTTAACCCCTATTTTAAAACCAATTTCATCTTTCCATTACCTTCAAAATCTACCCATATGATTATAATGGTTAGAATGAAGTGACCATATAAATTGACTCCAGAAAAAAGTTGACCTTCAAAGAAAAAGAAAAGTTTTTCAAGTAAAAATTCAGAGAAACCTTTGAATCCTAAACTTTTGAACCGAGTTGTTGTGCTAGAAAAGGAAATCTCTACAGAATGGATTATCTCTAGTAAGTCTCATGTACTAAGAGTATTTAAATATTAGGGTTGGATGGAATGGTTTTCCAACAATAAATGACCCTCGTATCCAAATCTAGTGTCTGAGTTTTATCAGAATCTTGATTTTTCTTTGAATGAGGATGATAATTTTTTTATAAGAAGCAGAGTAAACGGACACTGATTTGTCTTCTCCTCAAGAATATGGGATTATTGTTTGGGAGTACCTCATGAGGGTATCTTTTAAGATCATTAGGAAAGTACCTCTCCTACCAGTGAAATTTTTTGTTTAGAAGAGGCTTTAGCAGATCTAACTGGATATGGAATTCCTAGAACACCTATTTATTCTGAGTTAGATGGAGAAACTGGATTTCTATTTAATTTTATCCAACATATTCTCTACTTGAGAAAAGGTGGCTTTACCCCTTAAAATATAAAGATTTATACTTTATGTATCTTTTGAAGGAAGGACATAAAATCAATCTGTGCAGATACCTCGTTCTATATATGTGTGATATGATTAAATCCACTCCAAGATCCACTTCATTGTTTTATTCAATGTTCATTTCTATTATATTGAAATCCAAAGTATTAGTAATATAAAATTAAGATTCTATCATAGACTGTGGTTGTTTTTTCATTCCCAAGGTTATATATAAGAGGATAAAAATAAGTTGGAATCCATGGAAGAAATAGTGGGTAGAGGATAATAATAAGATTTATGAAAATATCAATCTTTTTTACCATCCCACAAGACCAAAAGACATTACTAATCCTGTTTTGGAACCATATGAAGTAATGGAATACTCAGATGAAGAAGTTGAGGTTGTTTTCTATAAAACTGAAGAGGAAAATATATCTATTGGAGAAGGAAGTGATCCTGATATTCCTAAAGATCATAAAGAACCTTCTAATGAATATCCTAGATCTTCACAAGATCTCCCCTCTAGAGAATATCTTCTTAAGGATTATTATGATGATGATACTGAGGAATAAATAATTGATTACACCTAGAGACATTTGTAGAAAAATATAATGATTAAATTGAAAAGGATAGTGAAGAAAATGATGAAGGGGATGATTATGATGATGAAGAATAGAATGATGTAAATTAACAAGAAGAATAATAAAATGATAAAAGTAGATAAGAAGAATTTGGTTAAAATAGAGAAGATAAGGAAGAAAGTAAAGGTGATGATGTTGACACAGATCATTTAGATCATGATGGATGTGATGCAATGGATGTTTCTCTATATTCTGGAGATAATGTTGAACCAAATGAACAATCAAAGAAACATGTTTTTGAAATTGAGGAACCTCAAAATGCAGTTGACATAGTGGATGAAAATTATGATGAAATTCAGTTTATATAGTCAGTTGGTACTCAAAAGGAAGTATCTATTAAGGGGGATCAGAACTCTAGTCTGGTGAGAGTTGAAGTACAAAATGCTTTAGATCCATAATCTATGGATGAGTGGTATAAATAACCTAGATTTAATGATTTTGGTTACTCTCAGGGATCCTTAATTAAGGAAATGGACTTATCAAAATATTTTTAACTAAATCCAGTATTTGTTAATATATATTCCCCTACCACTTCTCAGGTAACTTCAAACTATGTAAGTCAGGATGATTTAAAATATTTTGGAGATAAATTGTTATCTAGATTTTGAGATCTTATGAGATCATATCTAGCACATATGAAAAATCTCAGTGAAAGACATGTTTCACTACTTATGGAGAAATTAATTTGTAAAATTCAACCCCAGATGCTTCATGAAGTATAGGAAGCTAGAATTGAGAATAAGTAGCTCAGTGCTGAATTGAAAAACCCCAAATCATTGGTTGAGGAAATGAAGTTATATTTTAAAACCTCATTGACTAATATCCTTCAAAGTCTATAGATACCTCTTCTGATTCCTCTCTAAATGCTTCACCTCATCTTTCAGTGTTTGATATTGATCATCAAAGATCAATTTTTAGAGATGAGTTAAGAGATTCATCTACCTCTTCTACTACTCTTTCTAAATCATTGAATGTTGAGATGGTCAAATTGTTTTTTAGAGAAGAATTAAAAACTATGATGGGTAGTTAAGATCAGGAAATATTGAAAAACATTCATCAAAACAATGACCATGTACATTACATGGTCAGTATTTACTCCAAATATGACACTGCTTCTCAAGAAGAGATCACCAAGAAATAATATTTCTACTTTAAAAAGATTTATACCAACCATCAATTGGATAGTTGTTTTAAGTATTTTACTAAAAATCTGAGGATACCACCAATCAAAGAATACTTCAGAGATAAAGTTAAGCATCTTAAGGAACATACCCATGCTCTTCAATACTTTATTTCAAATAAGGATGACTTCACTAAGGCTATGGAAAAGGGATGCCAAATAATTATGGACTTTATTAATCTACTGAATCCTTATCTGTATGTTCAAATCACTTAAATTGTATCTCAAGACGCATTTCCCACTCCTTCAACTTTTATTGCACTCTCTATTGGACCTATGAAGCCTTCTCCTTATCCCCATTTCCATTATGCTTTTTTCACAAATCCATTTTTACCCTTACCTCCTACACTTCAACTATTTCCAATGACTCCTACTGAGGAACTTTGGCATTTGAGGCTAGTCATTTACCAAGAATTACCTTCCACTACCTCAGTCTCTCCTTTAGTGCCACCATTTGTCCCTCATCCATCAGCATCTTCTCTAAGTGCTTATAAAAAAGTGAAATAATCCTTGGATACTACCTTATAAGGGACCTGAAGTTATTTTTTTATGGGGATATAAATGTAAACTTTTATCAATCTATCTCTAATACTTTTGACTCATTCCATTTGTGTTCTATTTGTTTTTACCCTTTTGATAATCCCAAAAGGGGTAGAAAATTATAATGGCATATAGAATATGATTTATTTTATCTTTAGTACCTCTATGATATTTATTATTTCTCTAATACCATAATCTTTGTTTTTCTCTCAGATATAACTTAAGTATTATGCTCTGTACTCTAATATAATTTGACTGATTCTTTATTCATTTATATTTTATTGGTTAAGTCTAATTCCATGATTTTTGATCATCAAAACGGGAGATATTGTTGATATCTCTTAGTTTTAATAATAAAAAATCATTCTTAACTATGTTTATATTGAGTTTATTGTGTTATGTTAGCTTTTTCCCTTATAAGATAGATTAGAAGATTGTTCTCAGTCCAACTCACCATTCCATAGTCACCACTCCTGATTTACTGCCAAGGATGACTCACTTCTCATGACTTTCCATTCCTAAGTCGCCACTCCATATTTACTATTAAGTATGACTCACCACTCATGAATCATTGTTCTTGAGTCACTGCTCTTGATTTACTACTAAGGCTGACACACCCCTCCTGATGCACCACTCCAGATTCACCATTGAGTCTGAGTTACCGTTCTAGAGACTCACCACTCCAAAGACACCATTCCATAACTAGACTCACTACTCAAAATACTTACCACAACCTTTATTTTTTCATTTTAAATTCAATATTTCTAATGGTCATATTTTTGGACCTTATTAATACTGATTATTTTAATGACCTTTTTCTGGATTTTTGTAGACAACATTTAAAGCATTGTTAGACCATAGTATGAGGTACGAGGTACCAGAACATGATCGAGAACATTTTGTATGTCTGATTCAATGTATAAAGCAAACAATGAATCAAAAATATAGGGTTTGTGGTGATATATGAGAATGAACCTGACTCAAAAATTGTGCCAAAATCAAAATGAGGTTGTGTTTCATGTGTTCAAGATTATACTTCAAGCATTTTAAGAACACATGAAGAAGTAGATTTTTGTTCATTGGGATCATTCATAAAAAAAAGACATAAGCTTCTACGACACTCTGTTTTACAACAGACATATGAAAAAGGACTCAAGATTCATTTTCAAGCTACCTCCAAGGATTCAAAAAGTTACAATGCAGATCACACAAAGCAACACTATCCCTTATAATCTTTTATCTTCTCTATTTGTTAACTTTATTTACATTACAAGCAGAGTGTGATTATCTCTGTTTTATTAACGCACACTAACTCCTTTTCATAACTAGAAGATACAAAAATATCTTCACAAATTATCTTTTTACACCTTGTATTCCCATGGATAATAGTGGAAGAGGTCCTTGTGTGTCCTATCAAATTCTTCACTCCCACAGAAACTGTGGAAGTGGTCCTTGTGGCCATGAAAACACTATATGAGTTGTTCTATACCTCGATCTAGGTTGTGGATCAAGTTTATTTCTATAAACTGTTTGGTGGAAGGTGATCACTAAGTGAAGAGGACTAAGTCTCAGCTTGAGAGTGAACCTCTTGTTATTATTTCTATTGTGAATTTTAAGAAAAGTTATTTTTTCACTACTCAATATTTTTTCATTTGAAAACATTTCTTTCACCTTGATAGTTAGTATTATATAGTGTTTATATTGTAATTTGATTTAGTATATTGATTTAAAAAGTTGAAATAGTATTTCAAATTATTTTAACTGAGAACTAATCACTCATTGATAAATATTTTAAAAGATAAAAACTTTTATATATCTTCTACTTTGGTTAACTGGGCTGTATTTTATTCTGATTTTGGAGATTTGGTTTAAATACATTTTAAATATAAATTTTAATTAGGAACTCAATTCCCCCCCCCCCCCTCTTGAGTCTCATCTCCGACAAATAATTACAATTATTATATTTCTTTAAATTAATTCATATAAATTTCCCTATAAAATCAGTAGCATGATGATTCCATAATTCAAACAAAATTGGGAATAAAGTTCTTGAATCCCCAACTACACTATGAAGCTCGACGGTTTGTTGTGCAAAGACCAGAAGAGGAGAGGAGTGTTAGAAAAACTAGGAATAATTATGGAAAAACTCTAGAAACCTAGAACCACTATGAAAGATGGGATAGTTCTATGATATTCAAAAAACTTAAGTTGGGACTCTGGTCATCTAATTTTTCTAGAAAGAAAGGTGGGATTATAATTGGGAGGGACAGAGGGTCGTGTCCTAGATGCATTTCATGTTTTTAATGGTGATTAAATTAACTCTTTTTTACTAGGAATGACTTTCATTGATATCATGTGGGTTGGTATATAGTTTATAAATCCTATGATTTTTAATTAACAAAAATTTGTTTACATTTTTCTCCATACTACAAATAATTTCAATTTCTTGTTTGCTAAATACAAATTGTTTGACTTTCCTTTTCACTTTTACCTTCTTCTCACATCCCACTTCAAATAACCTCCTACTTTTCTAATTATTTTAAATTATTTAATTATTTTTATTATTTTTATGCATTTCATTTTTTTAATCTGGATTCACACTGGACGCAGATCTCATTTAAATCTATCTCAACATCTACAATATCATTTAAATCCAACAATATCATCATATTAATTGAACAGAGTTTGAGAATACCATTCATTTATTATATTTATATCCATGTTTTTTAATTAATAAATTCCTTTTTAATTAATAGATTTCTTTTTAATCATAAAATTCATTTTAGGTAATTCTCAGAGAATATTTATTTTATAAAGGGGATACCTTATATATAATGCATAGTATATTATATGATGTGTAATATATATCCTATATGATTCCCTATGGGTTTTGGGGACTATTTCATGGAGTGTATAGGTTGTGACATAGAGTGGGATTGCTGCAGCGTGGATCAACAGGTTACGTCATAGAGTCCCATGAGGCATTTTTTGGAGCCACTTCCATATTTGGCATAGCTCTTCCATGGTCACTTGGTAATTTCATGGTTATTTTTAGAGCCACTTCTAATATGGTATTGGTTGTGTCATGGAGTATGGTTGTAGTGTATGGGGTGCCTGAGTTGCCTCTTCTAAATTGAGGGTGGTTGTGGCGAGGTGCCTTTGTCTACGCCATAGCATTTACCAAGGATAAGTGGATCTAGGAAAGGTATATAGTATGTTATTTTGAGGTTGGTTAACTGAGGATGACTACAAAATGGATATAGGGATCTATCGCATGGTCTAGTGGATCTGTGGTGTGGGCCCTATGTCATGGTGTTTTATTTTACATCCTGGATATAAATTCCATGAGTCAATTTGGAACAGTTCTTTTCTCACTTTTCTCTCTTGAACCTTCGATTCCCAAGAGATACTTTTTAATCCCTTGAATCCCATATTTGATTATGATCAGCCTCAAGCTTTGGGAGATTAGTTCATGGTGATTCCTCTACAATATTGAGGTAGGTGTCTCTCAACATCAACGGCTCTGAGGGTAAGGCTTTCCAACTGATGTGTGATCGGCTGAACCCTCCTCTAGGTAATTCCATCCTCTGCTGCAAAGGTTCCCTTCTCATTGGTGAAGGAATACCTGGTCCCATCCTCATGGACACACAACACTTTGCACCTAATGCAGTCAATCTGAGCATAGACTATGGGTAACCAGTCCATACCCAAGATGACATCGTAAGGCCTTGAGATTGCTACTAGAAGATTCCAGCCTAAGCTCTCTCCTCCTATAGAAATCCCACACTGTCGACACCAGTGTTTAATCATCAAATCTTATTCCGTAGGAGTCTCTAATCTCAAGGATCGAGCCAACGACTCCACTGGAATCTCTGAGCTTCAAACAAGAGTTGTGGAAATGAAAGAGTGAATGGTACATGTGTCTATAAGTACTGAAACTAAGGTGTAGTAGACATAGATCATACCACAAATCATCTCTGGAGCATCGTGGTTGTAGGCCTTAGCTTCTTGGAGCTGAGCTCGTCCATGTCCACATTCTCTCTATGGTCGGGGTGGACCAATTGGAGGTGGTGGCGGTAGAAACTCAAATTGTCACCCACCACCTTCTGCATGGCTTTCTCCTCTACAATTTATGCCTCCCTACAGACCTCCTCACTCGAATCTCTGCCTCTGCCTTGGTGGTCCCTCGACCGTTTGCTGGTCGTCAGTGCGGATGGTCGGGAAGTCATAAGCCATGTGACCCTGCCTACCACACGTGAAGCATAGTCTAGTCCTCTTAAGCCCCGCACCTCCGATCCAATGTCCTGGGGTCATCCACCATAAGGTTTGGTCTTCTTAGACCTCTGTGTCATCGACCAACTACCAACCACAGATGACTCTGCTACACGTCGCTTGGTTGTGGGTCTCGTTGTCTATGTCTTCTCAGCATGGAAACTCTCCACCAAGAGTGCTCTCAACAGCACTCCAGCATGCATTGGGATTCTGAGAGATACCATCAAAGCTTTGATATTTTATCGGAGTCCCTGCTATTTGTTTCGGGCCCTGAAGAAAGGGTCTCGCACCATCTCGGTAGAGTAGCGTGAGAGGTCGGTGAATCTCGTCGAGTAATGGGCCACTGTCAGGCTTCCCTGCTATAAGTGTAGTAGCTTTTGTATATGAACAAAATGTAGAGTCCATGGAACAAACTCTTCCCTAAAGAGGCCCTCAAAAATCATACCCAAGGGATTGCCCCATCATAGGGGTCCCAACGTGACAGACGGCACGTCGATCGGACGCTCGGTCTGTGAGATATGGGCACTCTTGTAAAAAGGGCCCAGTTGGATTCATGTCTGATCTAACCCAAGTCTCATACCAAACTCTGTCAAAACTCACTTAGAGTATCTCCAAATGACCTCCTTGTAACAAGGGTCCTTATTCCATAGACGGTGCATTGATCAGACGCCCGATCTGTTAATTAAATCCCTTTCCATGAATTGGGGTTGATCACACATCAGCCCGGCCCAACACGAATGGGCTCACAAGAATATTCTAAAGGGACCGCTTCCCAGAAGAGGTCCTAACGCCATTGACAGTGTGTCAAAAGGACACTTGGTTTGTCAGTTATGGGTGTTTATTTATTCGTGGGCCGGTTGGATTTGGGCATGTTCTGACTCGGTCTGACCGGCCTAACGCAATGGGTTCTAAGGTCTACCAGACCCCACTTGGGTTCAAAATCACGCACCGCTTTCCACCACCCGCGGCCTGTCACTGCAGGTCTCCTCCGGCCACCTCCAGCCACCACCGACATGGCGCGCCGATAGTTTCTTCCGCAGGCCACTAGACGCGCTCCAGTGGTCTGTTTTTTATGTCATCAATGCCTCTGAGGCTCTCAAGTCACCATCGCTGCTGTGTGTTCTCTGGTTTCACTCTACCACTCCGTTTGAAAAACCGTTCCAGAATAAAGAGACAAATATCGTAGAAGCGGAGGGTCTGGGTCTTGTTCGTTTGGTTCGTGCCCTACACGTTAGAATTTCATCAAGCGGTCAACAATTTATCTCATAAAGATGAACTTTACAAAAATCCCCCAATCTGGATTAGAGGTACACTTACAACGATCAAGAGAACCTCCTTCATTGTTGTCATTGGTTCATGATTCGGTGGCACTCATCAACGCTCGCTAAAACTGGTCTCGTCCTCCAAGTGGTTGGCATCGCAGTACATTTCCAGAGCTTCATCGCTTGGTGAATTCATGCCAACACCCCTCCCCAAGCTCCATATAAATAGGAGGGGAGAGGTGGTTAATGTTACGAGGAATTTATGAGGTTAATTTAATTAATAAACCTCCCAAATTCCAATGGTACGTTTACAAAAAAGAAGGATTAAAGCCAATTAATGGCTTGACATATCGTCGGTCCCACCACCGCCGCTTACCCACTGGAGAAAAAGAAAAGAAATAAAATAACATAACATGTTATTTTATTGATCTTTCAAAAGTATGCAAAATTAATTTTTTTCACCCGACCTATTACATTCGATGTGAATCATTTCTTATGTGAATCTCAACGCTGTGTATTCAACGGTGCCCTCAGATTTTTAATCCGAGCACCATTTCAAAAGATAGAAAAAGATGCCTTCTCGTTTACTGAACGTACCTTAAAAAAAGTTCAGAAATTCATTATAGGCACACTAGGCCTCTGAATCACACGCCGTCAATTTTCATAGACTCGTAATAATTCTATATAATTTTATTAAAAAAAATACATGGAAAATACAGGTCTTTACATTCTCCCTGCCTTAGGGATTCTCGTCCCTGAAAGCCACAACATAGACTAAGGAAACAAATGGGGGTACAGAGCACGAATCTGAGCCTCCTGCTCCCATGTTCTCTCATAGAGGTTCCCATGCTGCCAGTGAACATGCACCTGATGGATTGATCATCCATGAAGGACCAACTCTTGTCGATCCTCACTCTCCACTGAAACCTTTGTAATGTCACTCCATCATCAATGTCCAACTCTCCCTATTCAATAATGTGCGATGGATCATACACGTACTTCCTCACATGTGATATGTGGAAAAAGTCATGCACCCGATGCATCTGTGGGGGAAGATCTAGGTGATACGCTACCTTTCCAACTCTTCTGAAAATATGAAAGGGTCTGATGAACCTCCTAGATAGCTTGTTGCCCCGGCCAAATCTCCTCAAACCTCATCGAGGTGAGACCCGTAGGAAGACATGGTCTCCCTCCTCGAACTATAAAGGTCTCCATATCCTGTCATCATAAGACTTTTGTCTATTATGTGAAGTCTTCATCCGCTCCTGGATGATCTGCACCTTCTCAGTGGTAGCCCATACCAACTCTGGACCCATAAGTGCTGACTCACCAAGGTCTGTCCATCATAGAGGAGATCTACATGGTCAACCATACAAGGCCTCAAATGGTGTCATACCAATGATGGAGTGATTTATGTTGTTGTATGCAAACTCCACCAAGGGAAAGTGATCCGCCCAACTGCGGCCAAAATCTAGGATGCAAGCACGAAGCCTGTCTTCCAGTGTCTGAATGGTCTGCTCCATCTGACCATCCATCTGAGGATGAAAGGTGGTTCTCAAACATAACTGAGTCTTGAACGCCTCCTAAAATCACTTCCACAACAAGGATTTAAACGTGCATCATGGTCAGATAATATAATCGATGGCACCCCATGAAGTCGTAAAATCTCTTGTACATAGAGGCATCCCAAGCCCTCTATTGATCCCTGCTCTCAGATGGGTAAGAAGCGGGCTGACATGGTGAGTCGGTCAATGATCACCCAGATGGAATTGTGGCCCTTGTACATACGTGGTATCCTTGTCATGAAATCCATGGAAATACCATCCCACTTCTACTCTGGTACATCTAATGGATGTGATAAGCCTTCTGGAACCTAATGCTCGGCGTTCACTTGCTGACAAGTGAGGCATCGTGAAACAAACTCTGCCACTACTTTATTCATCCCTGGCCACTAGTGCTGATGTCAGAGGTCCTAGTATATCTTCACCACACCAAGATGTACCGCCAGTAGGTGTGTATGGAACTCCATAAACACCTCCTCCTATAGTTCCACTGGTACTATAGTGGATCCTATGAAGAGGATGATGTACTTCCCACCTTCAGAAAATCGACCAGGTGTTTGTCCTGAGGATATTTGAGCACATTGATCCTTGTAGTCAATGTCCCCAAGTTGTGCCTCTTGAACTCACTGAAGAAGTGTTGGAGTGGTAGTCATAGACTAGAGGAAAGATGCTCTATCTCTATCCACAAGGGATATTTGCAACATGGATAGATGTTATGTTGCCTCACTCAGCAAATTTAGACCAAACCTCCTGCTGAGTGTGTCTTCTACTATGTTCTCCTTCCTAGGAGTGTAGACTATCTCAAAGTCATAGTTCTGGAGGAACTCTAGCCAACGTCGTTGTCTCAGGTTCAGGTCCTTCTATGAGAAGATATAACTAAGACTCTTATGATTAGAGTAAATAGTAAATCATTCACCCATAATGTAGTGTTGCCACATCTTCAAGGTGAAGACCACTACTGCTAAATCCAGGTCATGGGTAGTGTAGTTCTTCTCATATTATCTCAGATGTCGTGAACCATAAGTGATCATTGCTCTCTCCTGCATCAGGACACATCCAAGTCTAGTCCCTAATGCGTCACATTAGACTACATACCCAACGCCCTCTTCTGGTAGCCTCAAGATAGGGGCACTCATCAGTCTCTGCCTTAGATCCTGAAAACTCTGTTGGCATCTCTCCATCCACAAGAAGGATTGTCCCTTCTTTGTCAACACTAAAAAGGGTGCCAAAACTCTACAAAAGTTAGGTATGAATCTCTGGTAGTACCTAGCCAACCCCAAGAAACTCCACACCTTGGTCACACTCCTAGGTGTCTACCAAGCTAACACAACCTCTATCTTTGTCGGATCCACTTTGACTCCAGCCCCTGAGATAATGTGTCCTAGAAAGTGGACCTCCCATATCCATAACTAGAACTTCAAGAGATTATCATAAAGCTGGTGCTCTCTAAGTGTATCCAGAACTATCTACAGATGACGAGAATTCTCCTCCTCTGAAGCTGAGTATATCAAGATTTCATCGATGAAGACCATCACAAAGTGACCGAGGTATGGATAAAAGATCTTGTTCATGAGTCACATGAACATTGTAGGGGTGTTGGTTACACCAAATGGAATAACCAAGAACTCATAGTGTCTATACCTACATCTGAAGGTCGGCTTCTGCACATCCTCATCTCATAGCCTGAGCTGATGATAGCCTGATCTGAGTTCTATCTTTAAAAACCAATGAGACCCCTTTAGCTGATCAAAGAGATCATAAATCCTTGGAAGTTGATACTTGTTCTTCACACTCACCTGGTTTAGGTACCGATAATCTACACAGAGCCTTAAACTCCCATCTTCCTTCTTGACGAACAAAATCGGGGCTTCCCATAGAGAAACACTAGGCCTTATGAACCCCTTCCTCTGTAAGTCCTCCATCTGTACTCGTAACTCACAAATCTCCACGGGAGCCATCCGATATGCCGGTGTAGATATCAGTGTCGTCTTGGGTTACAGGTTGATGTAGAAGTCCACCTCTCTACAAGGAGGTAGTCCTGAAACATCATTAGAGAAGACATCAGTATACTGGTCCAACACTATAGGATAGCTCAAGCTCTCAACATCAACTGCTCCAAGGGTAAGTCTATCCAACTGATGTGTGATCGGATGCACCCTCCTCTAAGTAAGTCCATCCTATGATGCAAAGGTTCTCTTCTCGCTGGTGAAGGAAAACCTGGTCCCATCCTCATGGACACACCTCACTTTGCGCCTAATGTAGTCAATCTGAGCATAGACTATGGATAACCAGCCCAAACCCAAGATGATGTCGTAAGGCCTCGACGTCTCTACTAGAATATCCTAGCTGAAGCTCTCACCTCCTAGATTAATCTCACACTGCCAGCACCAGTGTGTAATAGTCGAATCTCCTCCCATAGAAGTCTCTAATCGCAAGGATCGAGCCAACAGCTCCACCAGAATCTCTGAGCTCTGAATGAGAGCCATGGAAATGAAAGATATACTGGAACCAGTGTCTATAAGTACTATAGCTAAGGTGGATTAGACATAGATCATACCTCAAATCATATCTGGATCATCGTGGTCGTAGGCCTCAGCTGCCTAGAGATGAGATCGTCCCTGCCCACCTGCTCCCTGTGGTTGGGGTGGACCACCTAGAGGTGGTGGCGGTAGAACCTCAAATTGCCACCCACCGCCTGCTACTCGGCCTGCTCCTTTGCCTCATTTGCCGCCCTGCGGACCTCCTCGCTCGGACTGGGCCCAGACCCAACCAACCCCCAAATAAATAAACGCTCATAACTGACGAACCAAGTTTCCATTTGATATTCCATTAGTGGAATTGGGACCCCTTTTGGGAAGTGTTCCCTTAGGAATATTTCGGCAGGCCTGACTGAGCAGGGCTAGACCAAGGTGCGATCACCCCTGATTCACGTAAAGGGATGTAACTAACAGACTGGGTGTCTGATTGACACACTGTCTGTGGAATAAGGACCCTTGTGACAAGGCGGTCCTTTTGAGATAATCTAAGTGAATTTTTAAGGATTTTTACATGAAACTAGGGTTAGATTGGACTTGAATCCAACCAGTCCCTTTTTTACAAAAGTGCCCATATCTCGCAGACCGGGCATCTGATCAACGCACCATCTGTCACGTTGGGACCCCTATGATGGGGCGGTACCTTGGGTGTGGTTTTCTTGGGACTTTGTATCAGTTGAAATATGACCAATGGCTTAAGGAGAAGTTCTCCCAGAATCAATCATACTATGAGCGGGAATCCTATGACTCATCTTTGAAGTAGCGACCCTATGTGGATCAGCATTGTAGCTACCCGACGAGGACCAATTTTAAAGCAAACTGTCATGGATCAGCAACTAGAGACCCTGTGTGGATCAGCATAGAGTGACCCTGTGTGGATCAGCCTTCCAGAAACCATGTGTGGATCGACATTCCAGCGACCATGTGTGGATCATCATTCTAGTGACCTTGTGTGGATCAACAGTGCGCGACCCGACGAGGACCAGCCTTAGAGCGGCCCATCATGGATCAATAACATACAACCCTATGTGGATCGACAATGGAATAAATCCTTCATGGTTTAGTTTTGAAAACTTCATAATGGAATAAAATGATATAGCTTAAGACTAATAATCTTTATTTATGAACTATGAGTTGTATACATAGTTTGAGCTGACTATTTCTTCGTGCTCTGTGATTGAGGTATTGCTTTGTGGTTTTTCCTTTGTAAAACTCTGGGAGATCTTCGTGGGTCTCGGGGTCCCTACTAAGTATTTTTATACTCACCCCTGAATGGACTTCATGCTTACCTTTTTGTGTCTTGTGTAGATGATGGATAGCTTTGAACGAGGGTTGAGAGCCAAGACCGGACAGTGCTCAGATGTGGACCTTTAAACGTGATGTGCTGCAGTGACGACAGACCGAGAGTTGTACTGGCCCTTCAAGTAGGAACCTTAGTGGCAATTATGGGAGTTTTTTTATGTTGTAGTATTACTTTTCAGTTGTTCTTGTATTATGGCCCCCAGTACTTACAATACTCACCCCCTTTACTTTAAGTACACATCTTTTTACTACTATAGTTTTACTACGTGGGTTGAACTCATTGTATCCTTGGACTGTGTGTTTTCATGTTTAAAGGCAATGGCTTCCCATTTTTTAGGGATATGCCTTTCGGTGCTAGTCGCCAACCCCTGACATATGGAAGGCAGACTTGGGGTAGTCACGGCAGGGGCCCCAAAGGACAGGTCGTGACATCCATGATCTTGAGTTGGTAGCAGTTATGCATACAATCAAAACATTTCATCACTATCTCTTTAGTGAGTGGTTTATGGTATATTCTAATCATAAAATATTGAAGTATATTTTTACTTATAGGGACATGAACTTTCTATAGAGATACTAATTTGAGTATTTCCAGAATTTTTATTTTTATATTTCTTATACTCTAGGGAAAGGGAATGTGGTCATTGATGCATTGAGTAGAAAATTATAAAGTCAAACCTTGAAGGAATCATTGTATGGGTGGTCTCTAAAGAGTTTGTTAATGGAGATGGGATTGGGAGTGGAAGAGGTTGGTGGGTGGGTGTTCTTATTTTTTATGAAGTAAAAATAATCATTTGATGAGTGGGTTCATATTGATCAAGTGTCAGATACCGATTTCTATTGATTTAGTAAAACAATAAATGGTGGGGGGACCTCAAGTGAGTAGTATCAGTATCTCATTGGTGATTTGTTTTTTTTTGGCTGGTTGGTCATCTTGATATCTCTAAGGCAATAAATTATTAATAGTTCACACCGTTCTTATTAGTATGTGTACTCTTGGATTACCAAGATATATCTTGATTTGAGATATCAATATTGGTGGATGGGGATGAGGGGGATGATTTCATTTTTCATGTCATGGTATCTTACCTGTTAGATAATTAAGGTAGAACATTATAGATCCGTTGGCTTGTTACAACCTTTTCCCATACTAGTGTGGAAGTCAAAAAATATTTACATAGAATTTATCATTATTTTTTCATGGACTTATATTGGGAGGGATTAAATTTGGGTGATCATTGATGGACTAATAAAATATGATCATTTGTCAAGGATATGATAAAAGTGGAACAACTCGGGCACTTGTATGTCCAAGAGGTTGTGAGACTTCATGGTATTCCCTGTGCGATTCTTTTTGACAGGGACCATAGGTTCACATCTAGATTTTGGAGAGTTTTTCAAAATGTGATAGGTTTATAGTTAAAGTTAATCAGGACATATAATCCAAATAGGAATGGAAAATAGATATAGCTATTCATATTCTTGAGGATATGGTCTAAGAATGTGTTCTTGACTTTGGTGGTTCCTAGGAAAAATATCATCCTCTGGTCGAAATTTCATAAAACAATAGTAATCAACATTTTATTAATATTTTTCCCTTTTAAGTGTTGTGTGAGTGACTATTTAGATTTATCTTGTGCTGGGAAGAGTTGGGAGAGTAGTCCTTGGTTAGACGAAGCCTTTTTTAGGAGACGAAATAAATGGTGCGGTTGATCCTAAATAGATTGTTCATGGAAAGAGTCATCATAAATCCTATATAGACCTTGATTTTCAACTGCTAGAGTTTGAGGTTGGTGATTGTGTATTTCTTTCAGTTTCACCTCACTTAGGACACCATAAGTTGGGTAAGAAGGGTGAGTTGGCACCGATGTTCATGGTCCACTTGGAGATCATGGAGTATCTTGGAAATGTGTTGTATCGGTTGGACTTTCCATATCACTTGATTTTGATTCACAATGTGTTTAATGTCTCCCAGCTAAAGGGATATCAATCAAACCCATCCCATGGGATTGAATGAGATGAAATTAATCTTGATTCCAACACCACTATGGCTGAGAAACCAATTCAAAATATGGATTTCCAAAATAAGGTATTATACGGTAAAATTATTCCCCAAGTTTAGTTACTATGGTAGTGTGGACGAGATAAATATGAGACATGGGAATGGGAATTTTTGGTAAGGTAGAAGTGGCCTTCCATTTTTTGACTCTAGAGTCTTGAGAACTTTCTAGGGGAATAAATCATTTTTGGTGGGGAGAATTTTGACACCCTCTAGGTTTTAGGGACTATGCCATGGAGTGTATAGGCTGTGGTGTTGAGTGGGATCTATTAGATTTGGTGTCCTGAGAACCAACTGTTTGTACTTTGATTAAATGAATGTACACTTATTATATATTTTTCATTGTTCTTCATGACTATAATATAATAATGTCCTGGAATATTGTTATAGCATTTCAAGGTTCTCATCATAGCGGGGATCTTCCATGACCTTATTAATGCAACAAATATTCCAGGACATTATTGTATTATAGTCATGCAAAACAATGAACAATATTTAATAAGTGTACATTCATGTAATCAAAGTACAAACTATTGGTTCTCAGGACACCAACTCTAAGAAACTCCCACTTGGACTAGAGCCAACTGCCTATGACTTTTAGTCCGCTAGACCTCACATGATGATCATGTTTCTTCTAAGTCAAGGATTTTGTCAAGGGGTCCGCCACATTGTCTTCTGTGTAAATACTGCTCACTGCAACTTCACCTCTCTAAGAAAAATCCCTCAAGAGATGATACTTCCGAATTTTGTGCTTTGTCCATTGATGTGACCTTGGATCTTTTGCAAGTGCCACCGCTACAGTATTATCACAATAGAGTGTGATAGGATCTTTACTTCTAGGTACTACATCCTGATCTTGGATGACGCTTCACATCCATACTGCTTCTTTAGCTACCTCAGAAGCTATGATATACTCGTACTCTGTTGTAGAATCTACCACCACACCATGCTTTGAGCTCTTCCAGCTCACTGCACCTCCATTCAAACTGAAGATGTATCCAGTCTGTGACTTCATGTCATCTTGATCAGTATGGAAACTAGCATCTACATGTCCTCTGATGACTAGTTCATCATCTCCTCCATAAACCAGGAACATATCCTTAGTTTGCCTCAGATACATAAGGATAGTCTTGACTTCCATCCAATGGCAGTCTCCTGGATCAGCTTGATATCTTCCCACCACACTTAATGCATAAGCAACATCTAGACTTTTACATAGCATAGCATACATGACTGACCCAATCGTGGATGCGTAAGGGATCCTTTCCATTTTATTTCTTTCCTCATGTGTCTAAGGAAACATTTTCTTGGAAAGATGAATTCCAGGTGACACTGGAAACAATCCCCTCTTGGACTGTTCTATACTGAATCTCTTCAGCATCTTTTCAATGTCTGTACTTTGACTCAGGCCCATCATTCTCTTGGATCTGTCATGATGTATCTTGATCCCAAGAATATATGATTCCTCACCCAAGCTTTCATAGAGAATCATTAATCCAACCATGCCTTAACTGACTGTAAGACAGGTACTTTGTTTCGAATTAGTAATATGTCATTAACATATACTATTAGGAAAATGACTGCACTTACACTAAACCATTTGTAGACACAAGGCCCACATTCGTTCTTAAAAAATCCAAATTCTATTATGGATTTATCAAAACGAATGTTCCATGACCTTGATGCTTTCTTTAATCCATAAATGGATTTCTGCAACTTGCATACCTTTTTGGCATCCTTTGGAATCACAAACCCTTCAGGTTGTGTTATGTAGACATCTTCCTAGAGGTTCCCGTTAAGCAATGCTATTTTGGCATCCATTTCCCAAATTTCATAGTCATGGTAAGCGGAAATGACCAATAGGATTCTAATGGATTTCAACATCACAACCAGTGAAAAGGTTTCATCATAGTCAATTCCTTGACGTTGTCTAAAACCTTTTACAACCATTAGTGCCTTATAGGTGTTGACTTGTCCCTCCATGTCCAGTTTCTTCTTGAATACCCAATTATTAACAATAGGCTTTACATCAACTAGAGGATCTACCAAAATCAAGACTTGCTTTTGGTACATAGAATCCATTTCATAATTCATGGCTTCTTTCCACTTGGCAACGTCTATGCCTTCAACTGCTTCCTTGTAGGTAAGAGGATCATCATTGTCAACTAATAATGAGTCACCATCCCCGGTGATAAGAAAACCATATCATTCTGGTTCTCTCACCTCTCTCATGCTCCTACGTAGTTCTTGTGTCTCTAGAACAGATTGTTCTTCCACAGGGCTTTGTGGAATCTGTTCTTGTACCAACTCTTGTGTATCTTGAGCCTCGACTTCATCAAAGTCTATCTTGCTCCCACTATCTCTTTTAGAGATGTGCTCCCTCTCAAGTAATATGGCATGTCTTGCCACTATAACCTTTTTATCTGAGGGTTTTTATAGGTAATATCCCCTTTTTTCCTTGGGATATCCTATAAAGATACACTTTGTGCCTCGGGGTGCAAGTTTGTTACCTGAAGAGGCCTTAACAAATGCTTCGCTACCTCACAAATGTAAATTTGATAACATGGATTTGCGTCCACTCTATAACACGTATGGAATACCATTTATCAATTTAGTTGGTACTTGGTTTAGTATATGTGTTGCTGTTTGTAATTCATATCCCCAAAAGGATAAATGAAGACTCACATGACTCATCATTTATGTCACCATGTCCAATAGGTTTCGATTCCTCCTTTCACTTACACCATTCCACTTAGGCGTGTAAGGAGGAATGAGTTGAGATAGAATCCAAAACTCCTGTAATAAATCAATGAAGCCCTGATTAAGATATTATCCTCCTCTGTCTAAGCGGAGTTTCTTAATCTTCTTACCAAGTTGGTTCTAAAATTCATTCTTGTATTATTTAAACCAATCAAAAGAATCTAAATTATACCTCATTAAGTAAATATATCCATATCTACTAAAATCATCAGTAAAAGTTATGAAGTACAAGAACCCACCCCTTGATTCAACTGGAAATGGTCTACACACATCTGTGTGAACTAATTCTAGAAGCTCTTTAGCCCTTTCACATTTCCTACTAAATGGGGCTTTGGTCGTTTTGCCTTATAGACACGCATGACATACACCAAGTGGTTTTAGTTATAAAGAATATAAATACCCATATTGATGTAATTTTGTCAAACGTTTCTCATTGACATGACCTAGCCAGTGATGCCAAAGTTGGGTGTGGTATGAGTCATGTGAATTAACTTTGTCATCAATTTCCATTACTTGGTTTTTGTAGTCTAACACATAAAGGTCGTTATATAAATGTGACCTACCAAAACAAATGGTATCAGAGAAAGGTCACAACGTTGATTATAGTTATTTAATTTTCGTTGATAATTTACGCATTTATATTTGATTCAATTCAAGATAAATCGTTCTATAAATATGAATGAATGAGATCTGTTCTTCCTCTTTAATTTCTTGATTCACATCACAGAAACAACCTTTTAATTTTAATTTTGATTAAAATAAAAATGAGTAACTCATCTGGAGGATCCACTCTTTCTGTCTTTACAACACTAAAATACACGGCGTGTAGTGAAAACTACATGCTGTGTACTTAGGTTCAATGAACTGGTACTGGTCCGCCAAACCACGCCGTGTGAATTGAGTATGCCTAAGTATTTATTACACCGTGTTGACCAGAAATGAATGGAATGTGGAAATCGGAATACACAGCGTGTATGTTAAATCAACACACCGTGTACTCCGATCCGGCCCAGGTGAAACCATGTAAAAGGAGAAGTCGCGTACCTCATATGCAATATTGTCAAGTCAGTAACCACATAACAAGGAAGTACACGTCGTGTTATATTAATCTACACGCCGTGTACTCCAAAATTTCCAAAGTACAAAAAACACGCCAAAGCCCCCGACATGTACTTTGGATAAAGGGTGAAAACAAATACATGCTATGTAAATATAGCCTACACATCGTGTACTTTCCAGAAATGTAATTTCACTAGGTTTCCTCCAAAAGTACAAAGACATCGTACAAGAAATATGGATGAGAAGAATCTCAAGGAAATTCAGAAAGGAATTTAAGATAAATAACTGATTAATTATAAGATCATAATTAATTGAATTCAAGAGCGACTTATCTTAAATAATAAAAAATTTAAATAATTTGAATTTTAAATATGCATAAATGTTGTTGCATGCTATAGATGATCATGAGCTAGACTAAAGATCCTTTGTGTGTGTATGGTTTCATTTAAATTTACTTAAATCCGTTGGCCTGTGAGTCTTATTATAATAAAATGTAGGGCATGCATGTCCATGGTTTCTTTATTGTAAACACCATGTAATGGAATATCTCCCAAGCTAGAGGAGACAGTTCAAAATCCGAAGTTGAGGTGAAACCAACCCATGAAGATACAAAGGTGGATAGGTGGGAGCTGCAAAACACAAACCATCAGGTTCAAGCTATTTTTCCCTAGGTCAGGGTTAGCTTATCAAAACCCCTAGATAAGATAACCAATAGAAGCTCATGATCATGCCATCTTATTTTATTTCTGTCTAATTGCATGGTTTATTTATTATGTATGTGTTGTCGCGATCACATAATTAATGAAATAAACAAGCAAGCATAGATGGAATAAAATAAAAATTAGACTATGCGTAAACATTATCAGAACATGGTTAATCCCTTAAGCAAGCATCACTTGATATTAACAAGCATGTGATAATGCGAAACTATGCATAAAGGATTAAAATCCCTCAAATACCATATTGAGTCAGACCAAGCCTTCTGTAACTTGATTAAGGGAGAGACTCAATAAAACTATGTGTTTGACCAACCCTTACTAGGACACTTACTTTTATAAAGGAATCCCTTATGAAAGGTTTAGGGTTGACTTAACCATATTACATCAAGAAGAGTAGCCCTTTCTAGACTTGATGTAATATTGGAGGCAAGTGTTGAGAAAATCCAAGTCAGGATTTCAGGATTGGGGAGTCCACTTAACAGATCAAGGAACTGTAAGCTCACAGTTGGCAAATACCTGCCTACCTAAATACCTTATAATAGCTTGACCAACCCTTGTTGGGGTTATGTGAAGAGGAATATGGATCCTTTCCACTAGAATTTCAAAGAAAACGTACATTCCAATTTCAATGGTGAGGGCCATTGGGACTTGATAAAATAGTGGGAGACTTAATAAAATTTATTATTTCTCACAAAATGTAATCAAAAGGTACTGATAAATCTGCTCTTTTAATTTGTAGAATCAATATGAAAAACTCATCAATCACATTTTCTCTGTGATAAATTCTATATAAAGACAATATCCTCACCAGCAGTAACTTTTAGGAATGGTTTAGGCGGGTTATGGTTGGGTGGGGCCCACCCTAACTTAACCTCCTTCGAGAGGTTACGGTGGAGGGGACCACCCGGGACTAAACCCCCATTTTATTTATGGAAAACCTCTCAACTCCCCTCATTAATGAGGGGGAGTATCTTGAACTCCTCTACCCAATTAATTCTTCCAATGCACTTGCCATTAATGTGTCAAATCCTCCCCATTAATTAATTGAGCACATGAATTAATTATTTTTTGTAAACCTTTTTCAATTTTGTGCCAGCAATTAAATAATATTTAAACCTAATATATTATTTTGGCTTGGAATATTCATCTTGGTGGAGCTTGGGAGAGGAGGACATAGGGATAAAGCTCTCCAACAAAGAACTACCTCCATGAAAAATTCCGGCGAGGAGCGTCTTCGACTTCTTCCTCGGAATCACCTTGCAGAGGCAACCGACGTGGGACATCTTCGATGACTGAACCTCCCTCCTCATCGTCATCAATGAACCGATGCACGAGCTATGGATTGGAAGTGTGTAGAGGACGCAACGAACGACGACAACTCTGTCTTCTTCTCTGCGACTCCGTCAATGAACAACAAACAAATATAGGGGGTTATTATCGAATTCTTGAATCTTTCAATTATTATCCTTATTATTTGGTTCATGATTAAAGTTGAGACACTTGCTACCATTCTAAACGCAGAGGGTGTAGGCCAAAATAACATGGCCAGGCCACTTTGATGATCTCCTTTGGTGTTCTTCAGGATGGAGAAGGACGACAACCTACATGAAGGAGCACAAGAACGGCGGTCGACACCACCGTCGGCCGCAACAAAGGCAATAGCGCACGGTACAGCTCCGCAACACCGCCACCCCACTGCTCCCTCGCGGGAGCCCCCATCCAAGTCACCCATGACCTCCGTGTGCCCCGAACACCCCGCAGCTCTACCGTCCGCGCACCCCGTGGCTCTACCGTCTGCGCGCCCCGCACGCCCTGCGGCTCCACCGTCCGCATGCCCCATCGGCTGAACCGGCCCGCCGGATTTCCGAACCATCCCAGTCGTGCCATCCCACCGGATCCCAGCTTCCCGAGCTTCCCTGGCTACACCAGCCCACCGGCTCCCGGCCTTCTGTGCCCCTGGCGTTTCCCCAGCCGAGCCAGCCTCCCACGCCCCTCACAGGCCTTGGCCGAGTTATGAGGAACTATCTCTTTATATGAAACATATGGATGATTCCAACTATGTCCAATGTTTCATGCTATTATCCATGTCTAATGAGCTCTGATACCACTTGTAGGTTCTGGGCGTAGTGGAAGCGCGTTGGTGGGAGTGCCCAACTTTAATTTTAGCGTTAACAACGATCAATCTGAGATCCTTCACGATGTAAAACGCCAGATCTTCATAATAGAACAAAGAATGAAAAAAAAGAGGGAGTCCCAAAACCATAGAGATAGGATCATCATATGTTGGTTATAATTAATTTAATTAATTAACAAGAATTACCTTGATGGAATTATTTCTTCGTTGATGTATTCGGTCACGATCTGTTGTGATCCATCATTGCGTCATAGAATCCAAGTGTAGGATTCCTCTAGCAGTGATCCACACATGCTCCACGTAACTCTATAAGTCACCGAAGGGATCTCTGGGTGACGTCCCGGTTCCGGAAGCCACCCAGGGGCACCCCATACCCGGTTGGTCACATGGCCTCAAGCACATTTCCCAGAACGTTAGAGGCTTCCGACTAGCAGTGAGGGCCTTGTGTGTGTGTAACAACCCAAGTTTTGGGTATCTTATAATAATGATGCTATTAATTTACTTTTGTTAAAGTCCTTTTAACCAAACAAAAATTTAAAGGACAAACATAAGGCTCTTTATTTAATTTTAGAACATTGTAGTGTTTACAATACACTGAGATGAAAAGAGTAAACACACTAACCAAAAATACCTATTAAAAACCCTATCAAAGCCACTGGAAGACCCCCAATCACCACAACAAGGCCCAATAAGTAAAGGATATACTTTGAGTCAACTAAAGCAACAAACATCACCACCGTAATCATGAATACCGTGATGATCATCAGTGGGATTCGGCTCACCATCTTCTTCAGTTACCTTGAGTTTGAAACACCCTACCCCGCTGTTTTTATAGGGGTCCTTTAGAAATTATGACCATTATATATATATGACCTTTGGGTTTTTAAAGTTTATCTTTTTATAAAAACTTGGTTTCTATAACCTTATGGTATTTCAAGTATGTTAAAATGTTCAAATTATTTGAATTATATTTTCAAATATCATAATTTTAAAATAAAAGATTACTCTTTTAAAGGAACCTAATTGATTTTAAAAAATCCAAATGGTTGAAAACATAGTATTTTAACACCTTATAAATATTTTAAAAGGAATTTTTAAATAGTATCTTATAATCATATACCTTTAAATAATTATTGAAAATATATTTTGTTAGATCTTTAAAACTATGTATTTTGAAAAACTATTTATCTTTTAAATCAAATGGTAGAGTATGTTATAAATTTAATTTTAGATTGTAAAAGTTATAAGTTCTTAAAACTTATAAAAGTTTATAAAAATTCCATTTTTTTACTATTAGTATTGCATTTTTTTTAATGAAACCATTCGGTGATGCGGAATCCGGGTCATTCATCGCATCTCACGATCGATCAGAACCGTTTGCGCGATCGAAGTCGCGCGAACGCCCACGTCTCTCTGTGGCCATCCAATCATTCTAGGATCGAATCTCAGCCTTTGATTTATTTAAACCCACTCAACTCATCTCCCGATCTCCCGCAACCATCTGATCCTCCCACGACCAAATCCCGACCATCAATTCTTTTAAATTCCATGATCTCTTTCATCTCCTTCCTCATGTTGTGGTTCTGCTACCAGTTCACTGGTTCACCCGAGGATGCCATGATCACCTCCTTTTGCACTTCTCCCCTTGACTCTTGCACACCCCACCTCCTAGGGCACTTTATCTTTGTCTTCCCTACACCGGCCTACCTCTCGGGTCAAGTCTCAATAAGTGAACCGAAGCCTCTACTTAAACCCCTCCTCCTCATGGACTTCCTCTTGCTCCCGAACTCTTCTCGATCTCCCAGCAAATCCAGCAATCTTACCCCTAGTTCGAGCTTCCTCCTCAAGCTATGTAAGGGTGCTTTGTTTTCATGTTTTTTCAAAGATCATCCTTACACCTCGGTATATATATATATACGGTTTATGTTTACATGTATATACATACCATGCAAACCCTTCGGTTTAAACAGAGGGTTTCAAGGGTTCTTAACCTCATAACTGCAAATATAAGGGGATACCTCCACCTTTTTGTGATGCAAAACCCAATATACACACACTGTGTATAGTCGGTTATATGATATGTATATATAAATATATATTTTTGATATAGGGATCATTTATCTTTTTTTTAAACTGGGTGTATGGATTTGGAATAGTATTTCCTAAATGATTTAAGGGTTTTGTTTCTTTTGAGTTTTTATTTTATAACCCGTATGATACTATATGTGTATATATAATTATATATATATATATACACCTTAAAACTCTCCCAGTTTAAGGGTTTCCAAGGAGGTTGCTTATGATTTTTTTGTACTCAAGTATTTATATAAGATTAGTTTAGAAAGGTTTTATTTTAAACAAAACCATTATATATATTGTATATATATTCTCGGGTGTATTTACATATATATATAATCCCAATCCAAACTATTTTCTTAAGGGTTCCAAATAATCAGCATGATATACTGAAATTTATATACTTATAAAGTTTCTTTTGAATCCATTTTATATGTGAAAAAATATTTTTATAAACTTTTTATTATTATGTGTATAATTATTTAAACATATATGTTTTCCAATACAATCATTTATGATTTTTAAGACTTTAATACTAACCCTTAAATAATATTATAGGAGCGAATTAGGCTTCTGGTTTAAGTATAGATACGTTATAGTTTAAAATCTCAGTTTTCAGAAATTTATGTAAATATGGTTTCGTATGTATAAAATAAACCCTATATGGTTTGGATCCTACCAAATAAATGATCCATTGTTAGAGGTTTTCAGATTTTAAGAGATTTAGTGGACCATGATTAATTTATGAGAAACCCCATATACACACTTGGTGTATATATCGTTATGTATATATATATTTTTAAGATTAATATTTGAAACCCTAATTTCAAGTAATGGTTGTTAATATTTTAATACATGTAGGATCTTAGTGTTTGTCTATGCTATTTTTTTTTTGTATTTAAGTGTACACTAATGGGCTTGATTAAAGTAATTTCAATATTATTAACTGCATTGAATGTCAAAGGGATATACTCTGACTTGACCCAAATGTATTAGAAAATAAATGGATTTGTAAATCATGTTATGCTCGCATGAAATTTTAACACATAATGAATTTGATAAAATGTTTACTGTAGGTGGATCACGTTTATGATTTATCCTATTTTCATGTTCAGTTCCATGTTTAGCAGCATATTTAATGAAAAGTATCTATATATTTCATTTCCATGAAGCAATAATTTTAAAGAGTATTACTTTATCATTTCATGTGACAACCCCTTTTCATCTACCATTTGATGTGGTTTAGTAATTGTCCTTTGTACATAGAATTTTTACTAAACCATGCCTTCTTTTGATTAATTATTCCATGTCTGTAATGTTATCTTTCATGTCATGTGTTTGTGGACCAATTGTATAATGTTTTTTTATCCATATTATTGATCATCCTACATACATATGACACATCATAATAATGATCCAAGAATCAAGTTACCCAAAGTGGTATGGGACACCTTGGTTAATATGAAAATGAATTATTCAAGGTGGTATGGGACATCTTGAATATACAACCCCATTGAAGTAAAGTATGATCTATGTGGCTCACATGATAATAAAGACAATTTAAGGGTGTGCCCTGATAGCGCTTTAATGCATTGGGTAAAGACTTAATCTCTAGAGATGACCATTTCAATGATACCTTGGTGAATAACCTTGGTAATTTTTTTTAATGAAACCTTGGGGATGGGCCTTGGTGATACGGAAATGATTGTCTAAGTTAAATGTTGAAGCCACATATTCAAGTTATGTTACAAGTTCTTTTCAAAATGATATGCCTATTCTTTCACCACTCTTGTCCTTATGTTTTTATATAGTTCATATTGTTGTCACAAGTAAAGGTTTAGGGCATGATTTTTGTTTATCACACAGTAAGATAGTAACCAACTTATGAAATTGAAGTTGTTTCCTTCATGCACAACTTTGATTATATATTACTCTTAACTGTTTAATTTGTGATTAAATAATCATATGTCATATTTTTTTATGATGACCTTTATTACTCCTTTTAATAATGTCCTAATTGATTCATGTATTCCATGAAAATCTTGATTTAGCACTTTTATGTTATGTTACATGTGTTACATTTTTCCTTAAGAGAATGTTCTATGGATAGTTTTAAAGAATGATTTCAAAAGTTACATTGGTTTATTTTAAAACCCCTTACTGGGAATTCTTATGCTCACCCTACATTTTGATTAAAAATTTTTAGGTAACAGCTTTTATCAGATGAAACATCCCTGAAGTTGTCGGTTTCCCAGAGCCTGAACCAAACTCGATCCTCTGTATGGTATGTGATGTGTGTTTATCAGTGCATGTTTTATTTCAAAACGACACATCATGTTCAGAAGGCACCGACTCCTGGTTTTCTGGAGTTGGGTCTTCATAGTTGGTATCAGAGGGTTCAGTTTGGATAACTCTGGAAAACCAGAACTGAAATAAAGAAAAATATACTTCAACATCACTAAAAATGGGTTTTCTTAATTTTCATATGGAAAATGAAGGTAATAATATTTTTTCTCTCCCCACTGAGGCCCTAGAGACCATTGTTTCTTTAGCTAGCCGGAGAATTTTCTAAACTATGCCCATATCCACATGACATGAAAACACCTATACGATTTGTCAAACTCACCATGGGTGATTCGGCTACACTGAGGGTTAGGATTGGATTACCTATTTATGATGATGACCCAATTCTCCTCCTATGTATGTCAGGGAAGGTACCATGAGAGACTTTTCTGGGTGTTCACGGAAGTTGAGGACTTTGGATTTATGGCCCTCGACACTTTTCAAGAATCTACTTCTGTCGGTGACCTCCGAGTGGCCTATCTTTTTGAAATCTTGAACTACGGCTTCTGGGGCCAGTTTTTGGACTTTAGAATGTTAGAAGATGAGTCCACCCAACTTTCTTGTAGACAACAAGTGTATTCTGGTGTCTCCCAAAATCATACCCCTCATGCTATACTCAGGAGATGTCACAGGTGACCCCATGAGTTTAACCCTGAATTCTCAGCCTGTGTTTGGTTTGAGGAGATAGGGATTCTTGCTTCTCTTTGTAGAGTTCATGTAGTAGTTCATTAGGGGAAACTCAGGCACTAATGTTTAGTGATAAACTTATGTTTTATTGAAATATTTTCTTTTCCATATCTACCTTTACTTTGTTTATACTTTTGGATGGATTTCAAGTGATTGAACTCTCATCTTAAACTTTCATATGGAAGTACAAACCCACATGTTATCTCTTTCTACTGAGATACTGGAGATTATCGCAATCAAAACCTGTGAAGACGAGTATCGTCCCTTCGCAAACCTGCGAGGAACGTTCAAACAATTGTGTAAGGCAACAAACGGTCTGGAGATTCTCCGCACCTGTCAAAGGAATGCTTCAATCTTCTACCGCATAGGCTCAACACAATTGGCCAAGAGTAAACATATAGGAAAATACCATAAATGGCTCTTCCTATGTTTCACCCTAGGCCAGAACTACACGGCCAGATTAAAATTTCAAGAGGGTTCCTTAGAGGGAAACGTTTGTGTGACCTACATGTACCAACTCCTAAGCGTTAGCCTATATGACAACGTCCATAACTTATATTTTCTCAAGCGAGACATAATTTGGAAAGTTCTTTGTACGTTGGTCCATATGGACATTTCCACACTCTGTACCATTCGAGCCTCCCTCTGGAAGCCCGAGTGTTCGGTGCATGAGTTCAACCCCTTCTGCCCTAAGTGTATCTGGATCAGAGAACTAGAGGAGTTGAGCATCAATGTGGGTCTTCTGCTGAGCACACCTGATGATTACCCATGATGGGGGATATGGTAGGAACAACTGGGAACTTCCACTTAGTGAGTTTGTATGAAATGAATTGCGAGGATGCAATTATATGAAGGGGGAATAATGTAACAACCCGAGTTTTGGGTATCTTATAATAATGATACTATGAATTTACTTTTGTTAAAGACCTTTTAACCAAACAAAAATTTAAAGGAAAAACATAAGGCTCTTTATTTAATTTTAGAACACCTTAGTGTTTACAATACATTGAGATGAAAAGAGTAAACACACTAACCAAAAATACCTATTAAAAACCCTAGCAAAGCCACTGGAAGACCCCCAATCACCATAATGAGGCCCAGTAAGTAAAGTAGATCCTTCGATTCAACTAAAGCAAAAAACATATCCACCGTAATCATGAATGTTGTGCTGATCATTAGTGAGATTGGGAGCACCATCTTCTTCGGTTACCTTGATTTTGAAACACCCTACCCTGATGTTTTTATAGGGGTCCTTTAGAAATTATGACCGTTATATATATATGACCTTTGGGTTTTTAAAGTTTATCTTTTTATAAAAACTTGGTTTCTATAACCTTATGGTATTTTAAGTATGTTAAAATGTTCAAATTATTTGAATTATATTTTCAAATATCATAATTTTAAAATAAAATATTACTCTTATAAAGGAACCTAATTGATTTTACAAAATCCAAATGGTTGAAAACCTAGTATTTTAACACCTTCTAAATGTTTTAAAAGGCATGTTTAAATAGTATCTTATAATCATATACCTTTAAATAATTATTGAAAAATATATTTTGTTAGATCTTTAAAACTATGTATTTTGAAAAACTATTTATCTTTTAAATCAAATCGTAGAGTATGTTATAAATTGAATTTTAGATTTTAAAAGTTATAAGTTCTTAAAACTTATAAAAGTTTATACAAATTCAATTTTTTTACTATTAGTATTGCATTTTTTAATGAAACCATTTGGTGATGCGCAATCTGGGCCATTCATCGCATCTCGTGATCGATCAGAACCGTCCGCACGATCAAAGTCGCGCGAATGCCCGCGTCTCTCCGTGACCATCCGATCATTCTAGGATCGAATCTCAGCATTTGATTTATTTAAACCCACTCAACTCATCTCCCACTCTCCCCCAACCATATGATCCTCCCACGATCAGATCCCGACCGTCGATTCTTTTAAATCCCATGATCTCTTTCGTCTCCTTACTCACATCGTGGTTCCGCTACCAGCACACTGGTTCACTCGAGGATGCCATGATCACCTCATTTTTGCACTGCTCCCCTTGAATCTTGCACACCCCACCTCCTAGGGAACTGTATCTTTGTCTTCCCTACACAGACCTACCTCTCGGGTTGAGTCTCAATAAGTGCACTGAAGCCTCTACTTAAACCCCTCCTCCTCATAGACTTCCTCTTGCTCTTTAACTCCTCTCGATCTCCCAGCAAATCCAGCACGCTTACCCCTGGTTCGAACTTCCTCCTCAAGCTATGTAAGGGTGCTCTGTTTTCATATTTTTTCAAAGCCCATCCTTACACCTTGGTATATATATATACGGTTTATGTTTACATGTATATACATACCATGCAAACCCTTCAGTTTAAACAGAGGGTTTCAAGGGTGCTTGACCTCATAACAGCAAATATAAGGGGATACCTCCACCTTTTTGTGATACAAAACCCAATATACACACACTCTGTATAGTAGGTTATATGATATATATATATAAATATATATTTTCAGTATAGGGATCGTTTTTATTTTTTTTAACTGGGTGTATGGATTTAGAATAGTATTTCCTAAATGATTTAAGGGTTTTGTTTCTTTTGAGTTTTTATTTTATAACCCGCATGATACTATATGTGTATATATAATTATATATATATACACCTTAAAACTCTCCCTGTTTAAGGGTTTCCAAGGAGGTTGTTTATGATTTTTTTTGTACACAAGTATTTATATAATATTAGTTGAGAAAGGTTTTCTTTTAAACAGAACCATTATATATCTTGTATATATATTCTCGGTGTATTTACTATGACAACCCTAATTTTATTACAAACTTAAACATGATTTATTACATAAACTATTCACTTGATACAACATGGAAGATCGAGAGGTCTAGTGTCTTTGGGGATTAGGATCATTACATAACAACTTAAAACATGAAATACAATATATTTATTGAAAACTTCCTTTACATGACCACTACATTCCCTCGTACTTAGCATTGCATGGGATTTCCTGAGGACATGCATAAGAAAAGGGTGAACTATAAAGACCAGTAAGGGAATAAACATGGAATACATGAGGAGTACAGTACATTTTAGACAATAGTCATATCAATAGAGCACAAGAGAAACATGGACATAAAGGCATGATAAATCATGATAATCATAACATGGAAATGTGGCAACAACACTTAACATGGAATTAGCATGAGCCAAGGCCCATTGCACATGAAGCATGAGTAAATCCTCATTGCACATGAAGCACGAGTAAACCCTAGTTGCACTTGAATTAGCATGAGTCAACACTCATTGCACATGATGTTTCATGATACTATACTTTACCCAATGCATTGGAGCGCTATAAGGGCGAATCCTTCTTAAACATTTCATTTCATGCATAAGTGTGCCACATGGATCATAAAACATGGATTCATAAAACATAATCATTTATTCCACGAAAAAGGAATGTGTAATGAAACTTTATAATCAATAATTAAATGTGCATGAAGGTGAATACCCTTGATGGATAAATGGGCAAGGTATTCACTACACAATGGCATTGGCTTAGAAAATCGGTGTAATTTTGGCAGCGTAACGGCATGATATAAGAATTCATAAAAAATGGTTTATGAGAGAGAAAGGGGTGCCTCATCATATATACATGAAATGTACAGTAAGGGGGTCATATAGATACATGTCCCAACAATTTTAATGGAATTTAGATTCATGATACAAAAGTATTGCTTGAAAGTAAATGAGGAGAGAGAAGTTCCTTTTGGAATTTCGGCATAGTAACGGGTGTACATGGGAGACATTTAATGAGAGAGAAATGGGTCTCACATAATTCAAAAAATAAGAGGTAAGTAGGGGGGAGGTTAGAAACCATACCCCAGCATTTATAATTGAAATTAAAAGGGCATAAAAATATTAAGAAAATTGGACAAAAAAGTGAAAGGAAGAAAAACCCTTACTTGGAAGTGTGATTCCAAAAGCTTGAGAGAGGCTTGAGAGAGGCTTCTTGGGAGCTCGGTGCACCTTGGGATGATTCTAGAGAGATTAGGGCAGAGGTTGGATGAACTCCAAAGGCTTTGAGTGAGGAGGAAGTGGGAGCTCGGGTGGGTTTATATAGGAAAGGTGAGTGAATTATTTATTATTTAGGTTTTGGACCCCTTACATTAAACTAATCCAAACCACAAATAAGCACATGGGTTTTTCCCATGATTTTTTTAAGGGAAGATGAAACCAATTTTTTATAAGTCCAAATTCCTAACTTCTTAAAATAATGGGGTTGCTTATGTGGAGGTGAGTCACACTCCCATGGAAAATAATTCAAAAGACAAGATGTTTAATAAGTCTTGAGGGGTCCATTAATGCTTTGTAAAATAAGTCAAAAAAAACCCAAAATTACATTATTTTAATTTTAAAACATATATTTGAAGAATATAAAGCTTATATTATTTTATTATATCACTATTGGGTCATTATGATGTCATAAAATACATTATATATTTAAACGGTATTTAATTTTTACCCAAAAATTTGACTGTTTCAGAAAATTATGAAAAATTCACTGTTGGATAATTTCGACGTCCTGATTTCAGAAATAACATTTATTTTATCAAAATAATTTTCTGAATATGTTAATTTTCACTTTTAAAATAAAAACCAGCATTTATAAAAAATTCACGGGTTTTGACAAAAATGGCTTTCAAACCTTAATAAAAATTACAATTACATTCATAAAATTATAAGATCATTTATTTTTACTAAAAATTAATTTAATAATATTATTATTATTTTATTAAAATATTATTTAATTCAAAAATCCCTTAATTTAATAAAATATAATTCTTAATTAAATAATAACTAAAAATACTATTTGTACTTTAAAAACTATTTACAAAGTATCAATAGTGATAAGAAAGTGTATTCATTATTATATACAAAAATAATGTACATGAACATAGTACTAGTGATTTGTTACATAACCCCTTAAAATAGCCGCATATGACCTAAGGGTAAGGTGTGTGATGGTGACAAACTCTTGGGGTGGCTCAGATAACATCGCTCGAGTGGTAATCTTTATCAACTTCCACTTTTACCGTAGACGGTCCCGTTCGAGATTGACATGATGAAGCTCAGCTTGGGCTTGGTCAAGAGTGAAATACAAGGATGCCACCTCTTTTCCGAGCTCTAACAAATGGGCTTCGTATGGAGAAATTCTACTGGATGAGGTCATCACTTCTTTTGTCTGAGTAAATTGTATTTGTTAAATCCCTATATTTATACTAATCATGTGATCAATGTTCAATGGATATATTAGCAATGGACAAAATTCTTGATGTAAAACCAAAGAAGTTGACATTTTATATAATCATTTTACATAAAGATACATTTAATTAGATCAAGAGGGATTTCCATTAATGAAACTTTGGGTCATTACAATATTCCCCCCTTAAGAAATTTCTCCCTCGAAATTTCCATTTACCATAATAAAAAAGATGTGGGTAACTCAACTTCATCATTTCCTCTGATTCCCAAGTCGCTTCTTCAAACTTGTGGTTTCTCCAAAACACCTTGACTAGGGGCATTGTCTTATTTCGTAGAACTTTTTCTCTACGATCTAAGATCTTCACTGGTTGCTCCTCATAAGAAAGATCATCCTCCAACTGTACCAACTTAGAAGAGAGTACATGTTAAGGGTCTGATATGTACTTTATTAAGATAGATACATGAAATACATCATGTACTTTGGCCATGGTAGGTGGAAGTGCTAGTCGATAGGCCACAGCCCCGACACGATCAAGAATCTCGAAGGGGCCGATGTACCTTGGACTTAACTTCCCTTTCTTTACAAACCTCATGACCTTCTTCCCCGAAGATATGCATAGAGAAACCATGTCTCCCACTTTAAACTCAAGGTCTCGTCGACGATTATCTTCATAACTCTTCTATCGACTCGGGGCTGCCTTGATATGCTGTTGAATGGTTTTCACCTTCTCCACCATTTCTTCGACCATTTCTGGTCTAAGCAGCTTACGTTCACTGACCGCATCCCAACATGCCAGTGTTCTACACCTTTTCACATACAGGGCTTTATATGGTGCCATTTGGATGCTCAAGTGGAAACTGTTATTATAAGAGAACTCAAACAGAGGAAGATGTTGATCACATCCTCCTTTAAAGTCCATTGAACATGCTCTCAACATTTCCTCAAGTGTTTGGATAGTTCGCTCAGATTGGCCATCAATTTGAGGATGATAGACCGTACTGAAGTTCAGTTCAGTATTCAGAGCATGTTGAAGACTATTCCAAAACTTATAGGTGAATCTTGGATCTCGGTCAGACATAATAGATAGTGGTACTCCATGAAACCTTACCACTTCCCTGATATATATCTGTGCCAGTTGATCCAATGAGAAATCCTCATGAATAGAAATGAAGTGTGCAGTCTTTGTAAGAAGATCCACAACAACCCATATTGCATTGTTGCCTTTGGATATCCTCGGAATTTCCGTGACAAAGTCCATGGTGATGTTCTCCCATTTCCATTCTGGTATGGGCAGTGGTTGAATCATTCCCTTAGACTTCTGCCACTCTGCCTTCACTTGCTGGAACATCAGGCACTTTGATGTATATTCAGTGATCTCCTTCTTCATATTATCCCACCAAAAGTTTTCTCGGAGATCTCGATACATCTTTGTGTTCCCTGGGTGAATAGAGAAATTGGAACTATGTGCATCATCCAAAAGTTCCTTCTTCAGCTCTGGAATTGATGGAACAAATATTCCTTTCCCAAATCGGACAATTCCTTATTCATTAACATTAAACTCCGAGGATTTCCCTTTTTTGATAGCTTCCACTTTTTCTTGAATTCCCACATCATCATTTTGAGCATCCTTTAACCTTTAGAAAAGAGACAGTTGAGCAATAATTTGTGAAAGGATTGATGATGTTCCCTTCTTTATGATTCCCATGTCTATCTTCATCAAGTATAATAAGATTGGATCCTTCTCAATTCTCATCATTGATAGAATCATTGGGTCCTTTCTAGATAGGGCATCTGCCACCTTTTTCGCTTTCCTAGGGTGGTAATGTATTGAATAGTCATAATCCTTGATGAGCTCTATCCATCTTCTCTAGCGCATATTAAGCTCTTTCTGTGTGAATATATATTTAAGACTCTTGTGGTCAGTATATATCTCACATTTCTCCCCATAGAGATAATGCCGCCAGATTTTCAAGGCAAAGATCACCACCGCCAACTCCAGATCATGTGTTGGATAGTTTCGCTCATGGATTTTCAACTGCCTTGAGGCATAGGATATCAATTTATTATTCTGTATTATCACACAGCCTAATCCCTTCTTCAAAGCATCACTGAATACCACAAAAGGTTCCCAACTTGTGGGTAAAGTGAGCAAGGGCGCAGTGATAAGCCTCCTTTTCAACTCTTTGAAGCTTTATTCGCATTCATCACTCCAAGAAAACTTTACTCCCTTTCGAGTTAGCTTGGTAAGAGGGTTGGAAAATCATGAGACATTTCTCACAAATCGTCGATAATATCCAGCTAAACCCAAGAAGCTACGGATATCTGTTAGCGATGTTGGCCTCATCCATCCCTCAATTGCATCTGTTTTGGAGGGATCCACAGATATCCCATTGCTTGTGATGATATGGCCCAAGAATGAGACCTCCTTCAACCAGAAATCACACTTGTTGTACTTTTCATAGAGCTTATCCTTGCGCAAAGTCTCTAGTACAGTTCTTAAATGCTCCTCATGATCCTCCTTGGTTTTGGAGTATATTAGAATATCATATATAAAGACTACCACAAATTTGTCGAGGTAATCTCGAAAGACTCTATTCATCAAGTACATGAAGATTGCTGGAGCATTAGTGAGTCCGAAAGGCATTACTATGAATTCATAGTGCCCGTATCTTATGCGAAAAGCAGTCTTGGGGATATCTTCCTTCTTCACCCTTACTTGATAATATCACAATCACAAGTCCACCTTGGATAAGTATTGTGCTCCACGCAGCTGATCGAACAAGTAATCAATTCATGGGAGATGATACTTATTCTTTATCGTGATTTTGTTGAGCTCATGATAATCGATGCAAAGGCACATTGACCCATCCTTCTTCTTGACGAAGAGAACTCGTGCACCCCATGGTGAAGCACTTGGGCGTATAAACCCTTTATCCAGATTCTCCTATAGTTGTTTCTTCGGATCTTGAATCTCCATGACAACCATTTTATAAGGAGTCTTGGATATTGGTAGCACCCCTAGCATAAGTTCAATTGAGAATTCAACATCTTCTCTAGGAGGAAGACCAGGCAGTTCCTCGGGAAACACTTCAGCGGATTCCCTCATAATAGGCATTTCTTCAAGGATGGTTTCTTCCTTAGAATCAATCATATGAGCCAGATATTCATGCTCATAGGGCAATAATATCCATGATTGAGATGATGGAGCTAAAGTATATTCATCTTCCTCCTTACACTAGTAAAGAATCGGGGGTCGATTCTCCATATAGAGTGTGATTTCCCTGTCCCGACAATTTATGTTGGCTATATATAAAGAAAGTCAATCCATGCAAATAATTGCATCAAATTCCACTAGAGGGAGTATGAAGAGGTTATTCAAGAAATTAAATCCAAAGATTATGATAGGGGAGGAGTTATATTCATGGGATGCAATGATTGCCCCATTTTCCATACTCACTGACATCTTCACTTCCATGATTTGTGGTGGTGCTGGGATTGTTCTACTAAACTTTCGAGATATAAAACAATGCGTAGAACCTGAATCAAAAAGTATGTTCACTATTATTGAATGAATAACTAGAGTACCTTTCACCACTTCATTGTTGGGGTTCACTTCAGCAGAAGTGATGGAAAAAGCTCTTCCTTGCTGCCTTGGAGGTTGTTGGTTGCCTCCGAAAACCATTGGATTTGGGAACTGATTTGCAAAATTCCCCGGTTATTTGTAGTTTTAGAAATGAACAAAACATTGAGGTTCGAACGGAGAATTCCTCTCCTCTGTCACAACTGCGGGTCTTTCTTGCCGATATTTAACAGCTAGGTGCCCTTCTCTTCTACACCTAAAGCATTTCCTCGCCCCCTTGAGGCAATTTCCAGGGTGCTTCTTTCCGCACTTTTGGCAAGTGGGGTGCTGGATCTTCTTAGCACCGCTGGATTTATCCATAGGACCGCCATAATTGAAGTCAAACATACGCTTCTTGTCCCCATGATACCCCTGTGATTCCCTGATCTCCATTTCGACCTTGAGGGCACATCAGACAATTTCCTCATAGCTTTCTAAGTCACAGATCGGTAATGATTTTCATAGGCTAGGCTTCATTCCACCAAAGAAGCGGTCAACTTTGCATTCAGGGGTAATGACAAAGCCGGAAGTGTATCATGCAAGCCTTGTGAAGTTTTCCTCATACGCTCCAATAGATTATTTGTCTTTTTTCTTGAGGGAAAGGAAGTCCCTTTCCATCTTAAGCCAGAGGGTGTGCGGAAAATATTTATCGAAAAACATCTTCTGGAAATCCTTCCATTCCAACACCTCGATCTCCTCCTCATGATTTGTATTTTTGATCAACGTCCACCATTGATCAGCTTCACCCTCCATACAATAAGCCTCCAGGAGAACCTTCTCTTGTTCAGAACATTGAAGGATGGAGAAGATCTTTTCAATGGAGTTGATCCATTGTTCATCGATCGTGGGATCGGATGATCCACTAAAAGTAGGAGGCCTTTATCTCATGAAGCTCTCGATAGAGACTTGTTCTTTCTTAGGGGGGGTTGAACATTCTTATTGACCCATTTTTCTATTCAAATCTTGAGTTAGCTGAGAGATAAGCGTGACAAAGTTCACGATTCCTACTCACATTGGATTAGGAATCTCATTAGTACAGTCATCACACTGATCTTCACATCGGTTGTTAGCCCAAGTCCTCCTATTACCGGCCATTGGCTGGAATAAAAGGAAAGTTAGGGGTAACACATAAAGGGTAATTCAAAGACAAAATTTGATGACTTATAAATAAACTTTTATTTCCTTAACTCATGAGTCTATAGGCTTCAATCTAGGCTTTTCATGATCTACTCTTTAACATATATTCTTAGGGGTTTTCTTATTCCCTTAATAAGGGTTCATACTAAGCTTGTGAATTTACTAAAGCATATCCGCTAAGAGTGTCATAACCAAGAGTGCATCAAGGCCCGTTTTCTTGCACCAGTTCCCGTTTGAGTCTATCTCAAAGTGGTGTTTTCGGGATTAACCCCTAGGATACATCTATTCCAGAGCCGCCTCTACCTGCTCGTATCCAGACAGGGATATATTTGCTTGATAACCCACTTAATCAATACTCACCAAAACTTTGGGACGTTTTTATTGTACTTATTCTTGTATCTAAGGCTTTACTGTGGTTTTCTAATCCTAATCCCAAAAATAACTAAACCTATCCTCTGATACCAACTATGACAACCCTGCTTTTATTACAAACTTAAACATGATTTGTTACATAAACTATTCACTTGATACAACATTGAAGATCGAGAGGTATAGTGTATTTTGGGCTTAGGATCATTACATAACAACTTAAAACATGAAATACAACATCTTTATTGAAAACTTCCTTTACATGACCACTACATTCCCTCATACTTAGCATTGCATGGGATAACCTGAGGACATGCATAAGAAAAGGGTGAGCTATAAAGCACAGTAAGGGAATAAAAATGGAATACATGAAGAGTACAATACATGTTATACAATAGGCATATCAATAGAGCACAAGAGAAACATGGACATAAAGGCATGATAAAGCATGATAATCATAACATGGAAATGTGGCAACAACACTTAACATGGAATTAGCATGAACCAAGGCCCATTGCACATGAAGCATGAGTAAATACTCATTGAACATGAAGCACGAGTAAATCCTTATTGCACTTGAATTAGAATGAGTCAACACTCATTGCACATGAAGTATCATGATACTATACTTTACCCAATGCATTGGAGAGCTATAAGGGCACACCCTTCTTAAACATTTCATTTCATGCGTAAGTGTGCCACATGGATCATAAAACATGGATTCATAAAACATAATCATTTATTCCATGACAAAGGAATGTGGAATGAAAATTTATAATCAATAATTAAATTTGCATGAAGGTGAATACCCTTGATGGAGAAATGGGCATAGTATTCACTACACAATGGCATTGGCTTAGAAAATCGATGTAATTTTGGCAGCGTAACGGCATGATATAAGAATTCATAAAAAAAATTTGATGAGAGAGAAAAGGGTTCGTCATCATATCTACATGAAATTGACAGTAATGGGGTCATATAGATACATGTCCCAACAATTTTAATGGAATTTATATTCATGATACAAAAGTATTTCTTGAATGTAAATGAGGAGAGAGAAGTTCCTTTCAGAATTTCGGCATAGTAATGGGTGTACATGGGAGGAATTTAATGAGAGAGAAAGAGGTCTCACATCATTCAAACAATAAGAGGGCAGTATGGGGGAGGTTCAAAACCATACCCCAGCATTTATAATTGAAATTAAAAGGGCATAACAATATTAAGAAAATTGGACAAAAAAGTGAAAGGAAGAAAAACCCTTACTTGGAAGTGTGCTTCCAAAGGCTTGAGAGAGGCTTGAGAGAGGCTTCAGGGGAGCTTGGGAACCTTGGGAGGATTATAGAGAGAGTAGGGAAGAGGTTGGACGAACTCCAAAGGCTTTGAGTGAGGAGGAAGTGGGAGATTGGGTGGGTTTATATAGAAAAGGTGAGTGAATTCTTTATTATTTAGGTTTGGGACCCCTTACATTAAACTAATCCAAACCACAAATCAGATCATGGTTTTTGCCCATGGTTTTTGTAAAAGGGAAGAGGAAAACAATGTTTTATAAGGCCAAAGTCCAAACTTCTTAAAATAATGGGGTTGATTATGTGGAGGTGAGTCACACTCCCATGGAAAATAATTTAAAAGACAAGATGTTTAATAAGTCTTGAGGGGTCCATTAATGCTTTGTAAAATAAGTCAAAAAAACCCAAAATCACATTATTTTAATTTTAAAACATATATTGGCTGAAAATAAAGATTATAGTATTTTATTACATCACTATTGAGTCATTATGATGTCATAAAAGACATTATATATTTAAACGGTATTTAATTTTTACCCAAAAAGTTGACTGTCTCAGAAAATTATGAAAAATTCACCGTTGGATAATTTCAATGTCATCATTCCATAAATAACATTTATTTTATCTAAATAATTTTCTAAATATGTTAATTTTCACTTTTAAAATAAAAACCGACATTTATCGAAAATTCATGGGTTTTGACAAAAATGACTTTCAAACCTTAATAAAAATTACAATTGTATTCATCAAATTATAAGATCATTTATATTTAATAAAAATTAATTTAATAATAATAATAATATTTTATTAAAATATTATTTAATTCAAAAATCCCTTAATTTAATAAAATAGAATTCTTAATTAAATAAAAACTAAAAACACTATTTGTACTTTAAAAACTATTTACAATGTATCAATAATGAAAAGAAAGTATATTCATTATTATATACAAAAATAATGTACATGAACATAGTACTAGAGATTTGTTACATAACCCCTTAAAACAGCCGCATAAGACCTAAGGGCAAGGTGTGCGATGGTGACAGACTCTGGGGGTGGCTCAGATAACTTCGCTCGAGTGGTAATCTCTATCAACTTCCACTTTTCCCGTAGACGGTCTCATTCAAGCTTGACATGATGAAGCTCAGCTTGTGCTTGGTCAAGAGTGAAACCCAAGGACACCACCTCTTTTCCGAGCTCCGACAAATGGGCTTCATATGGATCAATTCTACTGGATGAGGTCATCGCTTCTTTTGTCTGAGTAAATTGGATTTGTTAAAGCCCTATATTTATACTAATCATGTGGTCCCTGTTCAATGGCTATATTAGCAACAGTCAAAATTCTTAACGTAAAACCAAAGAAGTTGACATTTTATATAAAAATTTTACATAAAGAGACATTTAATTAGATCAAGAGGGATTTCCATTAATGAAATTTTGGGTCTTTAAATTTACATATATATATATATATATAATCCCAATCCAAACTATTTTCTTAAGGGTTCCAAATAATCTGCATGATATAATGATATTTATATACTTATAAAGTGTGTTTCGAATCCATTTTATATGTGTAAAAATATTTTTTTAAACTTTGTATTTTTATGTGTATAATTATTTATACATATATGTTTTCCAATACAATCATTTATGATTTTTAAGACTTGAATACTAACCCTTAAAATAATATTCTAGGTGCGAATTAGGCTTCTGATTTAAGTATAGTTACATTATAGTTTAAAATCTTAGTTTTCATAAATTTATGTAAATATGGTTTTGTATATATATAATAAACCCTATATGGTTTGGTTCCTACCAAATAAATGATTGAGGGTTAGAGGTTTTCATATTTTAAGAGATTTAGTAGACCATGATTAATTTATGAGAAAACCCATATAAACACTTGGTGTATATATCATTATGTATGTATGTATTTTTAAGATTAATATTTGAAACCCTAATTTCATGTAATGGATGTTAATATTTTAATACATGTAGGATATTAGTGTTTGTCTATGCTATTTTGTATTTTTGTATCTAAGTGTACACTAATGGGCTTGATTAAAGTAATTTCAATATTATTAACCATATTGAATTTCAAAGGGATATACTCTGACTTGACCTAAATTTATTAGAAAATAAATGGATTTTTAAATCATGTTATGCTCACATGAAATTTTAACACATAATGAATTTTCTACAATTTTTACTGTAGGTGAATCACGTTTATGATTTAGCCTATTTGCATGTTCAGTGTCATGTTTATCAGCATATTTAATGACAAGTATCTATGTATTTCATTTCCATGAAGAAAGAATTTTAAAGAGTATCATTTTATCATTTCATGTGACAACCCCTTTTCATCTACCATTTGATATGGTTTAGTAATTGTCCTTTGTATATAGAATGTTTACTAAACCATGACTTCTTTTGATTAATTATTCCATTTCTGTAATGTTATCTTTCATGTCATGTGTTTGTGGAACAATTGTATAATGTTTTTTTGTCTATATCATTGATCATCCTACATTCATATGACACATCATAATAATGAACCAAGAATCAAGTTACCCAAAGTGGTAAGGGACACCTTGGGTAATATGAAAATGAATTATTCAAGGTGGTATGGGACATCTTGAATATACAACCCCGTTGAAGTAAATTATGATCTATGTGGATAACATGATAATAAAGACAAATTAAGGGTGCGCCCTGATAGTGCTCCAATGCATTGGGTAAAGACTTAATCTATAGATATGACCATTTTAATGAATCCTTGGTTAATAAACTTGGTAATTTTATTTAATGACACCTTGGGGATGGACCATAGTGATGCAGAAATGATTGTCTAAGTTAAATGTTGAAGCCACGTATTCATGTTGTGTTACAAGTTCTTTTCAAAATGATATGCCTATTCTTTCACCACTCTTGTCCTTATGTTTTGATCAAGTTCATATTGATGTCACAAGTAAAGGTTCAGGGCATGATTTGTGTTTATCACACTGTAAGATAGTAACCAACTTATGAAATTGAAGTTGTTTCCTTCATGCACAACTCTGATTATGTATTACTATTAACTATTTAATTTGTTCTTAAATAACCATATGTCATATTTTTTTATGATGACCTTTATTACTCCTTTGAAGAATGTCAAAATTGATTCATGTATTCCATGAAAATCATGATTTGGCACTTTTATGTTATGTTACATGTGTTACAGTTTTCCTTAAGAGAATGTTTTATGGATAGTTTTAAAGAATGATTTCAAAAGTTACATTGGTTTATTTTAAAACCACTTACTGGGCATTCTTATCTCCACCCTATGTTTTGATTTAAAATTTTCAGGTAACAACTTTTATCAGATGAAACATCCCCGAAGTCACCGGTTCCCCAGAGCCCGAACTGAACTCGATCCTCTGTATGGGACATGATGTGTGTTTATCAGTGCATGTTTTTATTTCAAAATGACAAATTATGTTCAGAATTCACTGACTCTTGGTTTTCTAGAGTTGGGTCTTCACAATGTGATAGTGGGGAAACTATGCCCTCATTGGCAGAGTACATAGTGTAAGTAAACAAATACATACAATAACGGAAGCAGTAATAATGACATGCAACAGTAACAACAGAAAACTGAAGTATAAACTGGATAACATATGTAAAATGATGCATGATACATATGTCTAATAAAATAGCCAAACAAGTCACAATGATGGGATACAACAGTGCTAAACCAAAGTGCAAAAGAAAGCAGATAAACTCCTCAACATCACAAGCCATAGCTTGGTCCCATGCTCTCCGGCTCCACACCAAATCAAGTACCTAACGTAGAAGGGATATTGAACTTATCTATACCTTCAGCAATATAATCTGTTTGGGCCCAAAATCATGGCCCTAACAGGGTGTGAGACTAAATCCTAGTAGGCAACCACCCAAAGATCTGTGCCTGACAGGCAGCGAATATATGGAAGGTAAAAGTACAGAAAAAAAATAAACAGGAAGGTGCTCAGCAGTAACCAGTTCCACAATTCAAATAATCAATCAATCATAGTAACCCTCTAGGAAGTGCACCAACCTATCCTCTCTGGTTCAGTATATGAAGACTCTCAGAGGAAGCACTCACAGTCAATTCCCCTTATAGTCTAAGGTAGTGAGGAACTCTCTGAAGAAGCTCACTCGGCGAATTCCACTTATAGCCCCAAGGCCGAGGACTCTCTAAGGAAGCTCACTCGGTCAATTCCACTTATATCCCAGGTCATTCATAGACTCTCTGAGGAATCACTCACCATCAATTCCCTTTATAGTCTAAACAGTTCAGGAATAAAACAAAGACTCTCTAAGGAAGCTCACGCGGTCAATCCCCTTATAGTCTAAAGAAATCAAGGACTCTTTGATGAATCTCACTCAGTCAATTCCCCTTATATCCACAAGTGGTTATAGGCTCTCTGAGGATTCTCACTCAGTCAATCCCCCTTGTAGCTAAAAGTTCTCAAAGACTCTCTGAGGAAGCTCACCTGGTCAATTCCCCTAATAGTATACTACACCAGGTTCTCATGACCCTGTGTAGGTCAACAAGCATACCAGTGTAATATTTCAAAGTAAAACTATAGAAATACTTGGCTAAACATTCTAAATTATAACAAGCATGTCAGAATACAACTCTCCATCCTATAACAACAAGCATGGAAAACCAGCAAGGCAGCCAAACTGGCTAAATAGAACCAAACGGTCGTAAACAGAACATGCATGGGCAATACATCAAAATCATAGCAATTATCTCTATTCATATCCAAATTTACCTCTACATAGGAATACAAGCATGGCAGGAAAACAACAGGGGTAAAATAGTAATAAATGATACTAGAAGAAATATTTTAATTTTTAAGAAATTATATAGAAATAAAAAGTTATTTATGAAATAAAATTTAAAAGTGAAGTATGATAATAAATAATACTGGAAGAAATATTTTAATTTTTATGTGACATTCTATTAGTGTAAAGGAAAAGTACACATCAAGGTTTATTGTTGAAATATGAAATATAATAAAAAGTAGTAGGATAAAGGTAATAAATACAAAACGTCCATGAAGGCAACCTATAATTCTTATAAGGATAGTTCTAGTGAATCTAATTTAAACAAGGAATACAATACTGAAAGGTATAATATGTGTTTTATGGAAAACATATCCTATATAATAAATGGTATTCTAACCTATTGTACTCATATTTCTAATATCTCTAAAAATGAAAATCATGGTGAAATGATATGTAAAGTGAAGGTCTCTTTGAATATTGAAATATGTTGGAATATACCTTTAATGAGCTTAAAGATAAATATAATAATTTAAAAAGATAGCATGATTTATCTACTTTTATTAAACCCAATATTTCTATTTAAAAGTAAACAAACAAACTACTTCTCAAAGAAGATAATGATTTAGAATTATTAAAAGAGAAACTAAAGAGAGATATTGAAGGTTTTTTTGTAAGAACAGAAATCCTTAATAAAATTTTGGGTAGACATGTTATACCCAAATCAAGAGCTAGTTTTGGTTATCAATACAGCTAGAACTTCTAAATCTGGGTCAATCTACTTTAGACCTAAGAGAGATTATTATTTTTAATTCTTGCAAGTCGTCTTATAAATCTGGGAACATATATTTTCAAACAGATATAGATCCCTAAATCTTTGATTGTTAACCAATCCAGACCTAAACATATATGGGTACCAAAATTAAGGTGTATTTAATTTATTTCATAAAACCTATTTGAAAAGATCATATATGATGTTATGGTATCTAGATAGTGGGTGTTTCAGAAACATGACATGGGAATTCTCATGCTTCCAAAGTTTGAACAAAGTAGGTGGTGTCCATGTTACCTTTGGGGACAATGAAAATGGAAATATTATTGGTCTTGGTTAAGTTGGTAACTCTAAAACTTTTTTAATTTATGAAGTTCTATTTGTTTATGGATTAAAGTAAAATGTTATAATCATATATAAATTGTGTGATGATGGGTTTCATTTCAATTTTTAGAATAATCCTCATAATATCTATAATTATAAGTTTAATTTAGTAAACACTTCTTTCATAAATAATAATGTTTATATAGTATATTTAAATTATTAATTTTATCAAAATGTTTCTTATTTAAATTTCATTCATTATGAATATTGGTTGTGGAATAGGAGACTAGGTCACTATAATATATACTCATTTACAAAGTTATCCAAAAATATTTTAATCAAGTATCTACCTAATTTGGATTTTCAAAAGGACAAATTGTGCAATCCCTATCAATATGGAAAGCAATATAAATTTTCTTTCAAACAAAAAAAAAAGGTTTCTACCTCTCAACGACTAGAATTAGTACACATGAAAATGTTTGGACCATATAGAGTTTAAAGTTTAGTAGTAAAAATTTATACATATGTAATTATTGAAGACTAATCAAGGTTTAATTGTGTATATTTTCTAACTCACAAAAGTGTAGTCTATAGATGTTTTTTAAAGTATGAAAAAAATGTAGATAACCTTAGTATACATACCATTACAAGTGTGAGAAGTGATCATGGCCATGAGTTTGAAAATCAAGATTTTGAATCCTTATGCTCACATAATGGTAATAATAATAATTTATTTACTCCTCAAACACCTCAAAAGAATGTGTAGGTTGAAAGAAGGAAAAGAATACTTCAAGAGATATCCCAGACCAAGATTAGGGAATATGACCTACTAGTCTATTTTTTGGGATGAAACTATAAACATAGCTTGGGATGTAATTAACAGTCTTAATAAGAACTCTTTTAAAGAAGACTCCATATGAATTATGGAATGTGAGAAAGCCTAAGGTAAATTATTTTAAAGTGTTTGGTTGTAAAGTTTATATTCTTAATATGAATGATAATCTGGATTAGTTTTCATCTAAGAGTGCTAAGGGAATTTTTATTATTTATTCTATATCTAGTAAATAATATAGGGTGTTTAACCAAAGGTTTTAGATGAATCTATTCATGTAAAATTTTATTACAGAGATCCACATGAACCAAAATTTTCCATAAAAAATCTATAGGATGATATATTCAATTTAAATGATAATAAAATCTCTAAATCTGATGATATTGTTGCTGATTTACTTGAAAAATCTCCTAGAAATAACCTTTTAGATGAACCAAAACCGGAGTAAATCCTAAAGACTATTTAATCATTGGAATTAAATGGGTATATGGAAACAATTTTGTTAAATATGGAAATATTATCATAAATAAAGCTAGATTGGTAGCACAATGTTACATTCAATAAGAATGAATTGACTATAAAGAAGCATTTTCTATGATAGCGAGACTTGAAGTCATTAAGATACTTCTTTATTATATAGAACATATATATTTCAAGTTCTATAAAATGTATTTGAAGAGTTATTTCCTTAAATTTTAAGGATTTTTTTGTTAAATAACCCAATGTCTTTTCAGATCCTTATTTTTTAAATTGTGTTTCTAAACTGACTAAAGAACTTTATGGTTTAAAACATGCTCCATGAGCATGGTATGATAGGATCAACAATTTTATTACATAAAATGGTTTTAAAAAAGGTGTTGTTGATCCTAATTTGGTTACATAGATATATGTTGATGACATTATTTTTGGATCTCCAACAAATTCTTTATTTACTAAATTTTCAAAACTAATCCAAACTAAATTCAAAATGAGTTTAATTGGTGAACTGAAATTATTTATTAATTTTCAAATATTTCAAAATAAAGAAGAAACTGTTTTAAATAAAATAAAAAAACTTTTGAAACTTTCTATCATGGATAACTCAAAATGAAGTAATACTCCAATGATTACTACTTCTAAATTAGATCCAGATGAAACTGGGAAACCCATTGACTAAGATATTTATAGTGGTATGATTAAGAGTTTAATTTACTAGATATCTATCTAGAATGATATTATGTTTCTTTCATGTATATATGAATGTTTTCAAGAAAACCCTATGGAATCACATCTAACTATTGTTAAAAGAATTTTAAAATACCTCAAAAGTATAAGTAATTTATGATTGTTTTATTCTAGAGGACATAATTTTTATTTAGTTAGGTATTCAAATGCTGATTTTGGTGGATATAATTTATATCGGAAAAGAACCTCTAGAACATGAAATTTTTTGGTCAAGTATCTAGTATCATGGTGTAGAAATAAATAGAATTTTGTTTCATTATCCACTAAAAAATCTGAATATATAGTTTTAGGCAGTTGATGTGCTCAAATTATATGGATGAAACTCACCCTGTTATACTATAGATATCAATTGAATAATGTCCCTATATACTAAGACAATAAGAGTTCCATTAACATTTCTAAGAATCTAGTATATTATTTTAGGAAAAAGAACATTGATATAAGACAATAATTTTTGTGAAACCATTTTCAAAAGGAAGATATCACTCTTTAATTCGTTGAAACAGAACACCAGGTTACTGATATTTTTTAAAAGCCTATGAATTATGAAAGTATAAATTATATTAGACATGAGTTAGGAATAATCGATTATGTTTAAATTATTTTGGTTTTAAATTGGTATATATTTAATATTTTTTCTTTATTCATTAAAGTAATATGAAATGATAAGTTCTGATTATAAGGAATATTCAATTAATGGTTTTTATTTAAAAATTATTTATGCGATTTTAAATATTTTAAGTATATTTTATTTATTTTTCCTATGTTTAACTTTACATTGATCCCTTAAAGATTTTAAGATATCAAAATAGAATTGGAATCATTGCTTCCCTTACCAACTTGAGTCGAAACCTCTGCTAACTCTTTTCCGAAACCCTAGCCTTTTAACCCTTGAATCTCATATATGAATTTTCGAGATAAAGAAATAATTTGAGCAAGATTATCCTAGAGATTATGATTCTTCTAAAATATTAAAGGAAATCATGATTGGATCTAGAAAATTTTCAAAGTAGGATCTATTGTTTAACAAGTCTCTCTAGAGAAAGAAGTAGATATTGAGTAGTTTATGATAATTCATTCTCTAGTTTAGAGATTCATACTTTGATAAGGATGGAACAATTGGTTCTTATATGATAATTGACCTTTCTATCATCAATTAGTGAAGGATTTTAATGTGAATGTGGTGTTTGGAGATGGAGATTAATTAGATCTCATTATAACCTTTTTTGAAGGTTATGAATGTGAGTTTTATTCAACTCTATGGGATGAGATCTTAAAATTAGGTCATCAAGTAGAGTATGAAAATTACCAAAGTTCTTATCCCTTAAACAGTTATAATTTTGAGATTAAAAATTATTTAAAATATTTAACTAGTGATAGAACCTATTGAAGGCCAAATGTTATTGTATTAAATAGAGAGTTTAGGTAGTTTATAAAGTTTATAGAGTATACCATATGCCCTAGAAAGGGATATTTTAACATTATTTGGCACCAAAATATACAGCTTTCGTATTTGATGGTTCATGGAATTCGGATAAATCTACCCATATTTTTTATGAGACATATGGAATAGCTCAGTGAGACCTCCTCAAGGTTTAAAACTTTTCCTCACCCCAAGTTTATTTCTTCTCCACTCAAACAAAGAATACTTATTCCTAAGGGAGTAGAAAAGTTAATAATTTTAGGTGGTGTTTTTATAAACCAAACCACATACAATAGAATGAAAATAATCTAGAATCCATGGAAAATATGTGGGTAGAATATGAGGATAAGATTTATTAGTGCTTAAATCCTCTAATAAACCCTATGAGACCAAGTAATTTTATATATCTAGGCTTGGATCCTAACCTGATAGTTAAAAATGACCACTCTTATGATGAGAATGGATCTTAGGATACTAATAATTTAGTTAAATAGGATAAAAGATATTATTAATATAGAATGGGAATCTTTCTTGGTTTTAAAGTTCCAAAGGATTTAGATTTCAAAATAGAGGTTGAATTACTAAGAGAAAGAGTAACAACTCCTAAAGAGGAGAAAACTCAAATATCTCTGATGTTTGGACCAAATATCACTAATTATCAAAGTGATAAGGATGGTTATCCAATTATATACATTCCTCCCATGTTTTATATTGGTAGATACCCTATTTTTGATTCAACACCTCCTAAGGAATATTCATCTCATGAAAATCTTTTATTTATCTTAGATCTATCTATTCTGGTAATAGTAATAATAAGGAGGGTTATAATAATTACAATAGACCTAATCTAGATGGAAACTCCATAAAAATCATTTTTAAATTTCCAAATCATGTTTTTCTAATTCCATATTCACTTGTCCTAGAAGAAAATTTTAGTCTTGATCCTTATGTGGATATTTTAAAAGATCTTTTTGGATCTACAGAACTAGTTATACCTTTCTCTCAAGGACATGAATCAGACAATATATTTCAGGGTGATACTATTTAAAATTCTTCTCCTATAACTAAGGTTTAATTTTCTGAATATTCAAACATTTTAATTCAATAATTAGATAATCCTCATAATATATTTTTCAGATAATGAGGGATCTATGTTGAGACCTTTAGAGTTGGATCTTAGTGACTCAACTCCTAGACCCAGTCAAGGTTCATATCCTCAAGATGCACATAATTCATATATAAAAGCTCCATCTCAACCAACTAAAACTACTTCTTCCTCATTTATTACCTCATTTGTTTTTATCCAATTCAAGAATGATCTTTTGGATGTGTTGAAATAATTATTTCTCATTATAAACAGTGATAATGAGTATGACGGATAGGAATATATTGCCTATACAATTAAAATTGTGGTGGATCATGAACATCCTAAGATTTTTATAAAGTTATATCATATGGAATATGAGATTAGTGGTTTTAGAAATCATATGGAATACTTCCAAGGATATGTTAGAGCTCTTCAATAATATCTAACAGATATGCTTGCTACAATAAATAAGAGATATCTTTCTATAATCACTAGTCCTTCCAGACATTCTACCTCTACTACTTATGTATATGTTTCTATTTATGAGAACCTTATTAGAATAATTATGCATGAGGAAATTCAAAATATACAAGATAGTGTTAAGGATATTGGGAATCAAGTTCAAATGGGTGTTGCTGCCCATGGCTGGGAACTTTATGAAATGGTTAAGGAAGAATCAGTCAAGACTGTAAAGGATAAGGATGTAATCAAGGGAGAAATAAAGTATTATATCAATAGGATTTACAAAAACTTAGAATTGAATACTCTTTTTGAATTCTTGGATATATACCTTAAAATGTCTCCCTTAAATGTAGATTTTAAATCCATTATAGAGAAGTTGTTGATTATGGAACATCTGGTAGATTAGTTTGTGTTAGTGAAGGATGATTTTATGTTGTTTATAGAGAATGGGTCTAGATATATAACAAAAATTACTAGTATCCTATATCAATATATATATGTTGTCAATTATCCAATTTTAGCACCTCTAGCTCTTCATATGCCCAGATTCTCTCTCTCTCTCTCTCTATCACTAGCTTTAGCAGCAGTCTGAGCTTTAGTTTCTACAACTACTTCTTCTCCCATTTCCACTCCTACATAAATTTCACCTCCTATGAGACCTTTAAATTCCAATATACCTCAGGCACTTTGAAAAATCTAACATGTTTCCAAATCTCTTATGATTCCCGAATCTAATTTTACTCCTCACTCTACACCTCCTCCAACACCAATTTTTTCAAAAGAAAAACACACCATTGATCCTTCTACCCTTATATATTCTGTTGAATCTAATTCTAATTATGAACTATGATAGGGATTCATATAATATATTCTTTATTTTTTCAATATCAATGAAATATTTTTTTATTAGTCTTTTTTTATCTTTATTTTTGGTACATTATTTGTTTTTTTTCTCACCATTTCAGTGTTATTTTTGATAATCCCAAAAGGGGGAGTAAATTATAACTTGTTATCATGTTATCAAATTATATGATATATCATATTGAAATAGTTATATTTACATGGTTCATTAGTAAATTTTGTTTCATTATTTATGTAATTATTTGTGATCATTAAAACGGTGGAGAATATTAGCTTATTCCATAAATTCCTTAATTTAGTAATAAAAAATCATGTTTATGTGTTTCTAATCAATTATATGTTTTATGAAGGTTAATTTTTTTTTGGAAAATATATACATTTTCTAAATTCTATAAGAAACTATAAATCCAATCAATCCATACTATCGACCATGAGTCTGAAGGATATAAATTTGAAAAATTTCTTGATCAAATGTAAGAAAAACTTGATTGGCCACATGAAGACTCTATCAATCATATGAATGAATTTGAATGGGATAAATTTCTCAAAGTATCATAGAAATTTCATGAAAAATATATTGACCATATTACCATTTGATCTACTATGAACAAAATCACAAAAAATACTCAAGAGACCACATGACCAATTAGAGTATCTAAAAGTTATATCTCAAAGTGATTATGACTATCTTAAAAAAATTCAAAGGGTTGATGTGACTATATGATAATTGGATTCACCACACACTTATTTTATTAACCATGGTAGATCTATCACTAACTCCTCAATCGACCACACAAGCAATCAAGTGACTATAAGGACAACATGAAGTGACTGCATCGTTTATCTATTTGTCTAAAGACTCAATAAGTATTGGAGAGATCACACATTTCTTTCCAATCACAACATGATATAGACAAAGTGACTATGAAATTTTTGAGTTTTTTTTGAGAAACTATTGGAGTTACCGTGAGGCTTCAGCATGCCACATGTTAAAGTGAAGCTACTATATGAGAGAGTTGGATGTTGGTCAAAGTGATGAAGTGACCATATGGCTAGTTGGAATGACTATGTTAGGTAGTTGGAGTTTTTCAAAGTACTGGATTATTCAAAAGTTCAAAGAAATCATCTTTATGACATGATGATGAATCCAATAAGTTTTTTTCTAAGTATTAGAGCTACCTTGTATAATATGATGTGGAACACATCAAGAGAATATGTCTAAAATTTGGAATTATATTTTAATATAATTTATTCCAACCACTTTATAGGCCACATTAAATGAAAAGGTGGAGACAATTATTACTCTCGGATTTCATTTTGAGTATGAGGATTCATAATGATGGGTTTACAATATCTATTTTTAGAGTAATATTTTTTTATAGAATATAGAGGTTAGAAAAAAAAAGATATAAAAAATATGGACTTTTTATGAGGATGTTTTATGAGCATGGAAAATGTGAAATGATTTATTCTTGAGGATACTATGTTTTCATGATAACATGACCACATGGCCTAAGAATATCCTCCAATATTTTCATCTCATCTTTGAACTGAAATATAATATCAGGAAGAGAAGAGAAATTTTCAAAAAAAATGGACTCTAATATTTTTCTGCATCAAATTATTTTCACTTATCTTTCTCTCTATTTTATTACTTTTGAGTTGTTCTTGAATTTTTTTTTCATATATTAATAAAAAAATATTATAGATAATAGAAGAGTACTTGGATAATATTACTCTATTTTATTTATATTTTTACTCCCCAAAAAACTATACAATAAGTTATGTATTAGCCTTGGAAACCCTATGTGCTATTGTAATTAAAACATGATCCAAGTGGTGGATCATATGTTTATTTTTAATAAAAATTCTTGGTAGTGGATGATTGTCAATTGGAGAGTATTAGGTATCAACTTAATAATAAACCTATTTAATTTTTATATTCTATTATGTAAGTGTTTATTACTCTATTTTAAAAAATATGGTTTGAGTGGAATACTCAAGATGGGTTGAATTGAATATCCAATAATAATTTATACTAAAAATAAATTATAAAATTAAATCCCGTAGTTTAAAATTCACTTAGTTAACTAATACAATATTTATATCTAATTTAATTATTTTGAATAACCACTCAAAATTTTGATCAAAGATCAGTTGTAATAATATTATGATTATCCTAATCTTTCGAGATGATTCTACTTACATCAAACAATAGAAATATGACATGTAAAAGATAACTATCAAAGTATACTTTCGTAAAAGAGACTTTAAAAATAGTTTAAAAATAGATTAGGTAAAACCTTTAAACACGTGGAAGAATATAAAAATAACAGAGGTTTAGTCTCAAGTCAATACCTAATCCTGTCGACTTGACATTCACCCACTGCCAAGAAATTTTATTAAAAAGAGACATATGATCCACAACATTTATTGGGTTTTACTTACAATGGTGCATAAGGCTATCCAGGATAATACATAGCCTCTTCCATAGTTTTTGTGGGAGTATAAATTTGAAGAAAATAGAGTAAGAGTATTTAATTACTCTTTTATTCTCTACATAAGTTTATGATTTAATATATGTATATAAAATTAAATCACAGCTCAAAATTAATAAAAAATCACCAAATAGAAGTGAGAAGAACTATTTGCTTTAAAAGATTGTATTTTGGTTGTTCTATAGATGTGTATTTTCTTTTATTTGATCTCTATCATCAATAAAAATAGAATCTTCATCCAAAAAGAGTATTTGAAAACCCATCATTACGAATCCTCATACTCAACATGAAATCTAGAAGAAATAAATGTCACTAGATTCACATTTAGTGTGGCATAGAATGTGTTTGGAGTAAATTATATTAAAATATAATTCCCATTTTTATACATTTCCACTTGAAGTGTGTCACATTGGATTATCCATGGTAGCTCCAATACTTAGTAAAAAACTGATTGGATTCCTTTTCAAGACATACAATTGATTTCTCTGAATTTATGGTCGATCCAATAATTTAAAAAATTATTACTACCTAACATGGTTGTTCTATCTAACAATGTGGTTACTTAATCACTTTGTCCAAAATCTAACTCTCTAATGTGGACACTTCACTTCAATGTGTAGTAGCTTGAAATATCATGGTATCTCCAATAGTTTCTAAAAAAACTCAACATTTTCCTGGTAAATTTGTTTACATTATTCATCTTATTGGAAAGAAATTCATGGTCACTTCAATACTTAGTGAGTTTTCAAAAAAAATGGGAAAACTATGTCATCACTTCAAGTTAGCATTGTATTAACTTGGTTACTCATGCGGCTAATTGAGAAGTTACAAAGAGATATGACATGATTGATCAAATAGGTGTGTAGTCGATCCAATTATCATGCAATATATTCAATTCTTTGCAAAAAAAAATCCAAAATAGTTGTGGTTTCTCTGAGATATGATGTGTACTTTCTCTAATTAGAATTTTGGTCTCTTGAGTACTTTGTGAGATTTCTTTCATGGTTGATCAGATGGTCATGTAGTTGATATATTTTTAAGTGGTTGCTCTATTATTTTGAACAAAATAGCCTATTCATATTATTTTATATGTTAGATAGATTCTTCATGAATTCTATTGAGTTTTCCTTATGTTCTTTCAATCACTTTGTGAAATTTCACTCCATCGAACTTATGGTCAATAGTCTGGATTGATTGGATTTACGGTCACTTCCAAACTTCGTAAAATTTACAAATTTACTTGAAAAATATTTAACTTCCATAAAACACGGAAATGATTATAAATATATAAACATCATTTGTGATTATTGAAAAAAATAATTTTTGGACTAATCCAACACAAAGTATGGTTGGAAATTATTCAATCAATTTCACTATCAATAACTTCTTCCAAAAATGAATCTTCTGGAGTGATCATAGACTCTATGAATGTTTGAGGATAATTTTCAAAAAAATATGTTATAAAGTCTTACCCAAAATACTTAGAGATCAATTATATTTTTCTTTTTCAAGGTTATACCTCCATTTACTATATTATTTAGAGGCCTTTTATTATTCTAATTTATTAGTTTATATGGAAATATATTTTAAAATAATGTTTTATTCCTAAATTCAATGATCATATAATTTTATATTTCTATAATATCACTTATAAAAAAGAAATCTAGATGAAATATTGTTAAGTGCATAACACATGATGGTATATTTCATGGTTGGTTTCTCACTTGTTTATCTTATGGTGTGTCCATGGATGGTCTTGCTTATGCTCACTTACTTTCCAATATAAATTTTTCATATTCCTTTTTTTTAATATTAAAGGTTTTTATGAACAACCAAAGGATGTATTATAAAATGGTTTTATCTTATGAAAATTATTTATAAACTAGATTTTTTTAATATCAGAGATAATTTTTTCATTGTATTTTAGATTCTTTGATGAAATCCTACTAGGCTTTGTGCTCACACCCTACTTTTAGCTTTTGGCAGTTATAGATGTTTTTTTGTAGGACACAGGTAAAGGGATGGTCATCATTTAGTCTGTTGATTTCTCTTGAGTATCATCACCTCCTTAGTGAGAAGTCTTGGTGGTGAAGGTCATTTACATGGAGTTTCAACTTTGGATTGTCTTATTTTATTTCTAGTTTAGCCTATTTATATTGACTTTGTATGTCTCAAGGATATGTTCCCTTCTTAAACTGTAATTTATTGGTTCTTTGGTAATACATGAGGCATGTTTGGTTATTTTGATGAAACTCCCTTATGGCAGTCCATCTCGAGTGATGTTTTTAATCGGCATGGGCAAGTTCGTTACATCCAATGTGTAAGATTTTCCAGTCAAAGAATATTAAAATCATAAAACATATGTGTAAATATGTAATATATTTTATTCAACATATAATAAATTATAAAAAATACATAATAAATCATTAATACATAATATTTTTTGAATTAATGCATAATATATTTGATATATAATAAATTATTATCAATGTGTAAGATTTTTGAAATGCATAAGGTTTTTCGATTAACAAAAATTTCACGCTGAATATAATTTCAAATTATCTTTAATAAAATCATTGAAATATTTAATGAACATTATATATTTAATAAAATGATAATAATTTTTAGATGATAGACTTTTATGGACCCTCTACTCCTGAGAAATGATAAAGGTCTTGGAAAAATCAGAGCCCTTAAACAACCTCCTTCATCCTATCTTAAAGGAACATTTCCTCAAACAAGTAAAATGTTGTAAAGACTAACTCTTCCTTAATTTTATCCTCTTATGGAAATAATACATCCCATTTAATCCTTCTTTTGACAATTACATTGGCTGCCTATTCTATTAAGTAGTCAATGTCTATTATGGATTCCAACTAAAACCCTAAGAATCCATCATATTAATATTCCTATAATATTTTTTATAACCAAAAAAGATATCATTAAAATCCAACACCTATGAGTAACTTGTTAATTTATTATAATTATAGAATTGAAAACTCATCCTTGATAGTTTAATTTAAATAAATATATTCAAAATCAAAAGAAATCAAAGGGAAAAGATAACACTATAAAATATATATCGCCTCAAAAATGATTCCAAATTTGACATAGTGACTCATTACAAGGTCCCTTTAAATATAAATTTATAAAACACATTAATGCAACATAGTATCTAGCTAGTGGGTTTATCTCTTAGTGAGGCAGTGTATCAAATCAAAGCGTTGTTATTCTTATTTTTTTTTACATATTTGGATATTTTTTAATAAAAGAATCATGTTTGTATGATGATAAAAACAAAAAAAAATATTATAAAATGTTTGGAATGAAATGGATGATATTAGATATTGTTAAGAACTAATTTGGTCTTAAGGTAAGTTCTACTGAATAATGGTTTATCACTATACTAGTGATTATTATTGTTTTCTAATAAATACTGCTCAATTGAATGAGTGGTTTATAAATTCATTCATCCTATTTTTCTTTATAAAATGTTGAAAACCCATACTAAAATTACTTTCATATTGATTCATTCTCTTTTTATAACTGTAGTGGAAACTCTCATATATCTTTGTGAAGTTTCATAATATTTATTCATTTAACAATTCAATATGTTGATCAAAATTTATAGTGAAGGGAAGAAGTGTATTACAGTGAAGATGAACAAGAAAACAATGGGTGGGGAATCATGGGTTATCAACTCACTCCATAAAAAATCCACTGAAATATTAGATAAAGAATGAAATAAAAACAAATGAATTAAAATTTAAAACTTAAGACAGAAATTACTATTTTTCTACCTCAGACAATAAAACTAGGTTATCTATCTATTACAGGAGATCAGGGATCATAGTTATGAGGGATAAGATAATACACAACACTAGGAGTAATAAAACACAATACGAATAAATATAAAGAACTCGTCACATCAAAACATAACAATAATAAACAAAATTAAAGAAAAAAATAACATCATGTAGGTAAAAATAAGACAATAAAAAAAAACTAAATAGGAAGAACGTTATAATTAAACATAATTGAGACAATATGAAACTTATAAAGACAAATTAGACCAGAAAAAAAGTAAAATGTAAAAATTTATGATGAAACAATAAAATAATTTCTATAAAAGAGAGTTTTATTCTAATGGAAAGAAAAAAATAAAATAAGAACTAGTAGATTCAATCCCACAAAGTTGGAATTTTATTCATAAATAGAGAGACAGTATCAAAACATGAATCCCACTATGGGGAATCATTTTTAATAATGTCACTCTAATAGAATTTATAGAAAGAAGAAGAGGAATTTTGACACCTATCAGAGGAGATTTGGGTCCACATGGTAGTGTCTTGTTACCCTCATGATGCGGCCTATGTAGTTTCACAGCATATTCAAAACAATATCATCTTGATATTTTCCCTCTTTTAGTGTTTCATTTCATGTGTCTCATCCTCTAGTTTTGGATGTTGGGATGCATTTTTTATGTCAGTCCTAGGATGATCATCAAGTGATTAGGCCAAAGGTTTGTGACAGGATACTTGAATCGGTGCTTGGGGCCAACCATCTTCTTGGATACATGTGGTGTCTAAAATATCTAGCGAGGGTTAGTTAAATATGAGTGTATCTTCAAGGTTGGAATCATATGTTAGGTTGTGGCATTTCATTGAATATGTCTTGGGAATTTTCTTCAGTAGCTCGCACAAACTCATGAACTAGCCACCCATTCCAAGATCCATAACTACATCAAGAATGACTAACCAATAGTGTACAATCCCAAAACATAGTTAAATGGTGATCCATAAATCCAATATCATAGTGAAATTATGAACCACTTTATCTTCATCCAATCAATAAACACATGAAATTCCAATCAAGTACACAATCCACCATTAGAAAAAATCACTTCAAAATCATTTGGAATCCATGAAAATGAACAAGAAATAGACACAAACTAATAGTATGAACCCCCAAATAGATTCTTTTATATTATGTACAAACTAAAAATGATCTACCCAAATCAATTCATCTTAAGCTGGTGGTAGTGCCAGAGCCCCTGATTGCAGTAGTTCCCAACTTCCCATATTTAATCTACTCCATCTTTAAACCCCTAGTGAACCATAAACTCTAGGAAGTATCATTTATTGGATACACAATCCCTATATATGAAATATAGTTAGAGTTTTATCAACCAATATACACAGAAAGTGTAATAGGGTGTCTTCATAGTCTATGGAAATTATAGATTAAGTTTTGACTATCTTTATACTAAATACATTAGGATTCTTTTTCTTAGTTTGTATAAATATAGTAGAGGAAGGTTAAACCGTTTTATATATGGAATACAGTAGGTTCCTTCTTGGTATACATAATCAAGTAAGTTGTATACACAATACAATATACTTTGATCAAGTAGTCAGAGTTAGTCTCTACACAGAGCGTAGAAGATAAGAATGATACAAAGGATAAATAAATTAATTAATTAAAGTATGATCTCAACAAACTCATTTTGTTTCCTTATGAAAAATTTTAACCCTTTACATTTCCAAAGGCTGTTAGCAATTTTCTCCCAAGATAGAATGAATCGCCATTCTTGGATAGTTAAACTTAAAATACAAGAACGCATTCGAATTAAATGTGTGCAAACAAATCACACTTTGAACTCTTAGAAATTGTGGAGAAATTTTGAAAAAGTTTTGGTGCTTTGATATGGAATAAAATGACACAAGAAGAATAGGGGGCACATTAAATTTCAAATCAAAGGCAAATGGGAATTTTAAAATAATAATAATTAATATAATAATTTAAAACAAAATCACAAAAAAAGTATAAAATTCATAGGAAGTGGTCAGTGGTTAAGTAACCATTGTAAACTCACCCAATTACACCCCAATTTAAATTTATTTCTAAAACCCCCCACATAAATAAAAAATAAAAATCAAAGTAAAAACGATTCAAGTTTTCTAAAGACATATATTGCCTTAGGGTAAGTAGTTTTTCAACTTTGAACTTTCCCTATTGAGACTTATTGTACATTATTAGTTAATCATTAGACATGATTTATTTGAAATTTTAACCTTTCATGTTACTTTGATAATAAAATCTACATAATTATCTCTTATATTTTTTTGGATATCACTTTTTTTTCATTTTAGATATGAACACCAACTGGTTTTGTGATTATTTTAGATAGTTTAACCATAAAGCTATTCTTAAAGAGGCCCCACTTAGTACACACATAGGTGATTCTTAAAAAATCAATTAATTTTTTAAAATCATTAAAATAATGTGATTAGACTCTTCTTGATGTGATTTATCATCTTAAGAATAGGAATAATAGAGGACTTCATCCTTCATCCTAAATTCTTATTCCCTTTAAACTAAGATCTTGGTATCTCCAATCAACTAGGTAGGTTTACCACCCTGAGGAATTTATTTAATAGGCCTTAATCCTATTCCTTTTAATTATTTCTCTACTAACTCTAGTTAACCCTTTTGTAAATGGATTTGTAAAATTACTTTTTGAAGTGAGATAGTTAATTGTAATAATCCCACTAGAGAGTGGTTATCTATTAGAGTCATGTCATCAATTTTCATGTAGATATTTTCTATTATACATGAAATAATTTTCCATTCCTATCACTTATTTACTAGAACAATGACTATACACATTAGTCATAGGTATTGGACAACTTAGAATATCTTCTATGAAGTTTTGAATACATCCATCTTCTTCTCTAGCCTTTTACAAGGAAATGAAATGTGTCTCCATAGTGGATCATTTAATGCACATTTTATTGGATAATTTACAATATATAGATCCAAAAAAATGTGAAAACACATCACCACTAGTATATTTAGTTTCTTTTAAGCTAGTTATCCAATTTTAATCACTATAACCTTCAAGCATTACAAGATACTTTGCATAGTTCAATACAAAGTTCTTGGTAAATTTTAAATATCCCAAAACTCATTTCATATCCATCCAAGAGAGATTATTTAAATTTCTAGTGAATTTAATTATTTTTCTTATAAAAAAATATATGTTTGGTCTAGTGTAATTCATGATATACATCAAAATTCCTAGAATACGAGCATGCTCTAACTAGGTTTTTCTTTCACCATTGTTCATTGAAAGAGATAGATTTACATCTATTAGAGTATTTACTAGTTTTATGTCAATATTCTAATATTTATACAAAATATTCTCAATATAATGAGACTAAGATAATACCAATCTAACATATGTTCTATGTATTTAAATTCCCAAAATGACTTCTGCCACTCCTAGGTCTTTCATTTCAAATTGATAGGTGAATAAAAGTTTTGGGGCTTTCATGATATCTATATTAATTCTAAATATGATAATATCATTAGCATACAAGTATACAATGACATATCCATCTTAATTGTTTCTACCATGGACACATTTATCACACTCATTGATCTTAAAACTATTTGAAAACATTACATGATGAAACTTTATAGGCCATTTCTAAAGAGATTGTTTTAACCCATATAAATATTTCACTAATAAATAAACATTTTTTTCTTATCCATAAAAAGTAAAACCTTCATGTTGTTCCATGTAAATATATTCTTCCAAATCATTAATTAAGAAGTCGGTATTAACATCAATTTTATGTATTTATATCCCATTCAGATCTACTTAAGTAATCAACATAATTGTAGATGAAATACTTGTAAGATGTTAATAGGTTTAGAAATAATCAAGTTCCTACTTTTTTTATACCCCATTACAATAAATATATCCTTGTATTTTTCAATTGTTCCATAGGCCATTAATTTCTTTTTATAGATCAACTTGTATCTAAGTGGTTTATTTCCAAGAGGATGATTAACCAATTTTTATGTATTGGATACTCAATTAAACCCCACCCCCCTCTTGAGTACTCCACTCCAACCAAAATTTGGTATCAAATGAGTTTTTATTTATTTCTTATCTAGATTTAACTATGATCAAGTTTTTTCCCCAAAATATATAAATTTATATTATTTATAAATTTATTTCTTTATGGAAAATAATATACTTGAGGGAACTAATAATAACATACCTACTTATTTTAATGTTACTAGTTATTCTCAATATAAAATTAAAATTAAAATATATCTTGAGAGAATAGTTTTTGATATCTAGAATGTTATAGAAGATAAATATAAAAAACCTAAAGCTCCTAGAGATAACTATAGTGACTCCACTAATGCTAATTATGATTGTAATTTCAAATATATTAATGATTTATATTTTGAAATAAGAGAATATTAATTAAATATAATTTCTATATGTGCTACAAAATATGAAATTTGGGATGATTTATCATTGTCTCAGGAAGGCACATCAAATGTTAAAGAAATTTTCCTAGATACATATACTGTTAAATAAGATACATTTAAAATAAATCATGATGATCCTATTTCTGATATGTATCTCAAGTTTAATGAGATTATCAATATGATTTATGCACTGTGAAATACCATTGATGATAAATCAAAAGTGTTGATAATTCTAAGATGTTTACCATATAGACTGAGTGGCATTATTGTATCCATTTGAGATCCATGTGATTTCATAAATCTACCAATAAAAGAGTTAATGGGATAACTTATGATGTTTGAGGAATATATAAAGGTAATTAATGATGATTCTAAACAAAATAAGTTAATTTCATTCAAGGAATCTAATTTAAATCCAAAGGAATAGTCAAAGAAGGGAGCATCATTGGAAGTTATAGTGATTCTAACAGTGATGAATAGATAGATTATCTGGCTATAATATTTAATAAACTATATAGAAATAAAAAGTTATTTAGAAAATCAAACTTCCAAGTGAAGTATAATAATAAAGGAGACTAGAAGAAATATTTTAATTTTGATGTTAGTTGCTATTAGTGTAAAGGAAAAGGACACATCAAGGTTGATTGTTGAAAGATGAAATATAATCAAAAGTAGGAGGATAAAGGTAAGAAATACAAAAATTTCATGAAGACAACCTAGAATTATTCTAAGGACAGTTCCAATGAATCTAATTTAAGAAAGGAATACAATACTGAAAGGGATAATATATGTTTTATGGAAAACATATCCTATGTAATAAATTTTATTCCTACCTCATGTACGCATATTTCTAATATTTCTAAAAATTAAAATCATGGCGAAATCATATGTAAAGTGGAGATATGTTTGAATATTTAAATATGTTGTAATATAACTTTAATAATATTAAAGATAAATATAAGAATTTAAATAAATAACATTCTTTATCTAATTTTATTAAACCCAATATTTCTATTGAAAAGGAAACAAACAAACTACTTCTCAAAGAAAGTAATGATTTAGAATTATTAAATGAGAAACTAAAGAGAGATATTGATGGTTTTGTTGTATGAACTGAAATAATTACTAATATTTTGGGTAGTCATGTTATACCCAAATCAAGGGCTAGTTTTAGTTATCAACTTGGATAGAAAAACAAACTTTACAAAACTATTTTATTCCTAGTTCAAATGTTGTAAATAAATCTATAGTAAACAATACAGCTAGAACTTCTAAATCTGGGTCGATCTAGTTTAGAACTAAGAGAGATTATTATTTCTAATTCTTGCAAGTCTGCTTATAAATTTGGGAACATATCTTTTCAAACAGATATGGATCCATAAATCTTTGATTGTTAACCAATATGGACCTAAATAGGTCTGGGTACAAAAATTAAGGTGTGTTTAATTGATTTCAAAAAACCTATTTGAAAAGATCATATATGAAGATATGGTATCTAGATAGGGAGTGTTTCAAAAACATGACATTAGAATTCTCAAGCTTCCAAATTTTGAACAAAGCAGGTGGTGTCCATGTTACCTTTGGTGACACTGAAATAGGTAATATTATTGGTCTTGGTCAAGTTGGTAACTCTAAAACTTATTTAATTTCTAAAGTTATATTTGTTGATGGATTAAAGTAAAATATTATAATCATATATAAATTTTTTCATGATGGGTTTCATGTCAAGTTTTATAATAATCCTCATAATATCTATAATTATAAGTTTAATTTAGTATTTACTTCTTTGAAAAATAATAATGTTTATACAGTAGATTTAAATTCTTTATTTTATCAAAAAATTTCTTATTTAAATTTATTTCATTATGAATATTGGTTGTGGAATAGGAGACTAGGTAACTGTAATATATACCCATTTATAAAGTTATCCAAAAATAGTTTAGTCAAGTATCTACCTAATTTGGATTTTCAAAAGGATAAATTGTGCAATCCTTATCAAAATGAAAAGCAACATAAAGTTTCTTTCAAACCAAAAAAAGAGGTGTCTACCCCTCAACCACTAGAATCGGTACCCACGAACTTGTTTGAACCATATAGAGTATAAATTTTAGTAGTAAAACATTATGCATATGTAATTATTGAAGAATATTCAAGGTTTAATTGGTATGTTTTCTAACTCACAAAAGTAGTCTATAGATGTTTGGTAAAGTATGAGTTTTTTTAGAAAACCTTAGTATACATATCATTAAGAGTGTGAGAAGTGATCATGGTCATGAGTTTGAAAATCAAGATTTTGAATCCTTATTCTCACATAATGGTAATAATAATAATTTATTTACTCCTCAAACACCTCAAAATAATGTGGAGGTTGAAAGAAGGAAAATAATACTTCAAGATATATCCCAGACCATGATTAGGGAATATGACCTACCAATCTATTTTTTGGCTAAAACTATAAACATAGCTTGGGATGTAATTAACAGTCTTAATAAGACCTCTTTTAAAAAAGACTCCATATGAATTATGGAATGTGAGAAAGCCTAAGGTAAATTATTTTTGAAGTGTTTAGCTGTAAGGTTTATATTCTTAATATAAAGGATAATCTGAATTAGTTTTCATCCAAGAGAGATAAGGGAAATTTTCCTATTTATTCTATATCTAGTAAATCATATAGGGTGTTTAACCAAAGGTTTTGGAAGAATCTATTCATGTAAAATTTTATGTGACAGATCCACATGAACCAAAAGTTTCCATAGAAAACCTATAGGATGATATATTCAATTTAAATGATAATAAAATATCTAAATCTTATGATATTGTTACTTATTTACTTGAAAAATCTCCTAGAAATAACCTTCTAAAAGAACCATAACCTGAGGAAATCCTAAAGACTATTTAATCATTGGAATTAAATGGGTATATGGAAACAATTTTGATAAATATGGAAATATTATTATAAATAAAGATAGATTGGTAGCACAAGTTTACATTCAAGAAGAAGGAATTGACTATAAAGAAGCATTTTCTATGATAGATAGACTTGAAGTCAATAAGACACTTCTTTATTATGTAGAACATATAAATTTCAAGTTCTGTAAAATGTATTTCAAGAGTTATTTTATTAAAATTTTAAGGATATTTTTGTCAAATAACCCAATGTCTTTTCAAATCCTTATTTTTTAAATTGTGTTTTTAAATATACTAAAGCACTTTAGGGTTTAAAACATGCTCCATGATCTTGGTATCATAAGATCAACACTTTTATTAAATAAAATGGTTTTACAAAAGGTTTTGTTGATCCTACTTTGGTTACACATATATATGTTGATGAAATTATTTTTGGCTCTTCTACAAATTCTTTATGTACTAAATTTTTAAAACTAATCCAAAGTAAATTTTAAATGAGTTTAATTGGTGAACTGAAATTATTTCTTAATTTTAAAATATTTCAAAATAAAGAAGGAATTATTTTAAATAAAATAAAATAAAATAAACTTTTGAAACTTTCTATCATGGATAACTAAAAATGAAGTAATACTCCAATGAGTACTACCTATAAATTAGATCCTGATGAAACTAGGAAACCCATTGACTAAGCTATTTATAGTGGTATGATTAAGATTTTACTTTACTTGATATCTATCCAGCACGATAATATGTTTAGTGCATGTATCTATGATTTTTTTCAATAAAACCCTATGGAATCACATCTAACTATTGTTAAAATAATTTTCAAATACCTCAAAAGTATAAGTAATTTAGGATTGTTTTATTCTATAGGACATAATTTTTATTTAGTTAGGTATTCAAATGATGATTTTGGTGGATATAATTTATATTGAAAAAGAACCTCTAGAACATGAAATTTTTTTGTCAAGTATCTAGTATCATGGTGTATTAAGAAATAGAATTGTGTTTCATTATCCACTACTGAAGCTGAATACATAGTTTCAGGTAGTTGATTTGCTCAAATTATGTGGTTGAAACACACCTTGTTATACTATAGATATCAATTTAGGAATGTCCCTATATACTATGAAAATATAAGTTCCATTAACATTTCCAATAATCTGGTATCTTATTTTATGACAAAGGACATTGATATAAGTCAACACTTTTTGAGAAACCATTTACAAAAAGAAGATATCACTCTTTAATTCATTGGAACAGAACATCAGGTTACTAATATTTTTAAAAATCCTCTGAATTGTGAAAGTATAATTTATATTATACATGAGTTAGGAATAATATATTATGTTAAAATAATTTTGGTTTTAATTTGGTATATATTTAAGATTTTTTATTTGTGCCTTAAAGTAATATTTAATGATAAGTTCTACTTATAAATAATATTCAATTAATTCTTTTTATTTAAAAATATCATATGTGATTTTAAATATTTTAAGTATATTCTATTTCTTTTTCCAATGTTTTACTTTACATTGATCCCTTAAGTATTTTAATGTATCAAAATAGAATTGGAATCATCGCTTCCCTTACCAACTTCAGTTGAACCCTCTTTTGAATCTTTTCTGAAACCCTAGACTTTAGACTCTTGAATCTCAAATATGAATAGTCAAGATAAAGAAATCATTCAAGCAAGATTTTCCTAGAGATTATTATTCTTATAAAATATTAATAGAAAGCATGAGTGGATCTAGAAAACTTTCAAAGTCACATATATTTTTTCACAAAGTCTCTCCAGAGAAAGAAGTATATGTTGAGTGGTTTAGGAAAAGTCATTCTCAAGTTTAGAGATTCATACTTTGATAAAGATGGAAAAATTGGTTCTTAGACGATAATTAACCTTTCTATAATCAATTAGTGAAGGATTTTTATGTGAATATATTGTTTAAATATGGAGATTAATCATATCTCATTATAACCTTTGTTGATGGTCATGAATGTGAGTTTTATTCAACTCTTTGGGATGAGAGGTTAAAAGTAGTGCATCAAGTAGAGTATGAAAATTACCAAAGTTATTATCCCTTAAACCATCAGAATTTTGAGATTGAAAATTCTTTAAAAGAGTTAACTGGTGATATAACCTATTTAAGGCCTAATGTTATTGAATTAAATAGTGAGTGTAGGTAATAGTAATAATAAGGACGGTCATAATAATTACAATCCACCAAAGCTTGATGGAAACTCCATAAAAATCATTTTTAAAAGTTCCAAATCATGTTTTTCTTAAGTCCATATTCACTTTTTCTGGAAGAAAATTTTAATCTTGAGCCTTATATTGATCTTTTACTAGAGATTTTTGGATCTACAGAACTGGTTGTACCTTTCTCTCAAGGACATGAATCATAAAATCTATTTCAGGGTGATCCTATTTAAAATTATTCTCCTAGAACTAAGGTTAAATTTTTTAAAGATTCATACATTTCAATTCAATATGCAGAGAAGCCTCATAATATCTTTTCAGGTAATGAGGGATCTATGTTGAGACCTTCATAGTTGGATCTTAGTGACTCGACTCCTAGACCTAGTCTTGCTTCATCTCCTCAAGATGCACATAATTCATCTATAAAACCTCCATCTCAACCAACATAAACTACTTCTTCTTCATTTATTACCTCATTTGTTTTTATCCAGTTCAATAATGATCTTTTGGATGTTTTGAAATAAGTATTTATCATTATAAATAGTGATAATGAGTATGATGGATAGGAATATATTTCCTATACAATTGAAATTGTAGTGGATCATGCACAGCCTAAGATTTTTCTAAAGTTATATCATATAGAATATGAGATTAGGGGTTTTAGAACTCATATGAAATACTTCTAAGGATATATTATAGCTCTTCAAGAAGATCTAATAGATATTCTTTCTACAATAAATAATATATATCTTTTTATAATCACCATTCCTTCCAGACATTCTACCTCTAATCCTTATTTATTTGTTTCTATTTATGATAACCTTATTATAATACTTGTGCATGAGGAAATTAAAAATATACAAGATAGTGTTATGGATATTGGTAATCAAGTTCAAATGGATGTTGTTGACCATGGATAGGAACTTTATGAAATGGTTAAGGATAAATCAGTCAAGACTATAAATGATAAGGATGTAATCAAGGGAGAAATAAAGTATTATCTCAATAGGATTTACAAAAATGTATACTTGAAGACTCATTTTGAATTCTTGGCTAGTGACATTAAAATTTATCCCTTAAATTTAGATTTTAAATCCATTATAGAGAAGCTATTGATTATGTAACCTCTAATGGATTAGTTTGTGTTAGTGAAGGATGATTTTATGTAGTTCATAGATAATGGTTATATATCCATAACAGATATTACTAGGATCTTGGATCCCTATATATATGTTGTCAATTATTTATTTTTAGCACCTCCAACTCTTCATATACCCAAATTATCTCTCTCTCTCTATCCCTAGCTTCAGCAGTTGTCTCAGCTTTAGTTTCTACAACTACTTCTTCTCCAGTTTTCACTCCAACATCTATTTCACCTCCTATTATACGTTTCAATATGGCATCCCACCTTTTTAATACATAACTTTTCATTACATTTTACATATAAAGGATCTTTAAAGTCTAGTGTCTTGGAAATCAGAAACAATAAAACTTGAATACAACATAAAACATTTATCTAAACCACTTATAGGGATTAATCATAGGTTCATCTTATGTACAACTACTACATATCATATCCTGGAGACATACATAAAAAGAAAGGGTGACCAGAAGGCCCAGTAAGGGTAAACAAGGGAATCAGTTTACTTGTGTTAACAATAAGAACTTGAATAACAACATAAAGACAAGAGCAATGGAAGTATAGGCATATAATAATGAAAAGAACTTGGAAAATAACTTTAATATGTGGATTAAACATTCCATTTAGACATTCATGAACATATCACCAAGTTCTGACCCCAAGGTGTCATAAAAATTACCAAGGTTATTCACCAAGGTATCATAAAACTTGTCATCTCTAGAGATTAATTATTTACCCAATGCTTTGGAGCGCTATCAGGGTGCACCATTAATATTTATTTATTTTAATGTGATCCACATAGATCATAATCAAAAATTTCATAAATAAACCATGTAGAATAAAAGAAATGGGTTTCATTTCAAGATCGCAACATTTTAAAAGTTCTTACAAAAATAAGATCATTATGTCATTTATAACCCATGGAAATGGAGTGAGGGTTATATGTATGTCAATTACAGAATCAAATAAATAACCTTTATATATTTATAAACACCCAAATAAATGAAATAGGTCGAGTTATTCACATAAATAAAACAAGATAATTTCTGTAGAGAAAGAGATAGAAATTTTGAGACGAAATTTTTACAGCATAACGGCTATATAAAATGGTTTTAAAAAACATATAAAAGAGAGGGGACAAGGGTAACCCACTCATAAATAATTCATAATACAGTATGGGTACATCATAAGATCATGGTATGGATATTTGAATTACATACCACATGAAAAGGAAACATGAAAGAAATGAGAAGATGTGATTTCTTTTACGAGAAATTCGGCATCCTAACGGTGTCACTTAAAAATTTAGAAAACAAATTGATGAGAGCAGAAAGGATCTCTCAACAATTATACATGAAATGGACAGTAATGAGAACATATAAGAACATACCCTCAACATAAAGAGATGTAAACTAGAAGACACAACATAAAGGAATTCATGACTTAAAAGAGGAGGGTGAAAGGATCCCTTACCTTGAAGAGTAACTTCGAAAGCTTGATGTTCGGGACCTTGGGAGGCTTGAGGGAACCCTGGGAGGACTCCTTGGGAGTTAAGGAGACCATAAATTTGTTTAAGAGGATTTGTAAATGAAATTAATGAGGTAATGGATTGGTATTTATTAGAGAAGTGAGGGGACAAGTCATTAGTGGCCAAGGGACACCTCATCGGTGGTATTGGAAAAACCATGGTCTTGACCATGGTATTTTCCCATGGTATTGGTCACTTGGGACACCTAATACCTTATATTACTATTAATAAGTCTACCAGAATGATTACATAATTATTACATCCTTAATGATGTCATTAAACACCCAAAACTAAAAACTGTATTTTCACTATTCCCTGAAAATTCATTTTTTTAGAAAAATCCCCAAAAATCACCTTAACCTAATATTGATGCTCTGAATTCAAAAATGAACTCCATTTTATAAAAATAATTTTCTAAATATTTTTAATTAAATTTTTAATTAAAAACACTATTCACCCGAAAAAACTAATACTTGACTAATAATTTCCGAAACAGTTATTTACTTATCTTATTGAATCACATTACTTAATCAAGGTGACTAAATTATATCAATACTTTCTTAAGTGAGGTTACTTAATCCATTTGGTCACATTACTAATCATAAGCGTAAAATCACTATTCATAATTTACAATTCACCAAAAATTAAGTTGATCTTATTAGACTCTAAATTTCTTACTGAACACAACTGTAGAAGACCATTTTTTGAAAATCATTACACATTATTAATTATTTAAGGTTTACATAAATATTTTAAAATATACTTTTTTTTCTAAACATCAATAATATACATCCTATATTTATCCAAACATTTGAAAATTCAAAAACTTCATCATAAGAAGAAATCACAATTTTATTTATCTCAAAGGATTACACAAGGTAGTTACAGTCTCGTTACATAGCCCCTTATAACACCAGCATAGGACCTAAGTGTAATGTCTGCTAAGGTGATAGAATCTTGGGGCGGCTCGGCCAGCAATGCTTGAGTGGTGATTTCTATCAGCTTGAACTTCTCACGAAGGCGATTCTGTTCCAGCTTCACATGATGAAGTTCAGCTTGGGTTTGGTCTAGAGAAAAGTCCAATGGTGCTACCTCCTTCCCGATTTCCATCAGATGGGATTCGATCGGCCCAAGACTACTGGATGGGGCCATCGAATCTTCTTTCTGTATTAACCAATATCACTTGTATTTATAGAAAATAAATGTAACATTTAGTTTCCAATGGTTATATTGACCAATGGTCATATAATAGTTGAAAATCAATGGTCTCATTTTAATTATACTCATTTTATTAAATAAAATAGTTTTGTTGAGTATAAAATAAAATAACACACAAAATTAGGAAACAAAAATTATTAAAAAGTTCAGGTCGTTACATTCTTTCCCCCTTAAGAAATTTCATCCCCAAAATTTTTAACCCATGCCCTTAGAGGATAAAAGGTGTGGGTACTTCTGCCTCATAGACTCTTCTAGTTCCCACGTGGCTTCTTCATATTTGTGGTTCCTCCACAACACCTTAACAAGGTGGGTAGTCTTGTTGCGTAGAACCTTGTCTCTACGATCCAATATCTCCACCGGCTGCTCCTCATAAGAGAGGTCATGTTCTAGTTGTACCACCTCTGGGTTTAGTACATGTGAAGGGTCAGGTATGTACTTCCTCAAGAGGGATACATGGAATACATTATGAACTTGTGCTATATTTGGAGTACGTTCAAAGCCGATAGGCCACTACTCCCACGCGATCAAGGATTTCATAGGGACCATATACCTAGGGCTGAGCTTCTTTTTCTTCCCAAACCTCATGACTCTCTTCCAATGTGAAATTCAAAGAAATACCTTATCACCGACATCAAACTCCAAGTCCCTTCGACGGTTGTCGGCATAGCTCTTTTGCCGACTCTGAGCAGCCTTAATGTGTTGTTGTATGGCATGGACTTTTTCTGTCATCTCTTGCACAAGATCAGGCCCAAGTAGCTTTATCTCACCAACTTCATCCCAAAAAGTAGGATTTCTACATCGCTTCCCATATATAGCTTCATAGGGTGCCATTTTAATGCTCAAGTGGAAGCTGTCATTGTAAGAGAACTCAACTAAAGGGAGATGTTGATCCATCCACCCTTAAATTCCATTGAGCACGTTCTCAATATGTCCTCGAGTGTTTGAATAGTCCTTTTAGATTGGCCATCAGTTTGGGGGTGATAGGCCATACTGAAATTAAATTCAGTGCTCAGATCATGTTGAAGACTTCTTTAGAATTTTGATGTAAACCTTGGATCATGATTAGATACAATAGAATGTGGAACTCCATGCAGCCTTACCACTTCCTTCACATAAATCCTGGCAAGTTAATCAAGAGGTAAATCTTCTCGAATGGAGATAAAATGGGCAGTCTTGGTGAGATGGTCCACAATAACCCATATTGCATTGTTTCCTTTGGAAGTTCTCAGAAGACCAGTGACAAAGACCATAGTGATATTGTCCCACTTCCATGCTGGTATGGGTAGTGGTTGCAATACCCCTTCAAGATTTTTTCACTCTGCCTTCACTTGCTGACAAACTAGGCACCTTGAAGTGTAGTAAGCAATCTCCCTTTTCATATTATCCCACCAATAATGATCATGAAGGTCCCTATATATTTTTTTCTTCTAGGATATATAGAGAAAGTAAGATATGAGCTTCATCCATCAGCTCCTTCTTTATTTATGGAATAGATGGAACACATAGTCTTGTATGAAATTTCAGTACACCTTCTTGATCAATATTGAACTCAGGAAACTTCCCATCCTTTCTATCCTCAAACTTTTCTACAACAAAGGATCTTCTTTATGTGCTTTCTTGATCTTGTCTAGTAATGATGGTTGAGAAATCATTTGGGTTAGGTTTGATTATGTCCCTTCCCTTATAATTCCTATGTCCAACTTTACTAGGTCATTGATCAATGGATCTATTTTAATCTACATCATGGAAAGAACAACTGGGTCTTTCCTAATTAATGCATCAGTGGCTTCATTTGCTCTTCCAGGATGATAATGAATTGAACAATCATAGTCTTTAAGAAGTTCCACTACTGGAAATTCGAGCTATAGCCACGGTTCTAAACCGTGGCTATAGGCCCTCAAACCGTGGCTATAGGTAATAGCCACGGTTTGAGGAACCGTGGCCAAGTTTGGCGTGGCTATAGGCCTAGACCTATAGCCACGGTTCCAAACCGTGGCTTTAACTCTATAGCCACGGTTCAAACCGTGGCTATAGGTTTATAGCCACGGTTAAAACCGTGGCTGTATACCTAATGCCACGGTTTCAACCGTGGCTATACTAAAGGCCGGACAAAATCTATAGCCACGGTTTAAAACCGTGGCATTATGTCTATAGCCACGGTTTTAAAACCGCGGCAATACATCAATAGCCACGGTTTTGAACCGTGGCTATAGGGTGTCCAAATTCATAAAAAAAAATACCCCCTGGACACACCCTGGACACCCCCATGCCACCCCCGGCCAGTCCCCCCTGCCAGTACCCCCCGGACAGCCCCCCGTGCACCCCCGGACAGCCCCCCGTGCACCCCCGGACAGCCCCCCGTGCACCCCCGGACAGCCCCCCGTGCACCCCTGGACAGCCCCCCCGGCCAGCCCCAGCCAGCCCCCCCGTGCACCCCCGAGCAGCCCCCCGACCAGCCCCGGACAGCCCCCCGTGCACCCCTGGACAGCCCCCCCGGCCAGCCCCAGCCAGCCCCCCGTGCACCCCCGAGCAGCCCCCCGACCAGCCCCGGACAGCCCCCCGTGCACCCCCGGACAGCCCCCAGCCCCCAGCCCCCCCTGCCCCCTGCTTGTCCCCCTGCCAGCTCCCCCCCTGCTAGTCCCCCCCTGCCCCCTGCTAGTCCCCCCACTGCCCCCTGCGAGTACCCCCCCCCCCGCCACCCCCCCTTCTTGTCCCCTTGCCAGCCCCCCCTGCCCCCCCCCCTGCCAGTCCCCCCTGCCCCCTGACACCCCCCTGCTAGTCCCCCTGCCCCCTGCTAGTCCCCCACTGTCCCCTGTTAGTCCCCCCCCCCCCGCCACCCCCCCCCGCTTGTCCCCTTGCCAGCCCCCCCAGCCACCCCCTGCTTGTCCCCCTGCAAGCCCCCCCTGCTTGTCCCCCTGCCAGCCCCACCCCTGCTCCTGCCAGCCCCCCCCCCCCCTGCCCCCTGCTTGCCCCCCTGCCAGCCCCCCCCCCCCTTCCCCCTGCTTGTCCCCCTTCCAGCCCCCCCGGCCACCCCCCTGCCCCCTGCTTGCCCCCCTGCCGCCACCCCCCCCCCCCCCCTTCCCCCTGCCAGCCCCCCCGCCCCTGCTTGTCCCCCTGCCAACCCCCCCTGCTGGACACCCCCCCTGTCCGTGCACCCCCGGACAGCCCCTCATGCACCCCCGGACAGCCCCCCATGCACCCCCGGACAGCCCCCCGTGCACCCCTTGCCAGCCCCCCCAGCCACCCCCTGCTTGTCCCCCTGCAAGCCCCCCCTGCTTGTCCCCCTGCCAACCCCACCCCTGCTCCTGCCAGCCCCCCCCCATGCCCCCTGCTTGCCCCCCTGCCAGCCCCCCCCTTCCCCTGCTTGTCCCCCTTCCAGCCCCCCCGCCACCCCCTGCCCCCTGCTTGCCCCCTGCCGCCACCCCCCCCCCCCCTTCCCCCTGCCAGCCCCCCCCGCCCTGCTTGTCCCCCTGCCAACCCCCCCTGCTGGACACCCCCCCTGTCCGTGCACCCCCGGACAGCCCCCCGTGCACCCCCGGACAGCCCCCCATGCACCCCCGGACAGCCCCCCGTGCACCCCTGGACAGCCCCCCCCGGCCAGCCCCCGGCCAGCCCCCCGTGCACCCCCCGGACAGCCCCGGACAGCCCCCATGTGCACCCCCGGACAGACCCCATGCAGCCCCCATCCCCCCTGCACAGAACCCCGGAAACCCCCCTGCCCCCTGCTTGTCCCCCTGCCAGCCCCCCCTGCCCCCTGCTTGTCCCCCTGCCAGCTCCCCCCCTGCCCCTGCTAGTCCCCCACTGCCCCCTGCTAGTCCCCCCCGCCCCGCCACCCCCCTGCTTGTCCCCTTGCCAGCCCCCCCTGCCAGTCCCCACTGCCCCCTGACACCCTCCCTGCTAGTCCCCCTGCCCCCTGCTAGTCCCCCACTGCCCCCTGTTAGTCCACCCCCCCCCCCCCCCCCCGCCACCCCCCTGCTTGTCCCCTTGCCAGCCCCCCTGCCGCCCCCTGCCAGCCCCCCCTGCTTGTCCCCCTGCCAGCCCCCCCTGCTCCTGCCAGCCCCCCCCCCCCCCTGCCCCCCCTGCCAGCCCCCCCCCCCTTCCCCCTGCTTGTCACCCTGCCAGCCCCCCCCGGCCACCCCCCTGCTTGTCCCCCTGCCAGCCCCCCCCTGCCCCTGCCAGCCCCCCCCCCCCCCTGCCCCTGCCAGCCCCCCCTGCCAGCCCCCCCCCCCCCTTCCCCCTGCTTGTCCCCCTGCCAGCCCCCCCCCCCCTGCCCCCTGCTTGTCCCCCTGCCAGCCCCCCCCTGCCCCCCTGCCAGCCCCCCCCTTCCCCCTGCTTGTCCCCCTGCCAGCCCCCCCTGCCCCCTGCTTGTCCCCCTGCCAGCCCCCCCTGCCCCCTGCTTGCCCCCTGCCACCCCCCCCCCCCCCTTCCCCCTGCCAGCCCCCCCAGCCCCTGCTTGTCCCCCTGCCAACCCCCCCTGCTGGACACCCCCCCTGTCCGTGCACCCCCGGACAGCCCCCCGTGCACCCCCGGACAGCCCCCCGTGCACCCCCGGACAGCCCCCCCCGGCCAGCCCCCGGCCAGCCCCCCGTGCACCCCCGGACAGCCCCACGACCAGCCCCGGACAGCCCCCCGTGCACCCCCGGACAGCCCCCATGTGCACCCCCGGACAGCCCCCCGTGCACCCCCGGACAGCCCCCCCCGTGCACCCCCAGACAGCCCCCCCCGTGCACCCCCGGACAGCCCCCATATGCACCCCCGGACAGCCCCCCGTGCACCCCTGGACAGCCCCCCGGCCAGCCCCGGACAACCCCCTGTGCACCCCCGGACAGCCCCCCGACCAGCCCCGGACAGCCCCCCGTGCACCCCCGGACAGCCCCCATGTGCACCCCCGGACAGACCCCATGCAGCCCCATTCCCCCCGGACAGCCCCCCGTGCACCCCCGGACAGCCCCCATGTGCAACCCCGGACAGCCCCCATGTGCACCCCCGACAAACCCCCATACAGCCCCCTACCCCCCTGCACAGAACCCCGGGCGTTTATCAAGCGCGCGCAACGCTTAAAGAACGCATAATGAGCCCTACCGCGCAGACCACACGTCCGATTGACGCGCCGTCTGCGCGTGCACGTCGCGAATAATAATGGGATTGTTGTCCTGTGATTTCAGGGCAATCCGATGTCGTCCGCTATGAGTTTGACCGTTAGACGCCTGTTTTGGCCGTTTATGACACCGGAACGGCGTTCCCGGTCACCACGGGCACACGGCACGTCCGATTGACGTGCCGTCTGCTCGACCACATCACAATTCACTTACCCTTTGATTTCGTCCGATTTCAGGCCATTCGGACTTCGTTCGGCCCGTTTGGACCCCCCCACGCGCGTTTATCAAGCGCGCGCAACGCTTAAAGAACGCATAATGAGCCCTACCGCGCAGACCGCACGTCCGATTGACGCGCCGTCTGCGCTGTGCACGTCGCGAATAATAATGGGATTGTTGTCCTGTGATTTCAGGGCAATCCGATGTCGTCCGCTATGAGTTTGACCGTTAGACGCCTGTTTTGGCCGTTTATGACACCGGAACGGCGTTCCCGGTCACCGCGGGCACACGGCACGTCCGATTGACGTGCCGTCTGCTCGACCACATCACAATTCACTCACCCTTTGATGTCGTCCGATTTCAGGCCATTCGGAATTCGTTCGGCCCGTTTGGACCCCCCCACGCGCGTTTATCAAGCGCGCGCAACGCTTAAAGAACGCATAATGAGCCCTCCTGCGCAGACCGCACGTCCGATTGACGTGCCGTCTGCGCGTGCACGTCGCGAATAATAGTTTGAATGTTGTCCTGTGATTTCAGGTCAATCCGATGTCGTTCGCTATGAGTTTGACCGTTAGACGCCCGTTTTGGCCGTTTATGACACCAGAACGGCGTTCCCGGTCACCGCGGGCACACGGCACGTCCGATTGACGTGCCGTCTGCTCGACCACATCACAATTCACTCACCCTTTGATGTCGTCCGATTTCAGGCCATTCGCAATTCGTTCGGCCCGTTTGGACCCCCCACGCGCTTTTCTCAAGCGCGCGCAACGCTTAAAGAACGCATAATGAGCCCTCCTGCGCAGACCGCACGTCCGATTGACGTGCCGTCTGCGCGTGCACGTCGCGAATAATAATTTGAATGTTGTCCTGTGATTTCAGGTCAATCTGATGTCGTCCTCTATGAGTTTGACCGTTAGACGCCCGTTTTGGCCGTTTATGACACCATAACGGCGTTCCCGGTCACCGCGGGCACACGGCACGTCCGATTGACGTGCCGTCTGCTCGACCACATCACAATTCACTCACCCTTTGATGTCGTCCGATTTCAGGCCATTCGCAATTCGTTCGGCCCGTTTGGACCCCCCCACGCGCGTTTCTCAAGCGCGCGCAACGCTTAAAGAACGCATAATGAGCCCTCCTGCGCAGACCGCACGTCCGATTGACGTGCCGTCTGCGCGTGCACGTCGCGAATAATAATTTGAATGTTGTCCTGTGATTTCAGGTCAATCCGATGTCGTTCGCTATGAGTTTGACCGTTAGACGCCCGTTTTGGCCGTTTATGACACCAGAACGGCGTTCCCGGTCACCGCGGGCACACGGCACGTCCGATTGACGTGCCGTCTGCTCGACCACATCACAATTCACTCACCCTTTGATGTCGTCCGATTTCAGGCCATTCGCAATTCGTTCGGCCCGTTTGGACCCCCCACGCGCGTTTCTCAAGCGCGCGCAACGCTTAAAGAACGCATAATGAGCCCTACCGCGCAGACCACACGTCCGATTGACGCGCCGTCTGCGCGTGCACGTCGCGAATAATAATGGGATTGTTGTCCTGTGATTTCAGGGCAATCCGATGTCGTCCGCTATGAGTTTGACCGTTAGACGCCTGTTTTGGCCGTTTATGACACCGGAACGGCGTTCCCGGTCACCACGGGCACACGGCACGTCCGATTGACGTGCCGTCTGCTCGACCACATCACAATTCACTTACCCTTTGATTTCGTCCGATTTCAGGCCATTCGGACTTCGTTCGGCCCGTTTGGACCCCCCCACGCGCGTTTATCAAGCGCGCGCAACGCTTAAAGAACGCATAATGAGCCCTACCGCGCAGACCGCACGTCCGATTGACGCGCCGTCTGCGCGTGCACGTCGCGAATAATAATGGGATTGTTGTCCTGTGATTTCAGGGCAATCCGATGTCGTCCGCTATGAGTTTGACCGTTAGACGCCTGTTTTGGCCGTTTATGACACCGGAACGGCGTTCCCGGTCACCGCGGGCACACGGCACGTCCGATTTCAGGCCATTCGCAATTCGTTCGGCCCGTTTGGACCCCCCACGCGCGTTTCTCAAGCGCGCGCAACGCTTAAAGAACGCATAATGAGCCCTCCTGCGCAGACCACACGTCCGATTGACGCGCCGTCTGCGCGTGCACGTCGCGAATAATAATTTGAATGTTGTCCTGTGATTTCAGGTCAATCCGATGTCGTTCGCTATGAGTTTGACCGTTAGACGCCCGTTTTGGCCGTTTATGACACCAGAACGGCGTTCCCGGTCACCGCGGGCACACGGCACGTCCGATTGACGTGCCGTCTGCTCGACCACATCACAATTCACTCACCCTTTGATGTCGTCCGATTTCAGGCCATTCGCAATTCGTTCGGCCCGTTTGGACCCCCCACGCGCGTTTCTCAAGCGCGCGCAACGCTTAAAGAACGCATAATGAGCCCTCCTGCGCAGACCGCACGTCCGATTGACGCGCCGTCTGCGCGTGCACGTCGCGAATAATAATGGGATTGTTGTCCTGTGATTTCAGGGCAATCCGATGTCGTCTGCTATGAGTTTGACCGTTAGACGCCTGTTTTGGCCGTTTATGACACCGGAACGGCGTTCCCGGTCACCGCGGGCACACGGCACGTCCGATTGACGTGCCGTCTGCTCGACCACATCACAATTCACTCACCCTTTGATGTCGTCCGATTTCAGGCCATTCGGAATTCATTCGGCCCGTTTGGACCCCCCCACGCGCGTTTATCAAGCGCGCGCAACGCTTAAAGAACGCATAATGAGCCCTCCTGCGCAGACCGCACGTCCGATTGACGTGCCGTCTGCGCGTGCACGTCGCGAATAATAGTTTGAATGTTGTCCTGTGATTTCAGGTCAATCCGATGTCGTTCGCTATGAGTTTGACCGTTAGACGCCCGTTTTGGCCGTTTATGACACCAGAACGGCGTTCCCGGTCACCGCGGGCACACGGCACGTCCGATTGACGTGCCGTCTGCTCGACCACATCACAATTCACTCACCCTTTGATGTCGTCCGATTTCAGGCCATTCGCAATTCGTTCGGCCCGTTTGGACCCCCCACGCGCTTTTCTCAAGCGCGCGCAACGCTTAAAGAACGCATAATGAGCCCTCCTGCGCAGACCGCACGTCCGATTGACGTGCCGTCTGCGCGTGCACGTCGCGAATAATAATTTGAATGTTGTCCTGTGATTTCAGGTCAATCCGATGTCGTCCGCTATGAGTTTGACCGTTAGACGCCCGTTTTGGCCGTTTATGACACCATAACGGCGTTCCCGGTCACCGCGGGCACACGGCACGTCCGATTGACGTGACCGCGGCGTGACCGCGGCGTGACCGCGGCGTGACCGCGGCGTGACCGCGGCGTGAACGCGGCGTGACCGCAGCATGACCGCAGCGTGTTGGCCCGGTCCAGCGACATCCGCGGGGCAACATCTTCCACTTAGTTTCAAATAGGATGATATGGATGGCATGAGAGGATGTTTTCTCAGAAGATTTAAAGAAATGAATGCTAATCTGTGATGAATAGAGGATTGGATGACCCCTGATATACCTAATTCGGTGAGGTTTGGAGATCTAGAAATGTGTAGGAATACCTAGAGGAATAAAATATGCCAGACAATTCCAAACCAATGTTTTCAGTTGAATTGAGCTTTTGTACCACCTGCTATGCACGTTTTGTGGAAAGATGGATGAGAGGCAGCGCTGAGAGGAGATATAGTTTAGGAATGAGGAAATACGAAAAATTATAGAGCTAACCATTCAATGTTTCTCTAAGGAGGAGTAACCGCCGCAGGGTGTCGTCCTGGAGCAGGGCCAAATCACGGAGTGACCGCGGCGTGACCGCGGCGTGACCGCGGCGTGACCGCGTCGTGACCGCGGCGTGACCGCGGCGTGACCGCGGCGTGAACGCGGCGTGACCGCAGCATGACCGCAGCGTGTTGGCCCGGTCCAGCGACATCCGCGGGGCAACATCTTCCACTTAGTTTCAAATAGGATGATATGGATGGCATGAGAGGATGTTTTCTCAGAAGATTTAAAGAAATGAATGCTAATCTGTGATGAATAGAGGATTGGATGACCCCTGATATACCTAATTCGGTGAGGTTTGGAGATCTAGAAATGTGTAGGAATACCTAGAGGAATAAAATATGCCAGACAATTCCAAACCAATGTTTTCAGTTGAATTGAGCTTTTGTACCACCTGCTATGCACGTTTTGTGGAAAGATGGATGAGAGGCAGCGCTGAGAGGAGATATAGTTTAGGAATGAGGAAATACGAAAAATTATAGAGCTAACCATTCAATGTTTCTCTAAGGAGGAGTAACCGCCGCAGGGTGTCGTCCTGGAGCAGGGCCAAATCACGGCGTGACCGCGGCGTGACCGCGGCGTGACCGCGGCGTGACCGCGGCGTGACCGCGGCGTGACCGCGGCGTGACCGCGGCGTGACCGCGGCGTGACCGCGGCGTGACCGCGGCGTGACCGCGGCGTGACCGCGGCGTGACCGCAGCGTGACCGCAGCGTGTTGGCCCGGTCCAGCGACATCCGCGGGGCAACATCTTCCACTTAGTTTCAAATAGGATGATATGGATGGCATGAGAGGATGTTTTCTCAGAAGATTTAAAGAAATGAATGCTAATCTGTGATGAATAGAGGATTGGATGACCCCTGATATACCTAATTCGGTGAGGTTTGGAGATCTAGAAATGTGTAGGAATACCTAGAGGAATAAAATATGTCAGACAATTCCAAACCAATGTTTTCAGTTGAATTAAGCTTTTGTACCACCTGCTATGCACGTTTTGTGGAAAGATGGATGAGAGGCAGCGCTGAGAGGAGATATAGTTTAGGAATGAGGAAATACGAAAAATTATAGAGCTAACCATTCAATGTTTCTCTAAGGAGGAGTAACCGCCGCAGGGTGTCATCCTGGAGCAGGGCCAAATCACGGCGTGACCGCGGCGTGACCGCGGCGTGACCGCGGCGTGACCGCAACGTGTTGGCCCGGTCCAGCGACATCCGCGAGGCAACATCTTCCACTTAGTTTCAAATAGGATGATATGGATGGCATGAGAGGATGTTTTCTCAGAAGATTTAAAGAAATGAATGCTAATCTGTGAATTATATGTGGACATGTATATAATGATTCTAGAAGAAGTAGTCTTAACTAACTAGATGAATGTATAGACTTTCTGATCCAATACGAAAGGAAACCATAGTTCTACATGAATTATATGTTTTTTCCATCATTCTCCAAAATGTAATAGGGACAAGGAGTGTTCTTTTTACAATATGAAGGGGAATGATGTCTCTAACTATGAAAGTTGGAACGGTAAGATGAATATTCCAATCTATGACTTGGAGAGAAAATACACTACTGTCCCTTATAATGTGGATAAGATAGGGGTTATATCACCTTAGGATGGTCCTTCTAATGAAAAAAACATGGATTATTCTCAGTGTGTTGTATTTACTCTAGAGGGCCCACCCCCGGGAAAATCCTTGAATGAGGACAATGTACCCCTTCCTGATAGAGAGATAAACATTGGATAGAACATCCAGTTCGAGGGGCATGTATTTTGGGGGCACCTTTCCCTGATTAAATTTTTATTTTATGTTTGTAAAACTACATGGGAACAAAATAATATGTTAATATCACTCTAATCAAAACCAATAACTGAGAAGTGAAGTTCACATAGATGCCCATTACCAAGAATGGATGTTCCCTCTTGCTTGTCGGTTGCATGCCAATGTGCCCGCATTTGAACCAACACCATCAACCTCGTCATATGGTAGAAATGATTAATTAGATATATGCATCAATTTGTAACAATAAAGAATTTTTTTATCTAATTACAAACAAAGCATATAACTAATATATTAAAAACAAAAGAAATGAAGAACATAGAGTTCAAACAATCACACAAAATGCATGAATGATACCCACTAGTTACTATATTAACAACTTCAACACATATTCATGGATTTTAATGTAGATGCATGTTAACATTTGAAGTTCAAAAATGATTTTTAGTAAAACATTAAAATAAGCATACACACCAAAATTTCAATACAAAAAGGTAGTAAAAAAGGAAGCAACAACCAACAGATTTAACAAGATGATTTCAGCATACAAAATTTATTAAAAGGCAACTTCCAACCATTTATTTCAACTAAAAAAAAGAAGTGAATTTTCAAGTTTAAGTAGAAAAATCACAGAATTTAAACTATTACTCCCATGGTGTAGATGCTCTATTCATTTGAGATCATTGGAAAAAATTTCCCTTCTTTTCTTGTTGAATAAATACCTTTGGTTTCCAAAATTTCATCTCCTATAAGTGTAAACATATACATTAATTTATAAAATTTAAAGTTCAAAACAGAACAAAACTAGAGTAAAAACTAAGGTAGATTGGTTCAAAGTTACTATGAAATATAACTTCTCTAGATCTATAAAAATCGTTGAATCTATACTTCAATAGGATGTGAAATTATGCTCACAGCTGCACCCCTCCACCCTCCCCCCTGCCCCCTGCCCCCCTCCAACCTACCCCCCTGCCCCCCGCAACGTGCCCCCTGCCCCCCTGCAACCTGCCCCCCTGCCCCCTGCCCCCTGCCCCCTGCCCCCCTCCAACCTGCCCCCCTGCCCCCCTGCAACCTGCCCCCCTCCAACCTGCCCCCCTGCCCCCCTGCAACGTGCCCCCTGCCCCCCTGCAACCTGCCCCCCTGCCCCCTGCCCCCTGCCCCCTGCCCCCCTCCAACCTGCCCCCCTCCAACCTGCCCCCCTGCCCCCCTACAACCTGCCCCCCTGCCCCCCTCCAACCTGCCCCCTGCCCCCTTCCCCCCTCCAACCTGCCCCCCTGCCCCCCTGAAACTTTCCCCCTGCCCCCCTGCCCCCTACAACCTGCCTCCTGCCCCCCTGTAACCTCCCCCCCTGCCCCCTGCCCCCCTCCAACCTACCCCCTGCCCCCCTCCAACCTGCCCCCCTGCCCCCTGCAACCTGCCCCCCTGAAACTACTTATTTTTTTATGCGAGGACATCTAAGGCATGGACGCACCATGCTGAAATTTTTATGGAATTCTGCTACTTGTTGAATAATATTTATCTAGGAAAATTATTCTCATAGAGCATAATTTGATGTCTCGACAATTGTTGTTAGCTCGAAGGGATTGAGAATGACCCTCAAGCCTTTCCACAGGCCGACTTGGGTGCTCGGATCAGGGGTAATCCAATTTAGTTTGTGGAAAATGGTGTTTATAAATTATGTTTGGTAAAATTAAAACTTCGAGGGTGGAATGGATGTTCAAGTTTTAAAAGTTCCAAAATACCCTCCTCTTCTTCCTCAACCCCCACATCTTCTTCTTACCCAACCCCATGTCCCAAAGCTTGACAGCACCCCTCACCATAGATGAACCAGTTTCTAATCCTAGTTCTATGAGCATACCGTAATTTGAGACCCTGGTGAGCTTCATTGCAAGGATGGCGATGGCCTAAAAAACACATCCTGTATAAAATTGATCTCCATCCTTCATCACTTTGGAGCAACCTGAACATTAACACTCTCAATTAGTTATCAAGAACAAATCATTAGAACATTGTTGCTCAAAAATATGAGGTGCATTGAAGGATGTTAAATTACCAATGGTTTAATTATTACCAACTGAAAAAATCAGGAAACAATATAAATTCATCACCCACATCTAATAATTTTATTATTAAATGAATTTAGTTGTGGTACTCTACCTCAATAACATGCACTACTATGATATCTCTAACCTATGGATTGTACCTATAACCAGTTTATTCACCTATATAAACTGATTTAATGTGAATCTAGTTGGATAGTGTAAGATCCTCTAGTGTCCAATGAATAAAGTACCTATTAAAAAATTGGATGAGGAGTTCCATATCGATTATTGATAACATTAAGCATTATCTTTTACAACTGTCAGTTTTGATTTCTTCCATTTTAGGAAAGACATTGTTCATTTATGGGACTTCCTTGAAATGATCCCTTGTAACCCATCTAACCCAAAAAAACAGAGGTAATAGAAAATTGTTTATAATATCATAGTCGGATGCTCCTCGATATATAGAATAGATACTCCCCTATAGATAAGAGTTTCCTCGCAATAGTTTTTACAGTGTAGAAGTTGTGATATTATATATAGAATCATGATACTCCCCTGAATGTTGATTTCCCAAATGAGGCTACCCTCTTAGTGGATCATGTCAAAGAGTATTAGAAAACATATTTTGATGGTGATTTTCAAAGATCGACTGAAATAATGCTTAATAATTCCAATCTTAATTGAGTAGGCCAGGTGGTTGTCTTTATCACACCAACACAAGACGTCCAATCATACTTTTTCCTATTTTTATAAGGTTTCACTGATGATGAGACAAATTATTAGGCTCTCATTACTGGTCATAAGTTATCAGATGATATTTATTTCCCCCAAATGGATATGAAGGGAGAATCCAAGTTAGCCCTCAAATATATTAATGGTGACCGCGGCGTGACCGCGGCGTGACCGCGGCGTGACCGCGGCGTGACCGCGGCGTGACCGCGGCGTGACAGCCCCCCCCCAAACCCCGGACACCCCTGCCAGTCCCCCCCAGACCCTGGACACCCCTCCCCCCTGGCTGGACAGCCCCTCCCCCTGGTGAACACCCCTCCCCCTGCTGGACACCCCTCCCCCTGCTGGACACCCCTCCCCCTGCTGGATACCCCTGCCCCCTGCCCCCTGCCCCCTGCCCCCTGCCCCCTGCCCCCCCTGCCCCCTGCCCCCTGCCCCCTGCCCCCTGCCCCCTGCCCCCTGCCCCCTGTCTGGTTTAAGGAATCCACTATGAGAGAACCTCAAGGAGATCACAAATGAATTCCTTCAAAATTAATGGAACTAACAGATGGGGGGAGGGGTCTCTCATAGTGGATTCCTTAAACCAAACAGGTTCTAAGAGATCATAAATCAATTATTTGAAAATTGATGGAACTGATTGAGAGAGAGGGAGCGATTCTCTCATAGTGGATTCCTTGAACCAAAGAGGGTCTAAGATATCACAAATGATTTTCTTGAAAATTAATGGAACTGGAAGGGGGGGGAGAGAGTTACCAAAACACCGGGTAAATGAGAGGTCTTTTCACGTATCTCCGCACTTATTTCTTGAAGGTCGAAAAGAGTCCTCCCACAAGACGGGCACGAAACATACTCCTGCCACAGTAGTAAAATTCCACACATCAAAATTATCAAAACTACATGATCAACCCAATCATCTTATTATCTAAAACCACATCACGTACCGTCTTTGTATTTCGCATCCTGCAACCTTGCAGTAAGTTGAATGATGTATCCCTCACGAAATCAATGTCCTGATCCAGCGCTTCAATTAGAATCCCGTCCCCGAGCCCATCCACAAGAAGTGCCCCGGCATTAGTGCCAGCTTCGATCACCAACTCATCCCTGAAACCAAGCTACTTGACTCACACCCAATTGAAGAAACCCAGATGAGTTGCAGGTCATGGTATTGTTCTGTAATTACCTATGGATCCTGTTGGGGAATTGAAGATGATGGATTGCAGCGAAGTTCAGAGCATTGCCTTCCAAAAATTCAAAAACACCAGCATGAAAAGAGGGTATACGGTTATTGAAAACCAACTCATTCCTTGCTTTCCAAATAAATGATAACAAGCTAACAGAAGCAGACATCATAAGGGCACGAACCTGTTCACTGCACTGGAATCGGCAAATGGAGAGAAGCAGTGCCTCAATTCCCTACAGGTCCAGACAGCAGCAGAAAACCATCTGTACATACTCCCATAGTCTGATTGTGAAGGTGCAATGCACGAAAAGATGAGATAGGGATTCATCTGCATGAAGGCAGAAAAAGAAAAATGGAGGAATGGAACGTGATAATAAAATTAGAGAAGATGCTTTACCTCAAATGGGTAGATTTGAATCTTCCCCCTATAAACATTAGGAACCCGTCGGGAGGAGGAGAGTTCGTCGGAGGAGGAGATTCCGTCGGGAGTAGGGGAGTTGCGGTCGTCCGGAGGAGGGGAGTCCGTCGGGGGAGGAGGGGAGTCCGTCGGGGGAGGAGGGGAGTCCGTCGGGGGAGGCGCGGTCGTCCGGGGAGGAGAGGTCGTCGGGAGGAGGGGAGTGCGTCGGGGGAGGAGGGGAGTCCGTCGGCGTCGGGGGAGGCGTTGTCGTCCGGGGAGGGGGGAGGCGCGGTCGTCCGGGGAGGGGAGTGCGTCGGGGGAGGGGAGTGAGTCGGGGAGGGTTCCGTAGGAGTGAGTCCGGGGAGGGGGGAGGCGCGGCGAGGAGGCGTCGGGGAGGAGGGCGCGGCGGCGAGGAGGGCGCGGCGCGGAGGAGGTGTCGGCCTGGAGGCGTCGGGGAGGGGGAGGGCGCGGTGAGGAATCGCGAGGGGGAGGAGAAGAGCCCGATGGGTTTGGGGAAAAAAAACGGAGCACCTGGATATAGCCACGGATAGAATATTATCCGTGGCAGTATAAAAGGTATAGCCACGGACCTGTAAAACCGTGGCTATAGGTCCGTGGCTATAGCCCAGATTTGTAGTAGTGTTCCAACCATATCCTTTATCTCATGTTAAATTCCTTTTGTGTGAAAATATACTTCAAACTTTGATGTTCTATGTATATATCACATTTCTCCCCATAGAGATAGTGACTCCATATCTTCAGAGAAAAAATGATCGCAGCCAACTCCAGATCATGTGTAGGATAATTCTGCTCATGAGTCTTCAACTGTCGAGATGCATAAGCAATGACCTTGTCATTTTTCATGAGGACTCACCCAAGCCCTTTTAGTGATGCATCACTAAAAATAACAAATCTTTCTCCACTTGAGGGTAGAGTTAACATGGGTGCAGTAACCAATCTCTTCTTCAGCTATTGGAAACTTTCCTCGCACTCTTTTGTCCAGATTAACTTGACCCATTTTCGAGTTAACTTGGTTGATGGATTAGAAAGTCATGAAAAGTTTTTCACAAAACTCCTATAATATCCTTCTAATCCAAGAAAACTACGAATCTCAGTTATTGTTGTAGGTTGAGGTCACTCCTCTACAAATTTTGTCTTTGTAGGGTCAATTGTGATTCCTTCATTGGTTACAATGTGCCCCAAGAAAGCAACTTGTTGTAACCAAAATTCACATTTGCTGAACTTCCCAAAAAGCCTCTCCTTCCGTAGATTTTGAAAATTATCCCTTATATGATACTTATTCTCCTCGCAACTTTTGGAATATATTATAATACCATCAATAAAAACTACCAAAAAGTTATCAAGGTATTCCTTAAAGAATCTATTCATCATATCCATAAAAATAGTATTTTCATTAGTCAATTCTAAGGGCAAAACAACATACTCATAATGCCCATATCTTAATCAGAAGGCAGTTTTTGGAATATCTTCCTTCTTCACCCTTAATTGATGATAACTAGATCGAATATCAATATTAGAAAATAATTGAGCCCCACGAAGTTGGTCAAATAAGTCATCAATTCTTGGAAGAGGGTATTTGTTCTTTACTGTGATCTCATTCAGTTCTCTATAATCAATGCATAGCCACATCGATCCATCCTTCTTCTTTACAAATAGAATAGGTGCTCCCCAAGGAGACACACTTGGTCAGATAAACCCATTCTCCAAACGATCTTGGAGTTGTTTCTTTAATTCTTCCATCTTCACATTTTCCATCCTATACGGGTTCTTTGATATAGGATGAGATCCAGGTACGAGTTCAATTGAGAACTCCACCTCTCTTTCTGGGGGAGGTCCTGGAAACTCCTTAGGAAATATGTCAACATATTCCTAGATGATGGGGGCAGTTTCTATCCTTAAACGCTCATCTCCTTATTCTTCTTCACCGATCAACTCCATAAAGAAGTATATAGGGGGTTTCTCTTGGAAAAGATCAGGTTGAGATATCTCTCCTTGGAAGATAACTGTAGGTTTTCCATTTAAGACTACTGAGATTTCCTTGCTTCTACATTTGATCATAGCATTATACTTTGAGAGCCAGTCCATCCCTAGTATAATGTCGAATTCCAACATGGGAATGACTACTAGATTTGTGATAAGATTGTGATCACTAAAGTAAATACTAGAGTTTCTAAACACTGATGATGCTTGGATAATCTCCCCAGGAGTCTTGACTGATAACTCTACTTTTAGAAGATTGGGGGTTGATTCTAAATTCTTTGCAAACTTGGAGGAAATAAAGGAATGCGTAGAACCAGAATCAAACAAAGTACTTGCTAGCTTTGAGAGAACAACAAGAGTACCTACTACCACATCATTCGGAGCTTCGACTTCAGCTGTCGTGATAGAAAAAGAACTTCTTTGATCCCTAGGACTTTGCTAAGGCTGATGGTGGTTCCCCTCCACTGCCCTCAGATTTGGACAGTGATTAGAAAAGTGATCACGTTGTTCACACTTAAATAAATAGACATCGGATAGGTCCTGCACCATATTCCCCTTGTCATTTGTGTTTGGAAGTTGAGGATTCACCTCACTATGACAATTCCTTGAAATATGTCCATCTCTTCCACACTTGTAGCATTTCCCGCTCCTGATCAGGTAGTTCCCCGAATGCTTCTTCCCACATTTATTACACGTGGGATATTGCACTTGCTTGCCTCCTCTTCCCTGATCAAAGGTCCTCCCTAAGCTAGTCTCCATCAATCTCTTCTTGTCATTGGATTTATGAGACCACTATGTCTCACCAAACTCCATCTCAACTTTCATCGCACTCCACACGATCTCTTCATAGCTATCATAGTCTCGGTTGTCTATATTATTCTGTAGATGAGGTCTCAGTACACAGAAGAATCTATCAAACTTATCATTTAGATCCATGAAAAAGCTAGAGGTATATTGTGAAAGCCTTGTGAAGTTCATTTCGTAGCTTCCCACAGATTCATTCTCCTTATACTTCAGCTCAAGAAACTCCTTCTCCATCCTTGTTCTCATGGAACGAGGGAAATACTTACTAAAAAAGATCCCTATGAACTCTTCCCACTCCATAGATTCAACTTCTACTCTTTTCCTAGTGTTTTTAATTAGTTCCCACCACTGATCAGCTTCTCCTTCTAAGCTATAGACATCCATGGTGACCTTCTCTTGCTCTGAATAGTGGAGCACAGAAAAGATCTTCTCGATGGAGTTGATCCATTACTAACAATCAATGGGTCAGTAGATCCACTGAAGGTTGGTGGTTGTTGACATATAAAGGATTGAATAGAATGTTGTTCCATTCATGGTGATATCGGTATCTTAGCTTGATTCAAGTTATTTCCCATAACTTGAGTCAGTTGGTTCATCATTCGCATGAATGTTTCTATTCCATCTTCCATTGGAGGGTCGTCAGCGCATGGTCCATTGCGGTCACCATTTGCACAGTTCCTCCTATTGCCTGCCATTTTCTAAAAGAATAAAATCTTAGTGAGAAAATTATTTCATTTATGAATCTTATAACTATAAAATATTCTATGTCTTAAAACTTCATGCTTAAATAATTACATTTCTCTATAATTCCTTCATAATGATTCATAAAAAGCTTGCGATTAACCAAATATATCCACCAGGAGTGTTGTAACCAAGAGTGAAGCAAGGCCCGTTGTCATGTACTAGTTCCCGTTTGAGTCTAGATCAAAGCAGTGTTTTCAGGTTTTACCCCTATGTACATCTGTGCCAGAGCCACCTCTACCTGCTCGTATCTATATAGGGATGTATTTTCTTGATAAACTACTTACTCAATACTCACCAAAATACCAGGATGTTTTCTTATATTTAAACTTTTATATAGGGTTATTCCTAAAGTTTTCATATCCTAATTTCCATAAATAACTAAACTATCCTTTGATACCTTTCAATATGGCATCCCACCTTTTTAATACATAACTTTTCATTACATTTTACATACAGAGGATCCTTAAAGTCTAGTGTCTTGGGAATCAGGAACAATAAAACTTGAATACAACATAAAAAATTCTTCTAAACCACTTGTAGGGCTTCATCATAGGTTCATACTACATACAACTACTGCATCTCATATCCTAGAGACATACATCAAAGTAAAGGGTGAGCAGGAGGCCCAGTAAGGGTAAACAAGGGAATTAGTTTACTTGTGTTAATAATAAGAACTTAAATAACAACATAAATACAGGAGCAATATAAGTAAAGGCATATCATAATGAAAAGAAATTGGAACATAACTTGAATATGTGGCTTCAACATTTCACTTAGACATTCATGAACATATCACCAAGGTCCATCCCCAAGGTGTCATAAAAATTACCAAGGTTATTCACCAAGGTATCGTGAAACTTGTCATCTCTAGAGATTAATTCTTTACCCAATGCATTGGAGCTCTATCAGGGTGAACCCTTAATATGTATTTATTTCCATGTTATCCACATAGATCATAATCAAACATTTCCTAAATAACCCATGGAAAATAAAAAAATGGGTTTCATTTCAAGATTGTGACGTTTTAAAAGTTCTTAAAAAAATAAGATCATTATGTCATTTATAACCCATGGAAAGGGAGTGAGGGTTATGTGTATGTCAATTCCAGAATCAAATAAATCATATTTATATATTTATAAAAACCCAAAGAAACTAAATAGGTTTGGGTATTCACATAAATATAACAAGAGAATTTCTAGAGAGAAAGAGATAGAAATTTTGAGACAAAATTTCTGCAGCATAACGACTATATAACATGATTTTTCGAAAACATTGAAAAGAGAGGGGACAAGGGTTACCCACTCATAAATAATTCATAATATAGTATGGTTATAGAATAATATAATGGTATGGTTATTTTAATGACATACCACATGAAAAGGAAACATGAAATAAATGAGAAGATACGATTTCGTTTATGAGAAATTCGACAGCCTAACGACATCACTTAAAAATTTAGAAAACAAATTGATGAGAGAGGAAAGGGTCTCTCAATAATTAGACATGAAATGGATAGTAATAAGAACATATAAAAACATAACCTCAACATAAATAGATAGAAACTAGAATATATAATATAAAGGAAGTCATGACTTAAAAGAGGAGAGTGAAATGATCCCTTACCTTGAAGAGTAACTTCAAAAGCTTGATGTTCAGGACCTTGGGAGGCTTGAGGGAACCATGGGAGGACTCCTTGGGAGGTAAGGAGACCAGAACTTCATTGAGGAGGATTTTTAAATGAAATTAATGAGGTAATGTATTGGTATTTATAGGAGAAGTGAGGGGACAAGTCATTAATAGCCAAGGGACACCTCATCGGTGGTATTGGAAAAACCATGGGCTTGCCCATGGTATTTTCCCATGGTATTGGTCACTTGGGACACCTAATACCTTATATTAATATTAATAAGTCGACCAGAATTATTACATAATTATTTCATCCTTAATGATGTCATTAAACACCCGAAACTAAAAACTATATTTTCACTATTCACCGAAAATTCATTTTTTTCAGAAAAATCCCCAAGAATCACCTTAACCTAATATTGATGCTCTGAATTCAAAAATGAACTAAATTTTCTAAAAATATTTTTCTAAATATTTTTAATTAAATTTTTAATTAAAAAACATTATTCATCTGAAAAAACTAAAACTTGATTAATAATTTCTTAACTAGTTATTTACCTATTTTATTGAATCACATTACTTAATCAAGGTTCCTAAATTATATCAATACTTTCTTAAGTGAGGTTACTTAATCCATTTGGTCAAATTACTAATCATAAGTGTAAAATCACTATTCATAATTTACTATTCACCAAAAATTAAGTTGATCTTATTAGACTCTAAATTTCTTACTGAACACAACTGTAGAAGACTATTTTTTGAAAATAATTACACATTATTAATTATTTAAGGTTTAAGTAAATATTTTAAAATATCCCTTTTTTTCTAAACATCAATAATATACTTCCTATATTTATCCAGACATTTGAAAATTCACAAACTTCATCATAAGAATAAATAACAAATTTATTTATCTCAAAGGATTATTCAAGGCAGTTATGATCTCATTACATAGCCCCTTATAACACCAGCATAGGACCTAAGTATAAGGTGTGATAAGGTGATAGAATCTTGGGGCGGCTCAGCCAACATTTCCCAAGTGGTGATTACTATCAGCTTGAACTTATCGCAAAGGATATTCCGTTCCAGCTTCACACGATGAAGTTTGGCTTGGGTTTGATCCAGAGAAAAGCCCAGTGGTGCTACCTCCTTCCTGAGTTCTGTCAGATGGGCTTCGATTGGCCCGAGACTACTGGATGGGGCCATCGAATCTTCTTTCTGAATTAACCAAGATCACTTGTATTTATAGAAAATAAATGTAACATTTAGTTTCCAATGGTCATATTGACCAATGGTCATATTGACCAATGGTCATATTGAACAACGGTAATATTGACCAATGGTTATATAACAGTCGAAACCCAACGGTATCATTTTAATTATACTCATTTTATTAAATGAAATAGTTTTGTTGAGTATAAAATAAAATAACACACAAAATTAAGAAACAAAAATTATTAAAAAGTTTGGGTCGTTACATTCAATCTCAATATACCTCAGGCACTTTCAAAGATCTAACATGTTTCCAAATCTCTTATGATTCCAAGATCTACTTCTACTCCTCACCCTACACCTCCTCCAACTCCAGTTTTTTGAAAATAAATATTCACCATTGATCCTTCCACCCTTCTAGATTTTGTTGAATCTAATTACAATTATGGACTATGATAGGGATTCATGTAATATATTCTTTATTTTTTCAATATCAATGAAATATTTTTTTATTCGTCTATTTGTATCTTTATTTTTGGTACATTATTTATTTTATTTCTCACAATTTCTGTATTCTTTTCAATAATACTAAAATGGGGAGTAAATTATAACATGTTATCATGTTAGCATATTGTATGATATATCATATTGAAATAGTTATATTTACATGGTTCATTAGTGAATTGTGTGTCATTATTTAAGTAATTATTAATGATCATGAAAATAGGTGAGATTGTTAGCTTATTCCATAAATTCCTTATTTTAGTAATAAAAAATCATGTTTATGTGTTTCTAATAAATTACATGTTTTGTGAAAGGTAAATATTTTTTTGGGAAATATAGAAATTTTCTAAATTCTATAAGAAACTATAAATCCAATCAATCTAGACTATCGACCATGAGTCTGAAGGATTGAAATTTCAAAAAGTGCTTGATCTAATGTAAGAAAAACTTGATTGGCCGCATTAAGACTCTATCAATTGTACGAAGGAATCTGAATGGGATAAATTTCTCAAAGTATCATAGCAACTGCATGAAAAATATATTGACTATGTGACCATTTGATCGACTATGACAAAAATCAAAAAAAATACTCAAGAGACCACATGACCAATTAGAGTATCTGAAAGTTATATCTCAAAGTGATTATGACTATCTTAAAATTTTTCAATGGGTTGAGGTGGCTATATGATAATTGGGTTTACCACATGCCTATTTTATTGACCATGGTAGATCTATCACTAACTCCTCCATCGACCACACGAGCAACCAAGTGACCACAAGGCTAACTTGAAGTGACCTCATGGTTTGCATGTTTGTCTAAAAACTAAATAAGTATTGGAAAGATCACACATTTCTTTCCAATCACAAAATGATATAGACAAAGTGACTATGAAAATGTTGATTTATTTTAGAAAATATTGGAGCTACCATGAGGCTTCAACGTACCACACATTGAAGTGAAGCTACTATATGAGAGAGTTGTATGTTAGTCAAAGTGATGAAGTGACCATATGGCTAGATGGAATGACTATGTTGTGTAGTTGGAATTTTTCAAAGTACTGGATTGTTCACAAGTTAAAAGCAGTCATATTTATGACTTGATTATGAATCCAATCAGTTTTTTTCTAATTATTTGAGCTACCTTGTATAATATGATGTGTAACACATCAAGATACCATGTCTAAAATTGGGAATTATATTTTAATATAATTTATTCCAACCACTTTCTAAGCCACATTAAATGAAAAGTTGGAAACAATTATTACTCAAATATTTCATTCTAAGTATGAGGATTCATAATGATGGGTTTCCAATATCTTTTTTAGAGGAATATTTCTTTTTATAGAATATAGAGGTTAGAAATATATATATATATATATATATATAATATATACTTTTTTGAGGAATTTTTATGAGCATGGAAAATGTGAACTTATTTATTCTTGATGATAATGTGTTTTCATGAGAACTTGACCACATAGACTAAGAATATACTCCAGTATTTTCATCTCATCTTTGAATTGAAAGATAACATCACGAAGAGGAGAGAAATTTTCAAAAAAAAGACTAAACACCAATCTTTTTCTACATCAAATTATTTTCACTTATCTTTCTCTCTATTTTATTACTTTTTAGTTGTGATTTAATGTTTTTTGCATATGTTAAATAACAAAATATTATAGAGAATATAAGAGTACTTGGATAATATTACTCTATTTTCTTTATATTTTTACTCCCAAAAAAACTATACAAGAAGTTATGTATTGTCCTGGACAACCCTATGAGCTATTGTAATTAAAACATGATCCAAGTGGTGGATCATCTGTTTATTTTTAATAAAAATTCTTGGTAGTGGGTGACTATCAATTAGAGAGGATTAGGTATCAGCTTAATATTAAACCTCTTTAATTTTTATATTATATTATGTTCTTCAAATTTTTTCTTACTCTATTTTAAAATTTTTTCTTAGAGTGGAATACTCATGATGGGTTGAATTGAGTATCCAATAATAATTTATACTAAAAATAATTTATAAAATTAAATCCCTAAGTTTAAAATTCACTCAGTTAACTAATACAGTAGTTATATATAATTTAATGATTTTGAATAACCTCACAAAATTTTGATCAAAGCTCAATTTTAGTAATATTATGATTATCCTAATATTTTAATATTATTCTACTTACATCAAACAGTAGAAATATGACATGTAAAAGATAGCTATCAAAGTATAGTTTCATAAAATAGATTTAAAAAATAGTTTTAAAATAGATTATGTAAAACTTTTAAACACATGGAAGAATATAAAAATAACAGAGGTTTAGTCTCAAGTCAACACCTAATACTCTCCACTTGATAGTCACCCACTTCTAAGAAAGTTTATTAAAAAGATACAGATGACCCACAACATATATTGGGTTTTACTTACAATGGTGCATAAGGCTATCCAGGATAATACATAGCCTCTTCCATAGTTTTTATGGGAGTATAAATATGAAGAAAATAGAGTAAGAGTATTTAATTACTCTTTTATTCTCTACAGAAGTTTATGATTTAATATATGTATATAAAATTAAATCACAACTCAAAATTAATTAAAAAAATCAAGATAGAGAAGTTAAAAGAAAAATTATGTTGTAAAAGATCGGATTTTGGTTGTTCTATAGATGTATCTTCTCTTTTATTTGACCTATGTCTTCAATAAAAATAAAATCTTCATCCAAAAGGAGTATTTGAAAACCCATCATTACAAATCCCCAAACTCTACATGAAATCTAGGAGAAATAAATTTCACTAGATTCACATTTAATGTGTTATATAATGTGTTTGGATTAAATTATATTAAAATATAATTCCAACTATTATACATTTCCGGTTGAAGTGTGTCACCTTAGATTATCCATGTTATCTCCAATACTTAGCAAAAAACTGATTGGATTCATTCTCAATACATACAATTTATTTCTCAGAATTTATGGTCAATCCAATATTTTTTAAAATTATGACTACTTAACATGGTTGTTCTATCTAACCATGTGGTCACTTCATCACTTTGGCCAAAATCCAACTCTCTAATGCGGCCACTTCACTTCAATGTGTAGTAGCTTGAAATATCATGGTAGATCTAATATTTTGTCAAAAAACTCAACATTTGCATGGTAAATTTGTTTACATTATTCATATAATTGGAAAGAAATGCATGGTCACTCCAATACTTAGTGAGTTTTCAAAAAAATTGGAAAACTATGTCATCACTTCAAGTTAGCCTTGTATTCACTTGCTTACTCATTCGGTCAATTAAAAAGTTAGAAAGAGATATGACAAGATCGATCAAATAGGTGTGTAGTCGATCTAATTATCTTGCAATCTCTTCAATCCTTTTCAAAAATTCCAATACATTTGTGGCTTCTCTAAGATATAATGTGTACTTACTCTAATTGTAATTGTGGTGCTTGAGTACTTTGTGAGATTTCTTTCATGGTTGATTAGATGGTCATGTGGTTGATATATTTTCTAATGGTTACTCTATTATTTTGAACAAAATATCCTATTCATATTATTTTATATGTTCGATAGACTCATCATGTGTTCCATTGATTTTTCCTTATGTCCGATCAATCACTTTGTGAAATTTCTCTCCATTGAACTCTTGGTCAATAGTCTAGATTGATTGGATTTATGGTCACTTCTAGACTTTGTAAAATTTACAAATTTACTAGAAAAATATTTAACTTCCATAAAACATAGAAATGATTATAAATATATAAACATTATTTGTGATTATTGAAAACAATAATTTTTGGACTAATCCAACATAAAGTATGGTGGGAAAATATGGAATCAATTTCACTATCAACAACTTCTTCCCAAAATGAAGCTTCTGGGGTGATCATATCCTCTCTAAATGTTTGAGGATAATTTTCAAACAAATATGTTATAAAGTCTTAACTAAAATACTTAAAGATCAATTATATTTTTATTTTTCAAGGTTATACCTCCATTGAATGTCTTTCCTCTATATTATTTAGGGGACTTTTATTATTCTCATTCATCTAATTTGTTAGTTTATATGAAAGTATATTTTCAAAGAATGTTGTATTCCTCAATTAAATGATCATATTATTTTATATTTCTATAATCTCTTACTTGTAAACAATAAATCTAGATGAAATATTGTTAAGTGAATAACCAATAAATATGAAATCAATAGTTTTTTACCAATTTAAACCCTTTTTGGTTTAAGAACTACGACTTTGTACAAAAACCCTGACACCTTAAGATATTTAAAGATAGAATTTCCTAACTTCCACCACTCAAAGGGAATACTTTGTATATTTTTATGGGGTACTCTATTTATAAATGATTTTCAGTTAAAATACATTACCCTATGTTTTTTGTCATAAAATTTCACTATTTAGCATATCATTTTTTATTTATTTTAAATAATATTGTTTCTTTTCTGTGAATATATTTGATTGTTGAGTGTAAAGAGTTTTGGTTTGATGAATTATTCTAAACATTCTATATACATTTTGGAAAGGCGAATCATATTCACCTCCCTAATCACTTTGTGTTTTTCATTATATTATTGAGATGATTCTCAACTTAATTTTTGTAATTTTTAAATAAATCAATAGATTTATCATTACTATTAAATAAATAAACATAAAAAACTAGTATAATTATATAATAATGTGATAATGTATGTTTAAAATCTCTTGAAGGTACTGATTTCATATCAAATATGTTAATGTGTATTAATTAAAAAGGCTAGAAACTCCTTTCGACAGAATTAAAGGGAAGTTTAGAAAATTTTAATTAAATAAAAACTTTACATTTCTTACCTAAATAATAAAATGTTGTAAATAAATCCATGTTAATTAATTTCTTTAAAGATTTATATTTAAAATGACCTAATATCACATGCCATAAATCAGAACACTTGATCACATAAACTAAAGGAATATATCTTTCATTAAACATAGAATACTTGGTTATAATTTTCATCACATTGAATTTGAACAGACTATCACTCAGATAGACCTTACCAATATACACATCACTCTTAGTGAGTATAACTTTTTAAATAAAAAAACTAAATTAAATTCTTCTTGACTATAATACTGCTTAATACTAAATTCTTGCAAATATTGGGTATATGAAGTGTGTTTTTTAGTGTCATGGTCTTGCCCAAAGTCATTTTAAGAAGTACTTTTCTTGTGCCTTCCACTTTGTAAGTTGATGTGTTCCCTATAAATAGTTTATCATAACTCTCAAATGATGAGTATGATGAGAACATCCACTTATTGGAACAGACATTGTGAGTGGATCTAGTGTCAACCCACCACTCCTCTGGGCTACAAATGAGATTTCACATAGAAACCATGGAGATAAATGAAAATCTCTAACTATAGTGGAGATATTTTCTAGATCAATTATGTTGGATTGAGTCCTTATCTTCATATTCAAATTTCTACAATCCTAGGATTGATTCTTAGTATTTTCATAACTGTATCATTTTTCTTATAAATGTTTTCACAATGGCTAGGCTCCCCTCTAGTGAAGTTATACTTCTTAATTTTTAATCCTCCTTTAACAGTGTTTAATTTTGATATCATGTTGTTTATAATCACTTTCTTTTCAAATATTTGATTGTATTATTCTATCATTAATCAAACGATCAATTCTTGAAGAGGTATTTCCTTTATATTATACTTAAGATAATTTTTGAAATCTTCCCAATAAGGATGAAATTACTCAATAAAATCATAAACTTGAAAGTTTTAACTTAAGGATATACCTTTAATGTGAATATTGTGTATAATAAACTGTAATTCATAGACTTGACTCATTACTATTTTTGAGTCAAACATCTTGAATTTCATAAATTTTCTAAAAATTAAATTCTTCAAACCATCATCTTTGGTCCTATACTAGTGATCAAGACTCTCCCGTAACTCTTTAGTAGTGTTAAAGGAGCTATAAACATTTTAAAGGGAGTTTTTTAGACCATTTAGGATATAATTACGATATAAGAATTCAGTATGCATCTAGTCATCAATAAAAATACCCTTCTCTACACTTGTTTCTTCTTTACTAAGATTTAATGCTTCTTTAGTAAGAAACTTTTCTATATTTAATGTAGTAAGGTTGAACAATATCTTTTTCAACCACTTTTTGAAATCACAAACATTAAATTTTTCTAGATCCTCTCCTTTTGCATTTACTTGAAGAACTATAGTGAGAAGCATTTCCAAATTTTATGTCAAAGTTTCTTTTAAAAAAAATAAATTTAAATCAATGTGGATTTATGAAAAAATAAAATTTTTATTATGATTTTTGGGGACATATTTCCTATATATAAAATACAGTTATAGTTTTAAGGATCAATATATACAATAAGTGTGGTAGGGACTCTTCCTAGTCTTTGAAAATAGTATAGGAGGTGTTGATCGATCTTTATAATAAATATATTAGGGTCCTTATTCCGAGTATGTATAAATACAGTTGGGAAAGGTTAAATCGTTCTGTTTATGGAAAAAATAGGGACCCTCTCAGAAGACTTGATAAAGTAATCTATATACACAATACAGTATACTTTGATCAAGTAATATGACTAAGTCTATACACAAAGTACCAAAGGAAATAATAGGGTGGATAAAAACGTGAAGAACAAGTTAATAAAGTAAAATATCAGCCCAAAAAACATACCTTGTTTCCTTAAGATAAATCTTATCCCTCTATGTTGCCTAAGTTCCTGATCAATTGCCTCATAAGATAGAACATATCACCTTTATTGTATAGAGGAACTTTAAATCCAAGAATGCCTTCAGACTCAATGTGTGTAGACAAATCACAATTTAAACTCTTGAAAATTGTGGACAAATTCCAATATAGTTTCATTACTTTGATGAGGAATAAAATTAAATAAGAAGAAGAGGGGGAACCTTAAATTTATAATCAAAGGAAAAAAGGGATTTTAAAAAAATAATATTAAATATAATAATTTAAAATCCATTTTACAAATAAAAAATGTGAAAATCATAGGAAATGTGTAGTGATTTAGTAAATGGTGTAAACTCACCCATTAACCCCCCACTTTCCATTTATTTCAAACAATAGTGAACCCCCCAACTAGGATAGCCTTCCAAGAAGAAACAGTGAATAAAATTTGTTGTAGTGGCTCCCAACTCACCCAACCTTGAGCTCCCCATATTAGATTGGAAGATTTTAACCTCCCTCAATGTTATAGTTTCATGGATAAGGATATTAATTCAATCCATTTAAATATTCATTCAAAAATATAGATGTGGGAAACAACCTAAGATGGATAGAGTGGTGGTAAATTAACCAGATTAACCAAGCATTTATCCATTGGACCTTTAACATTAAAACTCCCATTTAAATTATGATTTATCAATATATTTCAAAACTTTATAAAAATTAAATAGATATTTTTTCAGAAAAATGCATGCATTTTTAGATTATATATTTCTTTCAAACTTCACCATTAATTTATATATTCTTTTTCATAATTAAAATCTAAAATATATTTCCAATGTGAATATCCAAATTCAAAAATTATTTTTAGTATTTAAATTAAAAGAGTGATACCATGTTGAATTTCTTCACTAAAATAATAAAAACATGAAATAATTGGTTTATCCATGATTTATAATAAGGGGTAATTTTAGGTAATAAATGTCATAATCCTATTTAAAGAATAACCCTCCACTATAACCCATCACACTAAACTTATAATTCCTCTTGAATAAACTAATAATTATCCTTTGACTAACTTCATTAACCAAATCACATGAGTCAATGTGATCATCACACTCAGTAGCTTTAGCCATCATAGGCTTCACACATCCCCATTAACACCCTCTTATCAGTTAATACAACCCTTCAACCATAATATATCATTATCATGTGTCTAAGGTCATGATAGAAACTTATCATTTTGGTGTCACATGATATTCCACCATCATTAATCAATTACTCATAATATCACTAGACCAACATCATTCAATTCCATTAGTTAAACCCCATCTTGATAGTTACCCCTCGATCAGTGGAAAAATAAATAAAGACTCATAACTAGCCCTAACTACCCCTTAACTCCGAAGGTGAACCGATAATTGGGAGGTTAGATCACTTGACCTCCCTTATCAGGACATCTTGAATAACTCACATATTCCTCCAAATAACATCCTTATCAAATCTAATGAAACCAAAGTTACCCCTATTGGATAACTCATAACTTGTGTGAAGTTTCTAGGAATGGGTTGTACCACTGAGAGGTGGGAGGGGTGAATCATTGGTAGTTATTTTATAATTTATTCTCTTGAAATAAACCTTCATTAATTGTTAGATTATTATCCCCTCAACTATAAAATCTTAGACTTACCAGAATGAAATAGAAATGAAAAATAACACAAGGCACAAAATATTTTTACAAGTTTCACCCCCAAGGTGGGTGATTAAGACCTTGTTGGTACTGAGTCAAGTATAAGTCATAAATTATTCCACTAATATAAAAAAAATTAAAATTTGAATGGGAAGGTATAATACTTAATACAATAGTGTTTTCGAACACATATAACATCTTGTTGTATATTAGATTGAATCCCATTGGTTTACAGAAAAAATTCAGAACAATATTAATAGTTTCACTTTGATTCCGGGCTACTTCAACAATAAAAATGATCTTCCTTAGAGCCTTAAAAATAAACAAAATCAAAATATGGTCACCTTTTCAATAACTTAAACTTCAAAGTTATATGATTAATACATGATAGTTTTCCTTTCTCGCTTCTTCTAGAGCTTCAATGTTCTGGTTCTCGATCATAAATTATTGATTTATCTGAATTTGTATTTCTTCTTTCTTTTTATGAACACTCAATTTCAGTCTCTTTGTCTCTATTTATCTCTATTCACACCTATTCTACTATTAATCAATCATTTCTCAACAATCTATAATTAAGGGAGTTTTTAAAAATCAAGTGCTAATAAAATTACAAAATATTTCCTCAATAGATTTCTACTTAACAATCCTCCATTCACTTATCCTTATAACTATTCATGTGGGTTTATTCCCCATGATCCTTTTCTCAAATTCCTTAAATGGACATCTTCACATTTAATTTTATTCAAATAAAATTCCCATGAATTTCTCTTGCTTCGATCACTATAAATGAAATTCAAATATTCCCAAAATTCTGAGCAATGATATTATCATTTAATATTCCTTCATAATTCTACAAATTTTGATTTTAATCACTTTTGACCCTCTAATTAACATCATGATATTTTAACCTTAAATATCAATTAAGCACCATAAAATTTTAATCAAAAAAATATTTCATTTTTTAAACTATTGGAATTTGTATAAGAAATATAATTTCTTACACATCACATAGTGAATTCAAGTATCTTATATATCAAGTTAAAGTCCTTTTTCATTATGTAAGGTTTTTAAATTTTTCTAAATCTTGTTGAACACTTTAGTGGATATCTTATTCATGATTATAAAAAAATCATCAAAAAAATTGTTAAACGTGCTTTTGAAAATAACTTACACATAAAATTATGATATTTCCTTTACTATATTTTATAGTAATTTGGAAAAAATCCTCTATATTTATTCAAACATTTGACATATTCATGTAATAATTTTTCCCTTGATTAATTCTAGTGTACTGCTAAACAAATATCTTACACATGTAAAATATCATATGCATTTTGTTCCTTAGGAAATTCTCATCACAAAAATAAAATAATTTATTAATCATATTATTGAGAGGATCTTACACATCATTGCAACATACAACCCTTTTCCAATTCTTTAGTTCAAAGTAAAACTCAAATATATTATATATCATTAAAATTCCTTACACAAACAAGGAATATCAATACTTATCCATTTTTTATAAATTCTAGAGAATATTATCTACATATATTGAGCTCCCAATACTTTACTAATTTTTATCCTCAATCACATAATTTCATAGCTTATGAAAATCAGTTTATAACCTATTCAATACTTCTCAAGTATTATTCAATCAAATCAAAAATATTCTCAAAACTTCAAAGACATTATCAACAACTTCCAATGATTCTCATTCATGGTTAACAAAAAATATAACATGACTTAAAATTTTCAAGGGTTCTTTTCCCCCTCTTTGGATTTGTTGTCAACTAAAAAAATTCAAAATAAATAACATCAAATCATATCTTTTCTAAAAGATAAGTTTTTTAACACTACACTACTAGATAAAAAAAGTAAGAGAATTTTATCTATAAATGATAAGAAAAATTATTGACAAGTGATATTTAAACTCTATATCTCTCAATCTATGCACACATTTAACTTTTCTCATCCATTTTATAATAATAATGAATTTAGATTCAAAAATGATAAAGAAATATTTTTGTCCCTATATCTCCCTTTAACAACATAATACAAAGTATTATAGGGGTATCCCATGTAGCCTAAAGTTAGGGGGAGGATAAACATAAATTATTTGCCTTAAATCATAAAATATTTCCCTTTTCATGGATTTTATAAACATATTTTTAATTTAGTCTTTGGTGAACATATATTCCAACCACACATCTCTATTTACTAATAATTATATGATGAAATGATATTTTATATCAATGTGTTTATATGAGAGTGTTAGATAAGATACTTGGACAACTCCATGGCACTTTAATTGTCACAAGTAATCCTCAGTGGTTTCTCAACTTCTACCTTCAATTTTTTTTGCTACAATTTTATCCAAAATATTTTCCTTTAGAAATGTGTTAAAAAAATATTCATCCTCAACTATACTTAAAGTTACCAAACATTGTTTCTTATTATTCCATCTCATATATATTTCACTTAAAAATAAAGTTCCACCTAATGTATATATTCTATCATTTCAATATAAAACCAAATAAACATTAGTGAAACCTAAAAAAAATCATTTATACACTTATTTTATACATCATACCATAGATTAATGTGCCTTTCATATAACAAATAATTCTTTTAGAATCTAGAATGTGTGATTTATTTAGATCACTCTGATATCTTGAACATAGAGTCATTGTATATATAATATTTGATCTTGATGTTGTAATATAAAGAAAGTTTCTAATGAACTTCCCAAATCCATTTTGATTTACACTATTTCTTACTTCATCTTTTCTTAATTTTAAAACAACCACTATGGTGGTTGATACTTACTTAGAATATTCCATGCTAAATTTATTCAATAATTCTTTGAAATATTTTTCATGGGATAAGAAGATGCAGTTATCTTCTTATGAAACTTGTAATACTATGATGTATCTCATCTCTCCTAGAATTAACATCTCAAAAAGAATCTTCATTTGATTTGTAAATTCCTCACAAAAATTCTCCTTATCACCAAAAAAAATTATATCATCAACATAAACTATGATAATTAGAGTAATTATACTCGTATCCTTCACATATAAGTTGTTATATTTCCTTTTATAAAAGTTAAATTACTTCAAGAAACTATCTAGTTTTTTGTATTAGGATATTGGGGCATTCTTGAACCCATACAAGGCTTTCTTTAATTTTTAAACCATGATACCATCACTTTCGAGTATGAATACTTTGGGTTTCTTAATAAAAATTTCTTCTTATATATCTCTATTTAATAAATAATACTTCACATCCATTCAATAATCGTTACAACTAGATATTGTTGTTGGTTGTAATTTTTATCAAGATGTTTTTTGTAATGGAGTTTGTTTTGTATTTAGTATAAATATTGTAAGAGTTACTCTGAATTTTTTTTAAATAATAGTTTACACTACAATGCTGCATTTCATTCTATAATGACAATTTTCATAAGGATTTTGCACAACGTGGAATAATAGGTCATTCCATGAAGTATTTTTATGCCGGTTTTTATATCTTTGAGTTTTAAATATCACATCATTTAGAATTAACCATTACACAAGAGAAAACTATACATATTTGAGTTCTTCTAGAGAAAATGATCTCATTTTATAGAAGGGTAAACCATGCAGTGATGGATGTTTGGACAGAATATAATGTTTTTAGAAAATATATTCTTGAACCATAAAGTTTTTACCATAACATAGAGTATTTCTAATACAATTTCATTATTTATTAAAATTTGAGAACCTCTACACCATGAATGAATTATCACACTATAATAAGTTTAGTAAAATATGTTCACATTGTGAGGCTGGTTTTCATGCCACAAAGGTTAACAATACATGTTTCTAGGGATTTGAAATTTTCAATAAACTAAAATTTAAATACATGGTTCATGTTGAAATTTCTTTGAGAATTTAGAGTTAACTAATATAAATATATTTGGTCACACTATGAAGAAGACTACCACGTTGGTACCTCTATAATCTATGAATTTCAAACAAAAATTTTGAGTAGTATTTCTCTAAAAGTGTTAGTAGTTATTTGAAAATAAAATAACTGACCTCTAGAATTAAAATAGTAAAGATTAAATAGGAGAATATATCATGATTTAATTTGAATAAAAAATTGGTTATTAATTTGAATTATATTTGAATTTTAAATTCAAATCTATTGTCTTTTTAGAGATGTTACTATGTATAGAAGAAATAAAATATTAGATAAAAACAAATAATAGTATAACACAAAGACTTACATAGAATATATAGAAAGTAGTATTGAATATCAGGAAGATCATAGCATCATTGAAGATCTAGAATTTATTTTAAGTGAGTGAGGCTGATTTACAGTAATGATCATGATTGAATTAAAAAATAGAATGTGGTATGAATTATTATGAAAATACAGATTTGAATATTGGATATTTATGGGGAACACCCATATTATTTTGTGTTGAAGTTTCATTTTATATCTTGTAATGATCTACCTGCATGTCAATTACATCTTTGTATCCCTCTTGAAAATAGTACATGGAAGAGATGAAGAGGTCTTGGACTTTGGTTCAGCATTTAGATATTCTTAAAGTTATAATCACATTCTAGTGAAGTTTTCATTAATCGACGTATCAATTCATTGTGGATGTGTGCTCCTTTGATTATTCTTTTTTAGGTTAACCAAGTAAAAATAATTTTTTCATGATCTTTACTTTTCTACATCAAGTTTCACTTACGAAAAAACTTAGAGTTTTTATTTGGAAACATGAATATGTGATCCATTTTAGTTTAAAGATAAAAATAAATTATATTTTACCCTAATTCACCCCCCAGACTATATTTTGGGACTATATTACAAAAATTGGTATCAGAGTCATACGTTGTCTGTTGAATCTATTTGAAGGAAGTATCTATTATGAATAATGTTATGAACATGAAGGGATTACCCTTATTTTATGGGTCCAATTATCATATATGGAAGAATGAGATGAGATCTTATCAATGGTATCTTAGGCTTGATATATATTCTATAGTAGTTCATGGGATATAATTAAGTGATCCCATAGGAAGATCAATGATGAAAGATGATAAAAGTTTATAGAATGATGATGCAAAAGCTCAAAGTGCCTTATCAGGAGAGTTTTCCAATCAAATTTATATGAAGGTCATGAATTGTTAAATGGTTAAAGTAATTTGGGATAAACCTTTTAATATTTTTAATTTTATGATATGAAGATGGGTTACGATGACAATATAGATAGTTTCTTTAATTATATCACTAAATTTTTTGGTGTCATTCATAGTATTGGTCATTATATTAAGGATTAAAATATTGTGAAAAATATTATACAATTTTTTCACCTATTTATAATCTAAAAGTGTTATCACATGAATATATGAATATTATAGAATTGCATCTTTATGATTTATATAATAAGTTGGTTATTTATGATATGAGAGTGAACCTAAAGATATATCTAGTAATTTATATAAAAAATATTGCATTCAAAACCATTTAAAAGTAAGAGTATCAGGAGACTAAATTTAAAAATGATATCTATGATGCTATCTTATCACTTATTATAATAAAATTTAAGAGATGAAAAGGCATACTTGAAGGAAATCTTCCTATAGCTTGTTTCTGTTTTGGAAAAATTAGACACATTACTGCTAGGTTCCCATAAAAAATTTGGTGAAGAGGATGATGATGGTAAATTATCACCAAGATAGAAAAAGAAGTTTCCCCTAAAAATGAATTTCAAATATAGAAATTCAAGTGTCAAGAATATTCATAAGAAATTGTTTGTTATCAAGGAAGAATAGAATGCTGAGGAATATTCATTGGAAGGTATTGTAACTAAGTTTATCCTAGATGTGGAGAATTCTATAATGAAATCATTTGAAACTCTGAAGGCTAAATTTAAATAATATAAAGATAAAAAATATGGATTTTATGATATCTAGGTTTAATTGGAAGTAGAACATGGGGATATTGATTTTTGAGTAAAGAAGTACAAAAAAATTGGAAGCTTATTAAAGGAGTCTTCATGTTTTATTGATGGACTTGAAGAAAAAAATAGATCATATTGAAAAAATTACATAAGATTGTGATAATATTCATGTGAAATATGAAGTGTCTATGAATTACATATTGAAGTTTGAATAATTTTCTAATATTATTGAAGATCTTAACTTATCATAAAATATAAAGTATAGAAGATTAAAGGTATTTAATAAGAATTCATTTCCTTGATAAAGTGGTCTGAACTAGAAATCGAAACATGTAGTTCAAAGAAGAAACTTTAGTTTATGAATTTCTGAGATGGAATCTTTAAAGAAAGGGAAGAACGATTCCCAATAAATTTTATAGAAATTATTAGAGCTCAAAGATCTAACTTTATGGGTAATACTGGTATTGGATACAATATTGAAATGTCAAAGTTAAAATATTTGAATGTTAAAATCACTAGAATGTATTTTAAGGGATAAATCTATCAGTCATCGATAATTCATAAAAAATAAAATAAGAATTAAAAAGTTAGACATGTGTAAATAGATAATGGTAAGAGGATTTTTCTAATCATGAAATTTAAATTCTATGGATTTTTAGGATTCACAATGTCTTATTATGAAAAATATGGAAGTTACTTAAGAGGTGAAGTTATTGGAAGTCAAAAAATAAGATTGGTGGAATATTCTTCACATAAATACAAAAAAACTTTCTATGGTTACTATTTTAATTGTTCAAATTTTGTATATAAAGTATTATATTATATGAAATTAAGGGGGATATCTTTATATGGAAGATATAGGAAAGTTGATACCAAATTGTTTAATTCAATTCCTTTAAAGAATAATTTTTTTCCTCTTGAATAAGAATAATTCAATTTTATTTCTTGTGATAAAAACAATGAGAAGAGATAAAAAAAGTCTCAAATCATTAAGAATTGTCATGTAAAGAAATAAAAAAATTTAAAATGTTGATTTGGATTAAATTTCCTTGAAATAAAAAATTAATGACAACATCTAGATTCTGGACAACAAGTGTTCACACATATGATAGTAAATATGAACATGTTAAAGAATATAAAGGGTGAGTCTAATGGAAAAGTATGCTTCAAAAATTCTATAGATTTGAAAATAAAAGTAAGTGTAAAGACTTGTTTTATTAGTGATTAATTGAAGAATAGTGATGTTATTTATGTTTATGGTCTTCATCATAAGTTATTGAGTTTAATCCAACTCTATGACTCATGTTTGGAAGTGATGTTTAGTCAAAAAGGGATACAACATTAATGGTAGGTCTGTAAATTCATTAATAAAAAGTAAGATAACTAATGGAAGACTAGATTAGTTTTATATCAATAAAAACACTTTTCAATTAATAGTAGAAGAGGAAAATATATTGTATCACCAGAGGCTTGTCTATGTCAATCAATAAAGTATAGAGAATATTTAAAAATTTAGATTTGAGGAAGATATTCCTAACTTAAAGAAGTATCAGAAAAATATTTTTGAAACTTGTATATAAGGGTGGATAGTTTTAAATCCATATCCTCCCCTAATAAGAAAGGATTTGGGTTTTTAAATTTATTTCACATTAATGTGTGTGATTCAATGGGTTAGGTTGGTGCATATGATGAGAGGTATTTTATATTTTTTTATGATTATAGAAATATAGGTTGTGCTATTTTCATATGATCAAGGACTGAAGTGTTCGATTACATTAAGAGGTTTTTTTAGATTAAAAAATGAAATCGAAAGAACTATGAAAATTATAAGATTAAAAAAGGGGATGGAGTACACATTTTGTAAGTTAAAAATTACCTTGAAAAGCATAGAATTAAATATCAAGTGTATTTAGTGAGAATCCATCAATATAATGGGGTCAAGGAAAGAAGAAATAATATAGTCAATAATATTGTAAATCCCTTATTGATAGATAGGGGTATCTCAAATCACTGATGTAAATAATTATTTTAAGCATCTATTTATACTCAAAATATAATATTACTCAGTATAAGGGTTAAGAAAACACCATATGAAATGTAGAATGAGAGAAAACCTATTTGAAGCTTCTTAGAGTATTTAAAAGAAATTTTTTTATCTTAAATAAGGAAAGAAATCAAGTAAAATATAGTGATCTAATAGATAAAGGTATTTTCATAGGCTAATCAACAAAGAGTAAGTTATACAAATTCTTAAACAATATAATCAACATAATTGTTGGGAGAAATTTTGTAAAGGTTATTTAGAATGAATGAAAAGAAGATTCAAGAATTTCTATATCTAAATAAGTGTTTGATGAAGGTAAGTAAATAAATACAAATTTGGATTAAACTCAAAATGTTCAAACTAATGATGAATTTAATATTGAATCTATTGAATATAAAAATGAATAAGTGAGTCGAGCTATGACTTAAAAAAAAGGAAAAGGGTTCAAGTTGATATGGTAAACATATTTGGAGACAAATATACTCCAAATTAGACTCAAAGGATGAAAACATTAGAGAACACTACTCTATTCAGTGAGATAGAACCAACTTTGTTTGAATAAATTTAAAAGGATGAATCATTGGTGAAATCTATGGATGAATAATTGGGTAAAATTGATAAAAAAAATAGACTTGGGATCTTGTGAATATACCTAAAATCATAATTTGAAGAGTATAAAGTAGGTCTTTAAGAAAAATTTTAATGAAAACTGGAAAATTAATCTAGAGTAAATAAAGGATGGTTTTCAAGGGGTGTTCTTGGGTTTAAGGGATTGATATCAAAGATAAATTTTCACCAGAAGTAGGAATGGATTCTATTATACTCTTTTTAGATCAGTAGTTTAAAGAATCTTTAGAGTATTTCAAATGGATATAAATACAGCTTTCTTAAATATAGTATTGAATGAATAGGTTTATATCAAACAACAAATTGTATTTATTCTTAGGAGTGATGATTCTAAAGTATATAGGTTTAATAAGGCTTTATATGGCCTTAAAAAGAACCTTGTACTTATTATGCCTGACTTGATTCTTTTCTAAGGTGGCTGTAATTCAAAAGAGGAGGTTTTGATCACAACATATATATCAAATTTTACAATTAAGATCATTTTATGGTGTTGATGTATATAGAAGACATCCTATTTTATGGAAACAAGAAAATTAGTGTTGAAAATTTACAAAATTAATGATTTATAAGTTTGAAATGACAATGATCATATAGTTTACATATTTTCTTGGGCAATAAGTTTATCAAGATGAAGGTAATACAATCATCTAATAATTGAATTATGAAAAAGAAATTTTAAAGAATTTATGTATGGAAGAGTGAAATCCTATTTCAACTCAGATAGAAATTAGAACTTAATTGGGAAAGCATGAAAACAATGATGGATTATAATCTAATGTCTATAAAAGAATTATTAGGATTTTATTTTATCTTACTACTACTATGACAAATATATTATATGTTGTATGTTTGGGTGCATGTTTTTAAAGTTTTCTACAGAAGGAACATCTTCAAGATGTGGTGAGAATAATGAGGTATGTTCAAAGAACATTACATTATGGAATACTATTCATATCTAGAAGGGATATGGTTTTATTAGAATATTTGGATGTTGATTGGGCTGGTGAAATTTTGGATCAAAAATCAATAGGTGTTTATTCCTTTTACATTGGGAATAGTTGTTTCGGTTAGGTAAATAAGAAACAATATTGTGTTTCTTTTAGTACAACAAAAATGAAGTATATCCAAGTTACCAAATCATGTAAATATATTATATGGATGAATCGGTAGTTGCAATACATTGGTGTAGTGATATGGAATCCTATGAATATTCAATGTGAAAAAAAAATCTTCATTGATCTCATAAAGAATCTAGTTCATCACTCTCATGTGAAAAAAAAAATCGTATATCATTTCATAAAATATAAGGTGGAAAACAATATTGTAAAGATATAGTTTATTTGAACTCAAGAAAATGGGGTTTATATATTCATAGTTCCATTGGTTGCTCATGGGTTTGAAAGGCATAGGTTGAACCTCATAGTTCAACCAATCTCATCACACTAAGGAGATTTGGTCAACCCCTATCTCCATTGAACTTAATGTATATTGTTTTATTATGTTCATTTGAAAGTTTATATATTTTATTGGATTTAATAAGATAATGGGGGAAACTATACATGAGATCTTAGTAGAATAATTGAAGGAATAATTGTAGGGAGTAAAGGTTTAATTAGATTTATGGACAACATTGATACATTTTTTTATATATATTATTTCCAACATTGATATTTGGATCATATAGGATTAGATATTAACTGAATGATATTTACACAGTTGTGACTCAATGATAATATATTCAGGTTATAAATCATGTCCCTTGAAGGATGATGAGAGAAGACCATGACACTGTGATAGGCTAACAGGAGTGGACTATGATGAGAATACCATAGAGAAGCATAAATCCAAAGGGATCCTTTTTGTCTAATTCAGAAAAAAAAATAGTTTATAACATATAGTATGGTGTTGTTTAAAGGTGTTTATGGTTGAAAATAAAAAAAAATAAAAAGGGGTATTTTTATAACCATATATTGTTATTGGTTGTATTTTTTTCAGGTTGTTTTGTGTCGAGGAGTTTGGTTTGGAGTTAGTGCAATTATCTAGAGAGTTTCTTTGAAAATATTGTAAATTGCAGGTCACATCATGATAGTAGATGTTCCCCTATGAAGGATATTTAGAACAGTTTTCATATTTATGGATTTTTTATACTTTCTCTATGGATTACTCATCACATTTTGGTAGATGAATGGACATATTTTAGTTCTTCTAGATACTATGAGAACGTACCGTGGAAGGATGAACCACACCATGATGGATGGTTAGATATAATGAATTATCTCTCTAGAATAGGTGCTTTCCCCATAAAGGTTATACCATGTCGTAGAGGATGTCTGAGAAAATTTCATTATTTCTATAATTTTGAGGACCTCCACACTATGAATGTATTATTACACCACAACTATTTGAGTGAAATAGTTTTACACCATGTAGTTGGTTTCCACTTCATGAAGATTAATAGGTCATGTTTTTATGGCTCTATAAATTTCAAGATGCCCGCACTACAAAACATGTTTCATGTCATAGTGTCTTTAAGAAATTAGATTTAACTAATGGAAATATATTTAGTCATGACATTAATAATATTATCATATCATGGAATCTATAATCCAGGAATTTTGAACTGAAATGGTGACTGTATTTATTTAAATTTTTTTGTTGTTATTTGAATATCTAATAACTACCCTCTTGAATTTAAATGAGGGATATTAAATAGAGGAAGATCCGATGATTTTATTTGAAGAAAAAATTGTTTAGTATGTTCAATTTTATTTTAATTTGAAATTTAAATCTACTATTTATTAGAGTTATTTTTTGTATAGAAGAAAAAATGGAGGAAAATAAAGAAGAGGAAGACACATAGACTTACAAAAAATATAAATAAAGGAATATTTAATATTAGGAATATGAAAGTATCAATGAATATTTGGAATTTATTTTACGTGGCTGAGGATAATTTAAATTGAATATTAGGATTGAAGAAAAAAATAGAGTGTGTTGTGTATTTCTTTGAAGATATGGATTTGAAGATTGGATCATTATAGAGGACACCCTTGTTTTTTAGTGTTGGAGTTTCATTTGATATCTTTGAAATATCGACATGTGTATTGATTACATATTTTTATCCCTTATTAAATTAGTTCATAGAAGAGAGGAAAAGGTCATGGGCCTTAGTTGAATAGTGATCCATTCCTAAAGTTGTAATCACATACTAGTGAAGTGGTGACTAATCAGCATATCAACACATTATTGATATATGCTCCTTGGAGTATCCTTTTACCGGTTAACCAACTAAAAATAGTGTTTTCATGATCTTTACTTTTTTATCAATTTAAACTTACAAAATAGATTAGATTTTTCTTTGGAATTTAAAATACATGATTCATTTTAGGTTAAAGAGAAAAGGATATTATAGTTTACCCAAATTCACCCCCCCCCCTTAGGGTTTATTATGGACCAAGGTATAACAATAAAATACATCGTTCCTATGGTATATAATATAAATAAACAATATTATAGCCTCAATTATTGAAATAGGCATATAATTTTATTCAAATTATATGCCATCCACCTAAGAATGGACTTTTTGTACCAATCTTGTCATGTTTTTTAAAAATCACCCTTTTCATTGAGTTTATTTATGAATACCTACTTTGTACATATAATATTTTTATTTTATGGAATTGGAACAAGTTTCCAAGTATCATTATTCTCAAATAAATCTGACTCTTCATACATGTAATTTATCCACTCTTTGTGCTCAATATCCTCCATCACCATTTGTGGTTCAACTTATGAAATAAGAGTTGAATGATTTTCAAGTATCAATATTTTTCTAGTCTTTATTGGAGCCTCTTTACTATCAATTATAATTTCATGTTCTACATGATTCTTCCATATGTGATGTTTCAATTTTTCATCACTAGGAAATTCATCCTCATCACTATTTTTATTTAATTTAACATCAATTGCCTATATTTCAATTCCATCTTCCTCTATATTCTCTTTACAAGAAATATACAATCTTTTTTACTTTAGTGTTTTCAAAATATGCTCTATTTTATATATCTAAGTTGAGTATATTTTCAATAAAATTTACTTTAAAATAATAAAATAACTTATTCATATTTTTATTCCATCATCTATAGCCTCTTACATTAGATAGCTAACCCATGAAAATCCCTTCTTCTGTTTTCTCCTTGAATTTTCCTAGATTTGAGTTTTTGATCTTTATAAAACATGGACTGTCAAACACTTTGAAGTAATTTACTATTTATTTTTATAAAAAATCTCATATGTAGTCATGTAGTATTCAGATCACTGTAATAATTTATTTTTAATGTGAATATTTTGACACACTACTTCCCTCTATATGAATTTTTAGAGTTTGTGTTCATCAAGTATGGTTCTTCCCATTTTATCCAAACATCTATTATTTATTTCTATAACTCCATTTTGTTGTAGAGTATAAGGAGGAATCTATTTATGATTAACATCATTAATATCAAGATAATATTAAAAATATTTACAATTTAATTCTTTTCCTTTATATGTTCTCATCATTTTGACATAAAACTCCCAACTCTTTCTCTACCCATCTTTTGAATATTTTAAACATCTCCATTTCATATAATTTATTATTCATTAATAAAAAATTGGTCATATGGGTGAATTAATAAATAAATATAATAAATTAAAGATACAATTTGGTATATTTATGTCACATAGGTCCACATAATTCATAATACATTAGTTTATGTGGCCTAATGGACTAAATTTACATTATTTTTCAAGTTCCATGAACCATTTTCACCATTTAGCATCATTAAAAACCAACATATCTCTCTATATATTTAGTTGGGTTAGATCTATCACCATGTAATTATATTATATTATACTCAAATTTATTTTACTATGATGTGATAGTCTCATATTCCAAAAAAACATCCTTGAAACCTAAATAACAAGAATTACTTGGATCACTAATTTAGAATAAATTAACCCTGGTTCTTTCAACCTTAATGATAATTATTCCATATTTTCAGAACATGATAAATCATGATTTTTTCTTGAAAATAAATTAATTTCAATCATCACAAAGTTGTCTCAAACTAAATATATTGGGTTTAATACCTTCGACAAAAAGAACATCTTTGGATTTCAACTTCTGAGCTTAAATATCAGCAATGTGACCTCTTCTATTTTTTAGAGAGATATAATTTACAAAATTAACTAAACCTACATCATGATATTCAATGTTATTAAATATTTTTATATCCCTAATTATATTATAACAATAACTACTTTCAAAAATCCATTGATTACTTTTCTTATAATCTTCTGAAGAAACTTCAACAATGAGTGGCTTTTTTCCTTCTTTATTTTCTAAATTTCCTCCCTTTTCACCATAAGATAACTATCCAAGAATATTAGTCATAAATTATTTATAAAAATGAACAAGTTGGTAAAATGTTACATATATTCCATCAAAGTATTTAAATATATTCTGTGTGAATAGGCTTGATTAATTTTTAGACACAAATTTTCTATTCCCTGAATTGATCCTCATATTTCCAGAGTAACTTCCTTTATTTTTAGTGTTTCTACCTATCGATTTATGACTAATAAAATGCAGTGGAATATTGTACTAGAATGAATAGGATTTATTCACAAATATTTCATAACATGAGTAGTAGCCTCTGAATTTTGATCTTCTATATTGATAAGAGTTATGTCCAGTAAACTATTGTTTGTGTCTAACTATATTTTTTTTATTCCTTATATCTTATAGATATAGATGTTTTAGAAATACCCCAATATTTATTTGATCTAGAATATAATTTTTCACCAAATTTATATGCCGAAATTTTCCTAGGGTTTTAATTAAAGCCTACACTGTTATAAATAACATATTTATTTTGATGTTTAGCAAGAGAAAATTTAACCATCCTTTTTGAGAAAACTTTATTAATGGATCAAGATCTTTAAAATGTAACCTATACTAATTTATTGAAATATACACTCATCTTATTCATTATTTTTCAGCTCAAAGACACTTTTATTATGTTTTATTTAACTTGTATTCCTTTAGAGCCATTTTTCATTGATATCTTTCACCATTTTCTCTTATTTTACAACCTTTAACTTTAAATTTTTAATCTAATAAATATAACCATCCTCTATTTTGATAAGATCCTCCTTCACTTCATTATTATTTTTATTATATTCCTTTAACATCCTGATTTCCTTCTTTATTTTAGTATTTTTCTCAATAAAAACGTCAATTTCATCCTTCAACATATGCTCTATGTAAGTTTCAGCACCTTCTTCTCCTTCACTGCTTGAGGTTTATTCATGCTTTTCAACATACACCATGACGTTCCTCTATTTTCATAATTTTATTTTAATAATTAGAAAATTGAGGTGGATTATCCTTCCTTTTATTTACTCATCATACATTTTCTCTTACTTCTTGGAAACTTTTTCTTACTATTGTCAAATTCTGTGGCTTCCTTTGAACTTTTACCCCATTTATTTTACTGATTTATTTCTTATTTCTCATCAACCACATACTCACCACATTTATTCCTTAGAAAATTAATTTTAAAATTACTTATTCCACCAAATTTGAATCATTTTTTTTGATTTTTTACCTTTCCAATTTACTTTTAATTTTTTCAATTTCTTTGAGATAAAATCCATAATTCTCTAATACCCTTCATTACCTTCCTCATCTCTAGATTTACTATAATAATCATTTCTTTCCTCCATGATTTTAAGTTTTCTTATCAATTAAAAAGTAAAAACCTCCTTTATCTTCTTATTAAATGATATATATTTCCTCATATTATAAATAATAAGAATTTTATATATTTCATTAAGGGTTAAATCATCTTTGACTACTAATGTAGAAATTTTAGGATCAAACCTATTAGGAACATTCCTCATAAACTTCTTGAAAATTGTAGATTCTTAAAAAAATTCTCCATAACCTCTGATATTACTGAAAATATCATATACTCTTATAAATTAGTCATAAATGATTTCGTTATCATCTATCATCACATATTTAAACTTAATTCTCCATATTTGTATCTTTTATTCCTTAAACCTTACATTTCTTTTGAAAATTATTTCTAATCTATCTAAAACCACCTTTTTAAATTGTATCCCCATCATATTTGTGTATAATTTTTATGATAAGAACATAAGATTATAATTTATAGATTTTCCATAAACTTCCAAGTGTCTATTATTAATAAAATACATTAGAGTATCTTTCTTGATCTATGGGAATCCCATAGTAGCAGCGTCAATGACTTCCAGGACAAGTGAAAGAAGATAGGGAATAATCATATTATTTCATCCATGATTATTTTTTAAATCAAAGGTTATAATTCCTCTATTGTTAAAATATTTATATTCTCTATCATAAGAAAAATTTGGATCTTTCAAAGGTTTCTTTCTCACTTATTCCATAAATTTAATGTTCTTATTCTCAAAATAAAATTATCAATTTCTTGGGCTATTCATTACTTCTATATTTTTATAAACAACTGGTTTTGGTATCTTTCTGTATCTTTATCTATAATTATTATAATTCTACTATTAATCATTCATTTTTCACTAATATATAATTAATTAAATTTATATAATTAGGAACCAATACAATTCCATAATATTCCCTCAACAAATTTGTATATAACAATCCTCCATGTGCTTCTTCTTTTTTCTATTCACCTGGGTTTGTTCCCCGTGATCCTTTGTTTAAATTCCAAAAATTACAAACTTTACACTTAATATAGTAAAAAAATACTGATAATTTCACTAGATTTGATCACCATAAATGAAATTAAAATCTTCCCAAAATATGGAGTATCGATCTCCTCATTAAATCTTCATTCAAACTTCCAAAAATCTTAGCTTGAATCACCAATGACCATATAATCAACATTTTGATATTTTAAGCATCATAAGATTTTAATCATGATAAATATAAATTTTTTTAAATTGTTGGACCTTACATAAGAAAGATAATTTTTTATAAAATATAGATATAATTCATGTATCATATACATCAGGATAAAATTCTCATGCATCATATAAGGTATTTAAAGCTATAAAATCATATTGAACACTATAATTAATAAATTATACATGATTATAAAAAAATAATATGAAAAAATTATATGCATGATTCCAAACATATCTTACACGTTATAATAATATATTTTCTTTGATAATTTCTAGAATACTCTGACAAAAATATGTTGCATGTATTCAGACATCTTACATATTAATATAATATTTTTTCCTTGGATGCATTCTAATGAGAACTTAAAAAAATATATTATGTATATAAAATATCATATGAATTCCTTACCTTAGTAAATTCTTATCTTACATCTCAAATAATTTTGTATGCATCTTATTGAGAGTTACTTAAGAATCATTGCTATATACAAAACTTTTTCCATTCAATTGTTTAGGGTAATACTCAAATATATTATACGTCATCAAAATTACTTATGCTAGCAAGGTATATCAACACTTAGGTAATTTTATTTAAACTAAAGATAATACCATGTACATATATTGGTCTCCCAACAATTTTTTAATCTTTAACCTTAATCCCATAATTCTATAACTAGTGAAAATTATCTCAGATCCTCGTCAATACTTCCAATGAATGATTCTCATTCATAGTTGAAAAAATATACCTTCAATAATTCCAAGGTTTCTTCAGTATATGATTTCTCCAAAAACCGTTCACTAACTCCGCCCCAAGCCCAACACACTAGGTGAAAATAATTCACTAAATACATAATACCTTCCACATCCCCTAGAGTCATCATTAAAGATCAAACATTTATGGTCTTGAAATTTCTTGGACTCTTGATTTATCATTTTTTTGAGAATTGTAGGTTTCTAGGGGGTGTTTTTGGTAGTATAGAGGGAGAATAGTAAATTTTTAGATGACATTCCAATTGGGAGTTTTTATCACACTATGAATATTAGATTGTGGTGTGAGGTTTATCTTTTGAAATGGGGTCAAATCCTTGAGATTTGAGAGATTCTTTGTTGAGTTGGGTATTTCTTAGTTTCAGTGTGATTTATTATGTTGTGGGATGATTATTGGTCTAATTAATGTGTCACACCTTGTGATTTAGGTCAAAGTGTGGTCATAGATGTTTCACCATGAAGAGTTGGTTAAAGGAGATTATTTCTATAGTTATGTGTGTTGGTCTATCACACTCATTTTTTGGAAAATTCTATACTGAACCTTGTTTATCGAGAAACCCTTACATTTGAATGGGAGATTAAAAATTACCTTTATATATTAAGATATTAAAAGTATGTATGCAGTAATAAGTTAAATTAACTCTTCTGTATTATAAATCTTCACAAAGGTAATATATTATGTATTCTTAAGAATTTATTTCATATCATCAAGATATTTTGTATCCTTAAAGGATATTATATATCATAGTGTGAACGTTTCCTTTTTCTATTACCTGATTCAAATAAATATCTTATGCATTCCTTATAAAGGGATGCATAATAATAACCCTTTTACTGTAAAAGTAAACATTGATATAAAAGACTTCATATTTTTCAAACTTTTAATACATAAGATTTTTCACTGTAATATATAAGAGTAAAACTTGGATATGTAATAATTATCTATTTAAAAATATTCTATTGTGATGTGAGGAGTGTTGCATAATTTTTTTTATCCTCAACTCAAGGATTCATGGGTGATTGATTTTTGTGGTTTAGTTATTTTGAGGTCTATTACACCAAAATGATTTCATTGCACCATCTCTTTTTTAATGTATTGGTTTTAAAATAGTCTAATTGGAAGATTTTAGGGGATTGTAAGAGAGATCATAGTGTGGTTTTTAGATATTCATTTGACTCGTCGCCATTGTGTTGTAGTACTTAGTGTCACATCATGATTCTTATATTTTTGGGTTCTATTATAAATTTGAGTGTTCTCTAAAATTCCTTTCTATTTCTTTAACCTTTAGAAAATCCTAGGAAATATTGGTTTCTAATATTTGTGATTTTTAATGCTTGAGGTTGATCCTTATGCATTAGAATTTTCTGGTCAATTCTCTCTTATCCAAGGTTCTCCTCTCTTGTTTTTTCTTATCAATTTTATGGTTTTTCTTTTCAATATTTTATGACTATTAGATTTCATTATACTGGTTGTTCTCTTGAATTAATTAAAATTTTCAGAACTCTCATCAACCTTGAGAAATCTTAGGTACTCTTATTGATGATTCTAGATACTTGAGTCAGATCCTTAGAAAATATATTTTTGTGGTAGGTTGTCCCTTATTGAAGGTTATCCTCTCTTCTATTTTCTTCTTCCTTTCCTGGTTCTTCTTTTAGAGGGGTTTTAACAACAGTTGTACTCAATTTTTATGGATTTTGGCTGACTGATTTAATGGGGGTGATGTGTTATAGGTTGGAAGAATATTCCTGTAAGTTTTTTAGGGATCAACTCTAGCTTCACTGAGGTAGGGGATTTCTAAAATCTTCTTCGTTCGTCTATAATAATTTTCTCCACTTGCTTTTTCTGATTCCTTCCAAATATATTTTTATATTATTATTTTTTGCGTTGTTTGGTTGTGAATAATTTAGTTTTCATGTTTTATAAGGAAGTGGATACTTGTGGGAAAACTCCCTTGATGAAGAATAAATTGAATGAGGATAATAAATTGGGTATGTGGAATTTTTAAAGGGAAGGAGAGTCACATGTGATTTAAGGATTTTCATTAAATTTTCTATGTGTTAATTCTTATTGATTAATATTCACTATTATTATTTTATTATTACATGTTATTATTAAAGAACATTTACACCTTTACAATTAGATAATTACTTAACTATGGTGAAAAAAAGGGATAATTGAAACCTATAATTTTAGGATCTTATCATTGCTATCAACTATTTTTTCTTTATGTTAAATTTTCTATTATTTAATATTATTATGAATGGGGTGTTCTTGATTGGTTTGGTTCACTATAGATAGAAATGAATTTTGATGTGTACTATTTTTTAAACATCCTTTTTAGTATTAATAAACTAAGTTATGAGTTAAATATGATAATGATAATTGGAATGGAATGTTTAAGTTTGGGTTGGGTATTAATAAAAATGATAGGTAAGATATATCTTGAAACATTTGTGAAGGGAAGGTTGTGGGAGTTGTTATCTTATCGTTATGGCTTCATTAATAGGATGAGTTTGGTGGAGAAATGTTTTGGGGTTATCTTATTTTCTTTATTCTCTAATATATATCATGGGTATCATGTGAGTTGGGAAGTGTGTAGATGTAAAAATTAGAGGGAAATGTGTCTTTCATGGTTAGTTCTTATGTTGAGGTGTGTAAAAAAATGTTATAGTGATGGGTAGAAAAGTAAGCTAGAAATTTAATGAGTTTTTTATTAATATAATGAATAGAGGCTTTTGAAAACTAAAATTAAATGAATAAAAGAGAATTTAGATGTAAAATGATCATGGCTAGAGTATATGTGACTAATAATGAATGAATTAATTGAAACAAGAAGTGGTTTAATGAATGGATTAACATTAAATATGGTTAAATAGATGGTATAATGAATATAATAAGGTTGGAAAATATTAAATATTGGGAATGTAAATGATATGGATAATGTGAGTTGTTGATTTTGTGACTTTCCTTTTTCTAAAAGTTTTATTATACTATTGATGATGATTTTTATAGGAAGTGTTATTTTGGTGTATGGTTTCTATATTGTTATATTAATTTTTTAAAAGTGGTTTAAGGGATAAGAAGTGATAAATGAGGGTGACATGTGAAATTTCATGTGTTTTAATTGCTCAAGGTTTAATTAATGGGATGCAATAACTTAAGTTTTGATGCATGGGGTGAAAAGGCACATCATAGGTATATTCCCAAGTCTATTTTTTAATTTTATAATAAAAACATCTTTAACTGGATAATTGGGAACTAGTATAGTTTCAATAACTACAAGCACATGAATTTAAAAAAAACAAAAAAACATTAGAGGGAACCCATATTGGAAATTCAAATTCAAAAAATACAAAATCAAAGCCTAAACTTAAAATATGTACTATAACCACACCTAAAGTCACGCGCCTAAAAGAGAAGTGTGGCCTCAATCCCTGATAAGTCTATATAAAAAATGATAGAACAAATATTTTAAATATTTTTCATATTAATTTCAATGATTTATTCTCCACTATTTTTCCTTTTTTTGCTGAATTATATCATTTTTATTTTTATTTTTTTAATTTTGGGAATTATTATAAAAATTTATTAATTCTATATTTTTATCTATTTTTTATCATTTTAATGTTTTGACCATAACTTTTTATTCACTGATCTAAATTTTGAAATTATTTTTTTTATAGTTCCATGATTCGAAGGATTCATTTCCATAAAATAGGACGAGTTTTGAATCAAACACTATGTTGACAAAATAAATCATTCAATGTGGAAATTTTTTTGACCTGGATGATATGAATACTCCTTAATAAATTAGGAATAACTGAGGACCAAATATTATAAATGATTCTATTCTAGTTATAATTTGAATATTCTCAAAGTTTTTCATGCACAATAAATTTTATGTAAAAAATTCATTCATTAAGGCAGCTAATTCACGCATAAAATTGGAGGAATATTAAGAGTATTTTCTAACATAAAAATCATACTTAATTAATTCCAACATAACTTTATATAAACATATTATATGGACCTCATATTTTTTGAGAATAAATAAAACTTTAGTTTGAACAAATTTATACAAGACGACTTTTTGATATCCATCCATTTACTTGTCCAAAAATAATCAATCTTTCAAAAGAATATTTTAGAGGGAAATTTAGCCACCCCTCTCCCTATAAATTTATACCACACATATTTTTCAAGGAGTTATCCATTTTAGTTAGTTATTTGTAATTTTATAAGGTTTTTTTACATTCATAGTGTATTTATACATTTTTAATATATTAGTCTTCTTCTTATCTCATTCTTTATTTTCACTTTTGTGTTATTCCATCGTACCTTGCTAATATTTACGATGGTAATTAACTAACCCTAGACTTGGCCTTGGGAAGGTTTTTACAATGTTCCTAAATTATTTATCTTTAACTCTTAATGTTTTCTGTTTTGTTTTTGTTTAGGGGTATATGAGTGATAGGGTTTTTGCGATGATTATCTACCAATACTTGGAATGACTCTCGAACACATTCTATTCTATACTAAATTACCATTCCCTACCTTATATTAGGAATGATTTTATATGATATAGTTTAGTGTGTTATAGGGATGAAAAAGAATATGATAGTGTAAGTTCTTAGAAGGTTTCACACTTTTTATTGAGGTGTGTTTATCTTTATTGACTATTAGAGAAGGTGATAATTAGAGTGCTAAAGAGATCTCCTGGGCATAATAAATTTCACACTCAAGGTAGAGAGTAATAGTAAAAGTATTATATAAAGGAGTATCAAATATAATTTAGTTAATAATAATGGATAGTTAAGAAACCCATATAAATAACCCTAGGACTAAGTTCTTTCTTACTAACTACATTTATTTTGTCCACTTTTTCATTTCATGTTTACTTTTCTATCTTGAATTATAAATCTCAAATCTATCTTCTTTAAATTAAGAATAATTATTGATCAAATGAAAATATCCTCAATAGAAAAAACCCTAGTCATTCATGGTGGTGTAATAATAAAATTATTAAATTGCATTTTCCCACCCCACGAAAGGTCTTCATCAAAATTGGAATCATTTTTAGGGATCCAAATGGTCTTTCACTCTTTATTTATTTTCTTTTTTTGAATATTTTATTTCTTTTAAAAAACCTAAAAACTATAAAAAATATTTTCTCATGATGTATTCGAAATATAATTATTATCTTGGACTGACCACTCAAAGATGAAAAAATAAGAAGAAATTCACAATGATAAAGTATTCGAATTACAAGGACTTATAGAGAAATTACTAAACCTGTAGAGTAAAATAGAATGGACATTTGAATATTTTATCACATATTAAGAGAAAAAACTAAAGAAAAAACTAAAAAATTAGGAAGAAGAAACCCCATTAATTTTTCAATTTTTGGAACCTGAGTAGGATATTAATGAATTACTTTAAGATCCATTCAACCTCTCTCAATCATTACTTGAAGGGATTCTTGAAGCAAAAATTCTAGCCGATATAATTGTGGGAGATCAAGATAAATTGGATGATTATTTTTTAGGTTTTGTATAACTTGAAAATTAAAGTGATTATATTATCTATGATAATGAAAAATCAGTACCTCTCTACCTCTATCTTACTTTAGAAATAATATTATAAAAATATACCTGTTGAGATTGAGTTTCCAGTGTCCCTTATGTAAAAGTTTGATTTCCAAGATAACATTCTCAAAGTGGAATATTTTTATATTGATTCTTCATCACTTAATCTTATCCAAGATTAATTTTTTTATAACTTTTACTTTTCATAAATTTCTAACACAACACACATAGATTGGTACTTGTACATTCAATTTAATAAAGAAACCACCCAAGAGGTGTTGATTAAAGAAATATAAGATCTCAAAGATCCTATGGTGATGTGAATTCCACCTCAACACCAAACCGAATACCTAATGGAGGACACCACATAAGTCAATAGGGAGCACCCCTATCTTCTTTATCATTCCAGTCTACATCTAAAATTCTCTCTTTCTTCATTCTTGGGGGTTGGGAATTTTATTATTTTATTTGGGAATATTCACTCTTGGTATCCACTTATGGATATAAGGAGAAATAGCATGTGGTGTTTCATACTATGAAACCCCCATCCACCAATAGATTAAGGGTAAACTACCATAACTGTCTTACTAGGGACAATAAAAACCTAGCACCAACTTGGGGGTCTAAACCAATATTTATACCTCTTATTTTCCAATTCCTTTTATTTTTATTTATTTTTATTTTAATATATTTCTCATGTTTTATTTCTTCTTTGTTTTAGGTTTAAAGTTGTGGTTCATATGATCTTAACTTAAATATGCCACTAGAAAATACATTAAGTTATGTCTCTATATTATTTATTTTATTTCCTTCCCAATTTAAATTCTACATGAAAAACTATCTTGATATGATTTGAAATGAAAATTGGGTAGTAAATTGAATAAGTTTGGATAGAAGATTTGTAGTATAGGATTTTTAAATTTCTATTTTTCCAAAGTTCAATGTCTTTTTCAAATTTCAATGTGGTTATATTTCAATTTTAGTATAGTTTTAAATCTTGTGATCTCAAATGATTTATCTTTTATTTTTTAAACCCATATCAAAGAGTGAACCAATTTATCCAACGAAATTAAGGTTAAATAAAGTCTAAAAATGAATTTATTTCAAGTTTAAAACTTTGAAAATTTCATGAAAAAGAGAGTGAATTTAGAGTCCCATGGCTCATTTTACTATAAAAATTTCAAAAATACCTTCCTATAAGTTTCTTATATTTTTTGACATATTCTTGACACTCTCCTCATTTATTGAGAGAACCAAATCAAGGATGATTAACTATAATTTCATTTATTTTTTCAAAACTTGAGGGTTTTAGGTACTTTTTTTTAAATGATTAAGGTATTTATTTTATTTTAAAAATCGCCACTTTTCAAGAGAATCCTTTTTATTCAGGACTACCTTTACATTTAATACATGTAGCCCTTAGTATCCATGAACAACTTACAAGCCATTTCTCCCTATCCAACCTACTCTAAAACTAAAAAATACATGATTTAGTTGAAATTAAGTGTGGGGTGAAGTTGTCTTATAATACGTTGCATATTTTTTAAAATATATTAGAAGGAAAGGAATAGGCTGAAGAGATGTGTTTGAAACTAAAAAATTGATTATGTTAAAATTTGTTTCTTACTGAATCTTTTTTAGTATATTTATGAAAAAAAAATTAAATAAGAAACATATTGTGGAAAGATGCTAAGAAAAGAAAAAAAAATGTGAAGATAAAAAAGAAGAAGAATCATTCAAGTGAAGGGTTGAAAGTACACCAACCACATGAAATTCAAAGAACCCTCACTTCCTTCAATAATAAAGTTATGATATATTTTTAAAATATAAAATAAATTCAAATATTTGAATGTTGTTGAGTGTAATCATTTATATTTATAAAATTTTTAATGGTGGTAATTTAATTGATGTTTTAATGATAATTATAGCTAATTTTATACTAATGGGTGAGGAGGAAACCCATTCTTGAGTATAAATTAGATACATTCATGGTTTCCCTTATAGAAGAGTAAAACCTACTTATTCTACCTCAAATATTTTTTATATATAAAACTTATTAGCCCTGAGCCACAGAATATACCCTAAAAATTCCCCAAGATAAACACAAATCTTTAACTCATATCAAGTGTATATATAGAAATTTATCGAGCCTATGGTGACCATAAAATGTTTTTTGAGAAAAAAATCCATGTTTAAAGTATACACTTGTGTGATGAAAGAAAATTAATGTGAGTTAAGTGTTTTGTGTGCATGGGAGGATAAATGAATTGATAATTAATTGAATGGACTATATAGAGAACTTAAAATAATAATTTTTGAGGAGGAATGATAATTTTATATTTCTTGATGTTAAAATTGTGGATCTCATGGGAATATTCTTTTAAATTTTATTTGACATGATTTTGATGCTTACTTGTCTAGGAGTCTAAGTGTTAAGTGTAGGGGAACTAATAGAAATAATATTTTTAATACTTTTTATCTGTATTTAAATGATTTATTCCCTAAAAAATTTCAGTTTTTGATAAATTATATCTTTTTTATTTTTTTTTAATTTTTTGTATTATTGTGAAAAATTCTTAATTATTTAATTTTAACTATTTTTTATCACTTTAATGTTTCAACCATTATTTTTTATAAACTAATCCAAATTGTGTAATTATTTATTTATAGGGTTCTCTAATTTGTGGGATTCATTTAATTAAACTAGGAAAAGTGATGAATCAAAATCAATGGGGTCCAAATAAATGATTAAATGAGTAATATTTTTTGGGATGATATATTTGACCACCCAAATTGAGGATGAATAACTTTATAGAAAACAACTTGTTGATATATTGCCATTTACTTGGTCAAAACTTCTCAATATTTCAGACTAATATTTTGGATAGAAATATGGACACCCCTATCCCTATAAATTTGTAATCCATCACATTTTAAAATAGTTATCCATTTTATTTAGTTATTTTGTAATACCTAAGTTTGTGTTTTCTTTTTTTAGTGTATTTCTATATTTTTAATATATTATTCTTCTTCTCGATTTATTTCTTTTAACTTTTGAGTTCTTATGCCATACCTCTCTAATATTCATTATTTTTAGTAACTAACCTTGGTTTTGGCCTTGTGATAAGGTTTTTATGGTGTTCTTTAATTCTTTATCATTAAATTTTAATTCTTTTATTTTGTATTTGGTTCGGAAGAGAGGATTAATCTAGGTTAGTGTGGTGATTTTTCACTACTCATTAACATGAATCTCAAACTCATTATATTATATACCAAATCACCATTCCCATTTCTCCCATACATGCTCTTAATATAATGGAGTTGAGTGTGTTTAAGGGGTGAAACAACATATAATTGATCTAGTTATTGGAATTTTTCACACTCTCTATTGAGGTGTGTTCAATATTCTTTACTATTGTAGGAGGTGAGATTTGGTGTGCTGAAGATATCTCTTAGAAATTCTAAATTTCACACACAAGTTAGGGGTTATTAGTCCATTTAATATGGGATGGTCTATCAAATATAATTTATATAATAATAATGGATAGTGAAGGAACCCATGTAATTGACCCTAGGACAAAGTTCTTTCCTTCTAACTGCATTCATTTTGTCTACATTTTCATTTCATGTTTAATTTTCTATATTGAATTCTAAATCTCAAACCTCACTTATTTAAATTAATAATATTTAGTGATAGGCCACGAAACGTCTAAATAGAGAAAAACCTATTTAACCATTATGCTACATTAGGAAAATAATTAAATTGTTTTTTCAACACCCTATGATAGTCTTGTGTCAAGCATCATCATCAGAGACCTACCAACTAGACCTTCAAAGCCACTAGGAAACCATCAACAATGTAGATCCATCATTATTTACAAATTATAAGGATAAAAATGATGAAACAACATCACCCAAAAACATCCAATAGAAACCAAGACGAAAATCACACCAAACACAAACACCAAAAGTCATGAATTCCCAATGGGAATTGGTGAGTACAAACTAAGAAATTGGAATGGAGAAATTTCTACAACCGAATAAACAAAATGGGACCAGGAAAAAGGAAAACACTAAAGAATAAAAGAATAACAATAACATTTAGGAAAAATAACCACATATCTATTTCCATTTCAACAATAGTTATAATTCCAAAAACCCTAACTACCTTTATGTTAGTACAAAATTGGGCCTTGAATGTTGGATTAGGTTGTAATATAAGAGGTGGGGGGAAAAGAACAAATTTCACTAAGGAAACAATTTAAAGAGGAAGGAGATTATACATGTGGCCACTAACACCATCCCACACCATCATGAACACCATTGAACATGAACGATGTTGGGTTCTGGCATATGGGTCATGTAGAAAGAGAAATAAGAAAATATAAACAAACACTCAATAGCGGAATCCCTAAAAATGATCACTTAAATACTAGAAGAAGGAGAAGCCTAAGACAAACTGAAACCAAAATATGGGGAAGAATAACCCTGAAAAGTCACCTAGATTTAAGAAATGTATAAAGACCAGTGATGGGGAGGTATCATCATGGAAGGACTATGAAAATAGGGGTGTAAATTAATTTGAAATAATTAGTAAAAAGGTAGGTTAGGGTTAACTTCATAATTAGGTAACTTGAAACCAATTCACGTAGGTAGATTTTATTAAAGTGATGATAGGTGATTACTACAAGGGATATATTATTGATTTTAATGTTATCTTTATCTAAAAAATTATCAAATCTCATTCTTATTAACTGGTAAGTGAAATAATCCACAATCACTTTATTACTTACCCTAAGTTGAGATAAATAATTAGTTTTAATCAAGTCGTAATTACTAATAATAAAAATTCCTTCCTATGTGTGTGTAAAGATATCATATGAAACCTCAATAATAAACTACCCCTAAACTACTCATTAAAATCTCAATTAGGTTAAATTACACTTAAGTAATTTAGAGAAAATTCATTTCCTTCCACACACATTTCAATGATTACTATATTCTTGCCACTCAGTCTTGAATATTCCATTGTATATAAGAAAAAATAAATATAGGTAGAATTATAATTATTAAACCATTCAATAATAAATTCATATTAATAATAACTAAACATAATCAAATTAAAAATAATTCTCTCCCACTGAATATAAAAATCAATCAATATAAGAAGAATTTTATTTATTGAAGATCAAAGTCAAAAATTAAAAACATTTCTTTCTTACCATGTTACAATCACTAAAATGGGTACCCATCCATGTGAGAGGTTATAATAATCAAAGGGAAAAACTAAAAAATACAGTATCAGAAAAAAAAAACTCAAACTCAAACTCTGATCCCCCTTCTCCTTAGAATCTAACCACTTTTAATAGTTTATTCCTCCCCTTCTTTAATTCCATCCAAGACTTGAGTGATTATCACTACATTGATCTTGAGTATCCCCTTAAAGATATAAAGATTCCTATAAATTAGAATCTTTGAATCTTTAATATCTTTTAATATTCTTTATGATCCTATTTATGTATTCACCCTTTGATTAATGAATTCATCCAATAAAATACATGAAAATATTTTAATAGATGAAGACCTTCAGATGCATTCCATGAATATTTGGGTTTTTAAAAGGATAAAATATTTATACATCAACTTCAACATCTTAAATATATGTTTTTTTAATGTATGGAAAAATACAAAATCTTATATGAAGATTTTGATAAATTTTCTCTAAGTAAAAAACCCTACATATCACAAGGAATTTTGGAATGCATCTTATGTATGATCCTAAAAATCTTGTATATAAAGGGAAAAACCTTACATATCATAGGGAATATTCATAATATATTATGTATAAATATATTATATACTATATTAGTACCTAACTCTTTACTTACCATATTAAATTAAAATTCCTTACATACAATATAAAGTTTCTTTTGTATCAGTGGAGACTTGATATCTTTCATCACAATAGAAAAGTCAAATTTCTTATGTATGGTTTGAGAATAATAAGTATCCCAAGGGATTCTATATTTTTCACTTCTGTGAAAAAGGAAAAAACCTTATATATCACCAAATATATTGTGTATTCCAAGGGATATATACTGAGTACTTTTAGTAGAAAATAAAAATTACTACCACGTTAAATGGATATGTTACATATCATCATATAATTGTTTATGTATCAATGATTTCCATATTTAAGATTTTCCCCTTTTTCAATTCTAATAAATTCCTTCTAATTGATAAAGTGTATTCTCTTACATATCAAGCTAGAGGACTCTTACATATGAACTAATCTATATGTAAGGTTTTCCATTTAACTTAATCCTTTTTTAATTCATCCTCAATTTTCTATAAAATTACCCTTCTATTTCTATAAATTTTTTAATATTACTCTTTAGATGTTTCAGAAGAATTATTTTGTATGAATTTCTTTTTAAAATTAAAAAATCTTCCAAAAATTCATCCCCTTACTTCTAAACTATACTACTAGAAAAGAAATTGTTCAAATACATGCCTTCTTCCTGGTCTTATCTTTTAAGGAAAAAAATTATTCATTCTATACTTTCTTGTGTTATCTTTTAGACTTACCTACTTATAGAACAAAACAAATTAGCCAAAATATTATTCACAGTTAATATAACAATTAAAAGTATTTATTAATATATTTAAAATACTTTCATTCTAAAAATTATATAAATTAATTAAATTCACAATTGTATCCATTCAAATAAATATTCACAAAAACACAATGAAATGATCCTTAAATTATATAACTCCATAAAACTCAATGAATTAGTAAATATAAAGGAAAAAAATATTAAAAGACACCAAAATATAATGCATTTATTACCTTTTTCAATTCCCCCACACTTAAACCTTAGATTCTTGTGAAAGTGAACATAAAAAATGTTACCTAAGCTGAATTCAAAACAATAGCCAATGTGAGTTCCTTTTTTGACTACCATGATACTCAAGATAAGTATACCTCCTAAATGTTATTAATTTCATTTTTTCTATGAAGTAAATTCAATTAATTTGCACATTTTCCATTATCTGGTACTCATTTATAACAACCTTCCTAGAATTATTTCACTCATCACACAAAGTATGAATTTTAAGAAAGTTTTTTATCATTCTAAACACATAATAGGATTTATTAGTTTATAAATATACACCCAATGATCCAAGTACTTGTTTTTATCATGAGTAATTTTTTGGTTTAGTCTATATATAAAGGTTAATAGGTGTTGATATTTGAAAATTCAATAGAAAAAATGAGGATATTTTTATCTTTAATTAAAGAAAAATTCATGATTAAAAATTTACACTCATTATTAGTATATTTACCCACTCACCTTTTTAGTGATTTAATTACTAACTCCTTATAGCTTATCATGTAATGTTTATGAATTAATCACTTCAATAGTAGTAAATATTTATTATATCCACTTTCTTCTATATTTTTTTCTATATTTTATTTTTGTTTTTTCAAATTATATATAGATTTTAATATTGAAAGTGGAGATTAATATTTGATCTTCAAACAATTTTTTGAACTTCCCTACCCAATTTTTAAATAATTGTTTTCATTCAATATTCACCATACTTTGATGTTTCTCCCCAAATCTACTCACAAATAACTTCCCTTCACACTTGATTTCAACTATATTCATAAATTTACTTTTAGATATGGATAGTTAGGGATTTAGATCTTGTAATATGTATACCTAATAAGGCCATTCATGGATTATAGGGGCTAATAGGGATCATATGTCAATTTAGGAAAAGGTATAAGTTAATTGTAAGAGGGTATTTTCAATCAAAATAATGAATTAGTCATTTTAAACTCAATATCCTCAATGATCCAAGTATTTTACTAAAATTCACATTAAAATATAGTAATTCAATCATGTCTTGGTTATCTCAAGAAATGAGGTCATTTTAAAGAAGATTTAAAAATGGTTTAGAATCCTCATGGGTAAGTTATTTTAATATTTAATGATATTTCATGGCATAAGATTCAAAAATTAATAGTCTTTTCATGAATTTATCAAAAAATGAATCTAAATATAAGTTTATTTCAATATTCGTCTAAGTTGAGTATTTTAGGTAAAATTAGTTTTTCATAATTGGAATTGGTTACAAACTAAAAAAGGAATTAAATTTGAGCTCAATAAGTTTCAAAAACACACAAAAATGGAAAATAATGATGCCAAAAATAAACAAAATCAAAATTACAAAAACTAAAAATATTTCACTCCCCCATAATTAAATGAAATATTAGTGTCCTCAATAAATTCTAACACAAATAATAGTTTAGTAATATTAGAAACAAAGAGAATATTTTCCAAGGTTAAAGAAAGGTATAACTTAGGGGGTTCTACTAATATAAAGGTTGGAAGAGTTTATTCTCCTCCAATGGTGCATATGGCATATTACCATAATATTTTTTCAGTATATATCCATTTATAATGAATGGATTATTCTCTCCTTTTATTATCTACACAACACTAAATGGATACACATTAGTGATGATAAATGTACCTTCCTATTTGGATCAAATTTTACCTAGCATCATTTTGAGTCTTGATTTATAGATAATAAATTGCTCTTCTAAATGGAAGTCTATTTTCTAAATCAGCTTGTGATGTTCCACTCTTGTTCGATACTTATAAATTATAGAATTTACTAATTCATATCTGCTTATTCCTTAAATCCTGAATCTGAAGTCTCCTCTCATGGATATATTTACAGAGATTTATATTCATTTCCTTATGCACCTAGTAGGACTTGTGTTTTAGATCCATAGGTATATGAAAACTTTTACCATAAATAAATCAGTATGGGGTCATTATAATTGGGGTTCTGTAAGTTTTTATATAATCCCATAGGGTATCTTCTGACCTTTAGCTCTAATAATTCCAATTTGGATTTATAGTCTTTTATAGGATTCCCATAATCTTCATATTGTAAACATCAACTTATCTTTTAATTTGTGGTTGTTAAGGTGCTTATGTTTTGTGGGTCGCTCCATACCTCCTCATTAAAGCTTCTATGCTTCAATTAGAAAACTGGGTTCCTTGGTCACTAATGATTTATATTGGGGTTTCAAATATTTAAAATATATTAATCATGATAAAATCAAAAACAATAGTAGAATCATAAGTTTTGGTGGATTTAGTTTCCAATAATTTTGAAACAAAGTTCATAGCTAATAATATTTAAGGATATCAAAAATGTATAGGAAAGGGTCTCATAAAACCTATTCCCCATAATTCAAATATTTCACAAAAATTCATTGGTCTTTGAGGAATTTCTTATCTATTTGATAGATTTATAGTGAATTTTCATTGCTCACATTTCTTAAAAAACTCATGGGAATCATCAAATAGTGTTTTCCATTATATGATAGGGTTTAAGACATTCCAAGTCGCTTCTCAAAGTCCAAAATAGCCTCCACAAGCTAATGTATGGAAAATTCTAGGATGGATTGTACCTCAATTATAGGAAAACATATTCTAATAATTTTATCATTAAAAATCTTATAAATATATATATAATCCCACATATAAAACTTTGATTCAACTTTGAGTCTAATAATTTCCTATTGGTTTAAATGAGATGAAGCTAGAGAAGTTACCAGAAAATTTACCAAATCGGCAGACCATGGTACCTCTCCATCAATTATATAAATAATATCTCTTGGAATGAATTAATTAAATGGATATTTGTCTATAATTTTTTCCTTGACCATGTGTTTAAACCTTATCAAGTGATATGGCACTTGATTTTCATCACTTCACATATTTTTTATTTCCAAATCAAACTCTTATAATAGAAAAACCCATCTCACTAGCCTTAGATTTGTTCCTATATTCTTAATTGGGTACCTAAGGGTTGCATGATTAGAATAAATAGTCACTTTAGTACTAATAAGGTATGACTTGAATTTATCTAAGGAAAAACAACTACTAAAAATTATTTTCAATAGTTTTATAATGGTTTTGGATATCATCCAATGTTTTGGAGGTATATGAAATAACAAGGTATATTTCTTTAATTCTATGAGACAAAACTGCTCCAACAACATGGTTTGAAGCATCACACAACACCTCTAATGGATGATCCTAGTAAATTAGGTTCTTATATTATTGGTGGTGTGGTTAGTTTATAATTAAACTCACAAAAATATTTCCTACAAATATCATTAAAAGTAAACTTAAAATCTTTTAAAAGGAATATTAAATGTGGAAAGTTAATCTTAATAAATTATGTGATGAATCTTCTATAAAATTTACATTTCCAAAAAAATTATAACATGTTTAATATAAGTTGGGTAATGTAATTAATTGATAACTTAAATTTTATATTTATTAACCTAAATCCCATTTTGTGAAATTACATGTCTAAGAAAAATTCCTTTCTCAAAAATAAAATGATGTTTTTTAAATTAAATACAATATTATATTCGATACAAGTTTTCAAGACTTTGTCCAAATTTTCTTAATAGTGATCAAAATAATTTCCAAACATAATGAAGTAATCTATAAATACCTTAAGACTGTAAAATATAAAAATAGATAAAATTCTTACCATGTATCTTTTAAATGTATCACATTCATAACATAATACAAATGGAATTATCTTATAATAAAATGTGTCATAATTATATCCTAATGTTGTATTTTATTAGTTCTCAGGTACAATGGTAACCTAGAAGTATCACTAAAATCCATTTAGAAAGTAATAATGAATTTTTCCCAACCATCTAGTCAAAAATGGAATTGGTAAATGATATTTTCTTGTGATCGAATTTAGTTTTCTATAGTCTATGAAAACTCTCTAACTATTCTGAACTATCAAAGGAATTAATTCATTTTTTCATTCATCATAATAAATAGTCTAAATTTTTAAGGCACTATATGAATTAGGATGATCTATTTTGAATTATAAATTGGGTAAATGATTTATGTTTCCAATAAGTTTTCAATTTTTCAAAAACTTTCATTATTACTTGGTTAAGCCTGCCATGAGGTATCCTGATAGATTTTTCCTCACTTTATAGTATAATTTTTTATTCATATATTTTAGAAATTATCCCAGGAATATCTTCCAAATTCAATCCTACAACTTTCATATTTTCTCTCAAAATATTTTTTTTATTTATTTAAATAAAATTTTCTATAAATAATTACAGATATATTGTTTCCTTCAATTAAAAACACATACTTTAAATCAGATGGAAATAGTTTTAATTATAGTTATGGGGGATATACTAAAGATGAAATCAAATTTGGTTTACTTACATCAATGGAATGAATTTATTTCATATAGGATAAAGTGTCAGATCCTTCATTATTGAATAATAATCGAATCCATCAAAGAAATTAGAGGTTACCTCATCTTTAGATGGTAGCCCAATATTTTCATGTTTCTCCAAATGATTTTTTAAATAATTTTCAAATATTAATTGGTTACTGAAACTAAAAAATTATTATAACACACTATATTATTCACATGAATTAGGTTATTTATAGTGTGTAAGTGTGAAAATTTAATGCTCTTCCTTTATATATTTCATAGAATCAAAAATAATAAATGGAAGTGTTCACACCAAACTCCATTGTTAGAGGTACTTCATAGAAATTTTTTATTATATTTTCTATTTTTAGGGAGGTTCTTCTGAAAATTATGGTTGAATGAGCTGGAGTCCTATATTTTTCATGTTTTTCATATAAAAATCATTTAGGAAGTTCAAATTTTGTACTATAACTAGGTCAACTTCAAGAACACCAGCTAGGAATAATATGGACCAATTAGCTAATTGGACCACCACTCTTGTTGGTTTTAACTCTACTATTTAAAATTAAGTAAACATAGAATAATGCATATAATTAATATAATCACCTAGATCACATAATACATCTATAAAATACATAGATACAATTTTTCATGGGATAGAAATTTTCCTTGGATCTTGACATTTGGTTGGAAGTTTTGGTGTGATCAAGAATAAAATGTTCCACCCAAAATTCAATCTTTAATTACCTTTAAGTATCTTTTTTAGTGCATAGTTCCTTAAGGAACTTATCATATCTAGGTATCTATTTTAGAGACTCAACCAAATATATATTGATTTTAACCTTTTGTAAAGTTTATAAATTTTCTATTTGGATTTATTCCTCCTCTATATTCTTTGATTGTTCCATTATTCAAAAAAATAGTATTGGAAGGTTTATTTTTTCCCCTAAGATATATTTTAAAGGTTATTTTTATTTATTATTACTCTTCTTAGGGCCATATACCACATCCCCATTGGTCTCTCTTGGTTGTTCTAGATCTGGTTTGGGGTCTGATTTAGGAATAGGTTGAATCTATTTAACACTCCTCATTATTACCATGCTCACATTACGTTTGGAATTTGGAATGGGCTAATCTAGTAATTTTACCAAAAAAAATATTCATTATATCTATAAGGATTCCTATTTGATTTTTAGATTCTTCTATGTTATTTTGTAACTTTTCAATCCTAAGATCTAGTTAATTTTCTACTTGTGGTGGTGAATAGGTTTAGGGTTTTTCAAATGATTTATTTTCTTTAAAGGGTAGTGGTTAGAAGTTTTTTTGGTTTTATAATTTCTTGAAAAGTTATTAGAATAGTAAAGGTTGATGATATTGTAGTTATAAGAGTGAAATAACTTGATTTTATTGGTTCCAAAATCCATACTGAACTTGGGAAGTGTCACTCTATCCTTGATTGGACTGTTGAAATTACCTATATTAAAAATAAGTTTCAAAGCTTTCTATTTACTATACTTGATTTCATTGGTTAGTACAATAATTTTGAGGGGAAAAAAGATCGCATAAATTTTTTTGGTTCTTATTATTCACTTGATTGATTAAAATATATCTATCTAATCAAATTTGTTAGTTCCTAAAGTTTATACTCTAGTAAAGGTGATTCAAAAGATCTTACCTCACTAAATCCTCTTATAATAGTTCCTATTATGCCAAATTGTTGAGAATTACAAGTTATATTTTCAATCAATCCTTTGGATGCTAATAGTGGATTTTTAATAAAGGATTTTCCTAGTGATATATCCAGTATAAAACTATCATTATCTAGTAAACCATGATATAAGAAGACAAGAAAATAGTGTTTATCTATAACTTGGTGAGGATATCTTTCACACGACTTATTAAATATTTAATAGTACTCATAGAGTGTCTCTCCCAATGATAGTATTATGGAATAGATCTCTTTCCATATAGTCATGATTCATGAATTTAGGAAAAAATTTAGATGAAACTCCTCTTAAGGTCATATCTATCATTGAATTCTCTAGATTGTAAATAATGTGTACATTTTTTAGCTACTTCTTATAAAGTGAATAGAAAGGCTCTTTACTTAACTAGTTCTTCAGCTAGTCTTTTGGGGTTTATTGTTACACATACCAGTTAAAAATTACTTAATATGATTATTTTTGTATTCACTTATAAGTTCATGAAATATGATAAATAATTTAATTAGTAAAGTTTTAATCTCAAATTAATCTTGTAATCTAGTTATGGAAATATAATTATTTTTATTAATGAAATGAGGTGTAAAAATGTCACTCATGGTTTGGTTATGGTGATTTAAAAAGGTCACATATTCATAGTGAACACTTAAAGTTTCATTGGAATATGATAATGAAATGTATTCAAAGTTTATTTTCAAATTTAATTTTCTAAGTTTAGTTAGAAAGGTTCTCTCGATCTATGGATCAATAGAGAAAATATGGTAAATTTTAAAATGGGTAACAAAAATTAATTGTTAATAATTTTGAAACCACCTCACTAGAAATGATGCTAAGTTTTTGACTCACCCATATTGTGGTGGTGAAAAATCTATTAATTACCTCAATCTAAACTATATCGTAGTAAGGATCAAAGGTAGACTACATGGAGGGGTGTAAATTAATTTTTCACCATTAGTAAAGGGGTGTAGTGAATTTCATATTGATGGATCTATAAAATGATTTAGGAAAGTATATTTTATCAAAATGATGATAAATGATTGGTTCAAGGGTTGAAATACCAATTATAATGTTATCACAGTCTCAAAAAATCGATTTTCCTTCTTATTAACTGATAAGTGAAAGAATACACAATCACTTTATCTTTCATCTAATTTTGAGAGAAATAATGAGGTTTAATCAAGTAGTGATCACTATTGATCAAACCTCCATATGTGTGTGGAAAGATATAAAATGATATCTTGATAATAAATTAACCCTAAGATACTCAGTTAAATCCAAATCAAGTTATGTTACTTCAAATTAATTTAGAGAAAATTCATTGACTTACACACACGTATTAGAAATCACTAGATAATTATAAATCAGTATTTCCTATTCCATAATATATAAGAGATTAAGGGAGAATTATTATTATCAACATAAGTAGTAAACAATTCACATGAATAATTAACTAATAATAATCATCGTTAGGATAAAAAAGGTAATGGTGAGATATACCATGAGTGGGAGGAGTGAATTAGGGTATGTAAATTTATCTAAATTTATCTCTTTTATTTAATATCACAATTACCTAATGGATATTGACCTCTTATTTGTAAGGATCACTTATTTTTATCTTCCCTTTATATTACTCCAACCCTTTGACTGACCTCTTTTATTAGTTTATCTTTTGATATGGATTACCAACTCAATCAGATAATGATACACAAAAAGTAATGTAAATAAAATTTAAAGACATATGGATTTTTACTTGTTTATTTATTTTGGGATAGTCCAAGGATCATGATTCCAACATTGTGTTGGTTAACCAAAATCAATAAGCTTACTACTTATAGGTTTAGGCTAGGTTACTCTTAATTAGGCTCAATTCCTTATAATAGTTTGGGGTAGATGCACTATCTCTAATAGATTACTTCCCTCACACTTCCCTCTTATACACACCACTTTGGAAGAAGAAAAATAGAACTTAGTTCAAAGAACAATATCACCTCTTGTTGGGTGGGTTACACAGAATAAGAATTGGTGATTTTTAAACTCCACTTACTCCTTTATAGGTTAATTTTAAACATATCATTAAGAATATTCATTAAATGAGAGTTCATCGGAACTCCTTCACCTTTGGCGGGATCTCAAAGTGATTCCAAAACTTATGCTCTCCAAAATAATTTAGGAATACCTTTATCTTTTTAGTATAGAAACTGAAATGAATTTACTTTGTTGGATGCAGAAACTCATCCCTTTTGCTATCTCAAGTGTGTAAGTGGATATTCTTTTTGGATACATTATAAGCATGGCTCCCCTTATTTATTTTGATATGTAGATTATATCAAGGATATTTCATGGTCGAACTCCCCACTCTCCTCTATATGTAGATATTTCGATGGAGTTCACCCTCTCTCTCCTTTTGTGGGTATATTTGAATGGTGCAGATTCTCTCTATCTTTCCCTCAGCCTCTTCTTTTCTTCTTATAGGAATGTGTAAAATGTCACAGAACACCTTAAATTTTAAAGATATGGAAATCCATTCAATATCATGACTCTCATTCTTCAATATTACTGTGATATAATATTTCCTTATTTGAAAATAAGAAACCCCCAGGAATCCAGGATATCAAAAAACTCAATGGAAATATTTTCATATTTGAAAATATGGACCCCCACTCATATCGGTTTTATTATTTTTCAATTTTTTATTCTTTCCTTAATATTTTTTATAGAAATACTTGATTCAATAGAATAAAAAAAATACTCGATGATTTTTTTCCTTCTTTAGAAGTTATTTACATATCTTCGTCTTACTTCTTCATATTTTAAATGAATTACAATACTCAATCTATTATTATTCCTTAAATCTCACTTTAATATTTTGAGCATGTTGAGTTTTGGAAACATTAGGTGCAGCTCACTCAAAACCCATACAAACCACGTGACTTGACTGTGTTGTTTTATTTGAACTCCCATATGCCAAAGAGATACACCAAATCGCTATTCCATGTGAAACAACAACATGAGATTTCCATGACTATTTCCCATTTTATATGAGATTCTATAATTTGATAATGAGATTAGGAGTTCTTCTTGGTTCAAGTTTCATTGGTGTCAAGTTCTCGAGAGATATATTTTGGATTTGTGTATACACCATTGATTCAAACTCATGCATATGGGAACTTATGAGTGAGAGGTTGAAGATTATTCAAGATGATTTGAGATAACATCATTTATTTTTTCTGAGTGTGGATTAAATTAATGAACAGTTCTCACTAAAATAAAGACATCACACATAATATTTATTCTCTGATGCACGGTTCTTAATAATACTTTGCATCCCTCGATACCTCATTCAAGTTATATTGACACTGGTGTTTTCATACCACCTCCCATGCTACCCTGCACATGAGACGCTAAGAACCACTTCTCCCATACACACCGACCCAAGCTCATGTTTCTTTCTTTCACACACACTTGTTACTACAAACATAGTTGAGCACATTCAAATTTCCTTTTATTTTCACCTGCTTAGCTATGTAGTGCCTTTGATCTTGGCCACCAGCCAACTTAAAAAAAATTCAAGTTGTATTATCCAAATACATAATCATTTACTTATAAAACTTTAGAAACTATTTTTTCAAATGTATCTAAATCAATATCACAATAAATTTAGTGAGAAAAATACCACTTAGTACATGATATGTCAACAAATTCTCTAAGACCACTATTCTTGGGCTTTGTTTAGGAAACAAGAGTCTTAACTAACACCTACATAGTATTTGATGTTGCTCACTAGGTCTAATAAATTCATAGAAACATTTTAATTATATTTTCTCAACACATACTATCATCTAAATGCACATAAAACTATTATTTTATAAGATTTAAAGAACAAGGGGTTAATGACATACCATTTTCATCATTAGTTATGCCACATGTTAACACTAACATGATAATTCCATTTTTTTCATGTCATCAAAGATCTTCACATGATCCTTCAACCATGAATTTGGATGAAAAACCTTTAGAAATTAATCTCAAGCAGTCCTTTAATTTCATTAATATATTCTTGAAGAATTAATCAATTTGGGGAACTATATTTATTAAGAAACACTCACAGAGATTCAATAATAAGTACCCCTGTAATAATAGGCAATTAATTACAATTGTTATAATATAGAGAAATGAGTACATGATGCTTACTTGTTTCATTTTTCTCATGTTTTCCATATGTGTATTCAAGGTCTATCTCAACATGAGAGTGCCTAAAATCATGAATAAACTTGAAAATTAGATTAATGGTATTAATAAGTACCATTAATTATATTTGAAACCTATTTCACCACAATTAAGACTATGTTACACTTATTTTTATCAAAATATCATGTAAAAAAATTATCTTTCTCAATTTTTCATTCTACTTTAGTGGGATAACTTTACTAAAAATATATCCTGAAAAATATTTTTGTAAATCAGATTTATTATATAACATTAGATCTATCTTTGTGTGGAATATTTTTATCAAATTAGTTAACTCTTCATCGATTTAAAAAATATACTTTAGTATAACATGTACCTTCATCCTTAGTTCCAATATGGTTCTGAAATAGATCATGCATTACTTTCTACCTGTACTTCCAAGCTTAGAAACCATATTTGATTTCAACTTTGAAATATGTTCTTTTTTAGCACACTTATCCCATGTATTTTGTATTCCCTTAGTCTTGAACCTCTTTAAATAAGTTAGAACATTTATAGGATAAGGGAAGAGGGGTATCTTCTATATTACTCAAGTTGAGGAGGATGGTTAGTCATTAAGGACCACCAAATTACCTTAACATTTCACTTTGGAGTCCACTTTAAGGTATGAAATAGTTTTAATGGATTCAAATACCTTCTCTAACCTTTGTATTATTCTATTATTCCCAGCCCAAATCACACCTATATCATCCTTGTGAATATTTTCCACTAATTATTTATCCTTTCAAAACAATTAAGTCCTTTTTTCTCCAAACTATATTTCTATTTAATCTATACATATAAAAATTATTATATTACTAAATACTAACCTTGCCTTGGGATTCCACTTCTATAAGGGACTTTCTAGTTTTTGAAACATGTAAATTATTCCCATGATTTCATGTCTCTCCAAGAGGTTTGAGGTCTAGAGACAATTTTGGAGCTTCTCTTCTTACCAGTTTCAATATATGTGTCTTCCATGTAAAGGTTCTAAATTTTTTTCCCTTGGAACTTATTTATCATTATGTTCATAATAATTTATTATTTACATTACTACTAAAAACTTCTATAATTTTCACTTGAGGCATGGTTAGTATGGTAAGAATAATCAGAATGATAACCATACCTTTGATGTTGTGGTTTAATTTCTTGTTTTACAATTTTCCTATATTCACAACCTGAAATATATTCTAAAACATCAAAAAAATAGAAATGTGACCATACATCCCAAATAATTATAACATGTTTCTGTACATTCTTTGAGTGTTCATTGGATTATCATAACCTTTTTTATAGGATCACTTAGGATTATTTATAGAATTTACAAGATAATCCATTTTATTGGGGTTCTTTTATCTCCTTCCTTATAGAGGTATCATAAAATCTAATATTATATTTCCCCATATTCCATGGCCTCTCAAACATCATAATATTATCATGATTTTCCTCAAATGAAGAATACTTTCATTTTAATTCATTATCAACTACCAAAGTATAGTAAATAATAAATGAAAAGTATACTTTAATTTAGGCTTACCCCTGACACTAGATTGATCCACTTCTTTCTTCATTGATTATAGATCATTTTCAAATTTTTTAACCTTATATACCCTTGATTTAAGTTGATCATTAAGTTCTTTCTTAAGATTATTCCCACTAAACATATCATCTTTCAAATCCTGGGAGAGTTTATCCAATATGTCACTTTTATCCTTTAACTTAGAATCTATTTGAGTAATATAATATTTAAGTAATACATTAACTTATTATATCCTTTGCTTCTCCTAGACCATTTATAACTTTTGTGCATTAAGATCATCAATCATGGCATTCAAATTTTGAATTTATTTCGGATTCTTCCCCTTGATATCAACTTTGAGTTCTTTATCTTGGGAATAATTATTATCCCTTGGATGAGTGGATGTTGTAATAATCCTTTTGTTTATGATTTTTAATTTATCAAACTCAATTTTGAGCACTTAGATTTGGATATATTGAGAATTTTTCTCCTTATTTATCTTATATTTATCCTCTTTAAACTTATATTAAACCTATTATGGTAAATTTAAAACTTATACATTTTCCCTCTTTGGAATTTCTTCATCATCAGTGGTTCTAACTTTACTTGGAATACTATGTTATTTACTCATTCATATAGCATAATTGAATGAGTAAATAGTATCATAATCTGATACATCCATACCTTTATTTTGTAATATTTTGGTCTCCTCCAACTTAATCTCACTCTTTCCATAGACACTTAGACACTGAGGAATTCCACCATTATTATCTTTCTTATTTTAAGTTCTATCCTTTTCCATGGAACACCAAAATATAAGATCAAAATGAAACCTAAAATTTAACAAATAAATGATACAAGTTAGAGAAAAGATCCCAAAAAAAAATAAATCTATGCTCTAATACCAATTGTTAGTCCCAAAGGGGTAAAGGTGGGATATACCCTAAGAGGTGGGGGTGAATCAAGTTTTGTAAATTTATTCAATTTTATCTCTTTTCATTAGTATCATAATTCCCTATTGGATATTGGCCTCTTGGTTGTAAGATTTACTTCTTTTCCTCTTCCCTTTATGATGATCCAACTCCTTGACTAGCCTATTTTATTAGTTTTTCTTGTGATAAGTCTTACCAAATCAATCATATGATGATTTATAGAAATTAAGGTAAAAAACATATTTATTTTCACTTGTTTTGCCAATATGGGTTAGTCTAAGGGGCATGCTACCAATATAATGTTGATGCACCAAAATCAATATGCTCACTAATTATGGGTTTAGGATAGGTCACTTCTGTCTAGGATCACTTCCATACAATGGTTTGGTGTAGATGAACTATCTCCTTGGGATCATTTCTCTTACACTTCCCTCTTATGAAAATTTCTTTAAAAGGAAAAATAATTGGCATATAGGAAAAAGAAAAATATCACCTCTTGTTGGGTGGTTCGCACCAAATATGAATTGGTGATTTTTTAAACTCCAATTTCTCCTTCATAGTTTTAATTTGAACATATCCTAAAGAATATACTTTCTATTATGGGTCATGGAAACATTTTCACCTTTGGTAATATTTTCAATAGATTCCAAGTCTTCATGTTTATATAATAATTTTGAAATCCCTTTCTGTTTTCAGTATAGAAACTGAAATGGATTAAATTTTTTGGTTATAGTAACTCCTCCCTTTCACTATCCGGAATGTGGTAGTGGATCGTCTTATTTAATACCTTATAAAAAATCATCCCCTTCTTTTTTTCATCATGCAAATTATATCAAGGATCTTGCATTTCTAAACTCCACTCTCTCTTCTGTATATAGATATTTCAATGGAGCTCTCTCTCTCCTTATGTGGATATATTAAAATGGTGTAGAATCTATTTATCTTTCCCTCAACCTCTTATATTCTTCTTATAGGTTTGTGTAAAATATCATAGAACAATTTTAATTTTTAAAGATATAGAACTCTCTTTAATCTCATGGCTCTGCTTCTTCAATATTACTGTGATAAAATATTTCCTTATTTGAAAATAAGAAACCTGCAAGAATCCTACATATCAAAAAACTCAATTAAAATATTTACATATCTATAAATATTAACCCCCAGTCATATCAGTTTTATTATTTTTCAATTTTTAATTCTTTCCATAATATGATTTTTGGAAATACTTGATTTAATAATACATATAAAGCCTCCATGATTTATGGAATTCTTTAAAAGCTATTTATATCTCTTTATCCCACCTATTATTCATTTAAATACATTTATATACTCAATATTTTATTCTTATATAATTATAAATTCTTTAATATTTCAAGTAAGTATGATTTTTTAAACATTGAGTGTATCTCACTCGAACCCCATATAGCACATGTGACTTGATTGTGTTATTTTATTCAAACTCCCACATTCCATGATGATCCTCCAAATCACCATGATAAGTGAAATGGAATGGTTAGATTTCAATGAGTGTTTCTATATTTTAATGATATTTTTTAATGTGATGATGATATTGTGAGTTCTTCTTGGTTCAATTTTTACTAGTGTTGAGCTCTCAAGTGAGATATTTTGGATTTCTGTATACACCACTGGTTCAAAATCATGAATGTGGGAACTTCTGAGTGAGTGGTTGAAGATGATTCAATACATTTTTGTTCATATTTCCAAGCGTGACTTAAATGAATGAAAAGTACATGCCTGATAAAATTAATTCATCACACATCATATTTTCATTCAGATGCATGATGCTTAATAATACTATATGCCCCTAAACACCTCATTCAAGTCAGACTAGAACTAATTATTTCCAACTACCTCATGTGTCGCCCCACACATGAAAGTATAAGAACCACTTCTCCCATACACACTGACCCATGCTCATGATTCCTACCTTCATATTCAGTTATGAATACATGAACAAGTTCCCACATGCATGATAGCCTTACTTTCTACCTGCACGACTATGTGGTGCCTTTGAATTTGTCCACCATCTTGTTCAGAGGTTGCTCAAGTGCTGTCATTGAGTGGGTTGGCCTAATTTTTTGACATTTTCTCATCTTCATCTCTTATCCAAAAATATAACTCCTCGAGCATAAAACCAAAATAGTAGCTTTACACACACACACAAACACACACATATATATATATTACTTCTTCAAGAACAAAAAAAATAGAACTACTTCAACTTCAATATTATGGATTGAATCAATATATAACAATTATCTAATAATAACCAATAAATCTAATCTTTGTACTCACATAAGTCCAATTATCAATCCCAACTACCAAAAGGGTTTACCCATCTATTTGAGAGGTTATTATCATAGAAGGGGAAAATAAAATATATATATATAGCATCAAAATAAAATAAAAATACAAACATTGATCCCCATTTCTTATTATCCTTTAAGATTTTTAATAGTTTATTCCTCTACTTTTTTAATTGTGGTCCAGCTTTTCAATATTCTCTTCTATTTGATTTTGAATTTCCCCTTAATGATATCAACCTTCCTACAAATCTACATATTTTAATCTTTAATACCTTGTAATTTTATTCATAGTATTTTCCCTTCTTCCCACTTTGATTAATGCATTTGACTAACAAAATATATAGAAATATATTAATGGTTAAAGACCTCAGGATAATGCTACAAAATGTTGGATGTTTTACCTCTATGTATCGTCTTTAAAATCTTATGTATGGGTTTTTATCATCTGGGTCACGGTATAAAATCTTACATGAAGATTCGGACAAGATTTATCTAAGTGAAAAACCCTAAACATCATAGGTAATTCTAGATTGTATCTTATATATGATCCTTAACATATTTTATGGAAAATATAAAAACCATACACGAATATGGGAGCTCCAAAATATCTTACGTATGAATATATCATGTATCGTAGGGTAACCCAACTCTTTACTTATAGTGATAAAGTAAAATTCATTACATATCAGTACAAAGTTTTGTATGTATCAATGGAGAATTAGCACCTTTCATATTAGTGGAAGAGTCAAATTTATTACGTATGGGTTGATAACATTACATATCCCAAGGGAGTTTAGAATTTTCAAAATTGAGAAAAATGAATAATCCTTACATATCACCAAATACATAATGCATTCCAAGGGAGCTCCACTGATTACTTTCACCAATAAGCTAAAATTCATTACACATCATCTAAAGATATTACATATCATCATGAAATTTCTTATGTATCAGTGCTTTCCAGGCATATGGTTTCCCTTTTGTCAATTATACTCAATTCCTCTTCAACAAAAATGCAATCTCGTATGTATCAAGTTGGATTAATCTTACTTATAAACTAACCCATATGTAAGGTTTTCCACCTAACTAAATCCTTTATCACTTTTACCTTAATCTCCCAAAATTTAATCCTCTTATTCTAGAAGTTTTAAAAATCTAAATCTTCAGTTTATTTAAAATAATCATTATGTATGAGGTCCTTTTTTAAATTAAAATATATTCTAAAAGTTTATCCCATTTCTTCTGAACTATACTTCTTTTAGATTAATTTTTTTCTAAAAATTACTTCTTATTAATGTTATCTTCATAGGCATAAAGACTTTCAATTTTGAATTCCTCATGTTATCTTTTAAACTTACTTACTTTTTCAACAACCTACTTTAACTATAATGTTCTTCACCTTAAAAATAAAAATTCAAAGGATTTATTAATAACTAATCATTCCTTTTATTTCATAAATTAAACAAATAAATTAAGTTCACAATTTCATTTTTTCTAAGAAATATTCACAAAATCCAATGAAATTGCACTTAAATTTAAAAAATCACTAAAACTAAATGAATAAATAAATATGAAAGGATAAAATAAATTGAATATCAATAAAATATAATATGTTTATTTCCTCTATCAGAGGGAATTCATGGTAGGAGGAGGAAATGAGTTTGTTGTCCTACATACTCATCTTACCCTACTATAATCATAAGGATATTATTATGATGAGAGATGTATGGGGGAAGCATGTGGAAGGGGAAGGGAACAAGGATGATGTTACTCATGTTCACATTACCTTACCAATATATAGGTATGATAAGTGATATGTGGATATGTGGTAAAATGGTTGGTTGTGTGGGTGAAGTGATAGTTGATGATGAAGTGTTTTTATTATTCCATTCTCACATTCTTGGTCAATTGGTGAGGGATTATCATACCATCCTTCTACTAGTTTGATTTTAAATATCCTCTAAACTAATAAATGAGAGAAATCATAAAATTATAGGACCTTTTCCATTGGTTTAGTTTATTGATATCTATAGATTCAATGATCTCGCTCATTTATTGATTATTATTGTGGTATTCAAATCCTTGGTTAGACTAGGAATTTGTTTATAATATTTTTTGGGGGAAATGGTTAACTATTTTTTCATAAATAAAGGTAAATGTGGTATCTAAAGTAGAACTATGAGTTTGATGATTATGTTTCTTATTCTTAGTCAGAATCTATTTATGGTTATGTTTTTCTTGGTTGATATCACTATTGTACACTCTTTTATATTTATTGAACATGGATACTAGTTTATTTAGAAGGATGATCCTATATAGTACTCCCAAATTCCCACCCCTCCATAGTTTTCTAAGTTTTTTTTGGATGGTCTGAGGGAGATTGGACCTATTTTTCTTGTATCTCGAACGGAATTCATTGGATGATTTTGAGTCTCAGGAGATCATCCTTCCATTTAATTTTTGTGGTAATTTTTTATTTTAAAATATGAGTAAAATTTGGGTTTGGGGATTTATTTATGGAATGTAAATTATTTTTAATTGATTAGTGTATTTTTTTTCTTTATTTCTTAGGTTGTGAGGGTAATGCCTCCCATTTGTGAGTTTTGTACCATTGGTGCTAGTCTCCAACACATGGCCTATTGGAAGTGGATTTTGAGGGTCACTATCACCTTCAATACCAAGATATAAAGGGTTATATATGGGGTTTGTAATAAGATTACCTCTAGGGTTCCAATACCATTCTAATTCATTCCCCCACATATACAGTATAACCATCATTGGTTGTACAATCAAGCCTAACACTTAAAGGACTTGCTACAAGCCTAATAATTTAACTAGACCCATATCTATTAAGGAATCCACATATAGAACCATATTAGGTCACTCATACCTCTGTACCCCCCCCCCCCCACCCCCCCACACACACACACTTACAAATCATATAGTTTTCTAGACATGAGGTTTTCTATTGGATTTGTTAACAATAGTTATTTAATTTTTTACAAGTCTATAAAGGATGTGAAAGACTTGAAGATTCTAGTGACATAGATGAACAACCTGAATGTGGTTTATTTTAGTATTATAAAGGTTTATAAGTATGTATAACAATTAGATACATGTATTTGTGTCTTAAGTTGTTCAAGAAGTTTTACTGTAAGTTAATGGTCTAGAATTTATTCCAGAAGAGGGGATGAATGTGGTTCAGAAGTTATTCCAATAGAAGATATGAAGTTGGTATAGAATCATTATTCTGAGTTAGGTTAAGTATGGATGTGATGGGATTAATATGATCATATAATGACCATTTTTATTGGAAAATGGCCCAAAACACATGAAATGTATCTTCAAGGACTCAACATTTAAATTATACCTTAAAACAGAGATCTTAGAAATCATGAATAATAGCTTCCATATCCATCCTTTAAAGGATAATGGTTGATGGATATCATAAGTAGAAATGAACAAAAATCACTTTACCTATTTAGGAATAAACTTATTTATGGATCCTTGATCATATCAAGAGGACACCTGAAAGATGAAGGGGTGTTAGTTCCTTAGTTTAGAATAATGAATAAACTTTTGGAAAGAAAAGAGGCTCACAAGTATCACACATTTTACAGGAGAGGATATAATCCTATTATATATCCTTCCTCAATTATATTCTATAAATAAAAATCATTGGATATATTGTAATGGATCGGGTTCCATATCATGGAACCTTAACATTAAAGCATGTTAGTGTTCATTCATTGAACTCCTTCAATGAATGTGCATGACATAAACGAACCAAATTTTGGTTTGAAACAAATGAAAACCATTTATGGGGGATATATGAATAATATTATATATATATATTATTCATACATCTTATGCATGAAAAAATACATGCATCACGTGCATGTATTAAATATACATTATATATATAATATCATATTATATATATATATATATCATGAATCATATGCATGTGTACATTCATATCATGCATGTATATTTTAGTGCACATACAAAAATCTCCCACTTACACTAAAATCCCATAAGGACTTTATGAAAAACTTCATATCTCTATGAATCCATCCAAACTCTTCTGGATATAGTTTTATCAAACACTCTTAATTTTGAACTAACACTTTTTTCAAAAAAAATATTCTTTATACAAGGGTCTAACTGTGTGATGTTGTAGGACTTAGTATCATTGATAACAACTATGAAAACCCTATTTCATATATGTAATCAAATATAGGCCTCTAGAAAAGTATTAGTGCTACTCAAGCTACTAAGGGGTCTGGTGTGATCTCTATCAAACATAATCATATCTCTATATAGAGATGTACACAATAAGATGTATCATATGCATCATATGTATACCTACATAATACCTTTTAACATGGCATAAAGTGACCACTAGACATAGAATATATCAATCTATTATTGTCCTCTCATCATTTCTCAATTCCCTAAAAAACTGACGAAGTCAATGAATATATCATATTTCATTTGTCTATATGATATGCACATCACAAGTCACTTATCCAAGTAGTTTAACACGTCATATATGAAAAAAAATAATGGCCATAAATTTACTCAATCTAGTTAAATCAAGGTATGGATTTAAGTACTTGTTATACAAGTGGAAAATATCATCTTGGTTATGCTCCAATCGATGACATGATTAGAAACAAACATAACCAACCTCATATTAGCTAATTCAATGTCTATAATTACATAAGTAGGGTATCAAACTATAACGATTCTCATTATAGGTATATCACCAACCTTAGGTGAGAATGATTGATAATAATCATACACCCCTAAGTATATCAATGATTGTATGACATCCCATGAGATATACTTTATTGGATTAATCCAAGTAACAAGCCTCTACTTATTACCTCATGAATACATTATTCATAAATCAAATAAAAATATTTGTAATCATTACAAGAATCTATTCACGCTAACCTTATCATATCATTATAGCCCATAATACTCTATAACGATCATCGGTTAGTGAAAACTCAAAGTCATACTTTGAGGGGATATTATCATTCAAATGTTCATGTAAACTTAATTTTTGCACACATGAATGAATGATAATTAGAGATTGGATTTATTATAATAACATGATACATTTTAAACCATTATAAACAATCACTCATGTATCTTACACCTAGAGTTTCTACATGACCCTTGTTTTGTTATTACAGTAATGGTTTCACCAATGGATCTCCTACATTCTTCTGAGTAAGCACCCAACTAATCTTTACATCACCACTCTCAAGGATCGCCCATATGAGATGGTATTTGTGAAGGATGTGTTTATTCCTTTGATGAGATCAGGGTTACATAGCCTAAGAAACAATACCATTATTGTTTTAATATAGCTCAATTTCTCTCTTGATTCTTGGAACTAATCCAAGTTCAGAAATTAACTTCTTGAACCAAAAATATTTCATCTCAGCTTCTGATGTAGTGATGTATTATGACTCTATTGTTGAGCCCTCTATGGTGTATTTTTTGGAACTGTTCCAACTAATTTATCGACCATTTAATAAAAACATGAATCCATATTTAAATTTTATATCAAATTTATAAAATTTGAAACTATCATTTATGTAAACCTTTACAAGGATCTCATCCTCTCCTCTAAATACCAAGGACATAACTTAGTCTTTCTTAAGTATAAAGTATGTTCTTTATAGTAATCCAGTGACTCTCACCAAGGTTGGATTGGTATCTTCTAGTTATTATCAAAGTTTAAAAGACATATAGTTGTGTACATTACATAGAATATCTGATAGATCATATATATAAATCATAAGCACACCTATATACCCTTTCTAACTCTTTATAAGTATCCTCAATATTCTTAAGATTCATGCCATGAAAAAATAGTAAAGACCCATTTATGGAGTTTTCCATGCTAAATTAATTTATAAATTTACCAATATATGTGTTCCAACTCAATCCAAGTAACATCATAGATCTATATATATATATATCATCATATTTATTATGTAATATATTTCAACCATATCTTTTATTGAGAAACATTTACCCAGTTACGTTTTCACAGAGTGAAGTATCGGGATGTCATTTCTAAAAAACTAGTATGTCATATAAATACAGTATCATAAACACTACTATACTTATATTAAGAAACTTTTATACAAAAGAATCATCTATGTTATTTATGAAACCAAACACTTTTATTTCATCATCAAACTAGATATTCCAACTCCAAGAAGCATACTTTAGTTCATAAATGGACCGTTGTAATTTGAAAACCTTATCAGACTCATTTGAAACTTCAAAACCATTGGGTTTTATCATATACACATCCTTGACTATATTATTATTAAGTAATGTAGTTTTGAAATATATTTGATATATCTTAAAATTATAATGAGATGTTATGGTGAGAAAAAACTGATTAGACTTTATCATCACAATAGATGAAAAGATCTCTTCATAGTCAATACCATGAACTTGTTTTTAACCCTTTTTCCACCAGGCATGATTTATAGGTAAATAATCTACCATAAATGATAGATTTATTTTATAAAACCCACTTCAACCTTATTAATCTCACCCCTTCAGGTGAATCCACCAAGTTCCAAACCTAGTTAGAGTAGATGGAGTCCATCTTATATTCCATAGATTTTAACTATTTCTCATAATCAGAACTCCCAATAGCCTCTTAGTAGGAATTAGGTTCATCTCCTATGAATGATAATTCATAATTATTATCCATGATAAATCATTATATCTTGGGTTCCAAATGAATCCTATTGGACCTTCAAGATTCGTATGTAACTTGAGTCGGTTCTTCTTCCACAACTCATTATGAAACCATATCAACCTCTATATCAAGAACACTTCCTATTTGTTGGTATTGAACTTCTCAATGTTGAAATTTCCTCCCACTTACTACTTGATCAATGTGTTTTCATTATATTAAAACACCATATCTATCCACAAACATTTTTTTTTCATTGGGTAGTAGAAATAACAACCCTTATTTTTCTTGTTATAACTAACAAATATGCATTTTTTTGACTTTAGGCCTAGCTTATCAGAATCCAATTTTCATACGAGTGATTTACAACCCCAAATCATCATAAAAGATATAATATGATGTTTCTTAATTCATATCTCACATTATTTATTTATGAATAATTTATATAGAATGCAGTTTAATAGGAATGTAGTAGTCTCTAGAGCATAACCACAAAATGAGATAGAAAGGTCTCATAGAATCATCATCAATTGAACTATGTATAAAAAGGTTTGATTCCTTCTTTTAGATAAACCATCACATTATGGTGTTATAGGATGATAAATTTGTGGATAAATTCTACAATATCTTATATTATCTATGAATTCTTATCTCAAGTATTCACCACCCTAATCTGATCAGATAACTTAAACAATTTTCCCAATTAATTCTGTATTTTATTTTGAAACTCTTTAAACATTTCAATAATTTCATACTTTTGTTTCATTAGAAACACATGCCCATACAAACTAAAATCATCAATAAAAGTAGTGAAGTTCCTAAAACCACCATTTTCTCATGTACTCATTGGTCTACATAAATCATTATGTATAAGATTCAATATCCCATTAGCCCTCTCACCATTTCTCCCAAAAGGTGACTTTGTCATTGTTTCCAATAAACAAGATTCATGTGTATCAAATTAATCATGATCAAATGATTCTAAAAATCTATCTATATGGAGTCTTTTAATGTGTTTCTCATTTTTATGACCAAGGTGACAATGCCAAAGGTTGGTGGGATTAAAATAAACTTTTACCTTATTATTCTGAATGTTATTAATAGGATTATCCATATCAATAATATATAAACTGTTAATTATATTCCTTATTCCATAAAACATTTCATTTTTATATATATAAAAACACTTTTTCTTAATAATGAATAGAAATACTATCTTTTCCAAACAAGTTACAAAAATAAAATTTCTATTTATGGAGGGAACATAATAAAAAAATCAATTCTAGGATCAATCCACTTTGTAAAATTAGATCATATGTGTCAAAATCTAATGTAGAAATTCTTACTCCATTACTGACACAAAGATCTATTTCACCCTTAATCAATTCCCTTTTATCTCTAAGTCTTTTTTTGTTAGTAAAAATATGTGATGCAATCCTGGTATCTAATAACCATGAGTAATAATTGGATAAATTTATTTTTATAACATTCATATTTAGGTAGTTTTAATGTTTCTCTTTGAGAGAAATTCTCAATCCTAGATACCAATATTTAAATATTTTATAGGTAATACCTATTAATGATCTTGATATGATTACTATTAAGTATGATATAATCTACAACAAAGACATATAGGTAGGTGATTATCATGTATTATATCTTTTCATTGAGAGATTTAAATGAAAGTTCTCCCACTAAAAATTATTACCTCAAATATCATGTGAATTTAGTGATCCAAGGTCCATAATTCACTAAGAAATGTCGCCTCTTTGGTGTAAAATGAATTACATTAGTTATTTAGGTAGAAATTAAACCCAATCACAACTATTTTAATTCTTGGATAGTTGAGTGGATAACTCTTTATCCAAATCCATCATATATATTTACTCAACTTTATTCCTCTAGTATCCCCACCCTTGGGTTTTCCCAACTAAGTATAACCCAAAGAAAATGTCAAAAACAAGATAATACAAGACAATCTAGGTGAACTCCAATTTGGAATGAAACTACCTATTGGATAATCCTAAGTAACTCATTACTTACTTTCCATATACAAGATAATTCAGGGTCACCTTAGTGTGAAACTACCCAGTTGCATGATCAAGGTATTGACAAGTGTTTATTTAGAATGAATCTCACACTTAATATTTATGGGGTTTTATTTTAATGACTCACCAATTTAATATAAATCATATTCATATTAAATTAATAACTATTACATCATATGTAATATTTATCATTAAATGTTTTATTTATTTTTATGTATGCATTATTCTAACAATTTAGTTTTGGAAATCCCTATTCCAACCACCAAATTAATGTGCTTTCACCGCATTAATGTGTAAATCTTTACACAACCTGAAATTCTATGTTACTCACCCAAAAACATAATCCAATTATATTCATACATATCCAAATGAATCATATTCATAAGGTACATGAATTATTTATGTAAATGTATAAAGTTATTTGAGATTAATAAACTCTGCATGAGTAAGAATAGAGTGACAGATAGTTGTTTCCCACCAAAAATATGTGTTTTAGAGGTGTTTAGTTTGATGGTATGATTGTGGGTATTTGAATGGTTGAAAAATCATTCACACCAAATTCACTATTTTTGAATGGCCTCCAATGGTTTTTGTTAATAGAGATAAAAACACCCAATAGTTCCCTTATTCGAGATGTTTCACGAGCTTACTTTCCAAAGGTAGGTGGATTGGGAAATAGCTCTAATGACACTTAGGGACTCACATTGGTAGAGATGATGGGATTTAGGGATCATCATAGCCTTTTTGAGGGAGTTATTTCCTACTCCAGGACTCTCTTAAATATTTAATACATTTTTGTTAATCCTTTATTAATTCCCATGTATAACATGGGTCACCCTTGGGATAAAAATCAATTATTAGAATGCATGGAATTCATAATCATTTGTATGTATTTTAGGTTCTTCATCAATTGATATATCTGTATGTATATAAGGTTCTCCATCAATGGTACCCTTTTATGAGTGGATTAGAGATTCTTTTGTCATTTATTATTACGATGCTAGTTCTAAGCCATGCAGTGTGGAGATTTGGTGTCTATCATAATCCAGGGATATGGGAGTTGTTTTGATGTTGGGATCAGACCCATAAGATGGGATTCCTACATATCCTTGAGAAAAGAATCAGAACTCACATAGTTCGGTGCCACTTAATGAGACACTTCATACCTTTTAAGGTCAAGTGACGAGGACCAAACCATGCAGTTTAACGTTATGCAATAAAGATTTCTAGGCGGAAGGTGCATGACCAAAGTTTGGTGTGGGACTTATGTTGAGGTATCCCAAGGAACCTAAAAGTAATGTGGGATCCCAGGTTAGACATGACCCTACTGGGAATGTGGCCAAGAGATAATTAGGGTTGATTTTGGGGTGTTGGGTTTGGACCTCATGGAGGATTCTTATGTATCACATTTGGATGGAAATCAAAGCCCATGTAGTTCGATTGTGAGGAACCATGCCTATGGAGGACCTGTGAAGGTTTTTCTCATAGGGAATGTGGACCTTTGAGATAGTTACATGGATTTGAGGGCCCGCGCTTATGGAATCCCTCTGAAGGTGTGTTTAGTATGGGATGTGGCCCTTTGAGATAGATACATGGATTTGAGGACCCGCGCTTATGGTGGCCTTCTAAAGGATGGTGAGAGGAAAATCCGGAAAAGGATTATCTTAAAATACATGCATCTAATTATGAATATTTCATGATTAAAATTAACCTTTAGTTCCTTGTGATTCATTATTGTATTTTATAAACAAGAGGAATTATAATATCTATAAAAATTCATGATTCCTCTTCTACTGGTGGAAGAGGATGGGGTTATGAGAGAAGAAGAAGGGACTTCCATGTGCTTGTCTCCTCTCCTATTTTGATAACATGATAGTCACATATGACTAACTATATATCTACCACCCTATAAGAAAGTCTAGGAGATTACTCTAGTAGGTATTCCCTTATTTTAATTCCAAATAAGAGAGGAGGATAATATTCTAAACCTCAAAGGAAAAATAAAGCATGGTCCTCTCCCTCCCCACCTAGAACTCGATTTCCCTAGTCCTTGAGATGATGAGAGAAGTACATGGTCCTAGAACTCACATTCAAGACCAAGAGATATATAGCACTATTCCTAGAGTTTGGGTCCTTGTGAATGATGGGATTCATAACTGTATGCACCCTGAGGACCCTACCCATCAGGTAGGATAAGTGTGGGACACCTCCGACCAATGAAATGCATAACCAAATTTGATACACACTAGTGCGTCTCTCTCTATGGTCATGCAAGTATAGAGGCTTTAGTGAAGGCTTCAATTTGGTCCTTATCAGACGATGGATTCAAAGGAAGTGGATCCCTACCATTGGTGGCTTTAAAAAGGGTATAGAAGGTTCCTTGCATAGGATAAGTCTTGGTGAGCCAAAGGTGCTTCACACAGGGTAGTCCTGTATGAGCTAGAGATGACTTGGTAAATAGAAAACGTAGGAAACAACACTTCAAATAGGACTTTCTATAGGCACCAAGGGTTTCATTAGGTTTCCCATGAAGGGTCTCGCACATGTCTCAGATTTGGAAAGGGACCTCCACGCTTGTTCTTATAAACTAGAGGGGAGGGGGTCCTTATGTGGGTATCTCGTGTTTCATACCCTATAGGAACTCTGATGCCACTATCCCTCTTAATTATATTCTCTCTTAGGTTTTGGGGGGATACCTAAAATATTTTTGAGGGCCTAGATTAAGGGGTTGTGTGACCAGAGCTTTAAGGATTCTTCTGTTTTTTCAGTTGTGAAAATGAGGAACCCTAGGGTCTTGTTTATAGAAAATTATGGGAACATGATCGAAGGAGGTTTCCCATGTAGTTATACAGTGTAGGTACCCAAATTAGTTTCATGAAAGGGTGTGTTTTTACATTCTAGGATATATAGTTGATCCGGCACGGGCCTTCTAGCATATATGATGGGTGTGCGTAGGCCGATTTAGGCGAGTTACCTTGACCTTCTTGGGGCTCTTCATTTCTCTAATACTTGAGGTATTTTTTATTAAACCTTTTCATCCCATGTAACAAAAAATATTTTCAAAAAAAATACCCCCATAAAGAGTGGATCTGATCAAAAGAAGAGGGTCTATTCTGAAGGTATAGGGAGGAAAAGACTCTTAAGGTCGTACGAGTATTCCATGTGGGTTACCCATGTAGGAACATTGTTCATGTATGAAGATAAGATCTAGAGCACATATCAGGAATGCAGGTTAGCTGTGTCTATAAATATTATTGACCATCCATCAAATCCTTCCTTCCACTTTTGTGTTCTTTTATTCTCATCATGAAGGTATTTCATGAAGTCTTGTCATGATTGTCATTTGTGCATGTCTTCTAAAGAATCTCCTTCATGTAAGGGTTTTTTAAGACCCCTTTAATGCAGTATAGAGATCTGGGAAAGAAACCTATGTAAGGTTACCTGGGTGATGGGCCTACGCGAGGTTAATTGTGTGAGTATCTTGTGTGAGTGACCTATACAAGGTCCTCTCCTTTTCCAAAAAATCATAATTTTCTACAAAAAATATTTTTACTTTAATGAAAATGTCTATGTGTCCCTTTAGATATTTTATGGATGCTCAAATGGATTCCCATGAACAAGATGATGCATGTGTCTTATATATTCTCAAATGTGTTGATCTGAATTACTATGAAATATGTGATTCCACTCTCCCAGACTTAGTGAAACACTTAATGTAGTACTAGTGCGAGTATCCATGAAGTGACCATCTTCATCTATATGATCATGGACTTCTAAGAGATGAAATAATCTCAAAGGCTCAGAGTTACTTCTTGAATTATTAGTTCATAGAATATACCAATTTTTTCATCACCAGCATCTCCTCTAAGGGTGTATTCTTCAAGTAAGTAATATTTCCTACTATCTGTGTCATGAACTACAGCTGTTGTACCTCATATTTCAAGCCTCACACCTAAGAGTCAAAACCTCACTACTATGATTGAACCTTCCATAATTCTAAGATAGACCAATCATAAGGTTAGAAGGAGGACTGGGACTTCCTCTCTATAGGGGGATCAATCCTGAATGGATGTGGGTGTACTGGGTGCACCAAACTTGTTCATAATTTAATACTGAGCTACAAGATGTCAATATTTATGAGGTCTTTTAGGTGGGTAAAACATATGTTTACAAGAACCCAGAAACCATCCCTAAACTTCTGCGTTAGTGGGGACCTCAAACAAATTCTTCTCATTTTATGCATGGAGAATTCGGTATTATCTTGTGGGACATCTACAAGATCTATGGATCTCCTATCCTTGGGGATAAGTATAATGAGTTTATCCCTCCAAAGGAAATGTGGTGTGATACTGAGAGGATGTTGGCTTCATCCCATAAAATGTTTATTATTTTCCAGAAGATTAAGATGGTAGATCCTGACCCATGAGTCGATATCCATCCATAATTTTATATAAAGACCTTTCTCAATCCAGTAGAAGAATGTACCACTTGTCAGCACCCTATGGAATTCTCCACCTCATAAAATTGGAGAATTCCAAACAAATTATTTCCTATATTAGAGTAAGAAAAATATACTTGTTGGGGTTACAAGGTTATGTCTGATGTTTTTATGAGGACCCATTTTTTCAACTTCCACATGATGTGGCTAAGTATATACTTGATCTCGGTCTATAAATACAAAAGTTTCATAATACTAGGGACATTTTTATAGAATCCAAACTATAAAAAGGGATCCATGTGGGGTTGGTTTCCCCTTTTCTAGTGAACATATACTAGTGTATATTTCATGTATACTCCATAAAGAATCAATTCATAATTTAAGGGCCATTTCAAGTGCTTTGGGGGTGTTTTACAGCACAATTCAGCTCTTACACTATGATAAGTGGAGTTTAATTCCTTGAAGGCCATTTTTGACCATTTGTTCTGGTTGTTCTAGTATCCATCCTTTATCTCAAAAGCATGATTAAGTCCTGAGGATTTTGAATGTATAATGGGAGTTCAAATTCTTCCAATATAGTGATCCACCTACCAGGATGTTCGCTAAAAATGGAAAATATAATTATGATGTGAGTTCATACATGATTTCATTCATAGACAACATACTATCGGCTCATATTGAAAGTGAGATCATATGTGAGTCATATGCTCTATATCGATTTACCCACCAATTCAAGTGTCAGAAACAACCAAGTATCTCTCCCCTTGTGTATGTTTAGCTTGAGAAACACCCAATGGTGGATCAACAATTATAGAATTTTATGTCCTTGGAGGTATCCCAAATTTCTATCAATACACCTCCATCATGTGCATCAATTGGGTTGGAATCTGGGTATTCTAGTGCTTGGATTTCTTTGTACCCTCAAGTGGAATTAATTAAAGGTGTCTCTCAAGTTTCATCTATAAAAACTACTAGTCATGTCATGCACAGTAGAAGGTTTTGTCCAAAGGGTGATGATGTTGAAGATATGAAGTCTTAAAAGTAGTCTCGATCACAAACCACAAAGTGGGTTGGGGTTTAGAAAACCACATCTTCTAGGCCAAGTTGGTCTAGTCATCACCACAGAGAGGAGACCGGAGTTCTAGTCACTCAGTATTCTGTGAGAGTAGAGAGTCATGAAAAGGATTCAAATTCAAAGGATGTTGGGTCCTCCTCATAGTCATCTATATTAGCATCATATTATGTGAGACCCTTGGAAATCAAAGCTTGGAAGGGCATAACCCATGACATCAGTGACATGTGCATATTTCTCCAATATGTAATATGCATCCTGAGGCTAGGGGATATCTGAGTACCCTCCAATATTCACCCCAATATCAATTTTATTGAGGTGGGAAAATATTTTTGGGAGTTTTAAATGTTGATATATGTCACCAATGATAGGATCCCAACCACAAATCAAGTATTTGACATGTTTTATTGAGCCGTTATTGAGGGGGTAGATGGTTGTTCTGAAGAGGAATGGGATGACTATGTTGACCCTAGTGACTTATCTCTTTCTTATCACTTATTTTTTTTTCTATTTAATCGATTATCATTAATTTTTAGGGGATATATCTCACAATTTGGAGTAAAAGATGAAGATATAGCTGGAAATGCACTCGAGTCGCCAAAATACAGGCCTACAGGCACCCCCATCAGAGTAGTGGCTGAGTATCCTGAATTCTCAGAGTTATCCCTTGGTCAAATGATGATGGTGGAGGAAATGGAGGGAAGTTATTATCAACTACCAAATCAAGTTTCCATGATTGATAGGACTAATATAGGCCCCTCTCCATCTCAATAGAAGAAACAAAATATGGAAGAGAAGTTGGCCTGGTGTATGTATCACAGTTAGTATTTTCACAGCCATTTAATATCATGAATTTCTTAACATACCCATTTGACCATGCTTGCCTTTTTCAGTATCTTATTCACTTTCCTCCATTGAGGGGACTAGCACTGATCCTTAAAGGATCGATGGTTACATCCTAGAAGAGTCATAGATTCATGTTGATGAAACCATCCCTTTAATAGATGAAGTTACAAGAGATGTAGCTACATATTCCCCCATTATTTTAAAGAGGGGATATGTTCATGGTAATTTTATACATATATCATAACGTGTCATGTACCAGTCACTAAATTTATTCCCTATGATATTTCATATATTTCACATACAATGTAGGATCCTGCAACAACCACAAATGGAACTATATCCACTATAGAAGGGGTTAATAGGTACCCTAGATGGTTGGATGAAGGTGTTGGTATTGATCCTAACCTTGTGTGGTTCGAATATGTCGTTCCTTTCAATAATTTGGAAGAGATAATTGATAGTGAAGCCAATTTGGTTCCGGATCCACGCACCTCAGATACCCCTAAAAGTGAGGATGTTGTGATACTTTTATAAAATTTTAATGAAATGATGGAACTTGAAGATATATTAGAAAAAATTAATATTACTACCTCTATGGAGGAATTCCTGGACTTTGATATGTAATTAGATGGATGTGCATTTTCTTTTTCTTGCATTTTCAAACACAAACAACCTCCTTTCATTTTTATGCCTCACACCAGAGCTCAACTTGTGTAGCTTTGTATATAGAAAACATTGACATGGAAATTCAGGAACAAGGAATCCAAGTCCATTATACTCTCTTTGTTGAGGGAGTAATCATTGAGAACCTATAAGTGTAAGATCCTCAAGGGCCCTTGTTCCTGGTTTCCAAAAAAACTCATGGGGAAGCTCCTTCTCGGGGAGTTCTTACTCAGATTAGTGAGGTTGGGATTATTGGGGAATCATTAATCCCAAAAATTGATCCAAAATAGGTGAGTGTTATTAGCTGATTTGGATGATTCACTTCCTTTTTTGTCTATTAAACTCATGATATTTATGAGGGGTGTTATTTTTTGTCTAGTACCATCGACTTTGTTGGACAATCCTGAGAGGATAGATTCTATGTCAGTTCATCCAATACCGGTAGTCATAACTGATACTATTTTAGAGGGTGAAAAACAAGGTGACTCATTGATTGCACTAATTCTAGAATACATTTCTCCCTTTGAGAGTGGTTCTGAGTTAGACTGTAGACACAGAACGCCTTTCTCCCCACACGCCATATGGTCTGGTGAGACATCTGAAAGATAGTCTCAGATACACCTATTGAAAACCTACAATCTTTACTTTTATAACTTCCAACCATGTTTTTAATTTTAGGGTATGGTAGGTTTGATTATTGTACGATCTACCATGATGTGAATTCAATCATCTGGCGACAGGTGGAAGATCAAAGATCGTAGTAGGTTGAGGCATATCAAGAAAGTCAGTTTAAAGATCTCTGAGCTACTATATCCCAATATGAGTTCAATAATTTCAAGAATGTGTAGGAATATAAGCATCTCCTTGGTGAGAAATATCTCCAAATGAAATTCCTTCAAGAAGAATTGGATGTCGTGAAGGAAGATATGGTCCAAATCCACCAATCCTTGAAGGGGTCCTTGGAACAAGGAAGAGATTATATTGCTATATAGAAATAAAAACTTCATAATACTAAGGATTTTGTCATTAAAAAATTTTATATGATTCAGAAAGCTATGGATAACTCCCGATCCACAATCCAATAACTCAAAGCCGATGTTGAGGATCACTTTTAAGAATTGTATGAAAGGATCCAATGTGTGAATGTTCCTTAACATTTTATAACATGAATGAAAAGGATTTTAATTCCAATAACTTGTTCATGTATTCTTTTATTTATCATAATGGTAATATAACACTGAAAATGACCCATTTGATTGAATACCATCACTCTATAATTGCAACTATAGGGGTGAGGGAGTGATCTACTTTTTTTCCTATGTATTTGGACATAGAGATCATAGTTCAACCATTGCTAGATTTATATAGATAACCCTACAAACCTTGTGTCTTTTGTGTAATTTCCATAATTTTTTCTTAAGTCCAATATGAAGAATACTTATAAGGTAAGACATGGCTTTTTCTTAGGCCTCCCTTTGTGATTTTTCATCCTAAAAAGTTTTATGCCTTCTTATTTTCATTGATTGATTTTTCCTAAGCCATAAAAAGTGAAGTTATAGTGAGCTAAGACTTTAATTTTTCCTATAATTATCTTTACAGGTTCTCAAACTGGTGAGTACTGTGTTTCTTTTTATGTTCATTTTAAAGTTGTGAAAGCTATATTATTGCGACTGGTGTTTTAGATCAAACGGATTTGATCATAAGTTTTGGAATGATGACCCTAACATGGATTGTTGGACAAGAATGTTATGAAATTTTTTAGATATGTAAATGGGAATTTTGAGTCATGATTTTGTGATGTATAGATTTGAAACATGATGTGAGTCAAACACACAAGTAAAGATCATGGACCATATTCAAAAATCGGTTTCTAGAATGATTTTGTCGTTTGGGGTTTATGGAGATAGAAGAGGTATCTACCAAGAATGAATAGACCTATGGATGATAGGACCTTTTCATGGGTGACTTATGAAAATCAAATTATGGAATGTTAAAGAGTATTCAAATAGTGTCATCCTCTAGATGATAAGACCTCTATGTGGGTGACTTATGCAAAGCCATCTGGGGCATATTACTGCATAGTCAAACAAAGGTGTCTTCAAAAATATGACATTCCATTACCAATGGCCAAGTAGTTTATGAAGATCCAAATTTCTCAAGACTACAAGGGGTGGTTTACCGAGGTAATGTGTTTAATAATGAAAATATAATCTATATTAACATTTTCTATGTAACATCCTGGGTTTTTGGAGTGGGTCAAAATCCTCAACCCGTTTGAAATTTTCAGAGTTTGGTGGTAAGTCTAACTCTTTTATTGATGATCGAAACTTAATTCTGAGAGTACCTTTGAACCAAAACCTTGTTTTTAGATGAATTTTAATTATCTTCAAGTGAATAAGGATTTTAGTTAAGCTTTGGGTGTGTTAGAGGCTGAAAAACCAACTTTCTATAGTGCATAGAATGGGGTTCATGGTTTGGACAAACTGTACGACCTCCTAGGTGTACCCATGAAACCCTATAGGTATAATGGACATGATTTACCAAAACTTGTTGGAGGGGTTCACACGACCATGTGGAACCTCTACAATTTTTATCATAGGATATTTGCCTAGCCGATGCACAGTTTGGTAAATTTTGTGTCATAATTGTGCAAGGTAGAGGCTTGGGAGTGGGCTACCGCATGATTAGTAAAACCATGCGAGATAACCATGTGGCCCACTTAAAAGTGTGAAATTAACCATTTTAACCTCATCTATTATTATTTCCTTCCCCTTTCTTTCCTCCCTCACATAACCTTCTCCATGAGACATGGATCTCTTCTCCTCCTCCTCCTAGGTGTTGAGCTCATATCTTCATTAGAGATGTGTTATTCTCATCATTGGGTGTATTGGGAACATGTCGGGGAGTGATTCAATCCTCTTGCTTCTTTTATTATTTTATCTTGTTATATAGAATGCTAAATATTTATGATCCATTTTACCCTATTTTTAGATTGTTCATCTAAAACACAAATTTCTTCTGAATTGACTCAAGTTAGAGGCTAAGATCGGACATGCAAGCGTCTACCAATGTGAGGTAAGTGGTGATTATCTTTCTCCATGATTTAGTGGTTGTTTTGGGGGTTTGTTCTTGAGTGCACCATTGGTTAGTTTAAGAGAGACCCTAATTAATGAACACCTTGCCCTTAAATTAAATATGAGACCATGTAGGATGCCTCTAATCATGACCTATCCATTGCTTCCATAACTGAGCCAGGTATAGGGATTGAGACCACTTGGTAGGTTAGGTCAGGTGTTTTTGTTTATTAAATTGAATTTCTTGATTTATATATATTTCTTGCGATGGTTCCAAGGGAATGTGATAGGATTAGCCCAAGGATTGAGGTGGTGGTGACCACCTGGATTGAGGTGACATTGTTCATTAGGAAAAACTTGGCCCAAGGATTATGGGGTGATGATTGATCATTGGGTTGGTAGACTTGTTCATCAATTTGAGGTGGTGAGGACATCTGGTTTCAAGCATGAACCGAGTTATTTGTGATGGTGTTGACCATCAGGTTGACCAACGTAGTCGTGGGGGAATGAGGTGTCATATTGGTGTGGCTTAGGTACTTTGTTGGTGATTGTTACTCCCAGTGATTATATAACACACCATTGGAGTCATGTGGATATAGATAGTACTTGGGTGATGAGGTGGTGTTGACCGCTCATGTGGGTAGAGGCCTCCTTTGGTTATGGATTAGGATGGTATCGACCATCAGTGAGGTTGGAGGTGCTTTCCATAGAAATTAATTTGGATGGTGAGGGTCCATCAGTTTACGGTGTTGAGACCATTTTTTGGGGGATAAGGCTCACTGTTCATTTAGTCCATTGGGCAGGGATTGTTTGGGAGGACGGAAATCATCACTCCTTGATACTTTTACCATTGAACCGGTGGTGTTTATTATTCAGAGGAAATATATCGATGTGCCTCAGGATATCGATCTTTGAGCCTACAGGAGATTTAAAGAAGGGGTTTAAGGGACCAAGTATTTTCTATTTGGGTGTTCCTTTTTGGATGTTGTTACTTGATTGATGGAACGAGGTGTCGGGTAACATTTTTAGAGATGGAAACTAAGGGTTCACCTAGATTGATCTTCCTTAGGGGATGCCTTGGGAATAATGTTAAGGATCCTCTCCACTACAGTATTCTATCATTGGATGGAGTAGTTTAATTGATTCCTTGTGGATGTTGAGAACAAGGAAAGTAGATTTTTTATATTGATGTGTAGTGCATCTTTATTTATTTTTAGTATACACCTACTTTATCATCGATGTAAGATAGGAACATATTGGTGGTGGACTACTGAGATTATTCTCACACCCTACATGGGCCCTTCAGAACGCGTGTAGATTTCTTGCTTTTGTGGTCATGTAAAGTTTCAGGTTTAGGAGATGGAACTCATAGATCGTGTTGGGTTGTTTAGCATGGGATGGATTTCAATGGACCTTGTCAGTTTGTATGTCAGCTAGAGTTACTTTTCGTACCTTTCCTTTTGTATCATCATGCTTATATATATGTATCAGTGGTCATCCACATGTGAAATTTTCTATTTATTATCATGTATGACCTGTTATTATATGAATTATTTGTTTACTCAACAAATGTTATGTTTAGAATTTATTATTCCACTACTACTATTGTTTATGCTTCTGCTGTTGCATGTTACTACTTCTGCTACGGCGGGTTACTAGTCCCATCATTGTATGGTCTTCTTTTACAATTATTATATTTATATAGAACATAATTATCATTACCACCAAAGTTTATAGTCTCTCTAATATCACCTCTTACACCCATGTTTCTAGTCAGTAGTCTTTTGCATACGGGGAGGTGCACCTAAGGCTCAGTGGCACACTGAATCATAGCATTGTTCAGGTGGAAAAATAGTTCAGGGCACTACAAATGGTATCAAAAGGGTTTTCTTCTTCTTTTTGGGTCATGATATTTGGGCTATGGTAGTCCTAATATTAGGTTGTTGTTTGGACTATGTTTATATCTCATGTTTGGGTGTCTACGGCCCCATGCACGGGGGGGCAGACCAAGTTATTAGCAGTGGGATTTGCTATTATGAATTTTTCTTTTATAGTTGATATGATTTCCACCCTGAGTGGTGCACTTGGGTGTGATTTTTATATATTATGATATGGACCCTCGGCCTGGTATGGAAAGGAAGGGAATATAGATTTTTGGCCTAGTATGAAAAGGGATGATTGTTTATGATTTCTTCACATATGATGATTTACATATACATATACATATATATATATATATATATATATATATATATATATTCATGTTTCTATGATAAATTATTTATGATCATCATTGGGAACCTAGATTGCTCTAAGAGGGGTTGGGTTGTTTAAAGTGCCACAAAGGAAGCTCAGCAGTGTTTTTTTGCCTAGCCTCTCTTTGATGAAATTCTAATTAGTCAACCCAGACATGTGGTTCTAATGAAATCTATGTGTAAATGTATATGATATGTGATATATATATACATATATATATATATATATATCTGTGTGTTTGTGTGGTTCTAGATCTGATAGGAGTAGGTGGGGATTTATATGTGACGTCTGACTCCAGTGTGGGTAGGTGAGGGGCCATAAGGTCGGATTTATATATGATACCTGACTCTGATATGGGTGGGTAATGGGGAAATAGGTTAGATATCATGATACGTGTTTGTGGTGGGGGATTTTAAGGGTGGTGAGATTGCGTTTCCTATTACTTATTTCCCTATATGTGTTATATATATGTTATTATGGTTGTCTGACCATGTTATTAGTATTCAGTGGGTTTCTACCTAGATGGATTCAGATGGAGTGTCAGGTGGGTGGTGATATGGTGTTGTAGTAGTGTGCATAGGTTGAGACCATGATGGTTGGGATGAGTCCCCTAAGGGTCAATAAGATCATGAGACTCAAGTACGGGCATAGGTACAGGCTCCAGTACAGGTGGGTCATCTTCATGACTTGATAGATTTTAGGTCATGGCTTGACAAGCAGCTGAGAGTGATCCTGGTACGTGTCATCCAAGGAATCAATAGGTGATATCAGGGAGTGAAACCTTATATGTAATACCTTACTGAAGATTTCCATTCACAACATCCACCTCTATTTTAGGGTGATGGTGGACTATAGGTGGATGAGAACTAGATTGATGTGGTTCAGATGATCTTTGAGCAGCTTGATACACCCCTAGGGTGGAGGGTGAAGTTGGAGACATAAATTCTTAGAGGATTGTAAAATCACTAGTGGGATGTACAGGTTCAAGAAGGCATACATGAGGGACTATCCTAGAATGATTTTGAGGCCAAGTTCTTCGAGAAGTTATTTCCAGAAATGTTGAGGGCAGAGAGAGGTTGGGAGTTCTTGAGTCTATAGTAGGGTGACATGTCTATCATGGATTGCGCAGAGAAATTCATTGAGTTGTATCGTTTTTTCACATGGTATGTTGGGCGATGACACCTTGAGAGTGAGTTATTTTGAGGATGGTTTACAGAACATCATTTAGGTGTAAGTAAACATCTTCAATTTATCCTCATTCTCAGAGGTGTTGAATCAAGAATTGACAGTCAAGGGTAATTTGACGGACCGGTCTTACTCGACCTGGGTGACGAATTTAGGTGATTATAGTAGTGACACTTCAGGTAGCAAAAAGAGAGACCAAGAGGATTCTTAGTAGGGAGTTCAGGCCAGATACCTAGGTATGCCACTAAGGAGTGGTTCGTCGATGGTGTGATTCCAATACAGGAATCTGATACAAGTGTGGAATCAGTGTGATCATGCATTTAAGGAGTGTCAAGAATGTGGCCATATCAAGAATCTCAATAAGTGCTGTAGGAATCCTTCTCGGGTAGCCGAAAGCTAGGGAATAAGGCCGACTTAGGGTTTTAAGTTCAGATCAAGAGTAGTACTAGGATCTGGTAGCTGAGATTCAACTACACACAGAGGTCGTGGAAAAGATAGTGAGACCCAGCATTGGGTTCAGTGGCTAGTAGTTGTTGTAGCTCTGCAAGGAGGTCAGGCCTCAGGTATTTGGGCTTCAGGACAGGTGCACGTAGTGGAGTTTCCAAGTGTAGAGCAGGTAGGGGATCTGACTAAAGTCAGAGGTATTTCATGGTCATAATAGGGGTATTTTTTCTTTGGCATGGCCCCCTTTTATAGTAATTCCCATTCTTGGGTGCACTAGGTGCACAAGATGTATTTTTTGACTAACCAGGATTTGGTTGGTAGGTTGGTATCATCTCAGATTCATTATATATTTTTATTGGGTGCTTGATACCAGGATTATATATGGGAATCAATGTGATGTGGAGTTTCTTAAGGTGTAATGTCATTTTTTTCATTAGTGTGATGTGGAATCTATGTGAGTTTTGAGGCACCATGACTTTTTAGGGAAATTTGATGAGATGAGGGACCTCATAGGTTCCATGTGCGACATGGGAATGAGGTGGGAATTTGATGAGATGTGGTATTTGATGGGTGTCAGATGTGACATGGGAATGATGTGAGAACTTTATGAGGTGTAGGAGTGATGATGCATCATAGGAGGACTTTGAGTCTAAGTATGGTTAGTGGGCCATCGATTTTATTTTATTTTTGGTTCAAGAAGTGACTCGGGTAGGTGACTCCTAAGGTGGGGAGCTCCTTGAGTGAGTTTACCTGTTACTTGATTATCAGGGTAGACTAGGGTGTTATTAATGGTATGGGTATATTTGGTACAATATTTAATTTTTTTTATAGCTCAGGGATGATATGTATTATGGTTGGGATATTATAACGTCTTATGTTTTTAGAGATTGTCGAAGTCCTCAACTCGTTTGAAATTTTCAAAGTTCGTTGGGTAGAACAACTCTTTTCTTGATGACTGAAACTTAATTATGGGAGTTCCTTTTACCCAAGACCTTGTTTTTGGATGATTTTCAATGATTGGTAAGTTTCTAAGGATTTTGATTTAGTTTAGGATGCATTGGAACTCAAACACCCAACTTTTCAGGGAGCGCGGACTAGGGCATACGATTTAGAAAAACTATGCGGCCTCCCAGGTGTAACTGTGTGGACATCTAGGTCTACTGGACATAGTTTTTAAAAGCAATCTATAGGGGGTTCACGGTCCTCTAGAACCTCTGTATTTTTTAGTAGATGGTATTCGCATGTTTGGTTCATGGTTTGGTAAACTATGCACCATGGTTGTGCGAGGTGGAGCCTTGGTTAGGGGCTACCGCATGCTATGCACGATTAGCCAAACCATGTAAGCTAACTGTGAAGCCCACTTAAAACTAGTAAATTACCTATTTGACCCTCCTATCTTATTTATTCCTTCACATTTCTTTCCTCCCCTGCATTCCATTCTTCTCCAGGAATTGTGGAGCACTTATCCTCCTTCTAGGTGTTGAGCTCATATCTTCATCTGAGCTTAGTTCTTCTCATCGTTGGGTGCATCGGGACCGCATCGGTGAGTGCTTCAATCCTATTACTTTATTTCTTCTTTGATCTCACCCTATTTAACTCTAAATAAATGTGATCTATTTTACCATATTTTTAGGTCGTTCGTCAAAAACTTTGATTTCTTCCAAATCAGCTTGAGTTAGAGGTGAATATTAGGCGTGTGATCATATACCAATGTGACGTAGGTAGTGATTATATTTATCCATGATTTAGTGGTTGTTTTAGGGGATCTTTCTTGAGAGCACTATTAGGTAGTCTAAGTGATACCCTAATTAATTAACACCTTTCCCTTAAATTAAATGTGAAACCATGTGGGATGCCTCTAAGCATGCCCTTTACATTGCTTCCATAACCAATATGAGTATGGGGCTTGAGACTAATTTGGAATTTAGGAAGAGTTTATCTGTTTATTATATTGAATTAATTGAATTATATATATTTATTTAGATGGTTCCAAGGGATTTTGATGGGATTGGACCAAGGATTGAGGTGGTGGTGACCACTTGGCTTGAGGTGACATGGTTCATTAGGATGGGATTTTTCTGAGGCTTGTGGAGTGATGATTGATCACCAGGTTGGGAGACTTGGTTGCTGGTTTGAAGTGGTGAATCCATCAGGTTGCGGGTATGACCTGAGTGATTTGTGATGGTGTTCACCATCGGGTTGAGCGACATGATTGCAGTGGAATGAGTTACTAGATTGGTGTGTCTTAGGTACTTTGTTGGTGATTTCCTCTCACCATGATTGGATGATGTGTCATTAGAGTTGTGTACACACATATAGGACTCTGATGATGAGGTGGTGTTGACTAGTCATGTGGGTAGAGTCATATGTTAGTTACGTCTTAGGATGGTATCAACCATCAGTGAGGTTAGAGGTGATTTCCATAGGAATCCATGTGGATGGTGAGGAGCCATCGGTTGATGGTGTTGAGACCGTCGGTTGGGGGATGAGGCTCTCTATGCATTTAGTCCATTGGGCTGGGGTTATTTGGGAGTAAGGACATTTCCATTCCTTAGGATTTCATCCTTTGAGCCGATAGTGCTTATTATTCAGAGGATAGATATCGTTGTGCCTTGGGACATTGGGCTTCAAGCCAATGGTAGCTTTTGAGCAGGGGTCTAAGGGACCAGGTATTTACTATTTGGGTGTTCCTTTTTGGATTTCATTACTTGATTTATGGAATGATGTATTGGGTAAAATTTTTAGAGGTGGAAACTGAGGGTTCACCCGATTGATCTTACTTAGGGGATTTCTTGGACATAATGCTAAGGATCCTCTCCACTATAGTATTCTAGCATTGGAAAAAGTAGGTGAGTTGATTCCTTGTGGTTGTTGATCATAATGGAAGTAGATTTTTTATATTGATATGTAGTGCCTAATTATTTATTTTTAGTATACACCTTATTTATCACTAATTTAATATAGGAACACACTGGTGGTGGTCTACTAAGATTATTCTCACACCCAACACGGGCTCTTTGGGACACATGTTGATTTTATGCTTCTGCAATCAGGTAAAGGTTTGGGCTTAGGATTTGGACCTTAGATATAATGTTGGACTATTTATCATGGGATGGATGTAAAGGGACCTTGGAGGTTCCTACATCAGCTGGACTTACATTTTGTGTCTTTCCTTTTGTATCAGCATGCTTATATATATGTACTGGTGGTCGTACATGGGAGACATTTTATACTTATTATCACGTATGACCTGTTATTATATGCATGATTTGTTTATTATACAAACGGTATGTTTATTATTTATTATTCTACTACTGATATTGTGTATGCTTCAACTATTGCATGTTACTGCTTCTGATATGGTGGGTTACTAGTCTCGTCATCATATGGTCTTCTTTTCCACTGCTTATATTTATATAGACCATTATTATCATTACCACCATAGGGTATAATCTCTCCACTATCACCTATTTCACCCTCACTGTTATTTGTTGTCCATTGGTGTATAGGGAGGTCCACATAATGCATAGTGTCACACCGGCCCGTAGCACTGTTCGGGTAGAAAAACAAGTCGGGGAACTAAATTCCATGAATGGGAGGCCGCTCTTACATGAATTTTTCTTGTGTAAAGAATGGTACATTCTATTTGATAAATAAAGTTAGGGGGTAAGGCCCCTCCCTGAAAAGGGTTGAAGCATCATGCAGTTTAATTTCGTGCAACCAAGACATGGACCATGTAGTTTAAAGTCTTACATCTCGGACTATGATGTCATGTAGTTTTTTTCATATGACTAGGACCATATGGTGTTCATTTTAAGTTCATTAATATAGGAACATGATTTAGTGAAGTTTAATATCATATAGAAATGAAATATGGAGGATAAAATTTAAGTTCTTTTAGCTCTAATAGAAAGATTAGTGATTTTACCCTTTCATGGTAATATGTCCAAGAATGCACCATCATTTACAGGTATGATGGGGGAAGGGTTATAAGATATAATATAGGGGTTTTCGGATCTGAAGATTTATATGGGATGAAATTTTAATTAGGTATTATAGAGATAAAATAGGTCTCTCATGGGGAATAATGCACCTCCAGTTGATAGGACCTTTGGTGGGCGACTTATGAAAATCCAATTGGGGCATATTACTGTATTGTAAAACATTGGAATCCTCCATCTGATAGGTCCTTTGGGTGAGAGACTTAGGAAAATATAATTGGGGTGTATTATTTTATATTCAAACAGAAGTGTAATCGAGAATCTGACAATTCACTAATGATGGATGGGGAAAGATTATGGATATTTGGGTTATCCCAGACACAGATTTTGATTCATGGAAGGAAAGTACCTGAATATGAGATAATTATTTCATATAAAAATTATCAAGAATGCTGAGAAATGCTTTCCCTATATAGGTATGACCCATATGTAGGAAAGGTGGATTTTTTTGTGGTTATTCCAGTGGATAGGACTCATCTGTTTCTACATATCTCATCGGGGTGAGAATCAAGCCATAAGTAGTTTTGTGAAACCATGAAGTTTAGTGTCATATAGAGAGGACATCATCTGTGTAGTTTAACATCATGTGGTAAGGACAAAGGTGTCTTTTAGTTTTAGGTCATATGTCTAGGACCATTTCTATCATAGAAAAAATGAGTGATGCTGGGATTAAAAGGCCAAGGATGCTCTAGAATGCTTCAGATGTGAAGGACAAAATCATAAACCATGATCTTCGGGGTTCTCAGATCCAAAATGTGATATGGGATGAAAACATCATTGGGGTTTATAGAGATAGAATAGGTCTCTCCTAGGGATAAATATACCTCTAGATAACATTAAATTTTTGTGGAAGACTTATTAAAATCTAACTAGGGTGTATTACTTTATAGTCAAACATCGGCATCCTCTAGATGATATGCCCTTTTATATGGGTGAATTATGCAAGGAAAACTGGGGTGTATTACTACATAGTTAAACAAAGGTTTCCTCATGAATCTGACAGTCTATCACTGATTTCCAATGAAATATTATAGATATCCCTAGGACAAGGAGTATGATGTGCATAAGGGATATGTCTAAGAAAAAAGGAAATTTTTCAACCGGCATTGTCCATGGGTGTGAAGTCCCCAGTATAGATCTTTTTTGTTTACATATGGGAGAGGAATATTTCTATTTCCATGAAGGGATCCTGAATGAGGGAACCTAAGTGAGGGTCTCCTATATAGATCTATATTTTTTTGTAAGAGAGGTGGATTTTTTTTGATTTGTGGATGGGCCCAGGACATAGAGTCCAGGAATCACTATGTATCTCATGATAATGAGAATCAAGACACACATAGTTTTGGTAAGGCTCCTTGTATAGGTCTAACCCATACATGGGGAGGGAGTGAATTTATGTTGTGGTTGGACCCATGATATGAGATTTGGGCATAACTATGTATCCTATGATGGCAGGAATCAAGCCATATGTAGTTCTTGGATAAAGGTGTGGTGAGATACCGGCACTGAATATTATGATCTACTCAAGAACATATTGGAATGTTCCATAGTTTGACATCATGCAATAATGGCGTGAATCATACATTTTTACATCATGCTGCATGGAAATTTTTGTACATTTTAACATCTTATGACTAGGAAATTAGGCTATGTAGTTTAAATCCATAAAAATCATACTATGATGTCTTTTAGTTTTGGGTTGTATGACTAGAACCATATGGTGTGCCTTTTAAGTTCATGAATATAGGACCATGATGTTATACAATTTAATTTTGTATAGCAAGGATGTTGGTGTCATTCAGTTTATCATCTTGAGACATGGAAAAAATATCACACTTTTTAAGGTCATGTGAAAAATACCAACTACATAGTTTAACATCTTACAGCTGAGATGATTTTTAATATTTTATCACATGATATATTTCTTAAGAAATATTTCATTGGTAGGGGCCTTAATGATATATTCATCCATCTAGATCAGGTAATAAGATTTTTTTAGAGTGGACCTTGTGTATGTAATAAGGCCCCTCCCTCTTTGGATCAAGATTTGAAGGCTTCTTCCTTGGTATCATTGAAGTCCTGAGGACCTGTACCATTTCCCCTTGGAGGAACAAACAAAGGAGGACTTTCTTGTTAAAATCTCATGCTATCCAAATTTTATGGACCACCAAGTGATTCAAGGTATAAAATATTTTCACATAGAGTCATTACAATTCATCCAACCATTTCTAGTATTTTTTATATATGGATAGATAATCACTGATGGAAATGTTGAGTGATGGAAATTGGACCTCAATGGATAGAACTACTTCTGTTCCATAAATAAGTTAATACGAGCTTGATCGTGTAGTGGTACAAGTTATGGTTTGTTAGACCCAAAAGGAATATAAGTGACTGTCAAGCCAAGACTTTTTATCCTTATCCACCATATTCTATAGTATGTTTGATAGGGTATTTTTAAAGGCCTATATCTATCCATTAGTTGTTTCATGATAGTGGGATGAGTGGTTGGACTTGATATTATACTCTTGATACAGCTTCTCCAACTCAACATGATAAAAATTGATGTATTCTTCCATTATTATTTTATGAGGGACATTGAATCTAGTAATGGTGTTGGATTTCATGAATCTGATGATGCTTTTAGCCTTGACTTCTTTGATGGGTATTGCCTCATCCCATTTGGATAAGAATTCAGTAGTAGTTAGGATGTATTTTAATTGTTTGGTCATAACTGGAGGATACAACCCTACAACCTCCATTCCCCATATGGAAAATGGACAATTGTATTTGGTTGTATGTAAAAACTCTGGGTGTTGATGGATGAAGTTGGAGTGCACTTTTCAGGAATGAAATTTCTTGGTGAATTTTTTGCAATCCTACATCATTGAAGGCCTGAAGTATCTAAGCCTTTGGATTTGATGGGAAAGCCTAGAACCTGACTCATGGTCACCTTAATCTCCCATATACACTTCACTCATAACATTAAATATATCTTATCCATCAATTCATATAATAAGGACTTCATCAAATCCTTTTTTCTAGAGGACTTTTTGGTGATTTGGGCTATAATAAAGAATAAATTTGGTCACTCATCATCAGATTTGTTCTTTTATGGATTTGTTCGATGAGAGAAATCTATTTTTAAGTTATTCCTAAATGGGTATCATCCAATTGGTTGTAGAACCTTCTAGTTTAGGAATGGGACTAACCTATTTGGCCTCTTCCATGATGACATGAGCAAAAGGTGATACCATTTGGTGATGTGCAATGTTGATGACTATTTCATCCTAGTCAGGATATTCTAGGGTCATGGATTCATTATCCAATGCATCGATCTGAGAATTTTGTGATCATATGATATGAGTAAATGTTGGATCTGATGGGAACTCTGCAATTAGTCTTCGTACATAGTCAAGAAAGGGGATTAGTTCTTCTTTTCTGATAGCATAATCCATGTTGATCTGTTTGATTACTAACTCTGAATCACCTTTCACATGTAGGTGGACCACTAGTGTTTGAATTTCCAATTCTAAGCCTACAATGAGGGCCTTATATTCTTCCTCATTTTTTGTACAACCTTCTGATAACAAGAAAGAGTAAAGAAAAACTGACTTTTCTAGAGATATTAACATGATTCACAGCCCAACTGTATTGGGTTTGGTGTATTACATTCTCTTACTTGTTGGAATTCTAGATGCACTATCAAAATACATTTCCCATATTTGGGGACCATTCTGAACAAAGAATATCTCTTCATCAAGTAATTCAGTATTTGATGACTTTTCTTTTTTAAATGGGTGTTCTGTAAGAAAATCTACCAAAGCATGTCCTTTCCCCTCTTTCTAAGGCACGAGCTATATGTCAAACTACTATAGGATAACTTCTCACCATGTCGAATATCCAGTCAACATAGTATGGCTGATTATATATTTAAATGTATTATTACAGGAGACCAAATGGACCTCATGATGCTATAGGTAGTGTCGGAGTTTTTGAACTGCAAAGATTAATGTCAGACATATCTTCTCGATATAAGAATAATGAATATCAGTTTCGAGCATGGTTGGAATGAGATAATAAAGATTTTTTTCATTCTTGGTGTCATTATTTTGTGTGAGGAAATCACCCAGTGATCACTCCATGTATGTTACATAAAAAATTAATGGCTTTCCCTCAACATGTGTCATTATCACTGGTGATCTCAAGAGATATTTCTTTAGGCTGTCAAATTATTCCTAATAGTCATTGGTCTACTGATATGTGGCCCCCTTCTTTATTAAATTGGTAAAGGGAAAACACTTTCATGTGAGGTTTGTTATAAAGTATCAAATTTAGGCCAGGTTTCCCAGTAATCCTCTTAAATCTTTGAGGTTTTGAGGTGGAGACATATTGAGTATTTCCTTTATCTTCTCAAGGTTGACTTCGATGTGATGATGGAATATGATTAAGCTGTGAAATTTCTTTGAGGTAACCCCAAAATAACATTTTTATGGGTTCATATTTAGTATATGTTCTCATAGTTTGTTGAAGATAATCTCAAGATCATCTAGGTGATTGGAATTTTGTCAATAATTAACCACCAGGTCATTGATGTAGCATTCAAAAAACTTCCCTAGGAAGGGTTTGAAAATTTGATGCATGGCATGTTGTTATGTAGCGTCTACATTATTCAAGCCAAAGGGAATTACCTAATAGAAAAATACTTCCTAAGTGGATCTAAAGTAGGTTAATTCTTCATATTCTAGGACCATTCAAATTTAGTTGTACCCTAAATAGTCATCCATGAGAGAGTGTGCTTGATAGTCAGTTGTTTCATCAATCAGTAGCTCTATGATCAGGACTGTGAAATCATATTTCAGATAGTGTCAGTTGAGATCTCTAAATTCAATGCATACCCTAATTTTCCCATTCTTCTTATTTACCAAAACAATATTGCATATCCATTTCAGATACTAGACTTCCTGAATGAAATTATATTTGATAAGATTATCAGTATTAGCCTCAATTTTGGATGCATGAGTCAGTTGTGTCTGTTTGGATGCTTTTTTATACCCCTGATGATTTTCTGATAGGCCTAGGTGGTGAGTGACCACCTCGGGATCAAGGCATGGAATTTATATGTAATTCTAGGAAAACATGTCCTGATGTTTCTTTGGGAAGTAGGTATATACCTCTTTTTCTTTGGGAGACATGGATTCACTAATCAAAGTGGGTCATGGATCTTCTTTTATACCCAGATTTATTTCTCTAACTTCATCAATGGTGGTAAAGACACTTTCCTAAAATTCTATAAGGGAATCCCTGCAGTCTTCCTCATATTCCACTTCCTATTGATCTTCCTCTTCTGTCTTTACTTGAGGGGAATCAGGTATTGGAGGAATGTCTCCAGAGTTAGGAGGGGAGTTGAAATTTTGACATTCAGAAGAAGAAGTGACTCGGTCTAACCCTGCTGACAATGTGGGGTCTTTTTGAAGCTCTACATGGGATGGAGTGAGGGATGGAGAAGGAGAATATTTATCCTCTTTTAGCTTAGATGATGAGGTAGTTATTTTTTGGTACTTCATGTATAGAATGAGGTTATTTTCATCCAAACTTCTACCACTTTTTGGAGATTCTGTGTCTTTTTTAGTGCTACCAAGATCAGTTTTCATGATTGATATCGTCAAAGTTGTTGAATATAAAACTACATTTGGGCATATGCCATCAATTTTATGGATAAGTATCACATATTATTCACTGATATGTTTTAATTGATTGGTTGGGGTCACTTATAGATCATTTTGGGCTATGACCTGAGTAGTACCATTGGTCATGGGCCACTTTTCTTCCCTCTGGTAAAACCCTGCATTAATATTCTAAGTTTCATAGGATTCGAATAGGGATTTATCTCCATAAAAAAATACAATTTTAACATTAATGTAATATTTGAGGAATTGGTGGTATGATGAGGCAATTTTTTATGTTAATTCAACCAAAGTCTTCCCAATATAACATTGAAAGTCATGTTTTTTCAAATAACTAGAAATTGTTAGATAGATACAAGGTCCAACAAATGGGCTCTGAGCTTGTTCGCATCTAGAGGCTTTTTCTCAATCTTATCATAACTCTATAACATCAGAGTGGAAGGGTACAAGTGTTCCTCACTATAAACCATTCACCAAAGTGTCTGAACCGGAATAAGGTTGACTCCTGAGCCATTGTAGATGAAATATCACCAGATATCAATGTCATTTATCTTACTAGATATATATAGAGTTCTAATATGTCCTTGTATAACAGCATATTTTTCATTCTTTGTGAAATATATTATCATATGTAATTATATAGTATCTATCTTTTTACGGTATAATTTAGCACTAGAAACATCTACTTCAAATTCCCAAGGTCTTATAAAAGCCTCTATGAGTGCTTCCTAGAGGTCTTTTTATAGACTTAGAGCATCCAAGATGGAAAATTTGGCAGGCACTAAGGAAAATTTATTTAAAACATCATACTTATGGGATATAGGTATGCACTTTCTAGCATAGGAATTCTATTTTTCAACCAATTAAGGAAATTAATTACTTTATGTAGGAATATTATCCCTTCGAACAATAGTTTGGGTCACTTCTATCCTTGGTAGGTCAGGTCGACTAGGTCTGTCCGTGCACCAAGGCTGGTTTGATGAAGGATCCCCCTCTAGTCAATATTATTAGATAACCAGGTCAGGGTGACCCCTAAAACATATGGGGGGGATTTCTTTATTCTTATTATCTCTCTAGAGGGTTCTCCCATGAGTTTCAACAGTGTAGACGATCTGAATGGGGATATGTACAGAGTATTGATTTATGTCGCAACCATGACTTCCCTTGTATCCTCAATCCATGTAGCCTCTTACCCTAATTACCTAGTTAGATATAGAGAAATATATCTCATATTCACACTCATAATCTGATAAGGTATCCATTAATTGAATAACATTAATGAAAATAAAGATCAACTCCTCATCTGTTGAGGACTCTTTTTGGAAGGTCGACTCTTATTGTACCATTTGGTAGGGTAGCACCCATTCTTCTAGGACTAAAGACATTAAGTCAGATAGGTTCAAAGAAAAATTTGGACTTGATATAGTTTCATCCAATTGAGTTTTCTTCTCTCTTTTCTATCCATGTTGTTTCTTGGAAGAATGGCCTTTGGAGTACAGTGGTGCTCAGGGGTTTGGTTGTGTCGTAGTCGAAGTAGTCGGTGGAATAGTTGGTTGTTTCAACTATTATTTGAGGATAATATGGGTCTGGTTAATCATATTTATGACTATACAATAATTTAAATTTTACATAACTTTGTTAGTAACTTCCTAGAATTCACTATCTCCCTTTGGATCGGTGGTAGAAACACATGCTACTTGTGTTGGTGGCTTCCCAGATTTACTTTTCCAGAGTCTGCCATTTTTTAAAGAATATATTTGAAAAAAATCATTACTAAATATTGTGTCCTGATATTTAGTGTAAGTAGAAATATTCTGGGAGATCTTCGAGACCAGCCTGATCAGGCCTCTTGGGCTTTGGCAACTTGATCAATTTGTTTTCCAAAGTTGCAATAAAGTATCTAGGGACTTAGTCATCTTGGAATGAATAAAACTTATTATTTAGTTCTTAAAAATAGTTTTTTCTCTAATCAATTCTCTCATATTATTGAGGTGGGAATTTATATTGTTACTCATAAGGAGTAACTTCATGATATGGAGTGGGTTTCCGAGATGGAGCTAGGGTAGAGGTTGTCTTAATCATAATAGGTTAAGCCTCTTCTTTCCCCATTCTCTTCCCTTGAGCTACTGAAAATACTCAGGACTTGTCCTTGGTGCACAAGATTAAATCTTCCATTTTTTGAGCTAATCCAGAAATATCTTGAAACCCTCCTATGTATTTCAAATGGATGAGTGATGTGAAAAACTCATCCTAAAGGTTCTCTATACAGCTTGACAAAAAATCTTCTTAGGAAAGTTGTAGGTTCATAGAGTAGGTAAACCCTTTCTATAGAGAAATGAAATTTGAGACCCTCTCATTCTCCCACTATTTTTAGTTCAAGGGGTCTAGGACTATTTTCTTCTATAGCATTGAGCTTAATTGAAAGAGAAACTATCAATCAAGATCTTCCCACCCCGTAATTGACCAAGCTAGAAAATAGGGGTACAATACGAAAGCTGGCCCTTATAGTGTTTGTACAAAGCATATGAGTTTCACTACTTCTTATTGTGAAGGGTTTCCCATCATGGGATCATAGCAGGGCATAAAATGCATCAAATGTTGCTTTAGATCCCCTGAACCATTAAAAATTAGAAATTTGGGGTTCCTAAAATTTGGCAGGGGAAGGGTTAGATCCACCCATTTAGGGTAAGGCCTCTTTTTTGGCTATACGAGTGCATTCCATTATTTCATATCTTCCAATAATTATATCAAAGACTCAATAGTATTCAGGATAACTTGAGGGATGTTTTGTTTAATGGGATTTTGATTAGGGGCATTAATAGGTAAATCCATATGTGGAGACTCTACTCATGCATGTGGTGGATATCCTGCAGGAGCTAATCCATGATTATGTGTCTGAGCCAACCTTGGTTGTGTGCCCAAGGGATGGAACTCCTGATATCTTTCAATCATGGGTTCTAAATATAATGTTCTTCAGTCCTACACATTTATAAGATATTTCGGTTCCAGTTCAGCTACTGGGGTGAACCTTCTTTATTGAGGTATACTAGCTGGGAATGTGAGTTGAGGCTCTATTTATAGACCATATCCAATAGTAATTTTACCTCGAAGTAGTTCTAAATTGAGTCTTCTCAACTCTTTCATCTCTTCCTCTTGATAATAAAATATTTCCCCGAGTGTGAGGGGTTCAACCTCTTTTTGAGTTGGGTGAGGCATAACCTTACCTTTTCCCTTGTCTTTGGTGGATGCTCACTAAGGGGGCAGCAATTGAGTAGTTGAGGGAATCCCCAAATGTAGAGCAAGCCTCTAGTTTCAGGTATGCACACCTCCTTCAATCATTCCAGTGTGAACTATATGATGAACCAAGACTTACTCCTCTTACTTATTTGTATTGTACTTGTGTTTTGTAGGGTCTATAGGAGTGGTGTTAATGACATTCACTTATGTGTAGCACATTACAGGCATTTCATCAGTCTCTTTGCAAAACTACCTTTTTTTGTGCCCTCCATGAGGCCTTTTCCTCTGCTCCTCTAGTTCTATTAGAGTAATTTGAAGAATTGTAATCCTAATGGAATATACATACAATTTTTCCATGCATGTTCCAAGAGAGGACATTGGGTCACAGGAAGGGATGAATTGGGAGGATTTTTTCTATAGTGTTCCCCCTAATCAACAAAAGACTAACATACGTTGAGGATGAGGTTATTGAAGTAAAAAAACCCTAGATTTGTGGGATAGGTCCATTCCCACTCTATTTACACAACCTTTTGATCCTAGTTTTCTGACCTAAAAGGTTGTGTTAAAAAATCCCCTAGACCAGTGGGATGGGGTTTCTCCTAGATTGTTGTGGCTGCTACTGCTATAGTTTCCTTCTTGATATTACGAATATGTGTTTGAACATGGGTTGTGTGTATTATATTTTTTTCACCTGAACCACCTATTTCTGAATACATTTGCTCCATTTTTGACATTTTCACTATCCATAAATTGAATTCCCTTAAATAGGAGGTCTTCTTGATATTTCTAGATGCTTGATGCATAAGTATTTTGATGGATTTCTCTTTTCTAGCCTAACATCGATGGGAATCAGTCATGGGTTATTTTCTCTAAGCGTGCCTTTTATTATGAGAAGAGACTTTTTGTTAAAGTTAGCTTGAGGCTATGATATTGCATGATGTAACCTTCGGCGGGCTTCACTGATTTGAGAGAATGGTGAAATGCAATGCCCTATGTTCACCCCATCCTTTAATATGAACACTGTATATAAAATCTATGATGAACTGATGCAATACTTTTAACGCATCAAGACATGAACACTAAAGGGATCCTTTTTTCTCCCCAATTTTGGATGTCATGTATTCAGGAGAGCTTCCAATTCAATTTGGTGGTGTATCCATTATATTATCTTGAAGTGGATTAGATATTCATCATAAGGTAATAACTTTTTTCACAAGTGATGAATAGTATTCTATATATTTAGGTGGATTTCATGTACACAATAATCTGAAAATTCCTCTGGAATTTAATATTGGGGACTACATAAATCCCAAAGCCTGACGGGTATGTCATCTTTAGTCAATTGTCTCCTCGTATTTAACATGTTTTCTTTGTCTTTTTCTAATGCTTCTTCAACCTAGTCTGACCAAAGTGGACAATTACCTACTGCTTTATTATAAACAGTAAGATTGGTAATGACTTCCTCTATCACATTGGAAGGTAGGAAATCCAAGGGTGGTTTGGAGAGTGGTCGTCTCCTTGGGTTGTCTTATACCTTAGAAAGGATTTCACTTTTCTATGACAAGGAATCATACATGACTAGACTCATTTTTTCAAGTTCCTCGCAATATGATGGATTTATCATCATTAAGTCACCAAGGGGGGACCTTCTTGAGGAAGTAGAATTTCTTTATGGGGAGTACTACCATCACAGCTTGACATTTGACTATGAGGAGAGTTCCTACAGAATATACCCTAGAGAGGACCTCTAGTATGAGTGGTAGAAAGGGGAGAAACTTATTATTGTTTTATCTTATTTCCATATAGAGGTATACCATGGATCTCATTAGGATATGGAATCTCAAAATTGATCATATTCTAGAAATGAAGAAAAACTTTATGGTGAGACATATGTGGAGGACCTCTGGAACTTCTTCTACTATTCTTGTAATTTAGTAATGGGAGAGTAGAATCATGAGATGCCATAAATAAGCATCTTTGACCTTCAAGAAGTCCAGCATTAAGAAAAGTGGGATTGAAGATCATCTCTTTATTTTCCATTTATCTCTGGTGAGGATTCTTTTTTTATTTCTTCTTACAAGCGACTAGGGATGCTTGATGGGGAAAGTTTTTTTCATATACAGAATCTTGTTTAGTTATCTCCCATGTTGCTACCAGAATTTTATGATTGGTTTATGGAATTTTTTTAAAGGGTTTTTTCTTCCTCAGAGTGTCCATTGGAATATGTTGATTACCTCCAGCTGAAGTGGGGGGAAGGACCCAATCTGATTGTTCGTATATCATGGGAAATTTTCCCACAACCTTCCTAAAAGGGAGTATAGGTGTGTGTATTCTCTGAAGTGACATTTTGATGAGTCACCCCAATTTTGGGGACAGATTTATACATATTCCCCTATACCACTTCCCTTGTTATTATTATGTCTTGGTATGTCTATAAGATGTCGGAAAAAAAATTCGTCTACCAATTCACCATTTCCAAGATTTTCCTATTAACTTCAGTGATTAGAATAGGAATATATACCCATTCCACAATTGGAGCAAGGGTTTGTGACCTCTCCTATCCTCTATTTCCTATTAGTGGATACTGAAAGTTCTCAAGTGTAGGAGTAGAGATTTAGTTCTTCCCATATTTTTTTTCAAGACATTCTAGCTTCTTTCTTTAGATGGTTTCAGACGAGGCTACTGGAAGGCTTGATGGATGTGGGATAGTGTGTGTGCCTTCTCACCATGTGCTTCCGAATTTGACTAGAGGACTTGATTTATGTGGGTAAGTGTTTGTGTTTTCTCATAGTTTACCATGGGATTTGACTATTGTGCTTTTAATACTTCTAGAAGAGGCTACTGGCAGGCTTGGTGGGTGCAGGTAGGTTTTTTCACCTGCTCATTGTCTGCCACCATATTTTGTTACCAAGATTCCTTAGAGGGGAAAAGGTGTAGCCTTATTCCTTGTTAACTGATCACTTCCCTCGCTGGTACATCTTTCATATTTGGGTCTGAATGACCTAGGATGGACTTTTGATTATGGAACCTTCATCATGTTAAGGGTTCACTATCACACGGTGTTGATGGCAGTGACTACTGGAAGGATCCCTTTGAAAGGACCCCTGTGTCTTATGGGTGAGTCTATTTGTAGCCTCTTTATCTGTATCCCTAAGATAAGGGAGGATCTGATTTCTATGTTCTGGGTATAAGGTCCTAAAATGGTTTCATATGTTTATTTGTTCCTCCTACTTTTGGACCACTAGTCATCACTGAGTGTGTGACTGGTGGGGCTTCATAAGATGGAGGGCCTATTAAGAAGCCTTCAGTGTTGGGATAGCACCATTTTAGAGGTACTCTATGACCATCACATTTGATAACTAGAATTAAATACATTAGTTCGGTGATGGTTTCCTCTTCTTATTTGAGTATTCATCCTGTGTAGTGGTTGATGTGTACGTCTATGATAACTGGTATGAAGCCATTTGAATAGAAGGGAGTTCTTATCAAAGGTTCATAAAATATAGTTGACAAACACAAACAAGAAAACATCATTAAAGAATCATCTCAATAAATGAAAAATTTCATAATTTATTGTTTTCCCTCTTTCATTTCGAGAGTGAGAGGGGCCAGATGTGTGGGTGACACCATCATCTTGGTTAAGGATTCACATCGAGTTCACCATTTTTTTCACTAAAAATATGTATTTTGGTGGTGTTTTGTTTGATGGTATGATTGTGGGGGTTTGAATGTTCATACAATAATTCACACCAAATTTACTATTTTTAAGCTTCCTCCAATGATTTTTGTTCATAGATACAGAAACACCCAATAGTTCCCTTATTTGAGATGTTTCAAACCTACTTTCCAAAGGTAGGTGGACATTGGTAAATAGCTCCAATGACACTTAGGGGCTCACATTGGTCGAGAGAATGGGAGTTTGGCCTCATAACACCCTTTTGAGGGGGATTAATTCCTACTCTGGGACTCTCTTAAAGATTTAAGACATATTCGTGAATCCTTTATTAATTCCCAAGTATAACATGGGTTTCCCTCAGGCTAACAATCAAGTATTAGTATGCATGAAATTTAAAATCATCTGTATATATCTTAAGTTCTTCATAGATGGATATATATGTATATATATGAGGTTATCCATCAATAGTTCCCTTCTCTGAGTGTATTAGTTTTTTTTTTCATTTATTATTATGATGTTGGTTTTAATCCATGCAGTGGGGTTCTCTAGATTCAATCATCATCTAGGGAGAAAAGATTTGTTTTGATGTTAGGATCGAACCCATAATATGGGATTCCTATATATCCTTGTAAAAGGAATTAGAAACCATGTACTTTGGTGCCACTTAACGAGACACTTCATACCATTTAAGGTCATGTGATGAGGACCAAACGAAGAAGTTTAACACCATGTGGCAAGGACATCTATGGGAAGTTGCTTTACCAAATTTTGATGTGGGACTTACACTGAGGCAACCCAAGAAACCTAAAAGGAATATGGGATCCTAGGTTATACATGACCCTAATGGGAATGTGGTCCAAAGATAATTATGTTTTATTTTGGGGTGTTTATTTTGGACCTCATGGATGCTTCCTATGTATCCCATTTGGACAAGAATTAAATCCTACATAGTTCAATTGTGAGGACTCGTGCTTATGGAGGCCCTATGAAGGTTTTTATCATAAGAAATGTGGCCCTTTAAGATGGTTACATGGATTTGATGACCCACACCTATGGAGGACCTCAAAAGGTGTGTTTCATAGGGTATGTATCCCTTTGATATGGATTCATGGATTTGAGGACCCATGCCTATGGAGGCCCTTTAAAGAAATGTAAGAGGAAAATATAAAAAAGGATTCTCTACCAAGAAATGAATCTAACTATAAGAATTTCATGACCATTGTTAATATCTAAGATCACATGAGTCATTATCAGATGTGATAAACAAGAGTAATAAGAATATCTTGAAAACCTCATGATTCATCTTATGTTGGTGGAAGAGGATGTGGCTATAGAAGAAGAAGAAGAAGGGGCTTTGATGTGCCCATATCCTCCCCCATTTTGGTAACTAGGATAGTCACATATGACTATATACCTAGATACCACCCTATAAGAAATGATAAAGGATTACTCTAGGATGGATTCCATTATTCTGGTTCTATAGAAGAGAAGTGGATAAGCTACTAACCCTCAAATGGAAAAGAAAGTGTGATCCCCCCCCCACCTGGAACTGGAGGTCCTTGTTCTTAGAGACAATGAGGGAAGGAAATGGTAAAATCCCTTGAATCTGATATTGGGAGGTCCCTAGAACTATTATTAGGTTCAGGTTTTGCATGACTAATGGTATTAATAACTACATGCACCCCAAGGACCCTACTAGTTGAGTAGGGAAAGTGCAGGACACCTCTGACCAATAGAATTCATAACCAAATGGGAGACACATTGATGTGTCTCTCTCCATGTTCATGAATTATAGAGGCTTAAGTGGAGTATTCAATTTTTTCCCCTTTATATGAGGAATCCAAAGGAAGGGGAGCCCTTCCACTGGTGGCTTGAAAAATGGCTTAGAATGTGTCTCATGTTGGTCAAGACCTAGCAAGAAGAAGGTGCTTCACGTAGGGTTCCCTAGGAAGAACTAGAAGTTCTTCATGTAGGGTAGTCCTATACAATATGAACATGCCTTGGGAGATAGAAAACCTAGGAAAAAATACTTGGGTGAGGCCTTTCCCTAGTCACCAAGGGTTCCTCAGGTTTCCCTAGAAGGGTCTTGTGCAGGTTTGATATTTGGAAAGGGACCTTTGTGCTAGTTCTTATCAACTAGGGGAGGGAGTCCTCATGTAAGTGTCTTGTGTTTCAGAACTTGGAGGGACTATGATCCATATATCTCCCTTAATTCCATCCTCTCTTGGGTTTTGGAGGGCTACCTATAAGTTTTTTGAGGGCATGGGAGAAGGGGTTGCACGACCAGAGCTTCGATGCTTCTTCTATTTTTTAGTCATGAAAATAAGGATATCTAAGGTCCTATTTATAAGAAAATATGGGACCCTAGTCAAAGGTGGTAACCTAAACAGGTATGCGACATAGTTACCTAGTGAAGGTTTCATGCGTAGGGGTATTTATGCCTTATGATCCACATATATGGGCATGCACGGTCCTTATGTCACACAGGATGGGTGCATGTAGGCCAACATTAGGTGAGTTCCCTTGATCCTTCTTGGGGATATTCACTTCTCTAATACTTAAGGTATTTTTCATTAAACTTTTTCATCCCATGTTATAAAATAGAGTAAAAAATATACAACCCCATTTACTTTCTTAGCCAAGGCATAATCCTCTAAGAAAGTAGGTGTTTTAACCCCAAGTCAATCTACCCGATGAGATTTTACTAAAAAGAGAACTTAATTCATAAAAACTCTAACACCTAATATTCACAAACTATTACCAAAAACCATTCTCAAGATTCTAACTATAATTACAAACAAATTTTTGGGTATATGAAAACTAAATTTTATGATACCAAACCTAGAATGATATAAAAGTCTCTATCCTAGAAGCAATTCATCGTATAAATTGTCATGCACAATATTCATATTTCATAAACAATTTACTAAACATGAATCTCAAAGAAATTTAACAAATAAATAAACAAATTATTTATTTTCTAAAATATGAGATAGTTAGGAACTATTCATAAATAAATGATAATTATTATCATTTTATAATTTATCAATAATATAAACATTTTATATTCATTTCAATATGAAATCCTTCATATTTTATATTATATGGAATTTATATGATATTTCATGAATTATAAAAATTTTATAATTCAATTTCTATTATATAAAATTTTTATATAATCTAAAGATCATATATTTTATAATTTATAAACACTTTATAAATCACTTCTTATGATTGATAAATAAAAATTTTATTTCTAGATCATAATTCATGTCATATAATTTGTTAAAAGTTATTTTAAAATATTATACTTTATTTGGGAAAAGTTTCATAAAAAATATTTAAATAATTATAAACAATTTATAATTTATTAATTAATGTATAAAATCATTATAAATTAAAATATCCCAAAATACCTTTTATTATGATTTATTAATATTTTATAAACCATAAAAATTATTTAATATTTAAAAAAAAAATTAAACATTTTTCTGTCTACCCTTACGTAGAATCCCTATTATGCATAAGGGTTTCCTCCATTTACCCTTACTCCAACACTCCATATAAGGGTAACTGTCCTCAACCTTCATGTTGAAGCTCTATTTAAGGGTATGACCCTTACATGGTGCCAATTGTGCTAGGTTTAGGAGGAAATAACCATTACACAACACCTTGCATATAGGTAATACCTTTATGAATTCCCCTTGTGTATAGGTAATCATTATTTTTGTTATGGTACATAAAGGTAAATATCAAGGACCTTTATGTAGTGGATATAGTACCTATATGTTTAAGGTTAAAGCTCCAATAACCTTTATATAAACCCCTTGCATATGGGTACTACCTTTACACAAACCATTAGCATAAATGTAAAAGAGTGGTTACCCTTATGCAGAAATTTCTATATAAGGGTGTGAATTTTACATATTTGGATATCATAAGGATATAACCTTTATGAAACCTCCTCGTGTAAGGTTAAATCATATTTACCTTTACACAGCTCACGTAAAGGTCTATAGCCTATATTTATTTTATAAAAATGTTGTTCTTTGTTTTAAAGTTATGATTTTCTTGAAAACCAAATACTAAAACACATTTGATTAATGAAGAAACTCCCTTTTATACCACTAATAGGATTCATATGATCATATAATGATCATTTTCAGTATAATATAATCCAAAACATAAAATATATATCTTCAATAAATCAATATTTAAATAATATTATAAAACAAATTACTTAAAAATCATAAACAATTGTTTCCATCTTCATCCTTCAAAGGAGAATGGTTGATGGAGATCAAGAGGTGAAGAAAACAAAAACCATTGTACCTTCATGGGAATATACTGGACTAGGGATCCTTGATCATATCTGTTGAGATGGTATGTGAGTATGATATAATCTATAATACCAAATGTAGGGTCGAATATGTAAAGATGAGATGCTCAAATACAAGAGGGGGGTGAATTGTATACTTTAAAAATTCCTAAGGAAATTTTGAATAACAAAAATTCACAACACCTCTAAGTTCTAATAACTTGCTTGATTCCGGAAAAGTGATTCTAAAAATGAAACTTAACAAAATTTTACAATCAACTAAGATTCTACCTTAAAGCGTATAGAATCTAACTAAAACGGAGTACAAGTATAAGGAAGTATAAGATAGTTATACTTTCCTCAAAAATACAAATGCAGCGAAAAACTTGTAACAAATCAAGTAACAGGTAGTAAATCTTTTAACCCAAAGAGTAGGGTATCCAAAAACCTTCGATAAAGGTCCCTTGATTTATACTTTTAAGAAATTCTGTCTTACCCACACCAGGGTAAGCCCTCAATACGAAGATCAGAGTCTCTCTTGATATCCCTGCAAGCCCTCAACTATCAGGTAGTCGGAACCTCTGTCTTCCTCAGCAAGGAAGCCCTAAACTTCAAGGTAGTCGGCACCTCTGTCTTCCTATCCCCGGAAGCCCTTTAATGTACACAGCAACATTCGGAGTCGTACAAAGAAAATATGAACAAGAAGCTCAGTACGCACAAGGCAATGAAATTCTCTCTCTAGAAATCACTTCAATAGCATGTGGTCTCTAGAGTTATAGAACCATCGTGAGCTCTTTCAAATGAGATCCTATTCATAGGCATGGCTTCAACGGTCAGCTCCCTCCTCCAATGGTCATATTTTTCCTTGAATTTTAGAAGGACCTATACATGTTTCACTCATATAACGGTTAATGAGTAACTGAAAGCACGACATCATTTTATAACTAAATAGGTGTAAGCATAACCAAAAACTGATATTCATAATGTAAGCAAATAAAATTTCGGAGTCTAACCAAAAAATGAATTCGGAGTCTATAGACAAGGATATTTGGATTCTGTTTTGTAGGAATTCAGAACCTTAATTCTATAGAATTCTGGAGTCTGAATTTCAAGGAAATTCGGAATCGGGATTCACAAGTATTCAGAACCTGAACTTATAAAGTTCGGAGTCAGAGTTCATGAGAATTCAGAGTCAGAACTCATAAGATTTAGGAGTCTGAATTCAGAGAACTCGGCGTCAGAACTAAGAGAAGTTTGTATCCAGAATTAGTAATTAGAATTCAGAGTCAGAACTCAGATAAGTTCGTATCCAGAATTTGTATTCAGAATTTGGAGTTAGAACTCAGTAGAGTTCGTATCCAGAATTTGTATTCAGAATTCGGAGTTAGAACTCAGTGAAGTTCTAGAATTCTGATTCAGAATTCAGAGTCAGAACTCAGAGAAGTTTGTATCCAGAATTCGTATTCATAATTCAGAGTTAGAGCTCAGTGAATTTCGTAACCAGAATTCTGATTCATAATTCAGAGTCAAAACTCAGAAGAGTTCGTAACCAGAATTCTGAGAATTCGAATCCTAAAATAGAATTCTTCATATCTTGGAAACTATAGGATTCCGAGTTTTTGGTTTCAAACTGAATTTTACACTTAGAAAAATTATGATATGAACAATAAACAGGGTAAGGATAAATTTACTTGGGGAAGGAAATTTTTCTTTATATAAGTAAAACATAGGGTAAAACGAGATTTTCCTTAAGATAAGGTGTTTGTGATTTTCAAAACAAGAAGGAATGGTAAAGTCATAATGAAACCTTATTGTCTTAACAATCTCCCCTAAGCATGAAGGAATGTAAAATTCATAAGGAAAACCTTATTGACTCAACAATCTCCCCATTTTTGGAAAGCACAAACATCCTTACGAAAAAGAATATAAGGACTTAGAAAACATTTTACTAAACTTTGAAAATAAAACTTATCTCCCTTTGTTCATGGACAATGGTGAATACGACTAACTCCCCCTTAGGCTTTGGAACACTAAGAATCGTATTCTAGATTTCCGGAATGAGAATTTTCATTTGAATGTGGAAATCTTCATATTGAAAAACTCCCCCTTACTTAGGGATATTTCTTGTATACTTATAAATATTTTTCCTTCTCCCCTTTATAATTATTTTTCCTTCTCCCCTTTTGTGATTTTCAAAAAGAGTTTAAGGGAATGGAAAAAAAATATGGTACCTGAAATATTATTACAAACAACCAAACAAAAACGAGAAACCACAATTTCATTAAGATCGAAAGAATTTGTGCAAGGAAAAACATTACAACAAAAGATTGGATTGGGTCTATTTTTCTTCTTTTTCCTTGGGTATTACCTTTTTCACAATGGTTTTCAGCTTCTTTAATTCCTTATGATATTCCTCAGCTTTCTTCTCTAGAGCTTTGATTCTCTCTTCCTGAGACTTAAGAACTTATATTTGAGCCTTTCACAACTCATCTTGCTTCACATTCTCTTCAAACTCAATCTGGAGATCTCTTTCCCTCTTCCAGCTTTGAGTTATAGAGTTCAACTTCCCATTCAAGTCTTTCACCTCTTGAATCCGAGTATTTTGTTCTAGAGTCAGCTTTTCCTTAAATATTTTTGTAAGATCCTTGATTTTGGTGTCTTCGGTATCAAAAGCTTCCTTGACATCTTCTTGAAATTGATCAATCTCACTCATTTCTTGTACTGTCCTCTTTGACCAGCTGGCTATCTTCTTACATGACCTTATGTGAGCTTTGTATCCTATGAGGAAAGTTTTGAAATCTGATTCCATCTTGAAAAACTTTTCCATTACCATGGACACCGAATCTGATTTCTGATTAAGATAATGTTGAAGCATCTGGCATCTAGAGTCTATGCTTGAAAAAGTTAAAATGGAGTCGACAAGATTCTTCAAGGATTGTTCAACAAAATCATGACCAAGCGAAGATGATTCGGAATCTGAGACTTTACTTGGTGATGCTTGTTTTTATAGCTCAACAAGCTTCCTCTTTGAAGTTCCTTCAACTTCCTTATTCTTCACTATAGATTTTCTAAGACTATCAACAAACACTTGTTTACCCTTATCAATTCTCAGAACGGCTTCCTCATCAGGGGATTTATGCTCGCTGTTAGATAGTTGCACAACTCTATCTTCATCTACCTCTTCTTTCTTATTTCTATAATCAACATCCTCAAGATGAATGAAATCACGATTTAGACTTTCTTCTTCAGAAAACTTATCAACTTCTTCTTCACCTTTCTCTTCACCCTTCTTTCCATCCTTCTCTTCATCCTTCTCTGGAGTGACAAGCTTGGAGGATTCGGCTTCAGAAGTTCAGAGTGACAATTTTTCGGATGGAGTTCCCTTATCTTGATAATATTAAAATTTCTTTATAAGATCATATGTGTTACCACTCTCTTCTTCTTCTTCTTCTTCCACCTCTCCCATTTCTTCCACTTCTTCAACAAGTTTTTCTTTAGATTTTTCCTGGGTGAAAAAAATTCTTCCCTGGAGTCTCAGGTAAAGGCTCTGTCAAGAAATATTATGGCACCAGAATATTCTTGGATGCTACTTTAGTAGCCTTCAAGAGAGATTGCACAATCTCGGCCTCAGACATTTTCTTCTTAAGTTTCTTCTCTTTGGATTGCTTCTTAAGCTCTTCAGCAGTTGATTTTTTCAAGTCCTTAGCCTCAGCAGGATCCAAACCAAACTGTGGCTCCCCTACTTTTCTATTTTTCTTATCCTCCCTCCATTTTACTAAAACTTCATCTAGGTAGGCTTTCTGATTATTGGGTTTAGGAGGTGCGGATTGGACTTCCTTATACTTAGGGGTTTTTTCTTCTACTTCTACTTCCTTTAACTTTCATTTCTTTCCGGTCTTCTTTGATGGTTCAGCTTTTTCATTTTTTTCGGAATGACCTCTACCTCTTCCACTGGTAGATCATAAAACTCTCCTGACTCCTTATAAAATCTCATATTCATTCTTTTCAAATTTTCATCATGTACAAGCATAACTTTACAATTCCTTGGCTTGGAACTGCAAGGGATCTTGAATGATTCAAGACACCGAGCTATCAGCTTGGAAAGTAAGGCAGGATACATAATAATCTGAGCTCTCAAATTCCCATTTTTGATATTCTCTATCGTAATGAGAATTTTCCTGATCAAATTGATTTTACTTATATTTACTAATAAATCCAAGATATATATGTCACTTTTCTTTAAGGTGTCCTTATCACCTTTTCTCGGTATGAAAAAACCTTGAACCCATAACTACAGGATCCGATTGTTGATAGATAAGTGAGAAATATTTGCGGCCTTGACATTTGATAGTCCAAGACATTCCAAAGATTTCACCTTAATAAAACTTCCTTGAACATCTGGTAGTTTGTGATAGAAAAACTCAGCTTTCCATTCATAAGATAACTCCAACAAGCTAGCAGCCTTGGTGTATGAGAGTTTATAAGTTTTTTTATAACTCTTGAAGGAGAATATTTCTCTATCATCTTCCTTAAAGAAAGAAACTGACTCATAAAATTCTATAAGAAAATCTGGATAAACTAAGTCTTGATTCCCTGGCTTTGATATGCACACGCGTTCCCATACATTAAGCTTGATATTCTTAGAAATAATAGAATCATATTTGAAAAAGTTTGGATGGACCAACATTTCCATGTACACTTGCCAACTTGAGATTGGATTCATGGTAGACATATCTTGAGAAGAGGCTTCTACAGACATTCGGATTGGAGGAAATCTGAGAGATTCGGAACGGGCTTAAGAAAGGGGGCAGAACTTCAGCACGCGAGATCTTGAAAACTGATGTGGGACAACCCTTCGAGGGTCCTTTATATAGGCGATAAAAGTGACCTTTCATCTTCTAAATCCAATCTAATGGTTGAGAAACTTTCTGATCAGATCTAACGGCTGATATGATAGCCACAAGGAAAAATTGGGTAGGATCCGATCTTTTGAGGTTTTTTAAGAAAAACTAGAATCTAAGAATTTAAAATACAAAAGAAAATACCAGCAATGAAATATTGAATATGAAAATTTAAGAAGTAAATAATACCTTCTGGGTTGTTATGAAGATTATTCTTAATAGGTGATATTCTTCTTGAGTAACTTTAGATTAAAACAAATTTGACTACAAAAAACTTGTTACGAAAAATCTAAGGACGAAAATTTTATTGCAAAAATTTTGAGTATCAAAATTCCACTACCAAAATTTTGAGTACGAAAATTTCCATTTTGAGAATTCCGAGTATGAAAAATTCTCATTATGAAAATTTCAGGTACGAAAATATTCATTATGAAAATTTTATTATGAAAATCTTCATTATGAAACTAACTACGAAAATTTTCATTACGAAAATTTTGAAAAACTAACTATAAAAATTTTCATTAAAAAAATTTGAAAAACCAACTACGAAAATTTTCATTACAAAAAATTTGAAAAACTGACTATAAAAATTTTCATTACAAAAATTTTGAAAAACTAACTACGAAAATTTTCATTATGAAAATTTTGAAAAACTAACTACGAAAATTTTCATTACAGAAATTTTAAAAAACTAACTACGAAAATTTTCATTATGAAAATTTGAAAAACCAACAACGTAAATTTTCATAATGAAAATTTGAAAAACTAACTATGAAAATTTTCATTATAAACATTTGAAAAACTAACTACGAAAATTTTTGTTACACAAATTTGAAAAACCAACTATGAAAATTTTCATTAAGAAAACAAACAAATGTACTCCCCCTATGAAAATGATTTTATTACTATAAGAAGATTGGTTCAATAGGAAGTTAATCAAGGAGGATTACATTACAGTTATCATTCCTAACTTCTGTTTAATGTATTCAAATCTATCGGAGGGTAAAGATTTTGTGAAAATATTAGTAAGTTGATCGTGTGTTCTAATAAATTAAAGAATGATATCTCCTTTTTGTGTGTGATTCCTAAGAAAGTGATGCCTAATATCTATGTGTTTTGCACGAGAGTGATGTGCAGGGTTTTTACTAAGGGAAATGGAACTTTTATTATCACACAAAATTTTTGTTTTGGTAAAACTCATACCATAGTCTATGAGTGTGTGTTTCATCCACAACACTTGGGCACAACAACTTCCAGCTGCTACATATTCAGCTTCAGCAGTGGAAAGTGCTGATGAGTGTTGCTTCCTACAAGACCAAGAAACTAATGAATCTCCTAAGAAATGACAAGTTTCGGATGTACTCTTTCTATCCATTCTACATCCACCAAAGTCATCATCTGAAAAAAAAATTAAAACAAAATCATTTCCTGAAGTATAAAAGAGTATTAAATCCATGGTTCCCTTTAAGTAGTGAAAAATTCTCTTTAATGCCTTTAAATGAGATTCCTTAGGATTGGATTGATATCTTTCACATAATCATACTAAAAACATTAATTCTGGATGACTAGCTGTTAAGTAAAGTAGACTTCCTATCATACCTCTAAAAGTTGTTTGATCTACTGGTTTCCCAGCTTCATCAAGATCAAGTGTGTTTGATGTACCAATGGGAGTACTTAAAATTTTAGTATTGTCATAACCATACTTTTTAAGAAGATCATTAATATACTTATGTTGGGATATATAGATTCCTTCTGGTTTTTGAGAAATTTGAAAACCAAGGAAAAATGTTAACTCACCCATCATACTCATTTCAAACTCATATTTCATTAGATCTAAAAAGGAATCAGTTAAAGATTACTGAGTTGAACCAAATATAATTTCATCAACATAAATTTCAACAATCAAAACATTTTTCTTATCTTTCTTTATAAAAAGGGTTGGATATGAATTTCCCTTAACATAGTTATTTTGAAGAAAAAATCATGTAAGTCTATCATACCAAGCTCGAGGGGATTGTTTAAGTCCATATAGAGCTTTGGTTAGTCTAAAAACATGATCAAGATGTTTTGTATCTTCAAATCCAAGAGGTTGTTCAACAAAAAATTCCTCTTGAACATAACAATTAAGGAAAGCACATTTCACATCCATTTGAAAAAGTTTGAAATTGAAGAATGTTTCAAAGGAAAGTAAAATACGAATAGATTCAAGTCTCACTACTGGAGCATAGGTTTCTTCATAGTCTATTCCTTCTTGTTGATTATAGACTTTAGCAACTAATCTAGATTTATTTCTAACAATGATTCCATTTTCATCACACTTATTTCTAAAGACCCATTTTACTCCAATAACATAAGTTTCCTTAGGTCTTTCAACAAAGGTCCAGACTTTATTCCTTTCAAATTCATTTAGTTCATCTTGAATGGATTTCATCCAATCATCATCACCTAAAGCTTCATTAGTGCTTTTTGGTTATAATTGGGAAATAAATGCTAGATGTTCTACTTCATTTCTTAAGGAACTTCTAGTCCTTACAGGTTGATTCACATCACCAATGATACTATCACTGGGATGATTCTTTAGAAACAACTGATTTGGGTTTTGTAAAACCTGTTCATCAACATAGGGTAATAAATCTTTTGGGGTAAATGTTTTAGTAGTATATTCTTGAAAAATTTTCTTATCAGAAGGATCTTCTATCAAAGGTTGATAATATGTTTTTGAAAACACATCCGAGGATGTAGGTTGGGGTTTTTTAAAAACAAAAGGATCGGTTTCATCAAATTTGACATGTACTATCTCTTCAACAGTACAAGTGTTTTTATTGAAAACTTTATATGCCTTAGAAGTTGTGGAGTATCCTAAGAAAATTCCTTCATCGGATTTTGGTGTGAATTTATTTAGATTATCTTTAGTATTCATAATGAATACCTTTCAACCAAAAACCTTAAAGTAGTAAATTCTAGGTTTTCTACCATTCCATAACTCATAAAGAGTTTTATTAAGAAAAGTTCTAATCAAAACATGATTTATAGTATAACAAGCAATACTTACAGCTTCATCCCAAAAATGTTTGGCTACAGAATATTCACTCAACATGGTTCTAGTTATCTCTTGAACAATTCTATTTCTTCTTTCAACAACACCATTTTATTGAGGTGTTCTGGGTGCTGAGAAGTTGTGAGTAATACCTTTTTTACTACAAAAAGTTTCAAAATCAGAATTTTGAAATTCTCCTCCATTATCTCTATGAATAGTTATCAATGGAAAAATTTTCTCATTTTTAACTTGGGCTCTAAAACTTTTGAAATAAGAGAAGGCTTCAGACTTCTTTGATAGAAAATAGACCCACGTAAATCTAGTGTAATCATCAAGCAAGATAAATACATAGTACTTGCCTCCAATGCTTCCAGTTTGTGTTGGTCCAAAAAGATCCATATACACTAGCTGTAATGAATCAGTATTTGAGACTTCACTGACTGATTTAAAATTTTATTTATGTTGCTTGCCATATTGACAATGGTTACAAACTTTTGAAAAATCAAATCTAAGCTCCGGTAGATCCTTAACTAATCCTTTCTTAGAAAGTTTTCATAAGTTCCTAAGGTTACAGTGACCTAACCTTCTATGACATAACCAAGAATGATCTTCCATTGCACTAAGGAAAGGTAAGTCTTGGCTCCTAAGGTTTTCTAAGTTTAGTGTGTAAACATTCTCTTGCCTATGGGCAGAAAGAATAAACTCTTCCTTGGAATTGTGTACTAAGCACTTGTCATTCCTAAAATTCACAAGGTAGCCTTCATCACATAATTGGCTTATTATAATGAGGTTTTCATAAGACCCTTAAAAAATAAAACATTTGAAATCAAAGTTTTTCCAAGAAGAACAAAGTTACCTATACAAATAATTTCTCCCTGAGCATTATCTCCAAAAGTTACTTTTCCTCCTTTCGTCTTAATAATCTTTTCAAAACAGTTTTTGTTACCAGTCATATGTCGGGAACATCCACTATCCATGTACCATGTATTGTTATTGGTACTTTCTCTATTTTCTTGAAAATAAGAAAAAGTTGGGTTTTCGGAATCCATACTTGCTTGGATCCGGAAATCTCAGAAAGCAAAATTTTTGGTACCCACATCTTCTTAGAGAAATAGGCTTTATGAAATACTAAAGACTGGGTTTTGTTTAGAGAAAAATTCTTTTCCCAATGTCCACCACACTGACACTTAGTATAAAATGGAGCACTTTGAGGAACAAAATAATTATTGCTAAAAATTGGTTTAGAACCAGTGTAACCAAAAACATAACTATTCCTTAGAGGTCGGATTTGAGAATATATTTTATCAAAATTTTATTTACCTAAGGTAAAATTTGACAAACACTTCCTCAATGAAAATATTTCGGATTTGAGTTTGATAACCAAGTTCTTGTCTTCAAAAACATTTGATTTTGAACTAGATCTAGGCTCGAAAACATTTTTCTTAGAAATTGTGTTTTCTAGATCTTGGGAAAGTTTATTCTTCTCAGAACTTACTTCCTCAATATTTTTTTAAATACTTTCAAAATCAGCATTTTTCTTATCAAGATCTTTAGAGAGATCTGATATTTCCTTAGTAAGAATAGTATTCCTAGAATTTTCCTTATCAAGTTTTTTCATGAGTTTTGAATTCTCAATCTTAAGAAGTTTGTAAAATCTAGAAACTTCTTCATAGGAAGGTAAAGTATTATCTTCATCAGAAGAAGATTCTTTATCCAAAGAGTTATAGTATTTATATCATTGGAATTTAAAGAAACATTGGTCATTGATTCAGCATTGTGTACCTTAGACATTAATTAATGATTTTTAATTGGTAGTCTAGCTATTAGACCAAGATTCTTTTGTCCAGAAGATTCATAATCTGAAGATTAATTTGAAGAGTTTCCACCACTAACACTCTAGGTGGCATTAGCTTTCAAGACTTTCTTAGCTTTATCCTTGTAATACATCTTTCTGTTTCTCTAAGAATGATTTTCCTTTCTTTCCTTTCTCTTAAGCATAGGACAATTAGGTCTTATATTTCCAGTTCTCTTGCATTCATAACATGTAACTTCAGAATATTTCTTGTATTCCCTTTCTTTCTTCTTGTATCTGGATTGAAAGTTCTTCTGTCCTTCTATCTTGTTCATCCTTCGAGAAAGATTTTCTATTTCATTTTCTGAGGATTCACTTCCACTGGATTTGGATTGGATAACAACTTTCTTATACTTGGATCTAGTAACACTCTCAGAAGTCTTAGCTTTCATATGATTTGAAGTTTTAGTAAAATAAACATTGTCATTCCAATTCTTATTCTTTATATTATCAGCATCTCTCTTCATTCTAGTCTCATGCTGAAGGAGAGTTCCAAACAGTTTATCTAAGAAAATCTAAGTAACCTTTATGTTTTCATCAATAGCAGTTCTCTTGGATTCCCATTCATTCGGCATGATTTCTATGATCTTATCAACAAGAGATTCATCATCTAATCCTTTCTCACCCATGGATTGTAAACTATTCACAATAGTCATGAATCTTTGTTGCACCTTACATATGGGTTCTCTATAAGGAAAGAAGAAACCATGATATTCAGCTCTGAGCATGGCTCTTCTAGTTTCAATTACTTTGGAAGTTCAAAAGTGAGTAACTTCAAGTTTCTTCTATATAGAATTTGCTGCTTCACAAGATGAAATTTTGCTATATATTTTTCTAGTCATGGAACAAAGAAAAGTATTGTGTACCTTATAATTCATTTGATATTCATGCTTTTCCTGATTGGTAAAGGTACTAAATTCTTTGTCAGGGATTTTTTATCCTCCAGTAAGCATAAAAAAATTATCAACACCAGTATTGATAATGAAAGTCTTCATGTGATCTCTCCAATATTCATAATCATTTCCATCAAAGATAGGTGGTTTAGTTGGATTGAGATTGTATATGGAACCAACATTGATTCCTGCCATCTTAAAGAAAATTCCTTCCACAAAAACTTGTTAATAGAAAAAGTTTGTAAAAAAGGAAGATATTCCTAATTAAGAAAAAAAATAGAACAACAGTATCTCTAAGCAAAAATGAATCTGATCTATATGAGTCTAAAAAACTGATTCCAGAAAAGTGTGAATCTGGAAGTTCAATTCTGAGAATTCTCTTCTGAATCTAATCGTGAGATTAATTCAGATTGTACCAAAGCTCTGATACCAATTGTTGAGATGTTATGTGAGTATTATATACTCTATAATACCAAATGTAGGATCGAATATGTAAAGATGAGATACTCAAATACAAGAGGGGGTGAATTATATACTTTAAAAATACCTAAGGAAATTTTGAATAACCAAAATTCACAACACCTCTAAGTTCTAATAACTTGATTGATTCCAGAAAAGTGATTCCGAAAATGAAACTTAACCAAAGTTTACAATCAAATAATATTCTACCTTAAAGTGTATAGAATCTAACTAAAATAGAGTACAAGTATAAGGAAGTATAAGATAGTTATACTTTCCTCAATAATAAAAATGCAGTCGAAAACTTGTAACAAAGCAAGTAACAAGTGGTAAATCTTTTAAACCAAAGAGTAGGGTATCCAACAACCTTGGATAAAGGTCCCTTGATTTATAATTTTAATAAATTCTGTCTTACCCACACCAGGGTAAGCCCTCGATACAAAGATCGGAGTCTGTCTTGTTATCCCTACAAGCCCTCAACTATTAGGTAGTCAGCACCTCTGTCTTCCTCAGTAAGGAAGCCCTCAACTTCAAGGTTGTCGGCACCTCTGTCTTCCTATCCCCGGAATCCCTCGAATGTACTCAGAAACATTTAGAGTCGCACAAAGAAAATCTGAAAAAGAAGTTCAGTACGTAAAAGGGAATGAAAGTCTCTCTCTAGAAATCACTTCAATAGCATGTGGTCTCTAGAGTTATATAACCGTCGTAAACTATTTCAAATGAGCTCCTATTCATAGGCACGGCTTCAACGGTTAGCTCCCTCCTTCAACGGTCATATTTTTCCTTTAATTTCAGAGGGACCTGTACATGTGTCACTCAAACAATGGTTAGTGAGTAACTAAAATCACGACATCATTTTATAACTAAGTAGGTGTAAGCATAACCAAAAACTGATATTCAGAATGTAAGAAAATGAAAGTTCGGAGTCTAACCAAAAAATGAATTTGGAGTCTATAGATAAGGATATTCAGATTCTATTTTGTAGGAATTTGGAACCTGAATTATATAGAATTCCAGAGTCTGAATTTCAAGGAAATTCGGAATCTGGATTCACAAGTATCCGGAACCTGAACTTACAAAGTTCGGAGTCGGAGTTCATGAGAATTCGAAGTCAGAACTCATAAGAGTTCGGAGTCTGAATTCAGAGAACTTGGAGTCAGAACTCAGAGAAGTTCGTATCTAGAATTCGTAATTAGAATTTGGATTCAGAACTCAGAGAAGTTTGTATCCAGAATTCATATTCAGAATTAGGAGTTAGAACTCAGTGAAGTTCGTATCTAGAATTCGTATTCAAAATTCGGAGTTAGAACTCAGTGAAGTTCTTAACCAGATTTCTGATTCAGAATTCAGAGTCAGAACTTAGAGAAGTTCATATCCAGAACTCGTATTGAGAATTTGGAGTTAGAGATTAGTGAAGTTTGTAACCAGAATTCTGATTCAGAATTCGGAGTCAAAACCTAGAAGAGTTCGTAACTAGAATTCTGAGAATTCGGATCCTAAAATAGAATGCTTCATATATAGGAACCTATAGGATTCCGAGGTTTTGGTTTCAAACTGAATTTTACACTTAAAAAAATTATGATATGAACAATAAATAGGGTAAGGGTAAATTTCCTTGGGGAAGGAAATTTTTCCTTATAGAAGTAAAACATAGGGTAAAACGAGATTTTCCTTAAGATAAGGTGTTTGTGATTTTCAAAACAAGAAGGAATGGTAAAGTCATAAGGAAACCTTATTGTCTTAACAATCTCCCCCAAGCATGAAGGAATGGAAAATTCATAAGGAAGACCTTATTGACTCAACAATATCAAGAGGATACTAGAAAACTTAAGGAGTTCTAGCACCTTCTTTGAGAATAATGAATAGACTTTAGAGAATAAAAGAGTCTCACAAGTATCACACATTTTACAGGAGAGGATATCATCCTACTATATAGCCTTACTTGATGATTTTCATCAAATTAAGATCATTAGCCATATCATAATGGCTTGGGTTCCATCTCATGAAACCCAAACATTACATCATATTAATTTTCATTAATTGAGCTCCTTCAATGAATGTGCCTTCCATAAGAGATGAATAATATATATATTATTATATTCATGCATTGTATGCATGGAAAAATACATGCATCACATGCAGCTAATAAATATAAAATATATATATAGTATAATATTAGATATATATATATATATATATATATGTTCCATGCATCATATGCATGTTTATATGCATCTCATGCATGTGTATTTTAGTTCACATCCAATAGGATGTTTTAGAAGTAAAGTAGTCTAAAAGTCATTTTGGAAGGTTGGTATATATTGTGGAATTATAGGAATAAACCCTAGTGAGTGAACAAACATCTCATCGTGAGTGAAGTTCTTGGGAAAGTGAAAATACCCATGCGTAAGGCCTTTTTGATAAAACTAAAATATATAAGGGTTAATGAGAGTGGACTGGAAAAATGATAATGTCTTATAACACTCATTGTAATACATAAAGGCAACCTAGGAAGATACGTAAAAGTAATCTAGAAGGGAAAATGAAAAAGTTATCATAGGGGATCATATGTATGAGTATTATTTGGAATAACTCTATATCAATTCATGGATATCACCACACCATGGATAATGATCACACTATAATCTATAAGAGAAAAGAAGGATCACACCATGATACATTGGTCATGTTGTGAATAGTCTTAGGTGAATTTTAGTGATACTTTCTATTTGGAGGTCCTCGTACTATGGAATAATTTCATGAAACAATAGTTTTAAATAATCAAGAAGATTTTGGAGAATCATGTCATGATATTTAGAGGAATAAAATATGATATTTGAGTAGATTTAGTATATCTGGTTATTGATTAGACACCACATTATGAATAAAGGTATCAAATTATGATTAGGCTGAGTAATAATAAGAACATTTCATTAATAATGTATCACACTATGTCATTTGTTTATCACAAAATAGAAAAAAGGTTTAATTTGGCATGCACCCTGATTGACCCCCCCCCCTCAAGGTGCATACATTCATCTTGGTCCCAATAAGTGTTATCAGAGACACAAGGTTTTGACTTTATGTTCAACATATAAATATGTTTTTGGATTTTATATTCACATTTATTCAATGATAAAGCCTATATTTTTCAGTGGTATTAAATTTTATTGGTGAAAAAAGGATATGTATTAGTTTCTACAGGATTGTGGTAAAGATATTGTAGAATATTTCCAATGAGATACTGACTTGAAAATGCATAATGAACGAGTTTGTGTTGTGGATACATAAAAGATTATAAAATAAGGTGTCCAATAAGATCCAATATTTTTAAAATTTTGATCTTACTTTTAATGGAAAGTAACTCTACAACTGATTTAAACCTAGAAAATTCTCTCAATTTTGTTACTTTTTCAAATTTGGAATGAAAGTTGTAAATAGAGTAAATCTTGAGTTATAATGATTTATTCAATTTTTGGAATTAATTTCAAAACTATAAATTGATTTTGAATTTTTGAATTTTATTGTTTAATGGATTTCATTTATTATTTTCATTGTTTAATTCATTTTAACCTTAATATGGAATAAGTATACACTAATTATTGTTTTCCTAGTTTCCAGGATTGGAAATTGAAAAAGGGGAGAGGATCTCATATGACATTTTTTACTCTAGGTTTGTATGATATTTCATACACCCATAGGATAAGGTTTCTAAAATATGTAAAAGGGAATGAGCTAAAATAGGCATGTTATATATTTTTTCAATCTCATATGATATTTTCTTCATCATATGATTTTTTAGTTTTTGAAAATTATGGAAGAGCCCCGTAAGAGATTTCATCTATACCATAAGACATTTCCCAAGTCCTTCATGTAGGAAATTTGAACTGTGTGAGATTTTTGGTTACACTAATATGACATTTCTCCTCCATGGCCAACTCATATGACTTTCCAAGGCTATTATGATATATTTCAACCCATGTAGGAGAATTCAAATACCAAATAAGAATTCACTACTCATATAGGTTTTTCACAGGTCGAACAACTTTTCAAGGATATGTGTATAATAATTTCCTTTTTGATATATAATTTGGATAGATCAAATGACATTCCCACTATATAACTTTAGAGGAGTTGTTCCATAAGACTTCAGGAATTTCATAAGATCATGTGACTTCAACAAAGGGACCTCATTTACATGGGATAAAGGTATCAAGTGCATGAAATATGTTCCATAAAGGTGAATGTTTCACTGAATATACTATGGAAGGGTATCACCAGATTTAAAAAGTTTTGTAATGATAACAATGTAAGAACTAATTAAGGGTACCTATAAAGAGATCAAAACTAAAAATCCCTGAAATGGAAAATGTTGACCTAAAATAAGTTATTATTCCCTTGGTCTACCCAAATCTAAAAAATATTCCCATAAAATTATATATAGAAGTTATCCAACCAAAAATGACGGTAATGATTGTGGAAATTATCCGAACTTAGGATGTTCGAGACTCTCAAATTAAGAATCAGGACCCTCGAGTTGTGAACATGGAATCCATCGAAGGATTGTGAACTGAGAATTTCATAAGAAAAAATTTGATTGTGGGAGAAAAACAAGCTCATGCTACATAAATGAAGGGTGAAGATGCTGAAGTAAGCATGAGGATCCTGATAATACTGTAAGAGGAGGATTATTCACTTGAAAAGGGGGAGGTCATTGATTTTATGATTGAGGATAATCTGATACTTTATTTTTCTTCATTTTTTTGCTACAATGTCTCTCATGATGTCACACTAAGCCATTAGTAGTTGATACAAGGAGAGTCTCACCATTATCTATTAACAAGTTTTCCTCATTAATATTAAATATCTTCTACTTATTTATATAGAAGTGTTAAACCTATTAATCAGTCATAGGTTTCTAACTATCTTTGTTTTTTATAATAATTTTTCACTTATTCTTGGAATTTCACACATAGGACACTTAGATTTACTTCACTTACTATGATTGTGACTAGTGGATTGATATAAGAATGATTAGAGATATCTAACCACTAGGATAGGAAAAATAAAAGGACACAATGATTATTATACTTTCTTATTCAAGATGAAACAACTAGGTGAGGGTGATTAGTGAGATCTCGTTTAATTAGAGATATAGTAGGGGAATAAATTGAATAATAATTTAATAGGTGAGTGAGGGGATTATCTGAGGTTAGACTGTTGCTTTTTAACAAAAACTAAATTTAAAACTAATACAATTGCATTCTAAACCAAATTCCTTTACTGTTTTTATACACATTTAACCTATAAAATAATAGATAAACAAACTTGAAACACACTTCTCTACAGATATAACCTGATTCCCACTACTATTACATTAATTTGGGTTCAATAATTTTTTTTGAGAGCCTCATGATAGGCCTCTAATTAGTATCTCTAGTGAAGTATTCAATAAAACCATTCATTATGATAGTGATTTTGATATTTGTATATTTTGGAGAAAATTTATGGGAAATAAATGGTAGTAAAGAAGGTTAAAGTGACAACCACAATAGATAAATGTAAATCTAGTTGAAATAAGAAACAAGTGAAAAAAATATAAAGAATACTATCTTATGATAAATAAAAAGAAAATAGGAATGGGAAGAAGATTCAGATGAAGAAAAATATACTCGATAAGGTGAGTGATTTTGAGGTCAATGTTACATTGTTTTTGGAAGAATCTTGAAAATTTGAAAATTCAAATTTTTCCCATGGAGTTAAAAATAAGTGGTGACTCTAGTGAAGAATTGTACTAAGCTTTAATAGATTATATATCCATTGAGAATAAAAATTTAAAGATAATATAGGTGTCCTTGAATATATTCATAATAAATATGGGTAAAAAAATGAAATTCCAAAGTAACTTACTTAATTAAATTAAATGTTAAGCGAGGAAAAATGGTCGTAGAGAAGGAACTGAAAGCAATAATTATCTCTCTCAAAAAACAAATCAAAGATAGGATAAAATTTGGAAAATAATCTAGATCAAGAATAGAAAATATGACTAAAAATTAAAGGATAAGGACATTATGATCATAGATAGTGAATTAAATTCAAAGACCTTGAAAGGAAAGGAGAAGGTAGGAACTCCCATTATTGAATCACCAATAATAAAAAGTAATGGAAGTACAAATTTAGAATTATGAAGGATAAAAAAATTCATGATAAAAGTAGAAGTGAAGGAACTTGAAGAAAAGTACGTTGGTATAAAAACTATTTAAAATTATGTTTTTATAATGTCAGTTATTTATAAATATAATTATAAATTGTTTTTTAAGTTATTTTTTTATAACATATGTAAAAAAAATTGGATAGATTTTTTAATTGTAATTATTATATAAATAATGTAGAAAACTAGTTTTTTACATTAGTTATAAAAATAATCAACATCAAAAAACCACTTTTTAATGTCATCTATTACTATAACTGATATCAAAAATATTTAAAAAAGGTTTAAATATCAAGTCATAATTTTTTTTATTTCATACACTCAATAATAGTAGACTTTCTCTCCTAAAATGAATCATAACCCCTCTATAATTGATCCTCCTAGCCTTCAATATCCTTCATCCACTATCAACCTCTCTCTATCTTCTCCCTCTGCTCTTTTTTTCATCCATTAACTCTCAGGTTGTATATATTCTATTATTATAGTTTATTTACTTGACTAATTGTTTCCTAGTTCATGTGAAAAAAAATTTAAGTTCCATTATCTTAGTGTTAGTATTTTTCTATAGTTTCATTTTTTTAGGGTTTTGAATTGTGTGTGTCATAAATATGAGTTTGTTTTGTGTTTTTCTTTCTATGTTATGTTTTTGTTCTTTTATTTTTGAAATATTTTTTCATTATTTTTCTTATTAAATATTTTATTATTCTTTTATTCATGAAATAACTCTCTTTATTTTTGTTTTTGAATTATTTCATCTTTATTTTTTCATTCTTTTGTAATTATTTTTTTGTGAAATATTTTATCATTATTTATATATAAATAATAATAAGACCAATAATGTAAAAAAGTTCTTACATTTTTTAAAAATATAACATATATTTATTATATATATTGTATTTTGTGATTTTTTTATCATTATTATTTTTTTAAATGTTATTTTATATTATTATTTATAAAAGTAAATTTCAATTTCAATTTCAAAATACATTAACTTATATCCAATACTTAAATTTTTTTATAGGTGATAATGAATCATAGTTGGATTATTAAATTATGAACAAGTGATGAATATAAGGAAGAGGTTGGTGGTTTTTTGAAACTTTCTAAATGAAATGTTCCAAATAAGGATGTGTTTTTTGTCAATTTATAAAATGTTTAAATATTAGAAATTTACAAAGTAGAGAAATAGAAGATCATTTAATTTGTAATGGTTTTAATCCATATGAATATCCTTGGATTTGGTATGTTGAAATTGATAGAATTAAATATCTAATTATGATGGAGATTTTCAAGATGATAATTCTAATCAAATCAAAGAAATGATTCATGATATTTAAGTGAAAGAAGTTGAGAAAACCCTGATGATTGAGTGCTGATATAGTGATGCTGAAAAAACACTATATCCAGGTTGTATGAAATTTATAGTTTTATCAACATTTTTAAGATTGGTTAACTTGAAATATAATAATGGTTGGAGTGATAAGATTTTTATAGACTTCCTATAGTTGTTGAAATATATACTTATTGAAGACAATGATCTTATATATTTACATTAGATGAAAATAAATGCTATGCCTAATGGGATTATGGTACAAGAAGATATATGTATAACCCAATAATGGTGTGTTATATAGGAATGAATATGAATGACTATTATATTGTCCCAAATGTAGGACATCATAGTATAAGTTTAAAAAAATCATAGGTTAATATATCTATTATACTAATTACCAAGACTCCTACTAAGTCAATTTAGTTTATTCATATAATTACTCATCTAAAATGTTTATTTTTAAGTTCAAGTTATGGGAAAAGGTTAAGATGGTATGAATATGAGAAAATATCTAATGGAAAATTACGTTATCTGTATGAATTCCCACAATGGAATAAAATTTACCAATAATTTCCTATATTCAAAAATGAAGTTATAAATATAAAACATAGACCTTTCACAAATGGAATGAATCCAAATCAAAGCCTTTATATAAAATATAGTTCATGACCTATTTTGTTGGTAATTTAAAAATTATCTTTTGAATTTTATATTAAGTGAAAGTATATCATGTTGAGTTTAATGATTTCTGGTCCAAAATAGTATAGAAATAATATTTATGTTTACTTATCACCGTTAATTAATGATTTGAAACTCTTGTGTATGGAAGGTATCAGAGTGTATGATTCTTATAAAAAGGAATGTTTTCAATTGCATGAAATGATTATGTTCACTATAAATGACTTCCCAACATATTGAAATTTTTTTGGATACATTATTAAGGGGCATAATCTTGTCCAATTTTCAAATAAGAGACTTTATGTTATCAACTACAACATGGGAGAAAAAAATTTTATGTGGGTTATTAAAGGTTTTTGTCAATTGATCACTCTTATAAAAGATTTAAAAAGTCATTTAATGGATCACATGAATTTGATATTGCTCCAAATTTTAAATTCCCTATAGGATTGGTGTAGTCACCTGAGAGTGGTGAATCAGGTGTTGCATGTTTTTTCCAAATTCTAAAGTCTATTAGAATATTTTAATCCCCTTGAAATTTAACATATATTTTTGGTTAGTGAAATTTATCTTTTTATCTTTTAACTTGGAAAGTAAATATTATATGTTATGTAGTTTGGAATGTAAAAGCAACTCACAAAATTTACAAGGTTCAGTCAAAAGTTATAATTATTACTATGTTAGTGGCATCTAATTAATAGATTCTCTACTATATTATTTTGGCCAATGCAAGTGAGTTGTCCAAGTATCATACAGAAACCATTGGTGAATCCCACACTAAATCAACATCCCACTATGTTTAAAACTTCTAGTATCTCATTGGACATATTTGGAATAGCATCCCACCAACTCTTATTCAATACAATCTAACTCATCTTGAAGTAGATAAATAGTTCAACACATGTAGTGTCTCTAAATTCTAACAACTATTTAATAATAATGCCTACAACTTGGTCACTTCATATAGTTCATCTTTACATATCTTCTTTAGAACTTGTTTAATATCTTCCTCAACACAATGATCACATGTTATCTAATTGAATTCAACAAATCCTTAAGATATTGAAGACTCAACAAAAATGAATAGTACCATGCATAACAATTTAGCCTCTCCTTAGTTATTCTTATTTTCTTCTTCTCAAAACTTTATCTCACAAGAATAAAAATTTGAATGATGTTCATCCTCTTATTCAATCTTCAGCTTTGGTGCCTAGATGATTTAATTCCTCAGTACTGGCTTAGATTTTACTAGTTCTTCTTCTTCAAGAGCTTTAGTTTTTTCTCTATTCTCCTTGGTCTCAAATGATATTTTAAACTATATATCCACTATCCTTATTTTTATTTTTATACATAGGTTTCAAGGAATAATATTTCCTATATTTAGAATATAGAAAATCTATCATATCATTTGGTTCCCAGTGTCCTCATTCAATTACCCTCAACTTTTTCATATGTGGGTGTTCCTATGATCTTCATATTTCATTTTCCTCAACAATGATTATCTTCTGTGAAATTATAGGAGTGCCGTTTATTTTTCTTTATTTTTCTCATTTATCTCAGCTAGTTGCAACTCTTCTATATTCTTCCAGTGGTCTTGAGATCTCCTATATCTCTTTATCACTAAATAATATCACTTATATCAATTTTCTCACATAGATCATGATATTCCCTAAAACCAAGATTATCCAAACAACCAAATCAAATCCATTGTGGTTTGGTTGTCCTTAATTCATAACACCCTACAACGTAGTCCCTTATTCTATGGCATAGAGTTCAATCAGAATCTTAGCTTTAATATTATCTTATTTAGGAGTGGTGGATTATGAATATCCCATATATTTCATCTTGAATAAATATTCTCATAATACTCTATTAAACTCATCTCATCCTCGTATTCTTCTTATACCATCCACTAAAATTTACATCAAAAATTCTATATGGATAAATGATAAATCATACAGCATTTTATATGAAACTTGGTTAATTTTCCTATATTTGAGAGATTCATTAAATACCAGTGAATTAATTAAAATGATCTCTACATTTTGATAGTAACTCAGATTCATCTCATCTTACTCAATCTTTAATCTACTTGAGATCTTTAGTAGAAACAGTATAGATTCATTTTGAATCTATGAATATCATATAACAACTTACCTTAACTAATCTAAATTCATATCAAGATTAAATAAAATTATATTTATGATATTTTATGTAATAATAACCAACACCAACATCAACTAATAAATTTCCACTTCAATATAGAATTTTCATATTTTACTCTACAGTATTTCTCAAATTCCTATAAGTACTTATGCTTACACAGACCAACCCTTCAGTAAGAGATTATTACATAGATTTATCCCCTATATAGAACATTCTTACATAGATACACATTATGTTTACATAGGTAAGATTCATTCTTACATAGTTCACGTCATTTTTACACATGCTATAGTGATGTTTACATAGAGTCAATTGATGGTTACATGGAACATGTATTCATTCTTTCACATCCATACTATAACACCTCAATATTTTATGGTATGTTTATTTTTAAATAAATTTAATATATTTGATATCTTGTGGTGCACACTAGAATAATATTTTAAAAAAAATTAATGTTCAATAGCGTATAAAAAATACAAAACTAAGCTTCAACAAACTGAGAAATGTTATTTAAATATGGTCACTATAACCTAGATAATAAATTGGAGGGTATGAATAGTATTAAAAAATTATGAAATATATATAAATAACTCACTTGGTGAAAAATCATTTATTAATTCTTATAAAAATAAGTACTCAATTTTCATTAAAGTTATTTTATGCTTCAGAAATACGTTTTCTTAAAAAAATGATATTTATTGCTTTTCACTAATGAAAACTAGGTCTATCCCCATAAATATATACCCACAGTTTAGAAAAACTATAGGTATAGGTGATATATCATGGTCTATACCCACGGTTTTGATAAAACCGTGGGTATACAATGTCCCAATTTCACAATTTCATCAAGCTTCCCCTCCTGATTTCTCATTTCCATCAGGCTCCCCCAACGTGAACCCTCTCCTCCCCTCCCTAATCTGTGACTCCCAAACTTCTCCTCCCCTCCCCGACCTTGACCTCCCTTCCTCCACCTCCACCTCAATATCCCAACCTCTACCTCCCTTCCCCTAGCCCCCCTCGGCTCCCTCTCCTCCAGTGACATCCCCGCCCGATCTGCGGCCTGGGATTCCAAAAGGGAGATCCAATCACTGAGTTCCATCGATTGTAAATAAGGAGAGAATAATTTTCTAATCTAGGGTTCCAAAAGGTGACTAGCATTCGAAGGTACTCAAATAGTGTTTTTTCAAGTAGTCTACAAGTTGGTTCATGGTGAACAGTGATAGTGAGAGGTACTTTTTTAGTTTCTTCTGTACATTATTCATCTTTATTTGATACATGGTCCTATCACTATTTTATATCTGATAAATTTATCTCTATTTAGGAGATGAAAGTATAGATTTCTTCAAAATCTATGATCCTTGATACTCATCTGGATAAGAGTGTGGAAAGGAGTAGGATGTTTCTATCTTGTGACATTGTGGTATGAACTTGTGGGAATATCTTGGATTTCATTACCCTTGATAGGATTTATTTTTATGTTATTCTTGGTATAGATTAATTATATCTTATTTGATCCTATATCTATTTTTATTGAATATGGGTCACTTTTTCATCTCGTAATATTATTTAATATGAGCTTATCATAGATTTGATTTTCATGATAGTTAATAAAGAACTAATCAAGGGAAGTTGGGTTCTATTGCTACTAAAATGAAATGTTTTACATTTAATGTAATTATATATAATAAGGAAAAGGATATATTGTTGGTGGTTTTCCTTTCTTATGATACATTTATAAAAACATGTTTAAATATTCCCAAAAAATGAGATGTGGAGTTCTCTACTAATTTATAACCTCCAATAAAACTGATTCTCACTTCGTTATATCGTATTTCCTGGTTAAGGCACTGTATGAAGGTGGTAGGTAATATTATTAGTGGAGATATGGTTGTTAGTGGTGACATAGTGAGTACTTGACCCTTGTGACACATGGATATGGGTGACCTTTTTTCATTTTGGGTTAGATTATTGATGTATAATGTATCTCCTACTCAAGATTCATCCCATCTTTCTTTTGTACTCGTATGTATCCTATTCTCCCTTTTTACTCTCTTTTTGGGTTGATTTTTATATTATTTTCATGTGATTTAGAGTAATATTTATATTTCTAAACTTTATTTATATTTACCATGACTTCCTATGTTTTGGACCATGACTTTCCATGTTATTTCAAGGATTTTTTGAGTTCATGGTACAGACATGTTTGATGATACTATTAATAAAAACTATTTCTAAAGGAAATTTTTTATTCTCATGAACTAGTTGTTAGCCTATGTGTATTGAGAATTACTTTTTGGCCTTATTATAGGATGGATCAGGTGCCTATTTCAAGGGTGTCCCTGGTTGGTTCGTGATAGCCACTATACTTCACCAAGAAAATAAAAATAGATTTTGTACCACCATGCGACAGTTTTGTCACGCCTTTCCAATGTAACTCACCTAATGTATTTTGTCATGATGTTGTCTATGGGTTGAGGTGTGACCTACTATAGCAGTATAATTTTAGAAAGTCCTATGGACCTTACTCCAATGCCTACTCACACACCAAAACTAAAACTAGGCCTCGTTAAACATCTAAAAACATCTCCTTGACATGTTTCAACACTCGGATTCCTTATATGAATCCTAATTCATGGAAAAACCCTTGATTTAGATAAAATATTTTAATTTATTATGAATTTAACAACCAAAAAAGATGTGGGTCATTATAACAACTCTCATAAGAAATGAAGAATTCATTACTCTTCTTCGAAATGGAATAAATTTCTCCTTCTATGAAATACTTCTTATCCAAGAACTATAGATGATAAAATCACACCAGGTTAGTGTAGCACTTTAGCATAGTACGAAAAAACTTCAAGTGAGAACCGCTCTTGGAAAAACCATATAGTCACCATCAACCATCTAGAATGCAAAGCTTGGAACTATCTCTCTCTATATTATTTTATTTCTAGTCATAAAGAACAAAAAACTCAAACCTACCACTTTGAACTCACAAAAGGGTGTTAATTAATATCCAAGAAACCCATTTTCAACTATTTTATCATCGGCCTAGAAATATTCTTCATTTATCTCTAAAAATTGAATCCTCTTTTTTTATCTCTTTTTATCTTTCTTTTTTCTATAATACAAATCCACCTTCCATATGAGAAAGAATACTCCTTATATGAAGACATATTTTTTTCTAAAACTATATCCACTAAATTTTATCCAATTAATGTATTAAATATGCATGCATCTCATGGATGTTTCATGCTCCATGTCACTTGTTTCATTTTTCATGAGTTAGTTTGTGTGGTTAGATTCATCACACAAAAAATATCCTTCAAGATTCTTAATATAATCAAAAACAATGGTCATTATCCCCCTTTAATTGTAGGATATATTATCTCATTAAAATTTTTTAGAAATATTAATCATATTTAATGATTAATAAATTCCATAAAAACTGTTTTGTCGGTCGAAACTTTCAAAAAAACCACAATGGGAAGATCCTTACATGTAAACTAGAACATGTTTACACATATGCCATGATGTTTACACATCACCTGATGATTTTTATATTGTGCCTTCATCCTTATAGAAATACAAAATATTATTTACATATCACCGGATGATGATTACATAGCTCCCATTGATGCTTACGGTGCCCTAAGAAGATGTTTACACAAAGGTGAATGAGGTTCATGTAGAGAAAACTCATAGTTGTGTATCCTGATATGATGTTTACACAACCTGTCAATTATTTCTATGAAAACAAAAAATAATGTTTATTCTAGATAGGATGGTCCTTATGCAACCCATATTTAACCAAATTTCACAACTGCTTCTCTAAAATTATTTTTCCATAAATTGTCCATAACCTCTTTAAACCTCTTTTAGCCTTCAAAATATGAATAGAAATCACTGATCAATATTTATTTGATGATTTATTCCAATTCATTATAAAAATAACAACTCAAATCACACTATAAGGGTATTTTTTTTAGTAATATCACCCTTTGGGTTTGTTGTCAACCTCAAGAAGATTAATCACTTTAACATTTGATAAAATTTAGAACCTACCAGATCTAAGAATAAACACATCTTGAGCCTCTTAACTTTAAGTATGGTATTAATTATTCACTTAACATCAACTTTAAGGACACTTGAGTCAATATATATGTGATAAAAAATAGATAAATGAAAATATATGCATTAAAATGCCTCATTGAGTGTTTATACTCTTACTCCCCCCGATTGATCATACAAGCACTCCCCCCTCCAACACAGCATTTATCCCCCTTAATCAATAGGAATAACACTCCATAAAAAATTTATCCCCTTAAAATATGAACACACTCTCCCCCTTGTCAATGAACCTAAAGATAACTTTCATGAAATTTCATTAAATGGAGTTATAAATTCAATCATTGAAGTTATGAGAAATCATAATTTACAACAACAAAATAAATTTCCATGGGGGTAAGAGTCCCTTCTCTAACTCATGTATTTGTAGGTATTGGGTTAGACTCTAAGTGATAATTTATTCCTTTAAAAATATACCTTAGGTAGAGTCTTAGTCATAATATCATCCACATGATCTTGTGTAGACACATCCACCAACTTCATAACTTTTTTGATCCACCTTCTCCTAGATAAAATGGTATTTTATCTCAATGTTATTTATCCTAGAATTATGGATGATATTTTTTATAAGATTTATAGCACTTAAGTTGGAACACTATATGATAATGTTATAGGCCACATCCTATTGAAATAATATAATATCTTTCCTCCTTGAATGCAAGAACATGTTTTGACCTATGGGGCATTGTGGTTCTTATATTGGATAAGTTAATTGTATAGTCACGAGAGACAGGTATACTCTAGTTTAGTTTTTATTTTATTTTCTTTATCGTATAGAACACTTAGGCTTTTGACTTATTTCTACAGATGGAGGGTATTTATATTCTGTGAAGGGGTCCAGAAGGTCACTGGAGGTGGATAAACAATTTTCTTTGTACGGGAGGGATATTGGGATAGTGGAGGGATTAATTAGTGTGTTTAATTTTTTTCTACCTTTGTACTGTGTTGTTTCTGTTTATTTTATTTTCGTTTGGTGTGGACGTCCGACATACAGATGAGTCGTGTGGAAATTTTATTTGTTTTCTGATGTTGTTTTAATTAATTGTTTGTGGAAGAAATCATTCCCAAGTGGTGATTCCTTGATGCTCAGACACTTATTATATAAGTTTATTCAAGTTGTTATCTTCCATGGATTAAAGAATATTTAGAATATGTTACTTCTAAATCAAAAAATTGAACTTTCTCAACTTAGTAGATGCTTTGTAACATATAGGTTAGACTCACTATCTTCTTGTTTCTTAATTTTTATACCCTAAAATTCTTCAAGTACATCAATGTTTTAAACTTAGGTTAGTTGTTTTTTAATATTAGTATTGTATAGTAACTTCCAGTTCTATAGCATCTAGAATTCACACACTGATGATTTGGAACTTGAAGCTCTAGAACCTCGAATTCTTCAACCCAAATAATATTTGGAACTCATGGGTTAAAAAATCATACTCCTCTGTATCAATTTTTTTCAAATAGATTTCATCATGTAGTCTTCTTCTCAATTCTCAATTAAATATCTAGTGATTGGATTGATAAAAATTTATTTATGTACCTAACCTTCCACTGACCCCCTTGTCATTCTAGAAAACACATGACATTACATTCATGTATATTATTGGGCTCACCCAACATGAGTTCCACACAGCATAACTCACATGAGACTCTAGAAAAATTGGTAATATATTCCTTTCTTTGTTCCAATAATAAATTTAAAAATCTACAATCCCACTTCTAAGATTCTCTACATCTGGATATATGAACTTCTTCGGGTTTTATTTTCCTTAAAATCTTATCTTCTCAACTTAGAAAAATTAACATCTTGATACCCCTTTTAGGCTCAAATAAATGTTATTATTTCATAAATATATATTTTTAAGAGTTATTCTTTCATAACATCTTATGATATTAAAAATTATGGATACTTATATTAGATTACTCCGGGTATAAAAGAGTATGTTTAGAATTCAATCACACATCAAGAAAAATAAATCCCAAACATTCAATTAACAAAATGGTAGGGCTATCACACCCAATGTACCAGTCTTGCAATAAAAATCTTCGAATTTTTATAGAAATTAAAATTATGCATGGTTTGGGAAAACAAATTCTGTTAAAATTTTCAAAACATTTTCTAAAATATCCTCTAATAATATTTAGAAAATAAAAACATGAAATATTTCCCATATATCAAACATAAGGTAAAGTTCTGCTCATGGATTGATATACACCTACTATCAGAAAATCAGTGATGTGGACCATAGGGGGGTCCTTGGAAGAATGAATCCCTTTCTTCCCAGAAATAGAAAGAGACTTTTCATAAAGAAGATATTCATAATAATTTGATCTTTCCTCAAAATCTTGATGTATAATGACAGTGCCAAGCCCACAAGCAACCACAAGCTCAGAAATGTCCATGCTGGCAGGCTGGCTAGCTATAGCATGGAAAGTGGTTGAGGTGGCATCATCACCCACCAGTAACACTGATCCAAAATCAATCACTTTTGAATCCACAGATCCAGGTGATAGAGAGGTTCCATAGGAAAAACTTACTTTCCTCGAATATTCCATCAAATCATTCACCTGTTGGTCCGTAGAAACTCCTTTGCCTCATGGGAATAGGGAGCAGGTTTTTCATCTCGATGAGGATTCCCCATTTTAGGACACTTGATGGTGGAAAGATTAAAATTACACTCTGTTAATGGACTTTCAAATGGGATAGAATCATTATCCTTGATGAAACAATCTCCACTTACAACCTCAACCACCTTTCTAAAAAAATTATGATTTTGAATCGCCTTTGAATTAGAAGTTGAAGGTACATAATTTTTCCAAATTCTGAGATGGTTTTTATTTGAATATAGTTCAGTGGATTTTGGTTTCTATTTTGCTTCATCTTCAAACATGATATCACTCTATTCAACATACTTGGAAAAATCATTTTCTATAATCTCCAGTGCAAGGTCCTTTTCCAATCATTTAACTTATGAATAATTCTTTTTTTCTTAACTTTAGATATTCTAACTTTTAGATTCTTATATTATACTCATGAAATTATTCAACATATAAATTAGCCAATAAAACATTCAACACTCAAACACTTTCAGATTTACATCAACTGAAGTAAGAATCATTACTAACTTACAGTCTTTTACATCAACCTCTTCAATTTCTACATCAACTTTTGGAATTTTTTTCTAGTACATGATTTTCTAAGAGAATCCTTAACATCTATTGATTTAATTTCTAGATTAAAATTCCAAACACTTTATCCCTCATCTTTTTAGTTCATTTTTTATACTCAAAACATTCAGATACTTATTCATCAATCATAGAAAAAATCCATTTTCCATACTCAGCATGAATCATGAACTATTTTCAAATAGTCGTGATTATTGTTACATTAAACGATCAGTATAGAATCGTCTTATGCAAATTCTATAATATAATTCAAGAAACCCCAAATTATTCCAAATAGATAAACCTAATGTATCACTTTGATTGTAATACATACATATTATCTTCCTAGATATTACATAAGAAATTGTTAATCTTATGTATCACTATGATAATTCATTCCATGTTCTTAAGATCTTTTATCTTCTATTAAAGTCTTATGAACTTTTTCAAGGTTGTCTCATTTAGCTTCTATTGATGCATCTACTTATAGTGATCGGTACATTATCTTTTGGATAAACAATAGCTTTTGTCTATGAAACATCTTTTCAAAATGTATCTGCATTATTTCGTCACTTCAACATATCTTCCAAATGTGCACCTTTCTTCATCTATCATCTTCTAGATTCACTTAAGATTATCATTAATAACTCATCTTGTAACTTTGGGATAATAAATTCTATAATGATTCATCCTCTATGAAATGTTAATATTTTAGAAATAATGCTTCCATAAATCATCTCTAGGTGTTCCTGTATCATCTCTAGGGATATACCCACAATTTTTATAAAATTGTGGGTATAGATCTATACCAACACCTCGGTAGGCCACAGTTTATGGAACTGTGGGTATATCCTATACCCACGATTCCAAATCATGGGTATAAGTGATTTTTCTAGTAGTGTTTTGTGAGTAAATATTATAATAAATTTCTGAAACTTCTATAATTTATTTTTAATAAAAATATTTTATTTAAATCATCATATCAAAATTATATTAGGGTGAATTTTTTTATTTTTCTAAAAAGTTTGATTTTTCAATGAATAGTGAAAATATAGTTTTTTATTGAAAACTGTATTTTGTTTCAAGAATTTACAAAGTTTCATTTTTCTTAAAAAATTTTAATAGAAAAATAAGCTCTCTTATATTATTAATATTCAATTAGTTTCATTGGAATCAATTTTATGGTTGAATTTGATATAAAAAAATTATACTTAAAGAGGCATTTATCTGAAAAACTGTTTTTCATTGTGTTTTGTTAGTTTAATTTTAAATTAAATTATGTCACCTATATGTTTTGAATTTTGAAAAATGGATTCCATATTTGAATTTGTGTGATCCAAATTTATTAAATAGGTCTTTTATTTTTGTTCGGTATGAATAGTGATCGTGGTAAAATTTATCACCTCTATAAAGGGTAAATCTGGTAAATTTGGGATAAAAATAAGTGATAAGGATGCAATTATTCATCATAATTATTATTAGATGAAGTAAACTAGACACTTATCACCTTATTCTTGGATTGTAGTTGTTTAATGGACATTTTTTCATTAAAATGACTCATATACTATTTAAACCAAAGGAGGTAACAAAATGTCATTCTCTTAGTTTTAAATATCATTTTGTGTTTACATAGGGAAAAAATAGTTATGAATAAATATTAATAGTAATTTTGTGTCTAATTAAATTATATTAATTATGGTAATTTATTTATAATTTTTATTAATTAATTAATTACTTGCACAATGCTAAAACGATATTTATTTAATTAATGGAAAAATAAAACAAATGGTATTAAAAATATTAAATTAATATAATGTGAGAGAATTAATATGATACAATAATTTTATAGATAATAATAACATGTTAAGGATATATTAAAAAAATTATTTTTTTTCTTAATGTGTTTAAAGTCAAAGTGATGAATAGTGTCAAAATTGAAAAAATTGATATTTTATGAAAATAATATTTTATTATATTATTTAAAATCATAAAAATATTAAAATAGGAAAAGGGGGTAAGATATGGTCGAAAGTATTATCCCCTATTAAATTTTAATATATTTTTAGGTATTTGGGTTGAGATTGAATTTATTATAAATTAATCTTTTGAGAAATTACAAAGTGCTCCTCACCTCAATTATAAAAGGGAACCTCATCCCTCACTTATTTACACCAATTTGAGACTTCTAAATGAACCATACCCTAGAAAATTCTCTTCTAAAATTCCTTAAACAACATTCTGGAGGTTCTGGTCTTCTTAAAATAACAACCCTAGAGCCCTTAAGAGGATATCTAATAGAGTCATCTCAAAGAAGAGGTAATCGTCTTAACAGGTCATTTTCTTTTTTATTCTCCTTTTACTTCCTATAAATATGTTATATTATTCATAAAATAATAATTTTATTATCCTAAATATTATTAAATGTTATTATTATTATAAAACCACCATTATTCATCCTTTTTTCATCAAATGGGATGTAAAAGTATTGCTCGTGTGTACGTATGACTTACCGTCTCCACGTACTTATGGACTACCACCTCCACGAAATAATATCATTCATTTTTCATTTATATTTTACTTAGATAGTAAGGAAGATGTATATTATAAATATATAGGATATATATAATATAATATTAATTCTTTAATGGTTAATTATTATTTACATTTCTTTCATTCCATCCTTCAAAAAGTGAATAAAGTTTTTATGCGTACGTACGACCTATCGTCTCCATGAACGATGTAGTTCATTTTATATCTCTATCATTATGGATGAATATAAATATATGTATAATTGATATATATGATATAATAATCATGTAAATTATTCTGGTATATATTTATAATAAATTTAAATTTAATATACAGGATGTTAAATAACTTTCAAAGGAAGTCTAACCTAAGGTAAGGGATTTTTGTCTCGCTTTTATTTATGTGGGACACATGGATTATACAATAGATGTTTCTTTTGTGTTGTGTATATATTGACCATGAATGTATTTTATGATTATTATCATAAAAAATATGGGATATACATATCCATATAAAATTCATTCTTTCATGGGGTTTATGATTCAAATGATACCAAAGTGGTACGGGTTTATTTCATAATCTCATCATTATTCGAGATTATTTATGTTTAAGTCTCTATTGGATAATATTTATATTTCATTTCCATGTGTTTTATAAAAAAATCCAATTTTTATTTAATATTATTTTAAAAAAAATTTAAAATCATTCTTACCCATGTTTGAATTTTTACAAAATGGTTTGAAATAAAAAAAATTATCATTTTCCAAATGAGGTACTTTGTGACTTTACTGGGAAAAAAATATGAAAGGATTGATTTTTTAACTTATAAATAATGAGTTTATTTTACCATATTTCTGAAGAATCAGTTATCTAAATCTTACTTTACTAGTTTAAAAGTTTATTTTCAAAGAAAATGTTTTCATTTATAAGTGCACAACTTTTTAAAAAGAGAATTGATTTTAAAATAGAAAAGTTATTTTCCTCAAGAATTATTCCAATTGATCCTTCAAAATCATTTTTCCTCTAATATGTCATCATTTTATGTTACTTATACTTTACTAGAGATATTTTCCAAGGATACCATCCTTATTCTTTTTCTGGATGGTTTATGTTTATGTTTATGAAAACCATTTATTTTCGTGGGTTCTAGTGTGATGAATGTTTTATGATCATTTTGGAACACATATGTATGGTTTTCATTATGTGATGGTATGGACCTATATATCCCTCTAATAAATTGGGTAAATTATTATATCTCATGAGATATTTATGTGAAACAAGTATATGTGTTGAATCTGTTATGGGAAACAAGCCAATGTTCTTGATCTCTTATGGGAAACAAGTTGATGTGCTTGATCCGCTACAGGAAACAAGTGTTGATTCCTGATCCAATGGTCTTGGAAGTTAAATGTGATATATAAAATGGTTTATATACTTATGATGGTTCCACACACATTTATGACATTAACTTATGGTTCATGATTGAGTTATGATGAATTTTCATTCTTATGATTCATGTCTTTTGAAATGCTAATGTTTTATGACCCAACTCATGTTAATGATCTTTTTCAGATTGGGTATGAAATTTGTAAGTTATAGTAAATAAATCATACCATTATTCTTATATTATGATTGATTATGATCAAATATTGATATATATCATGTTTACCCTTACTGAGCATTTGAGATCACCCTTTCTTATATTTTCATTCCCCTGGTTGTGAAGAAAGGTTTTATGTAGGGTATGACTATGAAGTATACTAACTATGGAGATATTTATGGGATATGTTTAATATATTTCATGAAATGAGAATATTTTGTATCTAGTATCCAAATACACTAAAATTATATGGTCTTTGGGTGTTTTTTTGTGCAATGTGTTGAATATTCATCTATTAATATGTATTATTTATGTATGAAAAGTTTTGATCGTTATAGTTGGTATCATAGGAAGGTTTAGTCAAAATTTGGAGATTAGGGTTATAAAACTTTAGTGAAAACCCTGGGATAAGTCTAAATATAGGATAACATCCTAACTTTTTGGTGAGGAAGATATTATATGATTTTCCAAGAAATTATATCCCTTTCTAGATACTATAAGTGGATGTTGCTCTAACATAGTTGTACCTAGGGGTAATAACTCTGAAAATAGTGCATTGATCTAGACTTTATTGTCACCTGGTACATGACAATAGGCCTTATTGCACACTTGTTTTGAGACTCCTAGGGGATATGCTTTGGGTTAATCTATATTTTCTTTATGAACCATTATTAAGGATTTGAATCCACTATTATTATGGTTTCTCACATTATGATTTTGGTTTTATATAATGTTAGGAACCCGGAAGATTCAAGTAAATGGTGAATGTAATGGAAAATGGAATGATTTTTCTCTTGAGAAACCAAAAGCAATGGGAGATAGAAGGAGAACCCACGTTATCATACCTAATCAGAAATATTATAATATGATAAAAAATATCAACTTTGGTTAGTTTCCTAACACACCTAACAAGAGTAAAATTGAGCTTCATGATGACCATAGAGGAAATAAGGTTCAATTTTCATCATGTCAAGAATGTGGGAAGAAGCATGGAAGAGAATTCCTTAAAGTAATAAGAAGATGTTTTGCGTGTGGAAAATAAGTACATAGATAAAGTAATTATTGAGGAAAATTGAATGGTTAGTTTAACACAATATATGGGAATAATGGTTTAAATAAGATATCATTGATGGTTAAATGTTTTAAATGTGGAAGGTATGAGAATTATAAAAATCGATGTCCTAGGGGAAAATCTTGAGAAAAGTATCAACAAGGTTTTATGCGTAATAGTTTTTTCATTGATGATGAAGAGACTACAAATTAAATATAAAAGGAAATAAGTGTTAAGTAATAAGATGAAGAATCTTGGTTAATGGATTAAAAATTAATTGCAATGATTGAAATGCTTATTTATTTTTATTTGATAATTATGTTGTAAAAGTGTTTTATGAATAATATTATATATTATAAGAATCATGAAACATCTATGGATTATTCACTGGTTGTTTTTCTTTAAGGAATTGAAATTATATGTTGAATGGTATTGATAAACAAGAAAAGTGATTTACTTCCAAGATTGTCTTTTTATAAAACACATGATTGAGGGAAAGATAACCCTAAATATGTGTCCAATGTGAATTTAATAATGTTTAATTGAGATAAATTGATAATTGAAACTGATGGGATAGTATTTTTAACCTTAAAATTGGTTAGTGATTTTATGATAATGCGATTTAATTAATCTTTAATAAAGTTTATTGCATTTTGGATTTAAGTAATAGATTTAATATACTGTGGTTTTATTTTATGAAAAGGGATAATGTTAATTTTTGGGAGCATACATGCTTTTATTAATGTTTTATAGAAATTTAGGTGATAACTATGTTTCCAAAGAATATATGACCAAGGTGTTCACATATTAGGTATGTGACATTAAGAGCAACTTTTAGGGATTAATGTTAACTTGATTTTGGAATTGTAGTGGCTTTCTTTATAAATTTTTGAGTCTTGAATTTAGCCAGACATATTTTGGAGGAGTTTTATGATTAATAGCTTATGGATTGGATTAAGTTAAACCATTTCCATTTTTTTAATGTTTTATAAATTAATTTATTTATCCATATTGGATAACTTATGATAACCATTTTGGTTTTGGTTAATATCTAAAGACTGGAGGAGTAGATTTTTATCCTTTTGTGGATTATGTGATCTATTAGAAGTTGATTTTGGTTCTTAAGGAATGAAAAAATCATCTTGTATATTCATCGTTTGGAGCAAAGGATGTAGTTGTAAATTAAATTGATTAAAGGATGAAATTATACTTATCAAATAAGTATATCTCCTTATATTCTTAGTTTTCGTGGTATATGAATTCATCAACTCTATGAAAAGGGTATTAAAACCAAAAAATATTGTCCTATAGACTTCAATTCCAATGATTTGATGGTCTTTTCCACATTTTTGGTTTATATTTTAATAATTTTTAACTTTCTCATGATTATTCACTTTCTTATGATCAATGGTCTATGGACATTAATTTTATTCCATGTCCATATCTTCACTTCCCACTAATATTCTCCTATTTTGAAACCTAGTATGTGTAATTACATATGATCTTTATAATTACAATTATTTATTTTCAAGATGAATTTTTATTGACCCGTGTTATGATGTGGATTTTCATAAAGAAATATTCAAATGACAAACCTTTGATTACCAAGCAAAATTGCAAGGGTCCAATTTATTGAAGGGGGAGAATGTAACACCCCAATATTTTATGGTATGTTTATTTTTAAATAAATTTAATCTCTTTTATATTTTATGTTTCATGAAACCCTAATATTTTAAAATAACACTATGTTTGATAGCATATAAAACACACAACACTGAGCTTCAATGAACTGCGAAATATTATTTAGATATGGTTGTCATAACCTAGCCATTAAATTGGAGAGTATGAATATTATTAACTAAATTATGAAATATATATAAAGGAATTACTCAATTTAAAATAATTTATTAATTATTAGAAAATAATTACTCAATTTTCACTAAATATATTTTATGCTTCAAAAATATGTTTTCTTTAAAAAATGATATTTATTATTTTTTGTAAGAAAATATTATAATAAAATTATGTAAATTATATAAATTTTAATTTATAAAAATGATATTATTTTTTAAATTAATATATCAAACTTATATTAGGATAATTTTTTGGTATTAATCTGAACAGTTTGATTTTTTGATGAATAGTGAAAAATATAGTTTTTTATTGAAAACTATATTTTGTTTCAAGAATTTACAGATTTACATTTTATTTTTAAATTTTTTAAAATAAAATTAGTTCAATTATATTATTAATATTCAATTATGTTCATTTGAATTAATTTTATGGTTGAATTTTCTATAAAAACATTTTTATACTTAAAAAGTCATTTTTTTTTAAAAACTATTTATCATTTCATTTTGTCGGTTTAATTTTAAATTAAATTTTGCCACTTCTATGTTTTTAATTTTGAAAAATGGATTCTATATTTTTATTTAGGAGGTAAAATTTTATTAAATATTCCACTTTTATTTTTATTCAATATGAATAGTAATTGTGATAAAATTTATCACCTCGGTAAAGGGTAAATTGGGTAAATCTAGGTTAAAACTAAGAGATAAGGCCATAATTATTCATAATAATTATTATTCTATGAATTATATTAGACAATTATCACCTTAGGATCAAATTTGAGTTTTTTAATGGATATTTTTTCAATAAAATGACTTATATATTATTTAAACAAAAGGAAGTGACAAAATGTCACTCTCTTAGTTTTAAATATCATTTATGTGTTCACATAGATAAAAAAATTAGTTATGAATGAATATTAATATTAATTTTATGATTGATAAAATTATATTAATTATGGTAATTTTTTAATAATTTTTAGGAATTAAATAATTACCTTAAATACTTACACAACACTAAAATAGTATTTATTCAATTAATGGAAAAATAAAACAAATGGTATTTAAAATATTAAAATTAATATAATTTGAGATAATTAATGTGATAAAATAATTTTATATATAATAATAACATTTTAGTTATTTTTTAAAATATTTTTTTTGAATTTATTTTGTTTTATCTATGTGTTTAGATTCAAAGTGATGAATAGTGTCAAAATTAATAAAACTGATATTTTATGAAAATAATATTTTATTAAATTATTTAGAAATCAAAAAAATATTAAGAGGAAAAATGGGATAATAAATGGTCTAAAATATCATCCCCTATGAATTTATAGTCCTCTTGGAGGTGTTTGGGTTGATATTAATTTATTATAAATTAATCTTTTAAAAAATTCTAAAAGTGCCCCTCGCCTCAATTATAAAAGGGCACATCCCCCTCACTAATTTACACCATTTTGAACCTTATATCTCAACCATAACACAAAAAATTATATTATAAACTTTATTATCCACATTATAGAGGTTCTTTTCTTATAAAAAGATCAGCTCTAGAGCCCTTAAGAGGAGATGTAAGGGAGTCGTCTCAAAGAAAAGGTAATCGCCTTAACCGGTCACTTTATTTTTTATTCTCATTTTAATTAATCTAAATCAGATATATTATTCATAAAATAATAAATTAAGTATCCTAAATATTATTAAATTTTATTATGATTATGAAATAATCATTATTCATCCTCGTTTCATCAAATGGGATGTGAAAGTATCAATCGTGTGTACGTATGGCTTACCGTCTCCATCTAGTGTTATATTTCATTTTCCATCACCATATTTCATGGATGGTTAATATGATGGGTTTAAAGTTTATATATGATATTTATGAAATAATTATACCACTAAAATTATAATATCATATCTACCTTTTTACCTTCCAAACCATTAGAAAACAATAATGTCGCTCGTGCATACGTGTGGACAACCACCACCATGAAGCGATGTGATTCATTTTTCATTTATATTTTACTTGAATGGTAATTAGGATAAATATTATGAATATATATGATATATATGATATAATAATTATTTTTTAAAGGTGAATTATTATTTACCTTTTCTGTGTTCTGCCCTTCAAAAAGTGAATACAACATTCATACGTACATATGACCTATCGTCTCCATGAATAGTGTAATTCATTTTCTATCTCTATCATTATGGATGAATTTAAATATATATATATATATATAATGAATATATATATGATATAATAATAATAATAATATAAATCATTTTTTATATATTTATAATAAATTTTAACTTATTATATAAGAAGTTAAAGAACTTTCAAATGAAGTCGAAACTAAGTTAAGGAATTTTTGTCACGCTTTTATTATTATGGGATACATGTCTTACACACTAAATGTTTCTTTTGTGTTATGTATATATTTACCATTAATATCTTTTAATGTTATTATCATTAAAATTATAGGATATAAATATCCATATAAATTTCTTTCTTTCACATGTCTTATGATTCAAATGATACCAAAGCGGCACAGGTTTATTTCACAATCTCATCATTATTCATGATTGTTTATGTTTAAGTCTCCATTGGGTAATATTTCTCTATGATGTACATGTTTTCTAAAAATGTTTTCAAAAATGTTTTTATTTTTCTCCTATATTTTTTTTAAATTAATTTTATCCATGTTTTACATTTTACAAAATTGTTTGAAAGAAATCTGTTTTCATTTTCCAAACAAGATACTTTGTGGATTTACTGAAAAAAATATGGAAGGAATATTTTTTAAAATTATACATCATGAGAATAATTTCCTATAATTATTCTACCTCAATTATTTTCAATTATTTGAATATTCCTTTATAATTTCACAATTTTATTTTCAAAGTAAATGTTTTCATTTATAAGTGTGCAGCTTCTTAAAAAGAGAAGTGATTTTAAAATTCAAAATTTATTTTTCTAAATATTATTCCAAGTGATATTTCAAAATATTTTTTCATCTAAGATGACATAATTTGATGTTAATTATAATTTAATAGGTATATTATCCAAGTATACCATACTTATTCTTTCATTGGATGGTTTATGTTTATGTTTATGAAACCCATTTATTTTCATGAGTTCTGTTATGATGAATGTTGTATGATCATGTGGCACACGTATGTATGGTTTTCATTATGTGATGGGTGGGTCCTATATATACCTCTAATAAATTAGGTAAATTACTATATATAATGAGATATTTATAGTAAATAAGTCTATTTTCTTGATCTATTATGGGAAACAAATCAATGTGTTTGGTATGTTATGGTAAACAAGTCGATGTGCTTGATCCACTATGGGAAACTGGTGTCTATTCCTCATTTAATGGTCTTAGAATATAACCTTGACATATGAAATGGTTTCTATACTTATTATGGTTCCAAACACATCTATGAAATGAAATTAAGTTTCATGATTTAGTTATGATGAATTTTCATTCTTATGATTCATGTCTTTTGAAATGCTAATGTTTTATGCCATAACACATGTTTATGATCTTTGTCAGATTAGGTATGAAATTTTTAAGTTATGGTCAAGATCTCAAACCCTTACACTTATATTATGCTTTTATATGATCATATATTGATATATCTCATGTTTACCCTTACTGATAATTTGATCTCACTCTTTCTTATATTTCCTTTCCCTGGATTATAAAGAAAGATTTTATGTAGGGTATGTCTATGAAGAGTAAAAAATAGGGAGATTTTTATGGGAGATGTTGAAGATCTTTCATGAAATAAGAAGATTATATATATATCCTCCAAATGCACTAAAATTATATGGTCATAGGGAATGTTTTTTTGTTAAATGTATTGAATAATCATCTATTAAGATGTAATATTTATGCATTAAAAGCTTGGATCATTATACATAACTTTTCCATTTTTCACTCAACTACACTGGATTTATGTTTATAAAACACCGATCTGTTATAGATAACCTCTAAGTATAACTTAGAAAATCATAGTTTCCTTTATTTAGCTCGTAAAATTTTAGAGTTACCTTTACACAGGTATGCATTTTAACTCAAAAACAATCCATCTTTAAACATGGATTCTTTAAATCAGTCCCATGAATTCGCAGTCACTTATAAACATCTCAAATCACCTTTGGGAATTTATCAAACTTCTTTAAAACACCCCATATCTATTACTAAGAAATTATGAAACATATATACTCATCTTTGATTATTTCAATGATATTACACTCAACTTTATTTTCAGCTACTAACTCGGTCATTATGAAACAACACCCAAGTTTCATAAACACTAATTTCAATAATAAATACTAAAAACACAAAAGGACGGCCTTATCCTAAATTATGGATCTTCAATATCTAATTACCTAACAATTTAATACCAAGAATAATAGCTTATTAAAGTTGTTAAATGCAACCAAAACTTCAAACTTATTCTAAATTGTGTAGACATCATTAATCTATTTAGTACATGTATTTAAAATAAGGTTTATCTCTTTCAACCATCTAATGTTAAGGGATAACCTTAGAACTTTTCCGGTCAGATGTTCCATGGTGTCCATCTTGTCCAAACTCTTTTCCCAATATGTGAGACTCCCTTTTTATTTCCAATGACACCACAAAATTTTCTTCTTTACCCAAACTATATGGGTAACACCTTCAATCTACATGTAATGGGTGTATATCAATCCATCACCCATAATTATCAATATACATTGACTTTCACTTTATATATTGACAATAAATACAATATAAGCACCCCACAATCCATAAGGTAACTTCAATACCCCCCTATAAATTTGTTTTTAATGAAACTTAAACTCCTCAAGTTAATTATTCCTTACTATCCCTTATTAAAAATGATTACAAAGTGGAAATAACTTTTATCCCCCTTAATGTAATGGTGATCTCATCCAGTTAAAATACCAACTTATTCTCCCCATAATCTTCCATTGTCTTTAGAGAAGGAAAACTCCCCAAAATTATTAGTAATTTTCCTTAAGTAAATTATCTCCAAGTCTATGTGGTCAACGTAAATGTATAAAAAAGAGTGAATTTACTAAATAAAAAAAAATTTCCATTCACATTTCTCAATGTGTACCAACTTAGAAATTCTCTTACCATGAGTCGTATAGTATATTTTTAGAATAAAATTGATAATGCACATAAAAATAGCTCATTTATAACACCCCAAGGATTTAAAAATAAATTTAATATAGAATTTAATGCATGAAACACTGATTCTATGTGAAACAACACTTTGTTATTATAATTGTTTGAACAAAATAGTTATAACCTAGCTGTTAAATATAGTAATATTAATAGTAATAACTACTATTAAATGTTATTTATAATATTTTTATATAAATAAAACATATTTATAATGAAATATATAATTTTTGGTAAAATAAAAATCATTTTTTCAAAATTAACTTAGGTTTAATTTTTAGTATTTTTCTGAGAAGTTTCGTTTTTTTATGAATAGTGAAAAAAACTGTGTTTTAGTTAAAACTGTGTTTTTTGTTTAAATAATTATTATACTTTAAATTTATAAACTATACATATATTAATCCAATGTATATCATTGTAATAATTTTTATATTGAAATTAGATATAAATACTTATTGAACTTTTGAATGTTCTTTTTACCCGCCTTCTCGCCACAATTGAGGGATTAACATTAAACCTAATTTTTCTGCTTCTATGGATTGAATTTCGAAAAATGGACATACATGGTTGTGATCATTAAGATATTTATAGTCTGATGTGATAAACTTAATTTTTCATTGAATAGTAACTTAACCTTTTGGAATAGCAATGTTACCCTTATGAATAATATTATTACCCTTATGAATAGTAAATCGACCACATGAATAGTAACATCATCCATGAAAGTATAAATCAAATTTATGAATCTTATAAATTAATTTATGATATAATTATATCATAGTATAAGTAAATGAATATTTTAGAAATTATTAATTAAGTGTTGGTATTTTTGTAAGTCATAAATATTTAATTATAATTTTATAATTAATGAAATGATTTAAAATAAAATTTATTTTTATGAAATGTATTCCTAAATTATTATTATTATTTTTATGATTTTAGTATAATTTTATGAGACCTTGGTTAATTTTTCAGAGTGTTATAAAATCAGTTATAAATTTAAAATCTGTATTTTTTGAGTAAATGATGGTTTTAATTAAAAATTAAATTTCTCATATTTATAAAATTATTTTCATAAAATTAAGCCCATTTTTTAATTCTACACATCAAAAAAATTGTTAGGGTGAATTTTTGGGATTTTTCTAAAATACTTGAATTTTGTGAATAGTAAAATACATTAATTTACAGTATAAATACATTATAAGTTAAATACACTATTAATTGAGTCATGAATGATGAAATCACCATAATATATAAATTAAATTCTTAATTTTAATATATTTTATGATAATTTTCAATCTATTCATAGTCTTGATCCAAAATAATAAACAAATGAATAAAATATTCAAAAAACACTCCTCTCCTCCACTATAAATACGACCATTTCTCCTCGTATCTTCCAAGATTTGAGAATTGTCAAATTTATAACCAATACTCTTAAAAATCCCCTTACCCACATCTAATAGCTCTTGGTCTCATGAAAATACCAAAACCAATCCCCTTAAGGAGGTTCTTAAGGAGGATAATTCAAGAGGTAAAAATCCTCTTCCTTTTTCTTTTATTTTCTTTTCAAGTTCATTTATTTTATTATTCTCTCATAACCTAACCTCATAAAAATTTATTTATAACTCCATTAACTTAAATATAATATAATTTTATTATTTTAATGGAATAATCCATCATCAAACCCCTTCCCCTCTCTTTTATTCTAAAAATGGAAACGTCGTACGCGAGGTGTTGTTTTATCACCTTCAAGGATGACAAGTTTTCATTTTCCTTCACCATCTTAAAGGATGTTCATAAAACCATTTAAATGGTTGAAATAGATTTTAAAATTTATATTAAAACCCTTTTTATGATCAGAAAATAACATATTTACATAATACTAAATGATAAAACAAAATGAGTTTGTTATGATCTAAAACCGCTAAAATTAATCCAAACGATTATCATTAACAAGTTATCTAATGATTCATCCTCATATCTCGGAATAAAACAACATATAAAAACAATTACAATTTTTATGTTCATTAATTTCATATAATTATAATTATGTATAATTATACCCATTTTACATGAACTTCATTACTTATAAACAAGCAAATTGGTCATGGAAACCAAGAAAACGAATGCTCCTGAACAATGAAATTAAACTATATAACTAATTAATAAGGCCATAAATGAACTTAATAAAACTAAAATGAATAAAATAAATATATAAAAGTTTATTAATTAATTAATTAATGTATTTAATTTTATTATTCGAGGTGTTAAGGTCAAGTGATAAACACATTCGGACATAAGGTAAGGGTTTTCTCAACTCACTTTCATTCCGTGAGAAATGCCTTATTCGCCACTATTTATTATATGTGGTGTATGTATACTACCCATTAATTTATCATATCATGAATATATTTATTTTCATGTTATTAAACATCTTATTTTATGATCATTAATTTTATGAGGCATATGGTTAGAGTGTTAGCAAAGTGGTAAAGGATTCTCATCGAACCTCCATTTTAACTTTGGGTTATGATTCCTCTCTCTCATTAACCCAATATAATTATTAATTATTCAAATTTAATATTCCTAAATTATATTTTTATGTTACAAAATTATTTATCAATATCAAATCTTAGTTCTTTATGGGTAATTACATGCTTTATAAGGTTCCTTTCTCAATTCCTCCTAATGAGCAAGCTCGGTTAAAGGGAACTTCCTGATTTCCTACCCATTTTCAAGTGAACTTCATAATATATTTTAAGCAGAAATTATTTTTATGAAAACACTAATTTTATCATGAAAAACTATATTTTTCCATTTCTGGTTTTATACAAAAAAATTATTCTCTTGCCTATTTTAAAGACTCTTTAGTATTTTTCCCTTAAACAGCACTAAAGCGGCTCATTATAAAGTTTCTTAAATGATATTTTTACATGTTTTTACTTTATTATGAAATAATTTATGCCTAAAATATAATTTCATTTTTTTCCTTTTTATTTTCTGGGATATACATGTTTAAAATTTGATTTCATGACAAATACAAATGATTTTCCAAAATAACTCTTCTTTCCAAAGTAAAAATGTTTTTTCTCGTCTCAATTTTACTTTTATGAAATATATGCCTTGTTCGCCAGTATTTCCTTGTGTGCAGTGTATATAATTCCCTTTGATATATTATATCATGATTTATATTATTCTCATGATATTATATGTTTTATTTAATGTTAAAATTTATTGTGATTTAAATGTTTCAAAGTGGTATGGGACACTTTGGAATGTTTAAAGATTATTTTCCTCAAACATTTCTCAATGATTTTATTAGATTAATTTAATATATGATACTTAAAAGTGTTATGGGATAATTTTATTTAATTTTATATTTTATTCTATATATAAGGAATTTATTGGACTTATTAAGTGATGGGTGGGGGCCACTATAGCCCCTCGATGCATCAATAGGTCTCATGAGATAAACTAGACCTAGTTTTTACCCATTGTGTATGGTGTCTTAGCTGAGGCCTTGACGATATGTTTATGATGTTTGAAATTATGCATTCTCTCATTATGAAACTAGTAATTGATATCCTATGTGATTATTTGACTAATATAATATCCATGGTTATTTTTTATTATGTAATTAGTTAATCATCTTTTATTCCTGTCATATTATGCTCAAGATTATGTTTTAATATAATGTGTACTTTTAGTTATTCACCATGCCTAATTATTTATGTTTCTACTGTATTGATTACCCTTACTAAGCATCTGATCTCACCCCTTTAATATGTTTCTTTTTCCCTAATATTACAAGAGGTATATTATGAATGACTTGAAGGGTTAATATAAGAGATCATGGGTGTTATCAATGGAGTTTATATGTCATTTTTCATTTCAAGTTATAATGTAAAGTTCATGTATGAAATATGGTTTCCAAAACTACTAAACTAATTGGTCCTTTGGGATTCGAGTCTTGTATCTATACCAATGTAATAAATTAAGGAATAAACTCTGGTCTACTAGGGTTGGGTTATTTAAATCGTACAAGAACTATAACACCTCATTTTTTAAGAAAATCACTCCCCTTGATGATTAGAATAACAACAATCCATAATAGAGTTAGGAGAGATAGTATTATATCTCAAACATATGCATTTTTAAAGGCTTTCTATAATTTTTTTAAGAGAAAAGATAAAAATTGAGCAACCTTAACTTATATAGTTTCTCCCCATCAAGGGGTGAATTTCATAATTCATCACCATGGTTAATTTATTCTAGAAATAATCCCAAATAAATTATGATATGAGTTGAAAAATATGATACCAATTGAAAATAAGTACCATCTAAAATTTTAGTTCACCATGATGGTTAAATTACACTATATTCACCTTTAATTCCCTATTCAAATCACAATTGCAAAGATGGGAATAAGGTGGATTTTCTTTATCTATTTAATTGTAGCATTAAGGTTGAGGCTTGTTTTTCAACCCAGTTTCATTCTTCTTTTAAGATCTATAATATCTAATCTTATTCATGTTTGTTTCCTTCTTTATTTTTAAAATCTATTCATCCTAGGGAAACATGGTTTTTTGCTTATTCTCAGATATCTTCTTAACTAGGAGAATCTTATTAACTTGATAAATAATTGCATCTTCACTTTGTTCAACTTATTTTATCTTCCTATAATTTTATATCTGATCTAGAAATATGATCAATATATCATTTGATTAATTCAATACCTTCATCACAGGTGTGGACTGCTTCTCCACATCAGATTTAACAATAGGGGTTAATGATTATTTCCCCTTTTTCTTCAATAACTCCATTTGTTCTAGTAAGGTGGCCATGAACTTATTTAGAGTGCATCCAATTAAATTACACCTTCTACATAAAATTACTTTCATCTTTGAGTCACCATACTTGGGAAACTTCTTATCTATATTCTATTTATTCTTAGTAGTTTCATTCTCATCAAATTTATTCTTTGAATTATCTCCCAAGGTAAACATGCTTTCTTTCTTAACCTGATTTTCAGTTAGTAGTGGCTCATTATTCTCTTTAGTATATGAATGGTACCTAGCAGGGCTATACCAAAATTCTTTATAATAGTGACCACTAATATTGCACATATCATAGAAATTCTCTTGACAATCAAATCTATTCTTAGAAGACCAACTTTTCTTTTTTATGAGGATTATATTCAATAGGGTTCTTTATACTTTCAACTTTTCTCCCCCTAACCTCTACCCTTATACCACTTGTGTAAGTTGATCCATTATACCAACATTCCATGGATATGTTTCCAAACCTCCAATATCACCAATATTTTTATATAAATATCTTTATTTATATTTTAGGTGTAGGTTATCTAGATTTTTTAAATTTTGGGCCTTATGTATTTTGGGTTGAAATCTTAATTTTTTGGGCTCCATTTGGGGATAAGATTTTACTAAACATTTTTACATCCACCTTTGGTGATATGGTAGGATTATTAGTATTTTTACTAACCCACATATGTAAAAAAAATTAACTTCTATATAGTATTATTTTTGAAAATAGATTATTTCCATGTAATTCTCTTAGGACATTAGGTGAAATTTCTCTAATATCTCAAGGTGGAAGCTTATACAATAGTCCTTGGGCACTCTTTACAACTAGTATGAGTCCCTTTTGAGGTAAATTAAGCCTCTAAAACCTAATTGGTAGCACTTATATTTATATTTATTTAGGAAGGTATGATTTACACTAATTTTAGATTTCTTAATTTGACTTCTAGATCAAGACACTTTATACTGAATGTATTTATCTCTACTATAACTAATTTCATTATATCTTCTTGTTCACATATAAACTTCTGAATTTTTTCTGCATGAAACTTTCTAATTTCATTAAGATAATTTTCAAGGTCATTGTTTCTTCTAGATTTCACTTATATCTTATATTCCTTGATATTAAGTGTTTCCTTGTGATGTTTTTCCATAGAATGGGTCTTCTCTTTAGAGATTTTACTAATCCTAACTTTCTCATCAATGAATAATTTCAAATTTTCTTCTGTCATTGAAAAATTTTCTCAAATAATTTTTACAGATTGTTCCTTTACTCGTAGTTTTATGATGAGATTTTTATTTTTGCAACTATATAAGCAATTAATTTTACATTTCATCATCATATTCCATCAATTTTGAGTTATCATTGTAATAATACTCAAGATAAAGATCGTCATAGATTACTCTTAAATAATAAAAAGGATAAATAAATATTATTTCAGTAGATAACAACTTACCGCTTTGAAATGTTTCAATTTGTGTTTGATCCTTTTCCTTCTTAAAATTTTTATTTACTTTATTTTTCTAATTCCTCAAACTATTTTTCAAAGACTTTGAAGAAACTTCTGATTCAGTGCTAGTAAGAATAGAAGCAAACTTCATCATTTGAACTTATTCCTTAAACACCTCAAATGTATACTTCATAATATCAAATAAAATTTAGTGGGTCTTTAAAATAGATCCAATCTATGATTAACCACGTCTTAATACTAGGTTCAGGCTTGTGTGTCCATCCATGGGCACTCACCAGTGCTACAACACTATCTACTTTGAGCATCCCACCTAGATTATCTTCACCCCCTAGGGAATTACAACTATTAAATAGGGAAAATGGATTATAGCAGGGGTTGGATAGCACCCTTATTATCAAGATCATGTGATCCTTCATATTCCCTAATGTAAGACGTGTTTCTTGCTAACAACACACCTGTGGAAAGTAATGTTGTTAGTCTCAATCAAAAACACCAAGTGGAGTGACACATAACCCTAAGAATAATAAAATCCTATGTTAACCGATCAGTATTTTGGGATGGTGAAAAACATTGATTTCACATTTAAAAATACAAAAATATCTGGTAATGACATAAATATATGGAAGAAACAACCAATATTTTTTGAGATTACATATTTTATATATCATGAGGTCAAATATAAAATTTATTTGATTAATTTTTAGAAGAATATATAGGATATTTTGATTCAAACATTTCTATATATTAATAGAAATACTAAGCATGGTTTGAATGCAAGACTAGAAATACTATCAATGTGAATACATTTGGAGTTATCTCACACTCATAAAGGAAAATGAACATACTTACATATATCTTTTTATACACTATCTAAGAGGTATAAATTCAATTTTTTGGTAGTTCCTCCATGGTATCAAAGTGCCTTAGTGTTATTATTCAAATGAAAAGAATTTTTCACCACTAAAATATTTAAATTTAATAGTCATGAAATCTTATAGCTATCATGTTATGATTCAAAAACTCCTACCAATTACATTATATTGAATAATACCCATCTATGTTAGATTAACTATCATCAATTTTTTATATTTTTTTAATTCCATTTTTAACAAAGTGGTGGATTTGAATTCATTAAAAAATTTGGAGAATGATGTAGTCATATACTTTTTCAATTATAAATATACTTTCCACTATCTTTTTTTGATGTCATGGTAATTTTAATAGTTAATTTGGTGTGAGAAATAAAGTTTTTCTGTCTCGTATATTTACATTGGATGTATCCTTTTGAAAGGAATGTAAAGATATTGAAGGGTTATGTTAAGAACCCAAATCAACTAGAAGTCTCCATTATTGAGTAGTATATTAATAAAAAGTGGAAGAGTATTATGCAGACTACTTTTCTATAGTGGAGCACATTTTTTTCCTATATCTCTCTATGAAGTAGTCAGTTTTGGGGTAAATAGGATGTGTGGCTTGAAAATTAATTTGATGATAGGTGAATAAATAATGAAAACACATTTATACATATTTAATAATGAAAAATTATGATCAATAATATATAACATCACATATTAATGTGTTAAAACAATATTATCTAAAGAATAAATATATGTGGGTACTGAATGAGCATAAGAAAAAAAATTTCTATGGTTTAAATAGACTGTACACAGTAGGTATGATGTTTCATAAACATTAATATAGTTAGTGGGAATCCCATGTTAAATGTGATAGCATTATATGGGTATGAAATTAATGGCTATACAATTTATACTAAATAATAGGTCAATAGAAGGATAGTAATGCATTAGTGTTCACTAAAACAATGTATTTTTCAAGTGCAAAAGAAAAAAATTCAATCAGCACATCAAGTGCGTATGATGAAGTTATTGAATATATATGGGGGATTTATTTAATTAAATATCAATTTCTTATGTTCAATAGTAAATGGGTTATCTGTAACAATAGTGTTAAACATGACACATTCATAATGACACTAGTGAATATGAATATATTAGAATACACAAATAACCCTTTTATCATGGAAATAAATGCAAAGAAAATTTTATATGTTCTTGATCCATAAAATGTGCAATGGTCTATCATTTTTCAAGGAAAAAATAGTATTTGGTGATGAAAAAGTTAATGATGATGGTAAATTATATGATATCCCTACTTACATGGAAATATTATCAATGTATATTGATGACCATAACATAGATATGGTTTTTTTCCATATGAAATTATCATGTATAAGGAACATGAGAAAACAATCTTTTAGTATTCTTCAAATATTAAAAGTACCATATATTTATTTCCTATTTAAATTTTAAAATTTAAAAAAAAAATAAGATATATTACTTATATTGTATTGTTTATTTAAGTTGCATATTTTAACACATATGATAAATATTTAGATTGGTACTTGAAAATGCATTGCATATAAATATTAATTTTTTATGATATTTTTATCATTTTAAATATTACTTAATTTTTTTTCTTCTATTTATATATTTTCATACTTCATAAACATTTTCAATATTTTTTTATCATTTTAGTTAACTACTCTAATAAATATGATAAAAATGTGTTTAATTTAGTTTAGTTTAGTTTGTATCATTTTTCAATTGTTAGTCAATTTCATATATAACAGTTGGATTTAAATATTTTTTTTCTTAAGTTTTGTTTTCTTATGTTTATATAATTTCACGTATCATAATGTTGTTAATATTTTTTATTTATTTTAGCTAACTGATCTAATGAATATGATAAAAAATATATTTATTTTAGTTTTATTTCTATCATTTTCCAATTATTACTCAATTTTATATATAACGTGTCACGACCCGTCCTCGGGGATCGTGCTGTGACTACCCCAAGCCTACCTTCCATAGGCCAGGGGCTGGCAACTAGCACCAAAGGCGTAAATCCCGATAAAAGGGAAGGCATTGCCTTTATATAAGTAATCAAACACAACAGAGTATGAAAGCTGAAGTAAAAACTAAGTAAACTGAGTACAAAAGTAAGTGCTGGAAAGTAAATGGGCCAGAATACAAACCCAACTGAAAGTACAGTACAACAGTAAAGAAAGAACAGTTACAGTAAAGTAAACCAGCAACCACTGAGTCATCCTCCGGATATCCCACCTGAAGGGTGGGTACAGATGGTCTCCTCAACTCCTCGGTTTCGGCCGTCCGCTCCGAGTACGTCCCGCCAAGTGGTCCACCTCCAGGTACCGTCCTGCTCCCCAAGTCTCCACCTCGATCAGTGTTGTATGTCATCTACATCCAACACAACGTAGTGCGGGCATATCCCGTATAGGGGTGAGTATACGATACTCGGTAGGGACCCTGAGACCCCCGAAGGTCTCCCAGAATCCACAAAGTATAAACCACAAAGGAAAGGTACAAACACAAAGTATCAACCAACTCTACTTAGGTATATGCCAATACATATACCTAAGTCATCAATTCCAGTTCGGCTCCAACTCACGAGCCCAAGTACAACCCAGTCCACACAGGAAAGCACAACCCAGTCCGCACAGGAAAGCAAAACCCAGTCCACACAGGAAATCAAGTCAATCACAATGATGATAATGACTAAAATACAAGACTCAGCTCACACAGGTATACTACTCAAGAAGAGGGATGGAGATGATAGATGTAACCTCTGAATCATCTCCCCTGCTGAACCCACGTAGGATCCAAGTACAGAAGTCTTCGTTGCCGAACCCAAGTAGGATCCAAGTATAGTAACCATCAATGTTGAACCCATGTAGGATCCAAGTATAGTCGTCATCACAACCGAACCCACGGAGGATCCAAGTACAGTCTTCCTCGCTGTCAAACCCACGTAGGATCCAAGTACAGTCGTCATCGTCGTCGCAGTTGCAGCCAACTCTAGGGTTCCCGCACACAGCACACTTGATTCCGGGAGGGTCCGCTCCACAAGCCAAGGGGGTCGATACATAAACTATCATGAATTCCAGAGTTGATGCATCATAAATTTTTGTCTCGTAAATAGGAACTCAACGCGACAGACGGTGCGTCAATTGGACGCTCGGTCTGAGAGATATTGGTTTTTCCTTCATAGGGGCACGGTTGGTTTTTAAGCTAAAACCAACCTGTCCGTACTTCAGCTGCATCCAAACCTCAAGTGGAGTAATCCAAAATAACCTTCTCACTAAGAGTAATTCAACGTAATTGACTGCACATCATTCGGACGTCCGGTCCTTAAGTTATAAGCATTTTCGCTCCAAGGGCCAGGTTGGTTTCGGGTTCGAACCAACCTGGCCATACCCAAAATTTTCCTAAAACTTGAGTTTAATATACCGAAACGACCGTCTCATTCCAATGATTCCTACATAAATTATGGTGCCTCGATCGGAGGTCCGTAGCTCAAGTTATGAGCAAAAGACCGAAAATGGTTTGAAGTGGGGGGTCTGGACCCGGCCCAACCCCCCCTGGGTCGGCCCGAACCGGGTCGACCCGACCCGGGTCCGGGTCCGGCCCGGCTGGGTGCGGCCTGGCCCGGCGGGGTGCAGCCGGCCCGGCCCGGGTGTCTTGCGGCTGGCCCGGCCCGCGTGGCCTGTGGCCCGGCTCGGAAGCCGGTCGTGGCTCAGCCGCTGGCCGAGCGGGACGCCAAGGGGGCGTAGCCCCCTATTTCCTGAAACGGAGGACCCGGTGGGGTCCGCCCTAGAAATAGGTCAGGGGAGTTACACCCCCCCCCCCCCCGGTTTTCTGGGTAACGGTCGGCCTTTATAGCAGGCTGGTTGTGAGCTGCCGCGGGACCCAAATGGGGTCCCACCTCCTGGAGACGTCGGCGGCCGACTCAGCCGGCTGCCCCTGCTGGTCCGTCGCGGCCTAATGTCGTGGCTCATCTCACCGGCGCGGCATGACGGCACCGTGCCCCTCCGTCGTGGCCTGCTTCTGGTTGCGGCCTTCTTCGGCCTCACCGGCGCGGTGCGACGGCGCCGCACACCACCATCGCGGCCCGCTCCGGCCACAGTCCTCTTCGTCCCCACTCGGTGCAACGGCACTGCGCCGCCTTCACCTCAAACATCAACGATGATCAACAAGGAAAAGGGTAGGAGAATTGGCCATGTTTGTGCGGTCTAATCTCCTCCCGTTATGACGATATCAAATGGAAAATACTTAAGCAACTAATAATGATGATTAAAACTTGATCAATAATAACCCCTACCTCATGATGTGATCTACAGAGAGGTGGCGTCGTTCGTTGTTGTCGGAAGGTGACGTCGAAGTGTGCCCGAGGAGGAAGAGACGTCTCCTATTTTTATCACGGAGAGAAGAAGAGGATTTCACATCGTTTATCTTCATGGATTTGGTGCTCTACGTCGAAGAGGTGTCGTTCTTCACGGAGAGGATGACGCTCTTCAACGATGGAGGAGCTTCCTCCTTCCTTCACACAAGGCTCTCTTCCCAAATTCCCACACAACAATCCAACCAAAATTAAAATAAGGTCACCCCTTATTTTAATTGTTTATGCCATGCATTTCAAAATTTAAGAATTCAAAAAACTCATTAACTAATTGAAGTGGTTCAATTAATTCTTTAATGTGTGTTGGAAAGAGTTAAGAGGGAGAGAGAGAGACGGTGTGAGGGTTACACATTTAATTCCAAGGGGGTTAAGGGGTTATGGAAAGTGAAAAGGTTGGGGCTCATGTGGTCCCCACCTTACATTTATCCTCACATGGGCAGTTAGGATGCTAGTGGGTCCCACCCTAACTCCCCCATGTAGAATAAAACCACCTTAGAAAAAGAAATAAAATTTGTACCACAAATTTATTCACTTTTCATTTAATCCACATTTTTTTAACATCTCCTCCCGAGAAAAAGCATCTTCGGTAAAGGTCCTCTTAAGAAATTATCGGCGTTGTGGTTTCATCGGTGCCCTCAGATTTCAATTCCGAGCACCGGTTCAAAATATAGAAAAACCCGATCGTTCGTTCACTGAACGTACCCGAGCTAAACTTCGGAAATTGATTTCGGGCACACCGGGCCTCGGAATCAACTGCCGTTAGAAACTGCGTACTCGTAAAATCCCAAAGAATTTAAGAAAAAAAATTCCTTGAAATTTACAGGTTTTTACATTACTCCCACCTCAGGGATTTACGTCCCCATAAATCTATATCATAAACTAGGGAAACAAATGAGGGTATTGTGCACGCATCTAAGCCTCCCACTCCCATGTGATCTTCTGGAGGTTCTCGTTCTTCCAAAAAATGCGTACTAGAGAAATCGACCGTCCACGTAGGACCTGCTCTTGTCGATCCTCGACCTCCACCGGGACCTCTACAAAAGTAGCCCCATCATCGATGTCTAGCTCCCCATGATTGATGATATGCGTCGGGTTGTGCACATATCTCCTCATCTAAGATACGTGGAAAACGTCATGCACCCAGTGCAACCGAGGTGGAAGGGCCAGGCGATAATCCACCTCGCCTACCCTGCTGAGAACCTGGAATGGTCCGATGAAGCGCGGAGATAACTTGTCGCCCCAGCCAAATCTCTGTAATCCACGTCGAGGTGAGACCCATAAGAAAATGTGTTCTCCATCCTCGAACTCCAGTGGTATCCAACTCCTATCAGCATAGGACTTCTTTCTGCTCTGTGCAGTCCTCATCCGCTCTTGGATGATCTGCACCTTCTCCGTCGTGTCCTGGACCATCTCTGGTCCTACAATTGCTGACTCCCCAGAGTCTGTCCAGCACAGAGGTGATCTACAAGGTCAGTCATACAGTGCCTCGTATGGTGTCATCCTAATGGTAGAGTGGTAGATGTTGTTGTATGAAAACTCCACCAAGGGTAGGTGATCCTCCGAGCTACGACCAAAGTCAAGGACGCATGCACGGAGCATGTCCTCAAGTGTCTGAATGGTTCTCTCCGTCTGGCCATCCGTATGAGGATGAAAGGCGATGCTCAGGCATAGTTGCGTCCCAAATGCCTCCTGCAATCCCTTCCAAAGCCGAGAAGTAAAGCGATAATATCGATCAGATATGATAGATGATGGAACACCATGAAGTCGTACGGTCTCTTGAACGTAGAGGCATCTCAAGCTCTCTACTGAGCCCTGCTCTCTGATAGGTAGGAAGTGGTCCGACTTGGTGAGTCGGTCGACAATCACCCAGATGGAGTCATTTCCTCTGGAAGTACGTGGAAGTCCCGTCATGAAATCCATGGATATCCCATCCCACTTCCACTCCGGGACCTCTAAGGGATGCACTAATCCTGACGGTACCTGGTGCTCCGCCTTCACCTGCTGGCAGGTGTGGCATCATGAAACGAACTCTGCCACAGCCTTCTTCATAACCGTCCACCAGTGCTGTCGTCTGAGATCCTAGTATATCTTCGCTACTCCTGGATGTACCGCCAAAGGGGAAGTGTGAAACTCCCTCAGCACCTCCTCCTGTAATGCAACTGGTACCATGGTACGTCCCCTGAAGAGGATGACATGCTCTGCTCCTTCAGAAAATCCATCAGGTGCATGCCCTGTGGAAATCTGAGTACGTCGCATCTCACAGTCAACATCCCCACGTTGTGCCTCTCTGACACGCTGAAGAAGTGGAGGAGTGACTGTGATGGACTGTAGGAAGGATTCCCCATCTCTATCCACGAAGGATATCTGCAAAGCGGCTAACTACTCTGTCGCCTCTCCAAGTAGTTGAATACCCAACCTCCTGCTGAGAGCATCAGCTACTATGTTCCCCTTCCCAGAAGTATAGACTATCTCAAAGTCATAGTCTTGGAGGAACTTGAGTCATCGCCACTATCTCAGGTTCATGTCCTTTTGTGAGAAGATTTACCTGAGACTTTGGTGGTCAGAGTAGACTATAAATCACTCGCCCATCAGATAGTGCCGCCACATCTTCAAGGCGAAGACCACTGCTGCTAAATCCAGGTCATGGGTAGCATAGTTCTGCTCGTGCTGCCTCAACTATCATGAACCATAGGCGATCATTGCCCGCTCCTGCATCAGGACACACCCGAGTCCGGTCCCTGATGCATCGTAGTAAACTACATACCCTATGCCCTCCTCCGATAGCCTCAAGATGGGTGCCCTGGTCAATCTCTGCCTCAGCTCCTGGAAGCTCTGCTGACATCTATCTGACCACACGAAGGGTTTCCCCTTCTTCATCAAAGCTGAGAGTGGTGCTGCAACTTTGGAGAAGTCTGGAAAAAATCTCCGATAGTACCCAGCCAGACCTAGGAAACTCCGCACCTCCGTCACGCTCCTGGGTGGCTCCCAAGCAAGTACTGCCTCGATCTTCGCAGGATCCACAACAACTCCCACCTCAGAGATGACGTACCCCAAGAAGTGGACCTCTCGAATCCAGAACTGACACTTCGAGAGCTTACCATAAAGCTGGTTCTCTCGTAGTGTGTCCAATACAACCCGCAAGTGGTAGGCGTGCTCCTCCTCAGTAGTCGAGTAAATCAGTATGTCGTCGATGAAGACTATGGAAAATCATTCAAGGTAAGGCTAGAAGATACTATTCATGAGACTCATGAACACTTCTAGAGCATTGGTTACGCCGAAAGGCATAACCAAGAACTTATAGTGGCCATACCGACACCTGAAGGTCGTCTTCTGCACATCCTCATCTCGAACTCTGAGCTGATGATAGCTTGACCTGAGGTCTATCTTTGAGAACCATCGTGCTCCCTTGAGCTGATCAAAGAGGTCATCAATCCTCAGAAGTGGATACTTGTTCTTAACAGTCACCTGGTTCAGGCGACGGTAGTCAACACACAGTCGCAAGCTCCCGTCTGCCTTCTTGGCAAACAAAATTGGGGAAGCCCAGGGTGAAACACTGGGTCGAATGAATCTCTTGCCCTGCAAGTCCTCCAACTGCACCCGTAGCTCACGAAGCTCAGTGGGAGACATCTGATATGCTGGAGTATATATCAGGGTTGTCCCGGGGTACAGTTCAATATAGAATTCTACCTCTCTGCGAGGAGGTAGTCCTGGAACGTCATCAGGAAAAACGTCTGCATACTGATCCACCACAACAGAAAAACTCGGACTCCGCACATCAACTGCTCCTAGGATGAGACTATCTAACTGATGGGTGATCGGATGTCCTCTCCTCTGCGTGAGTCCATCCTGCGCTGAAAAGGCTCCCTTCTCTCTGGTGAAGGTGAAACTGCTCCCATCTGTGCAGACACACCGCACTTTGCGCCTAATACAGTCGGTCTGATCATGGACTGTAGATAACCAATCCATTCCCAAGATGACATCGTAAGGCCTCGACGCTGCTACAAGAAGATCCCAGTCAAAGATTTCGCTTCCTATAGTAAGCTCACACTGCCGGAACCAGTGCGTAATCGTCGAGTCTGCTCCCGTAGGAGTCTCTAGCCGTAAGTATCGAGCCAATGGCTCCATCAGAATCTCTGACCTCCGAACAAGGGCAGCGGCAATAAAATAATGACTTTCTCCTGTGTCTATAAGAACTACATCAAGGGTAGATTAGACACAGATAGTACCTTGAATCATCTCAGGTGCGGCGTGGTCGTAAGCCTCCACTTCCTAAAACTGAGCCTACCTCTTTCCGCCAGCTCCCTGTGGTCGGGTGGACCTCCTGGTGGTGGTGGTGGTAAAGCCTTAAAGCGTCGCCCACCACTCGCTGCTCGGCCAGCTCCTCTTCCTCGTCCGCCTGCTCCCTACGGACCGCCACGGTCGAACCTCTACCTCTGCCTGGGTGGTCCCTCAACCGTCTGCTTCTCCTCTGCATGGCGGGTCAGGCAGTCACAAGCCATGTGGCCCTACCCGCCGTATGTATAGCACTGCCTGCCTCTCGTATGACTGGATCTACTGCGTGCGCCCCACACATCCGAACCAGTATCCTGAGGTCGCCCACCTGATGGCCTGGTCTTCTTGGACCTCTGCGTCATCTGTCTACTGCCGGCTGCAGAAGACTCCGCTACATGTCACCCTGTGGTAGGCCTCGCTGCTAGCGTAGGCTCGGCAAGGAAGCTCTCCACAAGAAGGTCTTGCTCCAGTACTCCTGCCTGCATCGGAATGCTGAGGGAGATCATCGAAGCCCTGATCTCATTCCTTAGTCCCTGCTCGAAGGTCTGGGCCCGAAAGAATGGGTCTCATACCATGTTTGTGGAGTAGCGTGAGAGGTCAGTAAATCTCATCGAGCACTGGGCTACTGTCATGATGCCCTGCCGTAGCTGTAGTAACTCCTGGATACGCACCGCACGGAGGGTGGCCGGAACAAACTCTGAGCGGAAGAGGCTCTCGAAGTCTGTCCAAATTAGTGATGTCACATCATGAACTTGGAGCATCAGGCTCCAACATCTACCTGTTGTTGCATGCAGGAGACTCGCCATAAGGATCACCATAAGGTCAGCCGGTGTCCCTACCAATCTGAAGACTCGGACGATAGCCTCCAGCCAATCCTCGGCTGCCTGAGGGTCCGTCTCTCTGTGGAACCTGGGAGGCCTCTAACGCTGAAACTCGTGTAGTGCACTCAGGAGACGTGCACTCTCCGCTATTGGGGCTGGTGGTATCGGTGGCCCAGTGGGTAGAGGTACCGCTGGTGCCTCTGCTGTAATGGGGCCCTGCATCGAGGCCTCGTTTCTCGGTGGGCTGCCATCTCGCACGTAGCTAGGAACCCTAGCTGGCTACCATCGTGGGGTCATCCTGAAAAGAAACAAGTGTGCCACGGTTAATATATTATACCTGGTGAGCTGACACAAAGTAATCACAAAGAAAACTTTTGAAACACACATGCAATCAGTGTTTTTGAGCACTAGGTCGGAAATCAGAAGTCAGGGTCCTGGTGTATGGATACGTCGGCCGTCGCACCAACACTAGACTCCCTGGACTGATAACCACACTCAATACCCTTAACACTATTTCTTCACAGGAAGAAATTATCAGAGTCCTGAGTTCTATGGTAGAACCAACTCCTCTGATACCAATTTGTCACGACCCGTCCTCGGGGCCCGTGCTGTAACTACCCCAAGCCCGCCTTCTATAGGCCAGGGGTTGGCGACTAGCACCAAAGGCGTAAATCCTAATAAAAGGGAAGGAATAGCCTTTATATAAGTAATCAAACACAACAGAGTACGCAAGCTGAAGTAAACACTAAGTAAACTGAGTACAAAAGTAAGTGCTGGAAAGTAAATGGGCCAGAATACAAACCCAACTGAAAGTACAGTACAACAGTAAAGAAAGAACAGTTGCAGTAAAGTAAACCAGCAACCACTGAGTCGTCCTCCGGATATCCCACCTGAAGGGTGGGTACATATGGTCTCCTCATCTCCTCGGGTTCGGTCGTCTGCTCCGAGTATGTCCCGCCAAGTGGTCCACCTCCAGGTACCGTCCCGCTCCTCAAGTCTCCACCTCGATCAGTGTTTTATGTTGTCTGCATCCATCACAACGTAGTGCGGGCATAGCCCGTGTAGGGGTGAGTATACGATACTCAGTAGGGACCCTGAGACCCCCGAAGGTCTCCCAGAATCCACAAAGGATAAACCACAAAGGAAAGATACAAACAAAAAGTATCAACCAACTCTACTTAGGTATATACCCATACATATACCTAAGTCATCAATTCCAGTTCGGCTCCAACTCACGAGCCCAAGTACAACCCAGTCCACATAGGAAAACACAACCCAGTCCACACAGGAAAGCAAGTCAATCACAATGATGATAATGACTGAAAGACAAGACTCCGCTCACATGGGTATACTACTCACGAAGAGGGGTGGAGATGATAGATGTAGCCTCTGAATCATCTCCCCTGTCGAACCCACGTAGGATCCAAGTACAGAAGTCGTCGTTGCCGAACCCACGTAGGATCCAAGTACAGTAACCATAACTGCCGAACCCACGTAGGATCCAAGTACAGTAGTCATCGTTGCCGAACCCACAGAGTATCCAAGTACAGTCTTCCTCGCTGTCGAACCCACGTAGGATCCAAGTACAGTCGTCATCGTCGTCACAGTCGCAGCCAGCTCTAGGGTTCCCGCACACAGCATGCTCGATTTCGGGAGGGTCCACTCCATGAGCCAAGGGTATTGATAAATCAACTGTCATGAAGTCCAGAGTTTATGTATCACAAAGTTTTATCTCATCAATAGGAACTCAACGCGACAGACGGCGTGTCAATTCGACGCTCAATCTGAGAGATATTGGTTTTTCCGTCCCAGGGGCCCTGTTGGTTTTTAAGCTAAAACCAACTCGTCCGTACTCCAGCTGCATCCAAACCTCAAGTGGAGTAATCCAAAAGAACTGTCTAAATAATAGAAATTCAATGTAATTGACGGCACATCATTCGAACGTCTGGTCCTTAAGTTATAAGCGTTTCCGCTCCAAGGGCCCGGTTGGTTTCAGGTTCAAACCAACCTGGCCATACACAAACTTCACCAAAACCTCGAGTGTAATATACCAAAATGACCGTCTCGTTCCAAGGATTCCTACTCAATTGATGGTGCGTCGATCGGAGGTTCGTAGCTCAAGTTATGAGCAAAAGACCAAAAATGGTCTGAAGGGGGGGGTCTGGGCCCAGCCCGACCCGGCCCAACCCCCCCTGGGTCGGCCCGAACCGGGTCGACCCGACCCGGGTCTGGGTCCGGCCCACGTGGCCTGCGGCCTAGCTCGGAAGCCGGTCGCGGCTCAGCCGCTGGCCGAGCGGGACGCCAAGGGGGCGCGGCCCCCTGTTTCCGGAAACGGCGGACCCGGTGGGGTCCTCCCTAGCAATAGGTCAGGGGGGGTTACACCCCCTCGGTTTTCCAGGTAACGGCCGGCCTTTATGGCTGGCAGGTTGTGAGCCGTCGCGGGACACAGATGGGGTCCCGCCTCCTGGAGACGCCGGCAGCCAGCTCAGTCGGCCGCCCCTGCTGGTCCGCCGCAGCCTAAGGTAGCGGCTCATCTCACCGGCGCGGCGTGACGGCGTCGCGCCCCTCCGTCGCGGCCCGCTTCTGGTTGTGGCCTTCTTTGGCCTCACCGTCACGGTGCGACGGCCCCACACACCACCGTCGCAGCCCGCTCCATCCGCGTTTCTCTTCGTCCTCGTGCGGTGCAACGGTACTATGTCGCCTTCACCTCAAACATCAACGATGATCAACAAGGAAAAGGGGAGGAGAATCGTCCGTGTTTGTGCGGTCCGATATCCTCCCATTATGATGATATCAAGCGGCCAATACTTAAGCAATGAATAATGATGATTAAAACTTGATCAATAATAACCCCTACCTCGTGACGTGATCTGCAGAGAGGTGGCGTCGTTCGTTGTTGTCGGAAGGTGACGTCGAAGTGCGCCCAAGGAGGAAGCGGCATCTCCTCTTTTTTTTCATAGAGAGAGGAAGAGGATTGCGCATCGTTGATCTTCGTGGATTCGGTGCTCTACGTCGAAGAGGTTTCGTTCTTCGTGGAGAGGATGATGTTCTTCAACGATGGAGGAGCTTCCTACTTCCTTCACATAAGGATCACTTCCCAAATTCCCACACAACAAGCCAACCAAAATTAAAATAAGGCCACCCCTTATTTTAATTGTTTATGCCATGCATTTCAAAATTTAAGAATTCAAAACACTCATTAACTAATTGAAGTGGTTCAATTAATTGTTTAATGTGTGTTGGAAAGAGTTAAGAGGGAGAGAGAGGGGGGGTGGAAGGGTTACACATTTAATTCCAAGGGGGTTAAGGGGTTATGGAAAGTGAAAAGGTTGGGGCTCATGTGGGCCCCACCTTACATTTATCCTCACATGGGTAGTTAGGATTTTAGTGGGTCCCACCCTAACTCCCCCATATAGGATAAAACCACCTTAGAAAAAGAAATAAAATATGTACCACAAATTTATTCACTTTTCATTTAATCCACATTTTTTTAACATCTCCTCCTGAGAAAATGCATCTTCGGTAAAGGTCCTCTTAAGCAATTATCAGCGCTGCGGTTTCGTCGGTGCCCTCAGATTTCAATTCTGAGCACCGGTTCAAAAGATATCAAAACCCGCTCATTCGTTCACTAAACGTACCCGAGCTAAACTTCAGAAATTGATTTTGGGCACACCGGGCCTCGGAATCAAGTGTCGTCAGAAACCGCGTACTCATAAAATCCTAAAAAAATTAAGAAAAAAAATTCCTTGAAATTTATGGGTTTTTACATAACGGTTGGATTTTTATACACTTTTCCTTAAGTTTTATTTTCTTTCTATCTATATCATTTCATGTATCATAAATTTTGTCTACATTTTTTATTATTTTAGTTAACTACTCTAAATAATATGATCAAAAGGTGTATTTAGTTTAATTTGTATCATTTTTCAATTGTTATTCAACTTTATATGTAATAGATGGATCTCTATAATATTTTACTAATTGTTTGTTAATTTGATTTATAGGATCATATCAGATCAATGAACTAAGTAATCTCAATATTTTAGGGAGTACCATTCATATACTTTCACTGAGGAGCTTCCTCATTCCTCTACATAGGATCCTCTTACTTCTATAGGGAAATAGAAAGATTTCAGGGTTGGTAAACATGATAGAACAAGTTTACCTAAATTATCACTTTATCATAATAATAATTGGAGGAAATTTATTAATCCTGATGGTAATGGAAATCCCATGGGTCTAGGTAGGAATTTATTTTTGTGGTACTACAACGGTACATTAGCATTGTAGTAGTGAGTACTGAAGTATGTAATGGAGAGGGGTATTGTAATAGTGGTATTATTCATCCAAAAATGGTATTTCTAACCATGTAATTGGTCCTACATGCCACTATGAGTCTAAGATATTATGGATGGGTCTTCAGGCATTCATTGGAATATGTTTCTAATTGGAAGTGTATGATATGGAGCAATGGTGATCACTAGAGAAGTCAAATAGATGTGGTAAGGTCATCCATGGAGGTGACCCGTAACTACTAGCAATGATTGTATTTCAATAACATAGTGGAAAAATGCCCCATTCACATCTACATTGGCTGGTGATGCAAAGTTTTTGATGCGACATCATGGTGATGAGCTAACATGGATGGATTGTAGGAAGGCGGGAGGTGTTATTGTAGTTTGGGGGATTTGGCACACTTCTTTAAGTTTTGTGTCATTGGTCCTTTAGGAGATATATTTTTAGGGATTTTAGGTCATATAAGTGTTCCCTCTTAACCTAATTAAAAAATGGATTTATCTAGTTAATAAAATAAAAAAATTAATCATAGGAGTATTCTTATAGGTCCAAATTTGAAGCAATTTAGGATCTTTGTGACTATACAAGATTGAAAAAAATTAATAATTTTTATTTTTGATTGGAGAAGTGTAAAATAGAAAATATTATCTTAGTTATGAGAGACTATTTTGGTAAGATTATTTATTATTATTTTATCTATCATGACATGTTTTTAGTAATATTGGTTATTTTTCCTTTTTACTGGATAACATATTATTTACCAAACACTAAAGAAGTTAAGTAGAGGTGTTTAAAATTTTTGTTAGTATATAGAGGTATTTTAAATTAGTACTAACTTTTAATTTCAATTTTTGTGGAATATAAAATGAAAATACATGGGAAAAATATTGTTTTCTAGATGAAGATACATGGAGGAAGTTTGTTGGAAGTAGAAAAAAAGAATAATTTTTTGTAATTACAATGTCAACTATTTGAATTTTTTTTATAATCGCTATAAATGATAATATTAATTATTTTTTTGTCTTTAATTAATAGAAACTAAGTATATATCATTGGGATATCAAAGTAAAAAATGTATACCCTTATACTTTATCTCATGGAGGTTGTCTATTACTTGAAGAAAAAATGATAGCTTAAATTTTTGAAAAACTATGAGTTGGGTCTTTAAGATTCATAAATACCCTCCCTAATTAGACATAAAAATGGAAAAGGGATAAAATGATGAAAAAGGTAAAATATTTTATATAATAGTGGAAGGTTATTCCTAAAAATATCATAAGAAGTTATTTAAGTTTTTTCTAAACTCGTTATATATTGTAGATCATTAATAGATTATTTAAATATTATTTATAGGAATCCCTTGAGTAAAAGATAACATAAAGGACCTTTATACTCAAAGGTAAAAGGAATATTTTGGCTACTTAATTATGAAATATAGAAAACTTGGGTCTCGTATGAGGATATGAGGTGGGTGTATCTATTAAAAAATAATTTGGATTTTCTGCAACTTCTTTGAGGGAGGATGTATATAAAGAAAAAATAGACACTTGAGAAGATAAAGTTTAAGATATTTATGAGGTGGTGGAGGATAAGATTAGATCGTTGGTATAGTCTATGTTTACAGACATGTAGAGATATTTTCAGGCTATATATCCCACTACTCTACCTAATCCTCTATGGTTTTTCATCTATTTTTAGTTATTTGTTGAGGATTCCTAGTATCCTATTATAGCATATGGGATCATGAATTATTTTTGGGATAACTTACATCATCAACATGTAGAGATGGTTCATATTAGGGTAATAGTACAAGATATAATAGATGTTTCAACTAGATTATTGTTCCCTATTGATGAGGTTTTTATAGTTGGAAAAAGTGTTAGACGTTTTTTAAATTATCCATATATAATTTTATGACAACTTACCTTTGAGATATTTATAGATTATATCCTTTATTTAATATTGGTATTGAATTTTTTTAATATTATAATATATATTTATTATGGTACGATTTTAGTGTATAGATTCATGGTCCCATGATCTATTTCTCTAATAATGAATAAAATGCAGATCTAAGAAAGAACCAAATATGTTTCTCAAAGATTTCATAATTAAGTAATTAAGTTTTGGATGCTTCCTTATCTTTATTGATACAAAACGTATATTTCATATAGTGTTATTTATCTTAATTATATAACCAATCATGTTATATTTTTTTATATCATGGGTCATTGGATGGTGTGTGTGTGTGTTTTCACAAGAAAAGACCACTTACTGGATATTCTCTATAAATAGTGATGTGTAAGGAAACTTTAAAAAAGTATTAAATAATTGAGTTTGATTATTTTAATGATTACATACTATAATAAATTTTTATTTTATTTCATATTTATTATTTTCAAATAGAGCATGGAACCACCATAATCAGTTAACAGGAAAGAAGACAAAAAAGATCAATTATTTATGAATAAAAATGACTTCTTTTGTAAGTACTAAAATTTAGAAGATACTTAAAATAATGTTTTAAATTTAAAACCTCTTTTGAAATAGAATTTTCATCATGAATAAGGATTATTTTAGTGTGGATATTATGCTTTTAGATTTATGTATAAAATAATTACAATTGGGGGATGGTTACTAGTTTCAACAAGGTTATATTTTATTATAACTTTTCCTTTTATTTATATTTTCATTATATTGATAATAAATATTGAATAATTTATTTTTAGTTTTTAATTTTATAATGATCATAACCCTTATAATAAAAATGAGTTAAATCATCTACAGTTAGTATGGGATTTTTATTTTAATACTTTGATTCATTTTTAGTTTTTATCTTTATATTTGTAATGTAGATTTTGAAATTTAATTTTGAAATTATAATGTTGATGTAATTATAACTAAGTTTTTATTTAAATAGTTATCATAGAATTGTGTCGGATGTTATGCTGATTATTTATACATTTTTATTCTATTATATATTTGTATATTGACTTTTTTAATAAATTTAAAAAATTATTTTTACTTCAGTTATTTTTTTAACTGATGTAAAAAAATCAATTCCACATTTGGTTATTTTATAACCTACCAGGAAGTATGTTTTTAATTAATTTATATAAAGTAACCAACTTAAAAAATAAGTTTTACATCAGTTATTTTATAACTAATGTGGAAAGTTTCTTGATTTTTCATTTTATGGGGGTTTTCAACATTGGTTAAAATAACTTATGTCAAAAAAATATTTACAAAGTCACTTAAAAAGACTTCACTTATTAAGTGGTGTTAAAAATAAAAAAAATGACGTGAAAACCCATTTTTTATTCTAGTGGTTTCTACAAAGTTCTTCTATTGTGGAAGATTAGGGCACACCTTGAGTGTGCGTTTGAAGGCCTAAGGGATCAAAGGAGGAAGGAAATATGTTTCTTCAATATGTTAACCAAGAAATGACTAAACAAGGTATGACTTTAATAAGATATGTTTTATTTTATTTAATTGATGATATATGGCTATAAATTGTAGGAAGTGAGGATCTACATGTGACATGAGTAATTTCTCTATTCTTATAGAAAACAAGAATATAACTTGCACCAAAAGAAAATTCATTATGCTAGAAAATATATTTACTAATTTAGAGGAAAATAATAGGGCACAATGATGGTTGTATTAAGTACCAGTGATGGTACACTCACTACATCCCTCATAGATAGAATGAAAGTAGATGTAAAATAAGAATAAGGGTTTTTATAGCTGTGAGAAATAAGGATGTTCAATTAAAGAAATACTCACCAAATAAAAATAGTTATGGATTGATTCTAATGGACACTGAAGAATATAGACACAAAGAGTGACTTAATGGTTTATTAAATCATACCATAAAGAAATAACTGAATATTAGTGGTAGATCCCTCCTATAGTAGAGGGAGAATTAAGAAAGATTTAATGGTGGTAAATTAAATTATTAAATTTACACAAGTGGGATTAGTGTCACAATGAAGATGGATTCCAAGCCAAGAAAGTTGAAGAATCCCAAGGAAAACATCCGGAGTGAATTTTATACAAGTGGTGTTGCAAGAACAGCCACTGGAAAGGCCTGGGAAAAAATTAAAAGAAAAATGATGGTTTACTAAGACCAAACACATTCCTCAACTTGAGTATGACCAAGAAGTACCCCTCTCTCTATTTGTTTAAATGTTTTTTAACTATTTTTTTAAGCAATGTTTTATTAAGGGGGAGATATGATCTATAGAGTATGATTGTGTTGAATGGAGAATAATGAAAAAAGTGGGTTTAGAATTATTATAGTTCTTAATTGATATTAGGTTGAAAAAACATTCAAAAAGTATTAAGACCCTGATCTAACATGAAAAGTGGTGTCACACAACCACTTTGTATTTGAAAGATGAATCCATAGTTGCATGTTGTGGTAAGGAAGCATAGATGATATAGAGTTGGATCTGAAATTAAAGTGGTGTCAAATCATTATCTAAAATATCCAATGGTATTAATAAATATTTGGTGATCAGGAAATAACATTACACCATATATCAAATGATATTATACCACCAGAGATAAGGAGGATAGCTCAAAATAAGAAGTAATGATATTCATGGAAATCATATTTATTTTTTCAGGTATTAACCATGTGGTATCAGCTGATTGTTTTTCAGGATACCAAAAGTTGTTAGGAAGAAAGTTTAATAAACAAAAATTGGTTTCCTCATTCTAAACATTATATCACTTGGAATCAAGAATAGTAGGAATTCATGGGGGGTTTTTATGAGTACTTAAAGGTTTTTTATCCTCATCTAGAAAAGGAGAAGCCTTGTGGACAAAGGAAGGAACATGGTTATCAAGTTATATCACAATTTCATCAAAAATAAGTGGTATAAATTAATCTAACATGTGGTATGAATCACAAACTTTATGATTATTTAATTATTTTCATATAGTTTTGTGTAAGTGTGTTTGAGATCATAGGAATATCTATTCAAATAAAGTGAAATACTCAGTTGCATGGAAGTAAGTGTGTGACAAGGATAGCTTTGACATTGTTGAGTTAGACTCTTATTTTCTACACTAAGTTATAACCCTGAAGGCTTAGATAATTTATTAATTACTCATTTCCAAGTGATAAATTTAATCACTAAAAAACATTGATTAATATACAAATGTAAAGAGGAAGTGATTTAGATCTTGAAATATTTGAATCTATAAATTTTTTATTCAACAATTTATATCATGGATAGAGTGAAAAGTCTAGAGATATATTAGTGGTAAAAGAATCAAATGTCCAATCAAAAAGTGGTTGGGGGAACATAAAGGTTTTAAGGTTCTAAAAATATCCAATAATCCAAGAGTTAATGATAATTTGAAAGTAGTAAAAACAAACCAATGTTTTAAAGGTAAACTTTAAAATGGTTTATAGATCCAAGAGTTTTGGATGTCAGCTAATGGTATCAAGTGGTCTATAAAGAGGAAGTTATTTTTTAGAAGTGGTTTAAAGATACAAAAATCAAAATGGGTTGTGAAAGAGGCACATGAAAAAGGGGGAGAAAAAAATCTCTAAATATTATTTTCAGAAGTTGAGGATAATTATCATGATCTAACAATACTTGGGTAGAGATCATTGAAAATCTTGAACAATTCTTGTATGAATGAAGGGGGTATAGATGATAATATTAACCTATGGAATTATATAATAAATAAGGAGAGAATGAAAAGTAAGATATGGATAATAAGGATCTTTTCATTTTATGTTGTTATAGAATTCAAAATTAAAGTTGATGGTCCAAAAGTTATTCTAAAATACGAGTTTAAGGTGGTTCATGAGTTATTTTAGAATAATATTTGAATTTGGTATAGAAGTAGAATTCCATAAGTGGTTATGGATGGATGATATAGAAGAAAAATAGTCCTAAAGTTATTTTTAGAAGTCTAGGATATATTTTAGTATTATATGAATAAACTATGATGTGAGTAACTTCATCACACCATGATAGAAAAATAAAAATTCCCATATGTAAGGGTATTTTGGAGAATAATAGAATATGTTATGGTTACCTGGATTGAAATAGAAAATGACAATGTCCTGGAACACTTAATGCAATACATAAGGTCGATATGTAATAGTAATCAAGATGGAAAAAATGATAATCACTATACAAGGGATCATGCATAAGTATAACTATATGAATGATGCTCAAGCCATGAGAATGGGGGTCATGTTGTGTTTGGTTGGAGAAAAATGTATCGCTAAATTGTAAATATAACCATGAAAATACATAATATTAGTCTTTGGGAGAAGTCTATGTTTAGGCATGGATGTTTTCATGCCATAGATAATGTATATTCCATAACACATCAAGGGAAAATAAGGACCACACCATGAAATATTTTCCACATCGTAAATAGTATTAGGTGAGTTTTAATGGTATCTCTTATTTGGAGGCCACTATGATATGAAATAATTTCACACAGCAACAAGTTTGAAGAATCAAGAAGAATTTAGAGAATCTCACTACAATATTTGGAGGAGTTAAATATGATATTTGACTAGATTTAGTGGGTACAGTTATTAACTAGACATCATGTCATAAATAAGGGTATCACATCATGATTAGGATAGGGAAAAAATATCATTCCATGATAAAGGATTCCATGCCTTAAATAGTTTATTTCTATAATGTCTATAAAATACATTTATAATTTAAAACATGGATATGGCATGAGATATCAGGAGGTTGACTCAGATTAATGGGTATATTATGACCATATTAAAACACATGGTACAACTAACATGATCTCAGATGACTAGAGGAAGAATAATTGATTCCAATCTTCATATCGAAGGCTTGGATGGATGAAATTATATAAAAATGATTATAATAGTTCTAGAAAAGGGTTAGTCTAAGAATATTTTATATATATGGTTTAGAGAAGAATAGGAGAGGACCAAAAAGGATTTTGTTAGAATAATTTTAAATTCTTTCCTAAAAATTCCCAGTGACATAGATTAATAAGCATCATGTAGATATATTATGATATATTTATGCCCACAGGTCATGATTCCCACATGGGGAGTAGGTTTGTTTCATATTCAGGACAAAGAATACCCCCCCTCCTCCCAAGATGTGAGGCCTTTTCCTATGATTAAAGAACAAAATTCTGAAGTGATAATAAGCTTGTGAGTGAAAAATATAGAATATGATCACTGGTGGGTGGGGAATACACTATTATGGTGGTATCCAAGTGATAGTTCATGGTTTTAGGTCCATTGGGCATGCGTTGAGGGGGAGATTGTTAAAATAATTTTCAACACTTACCTAAAAATTCTATGTGACATGGTTGAATAAGCCTCTCATAGATGGCATGGGATGTGTCGCCACCCATATTTCCTGAGTCCCATATGGGGCATGGGCATGTTTCACATACAAGAGATAAGTCACAAGGAAATGTCCCCAGATTTGAGGCATTTTCTTGTTATGGGAATAACAAAACCCCCAACCTATAACAATATTGTGAGTGGACAATATCACATATGAGCGTTTTTGGGTGGGGTATACCTCTAGAAGATGATGTTGTATTTATTTTCAATACTTGTTAATTATGAAAATTGTTTTAACTTATCCTCATGTTTAAGATATACACTAATGGTATAGAATTATGATCTACAATATTAAATATTCATTGGAAGATTCTAACACAAAGGGATATTGTATATTAGATGTTGTTTTGGTCTAGAAGATCAAGAAAAAATCTATGAACCACTGTGTATGTTAACTTATGTATCAGGTGAAGTAACATACTTGGATGATGTTTTAAGAAAGTTTTAAGTGTTTTTCAATTGATTAAAGGTGGTTAGGGATGATTTTATAAAGGGTTTTATCTTTGATGAATTGATCTAAAATTATAGTTTCTAGAGATGGAATTTGAAATTTAGAAAAGGGATTTATTTTACATGAGCTTCCTATATGAAAATTTACCTACACGTAGTTTATTTATCATTATGTATAATATTTTAGAGAAATTTAATGAAGGGAGTTATCATATGTGGGCCACCCATAAGATAATTTACTTACATTCAGTGGAATTTAGATTCCTATAAGATAATTAATTTATATGGAAGTAAATTAAGGTGTTCATAAGATAATTTACTTATGCATAGAAGATTTAGGATTCCCATAACACTGGAGTGAAGTGTCCATCCCATGTGATATTTTGAACCTTATAAAGGAAACTCTGATAAATCATGAGCTATATAAGGATAATAAAAGTTTTTTCTATAATAACTACTCTAAATAATTTGGTAAAAATAAATTAGATGATGATTTTTCTTTGTTATTTGTGAATCAAACATCATGATCATACATAGATCATGATTCAAGATAGAAATAATAAAGGATGATCAGCCAAAGAAGAATTTGAATGCTGATATGAGGTTACACACTGCAAGTTGTACTACCAATTTATAGCGACATGATAATAAGACCATGATATTTAAAGTATCATGTGAGGGAAATTTTCTCAAGACTTTGTGTGGATTAAAAGGAGTACCTCGACTTACAGTTAAATGAGTTTGAATGGAATGATTTATTCCATTGATATTCAAGTAGATTTTCATAAATAGTGTAGAAATAATATTCATGAAATATCCAATGAATATAAAAAATAAAAAATAAAGAAAGATAAGTATTCAAGAATTTTGAGAAAGATTAACGGATATGTTGTTTTATCAAATAATGAGAAATAAAAATAGCTGGAAGAGATTTTTGTGATGATTAGATGAAAAATATCAACTCGTGTGGAGTCTATTTGGAGACTCATACATTCAAAAGTGCTATTTATTTAGAAGTAATTGTTTTTTTATGTAATATTATAACTGGTTGGTGCCAAAATTTATACAAGTTCAAGGTTACACTATTTCTTGAGCTCCTTTTGATAATATGAAAGGATCTATGTGCATGGGATAATAACCATGACACACTAGGGATGTAGTTATCCTTAAAGATGTGAAACTCATTGAAAAAAATTTGTGTTTATTTTCATTTGGAATTAGTGAGTATCTTAAGTGAGAGGTGTTGAATAACATGATAGTGGAAGGTGAATTTAAATTTCTACACATTGATTCACCCCCCCCCCCCCCCGATGTGTATCGCCCTTTATATAATCAAATAATTCACATTAGATCTAGACTCATTATATAGTTTTTATTAAGTTCTTGTTTGGATCATCATAATTTTGTCAACAACAAAGTCATCCCAATCTTTAATGGAAAAGGGTTTTATTCATGGAGAGAGAGGACGGTTCCCTATATTCTTTCTCAACGGCTCGATATTCTCAATTATGTTAAATATGGATTCATTATTCTAGATGATACCTTAGTATAGTTCTTGATTGACAAAATGAATATTGAAAATGATGGGAAGGCCAAGAATGCTTTATTATCTTCATTATCAGAAAAGGAGATAACAAAGTTCATGGGATATAGAATTGTTAATTCCAATTGGAAGAAGATTTATGGAATTTATGAAAGAAATAAAAAGGTGAAATAACTAAAGCTAAAAATTAGTCAAAAATAGTTTGAAGATGTTAGAATAATGGAGGATGAAACTGTTGATGAATTATTTACTAGGGTAAATCTGATTGCTATCACTATTAAAGGATTTAGTGAAACTCGTGATTACTCAATAATGGTAAAAATATTGATGAAAATACTACTAGACAAATTCTATGTTAATATATTAGACTTATAATATATAATTCTTGATGAATTTACCATTTATGAACTTTAAAAAACTCTTATTAATTATTAAATGAGATGAGGACTTGCTCTTAAATGCAAAGGTAAGTAAGAAAAGGAAATGGATTTCAAATCCTTCAAAAGTATGAAACTAGAAGAGGAGTAGGACTACTCTAATGAATAATAAAATGTAGAATATTATGATAAATATCTTTCTCTTATATAAATAAAATTAACAAAAGGAATAAGAGGTAAATATAGAGGCAAACATCCTTTCAAATGTTTTAATTTTGGGAAGTTTGTCCATTTTTAGCCAATAGACTTATGAAAATTAGAGGAGAAAAAGATAATGAAGAGTCTATCAAGAATACCACTAAACAAGATATATCATATGATCAATCAAAGGGAAAAATAAAGTCTCCCCTAGTTCCATTAAAATTAACTTTCTATCAGATGAGGAAGGTGTATCTGGAAGTGAAGAAAGTAATGATGATAAGGAAGTTCTTAGAGGTGTCTCTCAAAGAGTGTTCATGGATCAAGAAGAATAAGAGATGAACCAATCAGAAGATGAGTCGAAATACAATAGTGAGTATGTTGTAGAAGAAGGAGACACTGCTAAACAATATATTATGAAAATGTAAATCAAAATATGTTTGAAGAAATAGTAATAATGAGAGAAGAAAACACTTAGTTAAAAGGAAGTTTAGACAAAAAAAGTCAACTATAGGTTAAGAAAGATAGCTTGATCAAATAAATTGAGATGTTAAAGCTTGATATTACAAAGAAGATGATAATCATTGAATATATGACTTATACTATTACGCATAAGGAAATGGATAAACTAAAAAAATGTTGTGAAATCTAAGAAGTAGGAAGAGAAAAATAAATGCAACAAGAGAAAGGTTGTAACACCCTAGAATGTTAAAGGGTTAAAAAGGCTAAATGTTACTACCCATGTTAATAAGGCACACCTTTATTTTTAGAAGCCTATTTGATTAGAACTCTATAGTTAAATAGTTTTTTTTTTGAGTAGTGATCGGGATAGGTTACCTCCTGGGGAGTTTCTCAGGTTGTGTATAGGTGTAGAAAAAGAAAACTAGAAAGAACATGTGTTGGCATGTAGGTTTCATCGAATGACCCAAACTTCCATTCAACCTAGCACCCGACTCAGCCCATTGTATGACATGAAGGGCATTCCTAATCCCCATGGGCTAGAAATTGATGCCTGGGCATCATGTAACTCCTTTGGGAATGTTTTCACTTAAGAGAAGAATAACTGACATTAAAAAATAGTTACATACACCATAAAAAACATCAAAAACATACAAGACAAAAGGAAACAATACAAGCATGAGTTGATCATTTAACAATTACAACTAAAAACAAAACAACCAAAAATTGGAGGAGTCAACTAAATGAAGCAAACCTACATGTGACATGTCGGTTGAAACCCCCATTCCACGACCACCAACACCTTCCCAAGGAAGAACTACTAGAAATATAAACTGACATAGCCTCTATGGAAGGGCTTTCCTTTACCTAAGTCAGATAGAATAAGGTTTACATTCAACTAAGGGTGTATGTAGGGTGTGAGTTCACTTTCCTAATAGGATAGCACCCAAAGGATCCACATGATAACATTAAAAGATAAAATAACATGTTGGTTTTAAAAGAAATATAACAAGTAGTTTAAATTGGAAAAAAGCTTTATTTTATTAGGAAAAGAACATCTATAAAGGATAATTAAAAAATATATACATTTTAATCACTATGGGTAATCCATAAGTAATTAGGTCAATTGGATCATAGGATCCTCGTACCTCGTTGATCGATCCATATAGTTTATTCTCGTGTACGATCCGCTAGAGAGGTCTATGCCAAAGTTTTAGTGGTCCTCAAAGCATCATCATTCTTTTAGTTAGTTTTGTAGAGTAAACTTTTTGGGGAGCCTGATTTATTTACCTATCAACTCAACCAGTGCACTAGTCCTTATCAACCCACTAAGATACTTAGGTTTCACAAGTTCTTTATCCCATTTTCACATCAAGAAAAACCCCTTTGTGCAATCACAATTCCTTTTTCCAAAATCCACACATGATAGAAACAACCATTAACAATGGGGAAACCAATTTTTATGCCTTAAACCAACACCAATGCCTTTTAAAACCCCATTTTCACACAAACACACAATTTTGAAAAAAAATTATAAAATAAATAAATCATACTAAAATCATTAATTAATGTCATGGCATGGAACTACCTACCTTTTACTTGAAACCACACAAATATGGTTGGGAACCACAATACACACTAAGAGAAGACCCTGTGGAAGAAAGAACACACCAAACCATCAAGATTAAATCCAAATAAATGAGATTGAACCCATTTTAGGTCAACATAGTTATTGAAGAAAAGAGAACCCAAGAAATAATATAGGAGATATCAAGATAATGGAATAAGAGTATGGAAGGAAGGAACTTAAATTTTCTTGAATAAATCTAACCAAAACCACCTAAAATTGAGCCTAAGGGGATTGGAGGAGGAGGGGAAATACGCCTAGGGATGTAGAGGGCTGAATGGGGTGAAATTGAGGGGTTAGAGGGTTAAAATAGAGGATGGTTAAAGTTGGAATTTCAAAAAAAAAGAATCTGGCAGGCCACATGATTTGGTTGCATGGTTTGTCAGACTATGCACTAACTGTGTGGCACATTTATCCAAGAGGATGGGTAGGCCGCATAGTTTTATAGGAGGGGTGCACAGCCATGTTCCTAACCATGCAACCTCGATAGTGCCACTATATGGATCACATGGTTTACACTAGGATAAAACATAGTTTCCCCTAATCGTGCACCACCTTTTTCCCACCCACAAAATGAAATTTTTCTTTATAAAACACCTCGGAAAGATACAGACCCAGGTACTGTAAAAAATAAAAGAAATATTACCTCAAATAATACCATGAGTGTGGCCATTCTCTCCACCATGAAAATTTTTCACCCTCGCAAAGATTGATCATAGAATAAATGAGGGTGCTATTCCTCCATCCAATAATTATATTCCCACATCTCATGTTCATCGTTGTCATGCTACCAAAGGATTCAAACTAATGAAATAGATTTTCTTAGAATCACTTTTACTTGGGAATCCATAATTCACACAGGTTGTTCAATCACTAATGGATCAGGTTCCAACTCAAGTTTTTTCCAATTCAACATATGATATGGGTCCATATTATACTTCTTCAATTGATATACATGGAACATATCGTGAATCAATGACAATTAGTAAAGAAAATCCAATCAATATTACACTTTACCAATTCTTTCAGTAATCTCAAAAGGTCTGGAATACCTTTGTGTATGATTCCCCTTCTTACCAAGATGATGGTGACCCAAGAGAGGTGTTGCCTTTAGAAACACCCAGTCACCCACTAATAAATCCAAGGTTCGATGTTTCTGATCATAATGTGACTTACGGTGGATCTATGTCGTCAATAATTGATGTTTGATCACCTAAACTTTATCAAGTGTCTCCAGCACAAAGCTCAGCCCCAATAAATAAGTCTTTCCCACGTTCATCTAGAAAAAAGGTGACTAACATGGCCAACCATAGAGTGATTCAAAGGGATCCATACTGACTACGGATTGGTAGCTATTATTATAAGTAAATTCCACCAACCCAAGATAGTTGTCCCAAGAGCCTATGAAGTCCATCATGCATGCATGGAGAATATATTCTAGAATATAATTTTCCCATTCTATTTGACCATCTGTTTGAGGATGGTATGTCTTACTAAGCTTAACCTATAACCTCATTGCCTTTTGAAGGTCTTCCCAAAATCAAGAGGTAAAATAGGGGTCTTTTTTTGAAATGATAGTCAATGGTACACCATGTAGCCTCATGATTTTCTATACATACGGCCTTCCCAATTATTCCACCTTAGATGAATATTTTATCAGTATGAAATAGATGGATTTGATTAGATGATCAATAACCACACAAATTGTGTTCCTTGATCAAGGTGTACGAGGAGACCTAATAATCAAATCCATAGCGACCCCATCCCACTTTCAAGTAGGAATAGGGAGTGTCTGAAGTATACCTGAGGGTCTCTGGTTCTTGGATTTATTCTGTTGAAACATATAGAATCTAGATACAAAAGCAGCTATATCATGCCTCATACCTGGCCATTAGAACCGGTGATGCACATCATAAAATATCTTGGTATCCCTGAGATGAACAGCCCATTGAGACTAGTGTCTATCCTGCATCACCACCTTCCACAGAGACAATGGCACCACAAAATGATCCTTGAAGTAAAGAATTATTTCATAGGACATCAACCAATCATCAAGTACCTCCCCACCATTTAGAAGATACATGAATCACTAAAATATCTGATCATTGGGTTATTTTTCCTGAATCAGTTTGATAAGAGAGGGTGTCAACTGAATGCTAGCCAAGAATATGCCTCCACTATACTCCTTATATTCTAGATTTATTTGAGTGAAAAGCCTTATAAGATTCCACTCATCACTAGACTCCTTCAATTCCTTGGTTGGAATCTTTCTTCTTAGGGCATCAGTTTCCAAATTTCCTTTACCCAAGATATATACAGTATCAAAGTCAAACCCCTAGAGGTATTTGATCCATCGACACTACCTCATATTCGTATCCTTTTGGGATAATATATAGGCCAAGATTTTGTGGTCTGAGTAGACCATTAATTTCTCCATGAAGAGATAGTGACGTCAGAATTTCAAATCATGCATCACCGCCTCTAGATTGAGGTCATGGGTGGGGTAATTACTTTCATGTGGTTGGATTTGGCATAAACCATACACCACCATGTGTTCACCTTACATCATCACACATCCTAGACCCATACATGAAGCATCACAATAAACTATATACCCCTTTCCAACCTCAGGTAAAATCGAGATGGGGGTAGTGGTCAACCACCACTTGAGCTCTTCAAAGGATGTATGACACTCTAAACTCTAGATGAACTTCACCCCTTTTTAGCTGAGATCCATTATGGGGAAAGAAATCTGAGAAAATATATAAAAAATAACTTGTAATATCCTACTAGTCCTAAGAATCTCCTAATCTCAAATATATTATTCAACTATTCCCAACAAATCACTACCCTTATTTTCTATGAATCAACCAATACCCCATGTTCTAAGATCACATGCCCTAATAATTTAACCTCTTATATCCATAATATGCACTTGAAGAGATTAGTATAAAGATAGTGATCCCAAATTATGCCCAAAATAATTCTTAGATGTTGATTGTGCTTCTCTTCAGTTCCATAGTAAACCGGGATTTCATAGAGAAATACCACGATAAAGGGGTTAAGGTATTTATGAAAAAACTGATTCATAAGGTCCATAAAAATCATTGGATCATTCGTCAGCCCGAGTTTCATAACCAAATACTCAAAATGGTCATACCTGCTTTAGAAAGTTGTATTGGGAACATCAACTTATATTAACCTAACATGATGATACCTGAATCATAGGTGGATCTTGGAAAACCACCTTGACCACTTGGGTTAATCAAAGAGGTCATCAATGCAGGGAAAAGGGGTATTTATTCTTGATGTTGGACCTATTCAATTTTCGATATTCAATGCACAACTAAAGAGATCCACCAGTCTTTTTGTAAAATAACACTGGTGTGACCCAAGGTGAGATGCTCGGGTGAATGAATCCTTTAGATTCTAAATTTTATAGCTATATATTTAGTCCCATCATCTCAGTGGGGGTATATAGTATGAGGTAAAGGGTCTTAGTTGTTTCCCCAATGCCAGATCGATGGTGAACTTCATATCCCATTATAGAGGTAACCCTAAAAGGTCATATAGAAACATCTATGGGAACTCATCCACCACGTGAGGCAACCCATCATAAAAACCTTTCTCATCATCTTCAATCATAAGAGAAAATACCTATAAAACGAGGCTGACTAACTCTGGAAGTGGAGGTCTAGCTCATCCTGACCATAGATCTCATTCACCTTGGAAACCCCGAGTACTCCCATCATGTGCCATGAAATTCACCTATCGTCAATAATAATAGATATGTTCCTTGAAGTACACCATCCAATCCATACCTAGGATCACATCAAAGAGTTCCATTTCTAGAACTATAAAATACCATTCTAAATCAACCTCTAATGGGGTAATAGCACAATACGGGCATCTAAAACCCCATTCCTTCCTCTTTACAAGAGGCATAACTAACTACATGGCATAAGGAATAAGTTTTATCAAAAATTTCAATTATCCTGTAAGGTAAACATAGATTAAATAATTATAAGAACCTATATCAAATAAATAAATAAATATGGATGATGCAATAAAAATGGAACCTTGAAATATTAAAATACCCATGTCTAATTCCATTGGTGTCTGATATATAGCATGAAGGTGTCTCATCTCTATCTGAGCCTGGGGGAGACTATTAAATTATGGTTCTACCTCAAGATAACTCTGACCAGTGGAAGATCCATCCCTAGCACCACAATCACCAAACTGAGAACCCATAGCTCTGGATAGATCTAATTGAGATTTCATTCCTATAGAAGCTAAAGATCCTACACTACTTTGATATGAGGGTAAATTTCTGAAAAACTATTGTATGTTCCCCATGTTTCTACATTGTTGACATTTCTTGGGTGGAGCTAAATATGTGGTTGGTACATGTCTAGGGGTTCCACACTGATGGAACACAACTAACCCACCACTGATGTTTGATGACAAAGGTAGTTAGGATGGATATCCAGAGCTAATACCACCCTTTCTCTCCTACACATCACACTTTCTCTTATTCTTAGATAGGCCAACCCCACCTTGGCCCATAGCTAGAACTATTCCATAAAAACAAAATTTACTTTCCCAGTCAGTTTCCACCATCAGGGCTCAATCAACCACCTCAATATACGTCTTCAACTTAACCAAAAAAAGACCTAATATTAAACGTTTGGCTACAACCCCATTTCAAACCATTGGGACTTCATTTGTTCATTAGTAACTACCTCAGGAGAAAAACATACTAACTCTATAAAACGGTTGGCATACTTCATCACGGATCATTCTGCCTGATGAAGATCCAGAAACTCCCAGGTCTTATCAATGGATAAATTTTCTATACGGTAGTGATCATTAAAAGCAACCTTGAAATCCTTACATCCCATTTTCTCTTGCTTCCCTGCTTGAACCACTAACTCCCACCACCTGTGACTAGGACCTTCCTACATAAATGCAGCACACTTAACTTTGAAAACTTTAGGATTATTGATGAATCCAAAGATCCTCTCAATTTTTTCAACTCAATATTCCACTTCCTTAGGATCCATACTTACCCTAAAGGAAGAGGGTTTATTCTTGAGGAACTCTTAATCCCAGTATTTTTCTAGACTTGGTTTGGTTTCTTTATCCTAAGTAGGACCAAAGCCCGCTCCCTATTCCATATCTCGAATAGCCTGAACTAGTGCCTTAACTAACCTCTGATCAACTAGTGAGGGATAACACTCTTCATCCTCTTCCCACGACTACACGGGAGATCTTTGGGGAGATATGATACTACAAAAATCAATAAACATAAGGGAAAATATTAATACATTATCCCATAGAAAACCAATAAATTAAATAAATTAAACACTTCTCAAAAATTGGGATTTAAAACCAAAATAATCACAACTCAAAATTAAACTACTCCACCCTTCCTCGGTGTCCATGCCTAGTCAGAAGCTTGTGCACTACACCTAAAGGAGGACTCAACCAATCCCAGACATCTTATGGAAACCCAAGTCTATTATGAGGTGTGTTGTTTAGACACCCCACTTGTAACCGGATCCTTAAGCTCCAATATTCCTAACTCATTTATAACCATACATCCCAAATATCATGACTCAAATAAGGTAAAAACCTTCTCTGATACTATTTTTTCACTAAATCGTCCCAAGATTTCATCCAACCTGACACCAAATCTGGCCCATGGCATGGGTTGAAGGGTTCTCCTGATCCTCGTAGGCTAATAACTAGTTCCTGGGTATCATGAAACTCTTTTGGGAATGGTTTATCCCAATATAAGAATAACCAACATTAAACAATATTTACATACATCATAGTCATAATCTAAAATATATAATACAAAAGGAAACAATACAAGCTTGAGTTAAGAATTTAATAATTATAACTGGAAACAAAAAAAATAAAAGGGGAGGGGATAAACTGTATAAACAAAACCTCCATGTGACATGTGGGTCAACACCCCCGTACCACCACCACAAATACCTTCCCATGTAGGAACTGCTAGCAATAAAAACCACCATCACCTCCATGGAAGGCCTTGACTATACCTTATTCGGACAAGGGTGAAAGCTCACTTTCCTAGTGGGATACCACCCAAAATTTCCATACAATGACATTAGAAGATAAACTAACATACTGGTTTTAAAATAAAGATAACAAGAATTTTAAATTAAAAAAAAGCTTTATTTTATTACTAAAAGAATACATGTAAAGGATAATTAAAAAACAGATGCAGTTTAAATGTTGTGGGTAATCCCTAAGTAATTAGATCAACTGGGTCCTATGATCCTCATACCTCAGTGATCAATCCATATAGTTTATTCTCATTCATGATCTATAAGAGAGGTCTATACTGAAGTTATATTAGTCCCCAAAGCATCATCATTCATTTAGTTAGTGTTATAGTGTAAACTTTCTAGGTATCCTGGGTTATTTCCCTTATGACTCAACTGGTGTGCTAGTCCTTAGAAACCTTCCTAGATACCTAGGGTTCCCAATTGATCTATCACATTTTAATATCAAGAAAAAACCCTTTATTCAATCACAATTCCGTTTTCCAAAATCCACACATAATAAAAACAACTATTAACAAAGGGGAAACCCATTTTTATGCCTTAAAAAACACCAACACCTTTTAAAACACCATTTTCACCCACACACACAATTTAAAACACTTTTAGAAACCAAAGAAATCATAATAAAATAATCAATTAATGGCATGGCATGGAACCACCTACCTTTTACTTGAAACCATCCAAATATGGTTGGAAACCACAAGCCTCACCAAGAGAGGACCCTATGGAACTAAGGACACACAAAACTATCAATATTAAACCCAAATAAATGATATTGAACCCATTTTAGTTCAATATCATTTCTGGAGAAAAGATAACCCAATAAGGAAGAGAAGAGATATCAAGAGAAGGTAAGAAGAAAGAAGGAAAGAAGGAACTTACTTGGAGTTTCTTGAATAAATCTAACCAAAACCAAAAATGGTGATAGTAATTAGTTTTAAATAATTACCTTGCATGAATTCTTCCATTATTGATGGATCTCAAAATATATCTACATTGTATTGTCATTTTATTGTAGGAATAAAGAGATGATTCCATCTAGCGATGATCCACACATGTTCCACAAATCTCTGAACATCGTTGTAGGAATCTTCGGATGTTCGCACGGTAGATCATATCGCTTTCATCGTTCGCCTTTGACTGATAAGAGAATCACTTCCAAAGCATTATCTTTGATCCATATAGACTCAAGAGTGGATTGTTTAGGAAGATTAATCTCCATTCTTGGGAGCATTCTTAAAGAGGGGGCACTCTAAGGCTTGAGAGGATTCTCTCCAGCTATCATTGTGCACAACCCAAATGAATTGGATCTCTTGGAAAAATAATATAATTGGTTTTAAATACCGCTAGGGTTTAGAAATAAATATTCTCACAATTTTAATTTAATATTTATTTAATCCCTTATGAAACCCCATGTCTAAAATAATAATATTATTATTATTTCCTCAACATTCACTTAACTTGAGAATTAAATTAAATATTATTTAATCAAATAATATTCAATATATTTTATTTATCAACAGATCTAAAAACCTACCGTTCCTCCACAATATTTATCAGACCTTGAATAATGACTATTTATTTAATAAATAAATATCACTTCATTTTTTTCTAATAAATAAATAAATATTATATTCACTAAATAGTAAATAAATATTTATTAAATATTTCACTCACATTATATTCTCTCGAATAACTAGTGACAAAGTATATGTGATCAAGAAAACATGAATAATTATTAAACCACATGCGGTAATAATATTTATTCAACTTGTTAAATAATAAATAATAATATATATATATATATATATTATTATTTAACTGATATTATGAATACACTTAGTGTGTGACCCTTTAGGCCTCTTTCTCGTTGGCATTAGACAGAGAACCCTAAAGTGCAAGGTTGGAATCTAGTAACATGACAAGACATCCATATAGAAATAAGTTAATGCCACAATGACATAATACCTCATATAGATACTTACTATGTAATATAATCTCTTTATCATGATATCTCTAATCAAACAGGTTCCACGCTAGTGCCATCAAGCTATGTGCTCGATGTCTCTTTTTTTGACTTTCCATAAATCAAATTTGCCTATAGAACACCATGGATATGGATTTATTTAGGATATATCATTTAAATCAAAGGGCTCGATATATAAAATTCTGTTAAAGAATAGAAGGGACAAATCCTTTCACTCATTATTCATTAATTCAATATTACTCATGATGCACCCAACGTATCCTACCTCACCATGAACATATGTCATCGCAGTTTTCATCAATACATCAATGTATATGAATTATAATATTCATTAATAATAATCTTAAATTTTAAGTATCAATGTACATGTTCACGTATAGGAACATCCAATGAAACATATGAATGTTGATTTCCTACTGATGGGTTTCCTTCTCATAATATCCTACACTAGAAATTACCAAGGGTGTGCACCATGAGAAGGTGAATCAAAGTTCTATTAGTCTCCACCCCTAATAGAATGTATAATTTATGCTTCTCAAATGATATCATCTATTGATAGAATATATATTTAATGATAGTGGCGTAGCACTTCTAGGTTTACATCATAGCAGGGAACTATTATGTCCTTTTAGTGTGATAACTACTCTTATGATATTATCACATACTATGTTACACAAAAGAATAATAATGATGCAATAAAGAGTTTATTAATATTAAAAACTATTAATAAAAGTTATCATAAAGTACACATAAGTCATTTCTAGGGAACCAAATCCAATAGACTCTCACTTTCACTAGAGTCAACTACTAACAACCTTCAGTCCTCTAGCTCTCACATGATACTCATGCTTCTGTTGAGATAGGAATTTAGTCAAGGGTTCCACCATTTTCTATTCTGTGGGTACTCTTATTACTGAAACTTCACCCCTTTGATAAAAATCCCTCAATAGGTGATACTTTCATAGTATATGTTTTGTCTGTTGGTGTGACCTTATCTCTTTTTCAAGAGCCACTGCTGCAGTATTATCACAATACAATGTGATAGGATATTTATTGCTAGGTACCAAATAAATCTCTTGGACAAAGTTTTGTATCCAAATAGATTACTTGGATACATCAGAAGATTCTATATACTCAGATTCCACTGTAAAATCAGCGACAGCTGGCTACTTTGAACTCTTCTAGCTCACAACTCCTCCATTGAGATAAAAAAACATATCCTAATTATGACTTCATATCATTCTTATTTGTTTTAAAAATATAATCAATATAACCCCTGATGATCAGATCCTTGTCTCCTCCATACACCAGGAAGATATCCTTAGTTCTTCTCAGATACTTAAGGATATCCTTAACAGTAGACCAATGTTGTTCTCTTGGATATTCTTGATATCTTCCTACTATGATCAATTCATAGGAAACATCAAGTCTAGTACATAACATGGAATACATGATTGATCCTATCATTGAATCATATGGAATCTTACTCATTATCTCTTTATCTTGTTGTGTCTGAGGACACATTTTCTTAGAAAGATATAAACCATGTGACACTAGAACAAATCCCCTCTTGGATTGTTCCATAATAAATCTCTATAGTATCTAGTCAATGTATGTACTTTAACTTAGTCAAAACATCCTCTTTGATCTATCAAGAATGATCTTGATCCCTAGAATATAGGCTATTTTCCCTAATTCCTTTATGGAGAAACACTTGTTTAACCAGTCCTTAATAGATTTTAGGACTGGTATGTCATTTCCAATAAGTAATATATCATCAACATATACTTCTAGGATAATGACTACATTACCACTAAACCTCTTATAAACACATGGATCATATTCATTCTTAATAAAACAAAATTCTTTTATATCTTCATCGAATCGAATGTTCTATAACCTAGATGTTTTCTTCAATCCATAAATGGATATCTACAAATTTCAAATATTTTTGGAATCACCTGGAGTCATAAACCCTTTTGGTTGTGTCATATATACATCTTCCTGAAGGTTCCCATTAAGGAAAGAAGTTTTGACATCCATCTTCCAAATCTCATAGTCATGGTAAGTTGTTATATCGAGTAGAATTCTGATGGATTTAAACATGGAAACTGGTAAAAAGGTTTCATCATAGTCAATTACTTGATTATTTTTAAACCCTTTGGACAATAGTCTTGCTTTATTGGTATTTACTTTACCTTCCATGTCTAGTTTTCTCTTGAATACTCATTTTCACCCTACAAGCTTTACATCAACTGGCACATCGACCAGAACCCAAACATGGTTCTGATACATAGAATCCATTTCAAAATTCATGGATTCTTTCCATATTGAAACTTCCAATCCCTCTACTACCTCTTTATAGGAGACAGTTTCATCATTGTCAATCAATAACGAGTCACCACATTTGGTGACTATAAAACCATATCTCTATGGTTCTCTTATCTCTCTTGTGCTTTTATGCAATACTTGTGTTTTATAAGCTACTTATTCCATGGGGACCTGTGGAATATATTCTTGTACCAACTCTTGTGTATTTTGAGCATTAACTTCATCAAAATCAATCTTTCTCCCACTATCCATTTTGAGGATGTATTAACCCACAAGAAATTCATATTTTCTAGCAATAATTACTTTCTTATTTGAGGGGTTTTATAGGTAGTATCCCTTTGTTTCCTTGGGATACCCCATAAAGATACACTTTGTGCCCTGGGGTGCTAGTTTTTTTCCTGAGAAGGCCTTAACAAATGCCTCGCAACCCCATACACTTTTATGTGACAAAACAGGATTCTTTCCACTCCATAACTCAAAGGGGGTACCATTTTCTGCTTTAGTTGGTACTTGGTTTAATGTTTATGTTGTAATTTGTAATGAATATCCCTAAAAGCATAATGGAATATCTACATGACTCATTATTGACCTTAGCATGCATAACAAGGTGTGGTTCCTCCTTTCACTAACACTATTCCACTATGGTGTGTAAGGTGGACTGAGTTGAGATAGAATCCAAAACTCCCATAGAAAGTCGATAAAATATTGATTAATATATTTAACACCTCGACTTGATCAAAGATTTTTTACCTTATTTATAAGTTGATTCTCTACTTCATTCTTTAATTCCTATAATTTCTTAAAGGAATAATACTTTTACCTCATCAAGTATACATAACCATATCTACTTAAGTTTTCATTAAAAGTTATGAAGTAAGAATACCAACCTCCAAAATCTACTGGAAATGGTCCACACACGTCATTATGTACCCATAATAGAAGCTCTATGTCCCTTTCACCTTGCCTACCGAATGGAGGTTTGATCATTTTTTCTTGTAAACAAGCATGACATCTTTCAAGTGGCTTTATCTTAGAAGAGTCTCAATAACCATATTGATAGATCTTTTTTAAATACTTCTCGTTTACATGACCAAGACAGTGATACCATAGTTGGGTGTTATATGAGTCATGTGAATATGATTCATTATCAATTTCCAATAGTTGGTTTTAGTAGTTTAATACATAGAGATCATTATTTAAATGTTCTATACCCTAAAATATGTTTTATTTATAAAATAAACAACTTTTATTTCCAAATTTGAAAATAAAACCATCTTTATCTAGGCATGATACATAAATTATGTTATTGGTAATAGTTTGTACATAATAACAATATTTTAAAACCAAAATCATTCATGTTGTCAATGAAAGGTGGTAGTCACCAATGGCTATAGCAGCCTTTCTCACACCATTATCATCTCTCAAATCCACCTCTCCTCTAACAATATTTCAGAATCTAATTGGTCCCTACATTTGGATATAGATTCGAGCACCAAAAGTTATATCTAATTCCCAATGTGTAGATTTTAAAAGATTAAACTCGATAATGAATTCACATTCAACTTCCCCTTGATTTTGGGTGCAGTTCTTATTTTAGTGGCCTTGCTTTCCACATGAAAAACATCTGCCTCATTTTCCTTACCCTACATCTGGATCTTCCTCTTCTTGGAATGAATATGCTCAGGATATTTGGACTTTTTTGTGATTCTTGGGCCCCTTTGCCTTATTATTCCTTTTATTATTCACCATAAGGACTACAGGTTTATCACACCTCGTGTCCTTATTCACTTAGATAATCAAAGTAAGAAGTTATAAATGAATCTTCCCATTATTTATCATATTATAATTAGTAATAAAACTAGATAAGTATTTGGGTAGTGATGAAAGTATAAGATATGTACGCAAATCATTTGGGAATTTAATCCCTAAGATTTATAAGCATTTGATGTAGCCAATAATCTTGACTACATGAGGCCCATCTGGTGAAAACTCTCCAAGATTAGTTGTAAACAAAGCATTGGAGATCTCGTATCTCTCTTATCACGCCTTCTCTTGATATAGATCTCTAAGTTGAGGCATCATGCTATACACATCCATGTCATCATGTTTCTTGAAAAGATCATTGGTCATGGATGATATCATTAAACATTGAACATCTATAGTATCATTCAAATGTTTCTCATAGAGAGACAGCTCTTCATCATTGGCCTCATTTCCAGGAGCTTTAGGAATTGGTTCTTCTAGCACATGAAATTTTCTTTCATGATGAAGGATAACATGTAAGAGCCTTTTACACTCTTGGAAATGTGTAATGGTGATAAGGTTATCTTTATCAAGTATGGATCGCAGTGATATATTTGATGTCATTTTTTATTTATGTTTCTATAAGTAAGATGATAAGAGATTTACTACTTTATATGATAAATTTTTGACAAATAAATAAATATTGTATTTATTAATCTCTTACTATTTTATTAAAACCCAATATCCCTCACCATTAGCTTCAAAATATCATGTTTCTTGGACATTATAGTGGCAAGGATCCATATTATCCTTCTCATTACCCCAAATTTGGTAGGTTAAGAAACTTGAATGGTTTTAAGTAGGAATTCTAAATTCCAACTGCATTAACTCACAATTCCTTGATCTGTTGAGTGGACCCCCCAATACTGAAATCCTTATATTGGATTTCTTCAACCCTTTGCCTCTCAATCACACCAAGTCCTACTTTAGCAGTGAAACCTTGATGTGAACTGAGTTAATTCAACCCAAAACTTCATGTTTATAATTCCTTGATAATTGAAAGCATCCCAACTTTGGATGGTCAAGCATTTTGAACTATGGTTTGATTTTAACTGAATTAGTGGAAGGTTATACCAACTTAATATAAAATTGAGGTATTTTATCTTTTATTCATAAATTTACAATTATTATCTTTAACACATGATTTTTAAAATTAATTTTATATACTTAGTGATTAACCATGTCTTGTATAATATTTACGTATAATCCAATTTATTTTAGTTCTATCTTTTATTCTTGTTAATTCATTAGTTCATGTGATCGTTACAAAACATCCATAATGAAATAACCATTCAACTTGATAGAAATAAAATAATAAAGTGGTATGGCTAGGATATTTTACTAATGGTTAGTTTATCTAGTGGTTGATAAACTAACTATTGACCTAGGGGAAAACACCTTTAACCAATTAAGGTTCATGTTATAGCTTTCCACCTATCCACCTATGTATCTCTCTTGTATTGGTTTTTCCTCAGCTCCAAACTTGAACCACATCCACTAGTTTGGGAGCTCCATCCATTAAATAGGATTTTGATCACACATAGGTGAGGGGAAAGGGTTTACATAAAATAAACCATTGGCATGTAGGACCTTACATAATAAGAGGTGATAATGCATGTGGGCCAAAAATTTAATTTAATAATAAATTAAATGAAACTAATCACATACAAAGGTCTGGTATATTCTCATGATCATCCATATTCATGAAATGAATTACACATTTAATAAAACTATAATTTAATTCTTAATTGTTCTTATTTAATATAAATCATGCTCAAATCAATTAATTATCTTCTTTAATTAATCAATTCTTTTATCTTAATTCTCATCCTAATTTCCTTGAGATTATCATACATCATAATTTAAAAAAATATATTTAAAATTAATGGTGTACATAAATGTACCTTGGAGGAAACACGGTGAATACCCATTCGAATCAACCCAACATGTATTATAATCGTATACTATTTACTCTTGTGACATATGGCATACACAACATATCATGTTCTTTAATGATGTGTTTTATTAGCTTAATGATTACACAAATTACATGATTTTACTATCATGTGTTATGCATCAATGCACGTAGAGTAATAATTGTAATATGACTCATACATGATATGCAGATCTAAACATAACGTAGAAATTAATTAAACATTTATATATATATATATATATATATTAAAACCCATCGCATGACGTGTCCTATCAACTTAATGACCACACGCAAGAACATGTTGATAAGGTTTACACAGTATAATAAATTAATTTTAATTATGCATAATTTGGTATAAGTACACATCATGTACAAGTTATCAACACGGCGTGTACATCTCTCACCATCTATCTAAGGAACATGCCAAGGGACTCGGTGTGTAAATAGTGCCTTGCAAAAATTAGAGTACACGGCATGTGAAAAGGGATACATGGTGTGTGGTCTCTGAGTTACACGGTCACCAGTCAGGTAGGCCTTGTATGAAAATACATGGCCTATCTATGACTTAAAGGACTACACACTGTGTACGTAGGCTACACATCATGTACTTCGGCTGATTGTGCGCCAGGGTAGCTCGGTCAACACACGGTGTAAGAAATTAAATGCATCGTGTGTATTCAATGCACACTGTTTGAATTAATTCTAAATTAATTCCTAGTGCATTGAACATTAGTACACAGTGTATAACTCCAATTACACAGCATATACTCTTGTGTTATCCAACCAAAATCCTCGTCACCTCTTGATGGATTCTTTGATTTTATATCATTTATAAAATTAATTTATTTTATTAAATCTATGAGAAATGAAAGAGGAATAAGAAGATCTTGCAATTTGGTTTAAATAATTATTAAACTTGAATTTAAAAATAAATCACAAATGCATAAATCAATCAACAATCTTTAAAAAACTATGAATAATTGTGTGACCACTCTAATACCACTTGATGGTTCTGAGCATAGCGGAAGCATGCAATGGGTCATGCCCAAATTTAATTTTTTCATGATCAATGATAAATCTGAGATTCACATGATGATGAATTTTGTAATCAATGGAATTTAATAAAAGAAAAATAGAAAAGGTATAGAACACCAAATTCAACTGTAGGATCATAACATATTATTTATAATTAATTTAATCAATTAAAGAATTGTCTTGAATGAATTATTCCTTCATTGATAGATCTAAAAACATATCTACATTGTACAGTCATTACATTTTAGGAATCAAGATCATGTTCCCTCTAGCAGTTATCCACACGTGTTCCACAAATCTTTAAATGTTGTCGTAGGAATATCCAAGTGCTAGCATGGAAGATCCTATCGCTTGCATTGTTTTCCTTTGATCAGCATGAGAATCGCTTCCAAATCATTTTCCTTGATCTATCTAGACTTAAGAGTGGACGGTGGAGGAAGATCTCACTTAATTCTTGGGATTATTCTTGTAGAGGGAGCTCTCTAGGGCTTGAGAGGATTCTCTTCAGTTGTAATTGTGCACAACACAAATGAATTGAATATCTTGGAAAAATAATATAATTGGGTTTAAATACCACTAAGGTTTAGAAATAAATATTTGCACAAGTTACCTTTAATATTTATTTAATACCTTATGGAACCCCATGTCTAAAATAATATTATTATTATTATTTCCTTGACATGCGCTTAACTTCAAATTAAATTAAATATTATTTAATCAAATAATATTCAATATATATTATTTCTTACCGGACCTAAAAACTCGGTCTTCTATTCCTACAAAATATTTATCAAGATTTGAATAATTATTATTTATTTAATAAATAAATATCATTTAATTATTCACTAATAAATAAATAAATACTATATTCACTAAATAGAAAATAAATATTTATTAAATATTATGCACACATTATATTCTCTCAAATAACTGGTGAAGAAATATATACGATCAAGAAAACATGAATAATTATTAAACCATGTGCGGGAATAATATTTATTCAACTTATTAAATAATAAATAATAATATATATTATTTAATTGAGATTTTGGATACACTTAGTGTGTGACCCTCTAGACCCCTTTCTCAATGGCATTAGGTGGAGCAGGCTAAAGTCCATGGTTAGCATCTAGCAATATGCCAAGAAACCCATAGATAAATAAGTTAATTATACAATGACATAATACCTCATATGAACATTTACTATATAATATAATCCCTTTATCGAGATATCTCTAATCAATCAGGTTGCATGCCGGTGCCATCAACCTAAGTGCTTGATGTCTCTTTCTTAGATTTTTTGGAAATTGAACTTTCCTATAGAACACCATGGTCATGGATTTATTTAGGATATATCATTTCCATCAAAGGGTCTAAGATATCAACTTATGTTAAAGAATAAAAGGTACAAATCCTTTCTCACATTATTCATTAATGAAATATTACTTGTGATACACCCAACATATCCTACCTCACCATGAACATATGTCATCATGGTTTTCGTCAATACATCAAAGTATGCAGCTTATAATATTCATTAATAATAATATTAAAGTCTAAGTATCAATAAACAAGTCTACAGAGAGGAATATTAAATAACATATATGAATGTGGATTTCCTACTAACGCGTCTCCTTATCATAATATCATACACTGGATATTACCAAGGGCGTGCACTATGAGAAGGTGTCTCAAAGTCTTATGAGTCTACACCCCTAATAGACTATATCATTTGTGCCCCTAAAATTATATCATATGGATATAGAACATATATTTAAGAATAGTGTCGTAACACTTTTGGGTTCTCATCATAGTGGGAAACTGTTGTGACTATTTAGTGTGACAACTACTCTTATGATATTATCACATACTTTGTTACGCAAAATAAAAATCATGATGTGATAAGGATTTTATTAATATTTAAAACTATGAATATAGGTTATTATAAAGTACACGGAAGTTGGTTCTAGGGAACCAACTCCAACAGTGAATGTAACACCCTAGAATGTTAAAGGGTTAAAAAGGATAAATGTTACTACCCATGTCAACAAGGTACAACTTTATTTTCATATGCCTATCTGATTATAACTCCATGGTTAAAGAGTTTTTTCTTGGATTAGTGACCAGGATGGGTGGACTCCTGGGAATTTTCCTAAGGTGTGTGTGAGTGAGGAAAAAATACACTAGAAAGAACATGTGTTAGTTGGTGGGGATGGTCATTAGTTTGATGAACTATTTAGGCATGTGGGTGGGATCCAAGGAGGGTAAAACATGTGTTTGTGTGGAAACTGGGGTGCTTATAGGGCCCAATTGTTACAAAGGTTGTTAAAGAAAAACGTGAATATTTCAATTGCAACATCTCAACCCAACCCATTGGCTTGGGAAGGATCGAAATGATACTAACCTTAGGTGACATCCCCATGTCACCAATGGCTGACAATAAATGTCAAGGGATTAACTAAATCATGGGGGATGATTTTACATTAAACAAACAACCTACAAGCATACTATAATAGAGAGACAAAATATGATGCATGATACTAAACTAGAATAAACATCAATAGTATAACCAAAAAATAATTAGAGTAATAGAAAAGGTGGAAACAAGGAAGAAGTATGAAATCCCAATAAAAATAAAACTCAAGTAAAATAAGACTCAAGTTAAATGACAAAAATCACCATGTTGGAACCACTTTAGACTCCAAGACTCGACATACGCCCCAAGATCCGACTCCATACATCCATGATTACAACATCAAAAAGATCCATTGGTAAAATATGAAACCTTTTTCTTACTTGTATCATGATAAACAATGTCTGTATATACACCAAGTTTCATATGTAGGGGATGATATACAACCTAGTGGGAAAACCCTAACACTTCCCCCAAATTCTACTAAAACAAGAAACATTTTAGCTCATAGTTTATTTAAAAATAAAAGACAAGAAAAAGCATGTAAACCAGTGATAAAAATATATATCCATAAGGTAGTGAAACTATGCACACAAAATACACACTCATGTTGTAAACCCACACACACATGCAAACACCAATTAATGCAAGAACTGATCAGAGGCCCCTCTAAATAGTCCAACTCACAAGTGGTTTCCATCCCTTCAGTACCAATTCATTTCTCGATGGCATAATCCAATGACCCATAAGGTTTGAAAACATGACCATGTCTAACACACATAGCCCTTTTCCATATGTATATGAACAAAAACACACACACCAAGTTCAATCCAAGTACTCATATTTAAAAACTTTATTTTAAAAAGAAAACCCATTTAATCATTTAATCAAACACATTGTGTGCATCACCCACAATCCTAAATTTGAAGACCAACTATCCAAAAGTGATTTCCAAAGGAGATTTTACAAGGATTTACTTCACTTCAAGGAGAAAGTGTAAAAGTATGATAATACACCTACCCGTGATCTATTTGATACATGAATTCACTCAAAATTTCAACGATTCAATCTTCTTAATTAGTTCTTTCAACTAATCCCAAAGAATATTTATCAAAACATGATCTAACAAATAGATGTGGGAAAGATAGGCCTGATCTAAGGTTCCTATTTAGAGGAAATGTAAGGATCAAGGAGATAGAAGAAGAATAAGAAGGCTCTTACCTTCCATTTTCTAGATCCAACACTCTCTCATCTATTGAAATCAACCATAAAAAGAAATAAGATCACTAAAATATCCTATAAGAGTCTTGTAATTTGAGAGTCTATATTAGAGGAGAAATAATGAGGGGTTTTTATAAAGTTTTGAGTCTTAAATAAAATTTTCATATTTAATTAATCTTTTCACATGGTTAGGCTATATGATTTAGAAAACCATGCACTAACTGTTCAAATCATATTTGTTTATAAAATTCACATGGTTTGGTCAAACCATGATCCAACCATGAGCCTTCCCAAAATACCCCTTGAGATTTTACATGGTTACTTAGGGAATCCACATGATTTTATCTAACCATACTCAAACTGTACACCCTCTTAAACCTCTCCAAAATACTTTAAAAACATCCAAAACTATCCTAAGACCTAACTTAACCATTCCATAACTTAAAATACAAAATAAAATAGGGAAATACCTTAAATAAAGTGTATTATACTCTCCCCACCATAAGTCTCTCTATATTTGGAAATATAGAGGTTGGTGGTGCCCTAAAAGATTTCAAGCCATTAGTCCAATGTGAACTTCTTCCACTCCCAAGTTTCCTCATGAATTGGACCATGTTTTCATAATATATCTACAAAATTGATTCATTTTCCTTAAAAAAATTCATGCCTATCCAAAATAAAAATCATGGAATGAATAAATACAACATCGGGTTTAAGTGTAACATGGTCCCAACGAATTACATGACCCATATCAGGTTGGTAATTATTTAATTGAGACACATGAAAAACAATATTTATAACACTGAATCTCAGTTGTGAGGCTAACCGATATGAAACATCTCTAATAAGTTCCAAATTTTCAAATGGTGTGACATATCGAGGTGTTAATTTCCCTTGATTTCCCAACCGTCAGTGACCTATTCTCTTTGAAACTTTAAAAAATACATGGTCACTGATGTTAAAAGATAAGGGTCATCAACAATGATCTAAATATGATTTCTAATAGATTTGGGTAATTTCCATTTGTTTCCTAGTCATCTGGATATTTGTAGTAGTTTCTTGGAGAATACTTAGTCTGATAAATGAAGTTTCCCTAGTCTCTACCCAACAAAGTAGAGATCGAAATGAACGACCATACAATTCCTTGAATAGATACATTTTTATCATGACCTGATAACTGTTATTATATGAAAAATCCACCAGATACAAATGATCTTCTCATGAACCACTTGAATCCATAACACATGCTCATAGTATATCATCCAATTTCTGGATCATAAATTATAACTAGACATTCATTTATGGATGATATGTCATGCTCATGGTCAAATGAGTGCTAAGTAATTTTTTCAAGTATTTCCAAAACCACGAAGTGAATAAAGGGTCTTAGTCGAAAAAAATCAATACCAGTACTCCATGTAATTCCACCACCTACCTGATATAGATCTTTGTTAATTCTTCCACTATATTGGACTCTCGAATTGGGATGAAATGTGTTGACTTAATGATTCGGTCCATAGTCACCCAAATATCATCATGCTTTTGAAGTATCTATAGTATAGAAATTACAAATTCCATGGAAATATATCCCTATTTCCATATAGGTATAGGAATGGGGTGAAACATGCCTATTGTTCATTACCATTTAGCCATTACCTGTTGATAAGTGTGATATCTCGTAACATAATCATCCAATTTTTATTTCATACCTAACCACAAAAAAGGGTCTTCATTAATCTATATATCTTTTGAATACTATGGTGAATCACCAATTTTGAATGGTGATAAGTAGAAAGAAGTTGTTCTTGGAATGATGAACAAACTATGATTATATTCCAAATGAACAATATGAAGTTTCCATCCACTGTTTAGACCTCAATGGTATCCCCACAATTGAGTTTTTATCTCATGGAAAGGTAGTCTGGTTTTGGTTTCTAAGCCTCATTGATCAAACTCGCTAAATTAGGAATGTGATTAATGAGAAAGAAAAATTCACCATGATTCTATTCCCTATAATCCAAATTCATGTTGGTAATTACTCCTATAATATTTCATTGGTCATGAGCTTCTCTAACCACTTTATTATATGATTTTTGACTCAATACATCTTCCACTAAATTTCCTTCACCTGGTCTAAAATCCAAATCAAAGTCAAACATCATGATATATTTCATTCATCTTTGTTTACTTAGGTTCAAATATCTTTTTGAAAAGATATGTTTCAAGATTTTATAATTTTTAAATATAGTTAATTTTCACCAAAGAGGTATTGGTTATATGTTTTTAATGAACTAAACACTATAATTAATTCCAGATCATGCATCTAATAATTATTTTCATGTGTTTTCAACTGTCTCAACCCATGAGCTACGACATGGTATCCCTATATGAGAACATGGGATAGTCTCGATCTAGATGCATCATAATATACCACATAACCTTTTCCTAGTTTAGGAAAGATGAGAATAGGTACTGAAGTGAGTCAATCCTTAAGCTCCTGAAAGGATTTTTGAAAATCATCACTCCACCTGAATAGAATATTTTTTCTAGTAAAAGAAAAGATAGGAGAAGTGAGTCTTGAGAAGTCCTAGAAAAAATGATGATAATATACTGTTAATTCTAGAAAGCACCACTTCAATATTTTTAGGTTCGATTAATATTCCTATTTCAAAAATTACATGACCAAGGAAATGAACCTCTTATATCTAGAATTCACACTTAGTGAATTTAGCATAAAGTAGATGTTCATGAAATGTACCCAATAAAATATATAATTTCATATAATAATAATTTATAGTTTGGAAGTATACCAAAATATCATCATAAAATACCCCGAAAAATGAGTCAAGGTACTTTTGGAAGATACGATTCATTAAGGACATGAAAAATACATGTGAATTTGTAAGTCCAAAGATAATTACTATGTATTTATAGTTTCCATAATGGAACTAGAAATTTTTATTTGTAATATCCACTTTCCTTGCTTAAATTTGGTGATACCAAGATCATAGATGAATTTTTGAGAACCATTAATCCCCTTTTAATTGATTAAAAAAGGTCATAAATTCTATGAAGAGGGTATAGAATCTTGATTTTAACATGATTCTGTTTATGATAGTTGACACATAATCAAAGTTATTCATCTAACTTCTTTAAAAATAGTACTAGATTATCTCAAGGTAATGTACCTATTATAATGAATCCCTTTATTTCCAATTTTTTCACCTAAACATTTAATTACCAAAATTCATTTGGTTCCATTATAAATGAATAAATGGAAATATGACTCGTTCTTATAAGTAGATCAATAGAAAATTTAATTTCTTATTTATGCGGTAGCCTAGAGAAATCATGCGGAAAGAAGGTATCGGTCTACTATAGCAAGAAGACTCTTAGTCTCATTTTCATTTGTAATGCCTAAATTTATCACTACTATCTGAGAAGATATGGTTCCATATACTATCACCAAAGGCCCTGGTCTTCTAGAATTTTTATTCAAAACCCCTTTGAATAAATGAAAAATTCCATTCAAGGATATAAAGGTTACTTGTTAGGGATAACAATTGATATAATATTTGAATTTCACCATCCAATCCATTCCAAAGATCAAATCAAATATGTCCATCTCCAAGACTATAAACTCCCAGAAAAATTGGACCTCATTGATGGTAATAGGATATGTTGTTCACTTAAATCCCCTACATTCCCACTACCCAAGAGGTATTTTGATTCTCAATACATGAGGCTTCATTTTCATGTGAAACCCCAATTGATTTAACACATGATAATAAAGAAGTGAGTGTGATGTGATGATATCAAGAAATATGTTCATTAGAGTGGAGTTGAGGAGAATAGTACCTCACATCATCAAGTGACCAGGTTGTTCAGCTATAATTTGATGCTCAACTCCATACAGTTATCAATAAACTCTGACCGATTAGTACTTTATTTCTTGCATCAGTAGTGTCGGATGAACAAATGAGTTTTTTTCTAGAATTATATTGAGTTTCTTGACCCTAAGGGTGAGAACTATTTTTATTAGATCTCCTGATTTGAGCATAATAAATTTGAGATTGATTTAATCCATATGCACCCATTGACTTTGTGAGTCTCGTACAATAATGTTTGCGGTGTCCTTTCTAATCACATTTGTGAAAGTATCAAGGTGGTTTTGTACACTCCATTTTATTATTTTAAAAGAATCCACAATAAAAATAGCATGGTATTGTACTGTGATGTGGTGAAAAAGAGACTGGTCTAGTGTTCTGGTTCCCCGATGCCCTTCTTTCTTGGGAGAAACCACTAGTTTCTATGTAACGACCCGAAATTTTAAATAAATATTGTTTCCTAATTTTATGTGTTATTTTATTTTATTTTTATACTCAACAAAAATGTTTCATTTGATAACATGAGTATAATTAAAATGAGACTGTTGGGTTTTGACTGTTATTTGACCATTGGTCAATATGACCGCTGGAAACTAAACGTTTTGACTATTGTCTCTAAATACAAGCAATCTTGGTTAATTAATATAGAAAGAAGATTCGATGGCCTCACCCAGTAGTCTTGGACCGATCGAAGCCCATCTAACAGAACTTGGGAAAGAGGTAGCACCACTGGGATTTGCTCTGGACCAAACCCAAGCTGAACTTCATCGTATAAAGCTAGAACGGGATCGCCTTCGCGAGAAGTTCAAACTGATAGAAATTACTACTCGTGCGATGTTGGCCGAGCCTCCCTCGGATTCTCTCACCTTAGCACACCTTACACTTAGGTCATATGCTGGCGTGATAAGGGGCTATGTAAGGAGACCGTAACTGTCTTGTGTAATCCTTTGTTTTAAATAAAAATTTTAATTTCTTTTATGAATTTTCAAATGACCGAATAAATATAGTATGCATATTTTTGATGAATTTTAGAAAAAGGATATTTTAAATATGTTTATGTAAACCCTAAATAATTAAAAATGTGTAATGATTTTCAAAAAATGGTCTTCTACAATTATGTTCAGTACGAAATTTAGAGTCTAATAAGATCAAATTGATTTTTGATGAATAGTAAATTATGAATAGTGATTTTATGATTAGGATTAATAATGTGTCCAAATGGATTAGTAATCTCACTTAAAGAAAGTATTAAAATAATCTAGGCACTTTGATTAAGTAATGTGATTCAATAAAATGGTTAAATAACGGTTTTATAAATTATTATTCAAGTATTAGTTTTTTCAGATGAATAGTGTTTTTTAATTAAAATTTTAATTAAAAATATTTATAAAATTATTTTTATAAAATGGACTTCATTTTTGAACTCAGAGCATCGATATTATGTTAAGGTAATTTTTGGGGATTTTTCTGAAAAAAATAAATTTTCGATGAATAGTGTTTTTAATTAAAAATTTAATTAAAAATATTTAGAAAATTATTTTTATAAAATGGATTTCATTTTTTAAATCAGAGCATTGATATTTGGTTAAGGTGAAATTTTGGGACTATTCTGAGAAAGTTGAATTTTCGATGAATAGTGAAAATACAGTTTTTAAGTTACGGGTGTTTAATGACATCATTAAATGATGTATTAAGTATGTAATCAATATGGTCGACTTATGAATATTAAGATAAGGTATGAGGTGTCCCAATTGGACAATACCATGGGCAAATACCATGGGCAAGCCCATGGTTTTTCCAAAACCACTAATGAGGTGTCCCTTGGCCATTAATGCCTTGTCCCCTCACTTTCCCTATAAATACCAAGCCATCCTCTCATCCATTCGACTCCCCACTCTCCCCCAACGAAGTTCTGGTCTCCTTACCTCCCAAGGAGTCCTCCCAAGGTGCCCCCAAGCCCTCAAGGTCCAAACCTTTGAGTTTTAAGAGATACGTTTTAAGGTAAGGGATCCGACCTCTCTCTTTCATTTCAAGTAATCTCTTTTATGTCATTCCTTTTATGCTCCATGTTCTTATGTTGGAGGATGTTCTTTTATACTCCTCTTACTGCCCTTTTTATGTTCATATAATGAGAGATCCCCTCTTACTCTCATTATTTCATTTTATGAAGTTTTAAGTGGCGCCGTTAGGCTGTCGAAATTTTTGTAACGGATTCTTTCTCCCTTCTCATTTTTCAAGATCTATTTTCATGTAAAGTATTTCAAGTTACTTTTTATTATGTTGGGGTATGATCTCTAAATTTATCATACTGATCTTTTATGATCATATGATGAGAGACCCCATTTGATCTCTTCAATTCAGTATTTTGAAGTTTTAAGTGGCGCCGTTAGGCTGCCGAATTTTTAAGTGGTTCTTCACCCTTCTCGTTTTGAAGTTCTACTTTCATGTCAATTCTTTCAAGTTCCTTTTTCTTATGTTAGGGTATGATCTATATATCTATCATACTGGACTATTATGTTCATATGATGAGAGACCCCATTTGATCTCTTCAATTCAGTATTTTGAAGTTTTAAGTGGCGTCGTTAGGCTGCCGAATTTTTAAGTGGTTCTTCACCCTTCTCGTTTTTAAGTTCTACTTTCATGTCAATTCTTTCAAGTTTCTTTTTGTTATGTTGGGGTATGATCTGTATATCTATCATACTGGAATCTTATTTTCATATGATGAGAGACCCTATTTGATCTCTTCAATTCAGTATTTTGATGTTTTAAGTGGCGCCGTTAGGCTGCCGAATTTTTAAGTGGTTCTTCACCCTTCTCGTTTTGAAGTTCTACTTTCATTTCAATTCTTTCATGTTCCTTTTTGTTATGTTGGGGTATGATCTCTATATCTATCATACTGGACTCTTATGTTCATATGATGAGAGACCCTATTTGATCTCATCAATTCATTTTTTGTTGAAGTTTAATTGACGTCGTTAGGCTGTCGAATTGTTAAGGGATTCTTTTACCCTTCTCCTTTTCAAAGTTCTAATTCCATGTCAAGTATTGCAAGTTCCTTTTTATTATGTTGGGGTATGATATCTATATCTATCATACTGATATTTTATTTTCATATGATGAGAGACCCTATTTGACATCATCAATTCATTTTGGGTTGAAGTTTATGTAACGCTGTTAGGCTGCCGAATTTTCATAAGAGAAATCTTATTTTTTGTCTTCCTTTCATGTTCTTAATTTCATATGGTATATTTTCAAATTTCATTACCATGTTATTAAATACCTTATATTCTGTCCCTCTACTTTTTATGGGTCATTTATGATTGTTTGACTCATGTCCCCTCTCTTTTCAACGTTTTCTAAAACCCTGTAACGTAGCCGTTGTGCTGTAGAATTTTCGTCTCAAAATGCCTCTCTCTTTTTCTCAAAATTACTTCATGTTATTAAGTGAATACTCAAAGCTCTTATTTCTATAGGGTTATTCACATATATACAAAAATGTTCTATTTTAAATTCTGGGATTTACATACATGAAACTCGCTCTCCCCTTCCGTGGGTTTAAAGTGACGTAAAGATCATGTCTTTAAAGCAGTTTTTAAAACGTTATGATTATGAAATGAAACCCATTTATTTTATGATATATGGGTTATTTATGAAATGTTTGATGATGATATATGTGGCTCACATGATAATAAAGGCAAATTTAAGGGTGCGCCCTGATAGCTCTCCAATTCATTGGGTAATGATGTAACCACTAGAGATTACAATTTTCATGATACCTTGGTGAATAACCTTGGTAATTTTCAAATGACACCTTGGGGATGGACCTTGGTGATATGTTCATGATTGTCTATGTTAAATGATGTAGCCACATCTTCAAGTTATGAAAAAGTTTTATTTTTATTATGATATGCCTCATGATTTCATTTTCATGCCATAAAGTTCTTTTCATGACTTTATTGATGTATCTCAAGTTCATATGTAAAATGTTTCACTTGTTTCCCTTGCTGGGCCTTCTGCTCACCCTTTCTTTTGATGTATGTCCCCAGGTTATGAGATGCAGTAATGAGCCTAGGGTGAACATGAGGAGAAGCCTTTCAAGAGTTTAAGAAGAATGTTTTTTTTTTGTTTCATGTTTTATGTTCCTTGTTTCCAAGACACTAAACCTTAAAGATTCTCAGTTCCGTGTAATGGAATGAAAGTTATGTTATAAAAAGATGGGATGCTATAGTTGGTATCAAATGATGGTTTAGTTATTTTTGTAAATTAGGATATGAAAACTCTAGGAAGAACCCTATAGAAAATTTTAAATATAGGAAATCTTCCTGGTATTTTGGTGAGTATTGAGTAAGGGGTTGCCAAGCAAATACATCCCTGTCTGGATACGAGTAGGTAGAGGTGGCTCTGGCACAAATGTACATAGGGGTAAAACCCGAAAACACCTCTTTGAGCTAGACTCGAACGGGAACTGGTACACGACAATGGGCCTTGCTGAACTCTTGGTTACGACACTCCCGGGTGATATGCTTTGGTAAATTCATAAGCTTGGTATGAACCATTGTTAAAGGAACAAAGATAAAATAAAATAAAGATTCACATAAGAATATATTATCATGGATAACCTAGATGGGAACCTAGGGGATCACAAGTTAGGGTATACTTTTCTTCTACAAGTTATCCTTATATGCTTTAAGTTCCTTTTCATGATTATTGGTTAAGTATTTAAGCCTCTAATTATACTTTATCTTCTTAGTTAATGGTGGGAAATGGAATAATGTGTCCCAACAACCAATGTGATAGGAAATGCGACAATTTCCGTATTAATATGACAGAGATGATTAGGGGATTAAAAGATGATTATTATTTTGGAAGACGTTCACTATTTTGGGGACCCTATATGATCGAGGTAAATAGATTACTATAGTATTTTCATTGAGGAGTAAGGCTGACTTATATTTTGAAGAATTGATGAATTTAAGGTGGACTTATAGTAATTTAGGTTACTTATGGGAATGATTAACCTATCTTGGGTAAAATATGTTTAGGTTAGCTACTTTTGTTATAAGATTTTAGGAGTGGTTGATGTTGTCTGGAGATGAACAATGAAGTTGTTTTGGAAGACTATGTTATCAAATCCTTCTTGTATTTGGGTTTCAATCTTAGTTTGGTTTATTTTGAGGATTTTTAAGGACCGTTATTTATGGAATGGTCTATGATGAACTTTGGGTAGTACCATGGAACTTTGGAGATTTAAAAGTAGTTTCCATTCCTATGGGATTCTTTCTTTTTGAAGAGTTGTTTTACCTTAACCTTTCTGTTTTTGGGATAATGTTTAAAGATAGAAGAAATAAATAGTTAATCTTTTGTAGATTATGTGATTCTCTAGAAGATGATTCTTGTGCTTTTATGAGACCAAGTGTTTTTTGAAGTCTCATCATTTGGAGAAAAGATTAGTGTTGGTAGGGGCTTATTAAAGGATGAAACTCTACTTGAAGGTAGGTATATTTTCTTATGTTTTTGTTCTATGTAGTAAATGAATTCCTCAAAATTATAAAAAGAAACGTAAAACAAAAATGTTGTTGGTTTACGTTACCTACTAGGTAATCAAAGACCGTTTACACACATCATAAGTTTGGGATTTTCTTATGGTTAACTTTCTTCTATTCATGTTCTCTATCACTCTCCCTCAGAACTTGACCCTTGGTTTTCTCCTCCATGTCCATGTTTTCCTACATGGAATCCTAGTGTGGGTTAACTCGGGTGACCTTTGTACTTCCCTTTCTTTCTTTTAAAGTAATAGTTTTACTGACTCCTTTTCCGATATGGGACTTTCAATGAAATTTCAAAACCCAATTTTAAAAAATTGCGAGGACGCAATTTCTTAAGGGGGGAAGATTGTAACGACCCGAAATTTTAAATAAATATTGTTTCCTAATTTTATGTGTTATTTTATTTTATTTTTATACTCAACAAAAATGTTTCATTTGATAACATGAGTATAATTAAAATGAGATTGTTGGGTTTTGACTGTTATTTGACCATTGGTCAATATGACCGCTGGAAACTAAACATTTTGACTATTGTCTCTAAATACAAGAAATCTTGATTAATTAATATAGAAAGAAGATTCGATGGCCTCACCCAGTAGTCTTGGACCGATCGAAGCCCATCTAACAGAACTTGGGAAGGAGGTAGCACCACTGGGCTTTGCTCTGGACCAAACCCAAGATGAACTTAATCGTATAAAGCTAGAACGGGATTGCCTTCGCGAGAAGTTCAAACAGATAGAAATTACTACTCGTGCGATGTTGGCCGAGCCTCCCTCGGATTCTCTTACCTTAGCACACCTTACACTTAGGTCCTATGCTGGTGTGATAAGGGGCTATGTAAGGAGACCGTAACTGTCTTGTGTAATCCTTTGTTTTAAATAAAAATTTCGATTTCTTTTATGAATTTTCAAATGACTGGATAAATATAGTATGTATATTTTTGATGAATTTTAGAAAAAAGATATTTTAAATATGTTTATGTAAACCCTAAATAATTAAAAATGTGTAATGATTTTCAAAAAATGGTCTTCTACAATTATGTTCAGTACGAAATTTAGAGTCTAATAAGATCAACTTGATTTTTGATGAATAGTAAATTATGAATAGTGATTTTATGATTAGGATTAATAATGTGTCCAAATGGATTAGTAATCTCACTTAAAGAAAGTATTAAAATAATCTAGGCACTTTGATTAAGTAATGTGATTCAATAAAATGGTTAAATAACGGTTTCATAAATTATTATTCAAGTATTAGTTTTTTCAGATGAATAGTGTTTTTTAATTAAAATTTTAATTAAAAATATTTATAAAATTATTTTTATAAAATGGACTTCATTTTTAAACTCAGAGCATTGATATTATGTTAAGGTAATTTTTGGGGATTTTTCTGAAAAAAATAAATTTTCGATGAATAGTGTTTTTAATTAAAAATTTAATTAAAAATATTTAGAAAATTATTTCTATAAAATGGATTTCATTTTTGAAATCAGAGCATTGATATTTGGTTAAGGTGAAATTTTGGGACTATTCTGAGAAAGTTGAATTTTCGATGAATAGTGAAAATACAGTTTTTAAGTTACGGGTGTTTAATGACATCATTAAATGATGTATTAAGTATGTAATCAATATGGTCGACTTATGAATATTAAGATAAGGTATGAGGTGTCCCAAGTGGCCAATACCATGGGCAAATACCATGGGCAAGCCCATGGTTTTGCCAAAACCACTAATGAGGTGTCCCTTGGCCATTAATGCCTTGTCCCCTCACTTTCCCTATAAATACCAAGCCATCCTCTCATCCATTCAACTCCCCACTCTCCCCAAACGAATTTCTAGTCTCCTTACCTCCCAAGGAGTCCTCCCAAGGTGCCCTCAAGCCCTCAAGGTCCAAACCTTTGAGTTTTAAGAGTTACGTTTTAAGGTAAGGGATCTGACCTCTCTCTTTCATTTCAAGTAATCTCTTTTATGTCATTCCTTTTATGCTCCATGTTCTTATGTTGTAGGATGTTCTTTTATACTCCTCTTACTGCCCTTTTTATGTTCATATAATGAGAGATCCCCTCTTACTCTCATTATTTCATTTTATGAAGTTTTAAGTGGCGCCGTTAGGCTGTCGAAATTTTTGTAACGGAATCTTTCTCCCTTCTCATTTTTCAAGATCTATTTTCATGTAAAGTATTTCAAATTACTTTTTATTATGTTGGGGTATGATCTCTAAATTTATCATACTAATCTTTTATGATCATATGATGAGATACCCCATTTGATCTCTTCAATTCAGTATTTTTAAGTTTTAAGTGGCACCGTTAGGCTGCCGAATTTTTAAGTGGTTCTTCACCCTTCTCGTTTTGAAGTTCTACTTTCATGTCAATTCTTTCAAGTTCCTTTTTGTTATGTTGGGGTATGATCTCTATATCTATCATACTGAACTATTATGTTCATATGATGAGAGACCCAATTTGATCTCTTCAATTCAGTATTTTGAAGTTTTAAGTGGCGTCGTTAGGCTGCCGAATTTTTAAGTGGTTCTTCACCCTTCTCGTTTTTAAGTTCTACTTTCATGTCAATTCTTTCAAGTTTCTTTTTGTTATGTTGGGGTATGATCTCTATATCTATCATACTGGACTCTTATGTTCATATGATGAGAGACCCTATTTTATCTCTTCAATTCAGTATTTTTATGTTTTAAGTGGCGCCGTTAGGCTGCCGAATTTTTAAGTGGTTCTTCACCCTTCTCGTTTTGAAGTTCTACTTTCATTTCAATTCTTTCATGTTCCTTTTTTTATGTTGGGGTATGATCTCTATATCTATCATACTGGACTCTTATGTTCATATGATGAGAGACCCTATTTGATCTCATCAATTCATTTTTTGTTGAAGTTTAAGTGACGCCGTTAGGCTGTCGAATTGTTAAGGGATTCTTTTACCCTTCTCCTTTTCAAAGTTCTAATTCCATGTCAAGTATTGCAATTTCATTTTTATTATGTTGGGGTATGATCTCTATATCTATCATACTGATATTTTATGTTCATATGATGAGAAACCCTATTTGACATCATCAATTCATTTTGGGTTGAAGTTTATGTAACGCTGTTAGGCTGCCGAATTTTCATAAGAGAAATCTTATTTTTTGTCTTCCTTTCATGTTCTTCATTTCATATGGTATATTTTCAAATTTCATTACCATGTTATTAAATACCTTATATTCTGTCCCTCTACTTTTTATGGGTCATTTATGATTGTTTGACTCATGTCCCCTCTCTTTTCAACGTTTTCTAAAACCCTGTAACGTAGCCGTTGTGCTGTAGAATTTTCGTCTCAAAATGCCTCTCTCTTTTTCTCAAAATTACTTCATGTTATTAAGTGAATACTCAAAGCTCTTATTTCTATAGGGTTATTCACATATATACAAAAATGTTCTATTTTAAATTCTGGGATTTACATACATGAAACTCACTCTCCCCTTCCGTGGGTTTAAAGTGACGTAAAGATCATGTCTTTAAAGCAGTTTTTAAAACGTTATGATTATGAAATGAAACCCATTTATTTTATGATATATGGGTTATTTATGAAATGTTTGATGATGTTATATGTGGATCACATGATAATAAAGGCAAATTTAAGGGTGCACCCTGATATCACTCCAATGCATTGGGTAATGATGTAACCACTAGAGATTACAATTTTCATGATACCTTGGTGAATAACCTTGGTAATTTTCAAATGACACCTTGGGGATGGACCTTGGTGATATGTTCATGATTGTCTATGTTAAATGATGTAGCCACATATTCAAGTTATGAAAAAGTTTTATTTTTATTATGATATGCCTCATGATTTCATTTTCATGCCATAAAGTTCTTTTCATGACTTTATTGATGTATCTCAAGTTCATATGTAAAATGTTTCACTTGTTTCCCTTGCTGGGCCTTCTGCTCACCCTTTCTTTTGATGTATGTCCCCAGGTTATGAGATGCAGTAATGAGCCTAGGGTGAACATGAGGAGAATCCTTTCAAGTGTTTAAGAAGAATGTTTTTTTTGTTTCATGTTTTATGTTCCTTGTTTCCAAGACACTAAACCTTAAAGATCCTCAGTTCCGTGTTATGGAATGAAAGTTATGTTATAAAAAGAGGGGATGCTATATTCTAGAATTTGGAGTTCCCACCCTGTTCTGTTAACACAAAAGTGTTTACTTCACTACAATTCCTAATTATGTCTCTTTATGTCATTGTCACTCTACTGGACATGTCTTTATAATCATTGATCAAGAATATGACCACCTTATAAATAATATTTTTTTGTAGTCCTGCCTCAAAGATACGCTCCTTTAGGTGTGTGTTGGCTTCCACCTTTGGATCAAAATGAACTAAGCTCATAAACTTAACTACATATTCTTTCATAGATATTTTTTTTTCTTGAGACTAAAGAAATATATCATTTTAGTTACTTTGAAGGTGTTCAAAGAAAATTATTTATTGAATAATTCCTTGAATCCCTACCAAGAAATGCCTTGGTCAAGTTTATCTTGCATAGTTAATTATCACCATTATAGTGTGAGATCCTAAAGTATATTTACTTATAGGTTCACCTTTATATTGTATGGGGTTACAAGGAAATCAAAAATTATATTGATCCTATTAAGCCATTTTTCTACTTGCTCGGGTCCTAAATCTCCCTAGAAAATAGGTGAATTTTGCTTTTAAAATTACAAAGTATGATCAGTATGGATTAGTTTTGTGGTTTTATTCCCTTTTTATAAAACCTATAATGATTTCAAAATTCTCTAAAAAATATACTAGTTCACCTTTGGTTTAGGTGAGACCACATTCTCTATGGCCCCCTATTGCTGATTTCTAAGTCTTATAACTGGTTCCATTGTTTTAGAACCACGATAACAATATCCAGTCAGTTATTATATGTTTCTTTAATCCCTTTTTATAGAGTATATTATACCACAATAAGAAAGTTTGTAGTAATATAATTTAAAAATCAAGAATTTAAAATAACATATGATTGATGTAATCCTAGTGGAAAGTCTCTTACTAATACATAATACCATATGCTCATCAATTAAACTCACAACGATGAGGTGACAATACTCTTAGAAGTGCTTGAAAACGCTTTTTGTACCTGAACCACCTTGATAACTTGAAGTTAAACATAAAGAGGTTAGATATATATTTTTATACTATATATTTCAATTCTTAACACATGATATCTTCATAACACTATCCCAACAAATATACCATAACAAACTGATATCATTTGTAACATCCTGACCCAACCCATTGGCTTGGGAAGGACCTAAATGCCACTAACTTTACATGACACTCTCATGGAACCAAAGACTAAAAATAAATTCCAAGCGATTAACTAAATCATCGGGGATGACTTTCCCTTAAACAAAAAACCTGCAAGTTGACTATAATAAAGAGACACAATATGATTCATGATATTAAACCATAATAAACTTCAATTTTATACCCAAAAAATCATCAGAGTAACAATAGAAGTAGAAACAAGGTAGAAATATACAATCCTAAGTAAAATAAAACTCAAGGAAAATAATACTAAAAGAAAAAAAATACACAAGGCACCAAGGTGGAACCACTTCAGACTCCAAGACTCGATAACCACCCCAGGATCTAAATATAGACATTCATGAACACGACATCAAAAAGATCTTAGGGTAAAATACTAAACCTTACCCTTACTTGTATCAAGATAAATAGTGTCTACATATGCACCAAGGTATATATGTAAGGGTGAGATACAACCCAGTGGGAAAACCCTGAGACTTCCCCCAAATTCCACTAAAAAGGAAACATGTTAGCTCATAGTTTATTTAAAAATAAAAAATCTATATAAAAATGTAAACCAATGAATAATGTATATATATATGTGTGGAAATGAAACTATGCAAACACACAAAAACTCATGGAATGAACCCATACACACATGAAAAAACCAATTGATACAACCACCACCTAAAGCCCCCCCCCCCCAAACAGTCTAACTCATGAGCGGTTTTTATCCATCCAGTCCCAAGTCGCCACTCGACAACATAATCCAATGTGTTGTAAGGCTTGGAACCATGACCATGTCTGGCCCACATATCAATTTCCATATCTATATAAACACACACACACTAAGTTCATGTTAATTTATCACATTAAAACCCTTTATTTTGAAAACCTAATTCATTTAATAATTTAATCGAACACTTTTAAGGCATCACCCACAATCCTAGATTTGAAGATCAACCATGAAAAAGGAATTTTCAATGGATATTTTACAAGGATTTTCCAAAAAAAATAGAATCGGTTTATTTAGAAAATAATGAGCCTTCACGTTCAAGGATAAATTGGGGGAAAAGAGAAGCTACACACTTCTAATTTTCTCTACATATAAATTATATCATAATATAACCAATAGATCTGGGAAAGGTAGACCTGATCTATAGTTCCTCTTTAGAGTAAATGGGAGGATCGTTGAGAGAGAAGAATAATGAAGCTCTTACCTTCAATTTCTTAGATCCAAATCTCTTTAGTCCATTGAAATCAACCACCTAAAGGAATAATATCACTGAAATATTAAAAAGGAGTTTTGGAATTTCAGAGCCTAGTTTAGAAGAGAAATAATTAGGGTTTTTGATGCACCTATCATAGTGTGGTACAAAAGTAAATTTATTTTCCTAGTGTAGCATATTTTCTAAATAGGGTTGTCTCACTTGAAGATATTTATAGTCAATTTAATCACTAATTTCAATTCAACTAATATACTTATTTTGGTTATTTTATTATTTTATTAAAACAATTAACTTTTGGGTTTCTAGAAAATAGTTTTTAATTGAAAATCTAAAACTATATTAACATACAGATGCAAAACATAATGAAGTCAGAAATAAAGGTCATGGTCTTAGGGTTTTGTTATGTGGGTTCCTTCATTATTCATTTGTTGTTTAAATTTAATTTGATAATTTATTTTATGAAACCTCATAAATGAATTAATTTTATTTAATTTATTGAGTGTGGAATTTTACAATGCCTATGAAACTTCATCGGCAGACCAAATCCAAACTCCTACAATATCCAAATATGATAAACACCTCAACCAATATTATAATTCCCTAAAAGAACTTGGCTCCACTATATGGAATTTCATCCCTTCTGGTATCCTCAACTCCACCATATAAAGTGTTTACCCAAGATAAGGGAGGGAAAGATTGTGAATTAAAGAAAATAGTTAGATTTGAAAGTCATGTCATGGTGGACGATCATCGTACCTATGAAATTATCTCACATCCACTACAAATAGAATTAAAACATTTAAAAATTTATATAAAAATAATTAGAATGTCATGAAACCTCCCCCAAGGCCAAGACTCGGGTTAGTCATTCATCATTGTGAGCATAATAGATCATGGAGGAAAGAGGGAATAGAGAAATAGAAATAGATTGTAAGAATAAAAAGGAAACACTTGAATTAAAAAATATGAATATACATTACATTTAAAAAGAAATTGAAAACAAAATACAGAAAGGAAAACCTAAATATCCAAACCCTAACAGTGTAGTGTAAAAACCATGGATTTTCTGATTGATTTCTCTTCTCCCATATCTATATATTTATAGGGATTCATCATATCCCCAGGCACTATAAATGGGCTAATAAATGGTTCTCTAGTCTTTCAGGTCATAATGGAGTCTTTAAAGGTGTGTTCGAGCATTAAATTCGTTAAACTTATCGTTTCTAGGTCCCGTCATATTGTTTTACACTATAAAAAGGTGGTTTTAAACCATAAAATGTTTGAGGCAGCACCCAATAAGACTCTTACAACCTGAATTTATGTCTTGAAAGTGTCTGAGGAGTGTCACAGTGTGACACATATGTGTCACATTGTCACACTTGATGGTATGATATAGATTGAATTTTTTTTCTTCATGGTTTGATTTATGCCTTTAATTATTCATATATTACATCATAAATTAACTATTTATGACATAAAACTATGTTTTCCTTTATTTTTTCAATATTTTGGTCCAATTATTCAATTTCAAACATTGGACTTGGCCCTTGATTCATCCTTTGTCACCGATAATCGTTTGCATCATCAAATCATCACCTTTTAGCCTATTTTTTATGATTTCCTGTATCCTACCATAAATTAAAAAACTAATAAATATCAGTATGATTAATCATTTAAACTATATAAACAATGTGTTTTATATTAAAATAAACATTAATAATTTGGTTCTGTCAATTCAACCACACTTAGAACTTGCTTGTCCTAAAAAATGTAACTTCAATAATGTTACAAAAGGTTTCCATTCTACCAATATCTAAATTTCAAAATAAAAAGAACTAAATGTTTTTCAATGGAAAATAAAATTTTGAATTTCACACAAAATAATTCCTCTAACTCCTCAATTTTTAAATAAACAAGTTGATCATCCATTTTAATTTTCCTCTTTTAAAATAACCATGATCTTCCTTTCTTCAATTTTTATTTATTAATCCATCATTAAAGTGAAAACTAATTGAAATTTTCCTCATATTTAATTCTTTTTACTCATATCTCAAGGTGATAAATGTAATGGAGTTGTGATCATGCCTCAAGAACATGTCACTTACCATAAGATTTCAAAACATCTAACATCTCCATTACATTAAGATAGAAATAAAATTTAATCGAGAGGGCTATGAATCAAGGTTCAAACATAATTGAGGCTTAAGGTAGGTGGGTAATGAATAAAATAAAGATCAAAAAGGATCTTTAACTCTTTAGAATTTTTTATGGTATCAAAAGATAATCTCAATGAAATACTCCTGCAAAAATGTCATCTCCCCAACTCACAAAACTCAAAGTAGGCACATGATACAAGTAAGAATCATGAATGAATCACCATATTTTGATTTTTTATCCTTTTATTTTAAAAATTTTTGGCTAAGAAAAACTTCACATATACTAACTAACCCCATATGATCAAAATCATCAGTCTAGAAATGGTATTTTTTAATCCTCCCAATGCACAAACCAAACATTTTCTCTTCTCTTTTTTATTATTTTCTTTTATTTTTTTATTTTTTTATTACAAGAGAGGTGAATGATATAATATAAATAATGGGAACATGTCCTCTCCCATAAATTGTATGAAAACCCCCAACAATATCTCCTCCGTGAAATACATCTCATATAACATGGACATCCCTTTCCAAACACTTAGTCTTTTAATTATCATGAAATATACTATGAGTAGGGTAGTAATGGATATAATAGTCTTGTAATATGGCTCATTTCCTAACAAGGTCATTCATAAATTCTATGATGAAAAGTATTGATGTCACGGTGGTTCCAAGGATAAAATTAATAAACAATAAAAATGCCTCAATAATTTTAAAAATTATTACATTTAGTCATAGCTTTGATAATATTCTAGACATGTTCTAGAAGAAAAAACATACCTGAGCCTCTTGAGAAATATACTATAGAAATAATGGGAAATATTAGTTTAGAATTTTCTCAGGGATGAGAACATATGGTTTGGGAAAATTATGCATGTTAATGCATAAAAACAATAAACTAATACATGTCAATTTCAGAAATTAAAAAAATGTTAATTCTAAGAATAATTTCATTTACAGTTTTCAAATTATTCCCAAAAATCAAGATTTTTCAAATTATTCCTCTCATGCTTAACTCTACTCATTTATTTTACCATTTCACTCATTTAATCATGTCAATAGTGAAAATTAAAACATGGAATAATAATTATTCTAAGAAACTTCCATGTCTCTTAGATCTACACTAGAGTTTGAGAGTTCAAAGTGGGGTATACAATTTTCTTTTAAATATCAAAAAGAGATTTAAAATTATAGGAGTAAAATAAAATAATGAATTGAAACTCATATTCCCCTTGCAATGAAGCTCTATTCCTACTCATTTTGATGTTTTAGGGGCTACCTTGTCTCGTCAGTATCATAGACCTATACAAGAAAATCACACATTAAAGATTAAGGACCATGCTAAAGTAAGCTAAAAATAATTAGGGAAATAGGGTTTCATACTAATATATTCCTAAAATAAATTGAAATCTAAATTTCTAGAATGAAAATAAAATAATAAAAAGATAAATATTGGTTTGATCCCCCAAGTGGCCCTTAGGTTTTTACTACCTCCAAAAGGGTAGTACAAGTTTTCATTCATAATCTGATAGTGTATGGAGTTTATTAGATTTGAACCACCACATTTTTTTGTTCCTAGCTTGTGCTTCTTTTACTTTGTTATAGAGGACATCATAGATAGAGTACACCAGATTAACCCCCTTTACAATGAGATACAACTTTCATGGCATGGGAATGATGAAGTATGGATCCTCCTCCTCTTTGGTTCCTACTTGTGTAATAGCTTCTTCACTCTCAAGTGGTAGTGTAAGATATATTGCATCAAAAGAATGATCAAATGGAAAGTTAGAATGCAGTTTTATTCGAACAAAATTTAAACTAGAAGAATTAATAGAAAATTATTCCCCTTTTATGTAGGCATATTGTTTCATGGTTTATTCTAGAATTACCACTTGGATCTTCCCATGGATTCCCTCCAATAAATGTTCAACATATTCTAGGAGCTCCATATGTTCCTCATTAGGTGCATCATCTTTTTCATCATATTCCTCCTAGGTAGAATTAGAGTCAACCAATATTGAAAAATTTAAACTATTAGAGGTAATAATCAATCTAGTTTCATAAAAATTAAATGAAATTGAGTGAAATAGAGGATCGTCTCCCTAAATTGGTTCGACTTTAATTTTTTATTTAGTGGAAATCACCTCTTGGGGTTGATTTTCATTGGATAGAGGTAGGTAGTCAATATAATCCATTATTTCTTAAAATTCCACCACTATTGTGGTTTATTTATCTTCCAAAGCTAGGAATAGGTATAAATGTGTCGATTCTTAAAATTTTCCAAGGTTGGGTAGATCATGTTGCAGTTCAATTTTTGACCAATTTCTCCAAAATTCATCCAAATTTACTTAATCTCCCTTTCTTAAATTAGAAAACAAGTATCCTTAATTTATCTCCTCCGGAAATGGTTGAGTGAGGTGGAATATATCTTTTGGAACCTCCTCTTCTACTACCTCAAGTTCTTTAACATCAAAGATGAGTAGGGAAATATCTTCCAATGCTAGCTCTGGTTCTTTCTCATGTTCAAGTTCAAGTTTCTCCACCAATTTACAAACATATTAAAACACTGGTTTATCTTTTCTCTAAGTTCTTGCACCTAATATTTTTCATAATATTCTTCCTATTTTAGTTTTTGTTGTACCTGAGAGTAATTTACCCATGCATAATAATATGAATTTGGATACATCATGGAAAATTTAGTTTCTTTAGTTTTTTAAATTTGAAAAACAAAGACAATTATTTAAAAAATGTGAAAATAGAAATAAAGATCAAAAGACTACTCATCTCCCCAAAAATGATGTCAATTTTGACCTGCATATCATAGGATGATACAAAAGAAAATTTATTTTCTTAGTACAACACAATGGATGACCGAGGTCATCTCAGTTGAGGAGATTTATATTTGATTAAATCTCTAGTTTCAATTCATCTAATCCACTTATTTTTTTGTTTTTATTATTTTATTCAAACAATGAAATTTTGTGTTTTTGGAAAATAGAATTTAATTACAAATCTAAAACTATCCTAACATGAAAATGTAAAATAGAATGAATTCATAAAGAAAGGTCCATGTCCTAGGGTTTGGTTATGTGGGTTTCTTCATTATTAATTTTTTGTTAAATTCAATTTGATAATTCATTTTATGAAACCATATAAATTAATTAATTTTATTTAATTTATTAAGTATGAAATTTTAGAATGCCTAAGAAAACTCTTTGTCGTAGAAAATCTCACCTCCTCCAATATCCAAATAGAATAAACACCCAAATCAAGAATGTAATACCCTAAAATACCCAGCTTCATAATATGTCATTTTATCCCTTCGAGTATCCTCAAATCCACTGTATAAATATTTTTCCTGATAGAATGGAGGGAAAGATTATGAATTAAAGAAAAGATATGGATTTTAAAGTCATGTTTTTATAGATAATCATTGCACCGATGCAATTATCTCACATACACTACAAATAGAATTAAAATATTTGAGAATTTATAGCATAATAATTTAGAACACAGTGAAACATCCCCCAAGGATAAGCTTCATGTCATTCACTCATTATTGTAAGCATAAGAGATCATGATATAAAGAGGGAAGAGAGAAATAGAAATAGATTAGAAGAAGAAAAGGGAAACACTTGAATTAAAAATATGAATATACATTACATTGAAAAAGAAATTAAAAAAACAAAATATATTAATTAAAACCTCAACAATAGAACCCTAACAGTGTAGCAACAGAACCCTGGGTTTGATAATTGATTTCTCCTCTCACTCTGACATCTATTTATAGGGATTTATCGTATCCCTGGGTGCTATAAATTAATCAATAAATGGGTATTTAGTCTTCTAGGTCATAATGGGTTCTTTAAAGGTGTTTCCAAACATTAAATTCATCAAACTAAACATTTATGGGTCTCGTATGACTATTTTACATCATAAAAAGAGGTTTTACACTGTAAATTGTTTGAGGCAGCACCTAATAAGACTTCTTACAGCCTGAATTTACATTATGAAAGTGTCAAAGGAGTGTCACAGTGTGACACACATGTGTATCTTCAGGACCCATTATATTCTTTTATAGATTAGATTTTTTTTATTCATGGTTTTATTTATTCCTTGAATTCTTCATATCTTACACTATAAATTAACTATTTACAATTTAAAACTATGTTTTCCTACAATTTTTCTCTTTTTTGGTCTGATTCTTTAATTTAAATCCTTGGACTTGGCCCTTGATTCATACTTTGTTATTGGGAATCATTTTTATCATCAAATCATTTCCTTTTATCCCATTTTCAATAATTTATTGTATCTTTCCATAAATTACAAAAATGAATAAATATAGGCATGATTAATCATTTAAACTTTATAAATAATGTGTTTTATATTAAAATAAGCATGCATAATTTGGATCTTTTAGTTTTTAGAGGAGTTTTGGGTCTCAAAATGAATTTTTAGATTTAATTAATCTCATCACACATTTAAGATGCATGGTTTCGTAAATTGTGTTCTAACCATCACTACTACAAAACTGGGTTTCCGTAGTGCCACCCTTTATCAGCGCTAAAAAAACGTTGATAAAGGGGGGGCCTTTATTAGCACTAAAAAAAGTGTTGATATAGGGTACTTTTAATAGTTCTAAAAAATTGTTGTTAAAAGTGACCCTTTATCAGTGCTTTTTTTAGCGCTGATAAAGGTCCCCCCTTTATCAGCACTTTTTTTAGCGCGGTTAAACAGGACCCCTTTATCAGTGCTTTTTTTATAAGCACTGATAAAGGTGGGGATTTATCAGTGCTTTTTCCTAACGCTGATAAAGTTTATATTTCAAAAAAAAATCATGAATAATAATATATTGTTATATAAGTATATTTATATTGATATAAATATAATATATATTTTTTAAATATGTTGTAGATAAGTATAAATAGACTATTACATTTAATATATAAGAAATTTAGTGAAATTGCTTTAAAATATTTTAAAAAATATTAATAATTAATAATTTTCTAATTATCATCGATTAATAATCATTTAATAACAATTTTAAGACACAAAAAATCAAAAAAAAATTAATAAAAGATCTAAAATAAGTTGAAAATGTAACTCAAACTTCAAACGGCCATAAATTTTGATTCGGGTGTCCATTTGAGCTCTACAGCATATCAAATCAAATCTTGTGATGAGCTCTACATGCTAGTTCCTGAAGAGAACCTTTTGTCACATTTTTTGGGGCCCAAAAAGGCCCAGAAGACCTCCAAAACTGAGTTTTTAGTCGCGATACCCCAATTTTTTAACATTCAAATAGGTATAACTTCTAATTCGGATGTCTTCTAGGCTTTTACCGCATATCATATCGAATATTGTTTCATTTTTTTCAATTTGACTGGTTCTATAGTTGAAACAGACTTCTGGATTATAAGTTATGGTCGTTTTAACATTCTATGGCTTTTTCAAATACACATATATATGTATTTATTCATAAATATGTGTGTGTGTGTGTGTTGTATATATGTATATATTTATTTATTTATTTATTTATAAACACACATAAAAAACTTATTTTATAAATGTATTTAAAACTAATCTTATAAATATATATTAATATACAAATAAATATACAGATAAAAAATTATAACTAGAAATATATAAATAAATAAATATAAATATAAATTAATATACAAATAAATATATATATACTAATATATGAATAAATATATATGTATTAATATAACTAAATATATTTATATTAATATGAATCTATATTAATATACAAATAAATATAACTATATATATATATTAATATACGAATAAATATATATATATTAATATATGAATAAATATATATGTATTAATATAACTAAATATATTTATATTAATATGAATCTATATTAATATACAAATAAATATAACTGTATATATATATATTAATATACGAATAAATATATATATATATATATTAATATATGAATAAATATATATGTATTAATATAACTAAATATATTTATATTAACATGAATCTATATTAATATACAAATAAATATAACTATATATATATATATAATAAATAGATATATCATTAAATAGATAAAAAAACTAAATAGCTTAGTGGTAAAGGTGCTGGCGCGCAAGGGGGGAGGTCTCGAGTTCGAGTTCGGGTGAAAGTAGGGAGGGGCGCGCGGGTATGTGGGGGATGCACAGGCAAGCACAACATGCATGAGAGTGGGAGGGGGTCCACCTAGCACTGATAAAGGGGGGGTCAAGTGTTGTTAAAAGCCCCCCCCCCCCCCCGGCGTTATATATTATTTTAAAAAAAATTAAAAAAAATTGACTTTTATCAATGCTAAAAAAAGCACTGATAATAGACCTTTTTATCAGTGCTTTTTTTAGCACTGATAAAAGGGACCCCCCTATCTTCGCCTCGATTAACAGTGCTTTTTTTAGCTCTGTTAATGCACTTTTCTAGCGCTGATAAAGGCCATATTTGTAGGAGTGCATGCACCTACTTAAAATACCCCTCTAACTTTTATATGGTTACCTAGTTAATCTTCATGGTTTCCTCTAACCATACTCAAACCATGTGCCCTCCTAAACCTCTCCAAAACACTTTAAAAACATTTAGAACCTTCTTGAGACCTAAATCAACCATTTCATAGCTTAAAATACAAAATAAAATAGCAAAATACCTCAAAATTAGGTTGTTATTCCAAGAAACATACTACATGCAGTTATTCTGAATAACATTAAAGACATGAAAAGTGAAAGTATATAGAAGTTTTCTTATAAAGGAAAATTACATATAATGAAGAATCAAATTAAAAGGTGAAATTTGGAATGGTTGAGAGGTCTAAATAAAAGTTCAAATATACTCAGATATGGAAAGGAAAAAATCTAGGAAATCATTCTTTATTATCCATACATGTTCAATGGAGAATATCACAAAAAGTATTTTTGGAGTCTACATGTTATAAGGTTGAAAACCGATCAAGACAGTAGCCCATTCAACAGTAGAATTTTTATCAGAACAGAATATATCATAGATATTACTAGTGTTGTGGTTTTTTTGGACATAAAGCTTATAATTTTTGGTATAATTATACTCTACCTAAATTGAGAAGATATCAATAATAATGGGTGATACAATAACCACATATGATAATTCAAAAGAGGGATCAACAACTTGAGCAGAATGTTGGGGTACAAAATAGATTTGAAAGCCTACAAGAAGTATATGGAAGATGTAATCAAGAATGTCACACCTCATATGTATTTATTGATTTAATCCTAAGTTATTTGAACATATGTTAGAGGTTTTAAAACAATCAAAATCAAATATAGGTTGGCTAATAAGAAAATTTGGTTGAAGTTTCATTTAAAGATTACAAATCAGATAAGCCTTGGATAATGGATATTGGGTGTTCATCTCACATGATAGGTTATATAAATATCCTTAAAATGTTTAGAGATATGAATGAGGGACTATGACATATGTTAATGAAAAATAACTAAAGGAAAAATGCATTGGAAGAGAAAATATTGAAAAAAATCAAATCAGTTGGGATAACATATTGTTTGTTGATGCGTTAAAACACAAATTTTTTAGTATACCACAACTATGAGATACTATAAATGAAGTGGTCTTCAAAAAAATGGTTTCATGGTCAAAATAATAAAAGATAGGGTTGTGGTAACAAGTGGTTTGAGAACCCTAGGTATTTTATTTCAAATTAGAGAAGTAGGTGCATATTGTTACTAAAGTCAACAAGAATAAAATAATTGAATTCACAAAATAATTTGTCACCTTGGAAAAAATAATATAAAGAATTCAATCAAAGAAGAAACTATGAGTTATTTTCCCACCTTGAAATAGAATACCACCACTGTTTGTAAAACTTTTATAAAGGGAAAAATTGTAAACAAAACTCATAAGGGAGTTGAGATTCAAACTTCAAATCCTCTTGAACTAATTCACTCTAATGTATGTGGTCCTATGAATAAGAAGTAAATACATAGATAAATATATTTCATTACTTTTTATATTATTTTATAAGGATAACATTTATCATGTTCATGTCACACAAATCACAGGCCTTGGATAGGTTTAATAGTTTTAAAAGACTTACATAGAAACAAACATGCTTGTACTTGATGAGATTAGGATAAGATAATGGGAGTGAATATGCTAATAGTAAATTCACTAAATATCTTAACAAACAAGGAATAAAACATGAATTCAGTGCTCTATATACTCCCCAATAAAATGGAGTGACTGAGAGAAAAAATAGGAGTCTTATTGATATGGATATAACTTTGATAGTATAGCATGATACATCAATTGAATACTAGTTATAGGCCATCATAACTATAAGAATAATCCAAAATAAATGTATTATAAGGAAAAACTCATATATGAATCCTTATGAGATGTGGTTAAAAATAAAACCAAATGTTAAATGCTTCAAGGTTTTTGGAAGTCTATTCTTGATCAAGATGAAATATATAGGTGTCGAAAAAAATGATGAAAATCTCAAAGATTATATATTTTATTGGTATACACAAAATGGTAAGTCCTGTAGATTTTACAATAATAAATCAGAAATAATTGTTGATAGTGATGATGTCACAGTCCTTAAAAATGAAGAAGGAATCAGAAACATTATCACTATAAATGATGAGGATGATATTATAAGTTCTAAACCTATTGAATAAAATGTAGAAAATGAATTGATTCAGATTGAGGATGCGAATTTTTCAATTTATAGTGGTGAAGATGAAGAACTGAAGCTAACAGGAGTAAATAAAATGTTGAGAAAACATATTGATATTAAGAACATTATTAGGGATTAGAATCAAGGATTATAGACAATAATAAATATCGTGTCCACTAGCCATACCAGACTACTGTAAAAGGTTGAACCTTGAATAATTGAAGAATATTTTGAACACGGAGAATGGATCCAAGCCATTAATTAGGATCTTGAACAAATAGAGAATAATGGGGAAAGTGAACTAGTTCCAAGACCTATTGAGAAAAATATTATTATAATGAAATGGGTGTTCAAAAACAAACTTAATGAGGTTGGAATTATTGTAATAAATAAATTCATACTTGTTTTTAAGGGATATTCAAAAGTATAATAAATTTATTTTGATGATACATTTTCTCTAATGGATAGACTCGAAACCATTAGAATGTTTCTTACAATTTATACTCAAATAAATTTAAAAAAAAGCAAATGGATCCAAAGTCAATATTCTAAAATGGTAAACTCAATAAGGAATTCCACATGGAATAGCCTAAGGTATTTCAATTTCATGATGATGGCTACAGGGTTTGTAAATTAAACAAGGCTCTTTATGGACAAAAGAAAGATCCAAGAGATGTGTACTTTAATCTTGATGAATATTTGAGAAGCATGAAGTTAAATAAGGGAAAGGTGGATAAAAACTTGTATATAAATAAAGTCAACACCACATCACTCATTGTGATTATGTATGTTGATGATATCATTTTTTCTTATGATGAAGAAATGGTGTGTGAAGATTCTTTCAACTTAGATGAAGAATAAATTTGAGATTTCACGGTTTAGTTAAGTGAAATTTTTATTAGGATTACAAATTACCCAAGTTTTTGGTCATGTTTTTATTTCATAGGAGAAGTATGAAAAATACATGTTAAAGAGGTTCAGAATTGTGGAAGTAAGAAGATTATTTACTCATATATAAGCAGGAATAAAACTAAACACGTATGGTGAAGGTAAAGTAGTAAATGAAAAATAATTCAAACAAATTATTTGAAGTCTCTTGTATTTAATTGATTAAAGGATGGATATTTTATGTTTATCACATTTTGTGCTAGGTTTTAGTCTAACCCAAAGGAATCAAATCTTCTTGTAGCCAAAATTATTCTCACATTTATTTATAATACTTGTAACATTTTTATTCTATACAAGAATTAAGGATAGTTGAGTTTTAAAGGGTTTCTATATGTTTATTGGGTGGTATCTATGGATGAAAAAAAATCCACTTCAGGTGGAGTATTTTTTTTATTAGTGACAAATGTGTGTCTTGGAATTCAAAGAAGAAAACTTCAGTAACTTTAAAAACTACTATGGTAGATTATATGGTTGCATCATAGGCAGCTACTCAAATAATGTGGATAAAGACTCAACTTGAGTATATGGATTTTCAAACTAGATACACATTGATTACCAATTGTGATAAGTGTCATAAATCTATCAAATAATCTAGTTCATTATTCCTTTTCAAACCACATTCACATAAAATATCACTTTTTGAAGAAGAAGGTGTCTAGAGGTGTGTTGAAGTTGGAATTTATTTGATATAAGGATAAATTTGTTCATATTCTAATAAAGCCTCTCATAACTGATTTATTTGAGAAATTAAGGTTGTAAATGGGACTATTGCCCAGTTTTCATATCCAAGGTATGAAATTTTTCAAGTTTCATCCTTTATTTTATCATGATTAATTTTTGAGGATATGTTGTATGTAGGGGGGAAAGTTGTTTCCATTACTTTTTAATTGTTTTAACTTGTGTGTTGACTGATGTAGAAAATAAATATATAATTCAAATTAAATTTATTCATCTGATTGGGTGTGGAAATTTGAAAGTTTAATCTGTGATGTTTTTGCGATAACATTGATGATTAATCTAATCACTCTTGTTTTCTACACAGAGTTATATCACATAGACTTAGAGATGATTATTTCATGACTCTTTGCTTTGTGAAATTTGATCACTCACTCTATGCTCATTAATTTGTATGTTAATAAGGGGGGAGGAATGAGATGTATTGAGAACAAATCCAAAGGGAGATATTTTTGTAAATATCTAGAAGATGATATTGTACTTGTTTTCAGAACTTGTTAATTGTGATGATTGTTTGATCCAATCCTCATATTTAAGACATGTACCAATGGTATAGAAGTATGGTTTACACCAATAAAGAGTTATTGGAATCTATTAACACAAGGGGAGATTTTATATTAGGTGTTATATTGGTTGAGAAGATGAAGGAACCACCCATGGAGAACCATGTATGTTAACTGATGTATCAAGTGAAGGAACATCTTTGGATGAAGTTTGAGAAAGTTTGGATCATTTTTGAGTTGATTAGAGGTAGTCTGAGATGAGTTTCTAAAGGGTTTGAGCTTTACTAAATTGATATGGAATTATGGTTTTTGGATCTGGTGTTTGAAATTTGGTAAAGGGATCTATCCTACATGGGCTAGTCATAAGGTAGTTTACCCATGCACTGTGTATTTCTTAGCATGCATGATATTTCAAAGAAATTTGGTAAAGGGATTTATCCCAAGCGGATTGTCTATAAGAAAATTCAATTACACACAATGCTATTGAGATGGTTGTAAGATAATTATTCTATTTGGAATTAAATTGAGGTACTCGTAAGATAATTTACTTGCACAAAGTATATTTGGGGTTCCCATAAGATAATTTATCTATGTGGGTGTGAAGTGTCCATCTCATCTAATATTTTGAACCTTTGTAAAGGTAACTTTGATAAATCATGAGCTAAATAAAGGTAATAAAGAGTGTTTCTAGAATATTTACTTCAAATAATTTAGGAAAAATAAATCAGATGATTCTTTTTCTCTATTATTCATGAATTAAATATCATGTTCCAACATGGATCATGATTCAAGCTGAGAATAATAAAGGATGATCGACCAAGTAAGAAGTTTAATGTTGAGATGAGTTTTTCACATCACAAGTTTCACTTACATTTCACATCTACACGAAATCATGTATACATGGAGGATTTTAAAAGAGAATTAATGTGTGGATTTTGTAGAGAATTTAAAGGTGTAAGAATACTATGATTTTTAAAGTATCATGTAAAGGAAAGTTTTCTGAGTCTTAAGATGGATTAAAATGTGGATCTTGGATCAAAGTTAAATGAGTTTGAATGAGTTGATATGTGCCACTAATATTTGAGGATATTTCTATAACTATTATGGAAACAATATTCATGTAATATTTAGTGAATATAAATAATCATAAATGAATAAAGATATGCGTTCGAAAATTTTGAGAGAGGTAAACTGATACACTTATGTATCAAAGAAGAAGAACTGAGAACAATCATAGGATATCATTATGATAGGAAGATTAAAAATACCAAATCTTATATAAATAGTGTGGAGGCTCATACATTGATCAGTGATCTATCTTTAGAAGGGGTTGGTTATTCTATTGATGTGAGATTGTAACCGGTTGGTGACAGCAGTTGTACAAGTTTAAGGTTTCACCCTTGCTTGTGTTCCTTTTGATAATAAGAAGGGAGTTGTGTGGGGGATAATAACTATGAAACACCATGTATTTAGTCATTATAACAAACCAACCTAGGTTGATCTGACACATTACCCAGGCTAGCTTGGGTGAAGTTTTAGGTATGTCTAAGTCAGTTCATTACAAAATGTAATCAAAGAGAGGTTGTTTATGGGATTATTGGTAGACTGAATTTAGACCTAAAGAATGTGGGTAGTAAGTGCAGAAGATTGAATGGATAGTCCACTTTTGTATCTAATCTTGAGTTATTATGGGTAGTTAGGGTTTTTTCACAATATTGATCTTGATTTTGGGGTTATTTAAATATACATGGTTTTGGGGTTTATTTAGATGAACCTTGTCTTGTCTTCATTTGGTTTCTAATGTCTTATTTTTCATTCATTGAATTTATTGTTGCCTTAATTTTTTTTTTGTTTAAGTTATTTAGTCTGAATTCTTTAAGTTAATGCCTTGATATGGAGTTATATTACTTTAATAATAAGGTGTTATCATTTGTGTTTAATAAATAATGCCTCTAAGATGAGACCTTATGAATCCGAGTGAGGAAACTATGAGACAAGTTTAATAGGTGAATCCTCTAGTATACCCTTCATTGGTGGAAGTAGTTATCTTGATAATTTAGAATCTGGATCAGATGGATTTTTGAAACCAAGAATAGGTGGTGGACCATGCTTTAGAATTTACCAATTAGAATCCACCTATCTTTTGGGGTAAAAAACCCCAAGAACTTAAAGAGTGAATCAAATGAATTGAAATAATTTTTCACTTATTGAAGACTCCATAGGACTCAAAGGTAGGATTCACCACATATATTCTTAAAATACTAGGATGGAAATGGTGAAACTCTATCATGAAAGCTAATTTGCACAATGATCTTACCTATACCACTTTCAAGAAGGTCTTAAATGGAAAAGACTTAGGAATTTTTGACCTTGGAGTAAGGGGAATGATCAATTATGGAGTATGATACTTGTTTCATTGAGTTAGTGCACTTATCACCTGATCTTATGTATAATGACTACCTTAAAGATCATAGGTTCAAGAGGGGGTTGGGGGTAATATTCGGTCAATGTTGATTTTATTTTGATTTCTAACCTTTGATGAGGTGGTTCATAAAGTATTTATGGTTAAGGTAGACTCGGTTGGGAATATGGGTTTAGGTGGAGCTTCTGTTGCAACAAGGGGTAACAAGATTGTGTCATCTAGCTAGAAAATAAAGGGAAATAAGGTTGTTTAGTTTACATTAGGAGTAATTTTAGGGGATTATTATAGTCACTATTAGGTAGTTTTCTTATAGTTTGGAAAACTTGTCCATGCTAGTCCTGATAGTCTGATAGCACTTAGGATTTTCCATCATTGTGGATAATTTGTTCATCTTAAGCATTTTTACAGAAGAGTATCCCAAGGAAGTATAGCTAGATCTAATTTTATCAAAGGCTATTAGGATAGTTTTTATGTAACAAATGTTGGTGGATCTAATTCTCATGAAAAGGGGGATAATCATGAAATAAAGAAACCTAAGGGGAAAACTATGGTCGAATGTATTTATGCAGTGGAGTATACACTAAAGGAATCTGAATCCAGGCTGGATATTGTGAGGGGTATAGTGTTTATTTCATCCTCTATAGTCCTAAATTTACTTGATATAGTTGAATCTAATTATTTATATTATTTAATTTGATTAATGTGTTAGTCTTATACTAGTAACTTATTCTATTCATGATGGATCTCTACACTCCCTTGGGAAGGAGAAAAGAATGAGGTTTCAAATTTTCCATGTGCCATGTCATGATATCTAACCACTAGTTCCTATGGGATTTCCTAGTTCTTAATCTTGATATCTTAGACCTCATCACTAGAATAGATTTGATGGTTATTTTTAAATAATAGATATATTTTTATCATTGTCGATTACAGTTTCTATCTCCCAATGGGGTTACTCGTGTCTTTCAAGGTGAGTGGGATTATAAATTCGAGAGAGTGGGGCATGTTATTCCTAAGGTTGGAATGATCTTGTGCTAATTTTCATAGATGTTTCTTAATGTAGTTGACTATAATTTAAATGGTCTACTTACTGCTATAGTGGATGAGTACCCTGAGGTTTTTCTTAATGATTTATATGGGTTACCACCCTAGAAAGAGGTTGATTTTTCTATTGAACTACTTTCAAGAATGATTTTCATATTATTTATATCTTATCATACAACACTTGATAATTTAAATGATCTCAAAGTTCAACTAGAGTATCTTAAGGCCAAAGGATTTATTAATTTGAGATTGTCACCTTAGGATTCACTGGTTTTCTTTGAAAAGAAGGCAAATGGAAGCCTCCAACTTTGTGTTGATTACTGAAATATTAATTAGGTGATTGTTAAGAAAAAGTATCATTTACCTAGGATTTATGACTTGATTATTCAACTTAATAGAGATTAGTGGTTTTCTTAAATTTATCTTCTATCATGGTAACATTAGTTAAGAGTTTGAAAATAAGATATTCCTAAAATAATATTCAGGAAAACACATGGAAATTATGAGTATTTTGTTTATATTGTTCAGTATTACTAAAAATCCCATGGTTTTTATGGATTTAATTAATAGGATATTTCATTAGTTCTTAATCTCTTTTGTGATTGTTTTTGTGGATGATATTTTGGTGTATTCTAAGTTAAAGAAAGAACACAAGTATCATCTATATATCATTCTCAAAACTCTAAATGAACATAATTTGTATGGGAAAATTTCTAAATGTGATTTTTGGATCCAAGAAGTTAAGTTTCTAGGTCATGTCATATCTAAGAGGTGAATCTCAATGAATCTTGAAAATATCAAAGAATTGATGTCTTGTGATCAACCTAGAAATGTGTTTGAGATTCAGAGCTTCTTGGGCTTGAATTGTTATTATAGGTGGTTTGTTTAGGATTTCTCTAAGATTTCATCTCTTATCATAGAGTTAAAATGTAAGGGTGTTATGTTTTAATATTATTATAAATTCCAAATATAATTTAAGGAACTAAAGATGATATTTACTTCAACTCTGGTTTTGATACTTCCAAAACTAGGTTTGGGATATGATATTTTTGCGATGCCTTGGTTTGATATTGGTTTGTTTTCTAATATAGTGAAAATAGGTAGTGGATTATAGATCTCACCAACTACATCCTCATGAGAATAATTATCCCACCCATGTTCTCAAGTTGGTTATAGTGATTCATGCTCGCAAGACTTAATGCCATTATCTCTTCGATGAGTAGTTTATTGTGTATTCAGAACATAAGTGCCGGAATTATATTTTCACCTAGAGAAATATGAAATTATGATAGAGACATTGGGTTGAATATTTTCAGAATTTTGATTTTGATATTTCATATACACTAGGAAAAGGGAATGTAGTCATCAACACATTGAGAAGGAAGTTAATGACTCATGCCTTGAAGGAATCACTAGAGGAGTGGTATATGATGAGTCTGTTAATTGAGATGATATTATAAGTGGAAGAGTATAATGGAAAGATTTTATTATCTTGTGTGAAGTCTAATTCATCATTTTATGGTAATATTTTTCTTATTAAATCAATAGACATCGATTGTTAGTGTTTTAGTAAAATCCTATATAACGGTGAGACCTCGAGTGACTAGTCTCAGTCTCCTGATGGTGTTCTATGTTTCTAAGGTAGATTGGTCATTTTGATATCTATGAGGAAGGTGTTGATAGATAGAGGACATCAGTCGAGTTGGTTCATGCACCCTGGTACTACTAGGATGTATCATGATTTGAGACATCGATATTGGTGGTTGGGGATTGTTGGATTTGGTGCCCTAGAACCAAATTTTGTGTACTTTATGATAACATGTATTCGTTGTTTTTAATATTAATAAACTACTTATCACATCGTTATTGTTCTTATGCATGACATAGTATGTGATGATGTCCTAAGAGTAGTTGTCACACTAAAAGATCATAGCAATTCCCTCCTATGATGAGAACCCAAAAGTGCCATGACACTATTCTTGAATATATGTTCTAAATCCAAATGATATCATTTGAGGGACACAAATGATACAAGATATTAGGGGTGCATACTCATAGGACTTTGATGTACCTTCTCATGGTGTATGCCCTTGGTAATATCCAGTAGGATATTATGAGAACATCACCCGCCAGTAGGAAATCCACGTGTCTATGTGTCATTGTATATTTCTATATGTGGACATGTGTATTGATACTTAGACTTTAATATTATTATTATTGAATATTATGAGTCACGTACTTTGATGTATTGATGAAAACCATGATGACATATGTTCGTGGTGATGTAGGACATGTTGGGTGCATCACGAGTAATATTGCATTAATGAATAATGTGAGAAAGGATTTGTCCCTTATATTTTAATGAAAGTTGATATCTTAGGCCCTTTGATGGAAATGATATAGCCTAAATAAATCCATGGCCATGGTGTTTTATAGGAAATTTCATTTTCTAAGAAATCAAAGAAAGATACATCGAGCACTTTGGTTGATGGAACCAGCATGAAACCTGCTTGATTAGAGATATTGTGATAAAAAGATTATATTATACAGTAAGTGTCTATATGAGGTAACATGTCATGGCCCCCTCCCCACAAAGTGTACCCCTTTTGGGCCGGCAATGTGATAAGGGAGATAATGACCCCCGAGTCCCACCTCCAGTAGGTCCCGGGTTGGCGACTAGCACTAAGGGTATAGTAAACACACAAATGGGAGGCATTACCCTCTAAGAGAACACATGCGGAAGAGAGAGATAAGATAGACACCAATCAACTCCAAATCAGAACTATAATATAAAAGAAACCCAAGTTAATATATGAAATGTCATGAAAAAGTACTACAACTGGAAGGTAAAACTGCAAGTACCCAATAGAATGTAAAAACAGCAGCAACCACAACCCCGAACAGCTCCTGCAACCACAAGCTAGTAGAAACCAGCTTGATCTCCAACCTGATCCAAGTGACCTAAAAAAAAAGTTTATATATACATAGGGTGAGTATAACAGTATACTCAGTAGGATCCTCCCCAAAGCCTCTCGTGAAAAAGTAAAGAAAGCATACTAAAGCACAGTGAACAACAAGTGAAACAAACTCATCACCTAAACAGGTATAATAAGTTCCCAACCTCACCATGGCCACTCTCACCAAGTAATGCCTACAAGAATATAGCATATATTAAAGAATATCAAGGGTACCCTAGTACTACTTCCCCACTGGTTTTCCGCTTTTCCCCAACGTCACACGTCCTAAGCATCTCTCTTCAAAAAGTCTTGTCCACAGACACCTGGGTGAAGCACCACAATCTGCACCTAGTGCACCACAAAGGCTTGCCCGCAGACACCTGGGAGAATCACCACACCATCCTCACAACCAAAAGTAACTAGGTAAGTTCCGAGAGCCACCACATCCCGCATAACGTGTATCATACATCGGGTATTATACCTCAAGCTATTACAGCCCATACACCGAGTAAGGATCCTCAAGTCATCACAGCCTATACACGTTACACCTATAGTAGTCCATAGGATACTATATCTAGAATATACGTGTGTGAAATAACCACAAGACATTACAACCCTCTACACACATATATGGGGAAACTAACTATTGTGCCTGTTGGCACAAGTATCTACCAAGAGAAGAGAGCAGGGCCAAAGGGGGTAGTCAGCCATTCATCCTCCCACCGGAATGTTGGGGAAAACACCCCCCCCCCATGGCTCAGAATCCCCGGGGTGTCAGTTTCCCTTACTGATAGGGTGGAGTAGCGTATAGAAACATAAAAAAGTACATAATATATTATATATCACAACCACACTATGGGCATTACCTATTCTTAGACACAACTAAAACTAATGTCTCTCAGACTCCGGGCTGCTACTTCTAAGACTATGTATCCTATAAGCACACAACCATTTGAAGAGCTTTATTAGATTACTTCATTCCTTTTTTATCAGTTCCACTGTACGTTAATTAATTCTTTAAACATTAATTAACCATGAACAATTTAACATTAAAATTCATTAGCATCACACCCAATATCCACTGTACCTTCCAAATTACAACCTCGTCATTATGTTCCAGCAACCCCATCCCCATCGGTTAACACCATTTATTCAAACCTTCATTACATAATAACTTTCCCATATTCCTAGGTATTCTAGAAAAGCATCATATGCTACTAACACAAGGGGCTCAACAGGGTGAGTATATGTACCACCCATCGAATATTTTCCGCCTATAGAAAGAGCGTAGACCCATCATCCCTAGAGAAGCTAAACACGGAAAGCACGTGGCATACCCCACGTGTCTTCGTCTCTTTCGGAAGGAGGGTAAGCAAGACCAGCTTCCTTGAGCAGTGGAGAAAAGTAAAGAAGATAATCAACCAATTAAAATCACCAAGAATCCAATATTCACATCCATTATATTCAGTCATCCCTAGTGTCATCCATGACACCCACATGCATAAACTGATGCATCTCACCACTCTAGTCATCATCTGCTGCCACAACCAAAAGTCTCCATGCCTCCACATATCACAACAGCCATCCAGGCCCACATTACAGCACGAACAATAGGAAAACAAACATCACATAAATGGGCTCTTGTCCCTTTAACAATCAAGAGGGTAACTCAGAACCCCTTTAGAAATTATCAAACAAGCAGTTCTTTAATCCATCTTGAATTAACAAATTTATTAAATGTAGGTTTCAAAATTCGGGAAACCTAATTAGTAATCTATCACAAATAAATAAACATGATTACTGCACTAATTTGATTAACATAAAATTACAATAAGAACAGGATTCATTTTCATGCCTCTTTATCTTTAGCCAACACTTATCAATTAATCCTAGTTTACGTTCTTTACCAATTTCCATCAAGAACAAACAGCTAAACAAGCAAGCATAGATATCACACTATCTAGAAAAACAAGAGGCAATAACATACGATAGATATCAATTTATTTATCCAGTTAAAATATTTATTATTTCAATTCCATTGTGATCCACTGGGATGAAGCATGCTAATGATACAGTCTCACGTAAAAGAAAAGAGAAGCAACAAATACCCTACCTCAAACAGTTCCTCATGTTCTTTATCCACACAACGGGTCACGATCCTCCTCTCGCGACAACTGCATCCACCCGAGGATGCCATGATACGACAGCACCAACCAAACCCCACTAAAAACCCATTATAATCTTAGAGATTACATGCTATAAAAAGGAAGGGAGAAATAGGAGAATATGGTCCCCAAAGGAATAACGATAAAAAATACCTTATATGGAAGATTGACCGATACAACTCGGTTGCATCCAAAATAGAGCGAAACCAATCAGAGGAGTAAGGTTTGATTGTGAAACTCCTACAGGAAGTATTGAAATGTTCTAGCATCTCATAGCAGAGAATAAAGAGGAATAACAAGGGAGGATGATATCTTGTCCCTTTCGAAGATTTAATGGGGTGACGGTTTAAGATACGCTTAATTCTCCATTAAAATCGGATCGCATTAACCCACGCGGTTTGACCAAGTAAAAAAATCCCGAGTTATAGGGATAATTAATATAGGATTTATGGCATTTGAATCGGCCTTAAGAGTCCTTAAAATAAGGATTTAAATGTATTTTACATCAAAGGAAACGTCAAAGGGGCGAAACTATAGGAAGCTGGAAACACTGTTCACATACTCAAAATTTGGCAAAGGAAAGAAATGGTCAGTGTTAGACCTCACCGTTAGAGGTTACTGATAGAACTCACCGTTAGATGTTACCGATAGACATCACCATTAGAGGTTACCGATACACCTCACCGTTAGAGGTTACTGATAGACCTCAGCGTTAGAGGTTACCGATAGACCTAACTGTTCTGGAAACACTGTACACCTACTGTTCTGGAAACACTGTTCAAGTCCACCGTTAGAAGGTCACTGTTAGAACCTCACCGTTCTAGAAACACTGTTCAAGTCCACCATTAGAAGGTCACTGTTAGAACCTCACTGTTCTAGAAACACTGTTCAAGTCCACCATTAGAAGGTCACTGTTAGAACCTGACCGTTCTGGAAACACTGTTCAAGTCCACCGTTAGAAGGTCACTGTTAGAACCTCACCGTTCTGGAAACACTGTTCAATTCCACCGTTAGAAGGTTACTATTAGAACCTCACCATTCTGGAAACACTCTTCAAGTCCACCATTAGAAGGTCACTATTAGAACCTCACCGTTCTGGAAACACTGTTCAAGTCCACCGTTAGAAGGTCACTGTTAGAACCTCACTGATAGAAAACTATTCACTAAACCTCACCTATAGAACACTGTTCATTGAACCTCACTGATAGAACACTGTTCACTGAACCTCACCGATAGAATACTATTCACCTACCATTACTGTTCATAAAACTGGAAACATTGTTCACAGAATTGGAAATTTGGCAAAGTGTTGGGGATAAGTCACCTTGACCTCCCAGAACACCTCCAACACCACAATTCAACAAAGGAATGGACCGGAGAGGTCCGGGCCATTACATTAGATACCTCTCAAAACATTCTCGTCCTCATGAATTAAAAACCAACCCAGAAGAAAAGAGGGGTCCGAACAACCACCCCGTAAGATACCTCTGAGGGGAAAACCACCATGAGTTGTTCGAAAGTTGGAACAAAACCAGGAAATTTGAGAGCAAGGGAAAAAACAATCCATATCTAAACAATTCAAGCATAACATCACATCAAAGGTACATAAAAGAAAGGATCAAATAAAACTCAGCACAACAACTTAAAATAGCTCGGGGTATTGGACACGCATCTGTGACTCATGTTCCCAGGTACTCTCCTCCATGACACCGTGTCGCCACAAAACACGAACCAAGGGAATAGAACGTTCACGCAACACCTTCTCCTTGCAGTCTTGGATCTCCACAGTTCGTTCCTCAAAGGTTGCATCATCATCAACATCGATCTCTCCCCAATAGATGATGTGAGTGTCATCATGAAGATAACGATGGAGCTGTGACACGTGGAAAACATCATGTATCCAACTCATCTGTGGGGGAAGTGCTACTTGATACGCCACACCTCCAACACGAGATAACACATCAAAAGGCCCAACAAACCGGGGAGAAATCTTACTTCCACGACCAAACCTTCGCTACCCACGATGGGGAGTCACCTTCAGAAACACATGATCCCTAACATTAAACTCAAAGGGTCTCCTCCTTTGATCGGCATATGATTTCTGACGATCTTGTGCTGTCTTCATCCTCTCACGAATCACATGAACCATCTTTGTTGTATTCTGCACTAGTTCGGGTCCGAGAATTGCCGACTCTCCGACCCCAGTCCAGCACAACGGAGAACAGAAAGGTCGTCCATACAAGGCTTCAAACGGAGACATACCGATGGTGGAGTGAAAACTATTATTGTAAGAGAACTCCACCAGGGGTAAGTGCCTCATCCATGAGCCTCCAAAATCAAGAACACAAGAGTGTAACATATCTTCCAGAGTCTGGATGGTTCGCTCTGTCTGACCATCCGTTTGAGGATGAAAAGCAATGCTAAGGCATAGTTCAGAACCGAAAGAATGTTGGAGACCCCTCCACACCCTGGAGGTAAAATGAGGATCTCGATCAGAAATGATCATCCTAGGGAATCCATGAAGTCTCACCACCTCCTCTAGATACTGCCTCGACAAAACTTCCACTGAGCTTGACTCCTTGATCGCTATGAAGTGGGCCAATTTTGTTAAACAATACACTACTACCCAAATAGCATCATGTCCTCCCGGAGCTCGAGGTAAACCTGTAACAAAGTCCATAGATATGTCCTCCCACTTCCACTGAGGAATCTCTAATGGCTGGAGAAGACCACCAGGAACACGGTGTTCGACCTTCACCTTCTATCAAACTAAACATCGAGATACAAACTCTGCAACCGCACGCTTCAGCCCAGGCCACCAAAACTGACTCCTCAAGGATCGGTACATCTTTGTCACACCCAGATGTACTGCTAAATGAGAACTATGGAACTCTCTGAGAACCGTCTCATGCATCTTCAAGGGAACGAAAAGCCTTCCTTGGTACAAAACTCGGTGTTGTTCATCCTTAGACCAACCATCAGGGGCCTCACCACAAATAACTCAGTCTCTCCAAACCTCCACCTCAAGATCTCCCAACTGAGACTCTTCCACCTTTTGCATCAGGGATGATTGTACCATCATCTGAAAAAGACAACCTCTACCCCCAACTTCTCCCATATCAAGATGTAATGCTGATAGCTCTTCCATTACTCTCTAGGAATCACTGGATTCACACACAGCATCACTACGTGACTTTCGGCTCAGCACATCAGCTACAACATTCCCTTTTCCAGGTGTATACGATATTTCGAAGTCGTATTCCTGCAAGAACTCCATCCACCGATGTTGTCGCAAGTTCAAGTCCCGCTGAGAGAAAACATGCCTCAAACTCTTATGATCGGTGAAAACCACAAAGCGCTCACCAATGAGGTAATGTCTCCACAACTTTAGAGAAAACACCACGGATGCTAAATCAAGATCGTGAGTGGCATAGTTGCATTCATGGGGATGTAACTGCTGAGACCCATAAGAAACAACTAACCTCTGCTGCATGAGGACACATCCTAACCCTAGATGCAAAGCATCACAGAAAACATCAAACTGAACTCCCTCAGCTGGAAGACAAAGAACTGGAGCACTTACTAACTTCTCCTTTAGATACTGGAAAGATTCCTGACACTGATCAGTCCATACGAATGCCTGATCCTTTCTATTCAAAGCTTTCAGAGGAGTCACAACTCGTGAGAAGTTGGATACGAACCTCCTGTAGTATCCTGCGAGCCCAAGGAAACTTCGTACCTCTGAAAATGTCTTGGGGGCTTCCCAAGACACAACTCCTTCTATCTTCGATGGATCCACAACTACTCCCTGCTGGGACACAACATTCCCCAAGAAACGGACTTCTCGAGCCCAAAACTCACACTTTGACAACTTCCCAAATAGCTGATGTTGACGAAGAACTCCCAAAATTCCCCGTAGATGCTCTGCATGCTCCCCTTCATATGTGGAGTACACAAGGATGTCATCAATGAAGACTACAACGAACTTGTCTAGGAACTCACAGAACACAGCATTCATCAATCCCATGAACACAGCTGGAGCATTCGTCATGCCGAATGGCATTACAATGAACTCATAATGCCCATGATGACAACGGAAGGCAGTCTTCGGGATATCCTCATCCCTTACACACATCTGATGATATCCTAACCGCAAGTCGGTCTTTGAGAACCAACTTGCACCCTTTAGTTGATCAAATAAATCATCGATCTATGGAAGAGGATAGTGATTCTCTATTTTCACTTTGTTTAAGCGATGATAATCGACACACAACCGCAAACTACCATCAGCCTTCTTCACGAAAAAAACTGGTTCACCCCACGGTGACACACTTGGCCGAACAAAACCACACTGTAATAGACCATCAATCTATATAAGTATCTCTCTTAACTCATAAGGGGTCATCCTATATGGATACATAGAGATAGGAGACGCTCTTGGATGTAGCTCGATCCCAAATTCGATCTCTCGTCGAGGGGGTAATGTTACAACCTCTTCTGTAAAGACATCAAGGTACTCCTCAACGACCCTAGGAAATGCTAGTTGCTGAACCTCTGATGAGATCAACATCATCTCAGTCATCATGGATGATAAGGAAGGAACGCACCTATGACCCATCTAAGGATCTCGCTCACCAACAAACACCACCTGCTCTCCATCCGCGCTGATGAAGATGACCTTCTTCCTGAAGCAATCCACGATATCCTACACCGAATACAACCAATCCATGCCGAGTATGACATCATATGGTTGTATTCGTAAACATAGGAAATCTCCCCAAGAGCGGTGCTGCCCCAACACTAGCTCACAATCTCTACATACTTCAAACAAGTCGGCTCGACCTCCAACCAGTGTAGTCAATGCCAAGGGAACTGGAAGCCTCTCTAACTCAAGTCCCAAAGCATGGACAAGGGTAGGTGATATGAAGGAGTGTTTCACTCCTGAATCAAATAAGGCATACACCAAGTCAAAAAACAAGCAAAGGGTACCTCGGACGACGTCGGGCTCGCCTGGAGCTGGCAATGCTAGAGCGTGAAGCTGACCATGACCTCCTTCACGACCTCTCCGACCCTGATGACGACCACCACCATGGCCGAGATTTGATCTCTGAGGATGAGGAGCATCATGGAGATGTCCTCTACCTGCCCCATCTACCCTCTGCTGATCTAAATCTGGTGCAACCGGGTGCTTCTGCCTTGGCTGGAAATTCCTCAACGGAGGGACTTGGAGCGTAACACCTGGTGCAAGATGGCCACTCTAAAAGGTCGGTCACTCCCGCTACTGATGTCCACAACCACCACAATAAAAACAAGCATCTAATCCCTTGGCATAGGCCTGAGAGTTGATGCCTCTAGAGAAATGAGATGTGAAGGGATGGGACCTACCCCCAGGTGAACAGAAACTCTTCTGACCTGAAAACTGGGAACCCCGGACCACAGCTCTGCTTCGTAAGAAATCATGTTGATTCCCCTCTCGTGATGATTCTATCCTGGTCAAAGTCCTCTCGACAACATCTTCCCTCGCCAGTACCTCAAGATATGTTTTTAGCATAAATGGGGTGACCTGGAACTGGATCTCTGGATGCAAAGCCTCCTCAAAATGTCTCTCCCTGGCCTCCTCATCTGGCAGTAGGTCTGAAGCATATCGTAGAAGGTTCTTGAAATGTATTACAAACTCTCAAACACTGGAGGTCCCCTGTCAAAGGGTAAGAAGCTCCTGGAAACTGGACGCCTTCGCGGTCGAAGAAAGAAACTTGACTCGAAACCTGTCTCGGAACTCCTCCCATGAGATCGCTGACTCCTCACAATCCCCAAGGAACAAGCACCACCACTGCCTCGCTGCTCCACGCAGCATTGTCACAACCAAGGACACCCAGTGCTCCTTCCGAACACGAATCAAACTAAATCCGATCTCGACCTCCTCAAATCAATCTTCCATGACTGCATCTGAAATAGAGCCCTCATACTTCTGCAGACTCTAGTACTGAAACTCTTGGAGTGTCTTCCTCCAAGTGTCATCGTCATCAACCTCTACCCTGCGGCGTTCTACTGGAACAGCCTGCTGGACATTTTCTGTGCAAACCTGATGAGGACGTCGACCTGGAGCCATACCTGTAAAATAACAACCCGTTAGAGCTCCTAATCCAGGAATATAGAAGACTCAATATTAATTAATTAATTGTTTTCTTTTATTCATTTATTCATTTTAGGTTAACCTATCCCAAGGTCTACCCATTCAAACATAGGCACAAATAAGAATGATGTATGATCCTTTCCAAGGTCTCTACCCTGCAACTAGTATCACCTTGTTTAATAGCCATTGTAAACTTAAAGGTCTGTACATCAGATCATAGGGGGACCTAAACACCTATGTCTCAGCTGGTCTCTAGTGTTTACCTCACTTGCTAAACATGACTGACACCATTTCCCTACCAACCCATGCAACCTCACCTGTGCCTAACTCCAAACTCCATCCTATCACTCAACTATACCTCTGATATCACTCCGTCATGACCCCCTCCCCACAAAGTGTACCCCTCCTGGGCCATCAATGTGAGAAGGGAGATAATGTCCTCGGAGTCCCGCCTCCAGTAGGCCCCGGGTTGGCAACTAGCACCGAGGGTATAGTAAACACACAAATGGGAGGCATTACCCTCTAAGAGAACACATGCAGAAGAGAGAGATAAGATAAAAACCAATCAAATCCAAATCAGAACTGGAATATAAAATAAACCCAAGTGAATATATTAAATGTCATGCAAAAGTACTACAACTGGAAGGGAAAAGTGCAAGTACCCAACAGAATGTAAAAATAGTAGCAACCACAAGCCCGAACAGCTCCTGCAACCACAAGCTAGTAGAAACTAGCTTGATCTCCAACCTGCTCCAAGTGACCTGAAAAACAATTTATATATACATAGGGTGAGTATAATAGTATACTCAGTAGGATCCTCCCCAAATCCTCTCGTGCAAAAGTAAAGAAAGCATACTAAATCACAGTGAACAAGTGAAACTAACTCGTCACCTAAACAGGTATACTAAGTTCCCAACCTCACCATGGCCACTCTCACCAAGTAACGCATACAAGAATATAGCATATAGTAAAGAATATCAAGGGTACCCCACTACTACTTCCCCACTGGTTTGCCGCTTTTCCCCAACATCGCACGTCCTAAGCATCTTTCTCCAAAAAGGCTTGCCCGCAGACACCTGGACGAAGCACCACAATCTTCACCTTGTGCACCACAAAGGCTTGCCCGCAGACACCTGGGCAAAGCACCACACCATACTCACAACCAAAAGTAACCAGGTAAGTTCCGGGATCCACCACAGCTCGCATAACGTGTATCATACGTCGGTTATTATACCTCAATCCATTACAGCCCATACACCAAGTAAGGATCCTCAATCCATCACAGCCTATACACGTTACACCTATAGTAGTTCATAGGATACTATATCCAGAATATATGTGTGTGAAATAACCACAAGACATTACAGCCCTCTATACACATATATGGGGAAACTAACTGTTGTGCCTGTTGGCACAAGTATCTACCAAGAGAAGAGAGCGGGGCCAAAGGGGGTAGTCATCCATTCGTCCTCCCACCATAATGTTGGGGAAAACACCCCCCCAGAGCTCAGAATCCCCGGGGTGTTAGTTTCCCTTATTGACAGGGTGCAGTAGCGTTTAGAAACATAAAAAAGTACAGAATATATTATATCTCACAACCAAACTATGGGCATTACCTAGTCTTAGACACAACTGCAGCTAACGTCTCTCAGACTCCGGGCTGCTACTTTTAAGACTATGTATCCTATAAGCACACAACCATTTAAAGATCTTTATTAGATTACTTCATTCCCTTTTTATCAGTTCCATTGTATGTTAATTAATTATTTAAACATTAATTAACCATGAACAATTTAACATTAAACTTCATTAGCATCACACCCAATATCCACTGTACCTTCCAAATTACAACCTCCTCATTATGTTCCAGCAACCCCATCCCCATGGGTTAACACCATTTATTCAAACCTTCATTACATAATTACTTTACCATATTCCCAGGTATTCTAGAAAAGAATCCTATGATATTGACACAAGGGGCTCAACACGGTGAGTAGATTTACTACCCATCAAATCTTTTCCGCCTATAGAAAGAGCATAGACCCATCCTCCCTGGAGAAGCTAAACATGGAAAGCACGTGGCATACCCCATACGTCTTTGCCTCTTTCGGAAGGAGGGTAAGCAAGACCAGCTTCCTTGAGCAGTGGGGAAAAGTAAAGGAGATAAGCAACCAATTAAAAACACCAAGCATCCAACAATCACATCCATTCTATTAAATCATCCCTGGTGTCCTCCCCGACACCCACATGCATAAACTGATGCATCTCACCGCTCTAGGAGTCATCTGCTGCCACAACCAAAGTCTCCATGCCTCCACATATCACAACAGCCATCCAGGCTCACATTACAGCACAAGCAGCAGGAAAACAAACATCACATCAATGGGCTCTTGTCCCTTTAACAATCAAGAGTGTAACTCAGAACCCCTTTAGAAATTATCAAACAAGTAGTTCTTTAATCCATCTTGAATTAACAAATTTATTAAATGTAGGTTCCAAAATTAGGGAAACCTAATCAGTAAGCTATCACAAATAAATAAACATGCTTACTACACTAATTTGATTAACATAAAATTACAACAAGAACCAGATTCGTTTTCATGCCTCTTTATCTTTAGCCAAAACTTATCAATTAATCCCAGTTTACGTTCTTTATCGATTTCCATCAAGAACAAATAGCTAAACAAGCAAGCATAGATATCAAACTATCTAGAAAAACAAGAGGCAATAACATATGATAGATATCAATTTATTTATCCAGTTCAAATATTTATTATGTCAATTCCATTGTGATCCACTAGGATGAATCATGCTAACGATACAGTCACATATAAAAGAAAAGAGAAGCAACAAATCCCCTACCTCAAATAGTTCCTCATGTTCTTTATCCACACAACAGGTCACGATCCTCCTCTCACGACAACTGCATCCACCTGAGGATGCCACGGTACGATAGCACCAACCAAACCCCACGAAAAACCCATTAGAATCTTGGATATTACATGCTATAAAAAGGAAGGGAGAAACAGGAGAAGATGATCCCCAAAAGAACAATGATAAAACATACCTTATATGGAAGATTGACTGATACAACTCGGTTGCATCCAAAATAGAGCGGAACCAATCAGAGGAGTAAGGTTTGATTGTGAAACTCCTACGGGAAGGATTGAAAGGTTATAGCATCTCATATCAGAGAATAAAGAGTAAGAACAAGGGATGATGATATCTTGTCCCTTTTGAAGATTTAATGGGGTGATGGTTTAAGATACGCTTAATTTTCCATTAAAAGTGGATCGCATTAACCCACGCGGTTTGACCAAGTAAAAACATCCCGAGCTATAGGGATAGTTAATATAGGATTTATGGCATTTGAATCGTCCTTAAGAGTCCTTAAAATAAGGCTTTAAATGTATTTTACATCAAAGTAAACGTAAAAGGGGCGAAACTGTAGGAAGCTGGAAACACTGTTCACATACTCAAAATTTGGCAAAGGAAAGAAAAGGTCACCATTAGACCTCACCGTTAGAGGTTGCTGATAGACCTCACCATTAGAGGTTATGGATATACCTCACCGTTAGAGGTTACCGGTACACCTCACCGTTAGAGGTTACTGATAGACCTCACCGTTAGGGGTTACCGATAGACCTCACCGTTCTGGAAACACTGTACACCTACTGTTCTGGAAACACTATTCAAGTCCACTGTTAGAAGGTCACTTTTAGAACATAACTATTCTAGAAACACTGTTCAAGTTCACCATTAGATGGTCACTGTTATAACCTCACCGTTCTGGAAACACTGTTTAAGTCCACCGTTAGAAGGTCACTGTTAGAACCTCACCGTTCTGGAAAAACTGTTCAAGTCCACCGTTAGAAGGTCATTGTTTGAACCTCACCGTTCTGGAAACACTGTTCAAGTCCACCATTAGAAGGTCACTGTTAGAACCTCACTGTTCTAGAAACACTGTTCAAGTCCACCATTAGAAGGTCACTGTTAGAACCTCACCGTTCTGGAAACACTATTCAAGTCCACCGTTAGAAGGTCACTATTAGAACCTCACCGATGGAACACTGTTCACTAAACCTCACTGATAGAACACTGTTCATTGAACCTCACCGATAGAACACTGTTCACTAAACCTCACTGATAGAATATTGTTCACCTATCATTACTGTTCATAAAACTGGAAACACTATTCACAGAACTGGAAATTTGGCAAAGTGTTGGGGATAAGTCACCTTGACCTCCCAGAACACCTCCAACACCACAATTCAATAAAGTAATGGATCAGAGAGGTCCGAGCCATTACATAACATGTTGTTGCAGAATTAACTTGTTTATCTATGGGTTTCTTGGCATGTTTCTAGATGTTAACCTTGGACTTTAGGCTTCTTCTCCTAATTCCATTGAGAAAGAGGCCTAGAGGGTCACATACTAAGTGTATCTAGAATATCAGTTAAATAATATATTATTATCTATTATTTAATAAGTTGAATAAATATTATTCTTGCATGTGGTTTAATAATTATTCGTGTTTTCTTTATCACATATATTTTGTCACTAGTTATTTGAGAGAATATAATGTGAGCAGAATATTTAATAAATATTTATTTTTTATTTAGTGAATATAATATTTATTTATTTATTAGTGAATAATGTAGTGATATTTAGTTAATAAATAATTAGTCATTATTCAAGGACTGATAAATATTTTGGAGGAATGGAGGACCGAGTTTAAATGGTCTTGTGAAAAAATAATAAATAATAAATATTATTAGATTAAATAATATTTAATTTTAATTAAAAAGTTAAGAACATGTCAATAAATATTATTATTATTATTATTATTTGACATGGGGTTTTCTCTTGGATTAAATAAATAATCAAGGGGATTTGTGCAATTATTTTATTTTAACCCTAGCAATACATAAACCCAATTATGTTATTTTCTCAATAGAACAATTCATTTGTTTTTTGGTTGTACACAATGGAATTGGAGAATTATCTCAAGCCCTATAGATCTCTCTTCGCCAAGATTGCTCCCAAAAATGGAGAGAAATCTTCCTCCACTGGATCAAGGACAATGCTTTGGAAGAAATTATTGTAGTGATAAAAGGTAGAAAACACAAGTGTAAGGATCTATCATGCTAGAATCTGGAGATTCTTTCAGCGACATATAGAGATTCATGGAACACATGTGGATAACCAATAGAGGGAATCTACACTTGATTCCTACAATGCAACAACGATGCATTGGAAATCTGTTACCAGGTCCATCAATGAAGAAATAATTCCATCAAGGTAATTCTTATTTAATTAAAATAATTATAAATATTATGTGATGATTCTCTCTCTCTGGTTCCGATTTGATTCATGTTTTTTGTCTTCTTTGACCCAATTTTGTTGAACATGGCATTTATTGTCATGTAGATCTCGAATTGATCATCGATTGTGACAAAAAGAAAAAGTTAGGCTCTGCCCATTACACACTTCTATTGTACCTGTAACCTACAAGTGGTACCAGAGCAGTCACATAATTATTTATAATTATTTAAAGATTATTGGTGATTTATGCATTTTAATTTAGTTTTTCAATTAAATATTAATCATTCTTTTAATTTGAATCGTGAGATTTTATTCTTTCACCTTTGTTTCTCGTTAGATCCAATCAATATGATTAATTTTATGAATAAACTAAAATTGAAGATCTCATTCAGAGGTGCCAAGGATTTTGGATGAGTAACACAAGAGTATATATTGTGTAATTGGAATTACACATCGTTTACTTGTGTTCAATGCATCAGGAATTAATTCTAAAATTAATTCAAATCATGTGCATTGATGACACACAGTGCATTTATTACTTACATCGTGTGTTGACCAAGTCAGGGTGGCGCATGATCAACCAGAGTACACGTCATGTAGACCACGTACACAGCATGTAGTCCCTTTGAGTCACGGATGAGATTTGTATTTCCATACATGGACTACCTGACTGGTGACCATGTAACTCAGAGTCCACATGTTGTGTATCCCCTTTTACACATCGTATACTCCATTTTTCTAAGGTACAATTTACATGTCAGTCCCTAGGCATGTACCTCAGATAGATGGTGAGATATGTACACACCATGTAACTCTCATGTACATGTCATGTACTTATACCAAATTATGCAGATTTAAAATTTATTTATTATACTGTGTAAACCTTGAGCCATGTACTGATGTGTGGTTATAGAGATAGGACACGCCATGTTATAAGCTTTAATATGTGTGTGTCTGTGTGTGTTTAATTAATATCAGTGTAATGTTCAGATCTTCATATCATGTATGATTCATATTACAAGTTGTTACTCTATGTTTATTGAAGCATAACACGTGATTTAATATCATGTAATTCATGTAATCATCCATGAATTACACATTGTGAAAGTACGTGATAAGTCGTGTGTTCCAAATTTCATTAGAGTAAAACAGTATACGAGTATAATAAATGTTGGGTAGAATCGGATGGGTATTCACCGTGTTACCTCCAAGGTATATTTATGTACATAATTAATTTTAAATGAATTTATTTAATTTGTTTAAATTATAATGTATGAGAATCTCAAGGAAATTTGGATGATAATTAAGATAAAATAATTGATTAATTAAAGATAATAATTAATTAATTTGAGCGCAATTTATCTTAAATAAGAATGATTGAGAATTGAATGCTAGTTTTGTTAAATACGTAATTAATTTCATTCATGTGAATGATCATGATCATAGAACATACCTTTGTATGTGATTGGTTTCATTTAATTTATTATTAAATTAAATTGTTGGCATGTGTGACCTCTCTCCTCTTATTATGTAAGGTCATGTGTGCCCATGGTTTCTTTCATGTAAACCCTTTTCCCTCACCTAAATGTGAGTAAAATCATATGTAATGGATGGATCTCCCAAGCTAGTAGAGGAGGTTCATGTTTAGAGCTGAGTTGAAACTAATCCAAGAGAGATACAAAGGTGGACAGGTGGAAAGTTGCAACACGAACCTCAATTGGTTCAAGGTTTTTTTTCCCCTAGGTCAACAGTTAGTCTATCAACTGTTGGATAAACTAACCAATAGTAAAAGCTGATGATCATACCACTTTATTATTTTAATTATATCAAGTTTCATGATTATTTCATTATGGATGTTTTATCGCGATCACATGAATTAATGAAATTAATAAGCATGCAAGATAAAACTAAAATAAATTTTCTTATGTGTAGATATTATCTAAGACATGGTTAATCACTTAATTAAATCCACTTAATATTAACAAGCATGCGATAAAGATAATAATTTGAAATTTACACATAAAGGATAAAATCCCTCGATTATATATATTAAGTTGGTATAACCTTCCACTACTTTAGTTAAAATCGAACCACATTTCAAAGTTCTTGACCAACCAAAGTTGGGGTGCTTTCAATTATCATGGAATTCTAACTTGAAGTTTTGGGTTGACTTAACTTAGTTTAAATCAAGGGTTGACTGTCAAATCAAGACTTGGTGTAAATGAGAATCAAGGGATTAGGAAATCCAATTTAAGGATTTCAGGATTGGGGAATCCACTCAACAGATCAAGGAATTGTGAATTAATGCAGTTGGAATTTGGAATGCCTACCTAAAACCATTCGAGTTGCCTAACCAATCAAATTTAGGGTAATGATAATGGAAATATAGATCCTTGACACTACAATGTCCAAGAAACAGGATATTCTAAATCCAATGGTGAGGTCTATTGAGTTTTGATAAAATAGTGGGAAACTAATCAATATAATATTTATTTGTCTAAATTTTATCAGATAAAGTACTGAAATTCTGTTTATCTTATTTTTAGAAATAAAAATAAAAAATGACATAAAACATATTATTGTGATCCATACTTGATAATTACAACCTTCTCACCGACACAAATTTCTAAGAATGGAAAAGGAGCCTACATGTCATCCTTCACCATGAAAGGAAATTATATGTGCAGGAAGAACCTTATCCTAAAGCACCTAGTAATGAGGAAAGTGATAAATAGCTATATCTATATGAGAAACATATTAATGATTCTATATATGTTCAATTTTTGTCTATTTCCAATGATATTTTGAAGCAACATGAGTATATGGATGCTTATATCATGATGTGTCGCCTTCAAGATCTCTATCAAGATAAGGCGAGACAAGAGAGGTATGTGATCCCCAATGCTTTATTTACAACTATTCTTAGAGAGTTTGTACCAGCTAGGCCTCATGTATTCAAGATTATCATCTACATTGAACACCTGGACATCATAGGGATTAAATTCTCAGATGAGTTGTGTACAAATCTCATACTTTCATCACTGCCCAAAACCTTCTCCAAATTTATTGTTAATTACAATATGAGAAGTAATTATAAGAGTCTTTTGTAACTTCTTACTTTAATTCACCAAGTGGATTAGGACATAGGGCATGATAAAATCATGGTCCTTATGGTGAATAAAAAAAGGAAGAATAAGTAAAAGGGGCACAATACTCATAAACTATCTAAAAATCCCAAGCATCTTCCTTACAAGAAGAAGAAGATCCAAAGGCAGGGAAAATAAAAGGAGGTATTATGTTTTTCATGTGGCGAGTTAGGCCACTAGAAGAGGAACTACACCCAGAAGAAAGGGGAACCTAAAGGTGCATTCATTATCAAGTGTAATATTTCAATATCTACACATTAGATATTAGATATTTCTTGTGGGGCTCACATCTATATCCAAATATAGGAGTCAAGTAGATTTTGAAAGATTGTTAGAGGAGAGGTGGATATGAGAGATACTAATGGAGTGATGTTGGTTGACCTAGACATTGGTGACTACCACATTTCATTAGTAACAGGGATGATTTTGGTTTTAAAATAGTGTTATTATGTACATAGGGTTACCAGGAATATAATTTATGTATCGTTCCCAAATTTAGATGGGTATATTTTCAAGTTTAGAAATAAAAATTGTTTCTTTTATAAGGAAAATATATGTTATGGTATGACACATTTAAATAGTGGTCTTTATGTATTAAATTACTAAAACCAAGTGTTGGTAATTGATAAAGAATCATGCTTACATGACTCATATAACAACCATCTATGGCATCACCAACTTGGTCATGTAAACAAGAATCATTTGACAAAGATCTGTCAAGATGGTTATTTAGACTCTTCTAAGCTAAAACCACTTGAAAGATGTCATGTTTGTCTATAAGAAAAAATGACCAAACCACTATTTGGTGGATAGGTTGAAAGGGCCATAGATAATCTAGTATTGGTATACACTAATGTGTGTGGACCATTTCCAATATAAGTTAGAGGTGGATATTCTTACTTCATAACTTTTACTGATGACTTGAGTAGATATGGTTATATCTACTTAACGAGGTATAAGTCTGATTACTTTTAGAAATTTAAGGAATTTAAGAATGAAGTGAAGAATCAACTTGGTAAGAAGATAAAAAGCTTCTATTAGATCGAGGTGGAAAATATCTTAACCAAGATTTTATCAACTTTCTACAGGAGTTTGGGATTCTATATCAACTCACTCCACCTTACACACCACATTGGAATGGTGTTAGTAAAAGGAGGAATCATACCTTATTAGATATGGTAAGGTCGATGATGATTTAGGCAGATATTCCATTATCCTTTTGAGGATATGCATTAAAAACTGCAGCATACACATTAAACCGGGTTCCAACTAAAGCGAAAAACAAAATTCCCTTTGAGTTATGGAGTACAAAGAAACTTTTTTTGTCACATACATGTGCATGGGGTTGCGATGTGTTTTTTAAGGCCTTCTCAGGAAATAAAATAGCACCCCGGGGCACAAAGTGTATCTTTATAGGGTATCCCAAGGAAATAAAGGGATACTACCTATACGACCCCTCATAAAAGAAAGTGATTGTTTCCAGACAAGCCATATTTATTGAGAGAGAGCACATCCTAAAAAAGGATAATGGAAGTAATATTGACTTTGATAAATTTGATGCTCAAGATACACAAGAGTTGGAGTAGGAACATGTTCTACAGGTCCCCATGGAAGAAGTAGTTCCTGAAACACAAGTACTGCATAGGAGGGTGAGAGAGGTAAAAGAACTAGAGAGATATGTTTTTATAGTCACTGAAGATGGTGACTCATTATTGGTTAACAATGATGAACCTATCTCCTATAAGGAGGAAGTAGATATCTCAGAAGCTTCAAGATGGAAATAAGCCAAGAACTTTGAAGTGGGTTCCATGTATCAAAACCAAGTTTGGGTTCTGGTTGATGCACCAGTTAATGTAAATCCCATTGGGTGAAAATGGGTATTCAATAGAAAAATATACATGTAAGATAAATTAAATATCTATAAAGCAAGGATATTGGCTAAAGGGTTTAAATAGTGTAAAGAAATTGACTAAAATAAAACCTTTTTACCAGTTTCTATCTTTAAATCTATCAGAATTCTACTTTTTATAGCATCTTACCATGACTATGAGATTTAACATATGGATTTAAAAATTGTATTCCTTAATGGTAATCTTCAGGAAGATGCCTTTATGACACAACCAGAAGGGTTTGTGACTCTAGGTGATGCCAAAATTATTTGTAAGTTGCATAGGTCCATTTAAGGATTAAAGCAGGTATCCAGGTCATGGAACATTTAGTTTGATGAATCCATAAAATAATTTGGTTTCATTAATAATGAATGTGATATGTGTGTTTAAAAAAGGTTTAGTGGGAATTTGGTCGTTATCCTAGTAGTATATTTTGATGACATATTGATTATTGGAAATGAAATATCAGTCTTACGGTCTATTAATGACTGGTTAAACAAATGTTTCTCCATGAAAGACTTGGGTGAAACAGACTACTTTTTAGGGATTAAGATCATTCATGATAGATCCAAGAGGCTTCTTGGACTAACTCAAAGTACATATATTGACTAGATACTAAATATATTTAGTATGGAACGATCTAAGAGGGGATTATTTCTATTATTGCATGGTTTACATCTTTCTAAGAAAATCTGTCTTTAGAAACAATAGGATAAAGGGAGAATGAGTAATATCCTATACAATTCAACGATGGGATCAATCTTGTATTCCATGTTATGTACCAGATTTGATGTTTCCTATGCATTGAGCATGGTAGGAAGATATCAAGAATACCCAGGATAATAGTATCGGATTGTTATTAAAGTTATCCTAAAGTATCTGAGAAGAACTAAGGATATGTTCTTAGTGTACGGAGGATATGAGGAGTAGGTCATCATGGGTTATACTAATTTTAGTTTTCAGATATATCGGAATGATATGAATTTGTAGTCAGGATATTTTTTTGTATCAATGGTGGATCTTTGAGTTGGAAGAGTTCAAAGTATCCAGTTGTCACTGATTCTATAGAAGAGTCTGAATATATAGTTTCTTCTGATGTGGCTAAGGAATCTGTTTAGATTCAAAAAAAAATCTAGGATCTTGATGTGGTACCTAGCATTAAAGACTCTATCACATTATATTGTGATAATACTACAACGGTGACTCTTGAAAAAGAGTCAAGGTCACACCAACAAACAAAGAATATACTCCATAAGTATCACCTCTTGAGGGATTTTTATAATAGGGGTGAATTTGTAGTAAGAAGAGTACCCACATAAGATAACATGGTAGGCCCCTTGACTAAAGGCCTATTCAGTAGAATCATGAGTATCATGTGAGAGCTAGCGGACTGAAGGTTGTTAGCAGTTAGATCTAGTTCAAGTGGGAGTCTGTTGGATTTGTTTCCTTAGAACCAAATTTTGTGTACTTTATGATAACATGTATTCATTGTTTTTAATATTAATAAACTACTTGTCATGTAATGATTGTTCTTCTATGTGATATAGTATGTCATAATGTCTTGTAGTTACCATACTAAAAGGTCATAGCGGTTCCCCGCTATGATGAGAACCTGGAAGTGCTACGACATTATTTTTGAATATATATTCTATAGATGGATTATATCATTTTAGGGACATAAATTATACAAGCTATCATGGTTGGAGACTCATAGTACTTTGATGAACCTTCTCATGGTGTACGCCCTTGGTAATATCCAGTAGAATATTATGAGAACAAGACCCGCTAGTAGGAAATCCACGTGTCTACGTGTCATTGGATATTCCTATCTTCGGACATGTGTATTGATACTTAGACTTTAATATTATTATTAATGAATATTATGAGTCACGTACTTTTATGTATTGACGAAAACCATGATAACATATGTTTGTGGTGAGGTAGTATATGTTGGGTGCATCATGAGTAACATTTAATTAATGAATAATGCAAGAAAGGATATGTCCCTTATGTTTTAGAGGAAGTTGATATCTCAGACCCTTTGATGGAAATTATATGTCCTAAATAAATCCATGGCCATAGTGTTCAATGGGAAAGACCATTTTTCAAGAAATCAAAGAAAGAGACATCGAGCACTTTGGTTGATGGCACTGGCATGCAAACTTCTTGATTAGAGATATCATGATAAAGAGATTGTATTACACAGTAAGTTTTTATATGAGGTAACATGTTGTTATTGCATTAACTTATTTCTCTATGGGTGCCTTGGTGTGTTGCTAGACACTAACCTTGGACTTTAGGCTACTTCACCTAATGTCGCTGAGAAAGAGACCTAGAGGGTCACACACTAAGTGTATCCAGAATCTCAGTTAAATAATATATTATTATCTATTATTTAAAAATTTGAATAAGTATTATTTCTTCACATGATTTAATAATTATTCATGTTTCCTTGATCGCATATATTCTGTTACTGGTGATTCGAGAGAATATAATGTGAGGGTAATATTTAATAAATATTTATTTGATGTTTTGTGAATACAATATTTATTTATTTATTGGTGAATAATTGAATGTGTTTTCATGACACGTCAAATTTATAGTTATTTAAAGAATATTTTGTAGTCTAGGGTAGACCCTAGGTCCTCTCTCAAGGAGCATTGGTAGCTTATAGTGTGTATTTTTAACAAATATCACTAAAAGAGAGGGGTGATTTTGAAAATAGATTTAAGAAAATAACTTAACTTAAAGAGTTTAATAGTTGATAGAATAAGGTGATGATTTAAGATTTGTGAGATAAGGAGATCACTTCAAGTTCACTACACATCTTCGATAGTTCATTGTTCTAAAAATTCCACATGGTTTTGTTTAATTCTTTGGTTGAGGGTTGTCAAGATCTTGATTCCCCTATTGCCTCTCAAAATGTTGCACAAAGTACCAACCCTTGACACAAAAATCGTATTGTAAAGGTTTTGAATTAAAGAAAAAATTAAAGGCTACAAAATCATACTTAAATCTCATTTATGTGTGAGATATAAAGGATTATTGTTTTTTTCAATCGAAACAACCCAAGATTCCCACTTGAAATCTCAACCCAGTCAGTGTTGAAATAAAAAAATTTTCCCTTAATTATATCAATAGAAATGAAATCATAGGATATTCATGTCAATATAGGAAATAATTGAAATATTTATCAAAAAAATTACACAAAACTAGTAGAAGAACAATTGTTGTAACTCCCCCCCAATTATGTGTAGCTCCCTCGAAATGATCGTCCACCATTTAGCTTGACATCGGGAGGAGGAGGAAGCTCAGGTGGAACTTCGCCTTCATCTTTGATCCCCCTATGAGGATAGGGGAATCCATAAATTCTTGGATGATTAGAGGGATCCTTTGGGTATCCAAAATACCATAGATTTTCCTACTGGCCGAACTTACAAATGGGGATCTCAAGGTGTTGTTTTATAGGAAAATGGGAAGGTGGTTTTGAGCACACAGATTTCTTAAAACCACTTGTCACATAGTTTTAGACCTCTAGATAGCCTTATATAGATTTGGAGAAAATAAAAAAGTTATATCCCCACCTCCTGAATATCTCCACTGAAATTTTGGCTGCATTTGGACACCTACATCTCAACATATGGACAAATCACAACACACCACTTTTGACTTCATGCAGATTCAGTGTGCTGGAAAGATCAGGTCGGTTGGGCCATCATATGGAAGAATGAGTCTTAGATTCCTTCAGATTAAATGTGGAATAATAATTTTTGGACAATACCACAAAATTTCATCCCATTTGTATGCACAGTTTGGTAGAAGTGTGCGGATGAGTCCACTGGTGTGCATATATCCTGCGCAGTTTGGCCCATTTTTCTTGGACATCATCATGGGTTCTCCAAATCACCTTCAACTTCAATGAAATTATCAAAACAAGTAACATTTTCATTTTTAAAAGTGATAAAAACAAAATAATTTAATCAAACATGAAGTGAATTTTGTTATTATATTTTTAATTTACAATACAAATTCAGTTTGATACAATGGTGTAAGGGTGAAAATGAAATAGTGAATCATGGTACGATCACACCCCCACACCTAAACATTTGCACTCTTGGGAAAAGTTACATTTTCAAAAAATTTGAATATATATATTTCCAAATTCATAAATATTTAACATTCAATGAAAATTTAATTCCTAATAGAAATGTGATCAAAGAAAAAATCATACTGAGGAGCTATTCTCAATGATCATTGAAAAAGACATCTCAAAAAATTGTATCCAAATGAAATTCAAAGAGATGCATGATAACAATCAAAGAAAATAATTCAAAAGTTAATCATGTCACTAATTCTCCATGTGTGTCTGTGAAAACTATTTCATGCTATTTTTTCCACTTTCTATTGAGTAAAAATAAGTTATTTTAATAATTGTTTACTTACAAGATCCTTTCCATCGAACTTCCCCCACATCCTTTGCAATAAAATTTCAAGACCCACTCGCTTAAGCATTCACAGAATTCAAACCATAAGCTCTCGACCTAGATATCCCCATATATTGTACATTTCATCACTCCCCTCATTTATTATTTTTTTCAAAAGTTTCACTTAAAACAAATCTCACACTCTTCTCCCAACCCTTGTTTGATCTCTTCATGACACTAATTGTAATAGTTATAACAAGATAAAAAGTTGAGGAAGGGTGGTTCTTGACCTACCCAATATACAACCCTTTTTTAGGGCATACAACAGTCGGATAATAGGTACACACACATAGGTAAATCTGGTATGGTAATTAAATAGACCGGATAAGGAATGAATGTATGGAAAAATGATTTTGTAAAGTAGAGAAAAATCAACCTAACTTATATTTACCTTCCATTAAGTAATAAATTTTCACATTTCATGGTTGGGTGCAAAAATGTGTGGAGAGATTAAGTGACACAATTTTCCCTTAAACTATTCACAAAAAAAGGCACCATTCTTCTCAAAGGTTTCAAAATGATACAACCATTTATATCATTGAAAAAGAAACACTACTGGAAATCCCACTTTTACCAACACATATATCCCAATGGTTTATCTAAACCGTTGGGAATGGCTATGTATACCAACGGTTTTCACAAGCTGTTGGTATAGAAGATTTTATAGAATCTTTTACCAACGGTTTTGCAAAACCATTGTTAAAGGCCTTATCCATATCACTTTTTACAAATGATTTAAGTAAAACATTGGTATAGGCCACATCCGTACCACTTTTACCAACGGTTAGTCTCAACCGTTGGTATAACATAAATTCCCAATGATTTTTAAAAACCGTTGGGAAATATTTACCCTAAATAAAGATCGGGCATCCAGTCCCCCCTCCGCTCGATTGCAGTTCTGATCTGCTGGATTAGTGCCCTAAATCCAATCTTCCTCCTGCCAAAATTATTCTACATATTGATCCATCTTCAATCAAGGAATTCATTTCTTATATACATCAAATATGTAAGTGATTCCTTGGTTTTGTTGTTCTGCAACTATGTGTTTTTGTTTTCACTTTTGATTTGGCTGAAAGGGGAGCTTTGTGGTCATTAATCATGGTTGTGGGTGGTCATTTAGGATGTAAGATAGTATGAATTCATTTTACTTGATATATCCAATATTATTATTGATTTATGTTCAATTTGATTATCTTTGACAAGTGATGTTGTTTAATAAGTTGTTATTAATGGTTGTAATAATGATGATGTGGTATAAGGTTTCGCATGGTGTGTATGACAGTTGACATGGTGTCTACGATAATCTAGTGTCCTAGGAATATACATGGAAATGTACACACAATACATGACTTGGATAGCCATGTAAATATACATGTCCAATCCCTTATGGTGAAAAGTATGTTTGGCCAAATGGGGTGTTGAAAACATCCCATTTACACATGGCTTTGTTTCATGGGTATGCCCACATGATGTGTTGTTCATACTATAGATTAGGCAGTAATTAGCTCAGTCAAAACACTTTCATCACTGAAATTCAATAATGCATGGTTAAATGGAAGAACCCATGTTTTAATGACATGCCCAACATGGTTTCTAACTCACCTCACCTAAAAATAAACTAGAACACTGGTTAAATGCAAGAATTCATCCTAAACGTACACTATAACATTGGTTAAATGGAAGAAATCATCCTCGTTACTAAATTCCATACACATTTGGGCAAAAATCATCATTCGAAAACATCACTGTAATATATAGTATTTTCACAAAACACATATCCCTTAAATGTCATGAAATTACAGTAGGCACTGATTTAAAGTTGTCATGTTTACAGGTGTAATCTTTGTAGCTTTGAATAATATATTCTCAGAACTATATAGTGGAACCCCATTCGGTGTTTTAAGGTCCACCCAGGACAACCCCCTTCTTCTTGGACCCAGGACAACCCCCCTCCTTCCTGGACCCTGGACAGCCCCTCCCCCCCCCACCCTCCTCTCTAGACCCCGGACAGCCCCCCACCCACCTTCCTGGACCCTGGACACCCCCCCCCCACCTTTCTGGACCCCGAACAGCCCCCCACCCATCTTTCTGGACCCAGGATAGCCCCCCCTCCTTCCTGGAACCTGGACAGCCCCCACCCTCCTCCTTGGACCCCAGACAGCCCACCACCCTCCTCCTTGGACCCCGGACAGCCCAAAAATCATTATTCGTATGTGAGACCAAAATAAATTGGGACATGATTCAATGAATACACCATGCCAACCTATGATCTATGGCCCCAAACCTAGGATCCTTTAATCCATGGTTAAGGTGAAACTTGATGAGGCTATAACTACTTTTGATGTGATCCTCATCCTACTCCTCATCCTGATCTCCCTGAAGAAGTTAAAGTATAAAACTCATGTACTCCCAACAATACCCTAAAGGATTATGTATTCCTTTATCTACTTCCAATATCTTACTGGGAAATCCTTGAATATAGGCATTAGAAATTCTGTATCTTATTTTCTTATATGCACTGTATTTTGTTGTATTTCTTAATATGATTCTCATATAGAGTAATGTGTCAGTTATGCTTTTATATAAAGTAAACAATTGTCATTTACCAAAATATTTTTTTGATTGAACTTCAATATTATTGAATTGCTTTGAAATGACTTATTGCAATTTTTTTACAGAATGGATAGAAGTTGGATGTATGAAACTGGTTGGATTTCAACCAATTTTCAGAATAATTTGAACATATTTTTAGATTTTGCATTTGACAAGGCTTCAGATAGTGGTCGCATACACTGTCCATGTTCTAATTGTGTTGTAAGACCTTGGTTGAGTCATGAAGCATTTAGCTATCATATAACCAAATATGGTTTCCAAACAAACTATTATGTGTGGTATCACAATGTAGAGAAAATGGAATCTCAAAATGTTGATGATCCAAATGATAGGACTGAATTGGAGAGTTTGATATATAATCGGTTTCCATTTATTCGGTATCATGAGAAGGAAAGGATTTCCAGCCAACAAGATTTCGATACAAGCACACATGATGCGTCCAATGAAAACTATGATGTTGATAGGGTGAAAAAATTGAATGATATTGCGATGAATCCAGTATATTGGCAATGTGGTAAAATGAAAAAGTTCGAATTTTTAATCTGATTGTTTAATGGGAAAACTATGTATGGGATTTCAAATACTGCAATCGATTACATTATTACCTTCTTGAAGGACTTACTTCCAGATGATGTAGATATTCCCTAAAACCACTATATGGCATGGAAGTTAGTTGATGAACTTGGATTCTCAAAAAAATCATGCTTTCCCGAATGATTGCATCTTATTTTGGGAGGAAACTGCCGAAAGAAATGATTGTATCAAATGTGGAACCTCCTGATGGAATCCAAAATATGATGGAACACCATCTCGTGTGCCACAAAAAGTAATGTGTCACTTTCCATTGATCCCTAGATTATAGAACCTTTTCATGTCTGATGAAATATCAGTAAAAATGTGATGTCATGACACTGAGAGAAAAAAGAATAATGAAGAGTTGGTTCACCCTGCATATTTATTTTCATGGCAGAGATTTGATGCTCGATATCTTGAATTTACAGCCGACATGTGTAATGTGAAACTGGGTATTTCATGTGATGGTTTTAATCCATTTGGGTAGATTCTTACTTCGCACAGCACATAGTTGGTTTTCATACACATTTATAACTTTCCCCCGTGGTTGTGTATGAAAAAGCCTTACACTTTCTTGAGTATACTGATATCTGGCCCTTATGATCCCAACAATGATATAGATGTATACATGCAACCTTTAATAAAAGAGTTTAAACTTCTTTGGGATGTGGGTGTTCCCACATACGATGCATGTTTGAAAGACATATTTCATATGCGTGTTGCACTTATGTGGATGATCAATGATTTTCCTACTTATGCAATGATGTCTGGATGGAGCACAAAAGTAAAATTATCACATCTTGTTTGTATGAAGAATATTCGATCAAGAAGACTGAAATATCATCATAGTTTTGGTTTTATGAGACATTGATGATTCTTGCCAATAAACCATCCATATAGAAACAATCGTCAAAGATTTGACAATACCATGGAGACTGACAATCCACCTCAGTGTATGTCTGGAACTGATGTGCTTAATGAATTGAAAGATTTCAGTTATTCATTTGGGAAGGGTGTAATGAAATCTAGAAAGAGGAAAAATGTTTCCAATGATACATACTATAATTGGAAGAAGAAGAGTATATTTTTTTTGAGTTTTCGTATTGGTCAACCAACTTGTTACGTCATTGCTTAGATGTAATGCACATTGAAAAGAATATATGTGAAATGCTGCTTTCGATTCTTCTAAATGTCAATAGGAAGACAAAAGATGATTTACGATCTCGGTGTGGCTTGGTAGATTGGGGGATCAGACCATAATTGTATCATGTCTATATCAGTGAAAATAAATGGCAAGTTCCATGTGCTTCTTATGTGATGACACCTACAGAAAAAAATCAATTTCTGGAAGTGCTAGAGACTATTAAAGTTCCTGATGGTTATTCAATCAATATATCAAAATGGGTCAACAGAAAAGAGTTGAAGCTGAAATCTTTGAAGACTCATGATTATCATGTCCTTTTGCATGAGTTGATTCCAATAGCAATCTGTCATCTCTTGTCCAATAATATAAGAGTCTCAGTTATTTGGTTGTGCTATTTGTTTAGATATCTTTGTGTTAATAAGTTGTCCAAATCCTTCTTGAAAAAACTGTTGGCAAAGACATCATTAATGTTGTGTGAGTTAGAGAAAATATTCCCTCCATTATTTTTTACATGCATGTTGCATCTGACTGTCCATCTTCCAACCGAAATACTTCTTGGAGTACCCGTTGTTTTTCGTTGGATGTATCCAACTGAAAGAAACATGTACACATTGAAATCATATGTTCAAAACAGGAATTATCCCTAAGGTTCTATTGTGAATGATTACTTGGCTCAAGAATGTATGGATTTTTGCTCAATGTATTTGTCTGATCTTACTACGAGAATAAATAGACCAATGAGAAATGAATAAAAATAGTATGAGAAAATTGAACCCAGTTTTCCATCACTTCCTCAGACAGGAGGAATTCTGGAATCATATACATTGATGACATTAAGCCTTGAAGAGTGAGAGATGGCACATCGCATAGTGTTGTTCAATTTTGATTTGTTCGATGAGTATATCAAGTAAGTAAATTGTATATGTATCTCTTATCTTATCTCTTGTAATTTTAAATATTTGTTAAACTATTATTATTTTTATCTACAGGGAACATAAAGAATTGATATATAGAAAGCATCGTTCTTTATCTTTGAGAAGTAAAGAGAATTTTCATAGCAAAGGGTTTTCTGCTTGGTTGAAATTAAAGGTAAAAATATTTCTATAATAACTAAATAAAAATAATATTTAATTAAGTTTACTATTTTTTTATATTTCAGGTATCGAGTTTGCCTGCAGACTCTGTTTTTGAGGAAATAAGAGCTTTGTCTTTTGGTCCTAATACCATGGTTCATGCTTGTAAATCACTTGTGATCAATGGATACAAATTTATTATCACTGAATGAGCAAGAAACATGAGAACACAGCATGATGGTGTTATGATAACTGCCACAACAGACTGTTATGCCTGTTCATCGAATAATAGACCTCATTCTGAAAATGTAGCTTATTATGGAGTCATAGAGAAAATAATAATTTTGGATTATTACTCGCATGGTCGAGTCACGATGATGAAATTCCAATGGTTTGATTCAATGACGAGGCAAGGAACCTTTATTGATTATTGTAGATTTCGAGTTATTGACATGACTCGCACGCTTTCCACCAATAAACCATATGTATTGGCATCAATGGTGAAACAAGTTTTTTATGTCAAAGATCATCATCATCCTAAATTCGGTGTAATTATTGAAGTAAATCCCAGATATGTTTTTTATGATGGTGATGATGAAGTTGACACTATCTCTACTACAATTGGATGTAATCCGTTTATTACTTATGATGACTCCAATAGCTCAATTGTCAGAGTTGATTGTGAACCTAAAGTTGTGGTGGGAAATATATAAAATCATACAGTCGTGTTCTCACCTACATCATTCAGAGTGTGTATCCTAGTACTTACCTTCAAACCACCATAAATCTTTTGTTTCTTTATGTTTTTTTATCAGAATGGTTTTTATATATTTTGTTTTTTGGGTTACACATTACTTATCTGTTTCTAATTACTTCCATATTTGTTTTCATTGTAGGAAATGACACCCATTGAAGAGAGGCGGTGGAAAAAGATGACAGAAAATAATCGCCACATGACACAGATGGGAATTCCTCCACTCATCCCTGTTGTGATTATTTTATTTCAAATATATATATTTCAATAACTTATAATATCATGTGTTTAATTTTATGTTGAACTTTTTTTCAGGATCTACCCCCTAGACGAGAGATATCCGATGAGGAGCCTAATATTGCTCCCAGTACAGAGTCTGGTGGTAGGAGGGGGGTGGTGTCAGAGTTAGACGATCATCTGGTGGTCCCAGTACTAAGGTCGGTGGTACGAGGGCTCGTGGTGCGAGAGTTAGATGATCCACTGGTCATAGACGATTGGACTATGCCTCTACCACAGACGTATCTTCTACGCCCCATTTTGATCCCGGTGTGTCTTTAGGGACACACGGGATATTTAGGCCTCCGATGTTTACACTACCAGTTGGCCAGACGTCTGTTCCATCATCTTTTGTTTCTGGTTCGTTATCTCCGAGCTATTATATTCCACCTTCTTCAACTCCTGCTCTGACACAGTATGTAGATGAGGAGCGTACACTGAGGGAAACTCCACCTGTATAGGATATTCCTTCAGCTTCTACACATCCAGTGATGCCCATTGATCCAAATACCACAGGTATATTTATATAACTCTAAAAAAATTTATACCAAAATTTATTTTTATTATAACTTGTACTGATATTTTTTTTCTTTAATAACAGATTCATCTACTGATAAGAGGCGGGGGAGGGGGTGTACTCGCTTGCATGTGGTATGGAACTACCAGACATAGTTGATGGTTGAATACAATGATGATGGATAGATGATTGATAAATCTGGGCAGGAATGTCGGGGTTTTTTGGCGATGCTAGCCAAATACTCCGACATCATTCTGGTCAGCCCTCTCTCTTAGATACATCTGCCACACGAAGTCAAGGATAATGTGTGGGCACAAATATGGGTAAAAATCTATTGGATTTAATGTAGTATTTTTTGGTATTTATATGAATTAATCTATTGGGTGTCAACTTTGGTTTAACTTCCCTGATGGAGAAGGTGCACGACCAACACGTTTAAAGGAGCTATGAGAGATTTGGAGAGCTTATAAGCATGAGTTGTATGTTGGCTGGTGTGATATAGTGGGCACGTATTTGGAGACATTACCTATCATGGATGACTGTCCGATAGAGCAATATCTCCAAATGATTACCCATTGGGAGACTACCAAATTTAAGTTATTAATCCCATTTGAGGTATTTAAATGACAATTTTCATATTTCTCATTAATATTATCTTATTTATTATTAAACATTATTTAGTAATCTTCTGAAAAAAAAAAACAAAAAAACATTGATTTAAAGAAATACCTCCACGCTTTGGGGCGCACTATTATGTCAGATCATGAGAGGCAGCTGGTACGATATAGTTGTTTATAATTTTTCTTTAGGACTTGCCCTTTTTATTGTTCCCTACTTAAATAATTTGATTTATTGAATATTGAATATATGATTATACTTGCACTTTATATTGTTTCAATTTCATTACAGAAGCACAAATTGAATATTGAAGGACGTATCCCTCAAGAAAAATTGTTTTTCTCGAGTAGAAGGAAAAAAGATGGAACTGCGGTTAATGAACCAACACAAGAAAAGATTGTAAGTTTTAATTTGTTTATTTCAAATTTTAATATCTATTTTGAAATTTAATAATCTATTAATATTTTTAACAGGCTGCTTTAGAGGCCCTTGATGCCCAGGAGCCTGACAATTTAGGGCCACATGATCATTTATATTAGGTTTTGGGAGATGAGCACTCTAGTAGAGTACGTTGCTGACCTGGTAAGAATATAGTCCTGAAGAGGTATTGATCCTATCCAGGTATCCATTCTAGCACCACCGAGTTAGAACAAGTCAAGGAGCATGAAAGACAGTCTGATAAAAGGGTCGCAGAGTTGGAAGAACAGGTTCAAACGAGGGAGAAAGAATTTATGAAACTGATCAAAGCTTTATCTTCATCACTTCCACCAGAGGACAACGCAGCTTGTCAGACATATATGTTGTCGATGGGTGCATTATCCAATGCACCAAGCGGCAGTTCTAGTGGCAGTCTAGATGATTACATTCCTGGTGATGACGAGGATGCTGAAGAGGACGAGGTGGAGGATGAGGATGAGGACGAGGGTGAGGATGAGGCTGAGGGCGAGGATGGGGCTGAGGATGAGCATAGGGACGATGAATAGGATGACAACGAGGACAAATATGGCGGTGAGGATGAGGCTGATGATGATAGTGGTGATGGTGATGGTGATCAGGGGAAGATTGATCCATTACATTTTTGAATTCTGTATAACTCTTTATTTTTGAACCTGGTTTTTCACTCTGGTATAGATATTTTTGAATTCAGTATAACTCTTTATTTTTTACCAAATATAGAATCCTGATGATGTTATAATGGTTTATGGGGATTCTGGGGCTTGTTCGGAGCTCAGAACCCCAGTCGGCGTAGAAAAACACTATGCCTCACAGTTAGAAAAACACTATGCCTCACGGTTAGAAAATAACATGTTGGTTCTTTATAGAAGCCCCTGGAATAGGTCCCGTAGAACACTGGACACTTTTTCACTTCCTTTTATAACCAAAATAAGAACTTTGAATAATTATTGCATCCACTAAAGCTCCTCCCAAGTCTATCCTTCCAAATATGTCTTCTTTAGCAAAATAAACATTATCCAATACCTACAGGAAGGTTGGAAGGCTAAAAATAACTAGAATCAACCAAACATCGTCCCTTAGTCCCATCTCAAACCTACAAGCTTTTATGTAATCATTTTTGAAAAGATCTGGTGCAAGATTAACCAACTCAACAAAGTGTTTGGAGAACTCTAAAATAGTACGCTTCACTTTCTCCAACTTCAGAAACTCCAAAGTATTTTACACATGTAAAGTTTCATGATAAAAAGATGGTTAAATATCTTATTGAATGAAAACTAGGTAAGAACTTTGTGAAAATTATCCTACACTATAGAATCCCAACATATTCATTCAGGTCCCTTGAGAATATGCATGGAAAAACCCACATGATAATACTTAGGGCTCTTAAAAAAATTTGAAGACCCTCTCAATCAATTCAAGCCACTCCATAGAATCATGTTGTCCACTATCAATATAGAATACACATGGATGCTACTTGGTAAATTCTAATCCATGATCCACTTTCCATCCTAGGATTATTGGGAAAAATGACCCTAGAGTCTGAATGATATGGATCTTTACCTCATCCAAAGATGGGTCTATTGGAGGATCTTCCTGCGGAACCTACATTTTGGTTAACCATCTTATATTTGAAAGATCTCATCATGTAGGAATTTTCTTCTAAACACAAGAAAAAAACCAATAAACTATGAGATAATTCCAAAACAATCAAACTCAAAAAAATTCTAAACAATTATTTAAAACAAAAAGAATTTAAAGTAGTCATGAATTTTAAAATTAAAGAGAAATACCCATTAATTGGAAGAAGACCATCTAAATAAACTCCCCACTAAGTTTATTCAACTAACCTTACACAAACCAAGTCCTCAGACATTCTAGATAGGTCAATTAAATTAAACCACCCATATGATTTATTCAAAATATCCTAAAAACTCGATCTTGGAATCTATAATCATTTTTCCAGTCACCTATTGCAACTCTGATTCAATAATGGGAGTGAGCTGTTCAGGCCCCTCTTCCGCACCTACTATCCAAATTCCAACGATCCTAATATTGTCTAACCAAGACATAAAAACAACATAGGCATTGTTGAAACACTTCTAGCTGGGTAAGGCCTCTGATACCAAATTGCAACAGACCAACCAAGGCCATCCAAACCTGTTACCTAAGCTATCCCATTATAGGTGGGATAAAACAATGAAAACAACAACTGACATACGAAAAACTGATCAAATGAATTCGGATTGTGTTGATACTTTAGGAAAAAGATATATTGGTCATTTTTTACGGGTATGAGTCAACTCCGCCTCAATCTGAGACACGGTGTGACCAGTATCACTCAAAGTGTCTCACTTTGATTTGAAATGGACAACATTTTAAGTGAAAACAACAACTAACATACGAAAAATAGACCAAACCTATTTGGATTGTGTTGATACTTTAGGAAAATGATCCAATGGTCATTTGAGACGTGTACAAGACAACCTCGCCTCAATCCAAGGCACGGTGTGGCCGGTATCACTCTAAATGTCTCTCTTTTGTTTAAAATGGACACTATTTTAAGTAAAAACAACTGGCATACGGAAAACCGACCAAATGTATTCGGATTGTCTCGATACTTTAACACAATAATACATGGGTCATTCGTGAGGTGTACGATGAGACGACACATCATTCGGACGTGCGGTTTGTGCGGCACAGCTGAATATGTGTTTTTTAGGTGTTTGGTGCGCTTGAAAAGCGTGCATGGGGTGGTCAAAACTGGCTGAACGACCTCAAAATGCCATGAAATCGGACGACAACAAAGGGTGGGTGAATTGTAAAATGGTCAGCTAGACGTCACGTCAATCGGAGGTGTCTTGTGACCGTAGTGGCCAAAAACGCACTCTGTGTGTCGTAAATGGCCAAAACATGCATTTAAGGGTCACATGCATGCCGAACGACATCAGAATGACTTGAAATCACAAAAAAAACACCCTAATTTTTATTCGTGAGGTGTACGAGGAGACGGCACGTCATTCGGACGCGCAGTTTGTGCGGTACAACTGAATATGTGTTTTTTAGGTGTTTGGCGCACTTGAAAAGCGTGCGTGGGGTGGTCAAAACCGGCCGAACGACCTTGGAATTCCATGAAATCAGACAAAAACAAAGGGTGGGTGAATTGTGAAATGGTCGGCTAGACGACACGTCAATCAGAGGTGTCGTGTGACTGCGGTAGCCGAAAACGCACTCTGCGTGTCGTAAATGGCCAAAACATGTCTTTTACGGTCAAATACATACCCAACGACATCGGAATGACTTGAAATCACACGAAAACACCCTAATTATTATTCGTGAGGTGTATGAAAAGCCGACACATCATTCGGACGTGCGGTTTGCACGGCAAGACTGAATATGTATTTTTTAGGTGTTTAGCGCTCTTGAAAAGCATGCCTGGGGTGTTCAAAACCAGCCAAACAACCTCGGAATTCCATGAAATCAGATGAAAACAAAGGGTGGGTGAACTTTGAAATGGTCGGTCAGATGACACATCAATCAGAGGTGTCGTGTGACTGCGGTGGCCGAAAACGCACTCTGCGTGTCGTAAATGGCCAAAACATGCATTTAACGGTCAAATGCATACCGAACGACATCAGAATGACTTGAAATCACACAAAACACCCTAATTTTTATTCGTGAGGTGTAAGAGGAGACGACATGTCATTCGGACGTGTGGTTTGCGCGGCACAACTGAATATGTGTTTTTTAGGTGTTTGGCGTGTTTGAAAAGCGTGTGTGGGGTGGTCAAAACCGGTCGAACGACCTTGGAATGCCATGAAATCAGACGACAAGAAAGGGTGAGTGAATTTTAAAATGGTTGGCTATAAGACACATCAATCGGAGGTTTCGTGTGACCGTGGTGGCCGAAAACGTACTCCGCGTGTCGTAAATGGCCAAAACATGCATTTAACGGTCAAATGCATACCGAACGACATCGGAATGACTTAAAATCACACGAAAACACCCTAATTATTATTCGTGAGGTGAATGAGAAGACAACACATCATTATGATGTGCGGTTTGCACGACACGGCTGAATATGTATTTTTTAGGTGTTTGGTGCGCTTGAAAAGCGTGTGTGGGGTGGTCAAAACCGGCCAAACGGCCTCAGAATGACATGAAATCAGACAAAAACAAAAGGTGGGTGAATTTTGAAATGGTCGGGTAGAAAGAACGTCAATCAGAGGTGTCTTGTGACCGTAGTGGTCGAAAACACAGTCCGTGTGTCGTAAATGACCAAAACATGCGTTTTACGGTCAAATACATACCGAACGATATCATAATGACTTGAAATCACATGAAAACACCCTAATTATTATTAGTGAGGTGTAAGAAAAGATGACACATCATTCGGATGTGCGGTTTGCGTGGCATGGTAGAATATGTGTTTTTTAGGTGTTTTGCGCGCTTGAAAAGCGTGTGTGGGGTGGTCAAAACTGGCCGAACGACCTCGGAATACCATGAAATCAGACGACAATAAAGAGTGGGTTAATTGTGAAATGGTAGGCTAGACGACACATCAATCAGAGCTGTCATGTGACCGTGGTGGCCGAAAATGCACTCCAAATAGCACCCCCCCCCCACCCCGGACAGCCCCCCTCACCCCCAGAAAGCCCCCTGCACCCTCCGGACAGCCCCCCCACCCGGAACATCCCCCCCACCCACCAGAAAGTACCCCCCCCCCCCCCCCCGCCCACCGAACAGCACCCCCCCCCCCCACCCCGGACGTCCCCCCCACCCCCCCGATAGCCCCCCAACCCCCCAGACAGCCCCCCTTACCTCGAACGGCCCCCCACCCCCCGGACACCCCACCCCCGGGACAGCCCCCCACTCACCCCGTATATCCCCCCCCACCCCCCGGACATCCCCCCATACCACCCAGACAGCCCTCCCACCCCCCGAACATCCCCCCACTCAATTATTTAGTTCTAATCTGTAAGTCCTAATGTTATTCATCTATTTTTTTATTTTCTGTTTTGATTTGGTCTAAACTAGATCCCTCTCTCTTTACCCAGGCTGGGAACTCCTTCCTCCCTATAGATCCATCTGAAGTCAATCAATTTTTTAGTTCTACACTCCAAATCGGTAAGGATTAACTTAGTTTTAATATTTTGCATCTATTATTGTTTGTTTCTCTTTTGATTTGACTTAAACCAGGTGGTTCCATGTGTGGCATGACATACCCAATAATTGCAGTTTGATTTGTTTTCTATTTTCATTCTACAATTCAAGTGTCATGATTATATGAATCAACTTGATTTTAATTCATCATACCCACTCCTTTTATGTAGTTAGTGAATCATATTGAGGCATGGTGTGGCCGGTACCACTCAAAATGTCTCACTTTTATTTGAAATGGACAAGATTTTAAGTGAAAACAATAACTTGCATACAGAAAACTGACCAAACGTATTCGAATTATGTTGATACTTTAGTACAACGATCCATGGGTCTTTTTTGATTTGTATGAGTCAACCCCGCCTCAATCTGAGGTACGGTGTGACTAATATCACTCAAAGTGTCTCTCTTTTATTTGAAATGGACAACATTTTAAGTGAAATCAACAACTATCATACGGAAAACTGATCAAACACATTCGGATTGTGTTGATACATTAGGAAAACGATCCATGGGTTATTTGTGATGTTTACAAGTCAACCCTGCCTCAATCCAAGGCATGGTGTGACGGGTACCACTCAAAGTGTCTCACTTTTGTTTGAAATGGATAGGATTTTAAGTGAAAACAACAATTGGCATACGGAAAACCGACCAAACGCATTCGGGTTGTGTTGATACTTTATCACAATGATCCATGGATCATTTGTGACGGGTACGAGTCAACACCACCCCAATTTGAAGCATGGTGTGATTGGTATCACTCAAAGTGTCTCACTTTTTTTTGAAATGGACAACATTTTAAGTGAAAACAACAACTAGCATACGAAAAATCTTCACAAGGCTACACATAGATTCTTGAAATTAAGGGATAAAAAATAAAATATGGTCTATTGTTCATACATTATTAGAAGAAAATATTCACAAGGAATAGATTGAAACACAATGGGTCATAGTATATATAGATTAACATGAATTATATTAGGAATGAGTCTCAACATCCCATCATGAACATGCACCAACACTCATGTTCTAATTCTCAATCATAGGTCGTTCATTCTATACAATAACATACAACAAATAAATATCATATAGTGATTTCACATGAAACCTATGAACACTCAAGCATACCATATAACAAATTGGTCAACAAGGCTACACATATATTCTTGAAAAATAAGTTTCCAAGTCTCATAAAAATGCCCCAATGGTGAGGAATACATATAGTGACACCATAGCCCCATGGATCACCTCAATCCCATCCTCAAACAGTGGGTTCTAGGACCAAACCAAAGTCCCTTTGGGAACCCAATACCAAAGACTTAATTGAATATTCATACCCACTACCCAAGATGGGGATTCATCTCACATCACACCCAGAAGATAAAATTACAATTAGCCACATACCCCCTTGTTCTAATTGAAAAGTCTATGAAAAACATGTAGGCTATTCCGGTAACCCATCTCATATGTAGAGATTGGAAAATGTTTCCCACTAACACATCATGAACCATTTATACATGGATACATAATCATTAGAGGAATATAAACATCCCATGTGCTTCCTATAACTCATCCTAGGTCTAAGCACATGACCACTACCATTGTCTATTTATGGGTATCATGATCCTTGTCCACTCTACCTAAGTTTTTCTGTTGGTTTTAAGATACTCAACCCAAGACCATGACTAAACATCCCATGTGCTTCCTATAACATGTAGGTTTTTTCTCTTGTGTGTATTAGTGTTGTGGTTTGAGTGAGGAATGAATTCTAAATTTTTAATACTCTTATGTGTGTTGGTGTTGTGGTTTGAGTGAGGAATGAATTCTAAATTTGGAATACTCTTATAGATGTTATTGCATTTCCTATAACATGTAGGCTTTTTCTCTTATGGGTGTTATTGCATTTGAATTTATAAATTTCTAAATTATGGAATGAATTCTAAATTTTGAATAATTTGGATGGGGATTTTGTATTGGTGTTGTTGCAGGTCTGGAGAGGGGGAGGTGTGTTGATGTGTTGCTATGGAGCTGTGTTGTTACAGGTCTGGAGAGGGGAGAGGGGCCTGCTGCTGTGGAGTTGAGAAAATGTATACCAACAGTTTGTAAAACTGTTGGTATAGATGTTATAATATAACTATTCCAACGGTTTTTTATAACCGTTGGTATAGGTTTATACCAATGGTTATAACAAAACCGTTGGTATAGCCTTATGGCTTGCCATATCCCCTCTATACCAACGGTTGTAACCGTTGGTATAAGTGTAACACACATATACCAACGGTTTCACAAACCGTTGGTATATGTTATACTTTAACACACATATTCCAACAGTTTGTAGAAACTGTTAGTATACCTTATATTTTGACACCAATACCAACAGTTTTCACAAAACCGTTAGTATAAGCCTATTGTCACATCTTACTTGGCCATAGTTGAGGGAACCATTGGTATACTATATACCAATGGTTTCCAGGCATTTACCAATGGTTGTGAACCATTGTTAAAGTGTAAAATTCTAGTAGTGAAATAAATTTAAAAAGAAAGTCATACCATAGTATTGAATTCTTGCTGAAATGCATATTTCATCAAATGAGCATCGTTTTCCATGATAAAGTGGGAATAAAAAAGTAATATTCTAGCACAAAAGTGAGGGGGAGGAAAGGGGAAAAGTAACAATACAATTCAGTAAGATAAAAAGATAAAAAGAAGAAAGATGATGAAAATTTCTAACTAACCTGGGAATATACCTGTCCCCCCACACCTAAAGTGTGTAGTGTCCTCACTGTAAGAAAAGAGAATATGGAAAGGAAGGATAAAACCTAGTGAGTTTCATTAATATATTGTTTCTTGAACATAGATTTCCTCTATCAGGTAATCCAGAATGGATTCATGGAAGTGCTTCAGTTGCTACCCATTGATAGTGAAGGTTTTTTTGGTTTCTTCATTTTGAACATGGACAACACCAAATGGAGAGACGTTAGTAATAGTGTATAGTCTAAACCAACGATAACAAAGCTTAAATGGATGCAACTTCAGCCTTGCATTGTATAGTAGGACCTTCTACCTAATGCGAAACTGACGATGAAGAATGAGATGGTCGTGGGCAGCCTTGGTACACTCCTTATAAATCCTGGAGTTCTCATATGCATATCTTCTCATTTCTTCTAGCTCATGAATCTACAACTTCCTTTGAGAACCTGCACCAGAAAGATTAGAATTGAATTGTTTGATGGCCCATTAGGCCTAGTGCTCAATCTCAACAGGGAGGTGACAACTCTTTCCAAACACCAATCGATATGGTGATATTCCAATGGGAGTATTAAAGGCGGTACGGTAATCCCATAATGAATCATCGAGTCTAAGACTCTAATCTTTCCTATTGGGTTGAATCATTTTTTCAAGAATTTGTTTTACCTCTCTATTTGACACCTCAACTTGACCATTGGTATGTGGGTGATATGAAGTAGACACTCGATGATTGACCCCATATCGACAAAAAAGTGATTACATTGTTCAGTTGCAGAAATGAGAACCCTGGTCATTGATGATGAACCTAGGTAAGCCAAACCAATAGAAAATATGGGTTCTTGAAAATTCTACAACTGCCTTAGAATCATTAGTCCTTGTAGGTCATGCTTCTACCCATTTTGACACATAATTAACTACCAGAAGAATGTACAAGTTTCCAAAGGAATTGGTAAATGTCCCCATAAATTCAATACCCCAAACATCAAAAATTTCATGAAATAGCAATAGTTGTTGTGGCATTTCATTTCTTTTAGAGACATTACCCATTCTTTGACAATGAGGACAATATTTACAAAAATCATGGGCATATTGAAAAAGTTTTGGCCAAAAGAGACTAGAATCAAGGAACATGCAAGTAGTCTGTTGGGGACCAAAGTGTCCCCCATAAGCAAGAGTGTGGAAAAATCTAAGGACAAACTGAAACTCACTATTGGGAACACAACACCTAAGGACTTGATCACTACATGTGCGCTAAAGGTAGGGGTCATCCCAAATGTACCAACAAGACTCATGTTTTAGATGACTGGCTTGGTTTTTTTTGAAATCCGTAGGAATTCAAGATGCTACCAAATAATTTACAATTTCGGCATAGCAAGGAATAACATATTGCACTCGGTACAATTGACCATCAGGAAACATATCATTTATAGGAATACAGGGGGATGAGTCAATGTTTGAGGATGGGGGAGTCCTGCTGATATAGCCAGCCACCACATTCTCAGCTCCTTTTTTATCTCTAACTTCTATATTGAATTCCTGAAGGAGTAGAATCCAACTAATGAGATTTGGTTTGGATTTCAGTTTCTTAAGGAGATAATGGAGGGTTGCATGGTCTGAGAACACAATGACTTTGGACCCCAAAAGGTATGACCTGAATTTTTCCAAGGAAAACACAATGGAAAGGAATTATTTTTTACTTGTGGTATAGTTTTCTTGGGAATGGTCCAAAGTATGTGAGGCATAGGCAATGACATGTGGATCTCGATCGACCCTTTGTGACAAGACTTTCCCAACTTCATAGTTAGAGGTGTCACACATGAGCTCAAATGGTAAATCCCACCAAGGTGGTTAGATTACCGGGGGTGAAGTGAGACTCCATTTTAACTTATTAAAAGATTCCTCACATTCATTATTAAAAACAAATTCATTTTCTTTTTGGAGTAATCGGGAGAGGGGCAGTGCAATTTTGCTAAAGTCACGAATGAAACGACGGTAAAATCCAGCATGACCTAGGAAAGACTGCACATCCCATACATTTTTGGGGAATGGTAGGGAAGAAATGACATCCACTTTTGATTTATCTACTTGGATACCATACCCATAAATGACATGTCCCAAAACTATACCTTGACACGCCATGAAATGACATTTCTCATAATTTAATACAATATTCTTTTCAATGCAGTGATGTAGGACGGAACCAAGACTACTCAAACATTCATAAAAAGAGGATTCATAAACCATGAAATCATCCATGAATACTTCCATGAAATTCTCCAGGTAATTTGAAAAAATACTAACCATGCATCGCTAGAAAGTACCCGGAGCATTTCATAGACCAAATGGCATCCTCCTATATGAAAATGTGCCAAAGGGGAAAGTGAAGGTTGTCTTTCCCTGATCCTCAGGGGAAATATGGTTCTGAAAGTATCCAAAATACCCATCAAGGAAATAGTAGTGGGACTTACCCACTAGCCTCTCTAGCATTTGGTCAATGAATGGCAAAGGGAAATGGTCGTTCCTACTGTGTTGGTTTAGTCGACAATAGTCTATGTAGACACACCAACTATTTTGCACACGAGTTGGAAACAATTCATTGTTTTCATTTTTGATTACTGTAAGGCCAGTTTTTTAGGAACTACTTGAATGGGACTGACCCATTGGCTGTCAGAGATAGGATAAATGATTCCAGGAGCAAATAATTTTGTTACCTCCTTTCTCACAACTTCTAGGAGGTTTGGGTTTAGTCGATGTTGTGTCTGCCTCACTGGTTTAGCCCATCATTTAATAAAATATGATGTGTGCAAATTGATGGGCTAATACCAGGAATGTCAGCAAGTGTCCATACCAAATATTTTTTATACTCCCTCAAAAGTTCTATTAGTTGCAATTCATGCTCAGGAGGGAGTGAACTAGAAATGATAATGGGCAACTTGTTTCTATTCTCAAGATATAAATATTTTAAATCTTGAGGTAGTTGTTTTAGTTTCAATTTAGGTGGATTTTGGATTGATGGGAGTGTTTGTAAAAGTAATAGGTCACTAATCTCATCTAACTACTCAATGGTATCATCCTCAGATGAGGAATGAGCTTTTACAAGCTTAACAGTATCATCGATGGTCATTGGATCCTCAGTGTTTAAGAAATTATCAATTAATAAACATGCATGACACTTTTCTAGAACACTACAATAATCAATGCATGATTCATTAACAATAAATTCAATCAAGGATGAAAACTCAGAAAGGGGATCGGGGGAATGAAAAGAAGTGTTTTCAGAGGAAGGGAGTACATCAATTGAATTTATAGAGAGTGAGGAATGTTCTTCTGAGGGGTGATTCATAGCATCAAGGATGTTGAAATGGACTATGTCACCACTAAATTCCATAGATAATGTACCATTATGGACATTAATTATGGTTTTGATAGTTTTTAAGAAGGGTCTCCCCAATATAATCAGGGAATGTCCATTCATTCTATCATCTTCCATTTTAAGCACATAAAAATAGAAGGAAAAATTAAATTTTTCACCCTCATAAGAACATCCTCTAACACACCAGAGGGGTGTGCGGTACTCCGATTGTCCAGTTGAACAAAAATTCTAGTGGTCTTTAGTTCCCTGACCTAAAATGAAGAGTAAATGGAGTGAGGAATCACATTTATAGAAGCACCTAAATCAAGCATAGCATTGGAAAATGAATACTTCCCTATGGTGCATGGAATCAAGAATATACTATGATAATTTCACTTGGTGGGGAGTGATGGATCTATTAATGATGATACATTCCTCCCCAATATCACCTTTTCATCTCTACGAATTTTCCTTAGGTGTGTACACATCTCCTTCAGAAACTTGGAGTATCTTAGAATTCATTTCATAGCATCAATCAAGGGGATGTTTACCTACACTTTTTTGAAAGTATCCAAAATTTCCTTATCAATTTCAGTTTCCTTTTGTTTTCTAGGTTGGGTGTCCCTTTGGGGAAATGGAATAGGAATGGTTTTTCTAGGAGACTCATCAACATACACACTCTTTCCTTTGGAAGGTCTTATCTCAAGACATGGTTTTTCAACATTTGGAATATTTTTAATGGTTGGGATGGAGGTTTCCTCAAGAAGGGATGACTCCAATGGAGGATTAATCTGACTTTATAGTTTTTTTCCACTCCTAAGGGTGATGGAACTAACATTTCATTTATCTATAGGGTTGACTAATGGTTGAGATGGTAGTTTACCCGACCCATGACTTTTAATTTCACCCATTGAGTTAGCTAGTTGGACTAATTGGGTTTTTAGTTCTTGTATGGATTCTTGGATGGTTTTTTGGAATTGGATATTTTTTGTAGTCATTTGTTTCATCATATATTCTAGTCTAGGCTTAGGTTTTGTAGGGGGTGGTTGGAAATTCCTTTGGGGTGGTTGAGGATTTCTGGGTGGTGGTGGTGGATGACTAATTTTCCCATGTTGGTTCCATGGTTGATGAGGCTGGTTTGAATACCCCCCTTTTCTATAAGCTTGGTTTTCTTTCTACCTAGGGTTAGATGGATAGTAAGGTTATTTCCTAAAGGGTTGGTTATAGGGGTGTCCTGGAAAGATTGTCTCACAACTCTCAGAATTTTCTCTCAATTGGGGGAATTGGTCAGAATAATGGGTGTTAGAAGAGAAAATTCAACAATGGATGGGAGGAGGAGATTGGGATTTCCCTTGGGAAAGATCAAGTTGTTGAACAATGGTACTTATCTCTTCGAAATTTGTGTCCACATTCTTCTTGAATTCAGTACTTTGCACCTCATGGACACCTCGAATGGGTACACTGTACCTTGAACCGAATTATTGAGTATTTTGCGCCATGTTCTCAATCAGGGTTCTTACAGCAATTGGGATCTTATCTACCATTGCACCACCTGCAGCAGCATTAATCATGTTATGATCAATTGGAATTAAACCTTCATAAAAATATTGTATTAAAATTTGATCGCTTATTTAGTGGTGTGGACAACTTGAACATAATCTTTTAAATATTTCCCAATATTCATGAAGTGTTTCCCCTTGAGATTGTATTATACCACATATTTATTTCCTTATTGTTGCAGTTTGGGAGTCTGGGAAATATTTTTCAAGAAAAAGGTGTTTCATGTCTGCCCAACCTATTATTGGGGAATTAACATAATATAACCAATATTTTGCTGTATCTTCTAAAAAAGGGGGAATTATCTAAGATTTACTTGTTCTTCATCTATATTAGCTGGTTTTAATGTTGAAAAAACAGTATGAAATTATTTTAAATGCTTGTGTGGATCTTCTCCAATGAGTCCATGGAATCTTGGTAATAAATGAATTAGACCGGATTTTAGTTCAAAATTGAGTGCCTCGCCTTGCATTTGAATGTAAGTGGGTTGGATATCAACATCAGGTGAGGTTGGTTCTTTTAATGTCTGGTTATTTTCAGACATGTTATGCAAGTTTAATTCAGTTTTGATATTGGTTCTAGGAGAAGAAGAGAAAGGATCAAGAATAGTGTCTAGGTTTTTTATGTCCTCCTTCGAAGGGTTCTCTTGTGCGTCTCGGTGTCGCTGATGTAGGATCCTCTCCGGTTCGAGTTAGAAAGGTGGTAGGTCTCTCGGAGTTGAATGAGTCATGCAAAAAACCTATAAAATAATTAAATCAGAATACAAAAAATATAGGTAGTGGTGTAAGATAAAACAAATAAATATTCACAAAATTTACAAAAATCTTATAAAAAACACGCACTAAAAACCAAAGCGCTCCCCGACAACGGTGCCAAAATTTGAACGTGTTGTCATGACACGTCAAATTAATAGTTATTTAAATAATATTTTGTAGTCTAGGGAATACCCTAGGTCATCTCTAAAGGAGTGTTGGTAGCTTATAGTATGCATTTTTAATAAATATTACTAAAAGATAGGGGTGATTTTGAAAACAGTTTTAAGAAAATAACTTAACTTAAAGAGTTTAATAGTTGATAGAATAAGGTGGTGATTTAAGAATTGTGAGAGAATTAGATCAATTCAAGTTTAATACGCATCTTGTATAGTTCATTGTTATGAAAATTCCACATGGTTTTGTTTAATTCTTTGGTTGAGGGTTATCAAGATCTTGATTCCCCTCTTGCCTCTCAAAACGTTGCACAAAGTACCAACCCTTGACACAAAAATTGTGTTGTCAAGGTTTAGACTTCAAGAACATATTAAAGGATACCAAAGAAAAGTTAAATCTCATATATTTGTGAGATATAAAGGATGATTGTGTTGTTCAATATGAACAACCCAAGATTCTCGCTTGAAATCTCAACCCAGTTGGTGTTGAAATAAAAAATGTTTCACTTAATTATATCAATAGAAATGAAATCAGAGGAGATGCATGTCAAGATAGGGAATAAGTGAAATATTTATCACACAAATTATACAAAATAATTATAATAACAAGTGTCCCAACTCCCTCCCAAGTGTGTATAGATCCCTCGAAATGATCGTCTACCGTTTAGCTTGACATTGGGAGGAGGAGGAAGCTCGGGTGGAACTTCACCTTCATCCTTGATCCCCCTATGAGGATAGGGGAATCCATAACTTCTTGGATGATGATAGGAATACTTTGGGTCTAAAAAATACCAGAGATTTTCCCCCTGTATGAACTTACAAATGGGGAGCCCAAGGTTCCATTTTATAGGAAAATGAGAAGGTGGTTTTGAGCACACAGATTTCTTAAAACCACTTGTTACATAGTTTTAGACCTTCATAAAGCCTTATATCACTTTATAGAAACTAAAAAAGTTGTATCCCCACCTCCTAAATATCTCTACAAAAAGTTTGGCAACATTTTGACACCTAAATCTCGAGATATGGACAGATCACAGCACACCACTTTTGACTTCGTGCAAATTTAGTGTACTGGACAGATCAGGTTAGTTTGTCCATTAGATAGACGAATGAGTCTTAGGTTCCCTCAGATGAAATTTATCCCAATGAATTTTGGACAATCCCCCAAAATTTCATCCCATTTGGATGCACAGTTTGGTAGAAGTGTGTGGATGAGTCCACTGGTGTGCATAGATCCTGCGCAGTTTGGCCCATTTTTCTTGGACATCATCACGGGTCCTCCAAATCACCTCCAACTTCAATGAAATTATCAAAACAAGTAACATTTCCCATTTTAAAAGTGATAAAAACAAAATAATTTAATCAAACATGAAGTGAATTTTGTTATTATATTTGGAATTTATAATACAAATTCAGTTTAATACAATGGTGTAAGGGTGAAAATGAAACAGTGAATCATGGTACGATCAATAATGCAGTGATATTTATTTAATAAATAAATAATCATTATTCAAGGCTCGATAAATATTATTTAGGAATAGAGGAATTATTTTAAATGTTCCGGTGAGAAAATAATAAATATTGAATATTATATGATTAGATAATATTTAATTTTAATTTGCAAGTTAATCGCATGTCGAGAAATAATATTATTATTATTATTATTTGACATGGATTTTTTTATAGGATTAAATAAATAATTAATGGAACTTGTTCAATTATTTTATTTTAACCCTAGAAATATATGAACTCAATTATTTTATTTTTTTAATAAAAAAATCATTTGTTTTCGGGTTATGCACAATGGAATTGGAGAATTCTCTCAAACCCTAGAGATCTCTCTTCTTCAAGATCGCTCCCAAGAACATAGAGTAATCTTCCTCCACCAGATCAAGAAGAACACTTTGGAAGCAATTCTCATAGTAATCAAATTCAGATGATTCAAGCATAAGGATCTGTTGTGCTAGCACCCAGATAATCTTTTAGTAATGTCTGGAGATTCATGGAACATGTGTGGATCACTGCTAGAGAAAATCCACACTTGATTCCTATAACTAAATGACAGTGCATTACAGATCTATTACCAAATCCATCAATGAAGAAATAATTCCATCAAGGTAATTCTTATTTAATTAAATTAATTATAAATAATATGTGATGATCCTATCTCTGGTTCTAATGTGATTCATGTTGTTTAACTTCTTTGACTCAATTCTATTGAACACAATATTTATCATCGTGTAGATCTTAGATTGATCATCGATCATGACAAAAAGCAAAATTGGTCTCCTCCCATTTCACTCTTATACTGAATTCGGAACCTACAGGGATGAGGTGATCTATTGTAGACTTTATATCATGATGCCTTACTTTTTATAAGATTAAGGAAGAGCATCAAAGACCTATCGGTTTTTCAAAGCCTTTACCCATTCTAGTATGGAAGTGTAATGATATATCCATGGACCTCATTATCATTTTAATATTTAATACTAATGGGAAGGATGCGATTTGGGTGATCATTGATCAAATCATGAAATCGGTCCATTTTCTTCCTAATAGGGAGACGATGAAGGCAGAATAGCTCGGGCACCTGTATGTTTGAGAGATCGTGAAACACCATGGAGTGTCTTGTGTTGTTGTTTCTAATAGAGATTTGTGATTTAAATTTAGTTTTTGGAAATATTTGTAAGAGGTTATGGGTACCCAATTGAAGTTAATCATGACGTATCACACTCATATAGATAGATAGGTTGAGTGATCTATTCAGATTTTTTAGGATATTATTCAGGTGTGCATGCTTGATTTTAGTGGTTCTTGGGAAAAGAATATACTCTTGGTTAAATTCACCTATAACAAAAATTATTATAATTTTATTAAAATTTCACCCTTTTAAGTATTGTATGGGTGAACTTTTAGATCTCCTTTTTGTTGGGAAGGGTTGGGAGAATGGTCTTTGGTTGGACTGAGTTTTGTTCAAGAGATGAAAAAGAAAGTTTAGTTGATCTGAAAGTAGTTAGAGATAGCTCAGAGTCATTAGAAATCCTATGTAGACCATCATTATCCCCCATTAGAGTTTACTGTGGGTGATTAGGTTTTTCTCAGGGTTTCACCTCACTTAGTACATCATTATTTGGGTAAGTAGGGTAAGTTGGCACCAGGGTTTGTTATCCCTTTCAATATCATCGAATGACTTGGAAAGGTGGATTATCGGTTAGACTTATCATGTCACTTGATGTTAATTCACAACATGTTTCATGTTTCCCAATTGAGAAGGTATCAACCATACCCAAATCATGTGATTGAATGGTATTATATTGATCTTGATCCCAACACCACGATGGTTGAGTAGCAAATTCAGATTATGGATCATCGGGATATGGTACTATGTGGAAAAATAATTCCTTTGGTCTATGTACTATAGTAGTGTAGATGGGATATACACAATAATTAGGAGCATGGATCATTGATGATATAGTAGTGGCCTTCTCTCTTTGTGATTCTAAAATATTGAGCACATTATGGGAGAAAAAAGTTTTATGGTGGAAAGAATTATGATGCCCTCCAGGTCATCGGTATGTTTTAATTTTTGGATTAGTTTATCTATTTTGATGTTCTAAAGGATTTCAGGTGTTTGGGGAAAAAATTTGGAGATTTGGAAGAAAAATTTCAGGTGCATGGTTAGTAGAAACCATGCAGTAACCATGTGATATGTCTCTATTGGTTCCAATAGTAATTCACATAGTTTTTCTAACCATGTGATTCACCAGACAAGTTGGGCAGACAAATGGGTTTGGGTACAAAGGTTGTTACATGGCTTGAGCATAGTTTGTCCAACCATTCAACTATTCCTATCTAATTGTGTACTTCAGTTTTCAAGTGACAGTAGATATTGTATAGTTAATGCATAGTTTTTCTAATCATGCGGCCTAATTGTTTGACTTGTATGACTTTCTTAAAAATAGAAAATTACCCTTATGAACTTAGTTGTTTTTAACTATAATTTACTCTTAATCCCTAATTAGCTTGATCCATCCTATCTTTTATGTTCTATAGGGGTATATCCTTTGTTATTTAGTTATTATCCTTTGTTCTTGGTGGATATCTTTGAGGTGTGTTCTAATTTCCAACTGATCACTTCTCCTCTTTTTAGATCTCTCCTTGATCTCTATTCCCCTTGTTTCATTAGAACCCTAATGGGTTGTGATCACCAGATCTAGAAGGTTTTATGGGGAATTGATGATGTTACTTATAGATCTAGGATTATGAGGATTATATCTCTTCGATTCTAATCTTCATTTTTAAAGATGACTAGTTTTTCTCCATCGGCAGGATAGGTGTCTCTATATAATGGTTTTATCTCAATATTTACTCGATTTTCTTGTAAATTCCCTTGGTTTGGATTATGAAATTTATTGAATTTATATCAAATAGGTTTTTTATTAAAATTTTATCTTGGGTGATATGATAAAAGGGTTTTAAAGGGGTTTTCTTTAAAAATAGTTTTATGCATTTCATGTGTCCTATGAAATTCCTCAAAGATGGTTTTGACTCTAAAATGGATTTTCAAGCATGGGAGTGGTGATGCTTTGCTCATGAAAATGTTTTATAAAATTTTGAGCATGGTTTACTTGAATGTTTTGAGAAAACATGGCACTTTGGGAACCTTGGGTGCATCGAATTATGGACATATACAAACATTAGTGTGTGTGGTGCCACTAGGGGTTTGGTATCTAGTAGGTTGTGGTAGCTTTTGGATAGTCTTGATACCGAAAAACTATGACAGGACTCAATATTGGTAGGAATCATGTTATGTTGGCTTATCATTCCTTTGTATCTCCTAGAACATATTCTCATAAGCCAGGACCCAACTTGTGCTTGGTTTTATACATAATTGTATTGTTCTATGTTTGAATACCCACATGTTTATTGTTTGGTTTTACCATGTATAGTTTTGATCATTGTATTTTATTTATCTCTTATGTAGTTTTTCATATCCTTATTTTATTTGAATGTGAAATTTTTTGAAAGGAAAACCAAAGGATGTTTTATGAGAATTTTTTTCAAATAAAATAGCTTTATGGAACTTGTTTTGTTTTAAAGCAAGAACTAATGGTTTCATGGTGATAAAAATTATATAGATTCGTGGTGGTATCCTATCATTAATTTAAATCACACCCTATATATTCCTTTAGGCATATTCATATTCAGTTTTCTATCTCTTGGTTGATATCATCTTTATAGTGAGTTGATTTGGCGGTGATAGTTAGTCACATAGATACTTGGCTTTAGTCTTGATTTTTTGTGCTTCTAAGATTAGCCTTTTATCTTGGTTTTGTATGTCTCATGGTTGTGAACCTTTTCTTGTGCATTGTACTATGATTTTTTATATTTATTTTGTATATATAAGGCATTTCATGTTATCTTTTAGGGTGAAATAATTTCCAAAGTCTTTTATATTGATATCTAAGTGTGTTTTTTTCATCCCATTATGATTGGGAATTCACTTTGGTCCATGTGGTAGGCTATCTTGGGTGACATGTCAGGTCGACCAGGGTTGGTTCATTATAATCATCCTTAAAGGTGGTGAACCTCATTAACAAATGTGTTGTGTACATTTTCATTTGGTATTAGTGAGTATATTGAGAGAGAGATATTGAATAAGCACAATAGTGGAATGGAAATTTCAATCACTATACACATCGATCCCCCACCTTTAGTGTGTATCACCCTTCATGTGATCCAATGGATTTCCATTAACATGTCTAGTTTATTCAAGAGACAAGGGTCAAAGAAGAAGGAGTTCCACTATTATACTTGGTTGTAAAAAAGGGAATAGTGAAACAAGATAATATCAGTGTGGAATTATACTTATATAGAATAGGGATATTCTTATTATTATGTTTATTGTGGGAGGTAAGGACTCAACCTTGCATTGAGGAGTTGATCTCATCTAACATTGAAGAAGGATAGCACACCAAAGCAGAGCTTAAAAGAGAATTAATTATGGATTTATGATGCAATCATAATTCCATGTTGATATGGAAGAGACCTTTATGTTCATAAAATATTAAAGAGGCCCTCATGTATATAAAATAACTTTGCCTTCACTGAAATAGTGTGCAAAGGAAGGGAATAGGAAGTGGACCCTAGTTTGATAGTGAGTCTTTCCAGAACCTTGTAGGGGTGGTGTGCCTTAGCACAGAGTAACTATAACCTAAAAGCACACATCCACTAAAAGTGAGTATAGTGGACTTTGGTAGACCAACACATAACTACGTGTATACTCCTTAGATTAGCCCTTAGTGGTGAACCAAGTAGAATTTATGTATGTTCTTGTGCTTTACTTTATGCATTCATGTTTATATTCGATGAGAGGCATCAATAGAAAGGGGTATATTAAATATGTTCATTCTAATGAGGAAACATGGTCCATACAACCTAGGGGACTAAAAGAAGAGGAAAATGTTTAATTTGGTGTGCATGCTCATTCACCCCACTCTCAAGGTGCGTACATTCATCTTAGCCCCAACACATGGTAAATGAAATCGCATGTGAAGGATGTATTGTTATGAACTATTGAATTCAAGTAGAGTTATCCCCTTTATCATGATTCCTTCTCCATATTCAACCAAGCTTGTCCAAGCCTACCCATTATACGACTAGGATCTCAAGCTCTTATAACATCCAAGAATCTATGCAACTTAATCATAAACCATTTACAATTAATTTATATAGTTAGTTCATACTTTTTAAAATTAGGAATAATAGGTAAAAACTCTTTGGGTGGCTTACACTCACCAAAAACCCAATTAACAGACAACAAACAACCCCTGACACACCTTTGAGCACACTATCAACAAAAACCCTAACATTTGATAGCGATTTTCTAACCAATTTCATCCCAAAATGGAGAAAAGCTAAAAATAAATAGAGGTAGTAACTTACCTCCCACGAAATTGAAAGAAACCATGCGCATTCATCCTTCCTTAGTTCTCTCTAGATACCACGAGTAAAGGTGTCATTATTCTATCCTGGTTCCACTATAATCTTATGGAAATTGACACCAAATCTCAAGTTTCATTTAGTATAAATTGAAGAAAAAAAGGGGGAAAGGAATAACTAAGGGAGATAAAATGGAGGAACTCACCTTGAATTTCCATCAAAATACATATGGATTGACTCCCATTAAAGGGAAAAAATGGAGGAATCGAGGGGTGGTAGCTATAAAATTATAGTTGTGTAACTTTTTTCAAAAAAAATTCTAAGTATATTGGGTACCTGGTACACTGCCACTGGATACCTAAGGGTCCTCGCAGAAGGGTTGCGTAATGGTCCATAGTTTTCTGGTAACTTACATCTTACTTTTAGCTATTCTTTAAGTGTTTTTTAGTTATTTTTTTATTGGGTTAAGTGTCGAGTATTTTTTTGGTTGGTTTTGGAGGTTTTTATAGACCTTCAAAGAGGTGAATGGTTGGTGCATGATTAGGGGAGACCATGCAGTTCTCCCTAAGAAACTGTGTAGCTTGTTTGGAGAATTATAGTGGGTAGTACATGATTGATTCAAAATTAGAGCTAAACATGTGAATTTTCCCTATAAAATAATGTGGCTTGGTATTGAGGAAAATATCATGATTGGTTCACAATTTTTCAAACCATGTAGGTACCCAAAAGAGGCAGAAAGCCTCACATGATTGGTGCATGGTTTGGAAAATTGTGCAAGCAAACCATGCATGAGGTTTTAATTATTCTAAAAATTATATTTTAAACCCAAAACCTATTTTAAACCCCTCATTCTTACTTCTACTCCTAGGGATATCAAACCTAGAGACTCTGATGGTGATTCTTGGTGGTTCCTCTCCCTCTATACTCCAAATCTAAAGGATATATCATGTTGGATCATGTGGATTCAAGGCAAGAGGTTGTTTTTTTCATTTTTTATTCACATTTATCATATATATCCTCTTTATCCCTTGATATGAACCATATATCCAAGCTATGTTGGCTAGATATATGGATTTAATCATGATCTAATAGAGAATTCTTGGACCGTTGAATGGTTGGAGTTGAATCTATTAAGAATCACTTCCTCTCTCTGGAACGAATCTATATCCACCGTTGACAGTGTATATATTTTGGTAAGATGACATGGATACCATATCTTAGAATGATCTATTCTTATAATATTTATTTTAGAAACTATATTATGGTCAATTGAGTCTTATTCTAGTGAACGTCGGTGCATGAGCGTGATTTGGGTGTCATCTCTCGATAGATCTTGGATATGGAATCAATGTGTTAAAGGTAGGAATTCCTTACCATATTGGTCCCTTGTATGTATTCTTTTACATTATTGGATTGTTAGTATGTTTATAATGTAGATACCCTTACATGATGTGGAAGTTGGTGTGTGTGGGTGGCCCATGATACCTTTACTTTTTTATGGCTTGTGTGGTCCTTTCTATTTCACACTTTATATGTGGTTATTTCATTGCTAGTGGGATGTTTGATATGTCATGTTGTTTCTTACTATGTTTTGTATTACTTGTGTAATATTTCATAGCCTGTGGAATAATTATTATGATATATTTTCACACTATTCCTTACTATGATTTGTTTTGATTGTGTAATATTTCATAACTCATTGAATACTTATTGTGATATTTTTTTTCTATGTTATGCCTTACATGTGAATTTTTACATAGCTAGTGGAATCTCTATTCAGTATTCATGTTTACAAGTAGCCTTGACATACTTAGTCAGTCCTTAGAGGGGGAGTGTGTACAACATGACTCATTGGTTGTGGCTTTATGTAGAATGGTTAGTGCCTAAGATTGGCATGTGTTTATCCTATTAGGTAATGCCATGTTCCATTGGAATAGGGTCCATGTTCTAGTATGATTTGCCTATGGGTAACATCCTTGCATATGTAGAGAGTTTCGATGATTTGGGCATGCCAAGTGTGGATACCATCAAAGGTGAACAAGTAGCCATGATTCATGGGTATGACTAACCCTTAAAGGCAGGCGTGGAGTTGTTACTTAAAGGTGGAATGTGCATTATCCTTAAAGGCATACAAAGACACATGGAATGACCTAATTCATGTGAGAACTACTTGTGATATTCTTCTGGCAAGGTATTGAAGTAGGCACGGTCAGAGTTTTTAGAAGCTTGGTTAGCACACAATCGACCAGTATATGATTGGTTGTATGCTGGTATGTGCATAAATGTTCCATCATGACATGTGAATCTATATACATGGGAACTTGTGTTAAGGATGCATTAGTTGTGTTTTATTGGGTTATACTCACACCCTACTGGGCATCTCAGTGAATGTGTAGACTTCATGATCAGGGATCTAGAGAAGGGAAAGGGCTTATCATTAGGTTTCTAAGGAGCTTGAAGTTAGGATATGGATGTAGTACTAGGATAGAATTTGAATAGTTGTTTTAACTTCTTTTATATATTTGTTTCTAGTTGTGATGTTTATGCTTGTTGAATTTCCTCATTGGGGTTCCATTTGGTTTATTATTGTATGAAATGACATGAAATTTGGTATTGTGTTTTTTATGTATTTTCCAATGTGATTTAATTTTGGCTATGATTGTTGAGGGTATAGTCTCCCCATGGAACTTCCAAACCCCCACTAATATTTGATAGCCTCTTACGTATGTGGAGGAGTGAATGAGATTGTGTGAAACTTTGGGTTGGACCCAGTGATTTGGGGTGGGTGTTATGAAATGTTATCAGATCCTGAGTTTCCTTTCTTTTCTTCCTGGCTATTCTGGGACATGGTAGAAAGAATATAGGTTGTGTGGAACTCAGGTAGGGGAGTTTTCATGTGTTTTTCCAACTCATGTGCAACAATCCTTTAAGTTACCATGATGTAATTTTTGTTATAGTTTATGGGATTTGGGTTCATTCATGCATTATGAATAAGCACGTAGGATCACATGACATGTATATACCTTTTGTTTGTTGCATAGTAGTTCTTTAATTAAATGCTTTGATTTTTGCTATCTGTTCGATGATATATTTGTATTATTTTTTTATGGTATATATGTGTTGGCATTAGTTATTTGAATATGTGAATGTTGTTGTGTTTTGTATATATATGATTGTGACCAACATGCGGGTACGAAGGCCTCGGCTTGAGCCTTGGGTAAAACTATGAGGGTTATGCCTTATGTGTGGGTATCTTCTAGGATATACCTTTCTATATAAATCCATTATGTGTGCCTTATAAATAATTAATTTTTACTCATAATCAAGCTATTATAATCATTCTAAATGTTCATTTTTCATTCCATAAAAATTCCACCTCAAAGACACTTGATGGGGTCACCTGGTGAAGCACGCCAAAATGATCCTACTAGGGAGGACATTCTAGTTTCACCATAGGCTATGTAGAAGGATGCATCTTAGAATGCTCCCACACTCACTCTAATGGTTCAATAGACAAACTCAGCCTGGCCTAGAGTCCTTTAGATGGATCCTACTCAAGTCGGAGGGGCACAAAAGACGATGGTCGACTATGCCTGAGATTTCCAACTCCAACATCCACCAGCATTTCAAGGCATTAGTGGTCCCCAAGATACTGAGTACTAGGTTGAAATTATCGAGGGAATATATAATATAGTTGAAAATCATAAGGATATAAGGGTGAATCTAATAGCTTTTATTATTCACGGACCCTATAAGATATGGTGGGGCATTATGAGATATGCAGATAGGTGTGAGGGTCTTACTTGGGAGTCCTTTAAGAAGCTATTCTTTGAGGAGTTTTTTCTCAACAAACTAAAGTTGGACTAGGCATATAATTTTATGTTGGTTTCTTCTTACTATACTCATTTTATGTAATTTTTATTCTTTTCTACTCTTTTTTATGGAAATGGGGTGAAAAGGGTTAGGAAGTTTGTGATTGGCCTTCATCTGGAGCTTAAACATCAGGTTAGGGGCTTTAACCTAAAGTCATATACATGGGAACTTCACAAGGCCCTGAATTTTGAGAAAGGGCTAGAGGAGGGCAGTCTTGAAAGTTTTCTTCTAGCTTTCAGTGCTTTGATGACTGGACTTCCCAGTGATGCAATGATTTTCACATTCAGTAGTAGAAAGAGGAAGGTTGATGAAGTACAACGGGGTAGAAGACAGGTGGAGTAGAGTAGGGCATTTTTTACTCCCTTTATGGGATGAGGTTATACTAGGTACTACAACTATAGATTGAAGGGAAATTTTAGTACATCATGCATGAATCTGCCTAAGAAATTTCACTAATGTGGAAAGGTGGGCCATTTATAGAACCTTTATTCTAAGGTTAAATGTTTAGATTCGAGGAGTTTAAGTTAGGGTAAAGGAAGGGGTCCTCAGCAGTAGACCTAGGCACCAAGGGCCTTGGTGACTCAAGCAAGTCATGCACTGTAGAGGCATGGTTGTACTCTGGAGGTAGAAAGGATGCATGTAATGGATGAGGTTCCAGCAGTCAGTAAAGATGGACCTTCAATAGTTAGAGGTAAAACCATGATTACCTCTATGTTATCTACTACTTTTTTTGATATAGGTGTTTCCTATTCTTTTATATCTGCTCAAGTTTTTTTACCAATATTTACTAGTTAAGTTGTCTTTTGAGTTACTCTCTCCTAACACTCCCTTGGGAAAGAAATTAAACTATATCTAGTGATATCCCAAGTGTCCTGTACTTTTTTTGGTTATAGACATCTGTGCGACTTCATAATCTTAGAAATGACTAGTTTTTACATGATATTCAGAATGGACTAGTTGTCCAGTTACCGAGCCCGTATCGACTGCTACCAGAGACATGTATCTTTTACCATTTCTATAAGAGAGAGGTTCTTATTGACCATTGAGTGGGATGTTAGAGAATATAGGATGGGATTGAACCTAAGCTACATTGGAGTCATTACAACATAAGTAGCAGGCTTGGCTCTCACAATAGAATAATCAATATCCCCCTTTATCTCCCCTCCAGTGGTGTATCATTATCATTATGTCTTCCCAGATGACTTCTTAGGTCTTCCTCCTGATAGAGGAATTTTATTTGATATTGAGCTTATACTAGGGGTGAAACTAATGTCAATTTCTCTTTATCGTATGTCACCAGTTGAATTAAGAGAGTTGAAAGTGCAGTTAGAGGACTTATAGGTGAAGGGATTTATCAGACTAAGCACAACTCCATGAGGTTCTTCGGTATTGTTATACAAGAAGATGAACAATAGTCTAAAGCTCTGTGTAGACTATAGAAAGCTGAATTGGGTAATGGTAAATAACAGGTACCCTTTAACCAAGATTGATGATCTTTTTTATCAATTATGGGGAGTTCGATGGTTTTTCAAGATTGGACTTCATTTAGGCTACCATCAATTACAGGACAAGGAGGAAGATATTCCCAAGATAACAATTATGAGTAGATATGGACTGTATGAATATCTTTCCATGCCTTCTGGGTTGGAAAATTCTTCAGAGGTGTTCATATTTCTCATGAACATGATTTTCCATCCACACCTTGACTCATATGTCATTTTATTTGTGGATTATATCCTGATCTATTCGAGGACTTAAGATATACATGCTATACACCATGAGATTACATTAAGTATGCTTCAAGCACATCAACTTTATGCCAAATATTTGAAGTGTCACTTTTGGATTCATGAGGTGAAGTTCCTTGGGCATTTAATTTTTAAGATGATAATTTTAGTATACTCGAAGAAGGCAGAGATTGTGGTATCATGTAACGACCCGAAATTTTGAATAAATCTTGTTTCCTAATTTCATGTGTTATTTTATTTTATTTTTATACTCAACAAAAATGTTTTATTTGATAAACATGATTATAATTAAAATGAGACCATTGGCTTCTGACTGTTATATGACCATCGGTCAATATGACCGCTGTGAACAAAATGTTTTGATTATTGTCTCTAAATACAAGTAATCTTGGTTAATTATTATAGAAAGAAGATTATATGGCCTCACCTAGTAGTCTTGGACCGATCGAAGCCCATCTAACAGAACTTGGGAAGGAGGTAGCACCACTGGGCTTTGCTCTGGACCAAACCCAAGCTGAACTTCATCGTGTGAAGCTAGAACGGGATCGCCTTCGCGAGAAGTTCAAACTGATAGAAATTACTACTCGTGCGATGTTGACTGAGCCGCCCCAAGATTCTATCACCCTAGCACACCTTACTCTTAGGTCCTATGCTGGTATTATAAGAGGCTATGTAACGAGACCGTAACTGCCTTGTGTAATCCTTGTTTTAAATAAAAATTGGGATTTCTTCTTATGATGAAGTTTATGAATTTTCAAATGACCAGATAAAAATAGTATGCATATTTTGATGAATTTTCAAAAGGATATTTTAAAAAAAATGTTTATGTAAACCTTAAATAATTTAAAATGTGTAATGATTTTCAAAAAATGGTCTTCTACAATTATGTTCAGTACGAAATTTAGAGACTAATAAGATCAACTTAATTTTTGATGAATAGTAAAATATGAATAGTGATTTTATGATTAGGATTAGTAATGTGTCCAAATGGATTAGTAATCTCACTTAAAGAAAGTATTAATATAATCTAGGCACCTTGATTAAGTAATGTGATTCAATAAAATGGTTAAATAACGGTTTCATAAATTATTATTCAAGTATTAGTTTTTTCGGGTGAATAGTGTTTTTTAATTAAAAATTAAATTAAAAATATTTAGAAAATTATTTTTATAAAATGTATTTCATTTTTGAACTCAGAGCACCGATATTATGTTATGGTAATTTTTGGGGTTTTTTCTGAAAAAATGAATTTTCGGTGAATAGTGTATTTATTTAAAAATAAATTTAAAAATATTTAGAAAATTATTTTTATAAAATGGAGTTCATTTTTGAAATCAGAGCATTGATATTTGGTTAGTGTGAAATTTTGGGATTTTTCTGAGAAAGTTGAATTTTCAGTGAATAGTAAAAAATGCAGTTTTAGGGTTTCGGTATGTTTAATGACATCATAACTGTGTCATGATGATTTCATGAGATCTTTTAAGGGTTGGCCGGCCAAGGGTGATTAATTATTGTTTTGGGGGCCCCATGTGGCCCAACTCCATGATAAATGCCAAGGGAGAGCACATGGGTTTGAGAAAAGCACATGTGAGGTGTCCCTTGGCCATTAATGCCTTGTCCCCTCACTTTCCCTATAAATACCAAGCCATCCTCTCATCTATTTCGACTCCTCACTCTCCCCCAACGAAGTTCTGGTCTCATTACCTCCCAAGGAGTCCTCCCAAGGTGCCCCCATGCCCTCAAGGTCCCAACCTTTGAGTTTTAAGAGTTACGTTTTAAGGTAAGGGATCCGACCTCTCTCTTTCTTTTCAAGTAATCTCTTTTATGTCATTTATTTTATGCTCCATATTCTTATGTTGGAGGATGTTCTTTTATATTCATACTACTTCCCATTTCATGTTCATATGATGAGAGACCCCCCTTGCTCTCATCAATTCGTTTTAAGAATGTTTAAGTGGCGCCGTTAGGCTGCCGAATTTTTAAGGGATTCTTTCACCTTCCTCGTTTTCAAGTTCTATTTTCATCCAAGCCTTTCATGTTCCTTTTTATTATGTTGGGGCATGATCTCTAAATTTATCATACTGATCTTTTATGGTCATATGAGGAGAGACCCTATTTGACCTCTTCAATTCATTTTTTTTGAAGTTTAAGTGGCGTCGTCAGGCTGCCGAATTTTTAAGGGATTCTTTCACCCTTCTCGTTTTTCAAGTTCTACTTTCATGTCAAGTCTTTCAAGTTTCTTTTTGTTATGTTGGGGTATGATATCTATATCTATAATAATGTACTCTTATGTTTATATTATGAGAGACCCCATTTGATCTCTTCAATTCAGTATTTTGAAGTTTTAAGTGGCACCGTTAGGCTGCCGAATTTTTAAGTGGTTCTCCACCCTTCCCGTTTTGAAGTTCTACTTTCATGTCAGTTCTTTAAAGTTCCTTTTTTTTATGTTGAGGTATGATCTCTATATCTATCATGCTGGACTCTTATGTTCATATGATGAGAGACCCTATTTGATCTCATCAATTCATTTTGTTGAAGTTTAAGTGACGTCGTTAGGCTGCCGAACTTTTAAGGGATTCTTTCAACCTTCTCCTTTTCAAAGTTCTAATTCCATGTCAAGTCTTGCAAGTTCCTTTTTATTATGTTGGGGTATGATCACTATATCTATCATACTGATCTTTTATGTTCATATGATGAGAGACCCTATTTGACATCATCAATTCATTTTTGGTTGAAGTTTATGTAACGCTGTTAGGCTACTGAATTTTCATAAGAGAAATCTTATTTTTGTCTTCCTTTCATGTTCTTCATTTCATATGGTATATTTTCAAATTTCATTACCATGTTCTTAAATCCTTTATATTCTGTCCCTCTACTGTTTTATGGGTCATTTATGAATGTTTGACCCATGTCCCCTCTCTTTTCAATGTTTTCTAAAAACCTTGTAACATAGCCGTTATGCTGCAGAATTTTCGTCTCAAAATGCCTCTCTCTTTTCTAAAAATTATTTTATGTTATAAAGTGAATACTCAAAGCTCTTATTTCTACAAGGGTATTCACATATATATCAAAATGTTCTATTTTAAATTCTGGTATTTACATACATGATACCCGCTTTCCCTTTCCGTGGGTTTAAAGTGACGTAAAGATCATGTCTTTAAAGCAGTTTTTAAAATGTTGTGATTATGAAATGAAACCCATTTATTTTATGCTATATGGGTTATTTATGAAATGTTTGATGATGATATATGTGGATCACATGATAATAAAGGCAAATTTAAGGGTGCGCCCTGATAGCGCTCCAATGCATTGGGTAAAGACTTAATCTCTAGAGATGACCATTTTAACGACGCCTTGGTGAATAACCTTGGTAATTTTTAACGACACCTTGGGGATGGACCTTGGTGAAACGAAATGATTTTCAATATTAAATGTTGCAGCCACATATTCAAGTTATGAAAAAATGTTATTTTTATTATGAAATGCCTCATGATTTCTTTCTCATGCCTTAAAGTTCTTTTCATGTCCTTATTGAAGTATCTCAAGTTCTCATGTAAAATGTTTCTCTTATTTTCCTTATTGGGCCTTCTGCTCACCCTTTCTTTTGATGTATTTCCCCAGGTTATGAGATGCAGTAATGAACCTAGGATGAACTTAAGGAGAAGCCTTTAAAGTGTTTAAGAAGAGTGTTTTTTGATCTTTTCATGTATTATGTTCCTGGTTTCCAAGACACTAAACCTTAAAGATCCTCAGTTTTGTGTAATGAAATGAAAGTTTATGTTATAAAAAGACGGGATGCTATAGTTGGTATCAAAAGATGGTTTAGTTATTTGTGGAAATTAGGATATGAAAAATCTAGTAAGAACCCTATAGAAAAGTTTAAATATAGGAAATCTTCTTGGTATTTTGGTGAGTATTGAGTAAGGGGTTTCCAAGCAAATACATCCCTCTCTGGATACGAGCAGGTAGAGGTGGATCTGGCACAGATGTACATAGGGGTAAAACCCGAAAACACCGCTTTGAGCTAGACTCGAACGGGAACTGGTACACGACAACGGGCCTTGCTGCACTCTTAGTTACGACACTCCCGAGGGATATGCTTTGGTAAATTCATAAGCTTAGTATGAACCATTATTAAAGGAACAAGGATAAAACAAAATAAGGATTCACATAAGAATATATGATCATGGATAACCTAGATTGGAACCTAGGGGATCACAAGTTAGGATATACTTTTATTCTACATGTTTATCCTTTTATGCTTAAAGTTTCCTTTTCATGATTATTAGCTAAGTAAATAAGCCCCTAATTATAGTTTCTTTTCTTAGTTAATGGTGGGAAATGGAAGAACTTGTCCCAAAAACCAGTGTGATAGGAAATGCGACGATTGTCGTATTAATATGACAGAGGTGATTAGGGGATTAAAAGATGATTATTATTTTGGAATACATTCACTATTTTAGGGTCCCTATATGATCGAGGTAAATAGATTACTATGGTATTTTCATTGAGGAGTAAGGTTGACTTATATTTTGAAGAATCGATAAATTTATGGTGGACTTATAGTAATTTAGGCTACTTATGGGAATGATTAACCTATCTTGGGTAAAATATGTTTAGTTTAGATGTTAGGAGTGGTTGATGTTGTTTGGAGATGAACAATGAAGTTTATTTTGGAAGACTATGTCATCAAATCCTTCTTGTATTTGGGTTTCAATCTTAGTTTAGTTTATTTTGAGGAATCTTAAGGACCATTATTTACGAAATGGTCTATGATGAACTTTGGATAGTACCATGGAACTTTGAAGATTTAAAAGTAGTTTCCATTCCTATGGGATTCTTTTTGAAGAGTTGTTTTACCTTACCCTTTCTATTTTTGGGATAATGTTTAAAGATACAAGAAATAGATAGTTAATCTTTTGTGGATTATGTGATTCTCTAGAAGATGATTCTTGTGTTTTGATGAGACCAAGTATATTTGAATGCTCATAGTTTGGAGAAAAGATTAGTTTTGGGTAGAAACTTATTAAAGGATGAAACTCTAGATGAAGGTAGATATATTTCCTTATGTTTTTGTTCTATGTTGTAAATGAATTCCTCAAAGTTATGAAAAGGAACGTAAAACAAAAATGTTGTTGGTTTACGTTTCCTACTAGGTAATCAAAGACCGCTTGCACACATCATAATTTTGGGATTTTCTGGTGGTTAACTTCCTCCTAATCATGTTTTCTATCACTCTCCTTTAGGACATTACCCTTTGTTTTCTCCTCCATGTCCATGTTTCCTACATGGAATCCTAGTATGAGTAAACTCGGGTGGCCTTTGTACTTCCTTTTCTTTCTTTTAAAGTAATGGTGTCACTGACTCTTTTTCTGATGTGGGACTTTCAATGAAATTTCAAAACCCAATTTTTAAAATTGCGAGGACGCAATTTCTTAAGGGGGGAAGATTGTAACGACCCGAAATTTTGAATAAATCTTGTTTCCTAATTTCATGTGTTATTTTATTTTATTTTTATACTCAAAAAAAAATTTTATTTGATAAACATGATTATAATTAAAATGAGACCATTGGGTTCTGACTGTTATATGACTATCGGTCAATATGACCGCTGTGAACAAAATGTTTTGATTATTGTCTCTAAATACAAGTAATCTTGGTTAATTATTATAGAAAGAAGATTCTATGGCCTCACCTAGTAGTCTTGGACTGATCGAAGCCCATCTAACAGAACTTGGGAAGGAGGTAGCACCACTGGGCTTTGCTCTGGACCAAACCCAAGCTGAACTTCATCGTGTGAAGCTAGAACGGGATCGCCTTCGCGAGAAGTTCAAACTGATAGAAATTACTACTCGTGCGATGTTGACTGAGTCGCCCCAAGATTCTATCACCCTAGCACACCTTACTCTTAGGTCCTATGCTGGTATTATAAGAGGCTATGTAACAAGACCGTAAATGCCTTGTGTAATCCTTGTTTTAAATAAAAATTGGGATTTCTTCTTATGATGAAGTTTATGAATTTTCAAATGACCAGATAAAAATAGTATGCATATTTTGATGAATTTTCAAAAGGATATTTTAAAAAAAATGTTTATGTAAACCTTAAATAATTTAAAATGTGTAATGATTTTCGAAAAATGGTCTTCTACAATTATGTTCAGTACGAAATTTAGAGACTAATAAGATCAACTTAATTTTTGATGAATAGTAAAATATGAATAGTGATTTTATGATTAGGATTAGTAATGTGTCCAAATGGATTAGTAATCTCACTTAAAGAAAGTATTAATATAATCTAGGAACCTTGATTAAGTAATGTGATTCAATAAAATGGTTAAATAACGGTTTCATAAATTATTATTCAAGTATTAGTTTTTTCAGGTGAATAGTGTTTTTTAATTAAAAATTAAATTAAAAATATTTAGAAAATTATTTTTATAAAATGTATTTCATTTTTGAACTCAGAGCACCGATATTATGTTATGGTAATTTTTGGGGTTTTTTCTAAAAAAATGAATTTTCGGTGAATAGTGTATTTATTTAAAAATAAATTTAAAAATATTTAGAAAATTATTTTTATAAAATGGAGTTCATTTTTGAAATCAGAGCATTGATATTTGGTTAGTGTGAAATTTTGGGATTTTTCTGAGAAAGTTGAATTTTCAGTGAATAGTAAAAAATGCAGTTTTAGGGTTTCGGTATGTTTAATGACATCATAACTGTGTCATGATGATGTCATGAGATCTTTTAAGGGTTGGCCGGCCAAGGGTGATGAATTATTGTTTTGGGGGCCCCATGTGGCCTAACTCCATGATAAATGCCAAGGGAGAGCACATGGGTTTGAGAAAAGCACATGTGAGGTGTCCCTTGGCCATTAATGCCTTGTCCCCTCACTTTCCCTATAAATACCAAGCCATTCTCTCATCTATTTCGACTCCTCACTCTCCCCCAACAAAGTTATGGTCTCATTACCTCCCAAGGAGTCCTCCCAAGGTGCCCCCATGCCCTCAAGGTCCCAACCTTTGAGTTTTAAGAGTTACGTTTTACGGTAAGGGATCCGACCTCTCTCTTTCTTTTCAAGTAATCTCTTTTATGTCATTTCTTTTATGCTCCATATTCTTATGTTGGAGGATGTTCTTTTATATTCATACTACTGCCCATTTCATGTTCATATGATGAGAGACCCCCCTTGCTCTCATCAATTCGTTTTAATAATGTTTAAGTGGCGCCGTTAGGCTGCCGAATTTTTAAGGTATTCTTTCACCTTCCTCGTTTTCAAGTTCTATTTTCATCCAAGCCTTTCATGTTACTTTTTATTATGTTGGGGTATGATCTCTAAATTTATCATACTGATATTTTATGGTCATATGAGGAGAGACCCTATTTGACCTCTTCAATTCATTTATGTTGAAGTTTAAGTGGCGCCGTTAGGCTGCCGAATTTTTAAGGGATTCTTTCACCCTTCTCGTTTTTCAAGTTCTACTTTCATGTCAAGTCTTTCAAGTTCCTTTTTGTTATATTGGGGTATGATATCTATATCTATAATAATGTACTCTTATGTTCATATTATGAGAGACCCCATTTTATCTCTTCAATTCAGTATTTTGAAGTTTTAAGTGGCACCGTTAGGCTGCCGAATTTTTAAGTGGTTCTCCACCCTTCCCGTTTTGAAGTTCTACTTTCATGTCAGTTCTTTAAAGTTCCTTTTTGTTATGTTGGGGTATGATCTCTATATCTATCATTCTAGACTCTTATTTTCATATGATGAGAGACCCTATTTGATCTCATCAATTCATTTTGTTGAAGTTTAAGTGACGCCGTTAGGCTGCCGAACTTTTAAGGGATTCTTTCAACCTTCTCCTTTTCAAAGTTCTAATTCCATGTCAAGTCTTGCAAGTTCCTTTTTATTATGTTGGGGTATGATCTCTATATCTATCATACTGATCTTTTATGTTCATATGATGAGAGACCCTATTTGACATCATCAATTCATTTTTGGTTTAAGTTTATGTCACGCTGTTAGGCTGTTGAATTTTCGTAAGAGAAATCTTATTTTTGTCTTCCTTTCATGTTCTTCATTTCATATGGTATATTTTCAAATTTCATTACCATGTTCTTAAATCCTTTATATTCTGTCCCTATACTATTTTATGGGTCATTTATGAATGTTTGACCCATGTCCCCTCTCTTTTCAATGTTTTCTAAAAACCTTGTAACATAGCCGTTATGCTGTAGAATTTTCATCTCAAAATGCCTCTCTCTTTTCTAAAAATTATTTTATGTTATAAATTGAATACTCAAAGATCTTATTTCTACAAGGGTATTCACATATATATCAAAATGTTCTATTTTAAATTCTGGGATTTACATACATGACACTCGCTTTCCCTTTCCGTGGGTTTAAAGTGACGTAAAGATCATGTCTTTAAAGCAGTTTTTAAAACGTTGTGATTATGAAATGAAACCCATTTATTTTATGCTATATGGGTTATTTATGAAATGTTTGATGATGATATATGTGACTCACATGATAATAAAGGCAAATTTAAGGGTGCGCCCTGATAGCACTCCAATGCATTGGGTAAAGACTTAATCTCTAGAGATGACCATTTTAACGACGCATTGGTGAATAACCTTGGTAATTTTTAACGGCACCTTGGGGATGGACCTTGGTGAAACGAAACGATTGTCAATATTAAATGTTGCAGCCACATCTTCAAGTTATGAAAAAATGTTATTTTTATTATGAAATGTCTCATGATTTCTTTCTCATGCCTTAAAGTTCTTTTCATGTCCTTATTGAAGTATCTCAAGTTCTCATGTAAAATGTTTCTCTTGTTTCCCTTATTGGGCCTTCTGCTCACCCTTTCTTTTGATGTATTTCCCCAGGTTATGAGATGCAGTAATGAACCTAGGATGAACTTAAGGAGAAGCCTTTAAAGTGTTTAAGAAGAGTGTTTTTTGATCTTTTCATGTATTATGTTCCTGGTTTCCAAGACACTAAACCTTAAATATCCTCAGTTTTGTGTAATGAAATGAAAGTTTATGTTATAAAAAGACGGGATGCTATATATCATGGGAACGTCCTAGAAATTTTTTTGAGATCATTAGTTTCCATGGGATTGTGGGGTACTATCGATGTTTCATCCAAGACTTTTCCCATTTACCAGTGCCAATGATAGATCTGAACAAAAAGGGGTGAACTTTGAGTGGTCTAATCAGCATGAAGAGGCTTTCTTAGAGATGAATATGAGATTGAAAATAGATGCAATTTGGATTCCTCTAGATCCTAGGATTGGATATAAAGTGTATTGTGATGTCTCAGGTGTTGGGTGGGGAGTTGTGTTGATGCAGCATGATAAGGTGGTCACTTATGGGTCACGTTGGTTATGATTCCATGAGCGGAAATAATCAATGCATGACTTAGAGTTGGCAGTTGTGGTCCATGATATGAAAAGTTGGAGACATTATCTCTTTAGTGATAGGTTTATCATCTACATGAAACATAAGATCTTGTTATACATCTTCTCTCAATGGGATCTAAATTTGGATTATAGGCATTGGGTGGATTATCTACATATATTCGACTTTGAGATAGCTTATGCTATAAGGAAAGTTAATTTCATTGTGGATGATCTCAATAGGAAAATGTTAGAGAAACATGAGTTTGGAGAGTAGCCTTCATAAAAGGAATGACGTCTAATAAGTTTGATGATCGATTGGCTAGTGGATTCATATGAGGATCATGGAGTTACGACATGTGTGCCTTTGGTTATCACATCATATTTAGTGGAATGGGTAAAGGTATTCTAGGAGTCAGATCCTAAATATACGGTGATACTAGAACATTTGGCAGGGAGTGATCTAGTTCCAGGTTGGTCTTTAGATGATGATGACATAATTTATGTTTAAGGGGGGTTAGTAGTGTCAGATTTCATGAGGGAGGAGATGATGGGATACAATCATGATTCAAAATGGGTAGTGTATACAGGTTTGATAAAGATGTAACATGACATCTAACACCAGTTTTAGTGTCCAGGTAAGAAGAGGGACATCAATGGTTTTGTTTTGTGGTGCCTTACCTACCAAAGGTTAAAGGCCAAGCATCGATGTCCTTGTGGTTAGCTTCATCCACTTCTAGTGCCTATGTGTAAGTGGGACAATGTGATGATGGACTTCATGATGGGGTTACCCAATACCATGACGAGTCGTGATGTTGTTTGGGTGATAGTTAATCGCCCAACAAAAGTAGATCATTTCTTATCGATTCGAGAAATATTTAGTGGATGAGTTGGGAAAGTTGTATGTACTAAAGATTGTATGTCTGTATGGAGTTCCCTTGAGCATCATGTTGGATAAGGACAAATGTTTCATGTCATGATTTTTGCAGGGCTTAAAAAAGGATTTGGGTGACAAGATAAGACTGAGTACAATGTATCCTCCACCGACTAATTGACAGTAAGAGAGAATGATCTATATATTAAAGGATATATTACTGGTGTTTTGGACTTTATTGGATCTTGGTATGATTACCTAACCTTGGTTGAGTTCGTATACAACAACTTCTAAGCTTCAATTTATATGGCACCTTTTGAGGCTTTTCATGGTCAGTCATGTCGCTCACTACTATGTTGGCATGAGGCTGGTGAGGCAGAAATTGTGGGGTCTATCTTGATAGAAAAGACCTATGAGATAGTGCATATGATTAGGAAGTGTTTAATCACCACTTAGAGAAGACAAATATCATATTCCAATGGGAGTAGGTGGCCCTTGGAGTTCATTGTGGGCAGCCAAGTTTTCTTATGGGTGACTCCTCGATTAGGGAATTGATGGTTGAAAAATTAAGGGAAGCTAACACTAATATTTTTTAGACCATTTAAGATTATTGAGCATGTCTGGACAGTGGCATGCCATTTTGATTTTCCTCCATGGTATCGAGGTATGCATGATGTGTTCCATGTATCTAAACTTCAGAGGTACATGACTGATCTTACATGTTTGATCAACTATGAGGATGTTGAGTTGGATCCTGACACATGATTTGTGGAGTGCTCGGTGCAAATCACAGACCATAGTGAGAAAATATTATGACAAAAGATGATTCCACTCGGCAGAGTCCTATGGTAGCATGGATGTATCCAAGAAGAGACTTGGGAGCGAGGATCTAATTTATGAGTTCAATAACCTGAGTTATTTGAGTATGAAATCTAGAGACAATTCTTGAGGATGATAAGTCCTTAAAGGGGGTGATTATAATAGCCTAGAGTTTTTTTGGGAACCTTACACCTTACTTCCATCCCTTCTTTAAGTTTTTTTTTAGTTATGTTTTTCTTAGGTGAAGTATTAGGTATATTTAGGTTTTTATAGGCCTTTAATGGGGTTAAAAATTAGCACACATCTATATGAAACCATGTGGTTCTCCCCAAGAAACCATTTGGATTATTTTTAGAATGAAAATTGGTGGTACAAGGTTGGCACACAGTTAGATCTAACTATGCGACTTTTCTCCAAAAAAATTGTGTGGCTTAGGATAGAGGAGAAAAGCACTATTAGCACATGGTTTACCAAGTTGTGAAACCAAACCATGTGAGGGTGCCCAGAAGAGGAAAAAATTCACTCACAGTTAGCGCATGGTTTGAAAAATTGTGTGACCAAACCATACATGTGGTTTAAATTAATCCAAAAATTAGATTTTAAACCTGAAACCTCTCTGAAACCCCTCATTCTTCCTCTTACTCCTAGGGCTCTCAAACCTAGGAATTTTTGTGGTGATTTTAGGTGGTTCCTATCCCTCCATACTTTAAATCCAAAGGATCTAGAGCATTGACTCGTGTGGATTCAAGGTAAGAGGTTGTTTTCCTCCTTTATTCATGTTTATCCTATATCTTCTTTTTCTCTCTTAAGATGAATCATAGATGCAAGATATGTTGGATAGATCTATGGATTCAATCGTGATCTAATGTATAATTCTTGGATCATTGAAGGATCAGATCTGGATCTATTGAGAATCGATTCCTCTCTCTTAAATAGATATAGATCCACTGTTGATGACATATCTCTTGTGGTAAGTTGACATGGATTCCATCTCTTGGCATGATCTCTTCTTAGAATCATAATTTTATAGAGACTATTATGATGACTTGGATCTAGTTTTAGTGAACGTTGGTGTATGGGCATGATCTGGGTGTCATGTCTTGATGGATCATGGATTTGACATCAACACGTTAGAGGTGGGAAGTCCTTATCAACTTGGGACCTTGTATGAGGTTGTTTGACATGCTTGGCATGCATGGGTGGATCATGAGACCTTTTCTTTATTATGGTTTGTGTTTTGTTGTGTCACACCTTATATGTGGTTATTTCATAGCCAGTGGAATTTTTTATATGTCATGTTGTTCCTCGCTATGTTGTGTATTACTTATGTAATATTTCATAGCCTGTGGAATACTTATTGTGATATATCATTATATTGTTCATTGATATGTTGTGGCTCTACATAGGATGGTTAGTGCCTAATTTTGTCATGTGTTTAGCCCATGGGGTAACACCATACACTATTGGAATAGGGTCCCTGTGTAGGTATGTCCTGTCAATGGGGAATGTCCTTGCGTATGTGTATAGTTTCGATGATTCGGGCATGTCAAGTGTGTGTATCATCAAAGGCGAGCAAGTATCCATGATTCATGGGTATGAATGGACCTTAAAGGCGAGTGTGTAGATGTTCCTTAAAGGTATAATGTGCATTGTCCTTAAAGGTAAATAGAGACACATTGTATGACCTAAGTCATGTGTTAACTACTTATGATATTTTTTCAACAAGTCATCGAAGTAGGTGTGATCATGGTTTGTAGCAGCCTAGTTAGCCCACAGTTGTTCAATATATGATTGGTTGTGTGTTGATATGCACATTTACTTTTCTATCATGACATACACCTCTATATACATGTGCACTTATGTTAAAGATGCATTGGTGGTGTCCCACTAGGTTATACCAACACCCTGCATGGGCATCTCGGTGTGCGTATAGACTTCATGATCAGGGATCCAGAAAAGGGAAAGGGTCCAATGACAAGTTTTCGGGGAGCTTGGAGTTAGGAGATGGACACAGTGTTGAGATAGACTATGGACAACTTCCACAAATTCTTTTATCAATTTTTTTCTAGTTGTGTTGTTTACACTTATTGACCTACCACATCGGGAGTCTGTTTGGTTTATTATTATATGACCTAACATGACATTTGATATTGCATTTTGTTATGTATTTTTCATTGTGATGTTTAGTTTGACTATGATTACTAAGTATATAGTCTCACCATGTCACTTTTAGACCCTCGTTGTCAGTTGGTATTTTATTGCATATGAGAAGATGCGCATGAGGACATGTGACACTTCGGCTCAGACCCGGTGATTCAGGTCAGGGTGTTATAGGTTTTCCACCCACCCACCCCACCAGGTACCCAACATCTTATCATTGCATACCCAATGTACTTGAACCGAGTATCTGTAAATCCCAACTACCCTTGGAAGCTAAATCATTGAAGACAAAATACTACTTGAACCTCTAAAATATACAATAATACCCTCAAACATGTCCAAAAAATTCCTCCAAACAACAATATTCTTCAAATAATTTAGTTAAAATCTAGAATTTCAAATCTACCCCCCACTCTTGTCCCACCAGAGTCTAGTTTTTTTCCCTGGTTCCACCAAAAATGAATGGAACAGGTCATTATACAGCCATTATATTATCATATTCACATTCCCATGAAAATTTTAATTTTCAAATAAATAATTCTAAAATGTTATTTGATTGATAAATTTATCGTAGATATGAAATATGAACTAAAAAAACAAAAGATGACAAAATGAAAAATATCAAGGTGTTAGGTAGCCATTGAAAGGTGGATGCAATATTCAATGAGGGTGGGCTTCCCAACCCCACCAATCCCCCATCTACCATGTTGCACTACCTATAAAAGGGAAGTGCAGCCCCCCAGAAAGTTGTGGACAGGTATAAGGAAAACGTCTGAAGGCTCAATAAAATGTTTTTCTTTCTTTCAGCTTGTCTTTCTCCACTATTTAAACTTTACTCATTTTAAAAAAAATCACAACACGTTATCAACACAAATTCTAAAAAAGGGAGAAAGGTATGTTTTAATTTATTTATTTATTTTAAACCTTATCCTCATTGTCTAGTTGGATAGTTCTTATTATTTATTATTTTCATCTTAAACCTTATTTTTCACCACATGGTTGGATGATCCTAATTATTTATATAATATTATTTAATTACCGCCAGATTGGAAGGTTTATGTGGTTTATTTAATTATTGCCATAAAGGTTAGGTTTCCACCTATTCAGATGGTTTTAATTTATTTATTTTACACAATCTAATTGGACGGTCTAATTAATAAATCATTGCACTCAAGAAAGTTTTAAATGAGTGATGCGATGTATTGATTTATTTATTTTAAATCCTCACATGAAAGATTTATTAACCTATTAAGGTGGGATATATATATATATATAATATTAAATGATAATATTAACCTAGTTTTAATGTTTTTGATACTGTTTTATTTTCTTTAACACAAATGTAAATTATCATTGTATTTTTATTTTGAATAATAATAAAGTTTTTTTCCCTTTCTCTCTCCTAGTTATCATCATGTTAGATCTTGCGAAACTCAAATTCATTGCTCTTGATATTACCAAAAGTAATTACATGTCATGGATAATGGATGTTGAAATGCATCTTGAATCGTTGGATCTCATGGAAATAATTAAAGAAAATAATTCAAAAACCCTCCAAAATAAAGAAAAGGCGGTGATCTTTCTTAGTAGACATCTCGACGAGGGATTGAAATGTGAATACCTCATAGAAATAGATCCAAGTAAGCTCTAGAATAGTTTGAAAAAGATATATGATCGTCAAAATGAGGTTGTTCTTCCTGTAACTCATGATGAATGGAATGTTTTATGCTTTCAAGGCTGTAAAGGGTCAGTAATTATAATTTTGTCATGTATATAATTGTATCACTGTTAAAGTATTTTTGTGTTGAGATTACAGATGTCGATATGCTTGAAAAGACATATAAGACATTTCATGCATCACACATCACCCTACAACAACAATATATCTTGTGAGGGTATATAAAATATTTTGATCCCATATCATCGTTACTTGTAGTAGAGAAGGATAGTGAGCTTTTGATTAAAAATCATCAGTCTCTTCCTACTGGTTCAACAAAATCATTTCGTAAAGCAAATTCTATATTTCATGAAAATAATCATGGAAGAATTTAGAGATGTGATTATCATGGTGGACGTGGTTTTGGCAGTATATGTGGTCGAGGGTGTGGTTGTAACCATGGACATGATCAAAATGAATATCAGAATCAGAGAAATATTAGCTCAAACACTTTGAGAAATCCTGAAGATTCCTGCTACAAGTGTGGTTCTAAGGGAAAGTGGTCTCAAGTTTGTTGAACCCCAAAGCATATTTGTAAGTTCTACAAAGCATCTCTTAAATCAAAGAATAATGAACCACACTTTGTTGATACATCCTATAAAGGGAAAGAAAAGAGGGTGAATTTTTCTAAGAATCGCGAGGAATTAAATGATGATTTCACTTACCTCAAATCAGGTGATTTTTCTTGTGATTTTAATGATATGATGGCTAGAAATAATTCATAAAAATTATAGTAGTTATAATATGTGATATGATGTTTTGTTTTGTATGCTTTATATTTTTGATGTTATAATTTCACAAGGTGTTTCTTATAATATTATCATCTTTACTTTGAAGCGTTGAAATGGAACATGTAAACGAGACTGATATTTTCACACCAGATAGTGGAACAACACACACAATTATTAATAATAAAAAATATTTTTCTAAACATAAACCGACAAGACCAATTTTGAATACTATATCGGGTTATGTAGATCTGATAGAAAGGACTGATAAAGCGGGTTTTTCTTTACCTAATGAGACACAATTGTTTTTAAGAGATGCATCGTTTTCTCCAAAGTCCAAAAGAAACTTGTTAACTTTCAATGATATATACCAACATGGGTATGATACCCAAACCATATCTAAGAGAAGTGAAAAGTACATGTGCATTACCATTAATAAATCTGGTAAGAGTCATGTACCAGAAAAACTACCAAAGTTATCATCTAGATTGGATTATACATATATAAGTGCAGTCAAAACACATATGATAATAAATAATGGACCCCAAATCATTAATTTGTGGCATAACTAATTAGGTCATCCTATTTTAGTAATGATGTGAAAAATAATTGAAAGTTCTCACAGACATTCAATAAAGGTCCAAAAGATCTCTCCACTAAGAAAAATTCTATGCGAGGCTTGTTCACTTAGAAAGATGATTGTGAGACCATCTACAGCTAAAATTAAGGATGAAATGCCGACCTTTCTTGAATGAATTCAAGGGGACGTATGTGATCCAATTCATCCATCATGTGGTCCATTTAAATATTTAATGGTGTTAATTGACGCATCTAGTAGATGATCACAGATATGTTTTCTCTCAACACGTAATGTAGTGTTTTCACGATTTCTTGCTCAAATAATTAAATTGAGAGCACAATTATATAATTATGTCATCAAGAAAGAAAATCTCGATAATGCTGGAGAATTTACCTCTCGAGATTTCAATGATTATTGTATGGTGATGAGGGTTACTGTAGAGCATCCAGTTGCTCATGTGCATACACAAAATGGTTTAGCTGAATCACTGATAAAATGCCTCCAACTTATTGCTAGACCATTAATAATGTAAATAAAGATGTCGATCTCCGTACGGGGTCATGCAATATTGCATGCCTCAACATTAATTCACATCAAACCAAGTGCATATCGTAAGCACTCTCCACTCCAGCTGGCATTCAACCAAGAGCCTGACATCTCCCACTTAAGAATATTTGGTTGTGCAATATATATACCTCACAACATGCAAGGATGGGACCTCAATGGATGTTGGGAATATATGTAGGATATGAATCCTCATCCATTATCAGATATCTTGAACCACAAACTGGTGATGTATTTACAACATGTTTTGTTGATTATCACTTCAATGAAGAAGTATTTCTAGCATTAGAGAGAGAAAAGAAACAAAGGGAGGAAATTTCCTAGAATGTACGGATTGTTATCTTTTATCGATCCTCCCACTCAGTAGCGTGAGATAGAAGTGAAAAGGATTTTACATTTTCAAGAACTGGAAAATCAATCGCTCGGTGCATTTACTAGTTCAAAGGGCGTGACTAAATCACAAGTACCAGTTGTAAATGCACCAGCTAGAATTGATGCCCCGAAGACACAGTCACACAATGATGTTACATAAATCTCAAAAACAAAACTGAAGCATGGAAGACCAAATGGATTTAAGGACATAAATCCTTGAAAAAGAGAAGGAATTAGTATAATTGAAAACCCCATTATGGAGGTGTATGTTCCAGAAGAAACATGTAATTTAAGCGTTCTTAAATAAATATATGATGAAAGTCATAAAGAGAATTCATAGGAAATAGAAAACCCTAAAGGTTTTAAAAATAATGAAATCTCTCTTGATTATTCCACTATAGGTGATATATGGAATCGAAGTAATGTGAACAATATTGATGAAATGTCTTCATATTCTATGTCACATGATATAGAAAATGAAGACCCTGAACCAAGGTCTGTTATGGAGTGTCAAAAAACAACCTAATTGAAATAAATGGAAAGGCACAATGCAAGTTGAATTAAATTCACTTAACAGACAAAGGGTTTTTGGACATACCATGCTCACACCAAAAGCTGTGAAGCCTGTTGGATATAAATGGGTTTTTATGCGTAAACATAATGAGAAAAAAGAGATTATATAAGATACAAATATCATCTTGTCACACAAGGTTTTTCTTAGAGACCTGGAATCGATCATGAGGAGTCATATCCTCCTTTAATGGATGTTATTACTTTTTGATATCTAATCAACCTTACAGTAATTAAGAAGGCTAATATGCGTCTTATGGATGTTGTTACAACTTATTTATATGGGTCACTTGATAGTAGTATATATATGAGAATCTCTGAAGGATTCAAAATACCTAAAGTATTGAAATCAAAACCTAAAGACCTACGTTCAATTGAATTGCAGAAATCTCTGTATGGATTAAAATAATCTGGACGTATGTGGTATAATCATTTGAGCGAATATCTGTTAAATAAAAGGTATGTAAATAACCTCATATCCTCATGTGTTTTTATTAAACAAACATCTGGATATGCATACATTGTTATCAATGATTTAAATATCATCAGAACTCCATAAGAGATCGATGGAATGATGAGAAACTTAAAGGATGTATTTGAAATGAACGACCTAGGAGAAACCAAGTGTTGTCTTGGATTACAAATTGAGCATATGTTAAGTGGTATATTTTTGTGTCAGTCAAATTACACTGAAAAAGTCTTAAAACGCTTTAATATTAATAAAGAAAATCCTTCAAGTACTTCAATGGTTGTTTAGTTTTTAAATACCGAGAAAGATCAATTTCAATCTTGTGAAGAAAATGAGGAGTTGGTTAGTCCAGATGTATCATACCTCAGTGTTATTGGAGTACTAATGTATCTGCTAACTGTACTCGTCCTAATATATCTTTTTCTACTGATTTATTGGCAATATTTAGTTCACCCCCTACACGAAGACATTGAAATGAAATTAAACATATTTTTCGTTATCTTTGCAGCACTGTTGATTTGGGTTTATTTTATCTAACAAATTAGAAAAGAAAATGGTCGGTTTTGCAAATGCAAGTTATTTATATGATCTGCATAATGCACGATCACAAACCAGTTACGTGTTTACAGTTGGAGGTATTGTCGTATCTTGGAGATCACAAAAACAAACACCCGTTGCAACATCTTCAAATCATGCAGAATTGATAGCATTAAACGAAGCATGTCGAGGATGTGTCTGGTTGCGGTCTATGACTCAACGCATTTGAGCTGTAAGTGGATTGCCTATGGATTGTAATCCAACGATATTATTCGAAGATAATATTGTATGCATCACACAATTAAAGGAAGACTTCATCAATAATGATCAGACAAAACACATACCACCAAAAATTTTCTCCTTCACATAAAAGCTAATGAAGAATGGAGATATCAACGTGCAATATGTTCGATCTAGTGACAACGCTGGAGATATATTTACAAAGATATTACCAACTGTTATCTTTAAGAAGTTTGTACGTGATATAGGGATGCATAGATTGCAAATTTTGTAATGTAATGTAACTTTTAGGGGGGTCTACGTGACTGTACTCCTTTTCTTATTCTGATTTTTATCCCACTTGGTTTTTTCAAAAAAAGTTTTTAACGAGCTAGTATCAAAACACGTATGACATTGGTAGGGGTGTGCATCCCAGAGGTGAGTGTTAGGTAGTCGGTGAAAGGCGGTTGCAATATTCAAAGGAGGTGGGGTGCCCACCCCCACCAATTCCCTCACCTACCATGTCAGGCAGTGCAACCCCCTTGGAAAGTTACGAACATATACAAGGGAAACGTCTGAAGGCTCAATAAAATATTTGTTTTACTTTTTTTCCATCTTTCTTTGGTGTTTAAACTCCACTCATTTCGATTTTGTTTCTTACAACACAAGGGGTAAATTTCATTTACCAAAACAAGTCACAACATGCATGGACCCATTCAAGCAAACATTTACCAGCAACACAATAATAGTATGATTGATATATGAATAATAATTAGTAACATTAAAATTAATAAAAAAAATAAAACCAACATTAATTTATATCGAAGGAAGGCATCAAAGCTTCGGGGAAGCAGGTGGCCTACGTAGGGTTATAAACCGTTCATCTGTTAGTTCGTGATTCCGATACAGGATCACACATTCGATTGGCGGCGTGCATCGCTTGCGTTAGGCAGGAAAAAACCCTAGGGCGCTAGGCTTTGGCCATTAAAAAAACAAAATATATAAATAAAAATGGCTTGAGATATATAGGCCAACTCTTTGCAAGGATATACTACTATTAATCATTATTAATTACAATATTAATTATCAATTATTGCATTAATTTATATTAATCATATTATTAATTATTATTAATTTCAATAATAACTAGTATTAGTTGCATTGTTGATTAATATGAATTCCAACATTGATTATTATTAATCATAATATTATCTATTATTAATTAAAGTATTATTTATTATTAATTCCAATATTAATTAGTATCAATCCTTGTTATTAATCTCATTACTAATTATTATGAATTCCATTGTTAATTATTATTAATCTTAATGTAAATTACATTATTAATTATTAATAACTCTAGTATTAATTATTATTAATTCAAATATCAATTATTATTATTAATTAATAATTATTACATCATTAATTAATTATACTATCAATTACCATTAATCCATAAATTGGTTATAATTAATCCCAATGCTACTCTTAATTGATTCACCACTACTGATTGCATTTATTATTATTATTAATTCATAATGTATTATTATTATTAAACAAATAAAAATAAAATGAAAATAAAAATAATTTTCTTTAAAAAATTAGAATGTTTTGAGTAAGTTCAAAATGAATTAAGTGAATGGAGTTCATTAATTAAAAAAACCTAGGCGATATCGTTTAATTTGTTTTAAAAGAAAAAACAAAAACAAAAAAACTCACGCCTCGAAGTAAACGGGATAAAATCCCTAGGCGCGGATAGTTCCGCCCTTTTGGGTGCTGTCGGGCGTTCAAGCCGCTGCCACTGTGCTGTCTTACCACGCCGGGGGGTGGGGGCGTTGCATCTCTGGCCCGCAGTGCTGTAATCTAAACCGAATCCTTACAGCGGCACGCTCAACAGCTGTACTGGTTCCTGCCGAGCTCCATCCAGTACCCGAATCGACTGGCCGTCGTATTTTTGCAATGGAAGATATCGAAATTGAAACTGCGTCAAATCAGGTTGAAGATGACTTTGGAATGTCTATACTGTCTCGGTTGGGTGACTCGGATGAACCGGATCATCAACATATATGCACGATCCTTGGGACCATGTCTCAGGAGATTAGAGATCAAAGACTTCCTCCGAACCCCGTTGCTTACTTTGGGGCCACGTGCTCATCCCTGTGCATACTCTCCACCGAAGGTGAATCACCCACTCATGTTGTCGATGCCCTCTTGACCATCCTCTCCATGGTTATTACTACAGTGCCTGCGGCAACCCTGTTGAAAAGGAGGGAATATCTATCGGAGATACTAGTCCGAGTTATTTCTTCCAAAGCTCTATCTGCTAGCGCCGCGGCATGTGGGTGTAAATGCATCTCGCACATTCTAACAGCATCTGATAAGGTCAGCTGGTCGGATTTGTCTAATCTCTACGGGATTCTGCTTGGGTTCCTGACCGACTCCCATCCAAAGGTAATGTGTTTATTGTGCAAATATTATATCTAACCTTTGGCTTTGTTCAAGTATTAAAAATTAGATCGACCATTGAAAGTTGTATAAACCATCAGTAGTTGAATATCGTTTTTTATATGGTGAACCATTCATACATCATAACGGATAACAAATAAACAACTTCAACGATTTATTCATAATTCCTTTATAATTTTCTTCCCAATTTATCATTCATAATCATCCCACTAATTTATGATTTATAATAATGCACAACTAATTTTATCAAAATTACAAAAAAGCATCATTGATCAGTATTTTATGGGCTTCTTCCAAACACATAATTGCAAAGAGTGCTTTAAAAATAATAATAAACCAAGTGAACCAGTCTACCGATCTATTTTAGTAGTTTTGACCAGTTTCATTCTGGGTTAACCAGTTTTTTACTGATTTTTTACTCATGGATTTCTCTTTATTCCAGATGGGTCCAGGCATTTGTTCACTAGTTTTACCGATGAATTATCTGGTCTGGCTTTGTTTTTTTGTTTGTTGGCTATATTTCAATCGGCCGTAGAATGATGTCATTCCTAAAAAATTAGGATTTTAGCATTACGGCTCTATGAATCCAATCATTGTTAAATGCAAGTGATGTTGGATGCCTAGGCTTGCTCCATTTTCTTTTCCCGCATTGAACAAAATTATGCAATAATTGTAAGCATGCTGGATTTTATTTGTCAAGAGAGCTTCCATAGTGTCAAGACTCCCGCTAACAGTATTGCACAACAAAGGTTAGGAAGAAGAAAGAACACAATCAAACTGAATATTTCCTCACAGTATAGCAGTAGTCGGCTTCCTACAGTAGGAGACGTAAACAGAATTACAGTAGAATAGAAGAAGAAACATATGGGAGAAGAAACAGACTAGGAAGAACTATCTCCTCTGGAAAGACCACTTCTGGAGGAGCCTGCTGAAACTTCTCTTGGACCGGCTCATGCAACAACTCCCAAGCTGGGCTGAAATGCCAAATGGATATCGTAACCCTCTCCCTACCAGCTGGCTCCTTATTTATTACTCCTCCAACCCCAACAACTCCCCTACCTCTTACAACCGTCACAACTAAATATCAACATAAAAATATATTTCTGCCCCCACGCCAGCCAACACACATGGCCAACACGGCTGCCCCAACAGCCTCACACTCCACCCTACCATTGACACCTCCAGTCAAACCCTCATTCCTAACAACTTCCTCCCACCGAAAAAACCATCTTGTCCTCAATGTGAATGAACGTGTTCTCCACAGCTTCTCGCCAAAAATTTGCTCCACTGGGACCTCATCTTGGTGGAACATGTCCAGCATCTTGCAAGCTTGTTGCTGCTTACGACAAAGATAGGGCCGCAAAACCATCAACTGCCCATTGTACACCTGCATTTCCAAAATGCTAGACACGTGGGAAGAAGAAAGGATGACATGATAGCAAAGTGCCATAGTTTTCTCAGCATCTTCCCTCTGTACCCAAGGAGAGAACTTTCCGCTGATATTGCCATGAATGTATTTTTGAGCTTCGGCAAAGGGTGGCTTGGATCCTTTGTCAAGATTAGTGGGTCCATAGAGTTGGGGCCGACTTGGGAAAATGTTGGAGGCATGAACATCCTCATTCCAAAAACTTCCACGGACGTCGGTTTCATCCATTTCAACAAAAGTAGATGATGAAGTAGACCTTCAATTAGGTAACCCAAAAACCGATCATGGTAGCAAGATATCCCCACAGCCGCTACTCCAGCAGCTGCTACAGAAGAATCCGGAATCTACAATTTGCTATAAACAGAATCTGATGAACTTTCCAGCAGCCACCTCTTAAGCATAAGCAATGTTAGCTCTCGACTCATCCGCTGGTCTTCAATGCCCGACCCACCCTGATAGAGCTTCTAGTTTCAAGATGGACAAGCGAATTTAACTATTAAGATGAATTGAAACACTTACAGAGTACCTTGTTGAAGCCTCATCTCGGTCACCAACTTTAAATTCCACCTCCCTTCGATACCGGTTTGCATATTTGACCATAAGTTGCTGTGCACGCTGGAGGTTTTCTCGGAGTTGCTTTAAAGCCTCATATCGGTCAACTAGTTTTGTAACAGTTGCCTCGGCCGCCCCTCACCCCTAGCATAATTGTTGGAGAATAAAATAGAGAGATCCGAACCCCGAAGATGTACTCTCTAAAGGAGCCCTTGGGGTTCTTTTATAATGAATAATTAAGACCACACCGAACCTCAAGTCCGATGTGGGATACAGACTCCAACACTCCCCCTCAAGCTAGGTGAACCTAGCTTGGACACATAAAGAAAAAACAAACCAAACCAATGAAAACAAAGTAATCAACAGACTGCAAACACTCCCCCTCAAGCTGGACATACCCAGCTTGATGACAAAACAAGACAAAGCAGAATAAAAGATAAAGCTGCAAGGCTGCTGCTCCCTCTCACGATCGCAGTTCCCCCTCACAATGATGGATGGATGATGTTGCGGGCGCAGCAGAAGAAACCACTTAGACCGGTTGGTTGACGGAGCGCCAGGATTGCCGCACTAGTGGGGCCGGTCGATGAAACGCCGGGAAATCCATACTAGCACCGGGAAAACCGCACTTGTGGGGCCGACGACGGGAGGCGGAGACTCCGCAGAAATCGTTGCGGGATCTGGCGGTGCCAAAGGGCCTGGTCCGAGGCGGTCGAAGTGCTGCGCCGCGGTGGAGGAAGCGCGAAGGCGTGCCGGCGGACAGTGAGCGTGCAAAAATGGTTCCGCCAGGAAAAGGAGGTAGCTGCCGGGAGAGCAGCTCAGGCGGAGGGGATCGGCTTGAAGGCAGAGCTGCCGCATAATGCAAGGGGCCGACGACGGATGACCGGGACGACGAGGCGCAATAGCTGTTGCGCAGGGAGCCGACACTTCTGGAAGCAGGGGAGGCGGGCAGAGGGAGGCGCGTTGGGAGCCGGGAGAGCCGCTGGAAAGCGGGAGTCGGGACTGCCGCTGCCGCAGGAGAAGGGTTGTCCAGGGCTGGTGGAGCTGGCGTAGGAGAGGGGGCTCGGGGATTCCAAGCAGGAAGGGCTGCTGAGGAGGCACCTCAAGATCGGGAGGCCCCTGGGGATCGGGAGGGGCGAGAGGCGAGCCGAGGGAAGAAGCGGGCCACCTGGCCGCCTGGAGATGCGGGGAGGGATCCGTCGGGAAGGAGGTACCGACAAGGGGGAAACCGTCGGACAGAGGGCAGGAAGAACCGGCAGGGGGAGATCCGCTGCTTGGGAGAGATCGCCGACAGAGGGAGATAACCGGTAGGGCGGCGGTAATACCTACGGCTTCCTGGCCATGGAGGCCGCCGCCCCCCAACCGGGAGAAACCCTAGAGGCCGACGGGAAAGAAATAAAATGGGGGGGGGGGGAGGGAGGGTTCGGGATTAGATTCCCTCTGATACCATGTAGAATGATAAAATGAGGAGAAACCGAACCCCCAATGTATACTCTCTAAAGGAGCCCTTGGGGTTCTTTTATAATTGTTGGAGTCTGCATCCCACATCGGACTTGAGGTCCGGTGTGGTCTTTAATATTCATTATAAATTAACCCCAAGGGCTCCTTTAGAGAGAACACCTTGGGGGTTCGGGTCTCCTATTTTCCCATTACTACATGGTATCAGAGGAGGTTTGATCCCTCCCTCACATATTTTTTTTTTCATTTAGGGTTCTACTTTTTTTTTGTCATGCGGGGGGCGGCGGCTCCCATCCAAATAGTCGCCCCCCCCCCCCCTCCGTTGCTCCTGCCGGTCATCCCTCCCGAGCGGCAGCCTCCCGCTCCGGCTCTGTCCGGCGGCTTCCCCCTCGGTGCGCCTTCCCTTCCGGCGCCCGCTCCTCCTGCGCGCAGGCCCTCCCCGCCTCGGCTCTCCCAGCCTGCGGCCCTCCTTCCCGGCGCCCTCCCCGTCGCGCATCCCGTCGCTCCCATCAGCCCCGGTGCGCCTCTGCGTCGCGCCTCGTCCCTACGACCCTCCCAGCGTGCGCTCGTCCTGCGCGCGATCCTCCCGGCGGCTCCGTCCAGATCCGTCCCGGCTGTTCCGTCCAGATCGTCCCGGCGCCTCCTTCCTGGCGCGACTCCCGGCTCCCCGGCATCCCGGCTCCCCGACGTCCCGCTCGCGCTAGGGTTCTACCCCAGCGCACTCCCGTCGCAGCTCCCTCCTCCCGGTGGCCCTCCTCTCCCGCCCTCTCTCCCGGCGACCCTCTCTCCTGGCGCGGCTCCTCAGTCGCAGCTCTTTTTTTTCTTCTTCTGGCGTTTCTCCCGCCCGGGACTCTCCAGCGGCACGCACTTCATTCCTGCCGGATCCTCCAGCCCTGCCGGCCCCTCTCTGCACGACAGCCGGGTTTCATTCCTGCCAGCGCCTCCAGCAGCCGGCCTCCAGCAACCGACCTCCACCCTTGCCGACCCCTCCACGCAGGCGGCCTCCTCCGGCTTCCAGCGCCGCCTCCCGGCCTCCTGCTCCCTCGCTGGCCTCCTCCTGCGCTTCTCTTCCGGCAGCCAGCCGGCTCCCGTTTCTCCCAGCGGCTGTCTTGCTTCAAGTTTCGGCTCTCCGACACCTCCTGCGGCATCCCCGCCTCGCCGACATCTCCCGACGACTCCCGGCAGCCGCATCTCTATCCGCCGACACGCCCATTCGCTGGCGCAGCAGCTCGACCACCTAGGATTTGGGCCCGTTGGCGCCGCCATCTCCCGCAACAATTCTGCGGAATCCTCGCCTCTCGTCGCCGGCCCCGCAAATGCGGTTTTTCCGGTGCTAATTTGGATTTCCCGGCGTTTCATCGACCGGCCCCACTAGTGCGGCATTTCTGGCGTTCCGTCAACCGGTCGGTCTGAGTGGTTTCTTCTGCTGCGCCCGCAACATCATCCATCCATCATCGTGAGGGGGAACTACGATCGTGAGGGGGAGCATCAGTCTTGCATCCTTTTATTTTAATTTTATTTCGTCTTGTTTTGTCATCAAGCTGGGTATGTTCAGCTTGAGGGGGAGTGTTTGCAGCTTGTTGCTTGCTTTGTTTTTTCTTTATGTGTCCAAGCTAGGTACACCTAACTTGAGGGGGAGTGTTGGAGTCTGCATCCCACATCGGACTTGAGGTCCGGTGTGGTCTTTAATATTCATTATAAATTAACCCCAAGGGCTCCTTTAGAGAGAACACCTTGGGGGTTCGGGTCTCCTATTTTCCCATTACTACAATAATGAATAATTAAGACCATACCGGACCTCAAGTCCGATGTGGGATGCAGACTCCAACAATAATGAACAATATGCGATGGCCTACGACCATATATGATCTCAAATGGTGTCTTCTCTATAGATGTATGAAAAGAAGCATTGTAGCAGTACTTTGCCCACCCATTGCTTAGGATGGTTTGAAGAGAAACACCTCAAATAAGTCTCCAAACACCTATTCACAACCTCTGTCTGACCATCAGATCGAGGGTGATAAGAACTCACCTTCAAAAGAGTTCTCTGCAGCTTAAAGAGTTCCTTCCAAAATAAACTAGTAAACAAAAGATCTCTATCGGTGACTATTGCTTTGGGTACTCCATGTAAATGTACTACTTCCTTCATAAACACTTCGGCAACCATCTATGCTGTATAAGGGTGCTTTAGGGAAATAAAGTGAGCATATTTACTCCATCTATCCACCACTAGTAGAATTACTTCATAGCCCTGCGATTTTGGAAGCCGGGACACAAAATCCATAGATATCTCTTCCCAAATCAAATCAGGTATCAAAAGAGGTTGAAGCAAGCCTGCTGGACTAAGCGCCTCATATTTATTTTTCTGACGTACACTGCAATCTCTGACATACTCCTGTATTCTACGAGTCATGCCAGCCTAAAACACTCCATTTTCCAGTCGTTTATAAGTCCTCAAATAACCCAAATGTCCTCCTGTAGGAGATGAATGATAATACTGTAGTAATTTTGGAATTAAAACCGATTTTTGGGACAAAACTAATCTGTTTTTGTAAAACAACAGACCATCCCGATAGGTGTAATCTGGCCTAGCTGTCTTGTCCTGTTTCAAGATGTCAACTAACTGTTTCAGCCTTTCATCTTGAAGAATCTCTTACTTGACCCAATGGATTTTTTCCCAACAAGGTTTAGAAATAGCCATAGCCATGCTTGCTCCAACTTATGCCCTTGATAAAGCATCTGCTGCTTTATTCATTCATCCAGGTTTGTAAATAACTTCAAAGTCATATCCTAAACGTTTTGCATGCCAACAGTGCTGGTCCATTGATACTATCCTCCGATTCAACAAATACTTGAGACTACGATGATCAGTAAAAACTTTAAATCATCGCCCCGTAAGGTATTGTTTCCAATGCTGAATAGACAACACCAATGCCATAAGTTATTTTTCGTAAACAGATTTGGCCAAATTTGCATCAGACAAAGCCTTGCTAAAATTGGCAAGTGGTCGCCCCTCTTGTAGTAACACAACCCCTAAACCAGAACCTGAAGCATCACATTCCACTGCGAAATCTTTTGAAAGATCTGGCATTCGCAAAACAGGAGCAGAAGTCATACAATCCTTCAAATTTTCAAAAGCTCCTTGTACTTCAGTAGACCACTGCAACCCGTCCTTTGTCAACACTGTTAAAGGCCTTGCTATTTTACCATAATCCCTTATGAGTTTAAGGTAATAACCCGTTAGGCCCAAAAATCCTTCTTTCACATTTTGCGGCGCCCTCCACTGTTTAACGACCTCGAGTTTCTTGGGGTCCATGGACACTCCGTATTTTGAAATTACGTGTCCCAAGTACTCTACTGATTGTAATACTGGACACAATTTTTCCAGGTGTTCTTCCCACTTCCCACTATAAATCAGTATATCATCAAAGAACACCAATACCCCTCGATGCATCAAAGGCTGAAATACAACGTTCATAATAGCTGGAGCATTCATTAATCCAAATGACATTACTAAGTATTCGTAATGCCCCTCATGAGTACGAAAATCTGTTTTCTCTCCGTCTTCTTCCTTCATTATTACTAGATTAAATCCATACTTCAAATCCATCTTAGTAAAATATCTTGTCCCATGTAACTCATCCATAAACTCTTCTATCACCGGAATGAGAAACCTACAAGGTATTGTCAATTTATTCAAAGCGTGATAATCCACACACATCCTCCAACCCCCATCCTTCTTTCTAACCAATATTATTGGACTTGAATATGGACGGGTACTATGCCGGATGTACCCCTGCGCTAAAAGCTCAAAAACCTGCTTTTCTACTGCATTTTTCATATAGAATGTATACTTAAGGTCGAATATTGACTGGATCTGCCCATTCCTTTAATCTGATGGCAAGATCAGTTGCCCTCTTGGGTGGCAATCTAGAGGATATCTCAAAGACTGTTCTATATTGGAGCAGCATCCCCTACAACTGCAACTGTTGATTTGGTCTCAATTCTGCATCTTCCAGGCTCAAACTACCTGCGCAAATCCATTGCAACCCTTGTACCACGCATTTTTCTCCCCCCAAGTACTCTTGTAAAGCTCTAGGCGAACTTTGTGCTTGACAGACCCCTGAATCAAATTATTCTGCCCTTTCCAAATAAAATTCATGGTCATATTCTTCCAATGCATAGTAACATATCCCAAAGTTTCCAACCATGATATTCCCATTACCAGATCTGGTCCGGAGGTATCAAAAACATAAGCATCGGTTTAAAATTCCTCTACTCCCAAATCCACTTTCAAAGACTTGCACAGTCCGTTGGAAAGTACCCGATGCCCATCTCCCATTCTGATAAAAAAAGGCTTAGTCTCCGAAACTCGTACTGCAAGTGATTTCAGTATCTGTTTTGAAATAAAATTTTGACTAGTCCTACTATCCACCAAAATCATCAATGGTACCCCTCCTATATTACCTTCCACCAACACAGACTTAGTATTCCCAACCTTCCTCTTTATACTTGCTGGCTGTTGTCCCCAACATCTCCATTTCCAGCATATTCCCTATCATTTATTCTTTCTCCATTATTTCATCTGATTCTACTTCTCCCTCTTCTGAGGGCTTTATACATTCCCAAACCATCAATTTGAATCCCTTTTCAGGACATCGGTGCCCGGGGTTAAACTTTTGCCCACAAGCAGGAGATAAAAACTTCATTGCATTTGAAGTCCATCCTCGCCCATATCCTCTAGAACCAATCCTCCTGCTGCGTGTCTCTGGTTGCTTAATGATTCAAGTGTAGTCATAGAACTTCCTATTTTTGGTCTTAGTCCTCCTATGAAAAGACTGACGTACCGACGCTGAGTTAGATCTGGAATCCGCATGGCTATCCGCTCAAACTCATCGATATATTCCTCCACTGTTCCTACCTGCCGAAGCCCCTTCAAATAAATGAATGGATCTTCTTCAGCCGCACTGCCATATCTGCCGAGCAACTCCTCTTTAAGCTGTGAACAAGACAATTTAGCACTGGTTGGCTTTAAGGAAACAATCCAACACAGAGCTACTCCCTCTATACACAATTGCGCCATTGGAACCTTCAACTCCTCCCGTGTTTTGCGAATTAAGAAGTAAGTTTTTGCTCGAGTGATCCATGATACCGGATCCTCTCCCAAAAAAACTAGCATTTCTACTTGTCTTGAAATCACACCAAACTCTTCCCTTCCTTCGATTCGATATTCACTTCCATCCATTCTCTGTCCGCTTCTTGTCCTCCCTATTCCCTCCTGCATCTGAGTTCTGCTTCCACCTTCATCAGACAGTTTCCCCTTGTTGAGTCAATAAGGTTTTCCTTATGACTTTTCCATTCATTCTTGTTTCGAAAATGACAAACATCTTATCCTTAAGCAAATCTATTTTTACCCCTGTTTTACTTCCATAAGGAAAATTTCCTTCCCAAAGGAAATTTACCCCTACTTTGTTTTCATTGTTCATATCAATATTTTTCTTAAGTATAAAAATCGGATTCATATCTAAAACCTCGGAATCATATAATACTTAGATATGAAGCATTCTGTTTTCTGATCCGAATTCCTGTTACGAACTTTTATGAAGTTCTACTCCGAATTCCTTGTTACGAACTTTTATGAAGTTCAACTCTGAATTCTGATTATGAACTTACATAAAGTTCTAACTCCGAATTTTGATGATGAATTCTGATTACGAATTCTCATTACGAATTCTGATGAAGAATTCTGATTACGAATTCTGATGATGAATTCTGATTAAGAATTCTCATTACAAATTCTGATGATGAATTCTGATGAAGAATTCTGATTACGAATTCTGATGATGAATTCTGATTACGAATTCTCATTACGAATTCTGATTACGAATTCTGATTACGAATTCTCATTACGAATTCTGATGATGAATTCTGATTACGAATTCTCATTACGAATTCTGATGATGAATTCTGATTACGAATTCTCATTACGAATTCTGTTTGTGAATTCTGATTACGAATTATGGATACGAACTTGTATGAAGTTCGACTCCGAATTCTTCTGCAAAACAGAATCCAAATATCTCTTTATTATAGACTCCGAATTCATTTTCTGGTTAGACTTCGAACTTTTACTTTCATTTCGAACTTTCATTTTTTTCATTCTGAATATTAGTTTTAGTTATGCTTTCACTTGTTCTATTATAAAACGATGTCGTGCCTTCAGTTATCAACTAACCGTTGTTTGAGTGACACGTGTACAGGTCCCTCCGAAATTCAAGGAGAAATATGACCGTTGGAGGAGGGAGCCGACCGTTGGAGCTGAGCCTATAAATAGGAGCTCATTTGAAAAGAGCAGAATACTTGACAACATCTTTGACAACCGTGCTTACATGCTGTTGAAGTGATCTCTAGAGAGAGAGAGGCTCTTATATACTCTCACGCTTCGTGCAGAAAGTTTGAACAGCTTGTTCAAATTTTGCTTCGTGCAGACTTGCTTCGTGCGACTCCGATTGTTGCTGTATACAATCGAGGGCTTCCGGGGATAGGAAGACAGAGGTGCCGACTACCTGATAGTTGAGGGCTTGCGGGGATAGCAAGACAGACTCCGATCTTCGTATCGAGGGCTTACCCTGGTGTGGGTAAGACAAACTTTTTTGAAAGTATAAATCAAGTGACCTCTTATCCAGAGTTGTTGGATACCCTTCTCTTTGGGTTAAAAGAGTTATTGTTTGTTACTTGTATTGTTACTACTTTGTTTTCCGCTGCATTTTGTATTGTTAAGGAAAGTATAACTTTCTTATACTTCCTTACTTGTATTCTGATTTAGTTAGATTCTATACGCTTTAAGATAGAATCTTAGTTGGTGTAAACTTTTGTTAAGTTTCATTTCTGGAATCACTTTTCCGGAATCAAGCAAGTTAATAGAACTTAGAGGTGTTGTGAATTTTGGTTATGCAAAATTTTCTTAGGGATTTTTTAAAGTATACAATTCACCCCCCTCTTGTATTTGAGCATCTCATACTTATATTCGATCCTACATTTGGTATTATAGAGTATATCATACTCACATACCATCTAACATTCCTGTCATCCATAACCACACTTTCAGCTTTCTCTCTCTCGAGTCGTGCCATTGCCGCTAGGAGCTCCTGTACTTCTGATCGCAGCTCCGAAACTGAAATCTCCATTTCTGTTACAGTAGAATTGACGGCTGTGACCGTCGTTTCCACAATTGTCAACCGAATCTCCATATGTGTGGGCATATAGTGATTTGGACAGGTTCAATCTGACGTTTTTCAAGATCCTCTCTCTGATTCCTTATCTAGAAATCTCTCAATGAAAGCACCAATTTGATAGATTATAAATGAGAGAGAGTTTGAAAGGAATTACCAGAGGAAACTTCTAGAAAAATAGCTCTAACTACTTCAATTATGCTACCAAAGAAGTATTACAAGGATCTGCTGCAGAATCTCCTGGAAGATTTCTCTCTCCTCAGGCCTAGGGCTAGAGCCTACGTCTTCTAATAGAATGCCCGCACCAAGTCCCCTCCCCTTCAATTTATAACCCACCTGAACCAAACAACAAACGAACTAACTAACCAACAGACTAAAAGCCAAAATACAATTTTACCCCTGACTGTTATGAATCCCTTACTTTCTTTGGTAAGTGTACAACACAGGGGGTTGGGATTGAATACCCAACTGGCTGCTGCTTGAAGATCCCTCCTCACAGCTCTATCACACAGTAGCTCAGACCTTTTGGTGAAGCTGTTTATAATTCTTTCTTTGCAAATCTTCATTAATTACCATGGCATGATAAGTTTGATAATACAATGTTGCTTGATCTATATTTTTTATTTCCGCCCTTGGCTATTATCTTTTGATTGCAAATGTTCTTACTGACTTCCTTGCGACCAGATTAGAAGGCGTGCACATATGTGTATCAAGGATATTTTACAGAATTTTCATGGAACATTGATGCTGGCACCTGCAAGTGAAGGTGTTACAAAAATCTTTGAAAGGTTTCTTTTGCTTGCTGGTGGATCAAATGAAGCTGCTTCTGGAGGCCCCAAAGGTGCTCAGGAAGTCCTCTACCTTCTAGATGCTTTTAGGGAGTGTCTTCCCTTTATGCCAATGAGATACAATACTAGTACATTGAAGTATTTCAAAACCCTTTTGGAACTTCGCCAGCCTATTGTCACAAGGCGAATCAAAGATAATTTGAATTCTCTTTGTGTCTACCAATCGTCGGAGTTTCCTCCTGAAATGTTGCTTGATCTGTTATGCTTCTTGGCACTTTCTGTTACTGTGAATGAAACATCAGCAAGTGACATGACATCCACTGCCCGCTTGCTGGATGTTGGAATGAAGAAAGTTTTTTTGCTTCAAAGGGAAATATGTGTAGTTAAATTGCCTCTTGTGTTCAATGCTCTAAAAGGTTTAGTCTTCTATTTTGTTTAATTTTTGTGTGTTTTTCTTAAATTCGAGCCACAAACACTACTGATAATTTTGATCTTCACGGCATCGGGGTTTACAGATGTTTTGGCATCTGAACACGCCGAGGCTGTATTTGCAGCCATGGAGGCACTAAAGAGTTTAACACATTCCTGTATTGATGGCGAGTTGATTAAACAAGGAGTGAATCAAATGATATCAAGTTTGAATTTGGATGCGAGGAGGTCGGGGCCAACTATAATTGAAAAATTGTGTGCATGTGTTACAGGCTTACTTGACTATCCCTTCAGCGCAGTTTGGGATTCTTCATTTCAAGTTGTTGCAGCATTGTTTGAAAAATTAGGTAATGCAGTTGTCAGCTTATTTCTTAGATGCTTTTAATTTCTGTAAATTTATTCCATCCGCAGATCAAAAGAGAACTTGGATTCATGGAGTGCCGTGACAACCTGCTTTGAGTAAACGAGTAAATTTTGTGGAATTAATCTGCGGTTGCATTCTTCTATTATTTCACAGGAAAATCATCGAATCATTTTTGAATGAAATTTCCATGGAATTGATGCTTCCATTGCTAAATTTCATGGATTTGATATAATCTGAAGTGAATTACATTAGATGTGAAAATATGACAGTCCTTTTTTACTTTCAGATGGCTCATATTATTTATGTCCTCTTGCTTTTCTCCTTTCATCAAAATTATTATTTCGGTATCTTGAATATCTATGAAAATCTTTTGCTGTGGTTTACATTTTTTTTTCTAATGTTGATAAAATTGTGGCTGACATGTGGCTTCATTTCAAATAAATGCGCAATTCAATTAAAAAGGAAATCAATGAACCAGGCACTTGATTTTGGTTGATGATTGAGTATCGGTGTTTTTTGGTCTTCCAAGCTAGAAAAGATGTCTTATACTCCCCAAGACTCGTTTGCCCGAGGAGTTTTGATAGGACTGGGGGTAGTGGGCTGTCTGAATTGGGGGGGGGGGGGGTAGATAACTGCCAGGTAGTATTGTTCATTGATGTATATAGTTGGTGGGCAGTTGGTAGTAGGTTGGATTTTAATTAGTGAGGATAGTTTAGGGTGGAGGACACATGCTTTTTGTTGGCTTTCAGCTCGGCTGAACAGGAGACTTCAGTCTTGGCCTCCGGGAGTGACTTCTCAGGGGGGGGGGGGTAGATAACTGCCAGGTAGTATTGTTCATTGATGTATATAGTTGGTGGGCAGTTGGTAGTAGGTTGGATTTTAATTAGTGAGGATAGTTTAGGGTGGAGGACACATGCTTTTTGTTGGCTTTCAGCTCGGCTGAACAGGAGACTTCAGTCTTGGCCTCCGGGAGTGACTTCTCAGGGGGGGGGGGGGTCCTTTCTTCCTTCTTCCACTTCTTCTGCTTCTTTTTCTTCTGGTTCGATCAGTGCTACTGCTGTAATCAAGTATGCTTCTCAATAGAATCCCCTCCTTTCCTCACTCTAGCACCTACGATCCTATCAAGTTTGAAGCAAATATTTTCAGTTGACACAAGCTGCTTGTTAAGTATGTTCAATTATTATATTGTGCTTCTATTATTCATTCTCCATACCATAAGCTCTGTTCTTCAGGTGAAGATTCTTCTCATCTGTTGAGGGAAACTTTGAAAAGCTTGGCTGACATGCAAAAGTTGCCAGACGAAGACTTTCCTTACAGGAAACAAGTAATCCCGCTCCATGTCTTATTTATTTTTTTCACTTCTTTATATTGACCACATTCTCTTGCAAAAAACAATTTGTCCGTTTGTTTTCTGTTTTTGAAAGCATTATTTTTTGTTTCCAAAAATCGAAAAACTAAAAGTTTTGTTTGACGATATCTGTTTTTTTTCTTCTGTTTTTGAAATTGTTTTTATTCTGTTTTTTTTTGAAAAAAAAAACAAGATCAATCTATACTTATTTTTGTTTTCTCGTTTTGTTTTTTATTCTGAAAATAAGTTACAGTGAGCTCCACACTAAGGATGTAAAGTCAGTCCGGACCCAATCAAACTGATTTAAAGCTCTTGTACCCAAGTTTTTAGATTGGCTTGGCCTGAGTCAGGCCTTAAAAAAATAAAGTAAAAAATACAATGATTTTTTAAAACTAACATATAATAATATTAATAAAAAATATTAAATGGTTCAGATTGAGTTGGATTAGGGCCGGGCTACTCTGGTCAGTCAACACCAAATCTCTGGTTTGGGCCTAAGTTCAGCCCGCTCCCAAAAAACCCCATTCAGCCCATCAACCAAGCTTAACACAGCGAGCCGTTTTTACGCGATTAGTTCCTTATATCCAATCCACCAAATTCACATTTGATTATATATAAAATGAAACGAATCTTTAAAATAAAATAAAAAATTATTATTTGTTATAACCACTTGATCTGTAATTTCCACGTGTTATCTATTTACTCCATAGATGCTTGTCTGCAGCTGCATGAATGTGTTGGAAATGCTCTGGGTGCAATGGGGCCTGAGTCATTTTTAAGCATTCTGCCCTTTCAGCTAAGTGCTGAGGATGCTTGGCTCTTTCCACTTATGAAGCAGTATACCGTGGGTGCTCGTCTAAGTTTCTTTCAAGAGTCAATTTTGCAAATGGTTGGGCCGATAAGGCAGAAATCAAAAGCTGTATGAACTCTTCCATTTGCTTTAGCTTTCCTGTCTTTTCTCCTGTATGTATTTGCTTTCTTAGATTGTTTAGTCTTTCACAGCTTGAATCAGAGGGAAGGATTTTTGAATCAAGGAGTACTGAGGCACTAGTGTACTACTTATGGTCCTTGTTTCCTTCCTTTTGTGACTATCCCAAGGATACCGCCGAATGCTTTAGTAAATTAAAGAAAGCACTATGCAGTGCTCTCCTTGAAGAGCCTGATGTTGTTGGAATAGTATGCTCTGGGATTCAGATTCTCATTCGACAGAATAAAACAAGTTCTGATGGAGTAGATCTTTCTGATGTCGAAGTCCCCAGGCGGCGGGCTTTGGCCAGCTATACACCAGAATTTGTAGCTCAAAATTTGAGGGTGCTAAAGGCATCAGCTTCTGAAATATTGCCTGTCCTTTCAAGACTTTTCCTAAAATCAACAAATGATGCTGGTGGTTGTTTGCAGGTACATTTTGATTTTACATTCCTAGAAAAGTGCTTGCGGTACGTAGCACTTATGATCACTTATGACGATAGCTTTTGCACAGGTCTTTCCTGATTGCTTATCGAAAAAACACTTTTCTGCCCCTTATTTAATTGGTTTTGTTCTAGAATTTAAGTGCAAGTGTTGTTTAGAAACAGAACTCACACCACTTATTTTTTTCAAATTGCTTATCATATGTGATGTGATAAGTGCTGTAAGCATTTTTCTTAAGTGCTGTCAAATGTGCCCTTATTGAACAAGTGCTTTTCTGCCACTTATTTAATTAGTTTTTTTGTAGGAATTTAAGTGTGTTTTCAGAAACAGAATGGACACCATTTATTTTTCCAGACTGCTTATCATAAGTTGGTACTATACTTGTGCTGTTGAACACAACATTGTTATGGATACCGATATTTCTTGACATTATGATTTATCCAATAGTTGTGTCCCTGATAGTCTCTTGATAATATTCTTAGCGAGTCCATTTCATGTTGGATTGGTGTAGCCCGATCCGGTTGGGCCGGATGCTTGTGGTTCGCAATTGTCGCGGGTCGAGCTCCGCGGTGAGCTTGTTGGGGGTTGTAGGGGGCAACGTGTCCCTGCTCTGGGGGTCCGGGGGCCGAAGGTCTCCGGTCCAAATTTTCGGGGACTGTAGCGACTCTGACCACTGTAACAGAGCTGACCGACACCGACAGACACTGTGACAGTGCGGACTTCAGAGTCAACTATACTTTTGCACTTTTGACTTCCAGCCGATAGCCACTGTAACACTTTTGACAAAGGTGACCGCTTTTCACTGTAGCGACGCGGACTTCCTGTTCGGAATAGTGGGTCGTCTTCTTCATATGTAGCCCATTTCAGGCTAGGGTTTTTTACCTGAAAAACTTTGTAATTGTGCTCTTGATTATAGTGAATATTCTGCCTTTCCGTGGACGTAGAGATTATTCCCGAACCACGTAAATTGTTGTGTCCTTTGTTTTTTTTTTCTTTTACTCTTATGTTTTTCTGTCGTTTCTGTCGCTGCGAACTCCCGGCGTTTCCGCAACATTTCACCTGTCTTAAAAAAAGTAAATTTAATCATGTTTTTTTTCTTGTTAGTTTTTCCACGGGCATTCAATAAATAACCCACCTCTAGAATGAATCGTGGGCTAATTTAGCATTTTATATCATCTATGTTAATTTAGCATCTTATATTATCATAAAAAAATATTATCTCTCTTAATTTTAATTCTCTAGGATTGCAAGTTTATCCAAATATGAAACTTTATCTGGTTTCAAGGAATTATAAATACATTTATATTATTATACGACGTCATATTGTGTGTTATTCTTGTCTTTATGTGGATCTTATTGTAATTTAGTTTTGAAGTGCCTAGTGGACCGTGCTGTCACACTAAGGGGGGTGAATCAGTATGAATGAGTTTTATTGAATTCATTTCACTTTAACTTTTACCTCCTTTTAGTATTCAAATCTCTGCACCTACTGGTATGAATGAATCTTGTATGTTTACTAACACATTCGCGCCAGTATTTTTTTAAGGTTCGATCCCAATGTGAGTATCCACTCCTTTGCTCTGTTTGGTTTCATTTTGAGACTCAAGCACTCTATTAAAAATGTTAAGTGAATGCACGGAGGTTATCTCCTGAAAATCATTTAGTGTTTCTCGACAGTTTTACAGTCTCCCGACCGGTTCTTTATACAATCTCCTACCTATTTACAATGCTAACTCAAACGAAATGAGTAAGATCCTTTTTCTTCAGGTTGCTTCCACACTTCATCTACTTCCACAACAAATGATGATCTCCCTCCGAGCCTTCTGAACTTCCAGAATCAGCACTTGCTCCCTTCTTCAAAAACTAACATTCGAACCTAATGCAGGATCGAAACATTGGCCTTGCTCACTGTCTTCTGGAATCTTTGTCTTCGGAACTTACTCTTTGTCAACTATCTTAATGTTAGTAAGTTACTTGCTGATGCACAGCGTGATGCGGAAACGTCGGGAGTCACAATGACAAAACAACGATTCAAAGAAGAGTAGAAGGAGAAAAAAAAAGAAATGCGAACACAAGGATTTACGTGGTTCGGGAATAATCCCTACATCCACAGAGGCAGAAAATCACTATAATTCGGGAGCATAATTTACAGGAGTTTCTCACACACACACTGAAACCCTAGCCCGAAAATGGGTGTAGAGGACGAATCACTATTCCACCAACTGTCAGAAAGTCCGCATCGCTACAGTGAAAATTGGCCACTGAAGTCAAAAGTGCTACAGTGCTGTCTGCTGGAAGTCCAAAGAGGTTACAGTGAATGATGGATGAAAGTCTGCATCGCTACAGTGCTTGTCGGTGTCGGTCGGTCAAACTTTGCTACAGTGTCATCATTGCTACAATTGCCCAAAATTTGGGCTGGGGGCCTTCAGTCCCCAGAGCAGGGGTGCGTTACCCCTTGCCACCCCCAACGAGCTCGCCACGGAGCTCAACCCGCGAAAGTTACGAGCTGGTGCGCAGTAGGAGCCATAAACATTCGGCCCAACCGGATTGGGATGCATTAATCCAACACAACGTTTCCCTTGATCACTTCCTCCGAAAATCTCAATACTTTCGGAGTCTCAACCTCTTCGAGTACTTCAGCGTTCAGAACTTAGATAGACTGCCACAAAACATTGGTCTTGCTCATTGAACTTCCAGAACTTCAAATACTTCCTACTCAGATTTGTGAACTTCTAGAATTTCTGCTTTTACTTCGACTCAGATGATCTCTTGGAATGCGCAAGTCGTCCTCTCTATATTTTCAGTCTCTCATCATCATCATCTCTTCATAGAATGAGCTCTCCTCCTTTTATAGCCGTCACTGAATATTGAAACTTCCATGAAATGCGGCATCACAGGCTCCAAGAATTCCTCACTTTCCCGATTTCTTAATTCTTTGGTTTACCCTTTAAAGCCTCCGATAAATCCGTCTTGACAAAGACTTCTTCACATTAAACTCTCAGTCAATCTCTTCCTCAATTCTCGGCTATAATCATGGCTTACGACTCGTGATATTTATATCTTGAAGTGCAAATCATCATCATCACATTGACTTTGTCAAATTAATGATTCATCCTTCTCCATCTTCCGGTCGACCTTTCAAAACTTTCGGGTGATTTATATTTTGAAGTGCAAATCAGCATCGTTGTCAAATTAATGATTCATCCTTCTCCATCTTCTGGTTGACCTTTCAAAACTTTTGGATCCGTCCTTTGGATCTTTAAACTTAATCGAACGTTGCTCTCGGGCTTTTGGAATTATTCTTCCGTAGCTCCAACACATCGCCCGAACTCTGGCTTACGGCATCCCGTGCTACTTCTGCACAACCCTTCTTCGCGGCTTTTGATCTTCTTATCTTCCGGACTACTGAACTTACTCACCTAATGCTCTCTTCAACTTCCGATCTTCTGGACTTAAGCAATTTATCATCTTGAAACACCTTCCAGGCTTAACTCATACAACTTCAACTTTAGCTTCCGCTTCAGCTTCCGTTGATCCACAACAGTCTTTATTGATTCGGTTGTCTTTGACTTCGTCTGGGTTAGTCAATTATATTTGCATTACTCTGACACTCGAATTTATATGAACTGAAGTTATCAACATCACTGGTTGCTTCCACTTTTGAACTCACCATTGATCCACATCTCATTTCTTGCTTTCTATTTTATCGGTGCATGTGTTTCCGGTGCCTTGAATGTTTGTGAGTTTGCTTGGGAGTGTGGTTTGACTTAGTGCGGTGGGTAGGGTGCATTTACTTCTTACTTCCGGTACACTAAGCTCAAGGGGGATAGGTCTATCGGTAGCTGGATCTGCTACCGGTGGTTGATTTTGTTAGTTTGGTGTAGCCCGATCTGTTTTAGATTTTGTTCGGCCTAATACTTACGGCTCATACTGCGCACCAGCCCGCAACTTTCGTAGGTCGAGCTCCGTGGTGAGCTTGTTAATCATTGTAGCAGAGTTGACCGACCGACACCGACAGAGCACCGTAGCAATGCGAACTTCCAACCGACAACCACTTTAGCACTTTTGACTTGGGTGACCGCCTTTCACTATAGCGATACAGACTTTCTGTGTGGTTGGTGGAACAGTGGACCGTTTTCCTCTTTTTGCCCATTTCGGGCTAGGGTTCCTTGGTGAGAAACTCTGATAAACTCCTGTAATTGTGCTCCCGGATTTTCATAGTGAAGTTATTCTGCCTCTCCGTGGACGTAGGGATCATTTCTCAAACCACGTAAATCTTTGTTTCCTGAGTGTTTTTTTCTATTTTACTCTTCTTTGAATCGTTGTTTTGTTGTTGCGACTTCCGGCGTTTCCACATCAGATTTTCTGCTGTGCAGGAGAACCGATAGTATGAACTACCGATGATTGTGAAAGCGCCTCGGATCCCCGATAAGTGGTATCAGAGCATGATGTTCAAGCTGCTCAGGTTTCTTTGCTTGACGATATCTCGATTTCAACGGGAGTTCTCAAGGTCAGAATTGATAGTTTTGACAAAACAGATTTTGGCTTCCAGATGATGCAGATTGAAGACCATCTAATTCAGAAGGACTTCAAGATTCCATTGTCCGGAGTGAAGTCGGTATTGATGGGGAAAGAAGAATGCGAGTGCTTGGATAAAAAGGCGCTAGCGTTGGTGAGGATGTCTCTGGCACAAAATGTTGCCTTCAATATCTAGGAAAAGAAAACTACAACGGAATTACCGAAGGTGCTGTCAACCATGTACGAGAAACCAACAGTATTGAACAAAGTGTTCATGATGCGGAGGATGTAAAGCCCAAGGTTTTCAGAAAGAAGACCAACGGCAGATCACGTGAACGATTTCAACATGATCCTGGGGTAGCTTGAATCAGTGAAGGTTAAGTTCGCGGATGATGTATGGGCACTCCTACTGCTGTCATCACTACGAGAGAGTTGAGATGTGATGTTCACTGTAGTGAATAATTCTTTCGGAAAAACAGTCTTGGTGTTCGATGATATCAGGAATTTGATACTCAATGAAGAACTTCGGCGGAGGGATGTTCAAACACCGTCTGAAAATGCTCTCAATGTTGATGAACGTGGATGATCACCTCAACGAAAGCAAGTCTATCAGAATAAGTCATCGAAAAATAAGCAACAGGAGAAGAGTCGAGGCAAGTTAGTTGGTCCTGGTCCAACCTGTTGGAAGTGTGGGAAGAAAGACATATCAAGGACAACAAGAGTCGCACTGAAAGCTCTGTAAGACCATCAACTTCCGGACGCTCAAATTGTTGGTACGATAGGAGGCAACAATTTGTTGTCAAGTGTCAACATTCCGGTGGAGTCCTTGGTAGTTGACTTAGGCACAAAATTTTATTCAACGGAAGAGCAGAGATGCATTGGAAATTATGCATTCAGACATTTCGGTAAGGTACACTTGGCGGATGATGAAGCTCTAGAAATCGTTGGAACATCTAGATGAAGAATGAGTCTTGAAACCAATGAATGTTAGACATATCTCAGGGTTGCGGAAGAGCTTAATTTTAGTTGGCTAACTCGATGAGGCAGGGTATGAAACTTCCTTTACTAATGGAGTGTGGAAAGTTACTTGGGGCTCCATGGTGGTTGCAAAATGAGTAAAGTATGGGACGTTGTATTTGAATGGTAGTACAAACGCAATTACATTGGCCAGAAGTTTAGAAAATCCATAAGGTTTGACATTGCAAACTTGGTCATCTAGGTTTTAACGGCAAAAGACATACCGAAGCTTGATCATACAGGCATAGGAAGACATGAAAGTTGTGTGCTGGAGAAACAAAGATGAGTGTCCTTCAATTTAGATGGATGAAAGCCCAAGACCCGGAAGTTAGAACTAATTCATACTGATGTTTGGGGACCTGCCCCTCTTCAATCCCTCAGGGGCTCCTTGTATTTTGTAACTCTTATTGACGATGCAACAAGAAAAGTTTGGATTTACTTTTTGAAGCTTAAGTATGATGTTTTCAGGTGTTCATTTAATGGAAGACCATCGTGGAAAGAGAGAGCAACCAGAATTGAAATGCCTGCGATCCGACAACGGTGGTGAGTACACCAGATACAACTTCTGAAATTTTTGCAAGAGGAAGGGGAGAAGGCATGCTGAGACAGTGTCCAGAACTCCACAGCAAAATTAAGTGGTTGGAAGAATGAATCAAACATTGAAAGAGAAGACTAAGAGCGTGAGATTGTACCGTGGAATGTTCAAGAGAATTTTGGCAGAAGCTCTCAACACAACGACATATCTAGCTAAGAGAAGTTTGACATCAATAGTTGAACATGAAATACGAAAGGAGTTATAAACCGACAAGAAACCGAAAGTTAACCACTTCAGAGCCTTCAGAAGCTTGGCATATATGCATATTGAGACTAAGTCCAAAGTTTTTTTTTCATTGGGTATGGTGATGAGAATTTCAGCTACCGATTGTGGGATGAAGACAAAAGATAAGTCATCAGAAGCTGAGATGTTCAACAAAGGAGGTTTATGGAAGGACCAAAACTTAGTGGAGAAAGAAGTTATGGATAAATCAACTATCAAAATCCAAGTTGATTTGAGTAAAAACACCTAAAGTTCTAAAAAATCGAAAAACTCAAATGAAAGCATCGAAAGTCCAGTGGTGAGACCAGTGGAAGATCAACCATAAAGTTCAAAGACTGCTGAAGCTCGAGTGTGAGCATTGGTAGCTAGGTCTTCGGAAATTAGAGTACCTGAAGTTCTAGTATCGGAGAGCTGAGTCGAGCAATGTAGAACAACTAAGTCAATTGAGGAGATCAACTAGAGTTAGAAATCCTCTTAAGAGATTTGGGGCCGATATGAATTTTTTACTTTTAATGGATGCAGGAGAACCCAAATGCCTGAAAGAAGCGACATCACTCAAGAATGGAAGTCAGCAAGAAATGGCTTCATTTAAGTTAAACAGAACTTGAGAATTGATTAATTTATCGAAAGGGAAAAGTGCACTCAAGAATAAATGAGTTTATCTGATAAAGAGGTTGATGACAAGAAACGCTACAAAGCGTGGTTGGTGGTGAAGAGGTTTCAACAGAAGGCATTGACTTCATGATTTTTTTTCCACCAGTAGTAATGCATGCCACTATAAGGACGGTGTTGAGCACGGTAGCATCAGAAGATATGTTCCTTGAAAAGATGGATGTAAAGACTGCATTCCTTCATGGTGAGTTGGAGGCGATCTACATGCAATAATCGATATGATTGCCGGTAGAAGGTAACCAGAATTTGGTTTGCAAGCTGAAGAGAGAGAAATGCCGTGACATTGGCGTTATCTTAGAGGGATTATATCCATAAGATCATCAAAAAATTTGGGATGATCGACAATGGAAGTTGAGAATCGGTACATAAAGTGTTTGGGAGACTTTGAAGTGGATCCTTCGGTATTTGAAAGGAACGGTAGACACAATCCTGTGCTTTGAAGCGGATAGTCCGTGACAAGGGTTCGTAGACTCAGATTTTACTGGTGACATGGATACAAGAAAAAATACAACTAGTTTTGTTTTTACTTTTCGAGGAACGACTATCGACTGGTTGTCAAAGTTACAACGGATTATTAAAATGAAATCTGAGTATGCCTCTACAACAAAAGCTGGGAAAGAAATGGTGTGGTTGAGGAGATTGTTGAAGGAGCTTTGAAGAATTCAGGAAAAAGCAGTGCTTTTCTGTGATAGCCAAAGTGCAGTCCACTTGGTTAAAAATCCGGTGTTCCATGCTTGGATGAAGCACATCGACCCGAAGTATCATTTCATCAGAAATTTTGCTGGAGGATAAGGAGCTAGAGCTTCGAAATATATCGGGAAGCCAAAATCCGGTAGATATGTTTTCAAAGGTGACAACTCATGAAAGTTTGTGGCAACATCACGCCTAAGTGAGGCTTGGGTGAACGGAAAGAAAGGATGGAGAACGCTGGTGCATGCTAAATGTTGGAGAGTTGCTTAGGTTCCCTGGAAAAAACTTCAAGTAAGAGATTGTTGGGAGGTGAAGTCTGTTTCAGTTCACTTGAAGTTCATCCGTCGGAATTACGTTCATCGGAATTTCGTGCACCAGATGATGGGCTGAACGTGAGGTGCAGACAGCGGTAGCAAGACTTCTCCAATGGCAGTAGGTCCATTGGAAGTTCGCATCTTTCGATGGTTTTACGGTAAAGCACTGAAGCTTTGGAAGTTCAACGAAACTTTGATGGTCACCGGTTTTGTTAGTAGCCTGGATCCGGAGGCTAATCCCTTAACTAACACGCGCCCTCCCATCCTTCACACATATCAGCGGAGGGGTAAAAAGGGAATTATGTTGTCATCTGTTAAGCCAAGAATAAATACAAAAGTGCACTTTAGTTCGGGATTCGGTTAGAATGTAAGGGGTATTTTGTTGGAACAGAACCTGTGGTAGAGAGAGAGTGTTGCGGACAACCTCTCGCTTTCGTGCCGCCAACAGCAGAAGGAAGGCCTGGAGGAGGACTCTCCAACTTATCTTCTCTTCTTGTAGCTCACATATTGTTGTAATAACGACTTACTGGTAATATCAAATCACTTCTTTTGCCATTACAACTTCTTCCTTCCTAATTCTTGTCCCACGAACACAAACATACGTGACAATTTGGTGACTCCGCTGGGGAACACATCTTGTAGGCAGAGACGACTACGCAGATCAGAGCAACTACTCTTGTTGCTTCCGTTCGAGCGAATTGCGCTACGAGTATCAGACGACTGAGTATATATTTCTTTTCTTTTGTTTTAATCTGGATCGATAGCATACTGATTTAGATGCAAACCAGAATGGAGAATCGGATGATAACGGTTAAGTCGGCCATGAAAAGTATTAAACAAGCCATGATCTTGATGCAGGAAAATATGGAGAAAATTATGCGTATGCAGAATGAGAGCCAACGAGTGGCAGTGGAAATGGCGCAACAGACAGAGGAAAGAGTGTCATAGAGAGTACACGATCTGGAGGAACAAACTTTGGATCTCTTGAAGGGGGTGGAGAAACTGGTAGAACATGAATCGGAAGCCGAGAAAAGTGGCGAAGCCACGCCTAAGAGTTTCGAAGGGAGAGTCTGATAAGAACAGAGGACCAACACTTATATTCCAGTACAAAAAGAACCAGAGAATTACAATAGAGGAAGAGGAGTAGCAGAAGAAACAGTGGAGAAGAAGCAGGAAAACAGGGACTTACTGCAGAAAATACTACGGGTGAGCAAACCCCAACCCGTCCCAAGCCCCAGGCCGAAATACAACTGAGTTCTCTCCCCCCCACTCTCTCCAGCCCAGCCAATTTATAACAGCCCCTACTAACTACCTGTGGACCCCCCCAGCATATTCCCCTTTTATTCCTCAGCATATTCCTCCACCGGGTCCCTCTATAACAACCTCCTCTAACAGCTGTGGGCCCCAAGAATATTCCTTCAGGATCCCAGCATATTCTCCATGGGCCCCCCCATCAGTTACAACAGATTCCCCACCAGCAGCCCCTACTGTCTAGCAGTACCTCCCATCTTTCCCAGCCCATGTTTTCCTATCACTGCCACCCTTCCGAAAAACCACCTTGTCCTCAAGGTGGTGGATGAGGCCCCCAAATGTGACAGACCCAGCATGCCAAGCAATTTCCCAGACTAGCCTTGCTACAGGGAACCACAAATGGTGAGAAGGTATGTCGATGGAGTCATGCCAAGCAATCTGCCATATGCTCCTCCCAGGTTGCTTAACATCGATTGTTGGCAGTTTGTCGCCGTGCCACAACATAATTTCTGGAAGGAGCGGCCCCCGAGTTATCATACAACCGTAGTGGTGGGGGCTGGCTACCAGCACAACTGCCCCATGCTTTGCCAGGGTTGGCGCCAATTCAGCATCAATTCTAAATGAAGGAACTGCAGGGAAATACACCAGTTGAAAGGCCAGAGGTCTTGCCAGTGAGCTCCATCCAGCAGCACGCGCAATAACAGTAGGCAGAGAGTGAGAAGTGACCCGGTCTGCGTTAGGCTGTCCCATGTCCGTAGGAACTGGTTGAAGTCCAGCAGTTTTCTGATTAGGTTCATCAAACCCCTTTGGAGTGTCAAGCGCCAGGAACATCAACGCAGGCATAGCATGTGTCCGAGCCGCGGTCTCCTCCATTGACGCAGTACCTGTGAAGCCCCCAGAACAGGGTCGGGACACCTGCTGTTCTGGCAGCGGTGGCGCGTTGTTCGCCGTGTGAGCGGTCATTCCCGGGGCAGCGGCAGGCGCCCAAGTGGATTTTACCGCAGCATCGGAAAGGACCGCAGGGAAGACGGACCGAGGTGAAGAAGAGGACGAGTGGTACTCAGCGAGAAATGGTGCACCCTCCGGGCAGCGAGCCATGGGATTGATGAGGTGGCGGAGGGCTGCCAATTCAGATGCCACAGATTTCTGGAACTCGGACTGGTCGGTGCGGATGGCAGCGACAGAATTTTCCAGTGTAGTGAAAGAGGTTTCCAAGGTGGCCATCCGCTGTTCAAGATTGTCGTGGCGGGTCTGGCGGGTTTCCATGGCCGGAAAAAAAAGAACAGGCGGCAGTGGATGCGTCGAGCAGCAGAGGAGGAAATGAGCGGTGCTCAAGCAGGATGGAGCAACGGCAGGTCGGACCAATTGATAAGAACAGAGGACCAACACTTATATTCCAGTACAAAAAGAACCAGAGAATTACAATAGAGGAAGAGGAGTAGCAGAAGAAACAATGGAGAAGAAGCAGGAAAACAGGAACTTACTGCAGAAAATACTACGGGTGAGCAAACCCCAACCCGTCCCAAGCCCCAGGCCGAAATACAACTGAGTTCTCTCCCCCCCACTCTCTCCATCCCAGCCAATTTATAACAGCCCCTACTAACTACCTGTGGACCCCCCAGCATATTCCCCTTTTATTCCTCAGCATATTCCCCTTTTATTCCTCAGCATATTCCTCCACCGGGTCCCTCTATAACAGCCTCCTCTAACAGCTGTGGGCCCCAAGAATATTCCTTCAGGATCCCAGCATATTCTCCATGGGCCCCCCCATCAGTTACAACAGATTCCCCACCAGCAGCCCCTACTGTCCAGCAGTACCTCCAATCTTTCCCAGCCCATGTTTTCCTATCAGAGTCGGAAACTGTGCAGTTTGGTGCGCGACCTGTGGAGAGTTGTTCTGCTGAAGAAGTAACGTTGCTTGATGGGGTGCACAATATTTCTCAGAGAGTTGAATTGCCTATGTTTTCTGCAAATGATCAATTCGGATGGATCACCAAGGCTGATGCCTACTTCCTGTTTAACAAAATTCCAGAGGAAATGAAGCTACACTATACACAGATATGTATGGAAGGTACAACATTATATTGGTTCCTTTCATGGCACAAAGATTCTCCTGGACCAACTTGGAATCTGTTCAAGCCGGCGCTTATGGATCGATATGGTAAAAATACAGATGGAGATCCTTTAAGATATCTTAAAAATTTGAGGCAGACAGGTTCAGTGGAAGAATATATTGAAGAATTTGAGCAGATAGCTTTGAGAATGATGGATTTTTTGAAAACATGGTATATGAGTATGTTTATGTGGGGGGTTGCAGCCTGAAGTGGAAAATCGAGTTTCAACACATGAGCCAGCCAACAAAGCTCGAATGCTAGTTTTGGCAAAAAAGGTTGAGAAAGAGCGGATCAATGAAGGAGTGATTCGTAATGTCCGTCCTTGTTCTGAAACTCTTCTTGTGATGCGTAGGCCTGGAGTGGTGGCAACTAACTTGCCTGTGAATCGACCCCTCTATGTTCGCAATCGGTGAGAGGAAGAGTTAAAGAAAAATGTTGGGGAGAAACGTTGGAATGGGGTAAGAGCATTAAGCCGACAGGAGCGGGAGGACATCAAACTGAAAGGGTTGTGTTTTCGTTGTGGGCAACCGTTTGGACCAATGCATAAATGTCCGGATAAGAATCTTCGGATGCTAGTTTTGGAAATTGGGGAGTTTAGCCAGTGTATTGACAAGGAATCTGCTTGTAGAAGGATGGAATTGGAGGGCCCAACTCCAGTTTCCGTTATTACTGGATGGAAATGAAGTTGCAGAAGAAACAAAACAATTGGACAAACTTTTAACAAGGTTTCAATTTCTGTTTGATAAACCACAAGGTTTGCCCCCTAGCAGAGAAACAGACCATGTGATAACACTAGTGGAAGGGGCACTACCAGTGCGTATTAGACCATACAAGTTGGCTCACCACCTTAAGGACGTGGTAGAGCAGCAAATTAATACAATGATGGACCAAGGAATAATCCGATATAGTAATAGTTCTTTTGCTAGTCCTATTATTCTTGTCAAGAAAAAGGATGGAAGTTGGCGGTTATGTGTCGATTACAGGGCACTTAATAAGCTTACAGTTCCGGACAAGTTTCTAATTCCGATAATAGAGGAATTTCTAGATGAATTACATGGAGCTGGTTTTTTCCCCAAGTTGGATTTAAAGTCCGGATTTCATCAGATTCGAGTTCACAGGGAGGATGCTCACAGAACTGCTTTTCGTACGCATGAGGGGCACTATGAATTTCTTGTAATGCCTTTTGGATTGATGAATGCCCCGGCCACCTTCCAATCAACTATGAACAGAATGTTCAAAGCATTTCTCCGAATAACCGTGTTAGTTTTTTTTGATGATATTCTTGTTTACAGTAAGACTTACTGACCACATGCATCATTTAGAAACCATTTTCCTTCTGCTGCAGCAAAATCAGCTCTGTTTAAATAAGAAGTGTTTCTTTGCACAGCCAACAATGGAATATTTAGGTCATGTAATCTCTTCCGAAGGAGTTTCCATGGATCCCACAAAAGTGGAATGTATTCTTAGCCGGCCACACCCCCAAACGGTGAAAGGAGTTCACGGATTTTTGGGATTGACTGGTTACTATAAAATGTTTGTAGCAGGGTATGGCAAAATTGCAAAACCACTTACTGAGTTGACTAAAAAGAATAACTTTTGTTGGTCTCCTACCGCTGAACAAGCTTTCGTCGCCCTCAAAGAATGTTTGGTGCCAGCACCACTTTTAGCCTTGCCAGATATTCTTCAGCCGTTCTCCATTGAGTGTGACGCTTCCGGTTGTGGGGTTGGTGCCGTCCTAATGCAATCTGGCCGTCCTGTAGCGTATTTTAGTAAAAGCCCTGGCTGAGGTAAATCTTTCCAAGTCTGTTTATGACAAAGAAATAATGGCCCTTGTTTTAGCTGTACAACATTGGCGACGATATCTTGTTGGAAGGCATTTCGTTGTCTACACTGATCGCAAAGCCCTTAAGCACCTTCTTAGTCAGCGATATCACACCGCAAATTAGCAGGATTGGCAGGCTAAGTTGTTGGGGCTCGATTTTGAAGTCTTATACAGACCTGGGCGACATAACCAAGCGGCAGATTCCCTTTCCCGCCAGGATACAACAGATCTTGATAATTACCTTGAGCCACTATTTCTGGATTCTGCTGTTTCAGAGCCATTATGGCTGGACATTAACATTGTGAAGACAGAATACCAACATGATCCTTGGATAACAAAACTAATCTCAGCCTTAGAACTCCAACCAGCTACCCGACCCGGATATTCTTTACATCACAGACTGCTGTATTTCAGGGAATGGTTAGTTTTATCTTCCCAGTCTAGTCTCATACTTGAGTTTTTGCGTTACTATCATTCATCTCCTCTTGGTGGCCGCGCTGGGTTTCACAAAACATACAAGCGTTTGGCTGCTGGATTATTTTGGCAGGGAATGTCCAGCAGGGTACAGCAGTTTGTCCGCGAATGTGATACTTGTCAACGCCATAAGTATCAAGCTATGTCTCCAGCGAGCCTTCTTCAGCCACTGCCAATTCCGGATCTAGTTTGGGACGAAATTTCGATGTATTTTATTTCCAGACTGCCAAAATCCTTGGGATATTGTGTTATTCTGGTTGTTGTGGATCGTTTAACCAAGTATGCTCATTTTTTACTCCTCCGACATCCTTATACACCTAAAATTGTGGCAGATTTGTTTTTTAAGGAAGTCGTCCGTTTACATGGCATTCCACGTTCCATTCTCAGCGATCGGGATCCTATTTTTGTTAAGTAATTTTTGGAAGGAACTGTTCTGTTTGGAGGGTACTACCTCATCCTATCATCCACAAACGGATGGACAAACGGAAATCGTTAATAAATGTTTGGAAACTTACCTCCGTTGTTTTACCTCGGAGAGGCTCCTTACTTGGCCACAGTGGATTCCTTGGGCCGAATATTGTTATAATACGGCTATACATTCGTCTACTAAAATGTGTCCTTTTGAGGTTGTTTATGGCCGTAAACCTCCTATTCTACAACGTTTTTTGGGTGGGAATTCACCAGTAGATACAGTGGCAACACTTCTCACAGAACTTGATCAATTACTTGACCAACTTCGGCACAATTTATCTCCAGCTCAACAATTGATGGTACGGGCTGCCAACAAACATCGCCGGGATGTTTCTTTTGATGTTGGAGACTCTGTTTTTGTTAAACTACGTCCCAGCGTTCAAGCCTCTAAGTCATCAAAATTGAATCCCAAGTTAGCTGCCCGGTTTTAAGGTCCCTATCCGATTGTCGCCTGTTTGGGAAACACTGCTGCCCGGTCTTATCTCATTTCTTGCTTTCTATTTTACCGGTTTATGTGTTTTTGGTGCCTTGAATGTTTGTGAGTTTTCTTGGGAGTATGGTTTGACTTAGTTTGGTGGGTAGGGTGCATCGACTTCCTACTTCCGGTACACCAAGCTCGAGGGGGGGGGGATGAGTCTATTGGTAGCTGGACCTGCTACCGGTGGTTGATTTTTCGCTGCGCAGGTCTACGGATAATGCTATAAATTAACGATTTGTGATCTATTTTTTACTACCATATGTGTTTCGATTATACTTATATATGTATAATTTAATCCAAATAGTAATTTTGATAGTTTTTTTAGTACATGACTTTTACCGAGTTCTTCATCGGTAATGCACATGTACTTTTCATTTCTTTTAGATATAGTTTTGAGTATTCTACCCATGCTGGAATATATCTTGAAATTTAGCAAGTTTCTTTTGCACTTTTGGGAAAATAAAACATCTCTTATAAAGAACTTTGTCCCATTAGATATTTTTTTTTGATTCACCAGTCCCTTCTATTAGATTTGCAGGACCTCGTATAGTATTCACAATCGGTTTGTCGACTTAAGATTAGATTTTTTTTAAAAAAAAATTGTGTGCGTAGTTCCACCATCTGGTATGCAAATATCCGTTTCATTTACGCAATCCATTTTAAAGTTTCAAAGTAAAGACAATGATATTAATAAAAAAACACTTTATAACGTTTAAATATTACAACTTCAAAAATACAAAGTATACAAAACAAGCATCATTTTATATATCATAACTGTTAAAACCGTATTTTTATTATTATTCTGGGTAGGTTCCGAGCCCCACATCGGAATACTCATGTGTGTATTTTGTATCCTCAATCTATAAAAGTAGGCCTCCGCCTCACTTTGAGGTAAGAGGGATTCCCTCATCTACATGGTATCAGAGGGAAATTAAGATTTCCATCAATTTTTTTTTCCTCCCGTCAATTTCCCCCCCCCCCTCTGTCGTTTGGCTCACGCTTCCCTCGGCGCCTCCCGGTTCGTCGTCTCCTGGCACCCCCCGTACGCGGGTCTCCCGGCTTCCGTCGACGTCTCATCCGACACCGCCTCACTGTGCGGTTTCCCGGCCGCCCTCCGCTGTGACGCGTCCCGGCGAGTCCCGGCCCCTGCGCACAGTCTTCCGCCGTCATCCCCCTCCTGGCGGTTTCCCCTCTGCGCTCTTTTCGGCTCCCTGCACCTGCCGACAACCACTTTCGCACCTGCCGGCAACCACTTCCGCAACTCCCGGTGCGCAGAACGGTTGCACCCGCATCTCCCGCTTCACTCGAACTGCCCGCCTATTCCTGCAACTTCCGGCGCCGTCTCCAACCCACTCCAGAAACTGCTGCAACCTCCCACGACGCCGCTTCCTCCTACGGCCGACCCTGCTCCTGCGACAACATATAGCCTCCTCGTCCCGCTGCGTCTCCAGCGGCTCCCGCCCTACCCGACGTCATTTTCGGCTGTAAAATCACCCGTTTCGAGGTAAGTGAAATCATCATTTGATGGTTTGTGGTTCTCAGTAAAATTCTCTTCCTTTTCTTTCCCTTTATAGGATGTCTCAGAAGTTTGATTCATTCTTCCTTACTTCAAGAGACGCTTTATAGAGCTTATAGAGGTTCTTTGGGGTTTGACAGACTCTAGACCAATGTCCTTTAGAACCACATCTATAGCAGGAACCTTCAGGATTCTTCAGACTGTTTGAATTGATATTTCTTTGATTTTGATATTCGTTTCTACCGTGCCAATGGTTACAGCCACATCCTCGACCATGCCTGCCCTCAAACCCACGTCCACCATGAGAATCACGTCCTTGGCTTTGTCCTCTTTCGTGATTATTTCCATGGAATGTAACATTTGCTTTAGGAAATGGTACTACAAAATGAGTTGTATGAGATTGATGATTTTTAATCAAAAGCTTATTGTTCTTTTTCACTACAAGTAATGATGATATGAAATCAGAATATTTTGTATACTCTTGCAATCGATATTGATGTTGTAGGGTTATGTAAGATGCATGAAATGTTGTATATGTCTTTTCAAGCATATCAGTTTCTGTAACCCCAGTACCACAATACTTTAATTGTGATACAATTCTGTACGTAACAGAGTTGTAATCACTGACCCTTTATAGCCTCGGAAGCGTAAAACACTTCATTCATCACGGGTGCAGGAAGAATAACCTCCTTTTGATGATCATATTTATTTTTCAAACTCTTTCAAAGCTTGCATGAATCTTTTTATGTGAGGTATTCACATTTCAGTCCTCCATTAAGATGTCTTCTGAGAAAGATTATCGCATTTGTTTTATTTTAAAGGATTTGTGAATTGTTATCTTTAATCGTTTCTGTGAGATCCATTGATTTGAGATGCATTTCAACATACATTGTTCACGACATATAATTACTTTTAGTAAAATCGAGAGCGGTGAATTTGAGTTTTGCAAGATTTGACATAATGAGAACTAGAAGAAAAAAAAAGAAAAAAACACTTATTATTTCGAATGAGAATGCAATAAGAGTTCACATTTAATTAAAGCCGACGAATAAATACAACAATTTGTAGAAAATTATTTATATCGGAATATACTTCCATAATTATAATGGAAGTATAACGGTAGTCAGGAGTGCAAATATCAAGATCAAATTCATAAAATTAATATTATTACTTAATATTTTTTTATATATCCTACCTTAATCGATTAATTAATCTTTCACGTGGGGGTTTAAACTAAATAAATCAATACACCGTGTTATTCATTTTAAAACTTTCTCATGTGCATTAATTTATTTAATTTATACTACCCAAATCAATACACTGTGTTGCTCGTTTTAAACTTTCTTGTGTGTATCAATTTATTAACTAGACCGTCCAATTTGCGGTGTAAAAATAAAACTTAAAATTAAAACATACCTTTCTCCCTTTTTGAGTGTTCGTACTGATTATATATTGTGAAAACGAAAATTGAAATGGACAGAATTTAAGTAATGAAGAAAGAGAAAAAATTGGGAAGAGAGATGCAAATTTTATTCGAACTCCTCAGCCCTTTTCGCATCTCTCACCAATCTCCACATTCATTAAAGAGGGCTACACTGCCCTTTTTTATAGGTAGTTGCGGGGTGGATGGGGACTGGTGGGGGTGGGCAGCCCACTCCCATTGAATTCTAACAATTATAATAATTTAAAAATATCATTATAATTTAAAATATAAATATATTTAGGAAATTTAATGTGTGTTTGATCACAACCTTACCCCCATTGTGATGTGGGGTATTTCTTTTGAAGCTGTTGGAATGGTCAAACCTCACCCCAAGTCATTTATTACAGGCTACTATTAGGGATTTTGCCTCAATAGCAGATAAAGCTGTCATCTCAAGATTTTTTCGCAGCACGCTGCAGAAACTTCATGATGTTTTAGAGGCCGTGAATGCAGACAATTCTAGAAATCCAAGTTCTATTCAGATTGAGAGGTCCTCAAATGAAGAATCACTGTCACTTGCAAGGTTCTTTATTCTTCACTTTTCTCATAAAATTTACCATGCAATGATTTAAATTACTTTCTTGTTGGTTCATTCTATAACATCTGGTTCAAAACTCAACAAAAAGAAGTGTATTGTGTCATCCCTCAAGTTGGTTTCCAATTTATTGCCACTGCAGGGCACAGCTAATTGACTTGGCAGCATCTCTGCTCCCTGGGCTGGATGCTAAAGAGATTGAAACATTGTTTTATGCAATAAAGCCTGCATTAAAGGTTTGTCATATAATTTGATGCATTTTTTTCGTTGTTTCTTTCCGGTGCTTAGTGAGTCACATTCGTTACTGATTTTTTTTTAAAACTTTATATGTTTGTAATTTAAGATCAATCACTAATTGCAGGATGCAAATGGGTTGATACAAAAGAAGGCCTACAAAGTTCTTTCAATGATTTTGAAGGTATATATTTATTATGCCACTATTTTGGATGTTCCATGTTAGATTATTAGCGGATGGCTTATGGATAACATATGGTTTCTTTTTACAACAATTAGTATCAGTTATCACTTATAACAAGTAGTTTGGAAAATAAAGCATTCTTCTGTTTAAGAAGAAAACCCACACACTTAAATTTCTAAAGAAAACCATTTAGTAGAGAAACACATGTTGAAGAGTCCTCATAGAACTTATTGTTTATGACAAAGAATCAAGTGATGCTTGCTTCTTTTTTGAAAAAATCCTTATAATGGGATTAAAGAATTCAAGAATCAGATGTTGGTGCCTAAAAGATAACCTTATAGTGGAATTTAAGAACAAACATTTGAAAGAAGTGGATTGAGAAGTTCAAGGAACCGTTGACTACATGTGGGACGGGGTGGCTGAAAGTGTTCGCAATATAGCTACTTCTATTCTAGGAGTATCAAAAGGGTTTTTTTTTTCAAGAAGAAAAGAATCGTGGTGGTGGAATGAGAATGTTCAACTAAAAATTAAAGCAGAACAAAAGTGTTTTAAAGTTTTACACTTTTATAGTAATGAAGATACTTTGGCTCGATATCGTGATATCGTGTTGCCCGTTGAGAGGCTAAGAAAGCAGTTAGTGAGGCTAAATCTCACGTTTTGCAGGTGATGTACCATTCATTACATACTAAGAATGGTGAAAGAAAAATTTACCGTTTAACTAGAGGTAGAGAGCTGAAATTTAGGGATTTAGATCAGTTCAATGCATAAAAGATAAAGGACATACCCTTTTTAAGAGTGAGGAAATTAAGAAAATTGGGGATGATACTTTAGTAATCTCTTCAATGAAAAACAGATGTGTGGATTAGACTTGATAATCTAAGTATTAGTAGAGAGGAACTCAATTACAGCTATTATCGGAAACTTCATCATTTTGAGGTTAAAGATGCTTTAAGAAGGATGAAAAATGGTAAAGCGGTTGGGGTAGATAACATTTGCATTCAAGTGTGGAAATAGTCAGGGGAGTTGAGTATTAATTGGCTCACTATGTTATGTAATGAGATTATGAAATCTAAGAAAATGCCCAATGAATGGAGGGAGAGTTCTTTAGTACCTGTGTATAAAAATAGTGGAGACATTTTAAGTTGTGAGAATTATAGAGGCATCAAACTTATGAGTCATGCCATGAAACTTTGGGAGAGAGTGATTGAACATAGAATTCAAAGAGAAAATTAAGTTTTAGATAATCAAGTTGGTTTTATGCCTGGACATTCAACCACATAAGTAATTTATTTGATTAGAGGTCGGATGAAGTATTATCGATAGAAAGAAAGCCTAGGATTTGCATATGGTTTTCATTGATTTAGAAAAAACTTATGATAAAGTTCTTAGAGAGGTTTTATGAAAAGATCTTGAAAGAAAAGAGGTGCAAGTGATGTATATCAAACTCATCCAAGACATGTATGAATGGAGTTTGACTCGAGTTAGAACTCTAGTAGGTGACACTACAAACTTCTGTGTTTCGATAAGGCGGCATTATGGTTTGGCTTTAAGCCCATACCTTTTTGCCTTGGTCTTAGACGAACTTACAAAGCGTATTCAAGATGTAATACCTAATTGCATGTTTTTTGCGGATGATAAAGTTTTCATTGCTGAATCCAAATAGATCATCAATTTAAAATTAGAGCTTTGGAGAGAGACTTTAGAATCAAAAGATTTCTGTCTTAATAGAAATAAAACAGAATATATGGAGTTTCGTTTTAGCAAAGAATTGTCTAGTAATGTTATGGATGCGAGATTGTGAGGTCACGTTATTTCAAAAGTTGGTCGTTTTTGCTATTCAGGCTCATTTTTGCAATGTGATGGCGATATTAATGCAGATATCTCTCATAAGATTCAAACTTGATGGATAAAATGGAGAAATGCTTCTGTGATGCTTTGTGATCGTAATTTTTTTTTGAAATTGAAGGGTAAATTTTATAGGACTGTTATGAGACTATGCTGTATGGTAGTGAGTGTTGGTTTTTGACGGGACATCTTGAACAAGAAACAAGGGTAGCAAAATTTGGATATGTGAACATACTAAGATGGATGAGATTAGAAATGAATGTATTCGAGAGAAAATTGAAGCGATTCCAATTGCCGAGAAGCTGACTAAGACTGGATAAAGATGGCTTGAACATGTTAAAAAAATACCTAGAGATGCACCGGTTAATATGGTAAACTTAATGACTAATTCACTTATTAAAAGAGGTAGATCTAAAATGACCCTACAAATCATTTAAAACGTTCTTGTTCTAAATGGTTTCAATGAAAATATGGTTTTCAATAGAGCTAATTGGCGATGTTTGATCCATGTAGCCGACCCCATCTAATCAAGTTGGCTTGTTTGTTGTAAAATTTTGACAAAAATCAATTGGCAGAAAAATACCTTTTCAATAGGCAATCTGGAAACACTTAAAAAAGCACAATGTCAACGTCCTAAAAAATCAGAACTTTAATATTTCGGTACATGATATTTCGGTACATGCATTCCTGCACATATATGTAGATGTTCATATCTTGCTGGGTTTGTGGTGATGTTTTGCAGTTCCAATTGATACCAAAGGTAGTCAGTTTGTAATCTTGCTTTTCGATCGGAGAACATGTTTACTAGTAATTGTTACGGTGCAGATGTAAACAGCATAAATTATTTTTTCACTAGAAATTGTTGGCATATTATTTGTTTTCTTTTGGATATTCCATTTACTTTTTTCATTTGTTGCTACATAGCAATTGTTGGAAATATTTAAAGTTAGCTATTCACTTTTGTGGGTTGGTTTCAGAATTGTGATAGTTTCTTATCAAAGAAGCTGGACCAACTACTGGAACTTATGATTGATCTGCTACCTTCTTGCCATTTTTCTGCAAGACGCCACAGACTTGACTGCTTATATGTTCTGATTGTCAACATTTCTAAGGTTACTAATTTTACTGAGATTAAATAAATTCAGGTCTTGACAAAAAGCCCAGGATGACTTTATGCTTTTGTGTGCAGGATGAATCGAAACAGAGGCAATGCAACATCATCAGTTCTTTCCTAACTGAAATAGTACTTGCACTGAAAGAGGTTTGTAACTCTCTTCATCTAAAGATTGATAATGTTTATTTTTCAGATCATGGATTGATTATTTTAATATTTATTTTTCTGATCACTCTTAATATGTTGATATGTCAAGGAGTATTACATATATTGATTTCTGAAAATTTGATGGATTAAAGTTGCTTCATTATTGTCTAACTAATATTGAATCTGACCCATATATTACATATATTGTCGATTATTGCATATATTGATTTCTGAAAATTTGATGGGCTAAAGTTACGTCATTATTGTCCAACTAAAATTGATTCTGACCCATCAATTGGACATGAATTAGCCTTTTGAATTTGCGGGAAGCAATAAAAATTCCTAGTCCTGATTTTGTCACATGAAATGCATGTATATAATTTGCTCCAAAATCCTTTATGCAAAATTTCTGTCTGTTTGGTGATCCATGTTTAAATTTGTGGGAAGCAATATAAATTCCATGTTTGGTGATCCATGTTTGAAAAATTTGTATGCAGGCTAATAAAAAGACTCGCAATAGAGCTTATGATTTGCTTGTCCAAATTGGTCATGCCTGTGGGGATGAGGAGAAAGGTGGGAAAATGGAAAACTTGCATCAATATTTTTACATGGTATGTCTACCTTAATATCAATGCTTGGCTGAATTTATTAAGATTTTCTATTTTTTTCTGCATTATGAAAATGGGTGTTATGATATTTAAAAAAAAATATATTTTTTAGTTAAAGCTTCTCTGTGGTTGCAGGTAGCTGGAGGGCTCGCTGGTGACACCCCTCATATGATTAGTGCTGCAGTTAGAGGGTTAGCTCGTTTGGCTTATGAGTTCACTGATCTTGTTTCCGCTGCATACAATGTCCTTCCATCTGCATTTCTCCTCCTACAAAGAAAAAACCAAGAAATAGTCAAGGTTGGTGCCTGTCTTAATAGAGACTTTGTTTATGAGCTGTGCAGGGCATTAGTTTTGGATACATTTTCCCTTTGTGCAGGCGAATTTGGGTTTACTGAAGGTATTGGTGGTAAACTCAACAGCTGAAGGATTGCAGGGGCACCTGAAGGGAATGGTTGAAGGCTTGATGAATTGGCAAGATCACGCCAAAAATCATTTTAGAGCTAAGGTTGTCGGTTTTTCTTGTAACACTTCAAATCAGAGTCGGTGATCGAACGGTCTGAACATAAGTTTTTTTCTCTCCCAAAAATATTCAAAAAAGAGAAGAAAATGAATAAAACTAACAAAGATGATTTTGAAAATTGGAAATAGAATGTTGGGTCATTCCATTCATTTTATAATTAAGTTCAAATAAGGGTCAGAAAAAATCCATTCAATTCCATCATAAAACACCCAAACAATTGAACATTGAATTTCATTTCATTATGTTCTCATGAAAACGTCCAATTATTGCCTCAACCTGTGATGGAAGACGTATTTTAATGCATGCATGTAGAGATAAATTAGCGCACACTAGCTGTTAGATCATTTTTCTCAACCGCAGTTTTGGTTGCTCTGATGTGTCAGTTATCACCGCTGATGTTAATTTGGGGAATTGCTTTTGTGGTTTAGGTGAAAGTGCTTCTTGGAATGCTTGTCAAAAAATGTGGCCTGGAGGCTGTTCAGGCAGTAATGCCTGAAGAGCACATGAAACTTCTGACTAACATTCGGAAGGTTTGTGAACATGCAATTGATATATAACCCCTTTTTAATGGTTTATATTGAGAAGATGTAATTGTCTCTTTTTTAACTCAGGCCATTACCAGGAGAGAAAGAAAAAGCACAGCTGACTCTAGAGAAGCTCGATCTGTTCGCACTAGAGCGACAACCTCTCGGTATCTCCCTCCCTTCCTCTAGGTCAAATAAGACGAAATGAAAGTCACAGCTTTGATTTATGTGCAAACTGCTGTGATCAATGGCTTTCAGGCTTAGTAGATGGAACCATACCAAAGTTTTTTCAGATTTTGGCGATGAAGATGGTGATGAGGAGCATATGGGTGCCAAGACAATGTCTAGCCTCAGAAGTGCGGGTGCCTCAAAGATGAAGTCCAAAGCTTCCTTCAGGTGAGTAGAAAATTCTGTAATCTTTATGCAGTTCTGTCTGGACCAGCCATTCCCATCTTGATTTTAAGAGCCTGTTTGCTGATGGCTTTTTAGGGTAAAAATTCTTGTTTTTTAATATAAAAGTCAGTTTTTAAAAAGATCTTGGTTGGTTGGTCGTGTTTTTCAAAATTCAGAATCTTTAAAAAAACCTCATTTTCAGCTTTAAAAAAAACTATTCAGATTAGTTTTTCAATAATTGATTTTGTGATTGCAAGTACTTTGTTTTATTACAACTCGAACACAATTAGTATTTTGAAAAGTGATTTTTGTGATTGAAAGTACTTTTTTCATTATAACTAACATAAAATAACTTCTGTTTTTCTAAAATCACGTTTTAAAACTACCCCAAAATTGATTGAAATTATTTTTTATTATAACCTAATCACTATACAATTTCTGCTTTTCTAAAAATCACTTTTTAAAACAATCCTAAAATTTCTTATTTTCTAAAATTTTGGTTTTAAGCAGAGGTGACAATTTTGAACACAACACAATAACCTGACATGACACGAATGGGTTTGGTTTGGCCATAAATAGGTTCAAGTTGTAATCAAGTTGGGTAATTTAATATGAATAATATTCGGGCACGGTTTGGGTTTGAGTATTTTTGACCTGTCTAACTCGTGTAATACAATAAAAATATAATGATATAAAATATTAAAAACGTTATAATAATTAATTTGATAATATATTTTATTCTTGTAATCGACATTGATGACATATATTTCATATTAGGTTTTTTTTTTTTTTTTAAAACAGCTCATGGCCTCATATATGGCCATTTTTATTGTATTCAGATATCATATATATTACATTATTATATAATTTAAATAAGGCCACAGCCCCGCCTATGAAGGCACCTTCCCATCCACGCGTCATCTGCGGGATCGTCCGTGCCACATCAGAAGGTGGATCGAATGCAGAGGGTTAATATATTTCATATTAAGTTATTTTTAATCTAAATGAAATAATTCAATTTCATTAGGTCATTGAGTTTATGTGATATTAACTAATTGGATATGACAGACTTGTGAATCTGTATTGTAGCTTCTAGTTTTAGAAGCCTGTTTATTTTTTTCATAACTTTTAATGGCTTAAAAGCATTTTTTTTTCAAAAAAAAAAAAAAACTTTAAAGTTTACTTTGGTGGTTTATGATTATAAAAAATCAGAATCTAAATAACACTTTTTAGGTTTTTTTTTAGAACTATTTTGTTTAGCTTTTCAAACTGATTCTCTGATTGAAAGTAAAAAATGTTTTGTTTTGTTTTCACAAATTAAATCAAACGAGCTCTAAAATTTGTTGATTAGGGATGATTTTGAAGTCTGTTGCATGCATAGTTGGGATGCCCCTCCTCCATAACCTTAACCTGCGCAGGCCCAAGAGCTTGCCAGAAGACTTCCTTGACCATCCGGAGGACGAGCCACTCGACCTGCTTGATCGTCAAAGGACAAGATCGTCCCTCCGGGCCCCCTCTGAGCACCTCCATAAGAGAAAGCCAGAATCCAATGATGAGCTTGAGATTGACTCTGATGGACGGCTGGTGATCCGTGAGGGAGAGGAGCCCAATAAGCCAAGGAGAAGGGGTGATGATTCATTGGACCCTGGTGCAGCAGATTCGAGGAGCCAAGCGTCTGCAAACTCGGCTGCTCTGAAGAGATGCCTGAAGCGCCAGAAAAGTACAGCATCGGAATTTGGTGGACGAGGGTATGCGGGGAGCGTGTATGGAAGCAAGAAGGCAGGGGGTGATGTGAAGAAGAAAGGTATGGTGGAGCCGTATGCGTATTGGCCGTTGGATCGGAAGATGATGAGCCGGAGGGGGGAGCACCGTGCAGCGGCACGGAAAGGGATGACGAGTGTGGTGAAGCTGACCAAGAAGCTTGAAGGCAGGAGCTCTGATGCTGCTCTTGCTGTCCATGGTGGTCTGATGAAGAAGCGGAACAAGAAGAGAAGAAGCAAAGGGTCGCGGTGACGCAGCGCGTTTCTAATTATTTGAGATTTTGGTAGTTTGATTTTTTACTGTTCTTGCCTCATATAATTTATAAAGGATAAAAAAGGGATCTAGGCCTTATCGTTAATTAGAGTAATTAACCCCACCACCAAAAATAAAGTTTATACATTTTAACTCTTACTCAGGGTGAGATCTGTACGGTTTCACTTAGCGTCTTCATTCTCACTTGGAGCTTCAGGACTATCTAGCAAGGCTCAAACACCTCGGGCTTGCTCTATCAGCTTTGCTTGAGAGACTATTGGATGTGTACTGTAAATATATCAAAACAAAATTCATTTGTAATGAAAATATAAAAATTTGGATAAACTGTGAAAGCGACACACGACGCAAGGAATAAAATTACATTAAATTGCAAGTTTGGAGAGTTGACCCCGCAACCTGCCTCTTACCCTCTCAAACCCTTACTACCTCACCGTGGGGCTTTGTAATGAAAATATACATTGGATGAATATTTGCATTATGGTTTTCTATCGCTTTCATTTGGATCCTCGTTCTAGCGCTACCATCAATACGACCAAAAAATCAGCTCAGGTTTGTTTCACGACAATACCTTGATGCATCTTGTCATACATTTCCCATCCGCATGTCATCCATCTCCACAACATATGGCAGAACATACCACTAACATCAACTTTTATACTATTAACTTCGGCCAGATTCTCATATACTATCATAGATGGCTTGGTTATGTCATTGTCCCTCTCTTGTGAAACCTACCGACGAGCTCATCAAGTAATGAACGACCCTCAAACTACAATGCATTTGGATATCAACTCTTCAATGGCACATTCGGCCACAATCTGAAGCTCTTCAATGGCATATTCAGCCACAATCTGAAGTGGACGGTCTTGTCTCATTCAGATGACCTTGATATATTGACTCCAAACCCTAGGATAACACCGGCCAAAACTAGAGCAACCATAAACACAACCTAAGGAACCACATACATTATTCACTTCTCATCCATCAAAGATGTAGAAGGTCGATTACACCCGCCACCGAAGAGCACAACACAATGAAACAAATTACAGTAAACTTGTAGGCCCGAAGACTTTGACCCTTCCACCTACCCCTCATCTCCCCAAACCCTTACCACCCCACCACTAACAGTGGGACATCTATCAAAGATACACTTCATGGTCTTTTAAATCAGCAAGGAAATAAATATGAATTCTCACCCCAACCTTGGGTTATCCATCATTGCACTTCTTGAGATGTCACAAAGAATCTCACCATTGTATTCCATCACTATATAGATGGATTTTTAATACAATAGAGATGATTGACTATTCGGTTGGTCATATACCGTCATAGAACCATGATCCATTGAGATGACCATAGATCAAATCAACTTTTGTGATACTTGAATACGAAACGTAAGGGAATATCACTATCCAACCCCACATCTAGGGTTGAGATTCTCAAAACAACCAAATGATCAATGCTGGAGGGCATGATAAAGAGAGAAACAAAGCTCTAGCAAGGAGTCTAGAGCTCTTTCAGACACATCCACTGAACCTCCATGGAGATAAATAATCACATTTGAATACCCGATCATTAAAGTATCATCCTTAAATATACCGTAGGATCATGACTATGCTAGAAATATCAAAATAGGAAATTAAATAAATCATACCCACTATAAGTTATTTTCTATACCAATCATCGTTCATCGCTTGCTTGTCAATTGTGGAAGTAGATTTAAAAAAAACGAATCATATGTAATAACTAGAGAAAAAAAATTGACCAAAACTAATCAGCTAAGACTCTCCTACTTAGCATCATGCTTACCACAATCCTAAATCCTTAAATGATAGAGCCTAATAAGTTGTACTAATATGAACAATGAAATTCCTAGGACTATACCCTTATTTATGAGATAATAGACAATCATTGTTTACCAAATAATATCTCACTAACCACTGAGCTATGCTGGAGGACCTGATCCCTGCCGAGGAAATAAGTATTAGTCGAGGGAGTAGCTAACCCCACTAGTGGAGGACTCGTACCCCAATCATCGAGGAAATACTTGAATCTACTGATTGAGGACCCACACCATGATTATCGAGGGAGTGCCAAACTTCGTTGATGGAGGACCTATACTCTGATCATTGGAGGAGTATCTAACTCTAATAATAGAGGACCCACACCCTAGTCTTTGGGGGAGTACCTGACACTGCTGTTGGCGGACCTGCACCATAGTCGTCGGGGGAGTACTTGATCCCATCGATAGAGGAACCGCACCCAGGTCATCAGGGGACACTAATACATAACGAACCTTTAACAACTTTAGAAAAAATCGCTGATAAATGCCACCTTTATTAGTGCTAAAAAGAGTACCGATAAAGGGTACCTTTTATCAGCGCTAAAAAAATACTGATAAAAGGTACCATTTATTAGTACTTTTTTTAGTGATGATAAAAGATACTCTTTAGCAGCGTTTTATTTTTAGCACTGATAAATGATAGATTTTATTAGTGTATTTTTAGCACTGATAAAAGTTTAGAATAAAATGAAACAATTAAACAAATAAAATTTTATAAAAATATTATCAATTTTATTAATTAAATAATTATTGATAAAAATGAATTAATTGAATATACATATATATAAATTATAAAAAATCATAAATAGTATATATTAAATATGTAGATATGTAAAATGAAGAAAATGAAATAAACAAATAAAAATTAAGAGTAAACTAAGAAAAATATTAAACATTTTATCTATTAAATAATCATTGATAAAAGTGAAGAAATTTAATATACATATATATAGATTATAAATAATAATAAATAGTATATATATTAAATATAAATATATAAAATCAAAAAATTATAATAATTAAACAAAAAAATAAAAATTAATAAATTAGAAAATTATTTAAAAATTTATTAATAAAACAGTCATTAATAAAATGAATAAGTATAATATATATATATATATATTATAAATAGTAATTAATAATATATATTAAATATTAATATATAGAAAATGAATAAAATGTAATAATTAAAAAACATGTTAATATTTTATTCAATTTTAATGTTAGATTTTTCAATTTAACATATATCAAACTGTGTTACATTAATTTCACATACATATACGTAATTAATACATTTTTATATACAACACACAGAAAAATATTTACACAATTAATGAAATCTTATATAGAAACACACACTTAATATTTATGTAATTTATTCAAATTTTAGTATATTTTAGAATTTCATTATAACATGATACATTTAATATATTATGTTTTTAATTAGTCAAATTTATGTATTTAATTTTAATATTATTACAGTTAGGTATTATTTATTCATTTTTAATATTTTTTTATTTTTTTATTTTATTTTTGAATTTAATCATTCTCTATTATTTATTTATATATATTTATTTACTATGTTTTGGTATTTTCAATATGTATTCATCTTTACTTCAATATATATATCCATATTTTTTTAATAATTTATATTTATTTAATAAAACTTAGCCATTTTCAATATTTTTAAATTAGTCATTTTTAATTATTCAATTTCACTCATTTTTGAAATGCACGTGTTTAAGATTATATATTCATTAATAATGTTAAAAATATATTTGTAAATCAATATTTATAAATAAATATATTTATAAATGTATATTTACTATATTTATAAATTCATATATTTATAATTATTATAAATAAATAAATATTATTTTTTTAAAAAGTATTTATATAATTACAAATAAATAATTATATATATTTAAATAATAATAAATTTATAATAAATTTATTTAAGTAATGAATATACTATATAGTATATTTATATTTATAATATATATAAGCTGAGGTCGAAGCCTCAGTTTATTCGAGGAAATGAGCTACATTACAAAGAAAAACAGACAATATACAATGCAGAGATGTACTCGACGAGACTCGAACTCGAGACCTCGCTGAGACCCAGAGGGGTAGTTACCACTGAACTGCACCTTGAGGGCTATATATATATAATTATATAAATATATAATTATATAAATATATAAATATATAAATATTATTTTTTTAAAAGTATTATTCATATATTTATAAATAAATAATTATATATTTTAATAATTATAAAATTATAATAAATATATTTAAACAATGGATTATGTCCACCGCATACCGTGACTCGTTTTTAGGAGGTTCCGCCTGCTAACATGGACGACGAGAAGGCTGGAGATGCATGGAGGGTTGACCGGCGTGTAGGGATGTTGGTGTGAGTAGGCTGGAGAGCAGGGTGTCGGCCACGAACTCCGCATGGAACCGACGATGGAAAGTCGGGGTCGTCTTCTGGTCCGATGCAACGACATCATGTAGAGATGACGCCGACGATGTGGCGGGCTACTTCAACTGCTCCCGGTTCGACCCCCATTGTCTGTTGGCTTCGCCCCCTACAACGTGACCACTGATGCAGGAGGCTAGCATGGGATCCCGACGTTTTCCTCGAGGGTTTTGGCGAGCTTGCCTGCCGACAACAATTGGGAGGTGGTTGGCTTATGCCGGCAACACATGGATGATTGACTGTGATGGCGAAAGTTGGCGACGACGGCGAAAGGTAGTGACGACCTCGGGGGTTGCGACGTCTTCTTGGGCGCAAGCTGGCTGGTGATGACCGCGACGGGCTGTGATGACCACATGAGACCTCAGGTATTGTGGCCGCGATAGGAGTGGATCCGTAGGGGCGTATGGCCCAAGAAGGCATATCAATTTGGATAATTTGTGGCCTTTGTGGTGTGTTTTTTTGGATCTTTTGGGACGCTTTGTTGATGGGTTTTGGGCCAAACAAATTTTATGGGTCCCTACGATCATGGGGTTTGGGGGTCTTTCGAGAATCTTTTTTATTCTTGGGGTCTGCATCCCATGTATTTGTGTGTGTTTTCTTTATTTTTTTCTTCAATAAATTTGCGGGGTCATGGTTTTGAGTTACCAAATCCATGATCTGATCCGTTTTAGTATATATATATATATGATTATATAAATATATATAATGATATAAATATATTTATAATTATAAAATTATAATAAATATATTTAAATAATGAATATATTTACAATATATATATATATATATTTATTAAATTTATATTTAATTATATAAATATATATAATGATATAAATATATTTATAAAATTATATATTTATAATTACAAATAAATAAAAAATATATATATATTTAAAAATATTAATGTAATTATAAATAAATAATTATATATTTAAATAATTATTAAATTATAATAAACAAATATATAATTATATAAATATTTTTACAATTTTTTTATTTATAATTATAATTATAAATCCTTTATCAGTGCTAAAGTTTTAGCACTGATAAAGATCGATATTTATCTGCGTTAAAAAAGCGCTAATAAAGATTCATTTTATCAGTGCTTATTAATTTAGCAGTGATAAAAGAGTTATTTATCAGCACTTTTTTGAAAGCGCTGATTAAAGTGTACTCGATCTATTTAAAAGAACACTAACCCTGACTCATTCAGTCATGATTCTCAAACTCTCGCGAAACTCCCCTGTTGCCGGCGCTACCCCTCTATGTTCTCTTGGATGAATCAATGCTAGAATGCAAGGTATGCGATTTTCTACCTTTCCTCTTCCGTTGTTTGATTTTTTGGGTTCCGCAGTTTGCGTTTTTGCACTATTTTTAACCACAATGAACCCTACATTTCGTCTTTCTCTCTATCTCATTTACATATACCTACACAATGCCACCCCTATTCTATAAACTCATTCCAGCTTCACATGAGACCACTACGAACTGTATCTCCATCCGTTGTTGCAACATATGGTGATTTTGTTGATGTTTCCATTATATTATTTTTTTGTTACCATTTAGATGGCGTGGATTGTCATTGTTTGAATCTTGTTTCCACAGTATGACATGCACATGAAGATGAAAAAAAGTTTAAGACAATATGAATAATCATAAATATATGTGTATATATTGAGCAAATCATCTTCATAAAATTTCATAGAATGATAGGTGCAGATTTTCACTTAATTAATATTGGATGATTAGTGACGCATATGTGATGTAGTAGAATGAATAAATGAAGATTGTTCCCATGTCATAAAATGATAGAATTTTATGGCGGTTCCTGTCTATTTTCTTTCATTTGATTATTTTTTGTTGTTCATACCCAATTTGAATATAAATCCGAATATAATTTCACATGCTGAATTTATTATTGAATGACGAGATGATGATATATCACATGCAAGAATTATTAAAGGTGTTAAGTTAAACTTGTGCAAAATATTAGAAAATTTAGTGCTGCTTAGCACTATTATATTATATTTATGATTGCGGTAATTTTCACCATAAATGAATTGATAAATTCAGGACGGTTAAATGAAAAAGTGTTTGTTGGGATTATATTGTGCTTGATGGTATGTTGTGATGGAAAGTGAATTATATTTTTGATGGAGGTCATACAACCTTTGCAATGTGAGTGACAATGATGTATTGTTTGATATTGTTCTTTGATTATGATTATGGATTAAGAATTCATAATCATTGTTAATACTTCAGTATTCCAATACAACCAACCTTCACTACCTTTATTTAATCCATCCTGAGACACTTGATTTCCTTCCATCTCATGATGATGGATTGGACTCCCTCTTTCAAACTAGCCTTCCTCCCATCATTGTGGTTCCAAAGTTCCTTGATGAAATATCTCCTGCTCGGATTGCATTCATCAATCTCTGTCAAAGTCGCTGCCACGATTTTGAATACCGCATCTCCCAACCCATTCTTCAACTCTTTCATCCTTTCATCATCTTTATTTATTACTTCACGAGAACACCAAAAATGAAACCTAAAAATTAATAAAAACATAATGAATGAATTTGTATGGTGTCTTGATATGTATTCTATTATGCGACTCACTCGGTTACTTTTGACAACACTTCATAAAAAATTACTTTTAATTTGGGTGCAGTCACATTAGATCCTATTAGAACTCCATAGTTAGGCATACTAGGATTAGAATACTACTATGATGGGTGACCTCCTGAAAATACTCCTGTTGCACATTTTTTGTAAAAAAAAAACATGCCAAACGCACCTTTTGATTATCTCCCCCTTCAACCTTGATAAATTTAAAAGGGTGCCAATCTGAATCTCGAAGGTATTCCTCCCATAATGAGCAAAGCTCTCCAGACCTACTTTTTCCTTCATCTTCATTGCAATTGGTGTCTTTGGAGTAAAAGAAAGATGGATACATTTTCATCAGCTTTCTTTTTCTCCAAAGATGTTAATTGCAGTGAACGGGGTTGCCAGAAAGGCTAATAGAAGCTAGAATTTTGGATATGTTTGGGGAGAAAAAATAGCGATTTAAAAAAATGAATGGATTAGGGAATAGCCAATTTTATAGATTAAGGGAACTAGAATTTATTTTAATTTGGATTTGAATGTTCATTCCTTTATTTTTGAAATGTAATATGTTAGAAGTCATAATTTAAATTGCATTTAGGTTATTTATTAATATGAGTGGGTTTATAGTATAAATGGGATACATATATTTTTAAAAAATAATAAGTGCTAGGTTTTATGTGAGGGATAGGTATGGTATGTTAGAATGTGAGTTACTATAGACATGTTAGTGATTCATCAAGGTCTAGGGTGAGGGTGATGTGATATTTGTGTTGTTGTTTATTCTTCTTTATGGATTTTCAGAAGTTAGTTTTAACTAATGTATTGTGACACCCTTTGTGTGGTTATTTCCTAATGGAACCAATTAGTGAAATGAATTGAATTTTAGGGAAAAACCATGGTATAAAGTTATGGTATGATTAGTATAATTCATTGGTATGAAATGAAGTCGGTGAATTTGATTATCATAGTGTCCTAGTTAGTACACAATGACTCGACTTACATGTGTATTTTGAGTGTTACTACTTTGAACATATACTCAAATATATGCATTGTATATTTTAGGGGCCCTATTAGTATTCACTTGTTTATTTTTATACTCACACCCTACACATGAACCTAAATGGATATAGAGCTCTTATATTTGAGATACATGTGAGGGAAAAAGACTAGTAAAATAGATTAGAGTCAGTTCAGCTTAGTGGGGATGAGTTGATGTTCTCATGGTAGTGTTAGGGACCTTTTAGCATTTTGAGATGAGATTTGAAATTTTAAATTAATATGCGGTGATTTAACAAGTTTTAAGGAGACAACTATCATCCTCACTAGCTTCATATCCCAAACAATTATTATTGAATTTTATTTCTTAAGACTCACCCCCCATCTATTCTATGTTTTTTGAACTACTTTGATTAGTAGTCATCCAAAATGATCACCAGTACCCAGTATGAGATGATTTTTGGTTAGAGTAGTTAAAGAAACATAAGTTAATGTCCACAAGAGATGGGGGATGAGTATAAATCAATAAAATACAATAATATTTGTTTAGGAGATGAAGCTGATGAGGATGGAAATTGTCTATAACTTTCACCTTTGGATGAATTTAGAGGATAACACCTACCATAGTGGTGTAATTATTTTCTTAAATTCAATTACCAATTTCCTTCAAAATGGATGCATGCTAATCATTTGACAAAAGAGCATGAAGATAGAGTTAAAGAGTTCATCAAGTTTTCAATAGAGCATGCATGCAACTATTCTCAAATCCTTTTATGTGTTTACATTGTTGTTATTCAAGATAAATTAAATGTTTAACTACTCATGTAGACAATGTCTTCTACACATGATGAAGTTACCAATCCTGAGGAAGAACAAACTATTGATGATGAAACTTCAGAATTATTAGGGGATCAACAACATGTTGATGAAAAAACAACAACAACAATGCAACATCACAGTGTTGAATAAAATTATCAAGGCAAGAAGTTAGGGTATAAAATTTGAGGTTGGTTGGAATCAATGCGACCAACCTATTGACCCTAATAAGTCAATAATCATTAGTTATCTTGGGGTCACAACGAGGATGAATGTACCGATTAATATTGAATCATGGTGCCACATCCAACCTGTAATGAAGGAAATCATTTGGAAATATATAACAATAATGTTAAAATATACTTCCTCTATTTTACCGAAAAATTATATAATGAAACGTTGATTTAATTACCATTATTCCTTATAGAGTTTATTTATTTTAGAAGATCTTCGTAAGAAATTTTTCTTAATAGTAGCTAGAAAATCCCATAGAGGCTTCCATACTCTTTTTAAGAAGTTACATCTTAGGGATATTGAGGGGAAAATAAATCTCCACCCACCAGTTATTTATGCACACATTATAAAGTAGAAAACATGGACTGCTTTCATCAATCATCATAATGAGAGATCATTTCAGGTGAATTTCAGTCAATAATATATTAATTGAAATTATTTATTTTATCTAACTTGATTCAAAACTGTTAATTTATGAAATAAAAAAAGAGTGATGGAAATAAAGAACGTGCATCAAAACCAATGTACCCCTATCACAAAGTAAGGATGGGGTACACTTCATTAGAGGAGAAATTGGTATATATTTTAAATAAAAAATAAAAGTTTAATTATGTGATATGAAACAACATATGTTCCTTTATTTATATGTAGATTTATGAATCAAAATCCGAAGCCACTTCCATCCCACATCATGTGTTACGGAAGGAGGCTCGTGTAAATAAGGAGGGTAAACTAGTTGATGAAAACAAAAAAACAGTATAAGAAACATGAGTAAATATAACATAATTGTAATTTGTTATGATTTAAAATAATATTACCTAAAAATTTATATTTATGTTCATATTTTTTATATGGTTTAGACATGATAATCGACAATGACTGTACTGGAAGAAAAGCTACTTTCAGTAGCTTTGAAGCAACCAGAACAATATGGTTGCGTTAGAGGATTAGGTTTTGGAGTCTCTCCTCAAACATATTTTGAGAAGATAAAACCACATGAAGATACATATAATATGGTGAGATAATTACAGACACAAATATAATCACTGCAAGATATTATTGTTCGGTCTGGTTTGGCAGACCAATGTATAAGAAAGGATCAAAACGAACTAGTGGTGGAGAAAATATCCACACATAAACCAAATGATCCCACTATATTTGAGGCTATTCATGCCCCCAACTGTATAACTTACCTAAGGTAATCAAATTTTTCATTAATCTTTCTCCTAAATGTGAATCAAACAACTCCCGATAACTTTATATTACTAAAATTCTATAGGGTATAGTTGTATGTGAATTGTATTTCTTAACACCCACGAACTGCTATGTTTTGATGGGTACAATATATAATATCCCGAGAGAAAAGATACACCATAATGACCTCCCAAAATATCACATCAGTGTGGGGATTAATGTAGCTCATGATTTGAATGTTGAATTTCCTGTTCCACTTGATGGTCTGGATATTACAACAGTCCATGATGCTATTAGAGATTTCATAGCATGATCGTATAATCTTATAATGATACATGAGGTATGTATTTAACAAAATTTTTCATATGAAAAACCTGTAATGTTTGATTATAAAAGGTTTTAAGTGAGGTATAATATTATAGATGGATAAAGTGGTGGGTAAATAGAAGGTCAGATCAAGAAAATCTAGTGAATCAACCAAGAAATCAAAATGACATTATGAGAGTACCTTCTCCCCTCCAATTCCAGAGAAACATTTATTATCATTAAAACTTCATGCAGAGACCAAATTTAAAGATAAAAATATTTATTACATTCCACATGAAGAATAAATATATTGAAGTTCCATGGAATACGTAATTGGTATCGAGACTAATTGAGATTCTCAAGCATGGATGGCTGGGCGTATCAGTTGTGAATACATACATAAGGTACATTTTCATAATACGTCTATCCAAATAGTGATATAATATGTTTATTAAAGTTAATAACTATTCATATTTTCTATAGGCATTTATATTACAACTATATAAAGGTAAGATCGTGCAAAGTATGATTTAGGTTCATTAATCTTTGTATCATTTTTACGGTAAAAATTACTTTGGATAATAAAGAAATTGAGAAGAAAAAAGATGAGTTACCTGAAGAATTTGATCAAAAAACATCATAAGATAGACTCTTTTTGATGATTACAATGAAGAGGTAAAAATCTACACTTTAATCATATAAAATATTATTTTAATTTTTTCATTACTTATTTATTTTTGTTTTTTAGGAATCATTGGATGCTGATTGCAGTTAATCTGGATACCCTAAATATTTATTTTTTAGATTCAATGTATGGATATCTCACCAACCGACCACACATGATGTTTATTGGGAACATGTAATACACTACAATCAACATTTTATAAATAAAATTCAAATTATATGTTTTAGTCTATGTTTTAACAAGAATTTTGTTATGATAGAGAGGTCACTAAATATAGGCTAAATTATGGAATGAAGTCAGTGTATGAAGCGATAATGCCTATAGATTACTACACATGGAAAAAATTAGGGTATATATAGAAAAATTTAACTATCGAAACATTTCAAAATAATTTACTTATTTTTTTCAATGTTTCTGTAGTGTCCGAAGAAAAATAATGACATTTATTGTGGGTATTATTTTGAAAATTTATGAGAGAGATCATAAAGTATAAAAAGACCAGTATCCCTTAAAAGGTAATTTCTAAACATAAATAAAATTTTATTAAATATATTTCATAATCATTTGTTTGTCTATATTTTCTCAAAACTATCAATATTTCTGAAAACCTTCATACTCAAAAGAATAAGTAAATTTGTTTAGATATGAGTGCGCAACGTACTTCTTGTCATAATGTATGACGAAAAAAAATTTAGGTGATTACCTGTTATGTTTGTGATCTATTATGAGTTACAACCTTAGAAATATATTTGGGGTGTGAAGAATTAGTGTCATAATGATCATATATTATTCTTGATTTGTTTATCAAGAAGAAGTATATTGGAGGAAATAAATTTGTTTAAAATCATTGACCTACAGAAAATATTTTTTTTGGGCAATGGAAGAGGCGAAGGCGAAGGCAGAGTCGAAGTCGGAGTTAGAGATCGAGGTGGTGGAGGAGGTAGAGGTGAAGACCAAGGTAGATACCACGTCAGAGACCGAGGTAGAGACTGAGACAGAGGAAGAGATGAAACACTGGCTTGAAAATAATAAAATTGTTGGGAAATAGAGTAGAATGAGGATAATGTAGGCAGAGGCTAATTTCCAGGTTACTGTAGCAGTACAATAGCAGGAGCTATGTAGTTTTGTAGTAGGTACTGTAGTGGGAACTGTAGCAGGCACTGTTTGGCACTGTAGCACTCGGGAATATTCCCCCGTTTGGGCCTTCGGGCCACTGATTTGGTCCTTGAGTCCTTTAAGACCTTCGGGCCACCCAGGACTTCAGGTCAGTAAGTCCTTCGGGCAACCTCAAGGCCTTCGGGCCACCTTAAGTGCAGATGAAAACCAAACAACCTACGAGGAACAAGATTCAGAAGGAGGATGAGCAAAGGAGATTTCACCATAGTAGAAGCTAAAAAGATTGCAAGAATGAGAGGGTATGACACCTGCCATCGGGACAAGCCTGTTAATGCATGGCAAAGCCTAGCCAAACAACCATGTTACGGTAGAGAGCTGATTTCACGATGAAGATGCTAGGGAGGAGCAGTTCCAAGTAGTTAGTCTAGGTCGTATGTAATGTTTGAAGCCAATGGGAAATGAATTCCTCTAAGACCTATGGTACATGTAATACTTAATCCTAAAGGCCTTTTAAGGGTTCCACCTCACACCTTGAAAGGTGGATTATCAAAAATCAATAAAAATAAAGGCCTTCAGGTCATTGGAGGATCATACCAATATTGTGTTTGAGAAAAATTGTTGAAAAGTGAGTACAACACTTTTCAATTAATATAAGATCCATTATAAAAGTGTTTCAGGTGGCTTATTGAAAACATATTTTTCAACACCTGTTTAAGTGATTTTATATAGGAATTTTAGTGGAGGAATTTTTTTCAGAAAAAAACAAACACCACTTATTTTTTCAAACTGATTATCATAGGCTAAAATTTCACTTTGGTGGGTGGTGGAATTATTTTAGCTATTCAATCATCAATTATATACATGATATAATATCACAAATACTAGTGATATCCATACAAGTAAAATTCATTATGCATGTGCACATTTATTATGTAAAATGATCCATGTTTACAAGCTCATTAATAAAAAAACTCATCATCACTATCAATAAAAAATACATGAGAATAGGGATATTAACATTTAGGAAATTAATTCATAATTAATTTGTGATGCGTAGGAATCAGTTTCACATCAAACCCACACATGATGCGACCTGAATGACTCAAAGTTCATGTTTTCAGTTTAAAATGACATTTTAGTAAAAAAACAAGTGGCATACTCAAAACTAAGGAAAAAAACTAGGATTGTTTTGATAATTTAGGAAAACAATCCATAAGTCATTTGGGACATGTAATAATTATCCGCACCTTAATCCAATGCACAATGTGACTGATATGACTCAAAGTGCATCTTTTTATTCAAAATTAACATTAATTTTAGAAAAAAGGACAAATGACATACTCAAAACTGAGAAAACCCATTCATATCATTTTTATGTTTTATTAAAATTATCAATAAGTTATTTGTAACATTTATGAATCATCTTCACCTCAATCCAATACATCATGTGTTCGGTATGAATCAAAGTGTCTGTTATCAGTTTAAAATAGATATTTTAATACAAAAAAGTGCCACTCACTAAAAACTGAGAAAACAAACTCAGATTGGCTTAATAATTTAAGAAAACTATTTATAATTTATTTTTTATGTGTAGAAATAAGTCTCATGTCAAACCCAAACATGATTCAACCTGTATGAATAAAAGTGCGTGTTTCTAGTTTAAAATGACATTTTAGTAAAAAAAAAGTGGCATACTCAAAACCAAGGAAACACATTTATATTGTTTTTATACTTTAGGAAAATGATCTATAATTCATTTGGAATGTGTAAGAATTAGCTTCACCTCAATCTGATGCATGGTGTGACCGGTATGCCTCAAACTGTGTCTTTTTATTCAAAATTAACATTAATTTTAATAAAAAAGACAACTGAAACACTCAAAAATGAGAAAATTCATTCATATTGTTTTGGAGATTTATGAAAATGATCTATAAGTAATTTTTGAAATTTAAGAATTAGAAAAACCTCAATTCGATGCACTATGTTCCTAGTATGACTTAAAGTGTTCGTTATTAGTTTAAAATTGATATTTTAGTACAAAAAAGTACCACTCAATGAAAATTGAGAAAATGTCCTCGTATTTTATTTATAATTTAGGAAAATTATTCATAATTCATTTTTTATGTTTGGGAATTATTCTAAAATAAAACCCACACATGAAGAGGCCTGTATGACTCAAAGTGCGTGTTTCCAGTTTAAAATGACATTTTAGTAAAAAATACAAGTGGCGTACTCAAAACCAAGGAAACAAATTATTATTGTTTTTGATACTTTAATAAAATGATACATAAGTCATCTGGGACATGTATAAATTATCCAAACCTCAATCCGATGCATAGTGTCACATATATGACTCCAAGTGCGTCTTTTTATTCAAAATTGACATTAATTTCAGTAAAAAAGACAACCGACAAACTCAAAAGTGAGAAAAAACATTCATATTGTTTTTGTAATTTAGGAAAATGATCCATAAGTCATTTGTGACATGTAGGAATCATCCTCAAAATGTCTGTTATCATTTTAAAAGTGACATTTTAATGCAAAGTGTCACTCATTGAAAACTGAGCTAACACACTTGTATTTTCTTTATAATTTATGAAAATTATTCATAATTAATTTTTTTATGTATAGGAATTATTCTCATGTAAAACTCACACATGATACGACTTATATGACTCAAAGTGAGTGTTTACAGTTTAAAATGTCATTTTAGTAAAAAACACAAGGTCCATACTCAAAACCAAGGAAACACATTAATATTGTTTTTATAATTTAGAAAAAATATCTATAAGTCATTTGGGACATGTAGGAATCAAACTCACCTCAATCCGACACATGGTGTGACCGGTATGACTCCAAGTGTGTCTTTTTATTCAAAATTGACATTAATTTTAGTAAAAAAGACAACTGACATACTCAAAATCAAGAAAATGAATTCAGATTGTTTTTATACTTTAGGAAAATTATCCACAAGTCATTTTTGATGTGTAGTAATTATACACACCTCAATCCAATACATGATGTTCCCGTTATGACTCAAAGTGTCCGTTATTAGTTTAAAATTGATATTTTAATAAAAAAAAGTGTCGCTCACTAAAAACTAAGAAAAAAAAACTCGGATTGTCTTGATAATTTAGGAAAACAATTAATAATTAATTTTTGATATGTAGGAATCAATCTCACATCAAAACCACACACGATGAGACTTATATGACTCAAATTGTGTGTTTCCAGTTTAAAATGACATTTTAGTAAAATACACAAGTGGGATACTCAAAATTGAGGAAAAAAATTCCGATTATTTTGATAATTTAGGAAAATGATCCATAATAATTTGGTATGTGTATGAATCATCCTCACCCCAATATGATGCATGATGTGACCGGTATGTCTCCAAGTGTGTCTTTTTATTCAAAATTGACATTAATTTTCGTAAAAAAGACAATTGACATACTCAAAACTAATAAAACACATCTGGATTGTTTTGGTACTTTAGGAAAATGATCCATAAGTCATTTTCAATGTGTAAGAATTAGTTAAAAATCAATATGATACATGATGTGCCTGGTATGACTCAAAGTGCATGTTATCAGTTTAAAATTGTCATTTTAATACAAAAAAGTATCACTCACTGAAAATCAAGCAAACATGCTCAGATTGTCTTGATAATTTAGAAAAAAAATTAATAATTCATTTTTTATGTGTAATAATTAGTCTCATGTCAAACCCACACCTGATGTGACCTTTATGACTCAAAGTGTGTGTTTCCAGTTTAAAATGAAATTTTAGTAAAAAACACAAGTTGTGTACTCAAAACCAATGTAAAATTTTTTTATTTTTTTTATAATTTAGGAAAATGACCCATAAGTCATTTGGGACATTTATGAATAATCATCACCTCAATACGATGCATAGTGTTTCTGGTATGACTCCAAGTGCATTTTTTATTCAAAATTGACATTAATTTTAGTAAAAAAGACAACTGACATTCTCAAAACCGAGAGAACACATTTATATTATTTTGGTACTTTAGAAAAATGATCCATATGTCATTTTTGATGTGTTGGAATTAGATGCATCTCAATTTGATACATGATGTGTCGGTATGACTTAAATCACTACTACAAAACTAGGTTTTAGAAGCACCAAAATTTAGCAGTGCTAGAAAAATGCGCTGAGAAATTCCATCTTTATCAGTGCAAAAATAAGCGCTAATAAAGGGGGAATTTTATCAATGCTAAATGAAAGTGTTGATAAAGGATACCCTTTATTATTGCCTTTTGTTTAGAACTAATAAAAGGTCACCTATATCAGCACTTTTTTTAGCACTGATAAATATTACCCTTTATCAACGCTTTATTTTTAGCACTGATAAGATGTTTTTTATCAGCGCTTATCAATTTAACACTGATAAAAGAAATATTAATTAGTTCTTTTATAGAAGCACTATTAAAAGTGTCCATGATCTATTTTAAAAAACCTTAAACCATACTCAATCATCTCGATTATAAAGCTCTCACGGAGCTCCTCTACTACTGGTGCGACTCCACTATGATTCATCAGATGAATCAAGAATAGAATCCAAGGTATGTTATTTTATAATTTTCCTATATCATTGTTTGATATTTTGGGTACCAAATTTTCCATTTTTGTACTGTTAAAAACCATACATCTCATCTTCTCACCACTACCAGCATGACTCCTCTAGAGGAATATCAGATTCCCCAACATACCTTTTAAGGCAATCTATCATATCTTCCCCAAAAGTGTTCTTGCCTCCAAAATTACCATACTGCTAGTAATCCTCTATAAGTTCCATGTATCCTCCATGTTCTCATGGATTAAAATCAAACAATTCTACCCATTTTCTTCCATTACCAGGCAGAAGATATCCGATCCATTTGATATAGGCATTGCTGTGAACATCTACGATAGGCATTTTGCAACACAAACCACTAACCTCATGTTCAGTAAAAAATGTATTCTTGTAAGAATGATACAAAAAATTAGTGTATTCAATATAAAGTTTCAGATCATTGTTGATGAGGTTACCTAATACCAACATACTTGAAGCCTTTATGATTAGAAACCCTCACCGCGAATGAGTGCCAACTTAGGAGTAGCTTCTTTTGAGAACAACAAGAAATGACCTCTTGTATTGCCTGGGGTATGGAAAACTATTTTGATACATACTTGAATTCTTGATTCCAATAGATGATCCATGAAATTTTAGATGGGAATTTAGACATACATAGACAGATTTCACACCTTCCCTGAGAAACTACATTAATTGTGAAAAGTGAAACTTTAAAATTAATATCTATATACTTCATCAACGATATGTTACCCATGTAAGTATTATTAAATTTAAAACTCCAATTTACCTCAATAAAGGCTAGAAGATCCGAATAAAAACTTTCAGACAAACCATGCATAAGGTTTGAACTTCTGATGCACTTAACATACCACTCACCACTAAAAAATTGAATTTTTAAATAATTATGCACACTATTAAATTCCTTTTTATCAAAAGAGGATTCTAAAATTTTAATTCCATGTGATGAAAGACTAGGCATATATATTCCATGACTATGGGATTTTCTCAGGATATTCTACAAAGCAGGCATCAATTTAACTAGTTTAGAAGGCTTATGAAAAAACCTTTTATCCCTGTACGGTTGACACAAAATAACATTCTCCTTATATAGCATAGCTTTAGTCAACCTAGTGAAGAACCAAACATCATATATTCAACATCAATATTTTTTATTGTAACAAAGTTGGTTTAAATTGAAATAGAAATAGAAATCAAAGTACTATTGGACCTTGGGTCCTCCTTGTCCTCCCTAATTGATAATCGGTTGATCTTTGAGAGAAAGAGAAAGACCTATGAATGAGTATATGACAGTTGGTTCTTCACTGTGTCGACTATATCAAGTTTCAAAGGGAGGACCAATGATTTTGTCAGAAGGGTAGATGAAGATCCATAAGCAACATGCAATTTTGATGAAATAGAAGCATCTTAAATCCATTCAGGAACAATATACTCAATATTGTAGTGAGGGAATGGATCCTTGATGAATCGTATCTGATAGCCATTAATAAATATTTAAGGCATTGACGAGATGAGGAATAAAATTTTGAAACCACTTCATGAAGAGGGGAAAATACATAAATGAATAAAAATAGCCTTGATATTAACTTATCTAATATCCAAACAAGAAACTACATAAAGAACAAATAGAATATATTTTCACACCTTTCTCACCACAGTTACAATGTTTTCTGTTGTCTTTATTAGTAGAACTTCCAATGTTGCAGATTGAATCGATGTTTTTTTGGAGAAAAACCCTTATTGTTGTTGAAAACGAGAAGAGTGGAGTAAGATCCTGTGCCCGTTATGTCTCAAGAAGTCACCACAAACTCAAGGGATGGGGAAAACCCTTATGGGTACTCGTTATCTTTTATGTTCTATAAACAACACACATACCCTATAAATAAGAAATTGAATATATTTGGTATATAGTTCTACTGAAAAAATATTGACAAACTAATGAAGATAATTCCTCAAAGGATTCAACGCCTTTGTCCTGATAAAAAACATTTCTTTCCTTATCTTATGAATATAGTCCCTTGGTAATACTTCTCTATCAACACCACACATTATCGATGCCTCTATTTCCACCAATTCATTCTAAATAAATACTCCACACAACCAGAGAAAGGCTCGATAGAATGATATAGTGAAGGGAAGAAAAGATTCAAAATATGCAACTGCAGTGCAGCCAGGGGAGTCATCTTGTTCATGTGTAATTTCAGCTGACAAGTGTATGTTACTAAAATTAATTTATTTGAATTGAAATTTTTATAGAGGTAATGATGAATTAATTTAATATTTATCCTCGAATTTATTCATAAGGATTTGAACAAAAAATTATGAAAATAATTGGTTGATGCTTTTTTATAATGTTCTTTTAGGATAAAATTTTGTTTTTTAATAGGTTTTATTTTATTACAAAAATAGGATATGTTTATTTAATAGGTTTTGTTTTAATAATAATATATTTTTTTTCTAGTATTTATGTTTTAAATTTCATTTTATTTAAATTTTGTATTGAGACTTGTTTTTATTGATATCTGGTGTGTTTATGGTGTGTATTTGGTCTGTTTCTGGTGTTACGGTGTGCTATAACAACATACTATAATATCTCCTTTATCAGCACTTTTAAAAGCATTAAAAAAAACACATTTATCAGTGATTTTGTAAGCACTGATAAAATTCCTTTATCAACGCTTATAAAAGCGCCGATAATGGATTTCTTTAGTAGTGCTAAAAAAAGTACTGATAAATGAGATCTTTATCAGCGCTATTTCAGCGCTGATAAAAGTCTTGGGATTTTAACATCTCTCAAGTATTCAATGCTTTTATAGCATTGATAAAGGACATAGCACTATTAAAGACCAGTTTTGTAGTAGTGAAGTGTCCGTTATCAGTTTAAAATTGACATTTTAATACAAAAAGTGTCACTCACTGAAAACCGAGAAAAAACATTTGAACCATCTTGATAATTTAATACAATGATTAATAATTCATTTTTGATGTGTAGGAATCAATGTCACATAAAAACCACGCATGATGCGACCTGTACACCTCAGAGAACATGTTTCCAATTTAAAATGACATTTTAGTAAAAAACACAAGTGGCATACTCAAAACCAAGGAAACATATTCAAATTATTTTTATACTTTAGGAAAATTTTCCATAAGTCATTTAGGACATGTAGGAATCAGTCACACTTCAATCCAATGCACAGTGTGACCGGTATGACTCTAAGTATGTTTTTCAATATATAAGTGTCATTTTAGTTTAAAATGCGCATCACATCACCAAAACCAAGAAAACGAGCCTAGATTGTTTTCTCATCATTTTATCTTCAATTAATTAATTAATCTCATTATATATTTTATCTTACACTAATTTAGTTAATTTTCATAGAGATAATGCATGATGATGAAGAATAAATGGCATGTGACGTGCAAAAATCAACCGCAGCGCAATTTGATACAAAGGGTTCCTGGTATGACTCAAAGTTTAGTTTAAAATTAACAATTTACATTTAATTTATTTATTTATATTATTACTAACATAAGAATTGTTTTCTTATACAGGTGCCTTTTTTTTCTCAATAAGGGATGGATTTTTCTTTTATATAGGTGCATTTTTTTTAATCTATAACAACGTTTTTTTCTTGTATTTGTGTTTGAAATTTTATTTTATTTAAATTATGTATTTGTATTTGATTTTGTTAACTTTTCATGCTATTGTGTGTTGTTACATCACAATGTATGCCCTATTTTTGGTGCTGTAGTGTGATGTAACATCCCACTGTAGTATTCCCCTTTATTAGGGTTACTAAATGCTCTGATAAAGTCATCCTTTATCAGCGCTTCTACAAGCACTGATAAAGGAACCCTTTATTAGTGATTCTAAAAGTACTAATAAAAGGGTGATTTATCAGATTTTTTTAGCACTGATAAATTACCACTTTATAAGCACTTTTCTAGCACTGATAAAAGCCTAGACTTTTTAACCTCACTGTAGTAGTTATCACTTTTTTAGACTGATAAAGGCATATTATAGCATTGTTAAAGTACTATTTTATAGTAGTGGGAGAACCTAACCCAATCCAATATATAGGGGACCCACACCTTACTAATGATACATCGACCAAGGTAGTATCTGACCCTGTCAAAATATAGGGGGACCCAAACCTCATTGATAATAGATCAATAAGGGATTACCCAACCCCATGATTATACCAAACACTCATGGCCACCCAAAACCCATATCCCAGTTATAGGGTCATGTCGAGAAAATTCTATAGGTGACGACCCATTAAAAAACTGAGATAACATCAAACAGGATAACTCACAATACCAAGAGTAGTTTTTATTCTCATGTTATCCATAGATGGTCCATACCACACCTCTAATGAATACATTTCCATCATAATTTCTATATACTCATTGTACAATGACATTACTAATATTAGTATTTCATGTCATAAAAACAATAATTCTCATCCATTATATGATTTGTGAACTATAATGAACCAACCTACATACCCTCTAGAATTGGTACCTAAACCGATCTTCTACTGACCCAAAGGGCATTCCCGATCCCCACGATATGGAGAATAACATCCAGATATCAAAAAATAATAAGAGGGGATGTTTTTTACCAACCTAAAACAAGATACATGGAACATATACACACCAGAATTAAATGGAAGAAGGAAAAATAGAATAAATATATGCCATAATCAAAGATAAACAGTGGTAGCGATACAACTCAAAAGCAGCGAGACAAAACTCTAAGGTACACGTCCAACAACCAAAAAGAATAACTAAAATAAGAAACAACTAATCCATGTGACATGTGTGAAATGTTTCACCATATCACCAAAAGCTACCCATACCCAGCTTCCATGAACCTCACCACCTCACTGTGACACCTTGTCTTTTTATGCATGAAAAGACAATACAAGGTCTACACACCACCAAAGGGGTATGCAGGGTGTGAAAAAAAAGGCTCAATAGGATCCCACCTAGATGTTCCATATCAAGTCACTATAAAATAATCCAAATATGCTCAATTTTATGAAAACATGGTAGATAAGCAATTAAACAGTTTTTATATAAAAGCATTGTAAACAATTCCCCCTTTTCCCATCAGTTCAAAAATAAATCTAGGTAAAATAGTTTCTAAGCATAAATCCAAAAATAATTTACATTTCATAAAATATTTCATATCAAATACAAAATTGTTCATGACAAAGCAAAATGGTAAACAAGTTTAGGATCACAATAGGTCAGTTTAGCTAGATCACTTATACCATGAACAAGACTAGTGCACTCTCAAGTACATAAGGAACAAGGCCTAAGGGATAGAGGAACACCCCATGAGTGAACCCCCCCAAAATTTCCAGATCAATTCCTTAGGACATAGGGATTAAGATACATAGAAATAATCCATGTGATTCATTCATCAAATAATTTCAAAAGGCCAGAGCTAGAATCCATTTTTTTTTGTATTTTCAAATGACACTTTTAAAGGCTAAGTGTGAACCCTAAAAACTTCACCCAATAAAAAACCATAAAATGAAAGACAACCTAGAAAAGACTACATGAAATGCCCCTCCCTAGAGATTACATCATTATGTAAAACCTACACCATCGCATGGCCGCTTGGCTAGCTGTCCCATACAAGGTTTCATGGGCCCAGTACCGATGGAAAAATCCATACCCTCTCGCTCTTCCAAATTCGGATGGCCAAACTTTGGTGAAAGCTCCTTGCTCTGAAACCTCATCTGAAGCATACCCTTGTATATTATCGATAATCTTTCACATATCATAATCAAAAAATCACAAAAGACCAACCATGCTCATACAAACCATAAGGAGCCATGAACAGGCAAGCTTAAAATGTAAAAATCAAAGTCAAAAGGACCACCTTTCATCCTCTAATGTAACAACCTCATCAGAACCTTCAAGAACATCACCGGGAGACATAGGAGGCAGAGCCACCAAAATACACCATCAGTCGATCGCCCTAACATCCCAAAGCACCAAGTAGACCACCACTCGAATCCACCTCAGAGAGAGTGACGAAATCTTGGAGCAATAGCAGAGGAACGCGCGGACAAGGCCCACAACAGGGCCCATCTCCACAGCTCCCCAAAAGATCAAATTTCAAAATAAAAAAACATAAAGAGAAGGTCACGACATGTCATGATTCCTGGAACACCATACCACTCATAAGAACATCGCAAAACCTCCTTGGAAGCCATAACACCCAACCAACCAGGAAAGGAGCAATGGACCTGGAAGCCAGCGCAGCGTAATAATGGCATGGCCTCTAGAGCAAGACATGATGAATCCAATACCAGCAACCCCTCAAAACCACCAACATAAAATCCAGAATCCATCCACAACTTCATTCAATCATCATCAAACAAAATCACATCAACAAATATAGCAACAACAAATTAACCCATGACCACGCTTGGAAATCCCAAACAATGCGCAAGCATAAAATCACGTCTGAAGCACTGATGATCAACTCAACACACATCTCGTTCAGTTTTCACAAATCTAGACCAGAACTCACAGATCTCAAAACCTCAAGAAAAATGAACGAAAAACAGGGTTACCTTCAGATTTAAAAACTGAAGCGGCTCAAATTTTCCATAGAATCCTTGACAGCGATCACCTCCTCTGATAAAGAAGATCCATCTGAGGCCCTCGCTGGAAGATGAGGTGATGTCACCTCATTGAAGGGCACGCCGTAAGACGTCTGCACCAAAGACACTTTGGGATTTCTTCAACAACCACCATTGTTAAGGGACTACTGCATCTTGGATTCAAAACCAAAATTCATTCATCTTCAACAGCAAAGAAGTATAGAACAACTTCACACCAGGGACCAAGAAGGTGGCAGCACAGTTCATAAATCTTCATGGGTTGAAAAAACAGAACGAGATCCTCCACATGGGCTTGAGAACCTGCAACGAACCACGCCGAGACACGCTGAAAGAAGGAGGAGGGGGAGGCGACACCGGAGAATCCCTTCGATTCAACGCTGAAGATAGAGATCGAGCCTCCCCCTTCGGATCGACGCCCAGTGAAAACCCTAGATCCACGAGGGGAGGTATTGCCACCGCTCAGAGGCCCCAATCCAAATAATTTCAAAAGGGATTATCACATTTCACAATATAGTTCAAGACAACTCTTTTCATAAAAAACATATTTGAAAACCAATTTTCACAATCCATTTCACAATGCTTTGAAAAAAACCTTTATTTTACCAAAATGAGTAGAAAACCATCCTTAAAAAAACCTATTTACAAACACAATCAATCAATAATTCCAATTAATTTTTAAATAATTTATAAAACCAAGAGTAATTCAAGTTCCATTCAACATAGTCTAGTGTTAGAATCACCTACCTCAAACTCAGGTTGCACACCAACCATGACATGATCCACCCACCAACAATGGAAGGAAAGGAACATAAATCAATAAATATATCTATAAGGTATCAAATAAGAATCATCGCATGATAAAAAAATCCCATAAACATAGTAAAATTCCACTATCATAAACAAGAAAAATGAATAAGCAGAACAGATAATGGAATACTTACCAAAGGAGAAGCAACCAACCACGCTAGAGATAAAGGCTCCAAACAGAGTGATTTAGAAGGAAATGAATAACCCAAAATCATATGGGAGAGACCTAGGGTTCAAGGAAGGTAGGAGGAAACCAAATGAATTAGAATTTATATTTTTATCACATAAAAAACTTCTATTTGTGAATTATTTACATCATGAATCCCAAATTCATGGCGTGAATCCCATAAATTGCATGTACCCAAAAAGTCATCGCCTTAGGTTAAAAAAAATCTTGAGTGAGGAACTCATGATGTGAATATAATTTACATCCTAATTTTTTTTCATGCATTGAACCAAATTCTTAGTTTTCTCCTAGTGATATATTCACAATGTGAATCATATTCATGGTGTGAATGTGTCATATAGGTTGCACCCAACCCAAGTTCTGCAGAAACTCTCAAATAGACTCCCTCACTCTCTAAACCTGAGAACAATATCTTAAAATAGATTTAAAATTTTTACTTGGATGTTAAAATATTCTCACCCTAGGAGATTACATCCCCAAGAATTCACATGGAAGAAGAATGCTCCAGAAAGAGGTGAGGCCACTGCACCATCACCGACAATTGATGCTTTGAAGTCTTATGAGAATTTGATTCATGCCGCCACAAAACTTTGACCAATAGAATAGAATTACCATGAAAGACTTTCATATGAGAATCAATGATCTCAACTGGATAGTTTCCAACATAAACATCTGGATCCAACTTGATCTCCTCCCAACTCAAAACATGAGAGAGATCAGGGTGGTACTTCTTGAGTTGAGATATGTGAAAAACATCATGTATAACTATCAAATGAGATAATAATGCTAAATGATAAGAAAAATTCCCAAGAAACTCAATGATATCAAATGCTCCAACATATCTTAGATCCATATTTCCTTATTTCCCAAGCCGACGGTGACCCAACTAAGGAGAGTCTTTCTAGGAAACCCAGTCACCAATAGAAAACTCCAAAGGGCAGTGCTGATGATCCGTATATGATTTCTTACAACCATGAGTTGTAACTAAATTCTGATGTATATCATGAATCCTCACATAAATATCCTAAACTAGACTTAATCCCATAAGAGAGGCCTCACCAACCTTTTCCCAACAAAGATGTGACCTGCATGGGTGACCATAAAAATCCTCGAAGGGAGACATTCTGATCTAAGATTGGTAATTGTTAGTATAAGAAAACTCAATCAGTACCAAATGGTTTTCCCATGATACATATAAATTAAATACACATGCATAGAGTATATCCTCTAGGATCTAAATAACATGATCTATCTAACCATATTTCTATTGATGATAAGTTTTACTTAACCTTTATCTACTAGAAACTGTAACAACAAGACACATAATCAGCAATTTCATGCTTCATACTCAGCTACCAGAAACACCATATCATGTTGTAATACATATTTATTGTTCTAGGGTGAATAAACCATGAATAACTATGAAAATCATGAAACATTGAGTTTCTCATAGATAGTGGGATGACAAACCGATTCCTAAATCGAATAACACCATCAGAAGGGAGAGACCAACCAAAAATAGTCTCTCCAACATAAAGATTTTCCCTGGTTTCTCTAAACTCATTATCCTTTTACCAATCCCATAAAATAGACTCAAGGAGAGATGATGATAACTGAACACTGGTCAGAACCATACCCAAAACATTCTTCTATGTGTTAATATGTAGTTGAGAAAAAAACCCTATCTGATTCTAATCCTCTTTCGATTCCAAAATAGCATGAGGTGGAACTTTACAACTAAGAGAATCAGTGAAAAAATTCTAATTTCCTAGGATGTTGGAGATGTCGAAGTTGAATGCTGGTAGATACTCCAACCACCACCTATTCCTAATATTCTGGTCATTCTGGTAGAAGATATAAATCAAACTCTTATGGTCAGAAAAGACCATGAAACTCTCACTAAAAAATGGTTCCACCAACATTTAAGCACATAAATAACTGTGGAGAGATCTAAATTATATGTGGATTAATTTTTATTATGAAAATGAAAATGAAAAGATCCGTAGGACACAATGTGATCATCATTCATAAGCACACAACCCAGAACATCATCAAAAGAATAAAAAACACCACATAACACTTACCAGGATCAAGTAAGACTAGAACAAAAGATGATGTCAGAAGCTATTTCAACTTATCAAAATAAGTCTGACATTTTGGATCTCATGTGAACTTCACCCCTTTCTTGATAAGAGTAGTCAACGGTGATGTTAACTTTTCTAAATCCTTGAAAAACCACTGATAATATCTAGCAATACCAAGGAAGATTCATATCTCAAAGACATTCTGTGGTTCTTACCATGAAAATAAAACCTCACCTTCTTCAGTTCAACTGAAATTTCATGTTCATAAATCACATGCCCCCCAAAATTCACTTCTTGGATCTATAAATTTTATTTCGACAACTTCCCATAAATTTAGTGGATCCTCAGAATTTCCAAAACTAGATTCAAATAATGCTCGTTCTCATTATCAAATCTTGAATAAACCAAGATATTATCCAAAAACACAACAAAGGTGTCAAGATATTTATGGAACATATGGTTTATCAAATCCATAGAAATTATAGGGATTCTAGTCATACCAAAAGGCATCACAAGATATTCATAATGTTCATACCTTCTCTTGAAAGTGGTCTTTGAAATATTAGACTCCCAAAACCCGAGCTAATGATAACCTGAATGAAAATCAATTTTAAAAAACCACCTTTCCCCCTTTAACTAATCGAAAAATTCATCCACACAGGGAAAAGAGTACTTATTCTTAATAGTTACCTAGTTCAACATCTGATAATACACACAAAAATGAATTGAACCATACAACTTCTTGGCAAAGAGAACAAGGGGATTCCTATAGTGAAATTATTTGGGGAAAAAACCTTTCTCTAAAAAATCATCCAACTAGATTTATGCTCTTTCATCTCTATTAGTTCTATATGATAAGAGGGTATATAAATTGGATCTGTACCTTGTACCAAATAAATCATAAAATAAACCTCCTTCTATGGATAAAGACTAGATAAGTCATCTTAGAAGACATTAGGGAAGTCCCAAACAATTGTAAGAAGATATCAAAAAGTGGAAACATCATTAGGCTCAACTGAAATGACAAAAAACAGACTCTTGAGATATGGAAAGAAAATTACTGCATGACCAGATCTCATATCCCACTCTCCCTATACACCTGAGAGATCCCATCAGTGATAGAGAATGAAACATGTCGATGATAAAAATTAATCTTATCATAATGAGAAACTATCCAATCCATCTCAATGATGATGTTGAAAACATAAATATCGAGAACTAAGAAGTTCCAGACCAACTCTGCATTAGCTATCGATAGAGAACAATAATTACAACAAAATAACTTCTCTATCCTCTTTCCAAGAGGTGTCACCAACTATATAATAAAGGATATGATCTCTATTGTAAGTTTTATCATATTAATAAAACATGCAGATATGAATGAGTGATAGACACCTATTTAAAAAAAATCAGTTTTTATAGAAGATGAAATGAAAATTGCACCTAAGACTATCATTGGGCCCATATTAACCTCCATTAGAAACTCATCCACTATGTGAAGGTGATTCTCTTTTGAGGCCTATGGTTGGAGCCTTGTTGACTTTGAAGCTTCTAACCATACCATAGTAGCCTTTGGATATGAATATCCTTGACCATAACAGGGCATAAACATAGACTAATATAACCTATGAAAATGGCCCCAATGTCCATAAAAATTGAAAGTCTTAGAGGGAATGATAGAATATTATTATGTGTAACCTACCATGATATAATTATAGTAAGTAAGGGGATTGTTTATAGTTGCTTCTGATGGTGTAGAGGAGGACCACTGCTGAGAAACACCTCCACCACCCTTACTATTATCTTGCCACTTCCTATTATTTCCCTACACGCCACTAAAACTTCCACTGGGTGGAAGAGAAGGGGGAAGAGTATCCAATATTTCCCACCAAATCCATATCTTCCATCATAGATTTTCCTACTATCTTTGTGTAGGTGTAAAGATTCAACATAAATAAATGTGACCAGATTCCTACTTGTAAAACCTATAGGTACTTATGATATTTCATCTAATCATTCATCACCACCTTTGGGAAAAAATGAAGCAGCTCCACAAATTGATTGGTGTATTCTAACACCAAATTCTCTCTCTACTGTAAGGAGAGAAAATCCTTATAATTATCCATCACCAGAGACTCTAGGTAGAAATACTAAAATAATAGGTTCTTGAAACCCTTCCAATCCAATTCCTCATTCCGATCTGCCTATACCATAGAATCCCACCACCGCTTATTGGGACCCTCAAGTCAAAACAACACACTTTACCTTGATATCCTAAGGTGTCTCCAGAAATTCATAGACCTGATAAATCTTTTCCATCCAGTACTTTATCTCTTGGTGTTAATTTATACCCTTAAAGGTTGGGTGATTCTTGTATAGGATCTCTCAATCATGATATCTATCTACCTTAACTCCCAATTATACCTTAATAGTTGAGTTCTAAACTTATAGTGCATTATGTTCCATGAAACGAAATGCTCGTATGATAGTTCTATGAGATTCTAATCCATAGGAGGATTCTATTAAGGAGTATCTATCACTGTAACCTCCCATGGAACCTATGGAAGACATCTTAGAGGCATGTTTCTGTACACTAGAACAAAATAAATGATAAAAAATAAGATAATCTCAATTTAAACAAAAAAATCATAATAAAAAACTAAGACCAAAACTAAAACCCCAATAAAAGAGACACACATCCCAACATCCCATGGTAACTTGAGGCTCATCACAATAAGAGATGACCAGGAACTCACAAAAAAATACCTATCATGTCCCAAAAATCCTATCTCTATCCTACCATACATCCCAAGACATGTAATCTTGAGGAAAAAATCCTATGATACCAAGTTTTAATAAACTAACCCAGATACCCTCTAGAAATGGTACCCAAATTGATCCCCTACTAACCCAAAGGGTGTTCCCGATCCCCATGGTCTAGTGACTATCACCTGAGCATCAAAAAAAAAACCTATGGGAATTATTTCACACTAATTGAAACAAGATACATGACACATATACACATTGGAAAGAAACAATGAAAGGAAAACTTAAAGAAATATATTCCATAACCAAATATAAATAGTGGTAGCGATATAACTCAAAAGTAGCAAGATAAAACTATATGGTATAAGTCCAATAAAAAAATGACAACCAAAAAATGAAATGATTACTCCATGTGATAGTGGGAAATGTCTCACCATCTCACCACCAGCCACCCATACCCAGATGACATAAACCTAACTGCCTCATCACAATGCCTTGCCTTTTCCTATATCAAAAGACAATACGAGGTCTATAAACTGCCAAAGGGGTGTGAAAAGTGTGTGATAAACATGCTTAATAGGATCCCACCTAGGTGTTCCATATCAAGTATCTATATAATAATCCAAATATGCTCAATTTTAAGAAAACATGACATGATAAGCAATTAAATAGTTCTTATATAAAATCATGGTAAACAATTCCCTTTTTTCCATCAGTTCAAAATAAATTCAGGTAAAATAGTTTCAAATCATAAATCCAGTAAACCATTTAAATTTAATCAAAGCATAAATATAAAATCCAAAATAGATCAAGCCAAATCATAATGATAAACATGCTTAGGATCATAATATTCCAGGATATCTAGATCACTCATACCAAAAACAATACTAGTGCGCACTCAAGTCCCTTGGACACATTGCTTAAGGGATAGTGGAACACCCCATGAGTGAAACCCTAGATAATTTTCAAATAAATTCCCTAGGACATAGATACTAAGGGATAGAGGAACACTCCATGAGTGAATTGATCGAAAATACAAGCAGATGAGGCCTGTTACTACACCTTCCCCCTAAGAACCCAAGGCTTCCCATGTGATGCATTCATAAAATAATTTCAAAAGGGATTATCACATTTCACAATAAAGTTCTAAAAAACCCTTTTCATAAAAAACATGATTTGAAAACCACTTTTCACAATCCATTTCAAAATGCTTTGAAAAAAACATTTATTTTACCAAAAACGAGGGGAAAAACCTCAAAAAACCATTTACACACACAATATATCAATCATGCTAATTAATTTATAAAAAAATTATAAAACCAAGATCAATTCAAGGTTTATCCAACATAGGCTAGAGATGGAACCACCTACCTTAAACTCAGGTCTCACACTAACTGCAACATGATCCACACACTAACAACAGAATGGAAGGAACATAGATTAAAAAAATTATCTAGAAGAAATTAAAGAAGCATCATCACATGATCAATGGATCCCATAAATGAAGCCAAAAAATGCTGCTATAATCAAGAGTAATGAAGAATCAGAAAGGATAATGGAATACTTACCAAAGGAGATGAAACCAACCACACCAAAGATCAAGGCACTAAAATGAGTGATATAAAGGGAAAGGAATCACCCAAAATGACCTAGGAGAGACCTAGGGTTTGAGGTAGGGAGGAGGAAACCGAATGAATTAGGATTTAGTATTGCATAACATAAAAAATCACTGTTCATGAATGATTCACATCGTGAATCCCAAATTCATTGCATGAATCCCACAAATTATATGTACACTAAAAAAGGTATCGCCTTAAGTTAAAAAAATACTGAGTGAAGAATTCATGAAGTGAATCTCATTCATGACATGAATTATTTTCATGTTTTGAATCATTTCATGGATTATTCCTATAAAAAAATTCACTTTTTGAATCATATTCATATTGTGAATGTGTCCTGCAGGTAGCACCCAACCCATGTTCTATAGAAACTCCCAAATCAACACCTATACCCTTTGAACCCGAGAACAAGATCTTAAACATTAAAAGAGAGAATACCTTTTTACTAGGATTTTACATTAACCAACTTAGCTATTCCTTATGAACAATTGTCTAAATAATCAAGTTAGTCAATATATTATTAGAGTCCTTTCATAGGAATGTGTCAACCACCATATCCTATAGTTAGTCTCTCTAGTCTAAAAATGGACTCAATTAACTCAAACATTATTTCCCTAATTTTCATATAACAATAACTTAACCAAATCATAACTACAAACTCTATGAATAGGATTGAAAACCTCACCATGATACCACTTGAACATGATCCAAACCACTAGGGCCCTATCTGGTCTAATAGATAGGCTGGGTGTGGAACCATAAGTCTACGTCCGATATGCTAAGGGATGATGATTTATTGATAAGAAGGAATTCCTCAATAAAAGTCCTTAACCTAATAAGAATTTCAAGAATATACATATCCCAAATTCTAATAAGGCTTACAAACTACCAACATATCCCAATATGGAATAACCAATAATTGGAGAATATATACATACTTATATCACTAACCATATAACCCATAATGCATAATCAATCTACCAATATAAGAAAACTGGGTATATAAAGATTTAACGATCATAACAACCAAAACTAAATGGGTAAAACACCTCCTCCTCATCGAGGTCCCTACCTGAGTCTCTAGTATCTAGAATCGACCACCTCCATGCACAAACTCTGCCTTATTCTCAGTATCCAAGATTACCTCTACAATATATTTTTCTCTAAACTATATGTTGTTTTCATAAACAAAAATAGGGAATGGAATGTGTACCCATACAAGTGTGAGTATAAAAAAACCAAACACAACCTCATAAATAAAATAAAACTAAAAATACACCCAAATAAACTCAGTAAGGAAAAAGGACATGATGGGTTAAGGTGAGGTGAATTTATGAATTCACTCATAGTTAAACCATGAAAAAATATTTCAAGTAAAAGAGGGAAACTTGATAATCCACTTATCTATTTATAATGGGACCCTACAACTGATCCCTACACTTGAAGAAATAACCACACCTCCTTACTCACCCTAATGATAAAAGATATTAAAAAAATACATCTATACGAAAAAGCCACAACCTCAAAATCCAAAAATTGTTTCAAGGGAATCCAATGAAGTAAAACCCATGCATATGATCTCTCTAAATTGCATTCCACATCATCCTTACAAAGACTTCCTCTCACTGGATAATAGGGTCAGTGCACCAGATGTACCAATGTAACATTTTTCCCCAAATAACTTCCTATTCCATGATACCCCTCATGAACACCTTTCCACAATAATTTCACATTGAATATATAATTATAGTGGAGTACCCAATCCTTATTGAAAGTATGTATATCGAATGAGGGAGTATCAAACCCACAAATGGGGGATCCATTCCCTATACCAGGGGGAGTTCCTCAACCTATAATATGAAAAATGGAAAGGAAAATATGACCCATTGATAGTGTAATGATAAAGGGAGACTCTTAAACCCATGCCTAATGTAGAGGACCCATGCCTTGGTCTTCAGGGCAGTTCCGACACCATCAATGTATGGGGAACTTGCACCTCATTGATGATTCCTTTATCAAGGGAGTTCCTAAACCCAAGTTCACACCTCTCTTTTCCTATAGGATATAGAGTCCTAGGAATTGGTGAAATGGTAAATTCTAAGAATATACCTAGACAGAGACTCACACTAACTCACTTACACAATTTTCTAAGAGCATAAAAAATGAGAGAAACTTATTACCTTTACATTACCAGATTCAGTCATAATTCTAGATGCATGGATTAGATAATCAATTCCTCACCTTACATATTGATGTTACATAAATGAATCCCAAATAAAATATATATGAGGATAAATGAATTTATACAAGCTCTAATTCAATCTACAAGTCACCTCTAACCTCTCAATTCCTATGAGGACACCCTAAAATTTTCTTGAAATATTCCATATTCATGAACCCTTTTACCAAAAACTGATGGATCTATAGTCACAAATCAATCCACAAGTTTCATTACCCAATATTCCTAAATAAGTTAAATAATTTGGTTTCCCTAAGGTTACCTTGTGATGTGACATTGAATTAAATTTTTCCAAGGGATTAATATTTAAAAAACACAACATAAATGATTCTAAATAGGCATGAGGACCACACCATTGAAATTTATATAGGAAAAAAATTAAAAAAATATTTATTTTGTTCTAAAACATAAATGAAAAGACACAAAATACACCTAGAGGTGGTTTATTGGGATATGTGGTGGCCTATGGAAACACTTCATGGCATAAATAAGTGGAGAGGGAAGCCCTGAGCCATATTTAGATTCCCACACAATACCTAGAGATAAGACACATGCCATACACATGCACCAACACCCTGATTCAGGTTGGATAAAACTTAACCCACTCTAGTTACCCTCTTGTATAGTTAGTCAAGCTTCCATAGGGAGACTGACCCGCGGGTCAGCTCATGTCACCCATGGACTAGATTGGGTTAAAGATCCTAAACCACTACTAACCTCACATGGCCCTTAGGGTATAATATTGGACTACTGTGAGTCTAACCTAGTTATTGGCCTATGTTATCTAGCCTAATGTAAGTCACTAGGTCAGTGCTTGACCCACTAGTGGGGCTTATCTCACTATTTACTTCTAAATCCACCTAACATGTGGCAAGAATATCTATATCCACCTATGGATGATCTAATAACTAGAGTTAATCTATCCTAACTATACCTCCTTCCAAACCTTGGAAACCCTATTCACTACTTCTGATGGAGCTACCGTTGACTGCCCTACCATGTTACTACCACTTGACACCAGTTTGCTACCTCTTGAGCCACTTTCCAACACTTGAGGCACCTTTACCACTTGATTCATCTAATTTTCCACCTCTATCAAGGACCCACATTAATTTCATCATTGCTCTTGATCACTATCGACTAAAATAAGGTCATAATGGTCTCATTAAAACTAGATCCATTCCTCAAGGGGAATAAGAGGGAGATGGATTTTGTAGGTGGGATACACATGATGGTATTGAACACCCTTACATTAACCCACAATAGACTAAGGTTAATAGGATTAGTGAATACATTTTTATGTGATAATAATTTTGGGGAGGTTAGTGGTGGTCCAACCACTAAATCCCCTCCCCAATTCTTAGTTACCTTCGATAGAAAATCCATTAAAAATTAGATTTCAAGAAAAATAACTTACAAATAGTTTTTTGAAAAAATTGATATTCCAAATACAAGAAAAATATTAAAATATGCATTAAGAATAGAGTTAGAAACCATAAAAAATATCTTACCTCAAGGTGATCCACCTTAGCTCTAAGGATCTATTAGTCATCTCCTCAAAGAAAACATTAATCCCTAAGATCCATCAGAATATATTATGCTTAATAATTAATCTTATCTCTGACTCTTTCCCCACACCCTATCACTCCCCTCTCTCTGTCGCTTGCAATACTAACCAGTAAGCCTAATTTAACTTGGGAAAACCCCAAAAAATTAGGGAAAAATTGATACATAAGAGATTTAAACCCCCAACCTAGATTTTAAGGATATTCCTTGACCAATTGGTGTAGGAATTATGCCTATTATATATTTAAAATATCTATAAATATATGTTTAACAGTAAATATTTTAAAAAAATGTTGAAATTAGAGGGGTGGGGGGTGGGGTGGGGTGTTGCATATGCATGCATAGATAAAATAAATAAATAATTCACTGAGGGGGGGGGGGGGTGGTACCTTATGAAGAGGGATTTCCATTCCCTACTTAACAATTCAAAAGGAGAGATTCCAAATTCTAGGTTTCAGAATTTGATGAAGGTAGTGTAATATCCCTAGAAATGTGGGTCTTAAAAGACTAAATGTTACTATCCATGTCAAAAAATACACCTTTATTTTCAGGTGACTACCTAATTAGAACTCCATAGTTAAGCATATTTAAGTATGCTTGGCCTGAACTAGTGTTAGAATGGATGAACTCTTGGGACGTTTCTTAGGGTATGTGAGAGTGAGGAAAAAACACACTGAAAGAGTATGTGTTGTCTTGTGGGGATAGTCATTAGTCTGATATGTGACCTTGGTGGGTAATAACCTATGGTTTTTTAGAAAGTAAACTAATGCATTACAAGAGACCCATGAGATTATATGACTGGGTTCATGGATCAAGGAGTTTGAGTCATCATAAATGGTATTAGATCTAATAACCAAATAGAAGTATAGAGCCTACCTAATTAGAACTCCATAGTTAGTCTTATTTTTACTAGAGTAGTTTCAGGAGGGGTGATCTCCAAGGAAGTTTCCCATGGTGTGTGTGAGTGAGGAAAAATAACACCGAAAGAACATGTGTTTTCATATGGGTATAATCATTAGTCTGATAAGTGACCCTAGTGGGCAATAGCCTTTGATTTTCTAGGAAGGAAACCAAGGTATTATAGGAGACCCATGGGGTTAGATAACCAGGTTCATATCCTAAGGAGTTCAGGTCATAATAGGAATAATGGAACCAAAGTTCAAAACTAGAAGAAATGAAAACTTCTAAAAGTGTGGATTCCATGGATGATTTTCCAATGCATTAATTATTCATAGAAAGGAAAGGTTAAGTCAGGGCATTCATTGGGTAGCTGGTGATGGGCATGATCAAGTGAAGTTCACCCATGAAGATCAAATAGAGGTGGAACCAATATAACTAACTAGATACCATGGGAACTTATTTAAAAATAAATAGGTGAGTCCATTAGTATAGTACACATGTCATTTTCATCATTAATATTATATTATCTTGTGATTTTGAGTGATTTTTAAGTATAGTTCTATTTATCCTAGGTATCATGTAACATATTGGTTAAATCTACACCATCTTTTAAGCTTATGAGTGTGTTTATTTAGGTTTAAATGGCATGGGAGGTAGTTTGGGAGTTTTTGTAGGGTTGCTTATGGGAGTTGTCTACAAGGAAAATTTATACCATGAAGTTTATTCATGAAATGAATTCATCAATTGTTAGAATCCATGAAACGAGTTCATGATGTGGAAATAATTCAGGACATGAATGAGATTCACATAGTGTATTATTCAATCAATATTATTTAACCAAGGAGACACATTTTTTCATCATACATGGAAATTAGGGGATTCACGATGTAAATCATTCCTAACCAGTATGTTTTTATGTGTTGCAAGGATGAATCCTAATTCATTAATTGTAAAAACTCTTCCCTTAAACCCTAGGTCTACACCATATTATTTTGGGTGATTCCATACTTTTCATATTTCTTAGTTTGATGCCCTGATCTCTAGTTCAATCAATTTATTCTCTTTCAGTAAGTGAATTTTTTCTATTCTCATTAGTTTCATTTCTTTCGGTTTGACAATGGTGTTGTGATGTGTTTTTGGGATTGTGATCATGTGATATTTATATTATAGTCCCTTCTAGATCCATTTTTCAATTTCCATTTGGGGGTCATTCCTTGTGTTGGTTGTGGTGCGACATGTGGGTTTCTTGAGGCATGTGTTGGTTTAACCTCTCCAAAGACCCTTTTGTTTATGTAATTTGATTCCAAGATGTGAGAATCATTGTTAGGGCCTTTGTTAATTGTTATTTGTTTCCTTCATACTCTTGGTGTGTGACTTGAGTTTTAGGTAGGTGGTTCCGTCTCTAGCCTATGTTGGATGAACCGTAATTTATATTGGTTTATAAATTTTCTTATAAATAAATTAGAATGATTGATTGATTTGTGTGTGTAAATGGGTTTTTGATAAAATATGTTTCCCCCTCATTTTCATAAAAGAAATGTGTTTTTCAAAGAATTGTGATATGGATTTTTGGAATGATTTTCAAATCATGTTTTTGATGGAAAATGGTTTTTTGGAACTATACCGTGAAATTTGATAATGCCATTTGAAATTATTTGATAAATGTAGCACATGGGAGCCTTGGGTACCTAGGTGGATGGTTGAGTAATAGGAATTTTCTGTTAATTTTGTATGGGGTACACTCATGGTGTGTTCCTATGTTCCCTATTCCATGTGTCTAGGGACTTGATCTTGACATTTTAGGGGGTTCACTCATGGGGTGTTCCTCTATTCCCTAAGCCCCGTGTACCAGGGACTTGAGTGTGCACTAGTCATTATCTTGTGTCCTAGGGACTTGATTATCATGGTATGAGTGACTTGGAAAGACTGAACTTTGTTATCATAGGCATGTTTACCATTATTCCTAGATTGGACTGTTTAGATTTGATATACATTCTTTGATAAAAGAAACTGGCTATTTAAAATATCATTTGAACTCATTTCCTATATTTATTCTAGAGTTGTAGAAAAAATGAAACCGTTTACCATTATTTTATGTAAAAACTATTTATCATTTTATCCTTCCATGGTTTCTTAAAGTTTATCATATTAGTGATGTTGTGTAGAGACTTGATATGGAACACATGGGTGAGATCCTACCGATCCAACTTATCTCAGACCCCACACACCCCCTCAATGGTGTGTAGAACTTTTATTTTCTTTTGATGTAGGAAAAGGCAAGGCACCATAGTGAGGTGATGTGGTTTATGTTAGTTGGGTATGGGTAGCTGGTGGTGAGATGGTGGGATATTGTCCACATATCACATGGAGTAGCTGTTTCTAGTTTTAGTTGTCCTTTTTGGTTTTTGGACTTATTCCTTGGGGTTTTATCTATTACTCTTGGTTTATACTGCTACCATTTCTTTTTATTCATTTATGGAACATATATTTCTAGTTGTTTCTTTATAATATGTATATATATATATTCCTTGTATCTTTTTTCAGGTTGGGTGAAATAATTCCATCTCATGGAGATCGAGAACGCCCTTATGGTCAGTGGATAATCAGTTTGGGTACCATTTTTAGAGGGAAACTTGGGTTGGTTCATTAAAATTGGTATCAAATGAAGTTTTTACTCAAGAGTCCTTGTTTTAGGATGTATGGTATATAAGTGATATGATTTTCAAGAATTGAGAGGTAGGTTGTAGTGAGTTCCTGGCTAGATCTTACCATGATGAGCCTCAAGTTACCATGGTATATTGTGATGTGTATCTCATGTGTTGAGTTTTGGTCTTGATATCAGTTTTTTTCCTATGGTTTTCTATTTTAAATTTACATTTTCCTATTTTTTGATCATTTCTTATGTTTTTGGTGTGTATAAACATGCATACAAGGTGTCTTCCATTGGTTCTACAGGAGGGTACAATGAGAGATGATCATCAAGATAATTTTCCTCTAGATCAAGATTTTATCGAGGATATCATATAGAAAGCTCATGCCATGGACTAGAATGTACTGATATTTTAGAACCAAGATATTGAGGTGCATCCGGGGGATGGAGGAGACAAGGACCAATATTGAGTGTTCCTACATGAGAAGCACCTATCCTTTAAAGGTATGAATGAATCTCATGAGGTGGAGGAATGAATGAACAAGATCGATCAAGTATTCAATTTACTAGAGACATCTGAGGCTATCAAGGTGAAGTGTGAAACATTTAGACTTGAGGGTCCCAACAAGTAGTGGTGGGATTCCATTATGTAGAAAAATAAGAACATAGGCATGGATTTGAAGGGGTTCAAGACCCCATCCTTTCAAAATTTATTATCAGAGTCTCTAATGATGGAGAAGTACCTAGATTTTCTTTATTTATAGAAATAAGAGCATTCAGTGTTGGAGCACACCAATCAGTTTGCAGATATGGTTCATTTTTCTCTAAAGATGGTAATGAATGATCAACTGAAAGCTCAGAAATACCTGCTGGGTTTGTGACCAAGTATCTGATCATAGGTATACATGTTGAATCTTACCACCTATGCTGACATAGTGTATATGTCTATGATAGAATAAATGAACATGTCAAGAAATATTGGCTTCTACAGATCTTCTCTTCCACCCAATGATATTTTTTAGTGGTGTGTTAGGTAAAAAGAGGAAGTGTAATGATTATTGATATGGTGGTGGAGGTGGTTCTCTATAGTGGGCCTCCTATGAGACATCTACAACAACCAATAGTCTACCCCTAAATTACTATCAGTGTGGCAAGGTTAGACACACCTGAAATATTCTTCCTTCACCCAGAAAGATTTATAGTTCTTGTGATCACCATGCCCATATGAAGAGGTTCTTCCAGGATATGTCTATACCGCATTATAGTTAGGGTTCTTTGGCTCCAAATTCCACTAAAGTATATTCATAAGCTTCAAATTCCACTGGGATCTAGCCATATGACTTAGGAGTGAATCACATTCATGTAGTGAATTATTTTCTAGTGGAGGTTGAAACAGGCCCAATGATAGTGAGAGGTACCATTTTTATTACATATTCTATAGCAAATTCTCTATTTGATATAGGTTCCTAACACTCATTTATATATTACAATTTTTTTTGATATATGAAACTTTCAACAGATCTAATTTCTTTTGTTATGGAGTTAGAAACACCTCTTAGAAAGAGGAAAGAATAGGGTTTTTAATGTCTATCTTGTTCTCTATCGATAAACGATACGAAGTTATTCTAGGATTTCCTGGTTATCAATCTAGATCTGTTCAATGTATTCTTCAAGTTAGATTTTCTAGTTTCTCATTGAGCTGATATTGATTGTTATCATCTGCGTGTTTGATTATTTACTACCAATGGGAGATCTTGGGTGTTTCAAGGAGAGTGAGATCCAAGGTCCGGTCATGTAGGACCTTTATACCAAATCTCAAAAGTTTTTTGTCTACTATTGTAGTTGATCCTAATGATATTCTTTCTATAGTTGATCTTCCCTTGGTTATTATGGTATTTCCCAATGTTTTTCCAAAATAATTATATGGTCTTCATCCAAAAAGGGAGGTGGATTTTACAATTGATTTGGTGTTGGGTATGCAACTGATCTTGATACCCTCTTACTATATGACACTATATGAGTCAAAGGATCTAAAGATCTAGTTGGATGATCTGATGGAAAAATGTTTTTCCCCTAGTGTTTCCTCATGGGTGGCCCCTGTCCTCTTTACCAAGAAGGATGATGGTTTACTTCATTTTTTTAGACTATAGAAAGTTGAACCGAGTGATGCCCAAGAATAAGTACCATTTTTCCCATGTGGATGACTTGTTTTATTAGTTAAAGTGGGTGAAGTGGTTTTTTTAAAATAAATCTTTGGTCAAGTTATCATCAGATCAGAGTTTAAGAGTATGATATTTCAAAGATGAATTTTTGGAGAAGGTATGCCCATAATGAATATATTGCGATTACTTTTGTTCTAACTAATTCTCCTATATTTTTCATCACTTTAATGAACCAAATATTTCATCAGTATCTCTATAACTTTTTCATTGTGTTGTGGGAGACATCCTGATTTATTTGAGATCCAAGAATGAGCATGATCACCATATGAATTTAGTTTTGGAAATATTGAGGAGTCACTACCTATATGGGAAGCTATAAAAATAAAATATATATATCCAAGTAGTGAATTTATTGGGACACGTGATCTTAGAACATGGAATTTTAGTTGATCCTAAGAAGGTGAAGGATGTATTTTTATGGGAAGAACCATGGAACCTCTTCAAGATACAAAGTTTCCTTGGTATTTCTGGATACTATTGGCGATTCATCAAGGATTTCTAGAAGTTGGAATCACCTTTGATAACTCTTACCAAGAAAGGGATGAAATTCACTTGGGATGAAAAATGTTAAACTTATTTAGATGAGTTGAAATGAATTTTTACATCAACTCCTATTTTGATCTTACCTGATCCTGGTAAGAGGTATGTGGTATACTTTGATACTTCTAGTGTTAGTATGGGATGTGTGATTATAAACGATGATAATGTTGTGTCCTATGACTCTTTTCATATTTAGTTACATGAGAAAAATTACACCACTCATAATTTAAATCTTTTAAAAATAATGAATGCACTTAAGTGTTGGAAGAAGTATCTTTTTATGGATATGCTCATGGTCTTTTCTGATCATAATAGTCTAAGATATATATTTTATCAGAATTCATTGAATCTTAAATATAAGAAGTGGGTTAAATGTCTACATATATTCAATTTAAACATCACCTATACCCCGGGGAAGGGGAATGTCATTACGAACTCCCTTAATAGGAATGATACACCGTAGGCTATTTTGAAATCAAAGGAAGAGTAGAACCTTATGGGGATCTTCGATCAGTTGCATCTGAATACATAGAAGGATGTTTTTGGTATAGTTTTTAACAATGTTTAGTTATCATCATCTATCCTTGACTCTATTCTATAGGTTCATAAATGGTGAGTCCATAGGAATCAGGGAAAGATTTTTATGCTGGGGATACTATTTTTGGTTGGTATATCCCTTCTTATGAAATTATCCTCTTCAAGAATTAGTTTATTATCCCTTAATATGTAAGTAATTTAGTGTTGTATAATTTCTATAGTTCTTCATGGGTTGTTCACCATGTCACTATGAATATGTATTATGACATGAGGTTAAATTTTTGGTGGTTAGGTATGAAGCATGAGATTGCTGATTTTGTATCCCATATACTTTCCTACAGATAAAGGTAGAGAACTTGAATCCTTCTAGTATGCTCCAACCTATTCCAGTTCTAGTTTGGAAATGGGATGAGGTTCCCATGGATTTTTTTGTTGGATTTCCATAGAATCCCCAAGGGAATAATTCTATCTAGGTGGTGATTGATTAGTTTAGGAAATCATCTCATTTTATTATGATCAAGTAAACCAAAAAAGTTAAAGAGTAAGCTATAAATTCAAGATATTGTGAGGTTTCATGGGGTTCCCTCTTCCATCATCTTAGATAGGGATCCTAGGTTTACTTCCAGATTCTATAAAGTTCTCTAGGAGGTGTTGGGGACTCATTCTAGGTTGAGTATAGCTTACCATACAAAGATAGATAGTTATAAAAAGCATGATATTGAGATCCTAGAGGATATGATCCATGCCCATGTCTTGGATTTTGGTGGATCATAGAATAACCATCTAGGACCGATTGAGTTTTCATATAAAAATAGTTACCAGTTATCAATTAGAATGAATCCATTTGAGTATTTGTATGGTTTTCCATGTAGGTCACATATTTATTAGGAAGAGGTGAGTGAGGCATCTCTTTGGAGATCAAATATCATTTAGGAGATATCATCATATTTAGGATATACATTGATTCTTGGTTATAACTTTGAGTCTAAAGAAATTACATACTTATCTTTGACATCATCCTTTTGAGTTTTCCATTATTGAGAAGGTTTTCTTGAAAGTCTCTCCTTTGTTGGGTCACTGTCAGCTTGGGAAATAGGGAAAGATTTCTCCAAGATATGTTGGACTATTTGAGGTAATTGAGTAGCCTATATAGATTGATTATTGGTTTTCATTACCAGCTCAGTTGATAGGTATACATTATGTTTTCCACATATCTCAACTCAAGAAGTACCATCATGATCCTTACTATGTTCTGAGTTGGCAAGATCTTGAGTTAGAGCCATATTTTTCCATTGTGGAGAAACAAATGGATATCGTTGATTCTAATATGAAATTATTTCATGGTAAGTATATTACATCAGTCAAAGTGCCATGGTATCATAGATTGTATTCTCATAATAATTGGGGGTGATAATTGTTGGTGAGGGAGCACCAACATCACTTATTTCTGGATAATTCTTTTTACACATCACTTTATAGGGAAAGAAAGTCCTATGGTGGATATATTTTAACATCCTAGTTAAATTTATGCCCTCTTTTAAGTTTAATAGTGCATTTCTTCAGGTTTACATGACATGGGAGGCAGTCTAGGAGTTTTCTATAGGGCTACTACTGGGTGCTGTCTATAGAGAAAATTCACGCTATGAAGTTGATTAATGACATGAATATATCACTTGATAGATTCCATAAAATGGGTTCATGATGTGGAAATAAATCAGGATATAAATAATATTCACATATTGAATTAATTTATCAAGATTATTTAACCTAGACGATGCCTTTTTCAGTGTACATGGAACTCGGGGGATTCACATCATGAATCTGGGATTCATGACATGAATCATTCCAAACCATCCAGTTTTTATAAAATGTAAGATTGAATCCATTTTATTCATTATGAATCCTCCTCCCTCAAACCCTAGGGTTATGCGAGGAGATTTTGGGTGATTCCATCCCATCTAGATCACTTAGTTTGGTGCCTTGATCTCTGGTGCAGTTAGTTGCTTCTCTTTCAGTAAGTGTGTTTTCTCTATTCACATTGGTTTTTTTTATTTTAGTTTGGTATAAATTTTGGGATGTATTTATATGATTATGATCATGTGATTTTTCTTCTATAGTCCCTTCTAGATCCATTGTGAAATTTTTATTTAGGGTATGATCTTTGTGTTGGTTGTGGTGTGGCATGTGGGTTTATTGAGGTATGTGTTGGTCTAATATCTTTACTAACCCCTTTTTTTATGTAATTAAATTATAATATTTTAGAATAATTGTTAGGTCCTCCATTAATTTTTCTTCATTTCCTTCACACTCTTGTCATGTGATCCAAGTTTGAGATAGGTGGTTCTGTATCCAGCCTATGTTGGATGAACCGTAATTTCTCTTGATTTCTAAATTTTTTTATAAATAAATTGGCATGATTGATTGATTTGTGTGTGTAAATTGGTTTTTGAGAAAATATGGTTTCCACTACTATTGGTAAAATAATGGTGTTTTTCAAATAACTATGAAATGGTTTTGTGGAATTATTTTAAAAGCATGTTTTTGATGGAAAGGGATGTTTGGAATTGTATTATGAAATGTGATAATTCCTTTTGAAATGATTTGATAAATGAAGTACATGGGAACCTTGGGCACCTAAGTGGAGGGTTGAGTAGTGGACCTTGTTCGTTATTTCTATAGGGGGTTCACTCATAGGGTGTTCCTTTGTTACCTATGCCATGTGTCATAGGGACTTAATCTTTACATTGTTGGGGTTTCACTCATGGAGTGTTCCTTTTTTCCCTAAGCCCTGTGTCTGAGGGACTTGAGTGAACACTAATAATTATTGATTATAATCATATGAGTGACCTAGATAGGATGAAATTTTTTATTTTAGGTGTGTTTACCATTGTGGTTGGATTTAATTTTTTTTCTTTGATATATATGCTTTAATAAATGAAATTGGTTATTTTAAATATGCTTCGAACTGTTTTCCTAGATTTTTTCTAAAACTATGGATAAAGGGGAACTATTTACTATGATTTTATATAAAAACTATTTAACTTCTTATCATGCCTTGTTTTCTTAAAGTTTACAATATTGGAATTTTTATGCAGATACTTAATATAGAAAACCTAGGTGGGATCCAATTAATCCAATTTAGCTCACACCCTACACACCCCTTCGATGGTGTGTAGACCTTGTATTGTCTTTTGATATAGGAAAAAGAAAGGTTCCGTAGTGATGTAGTAAGGTTTATGTCATTTGGGTATAAGTGGATGGTGGTGGGATGGTGGGATATTTCCCACATATCACATGGAGTAGCTATTTCTGGTTTAACTACCCTTTTTGGTTGTTAGGCTTGGTCATTGGGGTTTTATCTGTTACTCTTGTGTTGTACCTATAACATTTATTTTTCTTAATTTATAGCATATATATTTATAGATACTCCTTTATATAATATATATATATATATATATATATATATATATATATATATATATTACATGTATCTTGTTTCAGGTTGAGAAAAATATTTCCCTCTAGTTTTCATTTGATGCTTGGGTGCTAGTCTCTAGTTCGTGGGGATCATGAATGCCATTTAGGTTAGCGGAGAATCAGTTCGGGTAAAAGTTTTAGAGGAAAATTCAATTCAGTTTTTTACATAGAATGCCCATTTCATATTCTTGTAACTTAGTGAGTTTCTATTATTTATTATATTTTATTGAAGTTTAATTATTTTCCATGGTGTATGACTTGTTCTAAACCATGTAAATTTATTATTGTTTTGTGTGAGTAATTTCTTCTATTTTTATTATTTCCATTTTGGGATTGTATTATGAGTTTTTATAGAGATGGTTCAATTTGTGACTGGGGTGTGAGGCTTCTCAAATCAGATATAGTGACTTTATGGAACCATGAAATTTTCATAATTTTCAAAGACCTTATTCCATAAGTTTTGGTACCAAATAAAGTGAGTCGGTATTCAAGGTAAGTGGATTATTAACTCAGTTTACTTTTATTGATTTGTGTCCTTTATTCTTTTAATAAGTTCCAATAAGATTATATATATTTTTCCCTTTGATTGATTTATATCACATGTCCTTTTTTATGAGGATTTACATTTCTCTCATATAATATCTTCCTTGATAGATTCTTACCTCACATATTATGATCCTTTTAAGGGTTTATTTTTCAATATCATCTTGAAATAGATATTATCTATGTATAAATTCCTATTTAGAGAACATGTTCATTATATTTAAAAAACAACATATTTTCTTTTACTTTTTTTATTTTTATGTTTTATATGTTTTCTTACCATTTCACCTCCCTTTGGTTCAAAACTCAATCAATAGGTTGTCTATAAATGGAGATAACCTTATCTCATATTTTTAGTTGGAAATATTTCTCCTCACTGTTCATATTATTTATATTTTTTATATATTTCCTTTTCTATACTTTTATGATTTATCAAATTCATTTTATATTAAATACGAATATATTTATAAAATTGTGAATATAATCAATTTTTAACATTTTCTATATGAGTCATTTTTTATTAACTTTAACTTTATTTACATAATCACGAAAGGAATCTATTTTTAACACATTCTATATAATCACTTTATCTCACAATTTATTTGGTTTTATCTATGGATCTTACTTTCCATGTTTTCATAGTTTTCTAAAGTAGTTTGTATCCTCATTGTTTTATAAATTATTTCTTTTTAAATAAAAGTTATTAAAAACATAAAAGTAATTTCCTATTACTTTTCATAGTAATTTTTTAATTCCCCTATAAAGTGTTTTTCATCTATGTCAAAATCCTTTAATGTCTCTTACACTTCACTAGGGATATTATCTAATGATACCATCCACCTTATTTCTATGGATGACTTATGATCATGTTTTATGGAAATATTTATGAAACATATTAATTTCTCATGGATTAATTAAGATACGATGGTATTATAAATTTTTTTAAGTTCATGTGGCACATATATATATGGATTATCATTATGTGATGGGTGGGTCCAATATATCCCACGAATATATTTAGTGAAGTTCTATATCTCATGAGATCAATATGAGACCCTAGTTGTTAACATAATTCCAAAATGTTATGGGACATATATGTTTAGTCCACATCCACTATATTATGGGATGGTCATTAACCAATCTCATTATAATGTGAATGTATTTGTGGTTAACATTGACACATATTATGATTTCTATTCTTATTTTTTTGCCACATTATTATGTTATGCAATGTACCTATGTCATGTTTTCATGGGTCATGATTATTAACTCATGTTTTCACACTCCCAAGACTCATGTATTATGTTATGGATAAAAACTTATGTCATGATTCATGATCCATGATCTGTGTATTGGGTATGATTTTATTATATTATGTTCATGAATCATGATTATGTTCTCATACCCACATTTCCATCTTATGATAACTTATTATCTTTGATTGTTATCATTTATTTTCACCCTTTACTGAGTTCCTGAGCTCACCCTTTCACATGTTTTCATTCCCTAAGATATTAATAAGAGAATTATGTATGAAATTTATAGAAGGGCATCATGTGTGAAGTTTATTTATGAGAGATGTTGAATAGTGTTTTTAAAATAATTTAGTTATGCATCTAGTATCCAAATAAACTAAAAAAATGAGAATGATTATGAAGTAAAAGTTTTAAATAAATGATTTAATACTTGAATAAAGAAAGTGTATCACTTAATGAGTTTGGTTTAGTAGATTTTTTTTCCATTTGGTGGAAAAAATATGGGTTTTGTTATGTAAGAATTTTTACTAATTATATAAAACTTTAAAACTAAAAGGTATTAGGTATGAAAGTGATGAAATATTTTATATAAATCATGTAATTATTTATGGTTAAGTTCAAGCTATGAAATTCTATATGAGGGCACTATAGAAATAAGGGACACATGTGGAAATACTGTCAGGAAAGATGAGTTAACTCTAAAAAGAATCATTCTTTTCATAAAAAATTCTATAACTGAATGTGAGTATGGAACTTTGATATTAAGTGTTTCAAGTTTTATGGAGTCATATATTCTTGATTGTGGAGCTTCATTTCATTCAATGTATGAGAAGGGGTTCATGAGGAATTATGTGTCCAAAATCTTTGGCAAGTTTCACCTTGTGAATGAGGAATAACTCGAGATTGTTAGAAAAGGTGATGTAAAAATTCCAATAAAGAATGAATTATTGATGTATTTGAAAGGTTTTTTTCACACCCTAGGTTTATGGAATAGAATAATTTTCCTTAGTTATCTTGATGATATGATATTTTTTACTATCTTTTCAAAATTTGTGTGGAAGATTATACAAGTTTTCATGGTGGTGGCCTATAGTGTTAAGGATAAAATATTATACCAGTCCAGGAATTAAGAAGGTGAAACACATGTTGAAAAAAAACTTTTGGAACAAAATAATTGTGGGATGACCACTTTGGGCACATTAGTGATAAATGTTTATGGACCTTTGCTGAAAAGGGATTACTAAATCTTGTTCACATGGAGTAAGAAACATGTGAAAGTTTTATCCTTAAGAATAAGTGGAAGGTTTTATTTATGTCATTGGATAAGGAATTAAAGAATAAGATTATTGATTTGGTTCATATGTATATATTTGGGGACCAAATATTGTTTGATTTCACACCGTACTATGTTACCTTCATCAATGATTCCACATGGAAGGTGTGGGTGTTTTTCCTCATACACATGTCCAAGGTTTTTATGACTTTAATTAGATGGAAATATATGGTAGAATATGATACCAAAATGACGTTGAAATTAATTTGGTCTAATAATAGTAGTGAGTATGGTGGAAAATAGCTCCATACATTCTATTGGATGTTTAAAATATGGATAGAGAAAATTTTTCTCAGAACACCTGAGAAAAATGGTGTGGTAGAACAAATGAATTGGATTTTGAATGAGGGATCTAATAACATGATGTTAAGTTCTATTTTCCTAAAAGATTTTTGGTTTGGAGAGTTTAACCATGTGACTTATATTGTGAATTAGAGTCCTTCTAAACCAATGGGGTGAAAACTTTTTTAGTAACTATGGATTGGAAGATCAGTTGATTTTTCCCACCTAAAAGTTTTTAAGAGTATTGAGTACGCCCATGCCGATGCTAGGGAAAGGGATAAGTTGAAAGATAAGTTTTATAAATGTTTTTTATTTTGGATATTATGATGAAAAATTTGTATTTTGAATCTAGGATAAAAATTAGATAATGGTTATTAGAATCCAAAATATCCTCTTCAATGAGGTGATCCTTGTAAAGAACAAAACTAAGCTAAAGATACTGTGTTGAAAAAAGAAAAAATGCATCCCAAGGTTAATTTGAACATAGGATAGGTGGTTTCAAATCATTTAAGGATTATATAATTTTTATATATACAACCAAATTACATAACAAAAGAAACTGATCATATATTGAAAGTACTTGGGTTTGATGTTCCAAAATGCTTAAGGACCATAGAAACTTAGGACAGAGTTTAAAAAACATAAGGTTTGGAAGGAGTTGAAACTTAGGATTTGATATGGTCTACTAGGGTTAGAAGACCAATTATAAGTTTTTATTCTAGAATTAACTATATACTACATATGAATGGTAGAGAACCTAAAATATTGAATGATGTGAGGAGTTTGAGTGAATCATTTTAGTGGGAGTTAGAAATGAAGGAAGATTTGTATTCCTTGCATCTTTCCAATACATGGGAGCTAATAAAAGTACTACTCAGTAACAGGGAAAGGTAAAAAAAGGATTTATCATATGAATAAAAAGTGGATGGTTAGAAATGGTATAAGTCGGGGATAGTTGTGAAGGGATTTAAACAATATAAAGGAGTGAATTTCAGTGATATTTTATCTCCTATTATAAAGAACATAATGATTCTAATAGTACTCAGCCTGGTTACTATGAAAGTTCCATTTCTTGAATAACTAGATATTAAGACTGTGTTCCTTCATAGATATTTGGAGGAAGATATTTATATGATGAATCCAAAAGGTTTCATGTGAAATAGAATGGAAGTTTTAGTGTCTAGGCTCAAATAGAGTTTTTATGTGATTAATAATTCACCAACATAGTGGAACTAGAAGTGGTATGCCTTTATAGTAGAATAAAAATTTATTTAGTGTATTAAAAATCATTATTGCTATCAGAAGGTGTATGATGATGGGGATTTCATCATTATACTTCTATATGTGGATGATATTATCTATGATAGATCAATTAAGGACAGGATACAGGAGCTAAAATTTTATTTTTTTGAAAGATTATATATGAAGGATCTTAGTTTCGTAAGGAGAAAATTATGGATAATGATCTAAAGGGACTTAAAGTACAGTTTTTTTGACATAGTCAGAGTAAATCTAGGAGGTATTAGAGAGATTTAGAATGAGTGAGTCTAAACTTGTGATCACCCCCTTAGTAAAATATTTCAAACATTCAAATTATAGGTAAATTAAGATATATAAAGAGGTTAGATACATGGAAAAGGTTTCATATGAATTAGTTATGGGAATTTTGATGCACACCATGGTTTGTACAAGGCATTATATCACACATGTGGTTAGATTTATTAGTAGATTCATATGAAATATAGGGAAGAAACATTGTAAGTCCATTAAGTGGATTACTTGGAATCTTAAAGGTTCATTAGATCCAGTTCTATGTGATGATATGTTATAAGGGATTGAAGATACTAATTTTAGAGTAGATAAAAATTCAAGGAAGAGAACCTTTGGATTTGTGTTTACTTATGTAGGGACTTCCATGAGATGGATGTCCTGACTACAACCTATAATAGATTTTTCAACCATAGATGTTGAGTAAATTACAATTATGGAAGAAGGGAAATATTTTTTATGGTTGATGGGGCTATTGGAGAAAATCATAAGAAGGAAAGAAATTAGAATATAGTTCTATGAAAACCAAAGTTTGATTCACTTAGAAAATAATTCGGTGCTCCACTAATAGATGAAACAAATTTAATTAAAGTACCAATTCATCCAAAATCTTGTGTAAGATAGAATGATAAAACTATGGAAGGTTATGGGGAGTTATAATTCAATAAAAATGATAACTAAAGTCATGGTTAGAAAATTATAGGGAGTGTTATTATTTAGTGAGGATTAGATGATTGGTGGTCATGAGATCATAGAAGGGATAACATAATGTAAGAGTTTAATTAAATAAAATGTGTTTTTAGAACATGGAAACTTGTGACATGGATGTATTTATAAAAAATACTTGGAAAATAGTCTTCAAGTGAGATATTTTTAGCCTTTTGAAAATTGATTTTTATTCTTCAACTGATAATTTAGAAGGAGTGATTTCAAATTCTTAGTTTTGTAATCTAATGGAGGTAGAATGGGTTCACAATCTAGAACTAGTAATGATAATTTCTGTAAGTGTAGATGTAGGAGGATGTGTTCCTAATGAAATCACTATTCATCAAAGGTGGAGGATATGCCAGGGTGTTCAACAAGCTACTAGAAGTGTCCATGATCAAGTGAAGGTCTTCTGTGATGATTGGATGGTGGAGGAACTATTAAAATTGTATGGATGATATGTAAACTTGACTATAAATAGATAGGTGGGGATACTCATATAGTACACATGTCATTATAATCATTAGGCTTATATTAAATTGTTCTTTAGAGTGACTAAAAAGTCTAGTTATATTTCTCCTGGGTAGAATAACTATTTCAGATTCTTGTAACTTAGTGAGTTTCTCTTATTTCTTCTCTTACACTGAATTTTCAGTATTTCCCATGGAGTAGGACTTGTTCCAAACCATATAAATTTCTTACTTTTCTATGTGATTTATTTATTTTATTTTGATTATTCCTATTTTGGGAGTGTTCTATTAGTTTCACCTAGTACGATTTAGTATGTGGATGAGGTGTGAGGCTTCTTAGCTCAGATACACTAATTTCGTGGTGTTGTGATGTTTAAGAACTTTCTAGGACCTTGTTCTAAAATTTTAGGTTCTATAAGAATCTTTTGGATCAGGGTATTTTAGTGTAATAAGTGGTAGGGTGGGGGTGCCTTCTATTGCATGTTTATAAAAAAAATTAAAATGGGAGGGGACAATCACTACATGTGAATGCACAAAAAATGGAAAATGGGGGGGGGGGGTACTAAAAAAATACTAAGAAGAAAAAAAAGTTTAATAAGAAAAGTCATATGATTATTACAAGAAGAAGAGGCAACCAAGGGGGGATACCCATTAATAAGCTTTACATTGGTAGTCTTATTATGGAAAAATTGAAAGTTCATATGATCATTTGAGGGGGTGAATCTGATTTGAGGGGATTCCCTTGGTCTCCACTACTTTAGGCCCCCCTAGGCCTTGTTTCCCCATGTTTCCCTTGTTCCTTTACTTTTGAATAAAAATTTAACGTTGAATTGAATTTTACATTTTTAACCTTATTTCTCCTAATCACTATTCTAAGTAAAAAAATGGTGTTACTCTTTTGGACCACCACTAATTCCATTATAGTGATTTTAATTTTTCAAATCAAGAAAGTAATAGAAACAAGTTTTCCTCTCACTCAATTCAGTAATCTATTTATTAATTATTAATAAAATTTATCAAATGTATTTATAATTTTTTTTATAAATAGTAATATATTTTTTAATAAAATAACTAATAATTATTTTTCAATTTTTTATCAATTTTTTTTTCATATTTTTATGTTTAATTTTTTAAAATGGATCTTCATAAATTTTTTGATCTTGAATTGGATAGTTATCCTAGTGTTAATATTCTATATCCTCTTATTACTTCATTAGATCCTCCTTATGTGGAATCATTATATAGGTAAAAAACTCAATCTAATGCTCGAGTTCATTTTGATAAAATTTATGTTAATGAATATTATGAAACAATAACATTAAACAAAAATGTAAATTTTGTGATAAATTACCCACTGGTTCTTTTAATAGTGGCACAATTCATCACTAAATACATGCTATTTCACATGTTAGAAATAATCAACGTGATATTGGAACACATATATGATTAGGATGTAACAAATTATATAATTTTTCTTTTGACCCCATACGTTCAAATGATATGATGGTTGATTATATAATTATAAAATAACATCCTTTTAATACCAGTAAATGATCTAATTTTATTAATTTAATTCAAGGATTATTTACCACTCAATATAAACCTTTTTATAAAATAATAAAAGAAAAATAATTTTACAAAAATTTAAGAACACTAAATTAGATATTATAAATATTTTTAAAGAATTAAATTGATAGGTTTGTTTAACTTTTTATGGACTTATAATAAATATATTGAATATTAATTAATTACTTCATATTTTTTTGATAATGATCAGAAATTAAATAAAAAATATTTCATTTAAATTTTTTAAACTTCTATATACTGGTCATTCATTAGGTGTTGTATTATGATATCATGTTTTTTAATGGGGTTTGAAAAATAAATTTTTTATACTTATAAAGGATAATATATAATATTATAATAATATAATGGAATATCTTATATATTAATTGGATTTTTTAGGTCATGGATAACTATTTCATATTCATTATTGTACACATATTTTGAATTTTGTTATTAAATATGGCTTATCTATCTATAAATATTGCATAGATATTATTAGAAAATACAATAGTATTATTAACAGTTCTTCTAATCATGTTCAAGTATATATAATAGTTTTTCAATAAGAAAATATAAAGGAATATAAAAAAAAATTATATATAGAAAATATATGAAATTCATCATATTATATATTGAAATTATCTTTAAGATAGTGAAAATATATAGATTTATTTTCTCAATATATAATAATATATGATGGATTTATTATTCTTGATGAAAATATTTGGGCTCAAGTTAAACTATATAGATATTTTTTTTTCGTGTTTTTAAAAAATATACTTGATTATTTTTTATGCATACATTCATACCTTTTCATTAGTTTTTCATGATTTTAAATATTTTAAGTCTATTTTCTTAAAATATATCTCTTATAAATATTATATTCCAATACTTACTAACATGAAAGAAAAATTGGAAAATATTTTTATATATTACCTAAAATATTTTAATTAAAAAATTTTTGGATAAAGAACCCATAGAATTATTGAAGAAGTATTTTTATTTATTGCCAACTATAAGTGAAGATCATTGGAAATCATTGAGAATTTTTTTGAGAATAATTTGAGCATCTAATGTTGTTTAGAGTTGAGTTTAAAAGTTTAGATAAGAATTATAGATTGTAATTTTTAAAGAATTTGGAAAAGTGTTGGATACATAAGGTTTTTCTTTATGAAACTATGATGCATAATTTTTTTAGATAAAACTTAAAATTTTCCTACTGATATATAATATATTTCAATTAATATAGAAGATATGAATTTAAGTTCATCCTGGAATGCTACAAAGTCAAGAACACACTATGATACATAAGATATTTGAAGAATATAAAAGATTTATAGAGTGGGTATTAGTATCTCTCAGATGATATGTGATATTTTTATAATGGTACATAATATTATACAAAGAAAAATTTGGTAATGTATCAGAGGTATTGTGATATATAAGATATTTTGGCTAATATGAAAAATATGTTGTAACATAGGTAATAATTGTATGAGAATACAAAATGTTTTTTATATATTATAAAAGATATTTCTGAGGGTATGTAATGTTTTCCTATTTTAAAAAATGTGATTTTTCCAAAATATATATTCAAAAGAAGAGTAAAATAATATGATGCTAAACCACTCTTAAATCCAAAAAATATCATGATGCTAAGCGAATATAGTCATGATTCAATACAAGATTATTTGAGTAAGTAGGTTGTGCCATGGAGAAGATGGTCACACCACAATAATGTAGATTGATAAATAAGAATATAAGATTTAGATAAGCCTTAAAGTGAATTTCATAAGAATTAATCAAAAATACCATTGCTTTATTATTTTATATTTTAAAGTATATAGATTTTAAATTCATTATTTAAGATAAAATATAGATAATTTACCGAAAGATTATATTGATTAGTTTAAATGAGAAAAAATATGGGTATTTATAGAAATTCAGTTGAAGATCATGTTGAGAAAACCCATGTGTCAAGTTAATAATGAAACGTTGTTGAGGATTGTGGAAACTAATCCATGTGATCAGTTAGAGGGAGAATACTGCATGAATAACCTTGAGCAAAACATTTTAACAGAATATTTTTGAATTCTTTGAGAGCCTTATTTTCTAGAATTTTCATGATTATGAATTATTAAGTAATTCACAAGGTATACTAAAAATATAAGAAGATAAAGATTAGATGAGTTGAGGTGCTAAAATATTATAAATACTAAGTTATAATTATTGAAGTAAGGAGATATTATGATTGAGTTCAAGTCTATAAATCTACTACATCCTAACATATATTCTAGGATTAACAATCTTTAAGAAGAGTAAGACTGAATGATTTTGAAAATTTTAAAGGCTTGAAGGAGAATTTTCATTGATGCTGAAGAATATTGGAGCTTACAATTGATCTTATTTTTTCTATTTTTAATTCTTGTTGTAAACCAGTGGGAGACAGTATAATGGAAAACCTGGATAATGACCTATTAGGAGATAGCAGTTGTAATAAATTTTAATATTAGTGATAAAATATGTGTCTGATACTTGACCTGAAAAAAAATAATTTGTGGTCACTCATCTTAATGGATAACCTTGTAAAAATCTTGTTTTCTTTATCTCTTATTATTAAATTTCTACATATGTGTGAGGGTGAGTTGTTTTGAGTGGATCCTAATGTTTACTGGTCAAATTGGTTGATTTATAATAAAAGAAAATTATAAAAGAATGAAACACTGATTCAACCTCCCTTCTTAGTGTTATATAGTTATATTCCCAAGGAATTTCATTAGATCCTAGGTGTAAATACATCATTTGAAAAACATTTTTAGAAATAATCTTTGATGAAGACTCTCAATTTTATGGTATATTTATTTTTTAGAACAATTATATAATGAATATAAAGTTATTACACATGTTGATATTTGTATAACAAACACACAATATATAAATATTTCTTATGGTAGTGAAATTATATGAGAAACTATAAAAAATATATTAGAATATGAATCTTCTAGTGCATGTACATTCAAACTGTAATGATATTTAGATACCCAACTAATTTGATAATGAAGATAATTTTAATATTTTAAATTAGTGGAAATATTATGGATAAACATAGAATGTCTCATGATGTAAATTTTGTTCTTATATCTTTATCTACATTTGATTCCACTTTTAATGTAGGTGGAAAAGTTATTAATGATTATCAAACATGACTTACCCTAGACATGGTTGAAACTCTTATAGTCACAATAGATCATTTATATGTACATGATTAGTGATAAACAATTATCAATGAATTTAATGTTGGCAATGAGATCTACATGATGTTAAGTCCCACTGAATACATATCAACATAAAATGATTGATTTTTTTAATATTTATTGTAATGTGATTTTTTAATGGATGTACGTATAATGTATTTTTTATGAAATATATTTTTCTTCCTATTGTAAGTATTATTTTCATCACAAATAATGTAATTTTTTAATGATTTTTTTATGTAGTTTTGTTAGGAAATATATATTTATCTATATTGTCATCATTATTTCCACATAAAAAAGAAAACATTATAATATATATTTTATAATTTCATTTTATTTTCTCAATGGATGTATGTTTATATAATTTAAATTTTTTAATGATATATATAGGGTTGTAATCAAATTTTATGACAAATATTATATAAAGGAATAATTTAAAATATAATATATAAACATATATATTGTTTTAATATAAAAAGGATTGATTTGTCTAGGATTGTGGACAATATTGAAAAGCCTGACCCGGTTTGACAAATCGATCTAGCCCAAGGATGGTCCTAGGCCAATCTTTGATATTGTTTAGGCTGACTCATCCTAACATGAATAGTGTATCGAGGACCATATTTTAGGTGATCAGGCTTAGCTTGGGTCGGGTCGGGCCAATCCATATTTATATACTCAATAATGGGAATCAATATAGTGATATAATTATAAAATGATATAATATAACACCATATCATGGTCAAATATAGAATTATAATGATGTTTATGATATTAGAAAAATAAATTATTTAAAAAACCATTACTGACACAAATCAAAGGGCCTACGCTGAATCCGTGTGACTTTAGACCCTATAAAAATCTAATTTAGTATAAATTATAATTATGTAAAGTTGTTATATCTCATGATAAATATTTGATATATTCATTCATTTATTTAATATATATTTAATATTCATGAATATAAATTGTTTATATTATGATTTTTTGTATGATTTAATTTAAAGTGTTTAAATTACTTCTTATAATTATCATACCATGCTTTTAAGTGTTACATCTTAGGTCTAATATAATATTTGGAATAATTTAACCAAGATTATATATTTTTTGTGTTATGAACTCAATAATAAAATTTTATTATCATTTATGCATAGTTGGCATTAAGATTGTATTAGAATTGAGATCCCTCTCGAGTATTGATCTATTAATAGTGGGATGTTGGGTCTGACTAAATAACATTTCAAACTATAGTTCTATTAGAAAAGTGATTAGCTAATCAATTTTCACACCATACATTCTGTTGAGTAATATTTTGGGTTTATACGATTTTAAACTTTTACATGAATGGGTTTTATATATCTTATGCATGAGATAAATTTGGATATGTGTGTATGTGATTATATTTTATTTTGAATAAGTAGCATAAATCATTAATTATATAAGGAGATATAAATTAATATGGTCGGAAAATATTAATTTAGTTTATGGAATAACTTATAAAATTAAATTACTAAAATCATGCATAATTATAGAAATGGCGAGACTAATAAAACCCCTTAAAATAAAAACTATTAGATTGTTTCCAAATTAAATACATCTTAAGACCTCAATCATTGAAATGGCCAATTAATTCCAAATTTGAGTAGCCATGGATTATTTATATAAGAAATTCTGGGTATGAGTTTCCCTAATAATATTATATGCCCATATTCAATTATAATATTCATGTTACACTTGTATGGGTGATTCTAATAAGATTATGTACCTATAAGAATGAAGTTGGGATAATTCATATGAAGAATTAGGTAAATATTTGTCCACATAACAATCTTGAAGTCATATAATTTATAATCGACTTGATTATACACCTAAATAGCTAAATTTTTATAGAAATAACAATGAAAATTAGAAAAACATGTATATTGGTCCACTCATAAATAGAATGTCTGGGTCCATAATATTAGTGGGATTATTCTTAATAAATGTACCTATTAAATTGATATAAAACTTGATACTCACCAAAAAAATATTCCTAGTTGTAGATTATGACACGCATCATGGAAATAATTTTGAAATATGTTTTATGTTAGAACTATAGTTTAATAAGTTGGTATCTAAGTTTGATAAATGTTCTCAAGGAGGAATATTTTTAGCATTAGAATCTAAGTGTTATAAAAATATATTTACCTATTTTTGACTAATGATTTAGGATAAAAATTGTGCATACCACTTATGAGATGATGTACAATGTCTTAGAAATATGAGAGAATCAATTAAAGGAGAAGTAAATCTATGAAATAGAAGTGGGGAAAGAGTTATTGCATTTTATGAATACACATACAATCTATATCTTCACAGTGGATTAATTATAGAATCATAAAATCATTACTATGTTCTATTCATATAAAATTTATTTCATTCATGATTATACATCATGTACATGGATAATATTGTCTATAACATTCAAAACAAGTATATCAAGATAGTTTACTCAAACAACAATTATCTTTGGCACTATCACCTTGGTCATATAAATTAGAAATGCATTATGTGACACCATAGAGATAACTTGTTTGAATAATATAATTATGAATCATTTGATAAATGAAAATATTATTTATTAATAAAAATGAATAAATCACATTTTATTGGAAATGTGAGCGGGATAGTGGGTTATTGGATCTTATATATAGTGATATATGTAAAAAAATAAGTACACAAGTAAGTGGTGGATATATGTACTTTATAAAATTTACTGATGATCTCAGTTTATATAGTCACATTTTTCTTTTGATACACAATTTTGAAACCTTTGAAAATTTTATAGTGTTAAAAAAGTATAAAATATACTCAGAAAAAGTATTAGGATACTATGAATGGATTAAGGAGGGGGAATAATTGAGCCTAGAATTTAATAATCATACGAGATATTGTAGAATAGTTTCAAAACTCACTCTACTTAGAACACCAAATTGGAAGGGTGTGTTTAAGTGGAGGAATCATACCTTTTTGGATATATTTTTATTGATGACTAGTCAATGTGACCTGCTTATATAATTCTTGGAATATTCTAGAAATAATCATATTCTTACTTAACCACATTCCATCTAAGTCATTCATAAAGGTAACATATGATACATATATTTAGAGTCTTCCTAACTTGTATTTTATGATTATTTAGTGTTTTAATCATACCTACATAATTTAATTTTAGATAAAATAATCCTTAAATTAAAATTGTTCTTAATTTTTGGTTTTCCTAGAAAAAATAAGAGATGTTATTTCTATAATTCTATTATACACAAAATTTTTCTGTCTTGCAATTATATTTTATTTATAAAGGAATATAACCCTTTATGATTCAATAATAGGAAAATTTAATTTGGTTAAGTTCAAGAATAATAAACAAGAATGGTTCTTGAGATAAAAAGTGAGCTGATTCCATAAGAGGTTATGAAAAATGAATTGACTCATATTATACAAGAAACTTTAAAGTTATGTATAAATCATAAAGATTATGATAGACATGGATTTATTATGGAAAATAATGATTATATTGTGTTAAAAAAATATTAACTTAAAAATTACCAAGATTTCGTAAAAAGTTATGATTCCAAAAAATGGTTATAATATATTGGATCTAAGATAGAATCCATGAAAGTAAACTATGTTTGGAACTTAGTGGATTCACCTGAATTGGTGGGTATAATATGATGCAAGTAGGTTTTTTAATAATAAAACTGACATGGATTATAGAGTTTCTATATATAAATCTCATTTAGTAGAAAAAAGGGGTGTATAAAAATTAATGGAATTGAATAAAAATAAATATTTTTACTATTTTCAATGATAAAGTCCATTTAGAAATTGGTTGATAAACTAAATCATCATGATTTTGAGATATATCAAATGGATCTAAAACCACTTTAATTAATGGTAATTTAGTCTATGAAATATATTTTTATTGGATTTTAGTGGGGTAAATACTTTCCCAAATATGATATAAATAACTAATAAAAACTTTTACATAATATCCAACAATAGTTTGTTTAAATTGAATATAAAATAAAGAACATATGTACCTTTCTTCCTATATAGAAACTAATACCATCTTCACATGTGGTTGAAAGATATCTCTCATAAGAAACTAATATACTTTTTTATATAAAATAATCCATGAGTTTTATGAATATCTTATTGTATAAAATTATTTCTCTTACACTCATGGTATTCCAGAACCATTGAGTTAAAAGTGATAAGAGAAATGATATCTATAACTTAATAAGTTTCACACATTGTTAAAAAAAATTTGTATAAAAAAATTGTACATAATTCAAAAATATTTAACCACTTTATATAGAACTAAAATAACACTCCTTGTACTCTTAACATTTTCATAAAATTTCAATCATAATTTAAACATTTCAAAAACGTTCATAATGCTATAAAAATATAAAACATCTTGTTAAAAAATAAATAAAATGTTTAATTTATTAAAATTTTCATAAACTATCAAAAAAAATACCTTAAACATCATTACATGATATTATAAACAATATATGTTAACTTATAGTGAAATATGATCTAGAAATGTATTTTCTTATAATGCATTCACTACCATGAACAGAACCATGACACAGTGTCCTTCACTACCACATGATTTTCTATAGCACAAACAATAATTTAGTGACATTCATCACATCATAGTTTTTATCTAGTGCATAATTATTTTAATCTCCCACTTGTAATAAATCCTCATATAATTTTTTCACTTTAACCCTATGTCACATAATATGTATCAACTTGTAAAATAATATCCAAAAATTCTTTTGTATACCATCTAAAATTACTTTTGGAGAATCTATCATTATTCTCTCAAAGTTTTATACAAACACTTTGTAAGAAAACCTACCCCATTTCAAAAAAACTCTATGTATGACCCCATGAGTTGATAAATCATTAAAAATTACTATGAATTATCTAATATATAATTTTAAGGAAAGAGTAGTGTCTATAATAGTGTTAATTCTACCCAAGATAAAAAGTAATATGGTGCGATCTTAATAAAAAACATGTATTTTCATGACTATTTCCACAAAATGCATGACATATATTTTTCATAATCATAAAATTCCTCTATACATGGAATTGTGAGACCAAAAGACATGGAATATATCAATGTTTTATAGACTGAGTCACACATCATCGATTCTCCAAGTAAAGACTGAATAATATGGATGAATACATATCATTTCATTAATCCAAGTAGTTGAGTACATCATATGTTTCTTATCTAGGTATGGAAATACACTTCCTAAATATTTTTCAACCAAGGGCCCAAATGACATATTTTTCATTGATGTCTATATTTTGTGCATACATTTTTTTAATTAATTTCATTAATTTTAGAGTTTAATTGTTAATTTTTTTAGTTATTCATTATTATATTAAAATTTTGGGTAATTATTGTTTAAAATAAATTCTAGAATAAATAAATAAATGTATATCTTTGTTTGAAGAATTTTATAAAGGAAAAAAAAATTATTTTGTAGGAGAAAAATGGGCCATACACACTCAACCAAGGGGAAAGGTTGGAAAATACATATATAAAATGATTCATAAGGTGAGATTCATGCGTGGGTTGGCACATGACATGTATCAAAGGACTTAAGAGGATATAACGAGGCATGTGAAGAACTATGAAGGAGTGTCCTAATGGGGTGGTCTGAGGCTGCTTATCTAGTCATCCTAATCCACATACTTCTATATTAAAAAGAGGTCTCCCATGCTCCACTCTAATGTGAGATGTGCGATGGGAGGGGAAATTTTAATTTAACTAATAAACCATCATTTAGAGTGATGTACATGTCATATTCTTCACATAAATGTGACACACCATACCCCCATATTCAAACCACAATGACACCACTGTAATTGTAACACTACCATTGATGAAGATGAAGGGAGCTTGGTCTCACTATAGTGGGGCCTGCCAAGCCACAAAATCCACTAGGAAGATTGTAGATTCCATGTAAAAGTGAGTAATCTTGGTAAAGCCACTACAAAAACAAGAACACCATGAATGAAGATGAAGAAATATTTTTTGTGCCATTGAAATTCCCTTCACGCAATGTTCATTGCTTCTCATGAAGGTGGAGTTTGAACATACAATGAGATTTTTCTTCACACTATTCCAAATTCATATTAGGATTTGAGCTACCATGATTGTGAGTTTCATGCCATAGTGAATCTAGCTCATGATTTTATGGAGATAAAGGAAGTGATATAGTGCTGAGGCCATTGTAATGGGTGAATCTTACACCACGTGGGATATATGATGCACTATATCCTAAAAAAACAGGCTAGTAAATTTGAGGGGAAAGAGGTTCATGTCATGGTGTAAATAATATTTTAGTTCATGCTTGAGTGGTACTATATATTTGAATATATGGAAGATATTAATGCTATGATTGAATTTTTTTCATCATGAATGATGCATTCATGCAATACAATAAGAGGAGGTTATATCCATGAGATACTATACATGCTGTGTAGGCTTTAAGGGACATGAAACATTGAAATCATTCACACTATGAGATACATTTCATGCTATAAGGTACCAGGTATGACATATGTAATGGATCAGAACTCTCCAATTCATTTCTCTACTATAATATGGTGTTTGAGGTGTTCTGGGAGGTTAAGATAACTTATTCCCAACACTTTACAACATTTCCAGTTCTGTGAACAATGTTTCTAGTTCCGTGAATAGTGTTATTAGTAAGTCATCTGTCAGTGAGTCATATGTTAGTGAGTCATATATTGTTGAGTCATATGTCGACGAGTCATCTGTCAGCAAGTCATCTATTAGTGAGTCATCTATAGGTGAGTCATCTGTCTGTGAATCATCTATCGACGAGTCATCTATTGGTGAGTCATCTGTCGGTGAGTCATCTGTCGGTGAGTCATCTGTCGGTGATTCATCTGTCAGTGAGTCATTTGTCAGTGAGTCATCTGTCAGTGAGTCATATATCAGTGAGTCATATATCAATGATCTATCTTTTGGTGATCCATCTGTTGGTGAGCCATCTATCGGTGATCTATCTGTCAGTGATCCATCTGTCGGTGAGTTATCTATCGGTGAGACATATGTGAACAATGTCATCAGTAAGACTGATCTGAACAATGTTTTCATCATCCTATAGTTTCACCCCTTTGAAATTTTATTTTAAATTAAACACATTAAAATCCTTTTTTAAGGTATTTAAGGCTAATTCAAATCCCATAAATCCTATATTAATATTTTTAAGTGTCTAGGTTCCTTTATTCGGTCAATCCACGTAGTCTTGATGAGATCTGCCTTTAATGGAAAATATAAAATGTATCTAAACCACTACTCCATTTAGATTTTCAAAAGTCCAAGATATATTCCACCTTGTTCTTCTTTCTTATTTTCCTTGGTATAGGATTCCCCATACCTTTATTTCCCAAGGATTTGTGAAATTGTCATGTGGACCTTGGATCGTGTTTTCCCTGGAGTTCTTCCTACTGCATGCGCACCCCCTGTCTTGGTGAAAATGTCGATCTGTCTTCAATATAAGGTATGTTACACCTCCATTATTATAGATTCCTCAATCTGTTTTCTCCCATTATCCTTTCCATGTTACAACATGTGATATCCAAGTTTCTAATGGAACTTTCTTGTGTGTTGGTTGATGCGGTTGTGCCGCGACGTCCTCAGGTGGATGCAATTGTTGTAGGAGAGGTGATCATGATCCATTGTGTTGGTCATTCTCATGTAAATAATGTCAGAAACCTTTTGAAGTATGGGATTCATGGATTCTATATTATTTTACATGCAGTCACAAAGTTAGCATGTTTTAGATGCTAAATCACAATGAAATTGACATAATAAATATTTTAACTGGATTAAAGAATGTGAACCGATCATATGTTATTGATTTATACCATGATAACGGTTTTCCTCTTGATTTTATAGATAGTGTGATATCTATTATTTTCTTGCCTATCATGTCTTTCTTGATGGAAATTGGTATAGAATGTAAATACGTAATTAATTTATGATTAATTTTTTGAAGATAAAGAGTCATGTTAATGAATTCGGTTTTTATTATTGTGCTTTGATGATAATCAAATGGATGCAGTTATGCATGTTTAAATAAATATGTTAATTCAATATGGAATAATGAACCAGTTGTGTGATAGAGATAATGCTTTGAAGGGTTTTGAGTCACCCTTTTTCTTGTAATACCATGTGCCTTATGCTTTGGAGTTATGAGTGCTCATTGTGTGTGAAGGATGAATGCCTTGTTTAGGTCCAAGAGCCCATTTTCTATGTTGTTTGTTTCCTACAACTTGTGTTGTGGTGTGAGCCTAGGATGGATGGGCTTGAAGGGCTATTGTGCTATGTGGGGGTAGGGAGGCCCAGTGGTTATGGAAGCAGTTGATGCCTAGGGTGGAAAGATGCATCGGTTTATGCATTTGGGTTTCAGGGAGGGAACTGGGGATGATAGAACGGGTTGAAGCAGGGCTTAACATTGATATGAAAGTGGTTTCTATTGAATCTATCATCTTTTATCTACTTTACTTTTCCCACTTCTTTAGGTAGCTAGTTTTTCTTACTCTCCTTCCAAAATAGGTGAAGACACGCAGGGTATGCCACATGCTTTCCATGTTTAGATTCTCAAGGATGGATGGGTCTATGATCTTACTATAGGTAGAAAATACTCGACGGGTAGGTCACTTACTCAACATGTTTATTCCCTTGTGTTTGGTAGCTTAGAATGCTTTTCTAGAATGCCTGGGAATTATAGAAAAGTGATAATGCTATTAATAAATAATTGAATAAATGATGTTAACCCATGGGGATGGAGCTTGATGGGAATCAATGCTACATTTACAATTTAAAGGAACTATGGACTTAGTTTGGTTATTCCTGGAGGGAATGTAACGTTGTTGTGATGCTAATGAAATGTAATGTGGAAATATTAATGGTTAATTAATGGTTAAATAATTAATTAACATAAAGTGTAACTAATAAAAATGGATAAAGTAATCTAATGTATCTATTTAAATGGTTGTATGCTTATAGGATATCTAGTCTTAGCAGTGGTAGCTGGGAGTATGAGAGATGTTAGCTGTAGTTGAGTATAAGAATAGTTTTTTCACATAGTGTGGTTGTGAGCTATATTATATCATGTACTTTTGTGGTTCTATACACTACTACACCCTATCAGATCAGGAAACTAACACCCCAAGGATTGTAAACCCTGGGGGGGGGGGTGTTTTCCCCAACATCTTGGTGGGAGGTTGGATGGCTAACTACCCCCCTTTTCCCCACTCTCTTCTATTGGTAGTTACTTGTGCTGGTAGTCATGGAGGTTAAATTTCCCCATATATGTGTGTAGAGGGATGTAATTTCTTGCGGCTATTCACACACATATATTCTGGATATAGTTTCCTATGGATTACTATAGTTGTAACATGTATATGATGTGATGGATTGAGGATCCTTACTCGGTGTATGGGCTGTAATAGATTGAGGTATAATACCTGGTCTATGATAGACATTATGTGAGATGTGGTGGCTCCAAAAAACTACCTGGATACCTTGGTTTCATGGATGTGGTGGTTATGTTGCATGAGGTTCATGTTGTGGTGCTTCTCCCAGGTGTCTTTGGGAAATCATTTTTGGAGAGAGATGCTTAGGATGTGTGATGTTGGGGAAAAGTGAAAAAATAGTGGGGAAGTGGTAGTGTGGTACCATTGATATTATTTATTATATTATATACTCTTGTATGCGATACTTTGTGAGAGTATAAATGGTGTGGCTAGGAACATAGTATACCTGTTTAGGTGATAAGTTAGTTTCACTTGTTGTTCACTGTGCTTTAGCATGCTCTCTTTACTTTTGCATGAGAGGATATGGGGAGGATACTACTGAGTATACTATTATAATCACCCTACGTATATATAAACTATTTTTCAAGTCAATTGGAGAAGGTTGGAGATCAGGCTGGTTACTACTAGCTTGGGGTTACAGGAGCTGTTCGGGCTTCTTGGTCGCTGCCGTTTTACTTTCTTTTGGTACTTGTAGTTTTCCCTTTCAGTTATAGTAGTTTTTTCACAACATTACATATATGTAATTGGGATTTCTTTTATATTATATTCTGAGTAGGAGTTGGTTTGTATCTGTCCTATCCATCTCTCTCACACGTGTTCTCTTAGAAAGCAATGCCTACCATTTTTGTGTTTAATATACCCTCGGTGCTAGTCTCCAACCTAGGGCCTACTGGAGGCAGGAATTGGGGTTCATTATCTATCTTCTCACATTTCTGAAACAGGAGGGGCACAATTTGTGGGTAGGGGGTCATGATAGAGTGGTATTAGAGGGAGGTTGAGGGATAGGATGAAGTTTGGAGTTAGGCACATGTGAGGTTTCATGGGTTGGTAGGGAAATGATGTTAGCTAAGTTTATAAAGAACTGTAAACATGGAAGACCGGCTGAGACATGGGTATTTGGGCCCCCCTATGATCTGATGCACGAACCATTAAGTTTATGGTGGCTACTAAATGAAGTGATACTAGTTTCAGGGTAAATACCTAGGAAAGGATTACACATCATCTTCTTTGTGCCTATGTTTGAATGGTTATACCTTGGGATAGGTTTACCTAAAATTAATAAAATAAAATAAATAATTAATTAATGTTGACTCTTCTATATTATAGGTTTAGAATCTCTAACTATTTGTTCTTTTATAGGTATGGCTCCAGGTCTAAATCCCCTTCAGGTTCATGCAGAAGATGTTCAACTGGTTGTGCCAGCCAATCACCAAAGAGTAGAGGTTAACGGCGACAACACTTAGAGGAGGAAAATCTGAGAGCTTCAGTGCCAGAATCTGTAGAATTATGAGGGATCCATTTTAGATGTAGTCAGGGAAGATTGGTTGGAAGAGGTTGAGATAGATTTCAATTAGATCTGTGCTCGTAAATTGCAATGGGTGTCGTTGGTTGTGACGATGCTGTGTGGGGTAGTGAGTCAGTGATGGTTCTTGTTCCTCAAGGATCCTAAGGAGTTGAAAGTTTCATGGTAGGAGTTTTGAGAATATTTTAGAGTTGAGTTTCTCTCTTCGACCATGAAGGTGTCCAGTCATCAGGAGATGCTTACCCTTCGACGGGGGAGATCCAGTGTGCGAGAGTTTGGAATCCATTTCAAGAACCTTATGTGATATGCTTCATACCGATTTCCAGATGAGGAGTCTAGGGTGAGGAATTTCGAGGAGGATTTGCATCCAGAGATCCAATTCCAGGTCACCCTGTTTATGATAAAGATATATCTTGAGGTGATGGTGAGGGTAGAGGTAATCGAGAGGACGTTAGCCAAAACCGAATCATCATGAGAGGGGAGTCATCGGGATTTCTTATGAAGTAGAACTGTGGTTAGGGGTTCCTAGTTTTCAGAGTAGAAGAGTTTCTATTTGGTCGGGGGTAGGTTACAACCCTTAGTATCTCGTTTCTCTGGGGGAAGTGACTCTGAGACCTATGCCAAGGTATAAAGTGATTGTTTTTCTTATGGAGGACAAGGTCATCAGCAACAAGAGTGCCTGACCTTTCTAAGCAGTCAGTGTGCACTGGGTGTTCCGCTTCAAGTTCCTCCATTGCGGTATTTGCAGCTGAGGTAGCACCAGTAGGTTGCACCAGATTTGGATTAGGAAAGAGAAGAAGAGGTAGGTAGAGGATATCCTAGAGATGATCCCCATCCTTAGATAGTAGAGAGCGACCATGGTGGTGGTCATCAGTAGGTTCAGAGAGGCCATGGAGTAGGTCATGTTCATCTTTATGATTTAACGTTACCAGTTCCAAGTGATCCAGATGTCGTTTGAGGTACCCTTTTCTTGTTTTATACTTCATTTTATGCCTTCTTTGATTCAATAGTGACACACTCCTTCATATCACCTACCCTAGTCCATGTCCTGAGACTTGAGGTAGATAGGCTTCCAGTTCCCTTGGTGTTGACTACACCAGTTAGAGGTCGAGCGAACTTTTTTGAAGTATGTAGAGATTGTGAGCTAGTGCTGGGTAAACGCCACTCTTAGGGAGATTTACTATGTTTATGGATACAACCATATGATGTCATCCTTAGAATGGATTGGTTGCATTCGGTGCAGGCTATCATGGATTACTTCAGGAGGAAGTTGGTGTTCTTAGATGCTGATGGAGAACAAACAATGTTTTTTGATGAGCAAGACCCTCAGATGGGTCAGAGGTGTGTTCCATCCTTGTCATCCTTGATGGCTGAGTTGATGTTGAGTTTGTTGGAGGTTTAGTAGTTGATGTTTCCCAGGGTCTTAGAAGAGTACCCTGATATCTTTCCAGAAGTGGTTGTAGTGTTACCCCCTCGATGATAGATTGAGTTCAGGATCGAGATATAGCCAGGAGCGTCTCCTATATTGATATATCTATATAGGATGGCACCTTCTGATTTGTGGTAGATGCTTATATATCTCAATGATATGTTACAACATGGTTTTGTTTGGCCAAGTGTGTCACCGTGGGGTGCACCAGTTTTGTTTGTTAAGAAGGATGACAAAAGTTTGTAGTTGTGTATCGATTATCATCGCTTGAACCAAGTGAAAATGAAGAATTGATATCCTATTTTGTGGATTGATGATTTATTAGATCAACTAAAGGGTGAAATTTGGTTCTCGAAGATAGACTTGTGGTCGGGATATCATCATATGCATGTGAAGGATGAGGATATCTCGAAGACTACTTTTTGTTGTCGTCATGGGCATTATGAGTTCATTGTGATGCTGTTCAGTGTGATGAATTCTTCAGTCATGTTTATGGGGTTGATGAATGCTGTGTTCTATGAGTTCCTGGATAAGTTCATGGGGGTCTTCATAAACGACATCCTTGTGTACTCTATGTATGAGGAGGATCATAGAGAGCATATACATGCCATTTTAAGAGTTCTTTGTCAAAAACAGTTGTTTAGGAAGTTTTCAAAGTGTGAGTTTTGGTCTTGAGAAGTCCTTTTCTTGGGGCATGTTGTATCCTAGTAGGGAGTAGATATGGATCCATAAATGATAGGAGCAGTTATGTCTTGGGAATCCCCCAATATAGTGTTATAGGTGGAAAGTTTCCTTGGTCTTGTAGGATATTACAGGAGGTTCGTAGCTGATTTATCTCAGGTTTTGACTACTATAAAAGTGTTGACCATAAAGGATCAGGAATTCATATGGACTGATTAGTGTTAGAAAGATTTTGAGTATATGAAGGAGAAGTTGTTTAGTGCTCCAGTTCTTTTTTCTACCATTAGAGGGAGTTCAGTTTGAGATTTTCTATGATGATTCATGTATGGGGTTAGGATGTTTTCTAATGTAGTAGAGATCAGTCATTTCTTATTGGTATTGGTAGTTACGTCCCCATGGGCGTAACTATTCCACCCACAATCTTGAGTTGGAATCAGTGGTGTTTTCCCTGAAGTTGTGGATACATTACCTCATTGGAGAGGGTTTTGTGGTTTTCCCTGATCAGAAGATCCTGAGGTATGTTTTCTCCTAGTGTGACTTGAACTTGCGCCAACATCGGTGGATGGAGTTCTTACAGGATTACGACTTTGAAATTTTGTATTCACCTGGGAAGGGAAATTTTGTATCCAATGCACTAAGAAAGAAGTCACGCTGTGATTCAATGCGTGAATCTAGTGATTTCTGGAGGGTGATGGAAAAACTTTCATTGTTGCATATAGATATGGGAGAAGTTGGGAATAGAGGTTATCTTTTTTAGATAATGGTGTAGTCATATCTGGTGTAATAGGTAGAGGAATCCCAGTTGGGGGATCTTGATGTGGAGGTCTAGATAGATCAAGTTGTTTATGGCAAGGCCTATGATGGTTGGTTTGAGGATGAATAACACTAAGTGTTGTTTCAAGGAATTTTTTTCATTCCTTTGGAGATGCAAGATATGGTTCTTAGAAAGTTCCATAGTTCTCCCTTAGTGGTACATCCTAGAATGAAAAAGATGTACTGAGCTTTGAGGAGTCAGTTTTGGTGGCTTGGGTTGAAGTGTGAAGTTGAAAATTTTGTGTCTCAATGTTTGGTATGCCAGAAGGTGAAGGCTGAGCACCGTGTTCCAGATGGATTGCTCCAACTCTTATATGTTCCTCAGTGGAAGTGGGAGGACATATTGATGGACTTTTTTATCAGTTTACTTCGAGCACATGGAGTCTATGATACTAGATGGGTAGTTGTTGATTGTTTGATGAAATCATCCCACTTTATAGTGATCAAGGAGTCAATATCAGTGGAGGTTTTTTTGAGGCAGTAGCTGAAGGAGGTGGTGGGACTCCACAGAGTCACAAGGAAGATCATTTATGATCAATATCCTTTTTTTAACTCCAGGGTATGGATAGGTCTCCAACATTATTTTAGTTCTCATCTATTCCTTAGAAATAATTTTCATCCGTAGATGGAAAATCAAACAGAGCAGACCATCCAGAATCTTGAAGACACATTGCTCTTTTGTTTCCTGGATTTCGAAGGTTCATGGATAAGACACCTTCCATTAGTATAGTTTTCCTACAACAATATTTTTCACTCCACCATTGGTATGGAACCATTTGTATCCTTGTATGGTCAGACTTACCATTATCCATTATGCTGGACTGGGGTTAGAGAGTCAATAATTCTCAGGATGGAACTAGTATAGAATACAACATAGATGGTTTAGGTGATTCGCGAAAGGATAAAGGTAGAACAAGATCATCATAAGTCCTATTCCAATCATAGGAGGATACCTTTGGAGTTTGAATTTTAGGAGCACATGTTTTTGAAGGTGACTCACCATCGTGGGAAGTGAAGGTTTGGTTGTGGGAGTAATAATTATCCCTAATTTTTTGGGACTTTAGAAGTGTTGGATTGTGTTGGAGCTGTGGTGTATCGAATAGAAATTCCCTTACAGATGAGTAGGATACATGATGTTTTTAACATGTCACAACTCTGTCGTTATCTTCATGATGACTCTCATGTCATCGATTGGGGAGAGATCAACATTGACGATGATGTGATCTTCGAGGAGCATCCTATAGAGATACAGGATTGCAAGGAGAAGGTGTTTCATGGGAATGCTATCCCCTTGGTTCGTGTCTTATGGCAGTAGGGTGGGGTGGAGGAGATTACTTGGGAACATGAGTCGCAGATACATGCTCAGTACACTAAGATATTTTATGTTTAGCTATTTTCTTGTAATGACGTTCTTTTTATGGTTGTATACCTTTCCTATTTATGAGATGTATTTATTTTGTTTCTTGTTGTGGCTTGCTCTCTCTTGAGAGGTATCTTTCCTAGGAGAGTATTTAGGAGATGGTTGTGGTTTCCATGTGGTTTCACATTGTTTATTTGAGGAAGTGGTTGATCTCCTTTGGTGGTGAGATCCTTGAGTGGTATCTTGAAGGGTGGTTATTCGAACCCCTTTTTTTGTTTCCTCTTTGAGTTGGTTTTAGATTCTCAAGGATGAGAATGTTTTGAGTGGTATTTGATGTAATGTCCTGAACCTCTCCAGTCTATTAATTTTCTATAATCTAGTGTTTGAGGTGTTCTGGGAGGTAAAGATGACTTATTCCCAACACTTTGAAAAATTTCCAGTTCTATGAATAGTATTTCCAGTTCTATGAATTGTGTCATTGGTAAGTTATCTGTCGGTGAGTCATCTGTTGGTGAGTCATTTGTAGGTAAGTCATCTATCAGTGAGTCATTTGTTAGTGAGTCATCTGTCAGTGAGTCATCTTTTGGTGATTCATTTGTCAGTGAGTCATCTGTCGGTGAGTCATCTGTCAGTGAATCATCTGTCAGTGAGTCATCTGTCGGTGAGTCATATGTGGGTGAATCATCTGTTGGTGAGTCATTTTTCAGTGAGTCATTTGTCGGTGAGTCATCTGTCAGCGAGTCATCTGTCGGTGATTCATCTATCGGTGAGTTATCTGTCGGTGAGTCATCTATCAGTGAGTCATCTGTTGGCGAGTCATCTATTGGTGAGTCATCTGTTAGCGATTCATCTCTTAGGAGTCATCTGTCGGTGAGTCATATGTCGGTGATTCATCTGTCACTGAGACATCTGTTGGTGAATCATCTATCAGTGAGTTATATGTCGAAGAGTCATCTATCAGTGAGTCATCTGTCCGTGAGTCATCTATCGGTGAGTCATCTTTCATTGATTCATCTGTCGGTGAGTCTTCTATCAGTGAGTCATCTGTCAGTGAGTCATCTGTCGGTGATTCATCTATCGGTGAGTCATCTATCAGTGAGTCATCTATCAGTGATTCATCTATTAGCAAGTCATCTATTAGTGATTCATATATTTGAGAGTAATCTTTCATCGATTCATCTATCAGCGAGTCATATGTCGATGAGTCATCTGTCGGTGATTCATCTGTCGGTGAGTCATCTTTCGATGATTCATTTGTCGGTGAGTCATATTTCAACGAGTCATCTATCGGTGAGTCATCTGTCGGTGAGTCATATGTCAGTGAGTCATATTTCTATGAGTCATCTATCAGTGAGTCATCTGTCAGTGAGTTATATGTCAGTGATACATATGTGAACAATTTCATCAGTGAGACAAATGTGAATAGTGTTTCCAGTATCCTATAGTTTCACCGCTTTGATGTTTTACTTGACGTTAAATGCATTAAAAGCCTTATTTTAAAGTATTTAAGGAAAATTAAAATCACATAACTCCTATATTAATATTCCTAAGTTTCTGGGTGCCTTTACTTGGTCAAACAACATAGTCTTGGTGAGATCCTCCTTTAATGGAAAATCCAAACCGTATCTAACCCGCTACTCCATTTAGATTTTTAAAATGCCGAGATACATTATACCTTGTTCTTAATTCTTATTTTTCTTGGTATGGGACACCCCAAACATTTCTTTCCCAATGAGTTTTACAATTTTGGTGTGGACCTTGGATCGTGTTTTCCCTGGAGTTCTTCCTACTTCATGCACACCCCTATCTTGGTGCAACCAGAAAGTGTCGATCTGTCTTCGATATAAGTTATGTTATACCTCCATTATTCTGGGTTACTTGATATGTTTTCTCCCATTGTCCTTTCCATGTTATGACATGTGATCTTCATGTTTTTAATGGAACTTTCTTGGGTGTTGGTTGATGCAGTTGTGCCACAACGTCCTAAGGTGGATGCAGTCATTGTGGGAGAGGTGACCGTGATCTGTTATATTGGTCGTTCTCGTGCAAAGAAATTCAGAAGCCTTTTGAGGTAGGGGATTCATGGCTTCTTTATTATTTTATGTGCAGTTGTATAATTAGAATTTTTTAGCCACTCAATCATAATTAAATTGATATATTAAATATTTGAACTAGATTAAAGAATTGGAATCTATCGTATGTTATTGCTTTATACCATGATAACAGTTTGCCTCTTGATTTTCTATATAGTGTGATATCTATGATTTTATTGTCTAGAATTTCATTCTTGATGGAAATTAGTAAAGAACATAAATATAGAATTAATTGATGATTAATTTTCTAAAGATAAAGAGGCATGTTAATGAATCTGGTTATTTTTGTTGTTGTTGTTATTGTGATTTTATGATAATAAAATGGATGAAGTTATGAATGTTTAAATGAATCAGTTAATTAAATATAGAATAATGAACCAGTTGTATGATAGAGATAATTCCTTTAAGGGTTATGAGTTACCCTCTTTCTTGTAAAGGTCAAGCACCTTACGCTTTGGATCTACGAGTGCTTGTTGTGTGTGAAGGATGAATGCCATGTTTAGGGATAAAAGCCCAATTTATATGTTGTTTGTTTACTATTTCTTGTGTTGTGGTGTGATCCTGGGATGGTTGATCCTAGAGGTATGTTGTGGTATATGGGGGCTGTGAGGTCCAGTGGTTGTGGTAGTAGTTAATGCCTAGAGTGGAGAGATTCATTGATTTATGCATATGGGTGTCGAGGAGGACACTGTGGATGATATAAAGGGTTAAATTAGGGCTTACAGTTGATATGAAAGTGGTTGTAGTTAAATATATTTCTTTTTATTTGTATTAATTTTCCCACTGCTTGAGGTAGCTAGTTTTTCTTACTCTACTTCCAAAAGAGGTGAATACACATGGGGTCTACCACATGCTTTCTATGTTTAGCTTCTCGAGGATGGATGGGTCTATGCTCTTTCTATAGGTGGAAAATAATTGATGAGTAGTTCACCTACTCACCATGTTGAGACACTTGTGTTTGGTATCTTAGAATGATTTTCTAGAATGATTGGGAATTATGGAAAAGTGATAATGCTAATAATAAATTATTGAATAAATGATGTCAACCCATGGGTATGGAGCTTGATGGGATGCAATGATGAGGTTATAATTTAAAGGAATGGTGTACTTGGTTTGGTTATTCTTGGAAGGAATGTAACCTTGTTGTGATGCTAATGAAATGTAATGTGGAAATGATAATGGTTAATTAATGGTTAAATAATTAACTAATGTAAAGTGAAACTAATTAAAGGGATAAAGTAATATACTGTAGATCTTTAAATGTTTGTGTGCTTATATGATATTTAGTCTTAGCAGTGGTAGTTGGGAGTTAGAGAGACGTTAACTGCAGTTGAGTCTAAGACTAGGTTTTTCCCATAGTGTGGTTGAAAGCTATATTATATCATGTAATTTTGTGTTCCTATATGCTAATCCGCCCTGTAGGTTAGGGAAAATGACACCCCAAGATTCTGATCCCTGGGGGGGGGGGGGGTGTTTTCCCCAATATCCAGGTGGGAGGATGGGTGGCTGACCACCCCCTTTGTCCCCACTCTCTTATCTTAGTAGTTACTTGTGCGGGTAGGCACGATAGTTATATTTTACCATATATGTATGTAGAGGGATATAATTGTAGAGACCCGAAGCTTTACGTACATGTACATTACATTACTTTTGCGGAATAATTAGAAAATAACATAAACACACACACAAGGACCGTAATAGTTTAGTGTCTTTGGAAACTCGGAATATAATCTTCTAATTGTGGAAAAAGATCTTAAACATATCCCATAAAGATCTTCCTTTTTTTTACCTAAAACCTTTCTTTATATCCTGGGGAAAAGAAAACACAAAAGGGTGATCTCAAATGCTCATTAAGGGTAAATAAAAGAAATATCAATCACATCATATTCATAAGAACATAACATTTTGGAAATCTTAACCTGCAAAAGAGATCATAATATCATAACATGGGATAAATCATATTAGTAAAATGTAATCCCAATAATCTTTGTGACATACACACATAATCATAGAGAATCATTTCTTATTAGTCAAGACTCATTTCCAAGACTATCTTAGTGGACAAAGTCCATTTCTGAACCGAGTTCATTCCTCGTTTCAGTCCTGTTTCACTGAACCGGTTTAACCTGCCGTTCCAGCCATGTCTATCTCATGAGATATAAAATCTTTACCCAATGCATTGGAGGGAGATATAGGTCCCACCCATCTCATAATGATACCATTCTTATGTGTGCCACAAAATCAAAAATCATACATCATTGCACAACACATGTAAAGAAAATGGGATTCTTAAACATCGTGACATCATAAAACAATTCATATAACATAAAGGAATTCATAAAAATAATTCCATCACAACATAATCAAATCAATGTAATAATAGGGATAGAAACATAACCCTATATTATCTTAGATGGAAAATAATTTTGATAAAACACTTGAACTCCATTCTTGAGGAAAATATCCTTTCTACTTCAAAAACACTTTTACTTTCTTAACATGTCATACAATTCTAAACTAAAAGAAGTTGATTAAAAATAAACTTGAAAACTTGTAAAGGAAGGTTCTTTGAAATGATGTTTTAAAAATACATTCATGCCGTATAAGTTAAAAAAACATTCTTCTCATACTTTTGTCGGAAAATTCAAAAAGTACCTCATACGAAAAACGACAAAGGATTCCTTTCATATATTTTACTAAAAACTCACCGAAGGGTAAAATTGGATATAAAATATTGTACAAGGATATAAATATTACATATTGAGGAAACATGGATGTGGATGATAAAATACACCCCAGTAAATACCAAAGTATAAACAATCTCGGATAAAAATGAGATTGTGATATTTTCCCTTACCTTAGGTACGATTTGCTTCGTAAGTGTCCGAAACTCCTGTATAATGATTTAAATAATGTCATTGACTTATTCTAGAATCATAATTATTGTTATTATATCATATATGGTTCACTTATGACTTTATTTTACCCGTACTTTTGTAAATTCCATGTTAAAGAGCGTTTTGGGTAAAATCGTTTCATTTGTCGTCCGTGTTTTGACTTGTAATTATTAATATGATTAATTAGATCATGATTACTTAATTCCAGAATATAAAACATGATTTATATATAATATATATTCATAATATACATATAATAGATCAGTAAATGGAAATAAATACACCGTTCATGGAGACGGTAGGCCGTACGTACGCATGAGCGCTGTTTTCGTTTCCTTATTTAAATGAGTGGAATTAAGTAGATGCCATAAATATATATATACATAAATCCAGTAGTATTATTATGTCATATATTTCATGATTACTTATTATATATACTTTATAATCATTCATGAATGGTTAACGTGGAGAATGAATCTCATCGCGTCGTGGAGACGGTAGTCCGTACGTACGCATGAGCGATGATATCGTTCTCATGATCGTTGAATTGTATTAAAGTGTATGTATACTATTTTAGAATCAATATCACTTTAAAATAATCATATATAGTTATTATTTACACCATTATACCCATCTAAGTAAGGTGGTGGTGGAAAATAGATTACACCACGGTGTGGAGACGGTATTCCGTACGTACGCACGCGCAGTGATTTCGTTTTCCGTAGGATGGATAGATGGTGAAATAGGGTTGTTTCATAATTATAATAACATATCAGTATATGAGTGATACTGATTTTATTAATTCATAATGAAACAACCTAATAAGAAGAAGTGGAAGAAGAAATAAAGTTGAAAGAATCGGTAACGAACATTACCTCTTCTTTGAAGCGCCTCTTTGAGTCCTCCTCTTAGGGCACTAAAATTGGTCTTTGAAGAAGACCAATACCTCTAGTATGTTTCTAGGGAAGTGGAGAAGAGAATTTGGCAGGGTTTGGCCGAGCTTGAAGGCTCAAAGTGGTGTGAGGAAGAGAGGGAGGAGGTGCCCTTTTATAAGGAAGGAGAGGGGCACCTTTGGAATAACTAAAAATATTATTTTATTATAAAGCCAAATTCGGTTTTAAATAGCTCCAAATTGATTTATTTCGAAGATAAGGTGTGGATGGATCGAAATTATCTCATCCAATAGAATTTAGACAAGTTTAGGTTCCTATGTTAACCTTATCATTTAGATTTAACATTAAGTTAAATAATTTTACTTTTACCGTGTCTTCTTGTGTTCTTATAATATAAGGTTAATAAACTTACTATAAGCAGCCAAACGAACCCCAAGTTGTTTATTATTAATATATATAACCTTATATAAGTCATTTTTCCGAACCTTAGATTTTTAGTAATAAAATAAGAATTAATAATATAATATTTGTTTTAAAAACTATTTTATGTCAATTTTGACACTATTTAGTAATTGATTTTTGTGAAAATCATAACAGAATGATTAGTTCAAAAAAAGTTAATTAAATAAATAATAACATGTCATATTAACCTATAAAATTAGTGGAATTCATAAAAAGTCTCAAATTACATTTATTTTGGTATTTTTAACATCAATTATGTCAATATTTCATTAATAAGATAATTACTGCATCATATTTGTGTCATAAATAAATTAAATTATTTAATGTATAAAAATTACAAATAAAATATCATTATGTAGGAAATCTTTTTATATTTCTAATGAATATTTATAGTCGAATTTATCTTATGTATAACCCTATATTAAAAATGATATACTTATTAAACTTTGATTTTAACTATTTTAACCCTTCTTTAAATAAATTAATAATAAATGTCCTAATCTAATCAAAGTGGGCCTAAATGGTCATATTTTATTCCTAAGGTTGTTTTTGGTCGAATTACACTTATCCAATAGAATTAGGACATGTGTTAGGGTAATAATAATATCATTTTTACCCTTAATTACCCTATTTACTTTTAACCGTGGTAAAAAAAAGTAAAAAGTTACTATTCACCAAAAATTATTTTCATCTCATTGAACCAAATTTTACTTACTGAAATCAACCATGTCTTTCATATTTTTGAAATTCCACTCACAGAAGCGGTAAAATTAAGTTTTATGAAAAATTCATTTTTCTTAACTACCACTTAGTGGTTTCACTATTCATCAAAAAAATGAAAGTTTCTAGAAAAATACCAAAAATTATGCCTAAGCTATATTTGATATTATGAACTCAAAAATGATGCCTATTTTACCAAATTCAAAACATATCAGTTGCATTAATTAATTTAAAAATTAATTCCCGTCGTCAAAACAAATAGCGTGTTCTTAAGAGATAATAACTATCAAAAGACCGACATTTGTTTATGTCTTATTTAAATGTGAAATTACATCCAATGACAAACATTGTATTAAATTGTAAAAATTTATTCTAAATATACTTTAAAACCACTCAAATTAATAATTTATCACTATTAATTATTTCGATTAAAAAGGTTGTTTTTAATTAAAATTTAGTAATTTTCACTATTCATCAGAAAATGAAAGTTATCTGAAAAGTACCAAAATTTCACCCTAAGCTAATTTCGATATTCCCAATCCAAAAATGAAGTCCATTTTGAAAAATAAATTTACAAAATTTCAAAAAGTGGTTATTACTATTCATAACGGCTAGTTTTAATAATATTTTAATAGCATATCGTTGTTTAGTGAAACTCGGTATTGTGTACTACACATGCTATCGAGGAAGGTCACGATTGCGTGTAATGCAAGGAAATTCAAGGATGCGTGTTGTGCAATCTCCTTTTGGTGTAGCGTACAACACAAGACATTAATGAAATTAAAAATAATATTTTTCATAAAATCTCGGGGTGTTACATTCTACCCCCCTTAAAATGAATTTCGCCCTCGAAATTCATTGGGGTTATAAATGGTTTTCTACTCGAAAGTTTCTTTAATAGAAACCCACATCGGAAAAAGGAATACTAAAACTTCATTTAAAAAAAAGAATGTTAGAAACATAACGGATACCCAAATAACTCATCACTGGGTTTCCAAATAGGAGAACATAGGTGAAAATATGGATATGGTGGAGAAATCTGACCATCATGTTCTGATGGAGAGTGGTAGAGAACATGGCTATGAAAAAGCCAGCAATCACAAAGCCATAAATTTGTGATGATATAAGGTACCATCTGATTCATCAGATATAAGAGCACTAGGACAACATTTTTGGTTTTCAAGATCATTTCCCTAAAGTTGATGAAATTGGAATTAGAAGAAATACTTTCGTGATTTTGGTATAGTCTCACCGTTGGTCGTTCTTTGGAAAATTTCCACTTCATCTCTTAAAGAAATGAAGTTGAATTTTTCATTCGTGATGTGTTAGCAGATCATGTGATAGAATGATGAGTCATTCCATCTGTCTCAAACAAAAGGTTATATAAGTTATCAAAAAAATACATAATTCCATCTATAGTGAGATTAATCATATATGGTTCCTAAAATGGACTTATACTTCATATATCATACTGATTAATATAATAAAACTAGTTTCTACTAAACAGGGACTTCCTGTAGGCCAGTGGTAGGCGATAAAGGCCAGTCGCACTTCGATTGTGGGTTCGATTCCCACAGCCTTGTCCGACGCGATGGGCTGTCACCCATCCTGCAGGTTGTCCTTTTTCTAAAACTACATTACTATAAAATCCCATAAATAATATCGAAAAAACTTCTATCCTTAAACAATACTAACTTATGTCCAACATAATCCATTCCAATCTTTAGGCTTATCCAAAATAATGTTGTCTAATCTCATATTATAGTGAAAACGATTACCAAAGAGTTCATATAACTAGCATGTTAATACCATTGTTGATCTCCATATATCATGAGATATGTCTTGTTGGTCACATTACAAACATTCGAAGGCCTTAATCAAGTATTCTCTTGAAAAAAAATGAATACCCATTGAAACTTATTGAAAAAATGAATGCTGTTAAAAGTTAACTCTTTCCACATACCAAAATCCTCAAAATTCTATATACTCAAACCATGATATCACTTAGTCCTTATATCAATCATGAGCTCATGAATACTGTCAAACATTTAATTTTCTCATTTTCCCTTCATTATGCGCATATCATCTTTTTTCCAAAAATATCTCAATCACTTTCCATGGTTACCGGTTCCATAAAATTATTGAAAACCACAATAGACCAATACATAAATATTCCAATATTCCACGATACTATATACAACATTATTTTGGAATCCCATTACATAAACACTTAATCATTCCACTACATCGTTTTCATATTCAACATCACCAATAGTGATCACATGTGACTTCCCTTTATCCTTTGCCTTAAGCGGTTTCTCATGTCGATCATCACTAACCCTTGGATTTGGGTATTTATTAGCATAATGCCCCATTTCCTTGCACTTGAAGCATTGAAGTGTTGGTGGTGCGTTCTCTGCAGTCTTTTATTTATTCACATCATTAGAAACCCTTTTTCCATTACTTCGACACTCAGATACTCGATGACCTTCTTTTCCACACTTAAAACATTTTCTAGTCCCTTTAAGACAATCTCCACCATGCTTCTTTCCACACTTTGAGCATAAGGAAACATTCATCTTGTTTTCACCATTATTATGAGATTTATCCTTGAACTCCATCTTTCTTTTCTTGTCAAAACTATGAGATGGATAAGTAACACCAACTTCCATTTCTACCTTGATAGCACAACACACAATTTCTTCATAGCTACTGAAGTCTCTTATAGCTAATGCCCTTCAAAGATTTGGTTTTAAGCCACTAAAGAATCGATCAACTTTACTTTCAGGTTGGATGATAAATCCAGATGCATAACTTGCAAGCCTTGTAAAATTCACTTCGTATATACCAACAGATTCATCATCCTTTTGCTTTAGTTTAAGAAACTCCTTCTCCATCTTTATTCGAAGAATACAAGGGAAGTACTTATTGAAAAATAAGTTCTTGAACTCGTCCCATTCCATGGACTCAATTTCATCTCTTGGCCTTGTATTCTTGATAAGATTCCACCATTGATCAGCTTCACCTTCCAAACGATATACTGCTAAGATGACTTTATCATGTTCAGAACATTGAAGAACTGAAAATATCTTTTCAGTAGTACTAATCCATTGTCTAGCAATAAGTGGATCAGAAGACCCACTGAAAGAAGGTGGACATTGCCTCATGAAGGACTCAATAGAATATTGTTCCCTTCTCTGCTCATTTGGAAGTCCAGAATGATTCATAGCTTGTGTAAGTATAGCAATAATATTTTTCACTCCATCTCCCATAACATTTGTTTGTTCAGGAGGACAATCATTGCATTATCCATTGCATTGATCAACACGGTTCCTTCGGGTTACAACCATCTTCTAAAACCCAAAAAGAATAGTGTGAGAGGAAAAAATCATGCTATGGAAAACAATATAATAAAGGGGGAGTACCTTCAATATCTAAAATCTTAGGTTTAATTCTAAGATGGTTAGTGCAATTCTAGGACTATAACATATACTTAACCTTAGGGACATCCCTAGACATACCTTAGAAATATCTATAGGGATCTCACTAAAGTTCTCGCATCCTAGTTTCCAAAGGTTGACTAAAACTTTCCTCTGATACCAACTGTAGAGACCCAAAGCTTGACATACATGGACATTACATTACTTTTGCGGAATACTTAGAAAATAACATAAACACACACACAAGGACCGTAATAGTTTAGTGTCTTTGGAAACTCAGAATATAATCTTCTAATCGTGGCAAAATATCTTCAACATCTCCCATAAAGATCTTCCTTTTTTTTACCTAAAAACTTTCTTTATATCCTGGGGAAAAGAAAACATAAAAGGGTGAGCTCAAATGCTCATTAAGGATAAACAAAAGAAATATCAATCACATCATATTCATAAGAACATAACATTTTGGAAATCTTAACCTGCAAAAGAGATCATAATATCATAACATGAGATAAATCATATTAGTAAAATGTAATCCCAATAATCTTTGTGGCATACACACATAATCATAGAGAATCATTTCTTATTAGTCAAGACTCATTTCCAAGACTATCTTAGTGGACAAAGTCCATTTCTGAACTGAGTTCATTCCTCATTTCAGTCCTGTTTCACTGAACCAGTTTAACCTTCCGTTCATCCATGTCTATCTCATGAGATATAAAATCTTTACCCAATGCACTGGAGGGAGATATAGGTCCCACCCATCTCATAATGATACCATTCTTATGTGTGCCACAAAATCAAAAATCATACATCATTGCATAACACATGTAAAGAAAATGGGATTCTTAAACATCGTGACATCATAAAACAATTCATATAACATAAATGAATTCATAAAAATAATTCCATCACAACATAATCAAATCAATGTAATAATATGGATAGAAACATAACCCTATATTATCTTTGATGGAAAATAATTTTGATAAAACACTTGAACTCCATTCTTGAGGAAAATATCCTTTCTACTTAAAAAACACTTTTCCTTTCTTAACATGTCATACAATTCTAAACTAAAAGAAGTTGATTAAAAATAAACTTGAAAACTTGTAAAGGAAGGTTCTTTGAAATAATTTTTTAAAAATACATTCATGCTGTATAAGTTAAAAAAACATTCTTCTCGTACTTTTGTCGGAAAAGTCAAAAAGTACCTCGTACGAAAAACGACAAAAGATTCCTTTCATATCTTTTACTAAAAACTCACAGAAGGGTAAAATTGGATATAAACTATTGTAAAAGGATATAAATATTACATATTGAGGAAACATGGATGTGGATGATAAAATACACCCCAGTAAATACCAAAGTATAAACAATCTCAAATAAAAATGAGATTGTGATATTTTCCCTTACCTTAAGTCCGATTTGCTTCGTAAGTATCCGAACCTCCTGTATAATGATTTAAATAATGTCATTGAATTATTCCAGAATCATACTTATTGTTATGATATCATATATGGTTCACTTATGACTTTATTTTACCCGTACTTTTGTAAATTCCATGTTAAAGAGTGTTTTGGGTAAAATCGTTTCATTTGTCGTCCGTGTTCTGACTTGTAATTATTAATATGATTACTTAGATAATGATTACTTAATTCCAGAATATAAAACATGATTTATATATAATATATATTCATAATATACATATAATAGATCAGTAAATGGAAAAAAATACACCATTCATGGAGACGGTAGGCCGTATGTACGCATGAACGCTGTTTTCGTTTCCTTATTTAATTGAGTGGAATTAAGTAGATGACATAAATATATATATACATAAATACAGTAGTATTATTATGTCATATATTTCATTATTACTTATTATATATACTTTATAATCATTCATGAATGGTTAATGTGGAGAATGAATCTCATCGCGTCGTGGAGACGGTAGTCCGTACGTACACACGAGCGATGATATTGTTCTCATGATCATTGAATTGTATTGGAGTGTATGTATACTATTTAAGAATAAATATCACTTTACAATAATCATATATAGTTATTATTTACACCATTATACCCATCCAAGTAAGGTGGTGGTGGAAAATATATTACACCACGGTGTGGAGATGGTATTCCGTACGTACGCACGCACGATGATTTCGTTTTCCGTAGGATGGATAGATGGTGAAATAGGGTTGTTTCATACTTATAATAACATATCAGTATATGAGTGATACTGATGTTATTACTTAATAATGAAACAACCTAAGAAGAAGAAGTGGAAGAAGAAATAAAGTTGAAAGAATCGGTAACGGACATTACCTCTTCTTTGAAGCGCCTCTTTGAGTCCTCCTCTTAGGGCACTAAAATTAGTATTTGAAGAAGACCGGGACCTCTAGGATATTTCTATGGAAGTGGAGAATAGAATTTGTCAGGGTTTGGAAGAGCTTGAAGGCTAAAAGTGGTGTGAGGAAGAGAGGGAGGAGGTGCCCTTTTATAAGGGAGGAGAGGGGCACCTTTGGAATAACTAAAAATATTATTTTATTATAAAGCCAAATTCGGTTTTAAATAGCTCCAAATTGATTTATTTCGAAGCTAATGTGGGTATGGGTCGAAATAATCTCATCCAATAGAATTTAGACAAGTTTAGGTTCCTATTTTAAGCTTATCATTTATATTTAACATTAAGTTAAATAATTTTACTTTTACCGTGTCTTCTTGTGTTCTTATACTATAAGGTTAATAAACTTACTATAAGCAACCAAAAGAACCCCAAGTTGTTTATTATTAATATATATAACCTTATATAATTAATTTGGCCGAACCTTAGATTTTTAGGAATAAAATAACAATTAATAATATAATATTTGTTTTAAAAACTATTTTATGTCAATTTTGACACTATTTAGTAATTGATTTTTTTGAAAATCATAACAGAATGATTAGTTCAAAAAAAGTTAATTAAATCAATACTAACATGTCATATTAACCTATAAAATTAGTGGAATTCATAAAAAGGCTCAAATTACATTTATTTTGGTATTTATAACATCAATTATGTCAATATTTTATTAATAAGATAATTACTGCATCATCTTTGTGTCATAAATAAATTAAATTATTTAATGTCTAAAAATTACAAATAAAATACCATTATGTATGAAATATTTTTAGATTTATAATGAATATTTATAGTCAAATTTATCTTATGTATAACCCTATATTAAAAATTCTATACTTATTAAACTTTGATTTTAACTATTATAACCCTTCTTTAAATAAATTAATAATAAATGTCCTAATCTAATCCAAGTGGGCCTAAATGGTCATATTTTATTCCTAAGGTTGTTTTTGGTCGAATTACACTTATCCAATAGAATTAGGACATGTGTTAGGGTAATAATAATATCATTTTTACCCTTATTTACCCTATTTACTTTTAACCGTGGTAAAAAAAAGTAAAAAGTTACTATTCACCAAAAATTATTTTCATCTAATTGAACCACATTTTACTTACTGACATCAACCATGTCTTTCGGATTTTTGAAATTCCACTCACAGAAGTGGTAAAATTAAGTTTTATGAAAAATTCATTTTTCTTAACCACCACTTAGTGGTTTCACTATTCATCAAAAAAATGAAAGTTTCTAGAAAAATACCAAAAATTATGCCTAAGATATATTTGATATTATGAACTCAAAAATTATGCCTATTTTACCAAATTCAAAACATATCAGTTGCATTAATTAATTTAAAAATTAATTCCCGTCGTCAAAACAAATAGCGTGTTCTTAAGAGATAATAACTATCAAAAGATTGACACTTGTTTATGTCTTGTTTAAATGTGAAATTACATCCAATGACAAACATTGTATTAAATTGTAAAAATATATTCTAAATATACTTTAAAACCACTCAAATTAATAATTTATCACTATTAATTATTTCGATTAAAAAGGTTGTTTTTAATTAAAATTTATTAATTTTCACTATTCATCCGAAAATGAAAGTTATCCGAAAAGTACCAAAATTTCACCCTAATCTAATTTCGATATTCCAAATCCAAAAATGAAGTCCATTTTGAAAAATAAAATTTAAAAAATTTCAAAAAGTGGTTATTACTATTCATAACGGCTAGTTTTAATAATATTTTAATAGCATATCGTTGTTTAGTGAAACTCGGTTTTGCGTACTACACACGCTATCAAGGAAGGTCACGATTGCGTGTAATGCAAGGCAATTCAAGGACGCGTGTTGTGAAAGATCCTTTTGGTGTAGCGTACAACACAAGACATTAATGAAATTAAAAATAATATTTTTCATAAAATCTCGGGGTGTTACAATAATGGCTTGTAGTTATTCACACACATATATTCTAGATATCGTTTCCTATGGACTACTATAGGTGTAATGTGTATAGGCTATAATATCTTGAGGATATTTACTTGGTGTATGGGCTGTAATGGCTTGAGGTATAATACCCGATGTATGATACACATTATGTGAGATGTGGTTGCTCCTAAAAACTACCTGGATACCTTGGTTATATGGATGTGGTGGTTGTGTTTCATGAGGTACATGTTGTGGTGCTCCTCTTAGGTGTTTGTGGGAAAGCCTTTTTGGAGAGGGATACTTAGGATGTGCGATGTTGGGGAAAAGTGGAAAACCAGTGGGGAAGTGGTAGATGGGTACCCTTGATATTATTTATTATATTATATACTATTGTATGCAATACTTGGTGAGAGTATCCATGATGAGGCTAGTAACATAGTACAGTTGTTTAGGTGATGAGTTAGTTTCACTTGTTGTTCTCTATGCTTTAGCATGCTCTCTTTAATTTTGAACGAGAGGCTTCAGGGATGATCTTATTGAGTATATTTTTATACTCACCCTACGTATATATAAACAATTTTTCAGGTCACTTGGAGAAGGTTGGAGAGTAGGATGGATACTAATAGCTTGGGGTTTCATGAGCTGTTTGGGATTCATGGTAACTTCTATTTTACTTTATTTTGGTACTTTCAATTTTTCCTTTTAGTTGTAGTAGTTTTTGCATGAAATTACATATGTGTACTTAGGATTTATTTTATATTGTAGTCTGAGCAGGAGTTGGTTGGTGTCTGTCTTATCTCTATCTTTTGTATGTGTTCTCTTAGAGTGTAATGCCTCCCATTTGTGTGTTTACTATACCCTCAGTGCTAGTTTCCAACCCAGGGCCTACTGGAGGCAGGATTTAGGGATCATTATCTCTTTTCTCACATTGCTAGCATAGGAGGGGCACACTTTGTGGGGATGGGGTCTTGAAAACATAGATATTGAGTGCCTTTACTCATGCACATGTTCAAGTATATTTTTAGGGAAGGTTAGAAGGAGACATGCATGTAGATTATGAATACATTCAAATTGATAAAGATATGAGGACATAAACGAGAAGATAAGGGGATATACAAGTGATATATTTATGAGATTTTTTATATAAAAGGATAGGATATCTTGTACTTTGGGGATTAAATTTATAAGGGGTATTCTTCAGATACGAACTTCAGGAGGCTGCTTCTAGTATTTATCTAGGGTTTTTTTCTTTTATTTTGTTTTCAACCACTCATGGATAGCCTCAGAGGCTAACAGTTTCGTTCTAGGGTTTTCTATGAAAATGGGATTGTTTTAATAAAATTAGTTTCTTTATGGTTTTCATACTGGTATCTTACATTTTTCTATATTTTCTATCCCTTTATTTTATTTCTCTAACGCATGACTATTATTTTAGGAGGCAAGGAAGTGTGATTTAATCACTTTCATTTACATGATCATGAACACTACCTTTGAGTGTTAAAGTTATTTTTAATGTGATTTATAGAGTGATAAGTTCATCATAACCATTGGGTTATTTATTATTATATGTTTAAATATGGTTTTGAGTTTCCCACCAATTTAGTAATCTAAAGTACCTAATCATAAGAAAAGGTTAGATTAGGATAATGGAAAGTGTTTACCTAGAATAAGAGATTCATTGGGACTTGATTCTGGTAACAACATAATTATCATTACATGTTTTATAATTTTTTATTTCATGAAACTAAGCATTAAAATTCATTATACACTTCATCATCCTTAGTTTATATTATGTTAGCAATTTTAATTTCATTCCAAGTATGTTTTAGGTCTTAGTTATCAAAGTTATAATGTTACCCTATCCCATTGGGTTTGACCTTGGGCTTCCATATACTATACTACACCATTAGTAGTTATTCAATAGTTTAGGTTTTAGAAATTCAAAATTGGTTCTATTGTAGGAAGTAATGAAACCTTGTGAGAGACCAAGTTTTTAGTGCTGTTTATGGGGTTAAGGAATCTAAAATACTTTAGTTTAGTAGTTATAGAAATTATTTTTCCTCTATTTTATATTTTTTGATTTTAGTTTAGAGTTTTTATTTTGGTTTTCTATTTTATGATTAGGTACTTTTTGTGTTGTTATGGTTGGGAAAGTTTTCATATTTTGTGAAAGCAGTAAGATAACTATCCAAATCGTGGATCTATACCATAAAATTTAAGAACTCAAGGAGAATATCTAAATACAAGAAGAATCGTATCACCCATAACTATACCTAATAAATGATGAGTCAAGACTCTATAACTAGAAGTTTATTTTCATAGAGGCATGTACAAACTTGGAATAGATGGATAAAGAAGCCAATTAAGCAAGGAAAATGACCAAGTAGGAAGACAAATTATAAAAAGACTCAAAATAATAGGAATAGGTTAAGGAAGAGATTTACTAGGCTTGGAAAGCCTTAGAACACTATCACTAATCTCTAAGGCTGTCCATGTTTTGGTTACCTCCTCAACAACAAGATGAAGTAGAAACTGAGAAGACAGAGGAATAAAAAGAGGCCTCAACTCAAGAATAAAAAGAGAAATAATAAGTATGGAATTTTTTCAAGTAACTAAGGATATTTTTTAATATTTGGGTTAGAAACAAGAATAATAAAAATAAATCCAGGAGGATATGATCACTAAAATCGGTAAGCACCATGAAGACTTTGAAAAATAACCTAAAGAATAAAAATAAGTAGAAGAAGATACTAAAATCCACAATAACACTAAAGATAATTAAGAGAATCCCAAATAATGAGTAAAATAGTATTAATACTATATTTAGATATATTATGATTTACTCTTTCATTATTTAAGTATTTTTAAACTCTGGTTATCTCCTAAAAAAAATTCTAAGTAGTTTTAAAGGAAGAGAAAGAGAAGTGCTACACCAGATGCACTATAATATCAATCATGGTTAAATCTGGACTAGGTAACAATTTTCTATACTCCTATTATGTGATCCAATGAGGCAGGGTTGAGATAAATGTCCTTAAAGAAATATATTTTTGGGAGGAAACTTGATTTTTTTATTTGATTTCTAGGACTTTAGGAATTATCACTAGTACTTAGTTTAGGAATTCACTTAGGATGTAGTATAAAATCCCCTTAATTTTTTGGATCTTTAATGAAATGGATCTTATTATTTCACTATTTTGTTTTCTTTTATAGGTCCATTATGATTATAAAAAAAGAGGAGGGATGAAAATAAAAGATATATTAGGAAAGAGGAGTAGTGTTTTAATGATTTTATCTTTCACTTCCCTATATATTTTCAAATCATATTTTTTATCTTAAAGGAAAAATGTATGAAACACTTAGATTTTTGCTACATTTTTAATCTATGATATAAAGAAGTCACTTAGGAATACCATGATTCCATGTTTTATATTTAAATATTGATGATATTAAATGGGTAAGATGGGGTAATGAATGTTTAGAGTAAGCATAGGGGTATAAATTTAATAAATCATGATTTTAGGAGGCTAGTTGATTGATGTAGATGAAATTTACCTGACATGTTTCATGATTTGAATATCTAAATTTAATTTTGATTATTTTATTATTATTATCCATCCTATGAATGATTGTATCTTTATTATATGGTTCCTATTCCAAATAGGGTTGTAAGCCATTTTTTCTAATTTATTTTCAATACCAATTTTTTTAGAGATACACAGGGCATGTAAACCTTCTAGAAATTACATTTCTTATTATTAAATCTATTATTGTAAAAAGTCACATTTAAAATGGTCAAGGTATTTTTGTTTTTATCCCTTTACCCTTGAGACCTACCTTGAAATTGTATCTTTCTTTTATCCCATAAAATCCATTAATGACAATTTTTTGGTAGAGCCACATTACAGTCCTATTATATTATTCCTACCCTTAATCTTGGTATTTTTTCATGATATATAAATTATTAATTGTGGGGTATAGGTTTTCCATGGTGAAAAGTATTGGGAAAAAATCCCTCAAGGTATCATTGAAGCATTTTTGAGGTGATTGTGTTTGTTGACAAAGTGGACGTATGTGCTATGATTGTTGACGAAGCAAACCATGACATAAAAATTTGTTTAAAAAGGGGATTTCATGGTGGAATTTCGAGTTCAAGAGCTGTGGTTAATGATCCATGTTTTATTCAATAATGTTGACAAAGAGATAGATGATCTAGAGGCAGTACAAAAAGAACAGATACATAGTGGCGCCGTTTTCCAGTGTTTGCCAAATTTTTGGCCCTAAAAATCATCAAATGAAGAAAAGTGGTTTTTGGCAAAGGAACTTGCGCGCCGTGTACTTGAAGGCTTGGAAACTTGCGCACCATATGTTTTTCAAGATCAGATCATCAAAATATGGCAAAGGGATAAGTGTCGCGCAAGTATTGGTGGTGTCGCGCAAGTGACTTGCGTGCTGTGAAAGAGACTTGCGCACCAATGCCTTAGAATCTTGAGAACTTGCACGCCTGTGGTTTTTAAAGATCAGAAGATCAAAATTTGGAAAAGTAAAGAGGTTCGCGCAAGTTTGGAATTGGGTCACGCAAGTGAATTGTAGGGGAAAAGACCTGCATGCCGAGACTTGCACGCTGAGGGGAGACTTGCGCGTTGTCGTGCAGGGTGTCTCAAATGTCTATAAATACTAGACCACCCCTCCTCATTCTTCACCAAAGTTCAACACTTTAAGAAATAAGATCTCCCATCGCGCAGGTGTGGTGGTCGCGCAAGAGGTGTGTGGTCGCACATGTGAAGTTGCACGCCGGTGGTTGATGTTGCACGCCGGTGGTTGAAGTTGCGCGTCGGTTGGAAGTTGCGCGCCAATATTGGTTTGGGCATAAAAGGAAGAGAGTCGTGCAAGTTTGGAGTTGGAGAAACTTGTGTCACTCAAGTGTCTAAGGAGGAATTGCGTGCCCGTTGTGACTTGCGCACCGATACTTGCGCGCCGAGATAGACTTGCACGCCAAGTAAGGTTGATTCCCCGACCGTATTTTCGGGCCGCGTGGAAGTTGGAAGTTTTTCCGATACCTTTGGTGCAAAGTGATATTCATCTACGTGTGAAAGTTGGGATTCAACAGATCATCTACATAAAGATAAAGATGCATTCCTTCATGCAAATGAAGAGACGTATAGGTCTATAAACTGTGAGTGGATTCCTTCCAGAGCAATGAGAAAAGGAAGAGGAAGAAGGTGATCCTCTCCACTGGCAGTGAGCTAGAGAGAGAGAGAAACAGGGAGTGACCCTTGGGAAAGCAGTGAGCTGACCCTAAATCTTGTAAAGATAGTGAGCCTAGGACAGAGTGACTGTACCCGAACCTTGTATCCACAGCTAGTAAAGTTTAGTGGAATTTGGTACGACCAGAAACTTGTCTGCGTATGCTCCTTGGACGTAGCCCAGTGAGGGTGAACCAAGTAAAAATTGCTGTGTCCTGTGCATTCTTTACTTTCTATTTATATTGTGCAAAGGGAAAGAGAGAGAAGAGTGTTTTTCTTAACAGCAAAACAAGATCAGAACATGCTTTAATTTTCAATTAGTCATACCCTGATTCACCCCCCCTCTCAGGGTATTCAGCCTCATGGACCTAACAAGAAGGGATGTTATATAATGAGGAGAAGATGTGGGAGGTAATTTCATGGGATATTGAGGTTTATTCATGATATATTTCAAATTTTGTTTCATTGTTTACTCCTTCTAGAAAAAAATCATTGCTAAAAGGAATGAAAGAAAGATTAACAAATCATTATTGAAAATAATTTTAAAAAATCGTGATTTAAATGAAGAAAGAATGGTTAAAAAGTGTCTAGGACTCATTGTATTCATTTTATATAATTCAAAAGACAAAATTTTGATTTGGGGAAGTGGGGTGATAATATTCATAATTTGAGGTGAAATTTTATTGAGTTTGATTTTTTATCATGTATATTTCTTAAGATTCAACCCTCCTTTTTGTCCCTTAATGTTTTCTATATCACATACCTATATACCTAAATCCCTAGAGAAATTTGATCTTAAATTATGAAGTCCTCATGATTACTTGTGATCTTTGTCATTATAAAGTGAATATTTAAGATACCTTTCAATCTTATGGTTAGGAACATGTACTTTAGGTATGAGTAGAAATATATTAAATTATTGTCTTGGGTGATGAGTGAATTATTTTTAAAGTGAGTTATATCAAAAAAATATAATTCTTAGTAATAATAAATTGAGACACTTGAATGAAAGTTAGGATAATTTTCATCAATTTCAAAAGGGTAAAAGTAAAATATTTTATTTATTTGTTTCTTTAAAAAATGAGGAGTTGAAAAGTTATTATTATGTAATGATTGAATGTTTATTTTCTCCATTGATAATTATTTTATTTTGTTAATTTTTAATTTAAATATTGATAACATGGGACTTCTTTGTGATTTTAGTAAAGATTATATTCTTTAGGAAAAGAATAATCTAAGAATGGGGGGATTTGATATTCATATTTTATGCAAACATTTTTTTTAAATTAATTTCATTAATTTCTGAGTTTAATTGTCAAAAATTTCACAATTATTCATTTTTATATTATTTTTTTGGGTAATAAGTGTTTAAAATAAAATTTGAATAAATAAATAAATGTTTTTTTAAATAATTTGATAAAGGATTTTTTTATTTTATAAGAGAAAAAATGGTCCATGCACACTTGAATAAGGGATCTGGTTAGGACATACACACAGATAAAGATTCATAAGGTTGGATCCATGAATGGGTCAACACACATCATGTATCAAAAGATTCAATAGGATCACCTGATACATGGGAGGTGTTAGGAAGGAGGGTTTGGATGGGGTGGTTTGAGTTGCTTCTCTAGCTGTCCTAAGCTATGCCCTAATATATTAAAAGAGTTATCCCGTGTTGTACTCCGATGTGGGACACACAATGAGTAGGACACTATGCACTTAACTAATACATCACCTTTTAGAGCGATTCATGTATCATATTCATTACATATATATGTCACACTGTGTTTCTCATGTTCACACCATGAAGAACACTGCTAAAAATTCCATCCTCCACCATTGATGATGATGAAGGGAGCTTAGTATTACCTTAGTGAGGCCTATGAAGCCATGAAATACAATGGGAAGCTAATATGTCTTAATAACAAGGGAGGAAGATCTTTGAATACACTGTGAATACAAGAACACCATGCATGAAGATAAAGAACTATTTTTCATTCAGTGGGAAGTCCCCTCATGTCATGTTCATTGCTGAACCTGAAGGTGGAGTTCGAACATAATGTGGGGTTTTTCATCATGCCAAACCAAATTCATACAAGGATTTTAGTTACTATGCTTGTGAGTTTTGCATTGTGGTGACTCTATCTTGTGATTTCATGGAGATGAAGCAAGTGAGGTTGTGATGAGTCCATTCCTCTAGGTAAATCTCATGCTATGTGGGAGATGTTCCATTCCACATTTGATGAAAGGCATGGCTGTAGAAGTTGAGAGGAATGAGGTTTGTGTTATAGTGTAAATACTATTTCAACACGATCTTGAGCAATACTAAATATTCAAAGGTATTTAAGAGATTCACATTGTGATTGACATATTTTCATCATTAACAATGCATGCATGTAATACAATAAGAGGAGGTCATAGCTTTGAAATACTATACATACCATGTAGTCTTGTAGGGACATGAAATGTTGAATTCATTCACATTGTGAGCTAAATTTCACATTGTGAGGTACCATATATGATATAGATATTGAGTGGTGTTCCTTTCTCAATGAAAGTGTTTGAGTATATTTTTAAGGTAGGTTTTAAGGATCCTTGAATATAGATTATAAAGACATTCAAATTGAAAATATATGAGGATATAGATAATAAGAGATATAAGTGATATTTTTGGGAGAGTTTTTCTATAAAAGAATAGAAGATGATACACTTTGGGGATCAAATTATGAAGGGGTATTCTTTGGATAACAACTTCAGGAGGCTACTGATAGAGTTTCTCTAGTTTCTTGTTTATTTTATTTTATTTTCAACCACTCATGGATAATATGAGAGGCTATTAGTTATGTGTCAGGTTTTGTTATTCAAAGTGGATTTTTTTAACAAAATAAGTTTCTTTATGGTTTTCATGTTGGTATCTTACACTTTATCTCTATTTCCCATCCCTTTCTTTTATTTCTCAAAATGCATGAACATTGTATCAAGTCATAAGGAAGCGTGATTTAATTTCTTTGATTCATATGAGCATGTACATTTCCTTTTAGTGTTAGAGTTATTATTAATGTGTGTTCTAGAGTGAGACTTATACCATAACCATTGTGTTAGTTATTATTCTATGTTTAAATATAGTTTTGGGTTACCCATCTATTTAGTAATCTAAGGTAACTAAACATGAGAAAAGGTGAGATGAGGAGAGTGTATAGTGTCTACCCAAACCAAGGATTCACTAGGACTTTATTCCAAGAACCTTGTGATTATTATCACATGTTATTTACCTTATTATTTCATGAACTTGAGTATGAAAATTCTCAGTACAATTAATCATACTTGGTTTCTATTAGGTTAGTTGTTATTTTTCATTTCATTCCAAGAAGTTTTTAGGTATTAGTTATTGAAGTTAGAGTGATACCCTTCCCTTGTGGGTTTGACCTTAGGCTTCCATATATTACACTACACCATTAGTAATTAGTAAGTATTTATAAATTATAAACTGGTTCTCTCATAGGAAGTAATGAAAAATTATAGGTGAAAAGTCATATAGGAGGGAAAATACCATTTTGATTAATTAAAACCTACCACATGATTAGAAACTTATCCAACCACCTTCTGATTAGCTCAACCTTAAGGATAGTGTAAGTAAGGTATAAAAGTATGATGGTTTACATGTGATATTACTTATTAACCTCAGGTAACATGTCATAATATGAAGCACAAACACCATGTATTCTAATGATATAATGTATGAAATTACGTGTATTATACACAAGGGTTATCTAGAACATAAAAAACATTTTATTCCTTGTGAGTGAAAATCATTAGCTCTATATGATCCCCAGTTCATGTTAATATTCACATGTCATCATAACCCATAAATCTCCATTATTACCATCTATTTGGGACAAATAAAATTCATACTTTGAGGGGTTAATTATATTTCCATTCCATAAAATATAAAATCCACATGAATGAATGATAAACTAGACTTTTATTTTATATAACATGAATTATTTTAAAATTATTATTTTCTTTTAATAATACTAAAAAAACTATACAAAAGCATCAATATTTACCATATAAAATATAAAAATTCCAAAATAACTTAGGTTTGATACTATTTTTTAGTTTTTTTAAATATGTCACATCTCTACGCAACATCTATTACATCACTATGTAACACCTTTCACATCTCTATGTAACCATAGGATAATTACTCCCACTAAACCCCTTTAGCGAGGTAACATCTATAAATAATGTTTTGAATAATTTTGATGTTTAGTATTCATAATAATTATGTTCAATACTTAAAAATTATATTCAAACTTATTTTCATCACAATATATATTATTATGATGTTTATAGAGACCCTGAATTAGATCCCCCATTTAATACCTGAAGAAAGACTCCACTAAACCCAAAGGTTTTCCCCAATCCCTAAGGACTAATGACTAGTTCTATGGTCTCAATATTTTCATTGGGGAATAATTTAAATATTTTATTTAGAAGTATGTCCAACCAGAATCTATTAGAAATCTGGCATAACCCATTCATAAGTTGGATGTCCCAAAAAAATACCAAGCCAAAAATGGAATAAAAAAAGAAAAATAGGAACCTAACCATTCCATAATTCTCTATATAAATTAATAAAATCAAATATAAATAAATACAGATTACCAATACATATAAAATCCAAAAATAATAGTCAAGGATAAACAGAGCCTAATACCACAAAAAACTAAAAAGGAATAGTGAATGTTTTAAGAACAACCACCAATCACCTTTCCATTACTCCATCATAGTCATGCGAATTGATCCTAATCCAATTATGAGAAAGAGAAACTATTTTATTATATCCAAAAACCATCGATGCACCTTTTGTACCTGAAAGGTAGCCAGTGATACTAGATGTCTTTTAATGTGTCTATGTAGGGTGTGTTCATATACATACTCAGCAGGGTTTGGCCAAAGATATAAAAACCATAGTTAATATAAGAGTGAATGAAAGTAAATTCCTACTAATTTATATAAATATAACAAAACTACTTTTCAAATAGTTATCAATCAAATAATGAGAATAAACAATCAATAACATTCAATTAAATAAGGAAATAGCTAAGAAAGTTATACATGATTTTATAATAATTAGATAAAGAATGAAAAACTATAACTAATATTAATAATTATTATCTTATCAACCAAAAATTCTTTGATCCATGCGCAAAATCCAAGTAGATCACTTGTCCACCATAAGGGACCAATATATTGGGATATTTGACCAACTCCATCCTCTATAGGAGGAAATGTGTATATATATATATGCATGTATATATATATATATATCTATAATAATATTCCCTATAATTACACTTGTCTCCTTATATGGAGAAACTATATAAGTCACATTTGCCCCATGAGACACTCATCTTCTCATAGGAAGAAACTATGCATATATCATCCTCACTTAGGAGGCCCCATCTTCTTATAATAATGAATGCATATGTGTGTGTATCCTTAATCATATACATATATGAAATCCTTCCTATATAGGAGTGATATCTCCTCTTAGAAAGGAACACATATAATATGTATATACAACCCCAAAGGAGATCAATACCTGTGTCTTAGGTTGAAACCTGGATGAAAAAGCTCAATACCTGCATATGTAATACAAAGAAAAATGGGGCCATACACAAGAAATTATATACAAGGAAATATCCAAGCAAGGTAAAACATCAATACCAAATAATGGTAGTATAACACATATTTCCTATATTATAATATTAAACATGATATTTAACATAACAATAATGTAATCCATATCAATGTAGAAAAAAAATGTAGTATACATGCTTTGTACTAAACAACATATATTATCTATAATTAAAAAACATGAATTCTCAACAAAAAGTTGAGTATATGATTTAATGGAAACATGATAAACATTCCTAATAATAAAATCACAATGCACATGATCGTTATACAAAGTCACATAATTGTGATAATATGAAGGCAACTAACATGGTATAATAGCATGAAAAATATTATAAGTTACACATGAAAAATATACCACACTATAATAGTCAATAATACCTGTATAAATACAAAAAAGAACCTAAGGTGTGGTATATAGACTCTAAATACAAACTAAGAAGGTACACAAGGTTGAAAAATAGTTCAAGCATATTAAATAGTTTCATAAATTGTAATAACAACTCAATGGAGAACTAACTAGATCCCATTATTAGCAGTTCTTGAAATAATGTGGGAAATAAATAACTGGTAATAAAAAATTCAAGTGTTTAAATACCATTTATCAAAACTGGTTTAGTCTATGGTTCTTCTTAAATACCAAATCTTTACTAAATAATTTTAAAGCATCACTAGGTTTTGGTTAACACTTGGTTTTAAGGAAAAAACACTTCATGCTAAACTTCAAAGTTATACAATTTTTTAATTTGAAAGAACCCATAAATTAATGAAGTTTGGAAATTAATTCATGAAATCAAAATTTTTATTCAAAATTCTTACAGTATATATTTATAAAATAATAATTTTTAAGAGATAAATTTAAAGAGATAAAGGTGAGTGAATTTATAAAATTGTCTTTATGAAACATTTGAAAAAGGAGGAGTTTAACTTAGAAGGTACTTAAAGAAGGATACATTTGGAAAACATAGTTTTTTGTATAAAACACCACTCCCTTGAACCAGAATAAAACCATTTTGTTTATAGTAAACAAAATATAAAATTTAGAACCAAAATAATTATGATTTTCAGGAAAAATCACTTATTATCACTTATTTTACCCAACAACAACATCACCACTGAATTTCTCCCTTAACCAAGGGTTAAGTGCATTTTCTAACTTATGGTTTATTTAGGTTAAAGTTTAAGGGGTGATTCTATATCTAGGATAGACTTTATATAACATCCCACCCCTCCTAATTGGATTGAGTCGAGGTATAATTTTTTTACTTGGCCTTAGGCAACATCCCCAAGACACCAAAGGCTGGAAATAAATGACAAGGGCTTCAATAAAATTAGGGTATGATTTTAACTTTGAAGATAAAAACATACAAAACCAAGAATATGATAATAAAAAACACTATATGATGCATGATAATAATGTAATACAACTCAAAGTAATACCAAAATACAACAATACCAAACCACACCATAACTAATATCTGAGTACCAAAGTAAAAGACTAAACCAAAAATCTCAAATAATCCAAATACATAACTCCACAGATTCAAACATGCTCCAAGATCCAAATCCACAATCCATGTCAAAGTATGATGAAGCACCACTAAATAAATGTAATACTTTCCCTTTACCTATATCCCAGTACACGATATCTGCAAATTAACCAAAGTGACCAGGCAGGGGATGAGTAATGAAACTCAGTATGTTTTCCCCAAATGACTTCCATACTTACGCCCCAAGGATAGAAAATGTTATAACATTTATATAAAACAATTTATATAAAACACTTTAAAACATTTTAATATTTTATATCAAATCCAAGTAGTTCACACCAAAACTATTTTCCAACCAAAATAATTTTCAAGGAAAATAACCAAATAAATATTTCAAACCATTTCTAAAATCCCATTTTGTCATAAACCATTCAATTTTGCATAAAAAAACACACACACACAAACTCAAGCTTGGTGTTACCATTGATGGTGGAACTTCACATCCATACTTTACCCCTTTGATAGTGGTACTTCATGACCAATATCTATCCCATTCAACTCACGGTTAACCATTTAATCCAAAAACCATGCCAACACAATATTTTACAAAAAATTTGAATAAAACTATTATTTTACTAATTTTTTTCCATGCATCAAAACCAAACAACCATTTTAAAATTATCATTTTAAAATCATGTTACCACTTTCACTTTCCACCAAAACATCCAATTTCAAAATTCCATAAACCATCACCAAAGAGGGTTCCATTAAGAATTGTACAAAAATTTCACAATAAATTTCAAGAAAAAAAAATAAATTTGAAATCAATCCTTCTAATTTTATCAATAAGAGTCAATAGTGAATCCACCTACCTCATAAACTATGGAGAAAATTAAGAACAACACAATTTCTTCAACAAAACTGGGTTGAATCTACAAAAACCCACCTCAGATATTGTTCCCTAACATCAACATAGAAAAAAATCATCATGATTGGAATAAAATATCATATATATATATCCCCAATGGACTATATATATGAATACAAGAGAGGGAAGAAGAATATATCTAAGTAAAACCACCAAGAACCAAGACTTACTAATAAATCTAGCCATCAATGCACCAAGATTTCCCAACGAATCACTATCAAATTGAAGAGAAGAGTCTCTAAATAATTTTAGAGGAGATAAAATTGAGTTAGGGTTATATTAAGTTAAAAAAATTAGAGGTTTAGGAGTAAATTTGAGTGAGATATAGTTTTTTAGGATCAAAAAATTAACCGTGCATGGTTGGGTTGCATGCTTAGGCAAATTGTGCGCCAACCAATACCTCCCAAAACCCTTCACATGGTTGTCTTGTACAATTAGAAAAAATGTGAACCAATAATGTTTTCCCCTCTGTTCTAAAAAGTATGGTTACTCCTATGTGACCATACAGTTTGGACAAATCATGCACCTACACAGTGGCCTCTATTTCACTTTTTCATGGTTTTTAGTAGGTGTTTTATGGTTTCTACTAACCATGATCAAACCGTTCACCTCAATAAAATCCCCCAAAACATTTCAAAATCCCTCTAAACCCTCCAAAACTTCACCCAAAAACTTTAAATACTTAAAATAAATAAATAAAATGTTACTTACTTGAAACCAAGGGTGTTAAATTCTCCCCACCATTTTCTTTTTCTTCCTTAGAATGTAGAAAAACAACATTTTCTTGAAAGATTTTGGGTAATTTCCCAACCATTTCCTTCTCCTATTCCCATGTTTATTCCTGAATTTGACCATTTCCACAAAAAATCCACACTATAATGATTCTTTTACCATACAAGACTTTATCTTACCTATCCAAAATCCATACTAAGATATGAACCAACAAAGAATCTGGATCTGGGTCAATGTGATCCCATCAAATCACATTATCAGGATCATGTTGATACTTTTTCAACTGAGATACATGAAACACATTATGCACTATACTAAAATATGGTGGAAAAACTAACTAATATGATACCTCACCAACCCATTCAAGTATCTCAAAATGGACTATGTATCAAGAAGATAACTTGACCTTATTCCTAAAACAATGATTCCCAAGCCTTGGAAATATTCTCAAGAACACATGATCACTCAACTAAAATGACAATGACCATTGACGATGATCCTCATATAATTTATGAAAACTCCAAGCTGTATCCATTCTTTTATTGATCAAACGAATCTTCTTTATTGTCTCTTGGACAAGGCTCAACCCAACTATTGATGTATCACCTCTTTCCACCCAACAAAGTGAAGAATGAAAAGGACACCCAAACAATTATTCAAAAGGATCCATATGTATCGAACCCTAATAAATATTGTTATATGAGAACTCCATTAAAGATACATGATCCTCCCATGATCCACCAAAATCTATTACACAAGCCCTCAACATGTTTTCCAATGTTTGTATCATCCTTTTAGATCTTCCATCATTATGAGGATTATATTCCATACTCATAGTCAATTGAGTCCCAAGGGATTGTTATAAATATTTATAGAAGTGAGACATAAACCTCAGATATATGTCTGATACTATCAAAATTAGTACTCCATGCATCTTTACCACTTCTCTGATATAGATTTTTTAAAATTCCACCACCGTATGAGATTCATGAATATGGATGAAATGTGCCGACTTTGTGAGGAAATCCACTATCACCCATATGAAATCATGTTTCTGAACCATTCTAGGGAGGCCTATTACAAAATCATTGGCTATATTCTCCCATTTTCAAATAGGAATAGGTAAATACTGTAACATACCCATTGGACATTGGTTCACTTCCTTAACCTTTTAACAGGTGAGGCATCTTGAAACAAAATTAGCCACCTTTCTTTTCATAACGAACCACTAAAACTGTGATTTCAACAACTTATACATATTCTATATTAAAGGATGAAAAAACCATCTTGAATGGTGTTAATCATGAAGAATTTGTTCCCAATAATCCATTGGTACGTCCGTATGATCTCAAAAACACAAAAAATGAACACCCATCCAGATTCCATCCCTTAATGGTCTCCCCACCATTGAGTTTTGATCTCATAGAAATTCATTCTAAATCAAACATCTGTGTCTATTTAACTATCTTAACCAAACTAGGAAAAAAAGAAACTAGAAATAAAACTACAACATTACCTCAGTTTTCACATTCCAAATGTAGGCCAGCTATGACCGACATCAACCGCCACTAATCTAAAGCCTTTTTTTCCAAATGACCATACAACTTTTTTTAATTCATCTTCCACTAAATTAACTTTACCTAGTGTATACATTAGGTCAAAGTCAAACATTTGAAGATAATCCATCCATCTTATTTGTCTCAGATTAAAATTACTTTGTGAGAATTTTTTTTCAAGCTCTTGTGATCCGTAAGCACTGTAAATTTCTCTCCAATGAGGTAATGATGCCATGTTTTCAAAGAATAGACTATAATAATTAACTCTAAATCATGTTTTGGTTAGTTCTTATCATGAAAACATAACTACCATGAGACATAATCAATAATATGATCTACCTGTATGAGAACACATCCCAACCCAAATTCTGAAGCATCACAATACACCACATACCCTTATCTTGATTCTAGAAAAATCAAGATTGGTACTGATGCAGGATGAACTTTAATATCTTAAAAATAATTATAAAATTCCTCATTCTATTATAATGTAACATTATTAATTTTCAAAGCTATCATAGGTGAAGCTAATCATGAAAAATCATGAATAAAACATTGGTAATAACTAGTTAGACCAAGAAAACTGCGTATCTCAAAGACATTCTTTGGTGGTTTCCAAGAGATAACAACATCTATCTTTTTTGAATCCATATAAACACATATTTTAGAGATAAAATGGCCAATAAAATTTACCTCTTGTATCCAAAAATCACACTTTAATAGTTTGGGATACAGGTGTTGATCCCACAAAATTCTCAACACTATTGCCAAGTGTTTTTCATGCTCAACCCTTATCCTTGAATACAACAACATGTCATCCATGAACACCACCAAAAAAGAATCTAGATACCTTTAAAATATCCAATTCATCAATTCCATAAATACTACTGATGCATTTTTAATACCGAAAGGCATAACCACATACTCGTAATGGCCATATCTACTTCTAAAAGTTGTCTTTGGAATATCCTCTTTCCAAACCCACAAATAGTGATATCCTAAACACAAGTCAATTTTAGAGAATCATTGGGATCCCCTAAATTAATTTAATATATCATTAATGCATGAATGTGGATAAATATTCATTATTATAACTTGGTTAGTCTTATGATAATCAAAAAAGATTTAATATTTCCATATGCCTTTTTAAAAAACAAGACCTATGCTTCCCACAGAGACATGCTAGGCCTAATGAACCTTTTTCTTTTCATCTCTTCCAACTAAAATTTTAATTTCCTTAATTATTTTTGTTCCATTATATAAGATGTAAGTGAGATAGGACTAGTCCCTGGGAGGAGATTAATCATAAACTCCAATTCTCTTATGGGTGGAAACCCTGAGAAAGTTTTGGAAAAAACATCCAGAAACTAATAAAAAACTGATGGAAATATGATATTCTCAATCTGTTTCATCAATTCCAAAGTCAAAGTTGTCAACTAGTATAAAATCATTCCAAATTATAGTGAGAACTAACCCATTGCACATGCTTTTACATTCATTTATTCTCTAAATAAATGATTGACTCCATCATTAGTCATAAAACTAACCTTTCATGTATAATAATCAATGTGATCCTTGAACATTTTCAACCAATCCATACCCAGGATTATATCATAGAAATCCATATCAATCCAAAAAAACCCATATCAACTTAGCTTCATCAATAGTTATAAAACATGCTCTACAGAAAAAGGCTCGACATTCTATTTGACCAAGAGGAGTTTGAAGTTTCAAAACAGAAGGAATTATCTCAACATGAAAACCCAGTAACTCAACAACACAAGAAGAAATAAACGAATGGGATATACTCATACCAAAAAAATCTTGTATAAGGGTATAATTCAAAAGAATCATACCTCTCACCTTTGATGGTCCAACTTGATCATCCACAGTCACTTGATCAACTCTATATAACTTCTTACTCACTGCAATTTGTTTTTTATTTCTATGTTGAGAGTGTCCTTGCTGAGGATTCATGGTATTCTTGGAATCACCATAGCTAGCTTGGTTCTACTGATGAGAGGTATTCTACTGCCCTCATCCCATCAAATCATACAACGTCTATGAAATATGAGATGTGTTTCAAACACTCAACCTCAGAGCACTACGACAAAAGCACTAAAGATTCCCTATCTAGTTGCAATTGTGTCATGATCTAGGTGGTTCCATACACTCTCACTTTATGTGGTCTAAATAACCATATTGGAAACATCCTATCTTTCTCTTAGGTTTTGGAGTAAGATTCACTGATCCAAACATTTGATTCTAATCCATTCCACTACCATGTAAATGGGTGTCCCTCTTCCTCTTGTTCCCATCATTAGAGTTACCATCATTTCCTATAGGTATCAACATGATTCCTCCACCCATATCTCTTGATATGTCCCTATCTACCAATATATATCTATTGACCATCTCCGAATAATCCATTATTTAAATCAAAAAAATCTTCAAAAAAATATGTTTCCTCATTTCCAATTAAAAAATGTGTGCCTTTAAGGACACACTAGCAGCAAATTTGGGTGAAAAGTAGACTAAATTCATAAAATTATCTGCATACTCTATCATTGAGAGGTTCTCCTACTTCAAGCTGAAAAAATTCTATCATTCTTACAATCCTGAACATATGAGGACATATTTTTTTATTAAACAATTCTTTAAAATCCTACTATGTAATACCTTGGTCTAATTTATCCTAAACTACTAAATCCAACCACCATCATGAAAGATCCTCCAACATATATGTTTCCAACTTGAATTTCAGCTCTTCTGGTGTTCCAATTAAATCAAAGATTTGATTCATCCTATTCAGCTACACATTTTCCTTTTCTGGTTCCAAATCACCCTGAAATATGGTTAGATTATGCTTTTGGAACTAAATAGAATAATTCACTTGACTTGGTTTATCCATTCAGTTCCCTCTATCCATGACCTAAAAATATTGGACTATACCCTAAACCAGCTGTTGGTTCACCAGTGGATCAGGTGAAACTACATTATCAGCAGCATCTTCCAGTTGGTTTCTACAATGCCTACTGGGTTCCATTTTCTATAAAAAATGCCATAAGACTCACTCTCTCACAACCTAAGGCTTAACAATTCAAATTTAACACATCACACCTATTATAAAAAGGCTTTCCCAAAATTCTACACTTTCCTTTTTCAACCAATTTTTTTTTGAAAATTCCACCATGATTTTGAAAATCAAACCATTTTCAAAATACCACTATCATGCCATTTTTAAAATCTCACATTTGAAAAAAAAATTAAATAATTTTCAAAAATCAACACATTTTCACCAAATCATAAATCATACTCAAAATGAAATATGTAATTATAGTGGGAGGTCATTTCTATCAATGCATGTCATGCTCTTCTCATTGGATAAACCCATAATAATGAGATAAAAAATCCTATAAGTGTCTCCAAAAAACTTATGTACCCAACTCCTTGTTAATTTTAAGTTCATCATAAATTGGTTAGATACATATTTTTATTCTCTAAATTTCAAGTTCTGACTATCCTACTCTTCTCTACTATCCCAACTCAAGGAAAAAAGTTGAATGATTGTAAACTCCAAGACCAACACAACTGATAACCAATGATTGAAAAAATTGATACCATTTGTCTCATAAAGATATTTGGTTTGACCAAGACTGACACCACTTGTAACATCCCACCCCTCCCCAATGGATTGAGTCTAGGCAGAATTTTTTACTTGGCCTTAGGAGACATCCCCATGATGCTAAAAGCTAGAAATAAATTCCAAGGGCTTCAATATAATTGGGGGATGATTTTTCATTTTAAGATAAAAATATCAAAAACCCAGCATACCATAATAAAAACCACTATATGATGCATGATGAAAATATAATACAACTCAAAGTAATACCAAAGAACAAAAATTCCAAACCACACTATAACCAATATCAGAGAACCAAAGCGGAATACTAAAAAAAAAAAATCTAAAAAACTCCAAAGACATAACTACATAGCTTCCAACATGCTGCAAGATCTAAATCTACAATCCATGCCCAATTATCATGAAGCACCACTAAATAAATGTGATACTTTCCCTTTACCTATGTCTCGATACATGATATTTTCAAATTAACCAAAGTTCCCAAGCAGGGGGTGAGTAATGAAACTCATTAGGTTTTACCCAAATGAATTCCATACTCACACCACTAGGATTGAATATGTTAAAACATTTATATAAAATAATTTATATAAAACACTTTATATAAAACACTTTAAAATATTTTAACAGTTTATATCAAATCCAAGCAGTTCACACCAAAAATATTTTCCAACCAAAATAGTTTTCAATGAAAATAACCAAATAAATATTTCAAACCATTTCTAAAATCCCATTTTGGAAGAACCTATTACATTTCTTATAAACACACACACACACACACACTCAATATTGGTGTTACCATTGATGGTGGAACTTCATGTCCACACTCTATCCCTTTAATGGTGGTAATTTATGACCAATATCCATCCCATTCAAATCACACTTAACCATTTAAGCCAACAAACATACCAACACAATATTTTCCAAAGTGAGATTCATCTACGGGTGAAAGTTAGACTTCAACAGAGCATCTACATAAAACAGAGGATGTATTCATTTGTGATAATGAAAATACCTATAGGTCTATAAACTGTGAGTGGATTCCTTCTAGAGTAGTGAGCAAAGGAAGAGGAAGAAGTTGATCCTCTCCACCGGTAGTGAGCTAGAGAGAGAGAAACAGAGAGTGAACCTTGGGAAAGCAGTGAGCTGACCCTAAATCTTGTAAAGGCAGTGAGTCTGGGATAGAGTGACTATACCCGAACCTTGTATCCACATCTAGCGAAGTTTAGTGGAATTTGGTACGACTGGAAACTTGTCGGCGTATGCTCCTTGGATGTAGCCAGGTGAGGGTGAACCAAGTAAAAATCAATGTGTCCTATGAATTCTTTAATTTCTGTTTATATTGTGCAACGGGAAAGAGAGAGAAGAGTGTTTTTCTTAACATCGAAACAAGATCAGAACAGGCTTTAATTTTAAATTAGTCATACCCTGATTCACCCCCCCGCTCAGGGTATTCAGCCTTGTGGACCTAAAAATTGGTATCAAAGGGAAATGTTGATATTTGTTATTCTCTCAATGGAGGTCACTAATCATAAAGGGATTCCTATCTTCGACGGATGTAATTTTAAGATATGGAAGAATCGAATACAACAATATTTCCGATCTTTGGGAATGGATGTGTTTTCAGCAGATATGCTTGGTATCACAGCTGATATTTCTAGTGGTTCATTATCAGAAGCTGAGCACAGAGAGTTGGATGCTGACGCCAAAGCAATCAATGCCTTGGGGGGAGCCCTTTCCAATCCCATATATACAAAGGTGATGTTATGAAAAACATCACATGCCATGTGGGAAAATCTTTTGAATATATATGAAGGGGATACAAAGGTCAGAGAGGCAAAGCTGCAAGTGTTGTGGAACAAGTATGAAGATCTTAGAATGAACTCGAATGAATCTATTGATGCATTTTTCGATAGGGTAAATACTGTTGTGGAAGACATGTGGGGTCTTGGAGAAGTCATCGAAGATATAAAGATTGTGAATCGTATCTTGAGAAAACTTCCACATCGATTTAATCCGAAAGTCTCAGTCTTGGAAGATAAAGACCCAAAAGATATGACATTGGATAACCTACACAGTACCCTTGTTGCATATGAAATGAGGAATGATGATAATGATGATGTGGAAAAAGGGAAATCTAAAGAGGTGGCATTTAAGGCCATGAAGAAGCTTACCATTGAAGAATCTCATGAAGAAGAAGAGACAGATGAGATGATGTCATTCCTCTCCTCAAATCTTCAAAGAGGAAAAGGAAAGTTTAAAGGGAAGATTCCACTTGCTTGTTTTCGATGTGGAAAGGTTGGACATCTTGTGGCAAGGTTCCCCAAAAAGTTTCAAGAAGAAAATAATGAAGATGAAGTTGAAATTCCCAAGAAGAAATCTTCAGCCTATGTGAAAGGGAAGAAGCAGTTCAAGAGAAATTTCTTCAAGAAGAAGAATCTTCTATCACAAGAAATAGACAGTTCAGATGAGTCTGAGGTTGAAGAGGTAGAGGAGATTTAAAATTGCAAAGATCATGGAGAAAATGCTATGGTGGCAGTCGTCGGCAGTTCTCAAGAGAAGAACGAAATCGAAGGTGATGATGAAGAAGAAGAAGTCGAGGGAAGATTTGACATGAAAGCTGAGTTTGAGGCTGCTCTTGAAGAGATATATGTTTGGAGAGCCAAAACAAAGAAAGCTAAAAAAGTTGTTCGTGATGCCACACTCTATATGCAGCAACAGGAAGAAGAGAAGTCTGAGTTGATGGATGAAATTGAGAAACTCAAGACATCAACAGCAGAGAACTCAGAATCAGTTAGTGAGTATAAGATCAAAATTGAAGAACAGAAAAGGGAGATTGATGGCTTGAATAGAAAAGTGAAATATCAAGTCAAGTGCATCGAAGAACTTGAAGAAGAAGTGGTCAGACTACGATGAAAACTAAAGGATCAAGAAAAACTCTTGACCCCCAATGTGATATTAGAAAATCTAGCCATTTAGAAGACAGAAAAGATGAAAGAGGAGGCTAGTAGTTCAGCAGGAGTGAAGTAGAAAGTGAGCTCAAATGCTAAGGCTGATTCAGGGCTTGATAAAAAGAAAAAATCTATGGCAGTTGATGTCAGACCGCAAGCACCCGTCCCGAAATTGAAGGTTGATTTGGGCATAAAGAAGAATCAAAATATTCAGAGATCCCAAAGGGAAAATCATAGTGCTGATGTAACATGAAGGAATACACCTTATATTAGGTGTTATGGTTGTGGGAAGATGGGAAATTCACAGTATGTGTGTTCTATAGATAAGAGATATAGAAGGGAACAAGAACAGAGGTGACAGCCAAACAGAGAACAGTTTTCTAGAACATATTTCAAAGGACACTATTTTTGGTGTGGAGGATTTGGGAACATGGCTAGGTACTGCACTTCTACCATTCAGAGAAATGTGCTAAAGAAAAATCAAAACATTCGCAAGCAGCAGATCAATAAACTGACAGGTGAGTTAAAAATGCAGAATAGATTTGCGACTTTGTAAGATGAAGCTAGTCCATCATACTCTGAGAAAGAACAGAAATATCAATCCATGCCGAGTGTGAAGGAAAAAGTATGGTCCAAGAAGAAGAAAAATGAGAAGGCTGTGGTGGTAGAGATTTATCTTAAAGCATCAGATCACTCTGGTGTGTGGATCCTTGATAGTGGTTGCACATCTCATATGACAGGCAATAAAGATCTTATTACAGGCATAAAATATGACAAAGAAGGAGTTTTCAAATTTGGAAATGATGAAGGCCTGAAGATTGTTGGCTCAGGGAAGTCTAAGTTTGGGGGCAAAGAGATGAGACATGCTGATGTCTTGGTAGTAGAGGGCCTCAGTCATAACTTGCTTAGTGTCAGTCAACTGTGTGACTCTGGGCACTCTATCCGATTTACCAAGAAGATGTGTGTTGTGAAAGGAAAAGATGGAGCAGTAGTTCTACAGGAAAAAAGGAAAAAGGGAAATCTTTACCTTGTAGGTGGGGAAGAATATTCGTGCCTTTTATCCAGAGAGGAAGAAAACCAGCTGTGGCATAAGCGACTTGGTCATCTATTCCAACCATATATGGAAGATCTGGTAAAGTGTGATGCTACTAGAGACCTTCCCAAACTATCACATGATCTCACTCATACATGTGATGCTTGCCAAAAAGGGAAGATCATCAGAAATACATACAGGCCAAAGGAATAGAAATCAACTGGAGTGCTCGAATTGGTTCATGCTGATGTATGTGGACCTATCTCACCTCGAGCTATAAATGGGAAAAGTTACTATATTCTATTCATTGATTATTATAGAAGAATGGCCTAGGTATTTGTCATTACTAATAAGACAGAGGTGTTCAGTTGCATAAAGCAGTACAGGAGGGAATCAGAAAGAATGCTTGGGAAGAAAATTCAAAAGTTTCGTACTGATAATGGTACGAAATTCACAAACAGTCAAGTTGAAAATTATCTCGAGAAACATGAGATAAGGCATCAAGTTTCATCAGTGAGAACTCCCCAATAGAATGGTGTGGTTGAGAGGAGAAATCGGATCATCAACAACATGTCCAGAACGATGCTTATTGAAAAGGACTTACCAAAGAAATTTTGGAAGGAAGCAGTTTTGACATCAGTCTATATTTCAAACAGGTCTCTGTTGTGTCCGAAGGAAGGGAATACTTCGTATGAAATGTGGTACGGAAAGAAGCCAAAGCTGAAATACTTTCGAATCTTTGGGAGTAAGTGCTTAATTCTCAACAATGAAAATCATAGGAAGTTTGAGTCACGAGGAGATGAGGGGATATTCCTTGGATACTCAGGGAAAAGCAAAGCATATAAATGATTCAACAAAAGGCTGGGAAAAATTGTTGAGAGCAATGATGTCACTATAGTTGAAAATGAACAGAATACTCAACGACCCAGTGAAAATTTTTTGGATGAAAGTGACGATGAGGTAAGCAACACAGGGGGAGCAGAAGTGGCAGAGGATGAATCAGAAGAAGATACTGATGATGAACAAGAAAGTGTCAAGTCTGTGTCTGCAAGGAAGCCAAAGAGTCGAGCTGAAATTGATAGGCATAATATCATTGGTGATCAGACAGCTCTAGTTCAGACTCGAAGAATGAAGTCATTACAGCAAACATTGTTTTTATCTCAGGTGGAGCCGAAATGTTTTTCCGATGCAGCTGAAGATGAAAACTGGGTTCAGGCTATGAATGAAGAGCTTGATCAAATTGAAAAGAACCAGATGTGGGAGATTGTTTTGAGGCTAGCAGACAAGAATGTTATCGGGACTAAATGGGTCTATCGCAACAAGATGAATGAAGATGACATAGTGATTCAGAACAAAGCACGACTAGTGTGCAAGGGATAATCCCAAATAGAGGGAATATATGTTGATGAAACATTTGCACTGGTTACAAGGCTGGAGACAATTAGATTATTTTTGGCCATAGTAGTGCAAAGAAAGTTCAAAGTGTTCCAGATGGATGTAAAATCCGCATTCTTGAATGGTGTTCTGGAAGAGGAGGTGTATATTGAGCAGTCAGATGGTTTTCTCATTCATGAGGATGAGAACAAAGTTTGCTAGCTGAAGAAGGCATTGTATGTGCTGAAGAAAGTACCAAGAGCATGGTACTCAAGGCTTGATCAATACTTGAAGAAGCTTGGTTTCCAGCATGGGGGAGTTGATTACAACCTCTATTTCAATAACAATACACTACTAAAAAATCAGGCAATAGAGACCGCCATTGGCGGTCGCTATAGGCCTCTAGAGACCGCCCAGCGACCGCCATTGGCGGTCGCTTTAGCTTCATCTCAGTAGGCCAATAGCGACCGCCAATGGCGGTTGCTATAGGTGGCCAAAATTCTGGCCTTAAGCATATGGTAATAATAAATCAAATTTTATGCTTAAAATTTGTATTTCTCTAAAAAGGTAATTACTACCTCTTAATGGAGAGCCTATTTTAAATATAAATTCTAGAACATTTATAAATTTTTTATTTCAATATAAACTTATCTTTTGGAAAACTTAACATAAAAATGTGTTAGGGTTAATTTGTGGTATTTTTTGTGGATTTTCATTTTTTTAATGAAATGTACAAATTGTGTTTTTTTTTTCTTCACGGTGCAAAATCAGAGATAAAACAAGGTAAAAATCATAAAAAATGGAAAACAATTTCAAACAGCATAAACATCAAGATTTTCATAAACAATAAATGATAAACGTGTTTCAATGATCCGAGCAGGTCCATCCATTTCAATCTTCTAATTTAATAAACCTACAATAAGACAAAAAAACAAAAAAAAACAAAACAAATGTAAATTAGACATAATTATTCAGTTATTATATACATATATTAAAATTAAATCTGACATCAAATCATAGTTCTATAATAATTTAAAACCCCTAATTTAAGAAATGCTATCATTTCAGGTCATTCGGAGCACATTTTCTCTGAATTCGACCGTCTCACGCCGTTCTGGTGTTTTATGACACCGGAAACGTGTTTCTGGTCACCACGGTCAAATGACACCTCCGATTGACGTGCTGTCTACCCGACCATTTTACAATTCACACAATGGCTGTTGTCGTACGGATTCATGGCATTTCGGGGTCATTCGGGTGGTTTTGACCCCCCAACGCGCCATTTTAGCGCGCGCTGAGCTGCTGAAAATGACACAATCGGCCATACCACGTGCACCGCACACCCGATGGGTGTTCTGTCTCCTCATACACGTCACGAATAATATTCCTAATGTTTTTGTGTGGTTTCAGGTCATTCTGAGTATGTTTTCTCCGAATTCGACCGTCTCACGCCGTTCTGGTGTTTTATGACACCGGAAACACGTTTCCGGTCACCGCAGTCAAACGATACCTCCGATTGACGTTCCGTCTACCCGATCATTTCAAAATTCACACAAAGTCTGTTTTCGTATGGTTTCATGGCATTCCGAGGTCGTTCGGGTGGTTTTGACCCCCCAACGCGCCATTTTAGCGCGCGCCGAGCTGCTGAAAACGACACAATCAGACGTACTGTGCGCCCCACATATCTGATAGGCATTCCGTCTCCTCCTACACATCACAAATAATATTACTAATGTTTTCGTGTGGTTTCAGGTCATTCGGAGCACGTTTACTCCGAATTTGACCATCTCATGCCGTTTATGGTGTTTTATGACATCAGAAACACGTTTCCAGTCACCGCGGTCAAATGACACCTCTGATTGATGTGTTGTATACCCGACCATTTCAAAATTCACACAACTACTGTTGTTGTATGGTTTCATGGAATTTTGAGGTCGTTCGGGTGGTTTTGACCCCCCAATGCGCCATTTTAGCGCACGCCGGGCTGCTGAAAACAACACAATCGGCCGTACCGCGCACACCGCACGTTCGATGGGCATGTCATCTCCTCCTACACCTCAAGAATAATATTCTTAATGTTTTTGTGTGGTTTCAGGTCATTCGGAACATGTTTGATCTGAATTTGACCGTCTCACGCCGTTCTGGTGTTTTATGACACCGGAAACGCGTTTCTGGTCACCGCGGTCAAACGAAACCTCCGATTGACATGCTGTCTGCCCGAAAATTTCAAAATTCACACAAAGTCTAATTTCGTACGGTTTCATGGCATTCTGGGGTCGTTCGGGAGGTTTTGACCCCCCAACGCGCCATTTTAGCGCGCGCCGAGCTGCTGAAAATGACACAATCGGCCATACCATGCGAACCGCACGTCCGATGTGTGCCGTCTCCTCCTATACGTCACGAATAATATTCCTAATGTTTTCAAGTGGTTTCAGGTCATTCAGAGCACGTTTGCTACGAATTCGACAGTCTCACGCCGTTCTGGTGTTTTATGACATCGGAAACGCGTTTCCGGTCACTGCGGTCAAAAGAAACCTCCGATTGATGTGACGTCTGCACGACCATTTTAAAATTCACACAAAGAATGTTTTCGTACGTTTTCATGGCATTCCGAGGCCGTTCGTGTGGTTTTGACCCCCCAACGCGCCATTTTAGCGCGCGCCGAGCTGCTGAAAATGACACAATCAGCCGTACCGCGTGCACCGCACGTCTAATTGGAGTTCTGTCTCCTCCTACATGTCATGAATAATATTCCTAATGTTTTCATGTGATTTCAGGTCATTCAGAGCACGTTTGCTCCGAATTTGACCGTCTCACGCCGTTTTGGTGTTTTATGACACCTGAAATGCATTTCCGGTCACCGCGGTCAAACGACACCTCCGATTGACGTGCTGTCTACTTGAAAATTTCAAAATTCACACAACGGATGTTGTCGTACGGTTTCATGGAATTCCGAGGTTGTTCGGGTTGTTTTGACCACCCAACGCGCCATTTTAGCACGCGCCGAGCTGTTGAAAACGACACAATCGGCCGTACCGCGTGCACCGCACGTCCGATGGGCGTTCCGTCTCCTCCTACACGTCACAAATAATATTCCTAATATTTTCATGTGGTTTCAGATCTTTGGAGCACGTTTGCTCTGAATTCGACCGTATCACGCCGTTCTGGTGCTTTATGACACCGGAAACACGTTTCCGGTTACCATGGTCAAACGACACCTCCGATTGTGTGTTATCTGCCCGACCATTTTAAAATTTACACAAAAGCTATTGTTGTACGGTTTCATGGAATTCTGAGGTCATTCGGGTGGTTTTGACCCCCAACGCGCCATTTTAGCGCGCGTCGAGCTGCTGAAAACGACACAATCGGCCGTACCGCGCGCACCACACGACCGATGGGCGATCCGTCTCCTCCTACATGAAAAGAATAATATTCATAATGTTTTTATGTGGTTTTAGGTCATTTGGAGCACTTTTTCTCCAAATTCGACCATCTCACGCCGTTCTGGTGTTTTATGACACCGAAAAAGCGTTTCCGGTCACCGCGGTCAAAAAACAACTCCGATTGATGTGCCATCTTCCCGAACATTTCACAATTTACACAACGGCCATTGTCTTACGGTTTCATGGCATTCCGAGGTCGTTCGGGTGGTTTTGACCCTCCAACGCGCCATTTTAGCGCGCGCCGAGCTGCTGAAAACAACACAATCGGCCGTACCGCGTGCACCACACATCCGATGGGCATGAAGTCTCCTCCTACACGTCACGAATAATATTCCTAATGTTTTCGTGTGGTTTCAGGTCATTCAGAGCACGTTTGATCCGAATTCGACCGTCTCACGCCGTTTATGGTGTTTTATGACATCGGAAACGCGTTTCCGGTCACCGCGGTCAAACGACACCTCCGATTGACGTTCCGTCTACCCGAACATTTCAAAATTAACACAATGGCTGCTGTCGTACGGTTTCATGGCATTCCGAGGTTTTTCGGGTGGTTTTGACCCCCCAACGCGCCATTTTAGCGCGCGCCGAGCTGCTGAAAACGACACAATCGGCTGTACCACGTGCACCGCATGTCCGATGGTCGTTCCATCTCCTCCTACACGTCACGAATAATATTCCCAATGTTTTCATGTGGTTTCAGGACATTCGGAGCACGTTTTCTCTGAATTTGACCGTCTCACGCCGTTCTGGTGTTTTATGACACCAGAAACGCGTTTCCCATCACCGCGGTCAAACGAAACCTCCGATTGACGTGACGTCTACACGAACATTTCAAAATTCACACAGCGGCTATTGTCGTATGGTTTCATGGAATTCCGAGGTCGTTCGTGTGGTTTTGACCCCACAACGCTCCATTTTAGCGCGCGCCGAACTGCTGAAAATGACGCAATCGGCCGTACTGCACGCACTGCACTTCCGATGGGCGTTCCGTCTCCTCCTACATGTCACGAATAATATTCCTAATGTTTTTGTGTGGTTTCAGGTTATTCGGAGCACGTTTTCTCCAAATTCGACCGTCTCACGCCGTTATGGTGTTTTATGACACCGGAAACGCGTTTCCGGTCACCGTGGTCAAACGAAACCTCCGATTGATGTTCCGTCTACCCGAACATTTCAAAATTCACACAACAGCTGTTTTTGTACGGTTTCATGGAATTCTGAGGTCGTTCGGGTGGTTTTGACCCCCCAACGCTCCATTTTAGCGTGCGACGAGCTGCTGAAAACGACACAATCGGCCGTACCGTGTGCACCGCACATCCGATGGGTGTTCCATCTCCTCCTACACATCAAAAATAATATTAATAATGTTTTAATGTGGTTTCAAGTCATTTGGAGCACATTTTCTTCGAATTCGACCGTCTCACGCCGTTTTTGGTGTTTTATGACTCCGGAAACGTGTTTCCGGTCACCGCGGTCAAACGACACCTCTGATTGACATGCCGTCTACTCGACCATTTCAAAATTCACACAATGGCTATTGTCTTACGGTTTCATGAAATTCTGAGGTCGTTCGGGTGGTTTTGACCCCCCAACACGCCATTTTAACGCGCGCCGAGCTGCTGAAAATGACACAATCGGCTGTACCGCATGCACCGCACGTCCGATGGGCTTGATGTCTCCTCCTACATGTCACGAATAATATTACTAATGTTTTTGTGTGGTTTCAGAACATTTGGAGCATGTTTGCTCTGGGTTCGACCGTCTCACGCTGTTCTGGTGTTTTATGACACCGGAAACGCATTTCCGGTCACCGTAGTCAAACGACACCTCCTATTAATGTGCCGTCTACCCTGAAATTTTGAAATTCACACAATGGATGTTTTTGTACGGTTTCATGGCATTCCTAGGTCGTTCGGGTGGTTTTGACCCCCCAACGCGCCATTCTAGCGCGCGCCGAGCTGCTGAAAAGGACACAATCGGCCGTACCGCGCGCACTGCACGTCCGATGTGCATGCTGTCTCCTCCTACACATCACGAATAATATTCCTAATGTTTTAGTGTGGTTTCAGGTCATTCAGTGAACGTTTGCTCCGAATTCGACCGTCTCACGCTGTTTTTGGTGTTTTATGACTCCAGAAACTTGTTTACGGTCACCGCGGTCAAACGATACCTCCGATTGAAGTGCCGTCTATTCGACCATTTCACAATTAATACAAAGGCTGTTGTCATATGGTTTCATGGTATTCCGAGGTCGTTCGAGTGGTTTTGACCCCCCAACGTGCCATTTTAGCGCGCACTGAGCTGCTAAAAATGACACAATCGGTCGTACCGCGTGCACCGCACGTCCGATGGGTGTGTCGTCTCCTCCTACACGTCACGAATAATATTTCTAATGTTTTAGTGTGGTTTTAGGTCATTCGGAGCACGTTTGCTCTGAATTCGACCGTCTCACGCCGTTTATGGTGTTTTATGACTTCAGAAACGCGTTTCTGGTCACCGCGGTCAAACGACACCTCCGATTGACGTGCTGTCTACTCGACCATTTTACAATTCACACAACGAACATTTTCGTACGGTTTCATGGCATTCCGAGGTCATTCGGGTGGTTTTGACCCCCCAACACGCCATTTTAGTGCGCGTCGAGCTGCTGAAAACGACACAATCGGTCGTACCGCGTGCACCGCATGTCCGATGGGCATTACATCTCATACTAAATGTCAAGAATAATATTACTAATGTTTTAGTGTGGTTTCAGGTCATTCGGAGAACGTTTGCTCTGAATTCGACCGTCTCACTCCGTTTTTGGTGTTTTATGACTCTGGAAACGCATTTCCGGTCACTGCGGTCAAACGACACCTCCGATTGATGTTCCGTCTGCCCGAACATTTCCAAATTCACAAAATGGATATTGTCGTATGGTTTCATTGAATTCCGAGGTCGTTCGGGTGGTTTTGACCCCCCGACGCGCCATTTTAGCGCGTGCCGAGCTGCTGAAAACGACACAATCGGCCGTACCGTGCGCACCGCACGTCCGATGGGCGTTCCGTCTCCTCCTACACATCACGAATAATATTAATAATTTTGTCGTGTGGTTTCAGGTCATTTGGAGCACATTTTCTCTGAATTCGACCGTCTCACGCCGTTCTGGTGTTTTGTGACACCGAAAACGCATTTCTGTTCACCGCGGTCAAACGAAACCTCCGATTAACATGTCATTTGCACGAACATTTCAAAATTCACACAACGGATGTTTTCGTACGGTTTCATGGAATTCCGAGGTCGTTCAGGTGGTTTTGAACCCCCAACACGCCATTTTAGCGCGCGCCGAGCTGCTGAAAATGAGACAATCGGCCATACCGTGCGCACCGCACGTCCGATGGGCGTGCCGTCTCCTCCTACACATCACAAATAATATTCCTAATGTTTTAGTGTGGTTTCAGGTCATTTTGAGTGCAGAGAGGACTGTCTGGGGTGCGGGGAGGGGCTGTCCGGGGTGCGGGGGGGCTGTCCGGGGTGCAGGGGGCCTGTCCGGTGTGCGAGGAGGGCTGTCCGGGGTGTGAGGGGGCTGTCCGGGGTGCGGGGGGGCTGTCCGGGGTGTGGGGAGGGCTGTCCAGAGTGCGGGGAGGGCTGTCCGGGGTGGGTCAGGGACTACAAATAGTGAACTTAGCTGATTCATCAAAAACAAGTTTAATGGTTTATATTAGGAATCACATGTTTTTTTCAAAAATATTACAGAACATGCAATTGAAAACATTGAAGAATTAAATGAACAAAAAATATTCAAATCATTAATCAGTTTCATGGTTACTTCTCAATTCGTGCACACAAACATTCCATCAGGCCAAAACACACATGATACCCCCAAATCACAAAAAATCTCACTAGAAACCCAACATAAATATCAATAACAACCCCACCTTTAAAAGCAGAAACACACCTCGTGAATATGATGCGTCATGCGTGGTCATGACTACTACCTCCACCAGGTGGGTCAAGGGACTACAATAAAAAAACATTAAGAATATTTTCATAACAAAAATAATATAAATTAAATAAATACAGTATAAACCTGCGTCGTTTGATCCCCTGCACCATCACCTAGACGCACATATTGCCGTAGTGCTCTAACCTCAGCGATTAATTGCGCATTTACCTCCTCGGAAGCGCGCAGCCGTGCCTCGAAATCTGACAACCACTGTGTCATCTGAGCAACAGTAGGACCGACAACCACAGTACGTGACACTACAGAACGAGGAATCCCTGTTCCATAGGTAAAACTATATCCATGCCCGTCCCGACCAATAATGCGATGAAAGATCTCATCCCTTCGCATGGGAAGCTATCGCTGGTCCTCTAGAAGATGTTCTAATTTAGCTTCAAATTGAGCCTGTGAAATATTTAAATATATATACATATATTAATATACAAATTTTATGTAAGTATTGGTAATGAGTACAAGAACTTACTATCAATGCTGCAGCCTCTGGATCATTGCGATCACGAGTCCTCATCCACACCGACATTTTATCAGCCATATCTACTTCTAAAAGTTGTCTTTGGAATATCCTCTTTCCAAACCCACAAATAGTGATATCCTAAACACAAGTCAATTTTAGAGAACCATTGGGATCCCCTAAATTGATTTATATATCATTAATGCATGAATGTGGATAAATATTCATTATTATAACTTGGTTAGTCTTATGATAATCAAAACAAGATTGAATATTTCCATATGCCTTTTTAAAAAACAAGACCTATGCTTCCCACAGAGACATGATAGGCCTAATGAACCTTTTTCTTTTCATCTATTCCAACTAAAATTTTAATTTCATTAATTATTTTGGTTCCATTATATAAGATGGAAGTGAGATAGGACTAGTCCCTGGGAGGAGATTAATCATAAACTCAACTTCTCTTATGGGTGGAAACCCTGAGAAAGTTTTGGGAAAAACATCCAGAAACTAATAAAAACTGATGGAAATATGATATTATCAATCTATTCCATCAATTCCAAAGTCAAAGTTGTTAACTAGTATAAAATCATTCCAAATTATAGTGAGAACTAACCCATTGCACATGCCTTTACATTCATTTATTCTCTAAATAAATGCTCGACTCCATCATTAGTCATAAAACTAACCTTTCATGTATAATAATCAATGTGATCCTTGAACATTTTCAACCAATCCATACCTAGGATTATGTCATAGAAATCCATATCAATCCAAAAAAACCCATATCAACTTAGCTTCATCAATATTTATAGAAAAAGATCTACACAAAAAGTATCGACATTCTATTTGACCAAGAGGAGTTTGAAGTTTCAAAACAGAAGGAATTATCTCAACATGAAAACCCATCAACTCAACAACACAAGAAGAAATAAACGAATGGGATACACTCATATCAAAAAAATGTTGCATAAGGTTAGAATTCAAAAGAATCATACCTCTCACCTTTGATGGTCCAACTTGATCATCCACAATCACTTGCTCAACTCTATATAACTTCTTACTCACTGCACTTTGTTTTTTATTTCTATGTTGAGAGTGTCCTTGCTGAGGATTCATGGTATTCTTGGAATCACCATGGCTAGCTTGGTTCTACTGATGAGAGGTATTCTACTGCCCTCATCCCATCAAATCATACAACGTCTGTGAAATATGAGATGTGTCCCGAACACTCAACCTCAGAGCACTGCGACAAAAGCACTAAAGATTACCTATCTAGTTGTAGTTGTGTCATGATCTAGGTGGTTCCATACACTCTCACTTTATGTGGTCTAAATAACCATATTGGAAACATCCTATCTTGCTATTAGGTTTTGGAGTAAGATTCACTGATCCAAACATTTGATTCTAATCCATTCCACTACCCTGGAAATGGGTGTCCCTCTTCCTCTTATTCCCATAATTAGAGTTACCATCATTTCCTATAGGTATCAACATGATTCCTCCACCCATATTTCTTGATATGTCCCTTTATACCAACATATCTCTATTGAACATCTCCTAATAATCCATTATTTAAATCAAAAAAATCTTCAAAAAAATATGTTGCCTCATTTCCGATTCAAAAATGTGTTCCTTCAAGGACACACTAACAACAAATTCAGGTGAAAAGCAGACTAAATTCATAAAATTATCTGCATACTCTATCATTGAGAGGTTCTACTGCTTCAAGCTGAAAAAATTCTATCATTCTTACAATCTTGAACATATGAGGATAGATTTTTTTATTAAACAATTCTTTAAAATACTACTATGCAATACCTTGGTCTAATTTATCCTAAACTACTAAATCCAAACACCATCATGAAAGATCCTCCAACATATATGTTTCCAACTTGACTTTTAGCTCTTTTGGTGTTCCAATTAAATCAAAGATTCGATTCATCCTATTCAGCCACACATTTTCCTTCTCTGGTTCCAAATCACCCCAAAATATGGCTAGATTATGTTTTTGGAACTAAATAGAATAATTCACTTGACTTGGTTTATCCATTCAGTTCCCTCTATCTATGACCTAAAAATATTGGACTATACCCTAAACCAGCTATTGGTTCACCAGTGGATCAGGTGAAACTGCATTATCAGTAACATCTTCCAGTTGGTTTCTACAATGCCTACTGGGTTCCATTTTCTATAAAAAATGCCATAAGACTCACTCTCTCACAAACGAAGGATTAAAAATTCAAATTTAACACATCACACCTATTATAAAAAGGTTTTCCCAAAATTCTACACATTCCTTTTTCAACCATTTTTTTTGAAAATTCCACCATGATTTTGAAAATCAAACCATTTTCAAAATACCACTATCATGCCATTTTTAAAATCTCACATTTGAAAAAAAAATTAAATAATTTTCAAAAATCAACACATTTTCACCAAATCATAAATCATACTCAGAATGAAATATGTAATTCTAGTGGGAGGTCATTTCTATCAATGAATTTCATGCTCTTCTCATTGGATAAACCCATAATAATGAGATAACAACTCCTATAAGTGTATCCAAAAAACTTATGTACCCAACTCCTTGGTAATTTTAAGTTCATCATAAATTGGTTAGCTATATATTTTTATTCTCTAAATTTCAAGTTCTGATGATCCTAATCATTTCTATTGTCCCAACTCAAGGAAAAAAGTAGAATGATTGTAAACTCCAAGAACAACACAATTGATAACAAATTATTGAAAAAATTGATACCATTTGTCTCAAAAAGATATTTGGTTTGACCAATACTGACACCACTTGTAACATCACACCCCTCCCCAATGGATTGAGTCTAGGTAGAATTTTCTACTTGGCCTTAGGAGACATCCCCAAGATGCTAAAGGCTAGAAATAAATTCCAAGGGATTCAATATAATTGGGGGATGATTTTTCATTTGAAGATAAAAATATCCAAAAACCAACATACCATAATAAAAACCACTATATGATGCATGATGAAAATATAATACAACTCAAAGTAATACCAAAGAAAAAAAATTCCAAACCACACTATAACCAATATTAGAGAACCAAAGTGGAAGACTAAAACAAAAATCTAAAAAACTCCAAAGACATAATACATAGCTTCCAACATGCTGCAAGATCCAACTCTATAATCCATGCCCAATTATCATGAATCACCACTAAATAAATGTGATACTTTCCCTTTACCTGTGTCTCGATACATGATATTTGCAAATGAACCAAAGTTCCCAAGAAGGGGGTGAGTAATGAAACTCATTAGGTTTTACCCAAATGAATTCCATACTCACACCACTAGGATTGAATATGTTAGAACATTTATATAAAACAATTTATATAAAACAATTTATATAAAACACTTTAAAATATTTTAACAGTTTATATCAAATCCAAGCAGTTCACACCAAAACTATTTTCCAACCAAAATAGTTTTCAATGAAAATAACCAAATAAATATTTCAAACCATTTCTCAAATCCCATTTTGGAAGAACCTATTACATTTCATATAAACACACACACACACACACTCAATCTTAGTGTTACCATTGATGGTGGAACTTCATGTCCACACTCTATCCCTTTGATGGTGGTACTTCATGAACAATATCCATCCCATTCAAATCACACTTAACCATTTAGGCCAACAAACATACCAACACAATATTTTCCAAAAAATTAAAATAAAACTATAAATTTATTGAAAACAAATTTCCATGAATCAAAATCAAAAAACCATTTTAAAATTGTTATTTTAAAATCAGGTTACCACTTTCACTTTCAACCATAACACCCAATTTTACAATTCCATAACCCATCACTAAAGAGGGTTTCCATAAAGAATTGAACAAAAATTTGATAATAAATTTCAAGAAAAAAATAAATTTGAAATGAAACATTCTAGTTATAGAAAGAGGAATAAAGAGTGAATCCACCTACCTCATAAAATGTGGTGAAAACGAATAATTGCACAAATTATTCAATAAAACCAGGTTGAATATTCAAATCCCACCTTAGATCTTGTTCCCTAACACCAAAACCACCAAAAATCATCATGAATGGAATATAATATCAAACATATATCCCTAAAAGAATAGATCTATGAATCCACGAGAGGTAAGAAGAATATATCTAAGGAGAAACACCAAGAACTGAGACTTATTAAGAAATCTGGCCTTCAACACACCAAGATTTACCAATAGATAACTCCTGAATCTAGGGGAAGAATATCCACAAACTTTGGGAGGAGAGAAAAACAAGTTAGGGTAAGATTAAGTGAAAACAGAGAGGTTTAGGATTAAATTGAGTGAGATCCACTTTTTTAGGATCTAAACATTAACCATGCATAGTTGGGTCACATAGTTAGACAAACTGTGCGCCAACTATGTGCTAGCTACTACCTCCCAACACCCTTTGCACGGTTGGATCACATTGTTAGAGAAACCATGTTCCAACTGTGTTTTTCCCTATATTCCAAAAATCATGGTTACTCATAGGTGGTCAAATAGTTTGGCCAAACTGGGTGCCTAACCGTGTGCCTAACCAGTAGCCTCTGTTTCACTTTGCATGGTTTCCTGTAAGAGTTTTAGGGTTTCTACTAACCGTTCTAAAATCTTACACCTCCTTAACATCCCCCAAAAAATTTAAAAAGTCTTCCAAACCCTCAAAAACTTTACAAAAACAGTTTACATACTTAAAATATATAAATAAAGGGTTACTTACTTGAAACCGAGGGTGATACACTTTTGGACAAAGTGGGTGTATCTTTTTATACTCTAACCCAAACCAAGAATCCATAGCATAATAAGCCATATTATGTTTTCAAGATATACTCAGGCTGATCTAATTCATAAAGTAATACCTAAGGTTTCTATTAAAACACATTTTATCATCAAAAGTAGGGTTCATGCCACTTAGTCTCAATGGGTCACATAGAAAAACCTACCATAGACCCCCAAATTCACATTCCAAGTAAACTTCACACTAAGGGTAAATATTATAAAGTGTTAACCATGAATAATTAGGGAAATCAAGTTTTATAATGAACAAGAAGGAATAAAATACCCTAATTATTACTATAGGTAATTTTATTTTATTTTTTAATTTAAACCAAAAATAATTATTTGAAATCCATTCTTCTATATTTTAAAAATGTAATATCATTTTTATTAATAATTTTAGAAAAAAAGGTAGGCATGTCATAAGAATTTACAAATAATTACTTGGATATTCAATACCACTTTACATTAATAATGGATATCTTTCCAAATTCCCACAAATAGAAAGCAACACTTAAGATCCATCAAAACCAATTCTATAACCAACAGAACCAAATTCCATAAACTCCACAAATCAAGAATAATTAAAAGCAAGGAAAAAATCATGCATATAACTTAAAATTTCACCCTAATGTAATAAAATATATAGAACAAATCTCACCATAATTTCCTTTCAATTAAAAAATTATGAATGAGTATCCAAATACCCACTCTATCCTTCTTTTGACAAGAAAATAGGCACCCCAATTATTTTGGATGAATTCCACCATGATAAATTGTAATTCAACTTAAAATACCTAATGAAACCAAATGAAACTAGAAGGATAGGATGGAAGAGGAAATAAGAGATAAGAATATATTATTTAACTTATATTTGGGAATAAAATATCCCATTAATCCATCATCAATCAAGTTTCTAAGAAAAGGGGGAAGGGAGGACCAAGACAATCCCATAGAGGAGCTCACGGTAGATGGGGAGAAGTGAGTCCTAAGGAGAAGAAAAATGAGTGTAAAATGATATATATGAAAATAAAAAATTACCGTTTTATAAATTTAAAAATAGGATGGGTTGATTAGGTAGTCACTGTAGTCTTTTGGGTACCCAATGGACCTCCATACCTGCTACCCTCTTTTCCCAGAACCACCGGGTACCTGATGAACCATAACAGGTACCAATTGTCATTCGTTGTCAAGGAATATATGTGGAATCCCTAATTTCCACTTTATGACCTCTAAAATTCTTATCAAAACTTAAAAAACACCCATATACATTGAATAATTAATCCTCAAATAATAAAACCAAAACTAAATCCTTAGAAAGAAAAATGAACACAAATTGGAACTAAAAATTCAAATAGACCCAGACTTCCATTAATTAAATTCCTAAAGATTTAAAAAATATTCAAATGAATGAAACATGATTCAATAAAATACTAATAACTCTTTATAATTTTTAAAATATCATTATCTTGGAACTTTTCTATAAATTCAAACTTTTCTTTTAGATCATTTGGTAATAGATTTAAATGTTACTCTTTATAGTGGGAACTTTATTTAATAATATATCTAAAATAACTTTATGACGTAAAGTGATATTCATTAGAATTATCATTTATTTGGTACATTTTAAACCTATCTAAGTTTAAATATACTCCCACCAACCTATTAAAAATTACATTTTCCAAAATATTTTTTCTTGGACACACAGACGCTTTATGTAAATAAAATAATAATTATTTACTTTAATGAGAATATTTAAAAAATAAACTATTTAAAACTATATTTTATATGAAATTTTATGTGTTTATAGAAATATACTTATCTCTTTCTTTTTAATCATGACATATAGGGTTTCCCTTGAAATCCTACTTAGAGGAACCACCATTGCTTGTGAGTATCATTTTTTTAATGTTTTCTTCCCCATTTCATATTTTCTTCATTATTTTAATTTTATTTTCTTCACATTTCATACCTAATGGATTCTCTTTTCTTGTCTTTATAGGTTTATTTTCTTAGTTCCTTTCAAGGTTTTATGTTGTTGGCGATGTTACAAGCTTTATCAGTGTCCCATCTTTCTATATCGACATAACCCTTCACAATTGAATTTATCCATAGTCAACATTATTACATTTATGATATATTTGGGTGATGGTGGTTTATGAATATGGTGGAAATGTACCATGGTGACGTTCCCTTTGTCTGGAATGCCATTTCCCCATATGAAACTCCTTTTCACTTTCCTTCCTGAACGACCGGGAAAGGCTACATTTATTCAGGTCTAGTGGTGGTATATGAGGATTTTTATCAGGACCTATAACTTAAACAACTCATAATTATATGATTTATAACAATGGTTTAACTTATTTTTATTTCCAGTTTATTTTTTTAGAGTTTTAGAGAATTAGGAAAACCATTACATAACAAAGTAGACACTTCATGTAGTGTAAACTTTTACTATAAAAATTGGTTCTTATGTTCACACTATTATTTCATTCATGAAACTTTTTCTTAATTCAAGATGTTTCACCATTGACCTTACAATAATCCTTACACATCCTTAAAAACCTGTGAATTTTTTTTGAAAACCTGGGATGAAAAAAACAAACCTCAGTATGGGATATAAAAGAAGGGATACTCATTAATCCATTTGAAATTCATGAAAACCCATAAGGTGGTTTTCATTTTTACATAATAAAATTTGAGATTTAAAATAATAATTTACTTTCTCACAAAATAAACTTCAAAGACAAAAGTTTTCATAATTTTTTTTGTATGAAATCATAAAGGAAAAATCATAGTCATGATATTTACTTGGGAAAACATAAAAACTCATGAAAAATTTTCCTTAAAAAACAAATCTTCCACCTTTATGAGATCAGTATCTCCCTTACCATATAAAATAAAAATATTTCCTTTAAAATCCATAACAATAATTAGAAAAACAATTAGGTATTGTAAGAACCCATATCTTCTTTTCAGGTATATTTTTCTCTTTTCTGGTGTTTTTGAGAAAAAGAGGAGTTTCTGGAATTTTTTGAAGTACACGCCATGTACTTATAAGTACATGTCGTGTACTCTTTTTCCACATGTAGACGTGAGCTGGCCCTGTAATGGCTGATCACACAACCGTGTATGGTGACCTGGATACCGCCTTATGCGGGGGCCGGTAAGGGCAAGTACACACCGTTTACTTCTAAAGTACATGCCGTGTACTTTTTTTTTTCATTAAACAGACCGGGTCACGTCTAATTGGAAGAAGCGTCTTCTTCTTCGCCTTCTTCTACTGAGAGCATCCGTACAACACCGATCTTTCCCTGAGCCCCCGATCGAGCATCCGTTCTCCGAATTGAACTTCATCGGTTGCGTTGGAATCGCATCGGTGAGTTTTATCTTCTTCTCGAACCTCATTTCCTGTTTTATCTTCTCTCATGAGTTATCCTCATTTGAAATTTTTATAAATTTTTGTAGATCTACTTCATTCTATGTCGATCCAAGGTCTGATGCCGGAGTATATCAATCATACAATGCCGAGGTAGGTGGTTTGTGACTTTCCATAGATAGTCTTTGAGTTATATGTGCAAAAGTTCCCAATACCCTTGATCGGGGTATTGCGTGTTTACGGTTTTAAACCTATTATTTCCTACTATGTTTTACATGCTTGAGTAGAGGTCAATTAAATGTAAATATGGTTAATTGTGATGCTATGGATGTCTTTACCATTCTTGTATTGTTTATGACTGTTTGGTCTAGCTTAGCCTGTTAGGCTACTTACTTTCCATTCCTAGTGTTGATAGGATTGAGTAATATTATTTATCTGACATGCTGTTATGCTGTAGACTATTTAGCCAAGTATTTCTTGAGGTATACTTTGGCCGTTATATATCGCTGTGATCGATTGACTTACATAGGGCCGTTAGAACCTGGTGTAGTAGACCATAGGGAGAATGGACGTTGAGGGCTTCTCTAGAGTTTCTGTTTACTGTTACGATGCGAGACCATAGGGGGAATGGACATAAGTTCTTCCTCAGAGTGTCTATAGTTCCTCGATGTGGGACACAATGGGAATTTTACGTTGAGTGCTTCCCCAGAGCACCTTTTAGTTACCGATACAAGACTATACGGGTAATTAACGGTGAGTGCTTCCTCAGAGAGTCTATTCAAAAGCTTATCCAGAGGGATTAGACTATGTGTAATTCCCAGATGGTTTCTTGTGTTTGTTTTGGTTAGACCAGAGGGGTTAGACTGTGAGTACTTCCCAGAGGGTTTCCTGCTTATGATTAGATGCTTACTTGATATTTGATAATTGAATGCATTTGAAACTGTAGGATTGTTTGCTTTTGAGTACTTCCTTGTTTACTACTTCATTTTGATTATAGCCCGACATATATATTCACTGACTATTAGGCACAGATCTTTGGGTGGTTGCCTATTGGGATTTATTCTCACACCCTATTTGGGTCATGCATTTGGGACCAAACAGATTATATTGTTGTAGGTATAGATAAGGGCAAGATCCCTTCTACTTCAGGTACCTGATTACTACAGAGCTGGGGAACACGGGACAAAGCTGAGGCATGTGGTGCTGTGAAGCATTTTATCAGTATTTCTGTTGTACTTTGGTTTAGTATTTTATTACAAAATTTTGACTTGTTTGGCTATTTTCCTAGACATATTCATCATGCATCATATATATATGTATATGTGTGCTCTAGTTATTTATTACTTCTATTGTTTACCTATTGGATGTTGTACTACTTCTTCTATTGCCATCTGTTTTACTTCCACTATGTTACTCTTCCAATGAGGGCATTGTTTCCCCACTATCACACCCAAGGCCCTTGCTGCTAGTCAGCAGCCTCTGAAATTCAGGGAGATGCGCTTGAGGCCATGTGACCAACCATGTACGGGGCACCTCTGGGCGGCTTCCAGAACCGGGATGTTACAAAGTGGTATTAGAGGAATTATTTTCTTCTTAACTTACTATTTGGAACCTATATCCAGGGATAGGAAGGAATATGTACTTGGTAATAAGCTATGCCTGAGAGTAGCTAACCCGTGTACAGGGAAAATCCAATCTACCTCGTTATTGCAATTTTTCTATTTTTGAAATTTTACAGTTGATTTTATTTCACCGTTAGGTGATTCACATGTTTTGGGCTATTATTGTTGATATTATTGAGGTTCTATTTCTATTACAACCTGATGAGATGAGGGTATTCCATGTCATGCATCATATAGGCACTTTCTAGAAATCACATGTCATGCATTCTTGCCATGCCATTTAGGGTTCATTAGTGATTGCATGTTGTTGTGATAGAGGTTGTGTTAGATATGATTGATGTTGTGATAGATGCCTTGATATAATACCTTCTTTTTGATAAAGCATTGAATTGTGTAAGGTTTCATTTAAATGAACTCCAAACTTTGGTTCTTTAGGTGTTATGGGACCTCATGGATCAGAATTTGGTGGATCATTGCATCGTTATCCTTGTTTATAACCTGTATGAGATGCCAAAATTTTATTCTCAGGGAGTATGGGCACTCACGGATCAGAATTTGGAACTTTAATGTTCATTTCAGTGTTTTTATGGGTTCCAGAGTAGTTTCTGAGGCTTACTATCCGAAAGAACCCAGAATACACGGTGTGTAATGATGAATACATGCCTTGTGTCCTTCTGTTTGGGAAGGAACTATTTTTCTATGCAATGTACTATATGTACACGTCGTGTAGTCTCTAACTGTGTCACTGAATGCGTGGGCAGAGACACGGGGTTGATATTTTTTTGGGGGAACACACCGTATACCGGTTGTACATGCCGTGTTGTGTAGACCTTGTGTCCACCCGTGTGACTAACAACACAGAGGCATGAAAGCTTAAGTTATACACACCATGTCATGTTTGAACACGCAGTGTAGTGAAACCTAGGTATATGACCGTGTAGAGAACAACACAGGTTGGTAAAACCTTTCTAGTACACGCCGTGTCTGGAAAAAACACTCCGTGTAGAGCGAGCCGTGTAATCGGCCGTGTGACTAACAACACAGGTTGTTGAAGTTTTTCTAGTAAACGCCGTGTTTGGAACTAACACACCACATAGTCTTGTTTTAGGAGAACTCTGTGGCTTAAATGTGTAGAATAACTTGGGCAGAGGAAGAGGATTCAAGTACACACCGTGTGTTAGGACAATACACCATGTGTATGGGGTGTTACACGACCTTGGTTGGAAAAAGTACATGCCCATGTGAATGATTTAGGGAACACGCCATGTAGTCATTATACATTCCTTGTATCCATGTTTTGAAAAACTTTAATGCTTTATTTCTCTTGTTACCTTCTCACACATTTTAAGTTTCAGCCCTTGTTAATCTTAATCTAAGGCGTGCGCTTGACCTTGCAGATTCATGCCACCGAGACATCCTAAGGTTGTCCACCAGTTACAGGACAGTGATCAGACACTAGATATGGATGATCAGGGACTACTAGTAGATCCTCCAATTATTCCAGTCTTGGTACCAACTGTCATTCCGGACATAGGTGCTAACACACAGTTCCAAGTGGGATTTATGAGGTTCATGCAGACCTTCTGAGGAGTACCGCATCCTGCCCCTTCTATGGAAGAGCTAACATGGGTCTTTAAGAAGAAGCATCCTCCCACTTTCTCAGGGGATGGAGGACCCCAGGCTGTAGAGTCATGGCTAGAAGCCATGCTGACGATCTTCGAGCATCTGGAGACGCCTCTAGAGAGAAGGTTGAATCTTTCTATGTATATACTTTGGGACTCCGCAAAGAGATGGTGGGATGTGATCTCATAGGTGGTACACCAATAGGTTATAGCGTGGGATGAGTTACATCATGACTTCTATGACTACTTCTACCTGGATACCTTGAGGGCCGATCGAGCCCAAGAATTCATGAGTCTGGAGCAGGGTACTCTTTCTGTTATGGTGTATTCTTCTCGTTTTAAAGAGCTGTAGTGCTTCATAGCTATTCTATGAGGTGATGAGTTATTTTTGGCAAGGAAGTTTGAGGATGGTATCAGGCATAACATCTAATCATATGTGAACATCTTCAGGTTGACTTCCATCACTTCAATAGTCAACCAGGCGCTAATCACGGAGCACAATCTGAGGGATTCTATAGTTAAGAGCCAGGGTGTCTCGACATCCGGAGTTGGTATCCCTCATACTAATAGTAGGAAGTGCGATAGAGAGTTTACGCATGGAGATCTGGGGAGTAGGGACACTTCTTCTGGTAGCCAGGTGGTGTGCTACCAGTGCGGGAAGAGTAGGCATACGAGACCTCATTGCCCGAGAGACCCAGTGGAGTGAGGATCTTGTGAAAATATGGGCCATCTTCAGCGCTTATGTTAGATATTCTCACCGGTATTTGGTGACAGTGGTTCTTCTATGACTCATCATTTTGGAGAATCACCACCAATTTCTCATTAGGAAGGGAACTGTAGTTCTTCTGGCTGTTCAGGCTGAGGTAGAGGTCATGGCCGTAGTATCCAGTTGCTAGGCTTTCAATGACAACAACGTGGATCATCTGAGAGTGGTCAGGCAGGGTCACAGGGCCATGGTGTAGGTCAAACTTTTGCGATGGAGCAGACCTATCAGAAGCAGGATCCTGAACCCTCAACAGTATGAGGTTTGATCCTAGTTGCCTCAATTTTAGTTTCTACTCTTTTCGATACAGAGTATTCCCATAGTTTTATATCTATTTCCATTGTGGAGAGTCTTAGACTCTGTATCTTTTATTCTGCTGATATCTTGACGCTATACACTTCATTGGGAATAAGAACGGATAGTGTACAATAGTGCAAGGAGTTCCCTCTAGAGGTTGGTGGGTGTCACTTATTATGGGACCTTTATGTCTTAGAGATGACAAGCTATGATGTCATTCTCAGAATGGACTGTCTAGTTCCCTTTCAGGTAGTTGTCGATTTCTGTCGCCATAGGGTGAGTTTCACATTACCAGAGGGCATATCATTTCTTCACAAGGGAAAATGGGATGTCCAAGAAAGAATATAGGTACCTTAGCATCATGGGTTGGGAGGAGTTATAGCCTAGATTTTTAGTCTTTATCTAGATGACCAGGGGGCTTCATAGATGGATTTTCCTCCAGTGGTGGATCATTTTAGGGATGTATTTCTAGAGGACTTTTCAGGTTTGACTTCAGAGTGAGAGGTGGACTTTTCTATTGAACTTGTACTAGGAGTGGCACTGGTGTACATTCATCCTTATAGGATGGCTACATCATAGTTACAGGAGATCAAGAAGTAGTTGGAAGAGTTGCAGGAAAAGAGCTTCATCCGACCCAATACTTCTCCTTGGGGTTCGCCTGTCCTATTTGCGAAGAAGGTGAATGGTACCCTCAGACTTTGTGTGGATTATCATAAGTTGAACCAGTTGATGGTCAAGAACCAATTTCCCTTATCGAGGATTGATGATATATTTGATCAACTTCGAAGAGGCTAGGTGTTCTCGAAGATTGACTTGAGATCTGGTTACCATCAGTTGTGTGTTAGACCATCAGATGTACCTCTTACAGCCTTTTGGAGCAGGTATGGTCTATATGAGTATGTGGTTATGCCGTTTGGTCTCACGAACGTGCCTCAGTTTTCACGGAACTAATGAACCGAGTGTTCTATCCATACTTGGATTCTTTTGTGGTAGTCTTCGTGGAAGATATCTTGGTGTACTCTCACACTCGACACGACCATGCCACACATCTTGAGATCATTTTGAGTACACCAATAGAGCATCAGTTTTATGTTAAGATCTCAAAATACTGATTTTGGATGGACCAAATTCACTTGGGTCATGTTATCTCAGAGACAGAAGTATCAATAGCCTAAGAGAAATTGAGATCAGTAGTTTTCTGGGAGTAGTCAAAGAATGACTTTGAGGTACAGAGTTTTTTAGAGCTATCTGGTTACTAAAATCGTTTTATATATGACTTTTCACACTTATCAGCACCACTGACATACCTGAATAAGAAGGGTACGAAGTACTTGTGGTCAGATTCTTGCGAGTCAGCCTTTCAGGAGCTGAAAGGGAGGTTGAATTAAGCATCGATACTAGTATTTCTAGAGCTGGAAAAGAGCTATACTATTTACTATGATGCATCAAGTATCAGGCTGGGAGTAGTTCTTAATCCAGGGGAAGGGGTTATTGCATATGGGTCTCGGCAGTTGAGGCCACATGAGAGGAACTACCTGATGCATGAACTCCAGCTGGATGAAGTTGTTCATGCTTTACGCTATTGGAGAAATTATCTTCTAGGAGATAATTTTGTGGTTTTCACCAACCACAAGAGTCTCAAGTATATCTTCACTCAGTGCGATCTGAATTTGAGATAGTGAAGGTGGGTTGAGTACCTTCAGTCCTTTGACTTTGAGCTTGCCTATACACCTGGGAAAGGCAATGTTGTGGCTGATGCGTTGAGTAGGAGGACTTAGATATAGGCAGTCCAGGAGGCCAGTAGTGAGTGGAAGCTTATGGCTCTGTTCTCTGAGATGCATCTAGAGGTTCATGATAGGTAGGGGCAAACTTTTCTTTCTTCTATAGTTGTTACCTCGAATATACTAGATCAAGTGCGAATGAGGCAACTATCAGATTCATAAGGCTTGGTTTTATGGGAAAGTGTGTCAGGATAGGACCTTATTCCTAGATGGACCATAGGTGAGGATGATATCTTGCGTCTTCATGGGCACGTATGGGTGCCATCAGAAATATGCTAGGAGATGATGTGAGACTTTCATTCCTTAGTTTGGGCAGTTCATCTTGGCGTCACTAAGATGTATCATGATCTACACTGTCAGTATTGGTGGCCAGGTATGAAGAGAGATGTTACTTGTTTCGTCATGAGGTGTTTCACCTGTCAGTAGGTGAAGGCGGAGAATCAACAACCAAAAGGGATTTTACAGCAGTTACCCATTCCTGAGTGGAAGTGGAATGATTCCATGATGGATTTCGTGACAGGTTTACCAAGGTTGCCTCGAGGGAAAGATGCAATGTGGGTTGTCATTGAAAGAATTAATAAGGTTGCTCACTTATTTCTGATCAAGGATACCTTCAGTGTTGATGAGCTGGGAATGTTGTACATCCGAGATATTGTACATTTACATGGAGTTCTACACTCCATTGTTTATGTCAGAGATTCCCGTTTTACTTCTCGGGTTTGGCAGGGTTTACAGAAGGATTTGGGTACACAGGTACTTCTGAGTACGACATACCATCCCCAGACAGATGGCTAGTCTGAGCATACGATTCAGGTGCTTGAGGACTTTCTTTGAGCATGCATCCTAGATTTTGGAGGTTCATGGGAGAAGCACATACCTCTTGTGGAGTTTTCCTAAAATAATAGTTTTCAAGAAACTATTCAAATGGCACCTTATAAGGCTTTGTACGGTAGGCCATGCTGATCACCCTTATGCTGGCTAGAGGCAGGGGAGGAAGCTATGTTGGGACCTCATCTTATCCAGGAGACCATAGAGAAGATTGAATTGATTCGTAAGAGGATGACTACTGCACAGTCTCGACAGAATTCTTATACTGATCGACGGATATGGCCTCTAGAGTCTGAGGTTGGGGATCAGGTTTTCCTATGTGTCACACTGAGGTTGGGTCTCAGAGAATTATGAGATAGGGTAAGCTCTCACCAAGGTACATTGGGCCGTTTGAGGTGTTATAGAGATTTGGGCCCATTGCCTATCGTTTGCAGTTACCTTAGAGGTATTGGGCTATGCATGACGTCTTCTACGTTTCTCAGCTTCGACGTTACTTCTCAGACCTGTCTCATGTTTTTCAACCTGAGGAGGTTGAGTTAGAGGTGGATTCCTCATTTGAGGGGCATCCTATCTGGATTTTTGATCGAAGTACGGAAGTTCTCCATGGCCGGTCTGTTCCTCTAGTACGAGTGCTATGGCAGCACAGGCGAGTACAAGATGAGACCTAAGAGAGGGAGGCTGATGTACGATCATAGTGGCTGAATATTTTCAAGTATTATTCATCTACGCCGCCTTTCTAGGGAAATTCAGGGATGAATTTCTTTAATGGGGGAAGTTTGTAAGAACCCAGATCTTCTTTTCAGATATGTTTTCTCTTTTCTGGTGTTTTTGAAATAAAGAGGAGTTTTTGGAAATTTTTGAGTTACACGTTGTGTACTTATAAGTGCACGCCGTGTAATCTTTTTCCACATGTAGCAATGTGATGGCCATGTAACGGATGAGCACACAACCACATGTGGTGACCTAGAGAGCACCTTATGCCGGGCCCGATAAGGGAAAGTACTCACTGTGTACTTCTAAAGTACACGTCGTGTACTTTTTTTTTTCATTAAATGGACCAGGGTCACGTATAATTGGCAGAAGCATATTATTCTTCGCCTTCTTTGACAGAGAGCATCCGTACGACGCTAATCTTTCCCCTAGCCCCCGATCGAGCATCCTTTCTCTGAATTGTACTCTGTTGGTTGAGTTGGAATTGCATTGGTGAGTTCTCTCTTCTTCTTGAACCTCGTTTCCTGTTTTCTATTCTCTCGTGAGTTATGCTTGGTTGAAAATTTTAGATGTTTTTGTAGATCTACCATGTTCTAGGTTGATCCAAGGGACGACGCCAGATTATATCGATCATACAATGCTGAGGTAGGTGTTTTTTGCCTTTCTGTAGATAGTCTTTGAGTTATATGTGAAAAAGTTCCCAATACCCTTGATCGAGGTATTTCATGTTTATGGTTTTAACCCTGTTATTGCTTGATATGTTTTACATGATTGAGTAGATTTCAATTGAATGTGAATAAGGTTAATTTTGATTCTATGGATGTATTTCCCATGCTTGTATTGTTTATGACCATTTGGTCTTGCTTATCCTGTTAGGCTACTTACTTTCTATTCCTAGTTCTGATAGGATGGAGTAATATTATTTATATGACATGCTGCTATGTTGTAGACTATTTATCCAAGTAGTTCTTGAGGTATACTTTGGACATTATATATTACTGTGCTTGATTGAATTACACAGGGCCTTGAGAACCTGGTGTAGTAGACCATAGAGAGAATGGATGTTGAAGGCTTCTCCAGAGTGTCTGTTTACTGTTATGATGTGATACCATAGGGGGAATGGATGTAAGTGCTTCCTCAGGGTGTTTGTAGTTCCTCGATGCAGGCCACAGAGGGAATTGGATGTTGAGTGCTTCCCCAGAGTGCCTTTTAGTTACTAATACGAGACTATAGGGGGAATTGACAGTGAGTGCTTCCTCAGAGAGTCTGTGCAAAAGTTGAACTAGAGGGGTTAGACTCTGTGTACTTCCCATAGGGTTGCTTGCGTTTGTTTTGGTAGGACTAGAGGGGTTAGGCTATGAGTACTTCCCATAAGGTTCCCTACTTATGATTATCTACTTACTTGATATCTGATAATTTAATGCATTTGAAACTGAAGGATTGTTTACTTTTGAGTACTTCCTTGTTTACTACTTCATTTTGATTATAGGCTACCATATATATTCACTGACTGTTAGGAACATATCATTGGGTGGTTTCCTACTGGGATTTAGTCTCACACCCTGTTTGGGTCATGCATTTGGGCCCAAACATATTATATTGCTGCAGGTATAGATAAGGGCAAGTTTCCTTCTACTTCAGGTACCTGATTACCGCGGAGCTGGGGAGCATGTGACCAAGCTGAGACTTGCAATGTTTTGGAGCATTTTATTATTATTTTTGTTGTACTTTGGTTTATTATTTTATTCCAGAATTGTGACTTGTTTGGATATTTTTTAGACATATTCATCATACATCATATATATATGTATATGTGTGCTCCAATTGTTTATTAATTATGCTGTTTACCTATTGCATGTTTTACTACTTCCTCTATTGCTATCTGTTTTACTTCCACTGTGTTACTATACCAATGAGGGCATAGTTTCCCCAATATCACACCCAAGGCCCTCACTACTAGTCACTAGACTCTAGCATTCGGGGAAATGCCCTTGAGGCCATGTGACCAACTGGGTATGGGGAACCTCTAGGCGGCTTCCGGAACCGGGACGTTACAGGTATATTGGGATATTATCCATATAATCACACTTACAATCACGCATAAAAAGGAATAAAAATCATAATTAATTCCATAAAATCTCTTAGGAGTAACTTCCATTCAGTTAAGTCTATCACATTACATAATACATTGGAGATCTATATCAGGATCACCCATCATTAGAGCTATATCAGGCTGTCCTATCATCATATAAAACTTCCAAGAACCATATAATGATAAAAAACATAAAATATTTCATTTTTTATCATAAAAACCATAAAATTTGGACTTAGATCCCATAAAAAACTACTGTTAATTATCTCATAAAAATGAGAATAAATATCCATTTCTTTTGAAAACATTTAGAAATTCCCTAAAAAATGGGAATATTATATTCCTTGAAAAAATAGTTTTTTTGAGGAATATTGATAATTTATAATGACTATAATGGTGGGAAAATCCATTCATTTTGTATACATTAAAATACATTATTTTATCACTTTTTTTAAAGAAAGTGAAAAATGAATTGTAAAGAAAATGTTAAAAATATTAATTTTAAAATATTTATAAATAATGTCAAAAATATTTGAAAATGAACTTTAAATATATTTTACTTATAAACAATTACATTCTCAAAACATTTAAAAGAACATAGATATAGAACAGAAAGAGTTTAAAACTTTAAAAAAATGTTTTAAAGAAAAAATCCCTTACCTTAAGTCCCGTATAGATTCATACATTATCTAATTATTGAATAATAAAATTATATTAGCTATTTAATTGTAAATGAAATTTTTAATATTAATTCCATTATCATTATTAATTTTAATTCATTTATTATTATTTTCTATTTAGTTACTAAATTAGTTATGCTTATGTTAGATGTTTTTGAGGTTGTTTGGTTCATAATCTCCAAAATAACTTTGGTTCATTAACCATGGTCAAAGAGGTAATGGTTACATCATCTATAGAGTATTAAAATTTTTATAATTATCATGTTTATATATTCAATATAATTTTATAACCATCCATGTAATGTGGTCATGAAAAACGAATCACATCGCTTCATGGAGGTGGTAGTCCACACAAATTCATGAGTGGCATTATCATTTTACAATGGATGGATGGGTAATAAGGTAGATAATATACTATCTTTATAAAATCATAATATTTTCATAAATATCATATATATATATATATATTAACTCCATATTTATAACCATCCATGTGGGATGGTAATGAAAAACAAAAAACATTGCTTTGTGGAGGTGGTAGTCCAAATATATGCACAAGATATGTTTTTATTTCTGATATGATAGAAAGTATATGGAAAAGGTTGTTACATAATCATAGTAAAATTTTAGTGTATTTAATATACTATTTTATTTATTTAAAATGGTTAGAACTGATTAGAAGTGGGTATAAGAATAAATAAACTTGAAAGAGTCTGGTTAGGGAATATACCTCCGCCTTAGATAACCTCCTTTGACTTACACCTTAATCCTTATATGATGATTTTTTTAGAAGGACAGAACTTATAGGATGTATAGAGGAGAATTAGGAATTTATTTTGGTAGATATTGGATGATATAGAGTGATCAAAGTGTGTGAATAAGTGAGGAGATAATGTGACCTTTTACAAGTGAGGGGAGTGACACTCTTATTGATGAGAATGAGGGATTTCCCCAAAAAAATCCAACTTTATTGATTTTAAAAATGTTACAGAAGTCTAAAAAAGGATGTTTAAAAAAATAACTTTGAAAAAAATGGAAATATCATCAGGTACATCATTGATCCAAACAAAATCCAGAGCAGTAATCCCTTTGTTGGAAAGACCACCAGAAAAATAATTTTCTTCCCTGTATGCGTGTGTGCTGATATTATTCATAAACAAAATAGAATTTATGCATTTTATCCATTTAGTAGTTAACTTCCAAAAATTTGAATAGTTACATTTCTAATATCTTACACAAAAGTGGTATAATCACATTCAATCTACTAGTTAAGCCATCTTCTTTGCCTTTCCATTTAAATAACATTGATTATAGAAAGAATTTCACCATCCAAAGAAGTAATAAAATCACCCAAACCATATAAAAATCCCATTGCATCACCATTTTGATTTCTAAAAATTGCACCATAACTAGAAGTTCCTAGATTCCCTCTATAAGTACTATATGTATTACATTTTATCTAACCCAAGGGTGGAGATATCCACAAAACATCAGAAGTTTTATAAGGAGGATGATAATTACTAGTAATTACAAGGTTTCTAAGCATGGAAATATGCCTTCAAATTTTCCAAGAAAAAACTACTATAGTAATCTCATGCTTATGTGTTCTATAATTTTTCTCGTGTGGTTTCAATTGGAATGATGCACATTCAATTACCCGATCATCTTTCATCGAAACACAACCAAAGCCTATCAATGAAGCATAAATATAAATAAAAAACTCCCCATTTCTAGATGTAAAGGAAAAAACTAGAGAATTAAACAATCTTAGTTTTTATTCTTGAAAAAATTCATCACATTCCTTTGTATAGATGAATTTAACTCCCTTTTGAGTTAATTTGATTAATAGACCATATAACTTGGAAAAGTTTTCAACAAACCATCGATAGTAACTTACTAATCCAAGAAAACATCAAATCTTAGTGAAATTTGTAGGTTTTATCCACTCTCACACCACTTTAGTTTTAACAGGATCAACAATTATGCTATATTTTAAAAAAATATTCCCAAGGAATGAAATTAACTATAACTAAAATTCATATTTTCTAAATTTCCATGAAATTGTTGTTCTTTTAAAGCTTGTAAAAAAATCCTTAGATGTTTCTCATGATATTTATATCTTTTAGAATATATCATAATGTTATTAATGAAAACCACTATAAATTTATACAAATACTTTTGGAAAACTCTATTCATAAGATCCATAAATAAAATGGGTGAATTCATTAACCCAAAATGCATAACCAAAAACTTGTAATGGCCATACCTAGTATGAAATAATATTCTTTGAATACACACCTCCTTTACTTTCAGCTGATAGTGTATAGATATGAGGTGAATCTTGAAAAAATATAGAGTACCTTAGAGATAATCAAATAAGTCATCAATATGGGAAAATAAATATTTATTATTAATAGTAATGTTATTGAGTTCACTAGAATAAATTAAAATCCCCATAGAACCATATTTATTTTTAACAAATGAAATAGGATCATCCAAAGTTGAAGTGATTGGGTGGATAAAACCCATATTAAGTAATTATTGTAAGTAATTTTTCAATTCTAATAGATCCATGGGTTCCATTAGATAAAGTGGTTTTGTAATTAGATTAACATTGGGAACTAAGTCAACAATAAATTCAACCTCATGATCCAGAATAATATCTGGTAGATCATTAGAAAATTCATCTAAAAATTTATTTACCACAAGAAAATCACTATGTTTAATAATTCCTTTATTTTCAATGACATGTGAAAGATAAATTTCACCCCCATATTCAATCAATTTATTATCTTATTGATATGTTATTATAAGTATGAAATAATTATTATATAAAAATTAAAACTCATTATGAGGATTGAATATGACTTCTTTAGCTCTATAATCTATCTTAGCATGATAAACTAAAAGCCAGTTCACGCCTAGAATAACATAAAACTCTAATAAAGGTATGAAAACATAGTTTTTATGAAATATAATTCCATATAAGATGATAAGAAGGTTCCTATAAATCTATATTTATCTAATAATTCCACTAAGAATTTTTACCAAAAGTTGTATCTCTATTTATTGAGGCGATATTTCTATTTTACTAAAAAAATTATCATAAATAAAATAATGTGTAGATCTAGAATCAAAAAATACATTCACATAATCTGAAAAAACATGTAACATGCCTGAAAATACTTCGTTTAATCATCATCATTAAAATTAGTAATTTTTTATTAAAAAAATATAAACCACAAGCCCAAATGAAGTCAAGAAGGATGAAAATAATGCAAACTTAGGGAATAATCCCTAACAATTCCAACAAATTATGGAGAAGAGAACCTAATTTACAAAAATAAATGAAATTATCATCCTGAAACACCTAAGAAGTAAGAAAATATGAAACTTTAATACCTTTACGCCATGTATGAAGAACCTCTACTAGGTTATTTAAAAGGAATTTACTCCTCCGTATGTGGTAGAGAATGGTACAAGGGATTGAAGCATGAATTTGAAGAGAATTGTGAATGATCATAGAATCTATTTCCACCAACTCCAAGAAAAGGTTTCTATCTTGGCAAAATTGAATCCCATTTTAAAAAGTAAAAGCCTTTTCTAGAAGGGAGTCCCCATGACCATAACCCATAGAGAAATCCACAACCACCGAACCCAAGGTATTACAAACCACACCAAAACCCCATATGAGGCCATGTAAGCATGATCCATTTGTGTTAAGTTTCAATCCAGATCTAGGGGGTGACCATTTCACCCATTTTCCTTGCAAAAATGACCTATTGATGGAAGGGAGGGGGTATCTACTAGCCATACATAATCTCAGGGAGGGAGAATTATTACAATGATTTAGTAGAAGACCCATATCAACCTCCAAGATCTAAGATTTATCCATTAGATTCAGCTGTGAAGTGAAAAAACCCTCACTGCTAGTATTGTTCTTAGCAATCTAAATGCACAAATATTCTACCACTAACAGTACTAACCTCTCTATCTCCTCCTAATTTTTGTTAATAACTCCAAAAAAACTAGTACTAAATAAAATATTCAATAAACCCCACCTAGAGACAAAACCCAAAGAACTCCCCTATCTTTACCCACACCACAACCACCCACTCACCTTGAAATAACAAGTGAAAAGAAATTTCTTCCTTGGGATTCCTACAACATGAACACTTAGAGGCCATAAAAATACCTTTACACTTTACCTCATTGTCTATGGATATGGCATGATCTCTGATGTGCCAAAATAAGAAGCAATATTTCATAGGTATCTCACTACACTAGAAAATATCCCTCTACTCATCCCTGACAGAGTTCTCATACCTCAGAGTACGATATGCCTTGGTTGAGAACATAACCAATAAGGTGCTTGTGAACACTAGTTTTTCTTGATCATTATTTAGCATGATAGTCCTGAAAAGGTCAAGATGATGGGGATTCAGTATGTATTGAATGATTTTTAGATGATTGATCACCTAGGAGAATGAGATATTGTGATTAGAGAACCCTAGAAATTCTAGAATAGATCCTTCCTAGTTTTGTCCCCAATAGTTAATGTATCCACATCTGATAATCCATCACGAGTGAATAATAAGAGTTTGTACATGACCATACAACATTTTCTAGATTCTCAATTCCCAAATTGTAGGAACTTTGAGGTTTGGACTATATCTACTTGTAATAAACTTGTCCCACAATGAACAGTATTCCAGTGCATTCCATTCCATCTTTGTCTGCATGAATTTCATGTATTTATCCATACTTCTCACATTGACACCACTGACCTTTGACACTTTTTCCAGCCTCTCCCATAAAGTCCAGTGTTATTTTCTATTAAAGTGAACATCCCAAATAAATGACACCACAAGGCTATCAATTCTCCTCAAGATAGTTTTGAGTACTTTAAGGGTAGAAAAAACAAGAATGAAAATTTAATACATAACACAATTAACAAGAGTAATGTGGCCCCAAAAATATGGAAAACAAATTTTCCAGTTGATGATGTAGTTAAAGATTTTATCAATCAGCCTCTCAAGAATTATTATTACCATATTTATCACAATAAAGAGTCTTAATTATCATACCTTTAGATTTATATGATGGATATTTACCCATTTCTTTCCAAATGGATCTATTAGTATCCTTATTGATATAAAAATAAACAAACTCTACATCAAACTTATCAGCACATCAAACAGTGTTCTCGTAACTTCTAAACACATGAGTAAAAAAATACCTTCCCAAACATGGTTTTAGTACTAAGTAAAATATTTCAATTTTTCTATCATTTTATATAATAAAATTTGGTTCATACCTAACCAATATAGTAAAATTTTCTTCATAGGAGGAAACTGATTCCTCCTTATTTTTCTTCAATTATGATAATTGAATTTCTATTATAAGTCAAAACAATTTAGGGAAATATTTATCAATGAAAACTTCCTTAAATATTGTTCACTCCATGACATCAATATTATCTTTCTACTTGGTATCCTTAATTAGAGACCACCACTAATTTGATTCACCTTAAAAATGATAAATAGAAAGTGTTACCTTTTGATTCTTTGAACATCCCAAAAATTAAAATATATTCTAAAAATAATTGATCCATCCTTCAGCTATAATTAGGTCTAAATATCCACCAAAATATTAAGGGCTCTATTTCATGAAATATTTCACAATATGCATGTTCCTCTTTAGATAATTTAGTCAATCTCTTACATGGGTTCTACTGTTAATGTCCCATGTTAACTAGGTTTAAATTACCAAAATATTCTTAGTTCCATCTCCAACCATTCTAGGTTACTGATTTAGAAGGATATCATTCTCTTATTTCTTTCTTACTTAATTTTCTACATTTCCTCTATCGAAAACCATTCTGAATAGATATGGATTAGATGAAGCACAATAAAAATCCTAAAAATCTATATCATGATAATATAACAATAAATTATAATGTATTAAAAGTGTCATTTAACATCACCCTAACCTCTAAAATTATCTAAACTTTTTTCTCTAACACCAACTATTAGACCCTGTAACTTAAAAAACCTGTAATTACATGATTTCTAACCAGATTTTTATTTCCTTAAATTTTTAGTATCTTTTTGGTTTATAATTTTAGATAATTATAAAAACAATTATATAACAAAGTGAACACTTTATATAGTGTTCATTTTTCCTATAAAAAACAGGTTCTTATGTTTACACTCCTGTTTCATTCGTGACACATTTTCTTCATTTAAGACGTGTAACCATTGATATTGATATAACATTAATGCATCTTTAAGCCCTATGAAAAATATTTGAAAACATGATATGAGAAAAAAAATCTTAGTAAGGGATATAAAATAAATGATACTCATTAATCTATTTTAAATTCATGAAAACCCATAAGGAAGTTTTCATTTTTACATAATAAAATTTGAGATTAAAATAATCATTTACTTAATCATGAAATAAACTTTAAATCCCAAAGTTTTTATAAAAAAATTTGTAAGAAAACATAAAGAAAAAATCATATTCATGATAATTACTTGGTAAAAACATGAAAAATCATGAAAAATTTTACTTGAAAAACAAAAATTTCACCTTTATAAGATCATAAACTTCTATAACTTATGAAATTAACATTTCCTTTAATATCTATATCAATAATTGGAAAATAATGTAGGTGTCTTTTGAAATTAACTTTAAAATCACAATAATAATCATACTTATAAAGGAATAAACATCACAGTTAATTATAACATATCTCTTAAGAGTAAATTCAATCTATTTAACTCTGTCACATTACCCAATACATTGGAGAGATATATCAGGCTCACACATCAGCATAGTTATATGGATCTCACCTATCATCATATAAAATTTATAAGAACCACATCATTAAAAGAATAAATAAAATATTTCTTTTCCATCATAAAACCCATAAAATTTGGCATTAGATCCCACAAGAAAAACCCCTTTCATTTATCTTATAAAAATGATAAGAAATATCATTTTATTTTAAAAACTTTTAAAAATTCCCTGATAAATGGGAATAGGATATTCTTTAAAAAAATATAATATTCTAGAGAAATGTTTATAAATAATAATTTTTATTATAGTAGGAAAATCTATTCATACCTTATATGTTAAAAACATTTATTTTATCACTTTTTTTTTAAAGAAATTCAAAAATAAAGTACACATAAAACATCATAAATATTATTTTTAAAATAATTATAAAGGTAAAAAGTAGTTGAAATTGAACTTTAAAAATATTTTAATAATAAATAAGAACATTTTTGAAATATTTAAAATAATATGGATATGGAAGATAAATATTTTAAAACATTTAAAATAATATTTTAAAGAAAAAATCTCTTACCTTAAGTCCCGTCTAGCTTCAAACATTCTCTAAATCCTGAATAATAAAATTATATTAGATATTTAATTTATTAATAACAATTTTCATGTTCATTCCATTAAAACTATTCATTTTATTTCATTTATTATCATGTTCTAGTTATTTACTAAATCAGTTAAGCTTACATCAGATGTTTTGAGGTTGTTTGGTTCATAATCTACAAAATAACTTTGGAGCATTAACCATAGTCAAATGGTTCATGATTATATCATCAAAAAAAATTTAAATTTTTTATAATTATCATTTTTATACATTAAATATACTTTTATACCCATCCTTGTAAGGTGGTTATGAAAAATGAATCACATCATTTTATGGATATTGTAGCCGTACGTACACATGAATGATGTTTTAATGTTTATAATGGATGAAAAGTTAATAAAGTAGATAAATTTTTAACTTTAAAAGTCATAAAAATACTATAAATATAATATTTATTCATTAAATCCATCCTTATGACCATCCATTCGAGGTGAAAATGAAAAATAATCACATCACTTTGTTGAGGTGGTTGTCCACAAGTACACACAAGCGACATTATAATTTTCCAATGGATGGAAGGTTAATAAGGAAGATAATATATTATATTTATAGAATAATAATATTTTCATAAATATCATATATATTCATTAATTATATCTTTATATCCATTCATATGAGGAGGTGATGAAAAATTAAACACATCGCTTTGCAGAGGTGGTAGACCACATGTATGGATGCACATTGTTTTTATTTCCCATAAGATGGAAGAATGTAAAAAAGGTCGTTACATAATTATAATAACATTTCAGTATATTGAAGATAACAATTTAATTATGTTATAATGGTTATAATATATTATAAATAGGTATAAGAATAAATAAACTTGAAAGATTTTGATTATTACTTATACCTCCTCCTAGGATAACCTCCTTTGGATTATAACTTAAGCCTTCTAGGATGAGAATTTTGAGATTAATAGGACCTATAAAACATGGGTAGGATATTTTTTAAGTAATTTGAGTATATATTTGTTGATATAGAGTGATCAAAGTATGTGAATAAGTGAGGAGAGGTGGTTCCTTTTTATAACTGAGGGGGAGTGCCACTCTTGTAATTATTCAGTGTTTTAAAATAATATAAAGTATATTTCATGGGAAATGTGTAAAAAGGAAACCCAATTTTGAAGATAATATTTATAAGGGTATAAATCCACTAAACCAATCAACTTTAAATAAATTTTATTGATATTTTAATCCTTATCTCTTAGTTTATCCCCTTTTAACCCATTCTATCCTTTACCAAGATAACTTAACATTTTCACCTAGGTAAATTATTTATATGACCAAAAATTAAAGGGAAATTGTTATCAAATTTTTAAACAATGATTCCAAATATTAAATAATTTTTTTAGATATACTTTTTGAAGGTGTCATAAAATAATTTTAATATAAGTACTAAAAACACATGGAAAATAGTTTTTAGAAAAACACCTATTTTAAGCGTAAAAATAATTTTATACTAAAATCATTCTTATAATTGATTTTATAGAATTGAATTGGGTTATAATTAAAAAATTAATCTACAGAACATTTTGATCATGAAAAAACGTAATGGAACTTTCCTACCACACTATTAAACACAAGGATCCAAAAAAAGTTTTTAATTAGAATAAAATATAATTTATGTTTCAAAAAGTTGAGAATGAGTTTCAAAATTCAAAATAATGTTTTTAAACTATTTATTTTAATACTTAAAAACATATTTATTTTTTCCTAAGGTTTTATGAATTATTAAGTCATGCTTACATCATTATGTTTTCATAAAAGTTATTGTATTTGTAAAATTGATATTTTTCACTATTCACCCAAAAATCAACTATTTTCGAAAAGTAAAAAAAAATCCTAATATAATTTTGATATTTTGATATAAACAATTAATTCAATTTTATCATATTTAAATTCTAAAATTATGAAATTTAAACTTTTAAATAAAACCATATAATTCATGGAAAATAATTTGGTTAGAATAAAAATATTTCTTTTTCGATTGAAAAATTACTTACAATTTTTATAGTGAATATGAATCCATTAAATATAATCATGAAAATAAATAAGTCTTCAAATTGATTTATTATTAACATTACCCTGGTTGTCATATTCTTCCACCCCTTAAGAAAATACGTCCTCAAAATTTTATTCATTGCTTAAGCAAGTGAGGATATTTTTCCCTCACAGCTTTTTCTAATCCCTATGACACTTCTTCCATAATATGGTTCTTATACAAATCTTTAACTAGTTGATTTCTTATTATCATATATATTATTATCATTATAATTAACATTTCCCTTGAAATATAATTTCAAATTAATTTATCTTTAAAATATAATTTAAATATCTAACCATTATGTTTTATTAAAACATGAAAAAATGTGTACTCATTTCTCTAATAAAAACCATAATATTAAACACTAGATCTCATTCAACTAGGGAAATGCTAAAAAATTGTTTATCTGATTTATGGAATTATTTGGTCACTATTAATCTAACATGATTCTATCCTATTTTATAGTCACACTATGTCATAAAATTATGTTTGTTATAATAATAATAATAATAATAATAATGATAATACATATTAGTATGAAATAACTAACATAAAATCCAACACATGATATAAAATAAATATTCCCAACAATAAAAGTATACCTACCTTAATTACACACCCAATTAATTAATCCATCACTATATTGATCATCCTTAATTCCATCGACCACCCATCTCTTAAAAATCCCCATAATTACATAAATCATTCATTTTAAATTAAAATACCTTAATAGAAATAAATGACATAAAAATTATTGAACATCATCACAATTTCAAAAATCCAATCACAGTGGTGCATCTAAACCACAATGGACCCTTTTTCATCCTAAGGGTAAAATACAAAAAATTATACAACTCAAACCATTTTCAAGTTAATATTAATTTGGAAAAATATATTATTAAAAATCACTAGGAAACCTACAAAAATTTAATTAACATTAAATAAAGTGTGATCATCACTTATTAATGTTTTATTTCCATCACATGAAAAATAACCTTCTTTATGAAGGGATTTCACTATGCTCTAGTGAAATTCTTAACTGAATCCCTATCGAAATCATCAAAACTTTGAGGATGAGAGAATATAAGGAAAATATAGTTAAAGAGGAGAGGAACCTACCTTAACTACTGAACCAACCCACTTATAATTACCATGTACCAACCAAAATGAATATAATAATATTAGAATAGGGGAGTGACCTCCCCCTATGTGAGTTGATATACATACTATAACCCCAAGAGGGTTTTATTTTGTAAATCCAAAATCCCCCATTTCTACTTTAAATAAAACATACCTCAGAACTACTCGGCACTTTGTGGACCTTCACAAGCTACTCAATGGTCTACTGGTTTCTAGGTTCAAGGCCACCGACCACCCAATGGCCAAAATAATTGGTAATCCCACCGGTTTCTCCATTCGGTACCTAGTGGAACTATACTAGGAGCCTTATAATTATTGCATCCACATCCCTTAATTATTTTTTCCTAAAAAATTCTAAAAATAACTTCTCCAATATTTTCCACTAATCCCCCTATATCCAAAACCCCCATTTAAAATCTCGAGAGGCATAAAAAATAACTCCCTCATGATATATTTTTTAAATTTAAAATTCATTTTAGACCCCAATTCTTTAGAATCTTACATATACTGGTTTCACTAAAACCCAATGAAACTTGTCATTATAGACTTCCCACCATAACATTTTTCATCCCTCAAAATACTCAATAGTAATTCAGTTATAAACATTTAACTATCCAGGTAATCAATCAATCACCTCATTATTGAATTCTATTTCCAAATTTGCATCCCACTTCTATTATGAAACTCCTAACACTTGAGTATACAACTCTTTAAATTAATTTCCATATAATCACTGGGAATCCCTTTAATTATCTATATCTTCTATCATATCACTACAATAATTTTCCTCATTAACAATACATACTCTCATGAAACAATTCTAATAACTTGGGCACCTGAATCACATCCATTACCACAAAACTGAGATATTGTATAAAAACACCCTTAATTTCCCATTTTATAATGGTAAAACAATTCCCAACCTTATGAAACCCCACACAAAAAGATTCACTACTGAAAACCCAATCTACCTAACAATGATCTCCATAATAGGATTCACCTATTGAAAACAAACCTTATTTAATTAGACATAAAAACTATCAATTTTTATACCTGAATTCTATTGACTTACTCTAAAAAACCCATCCTCAAGCATCAAGTACATGGATCTCTTAAATCAATCTAAATACACAAATCGACCTTGGATCCCCAATCCCTAATCAATAACACACATTTCAAAACACCCTATTACTTAATCATGGTTTATTACTTTTAAAACCATTCTAATCACTTTTAACACCCCAAAAATCACTTGAGTTTTCTAAACACCCCTTGATTCCCAATGTTTTCTATCAAAATAGAAATTCTCAAAATCTCTAGCCTCTCCTATAATTTTTATAAAAGATAACCACAAAACCATTTTACTCTCACCATTCAATCATGTACAACCTTAATTACAATTTTTTTCTCTAAAAATTCCTATTTCATTTCCAAAAACAAAAATTCATAACTATAAAATAGTTTTACACACGATTTTTCCATTGTACGAGTTTTATTTTTTTTAAAAAACCAATTTTTAAAAATCGATAAGTGATTTCCCCATGGAATCTGAAAAATCATAATAAAATAGTCACATCAAATAAGAAACCCCGATGATCTATATTAATCAAGTTTCTTGAATAATCCATTTACGAAAACACCAAAGATATTATTAGTTTTTTTAAATAACATTAAACCCTATAAAGGTAGTATATCAATCAACACCACCCTTAAGTGAGTGTACTATGACCTAAGAATGACACTATCACGATATATAAACAATGTAAAAACTGAATCCTCATTAATACCCATAACACTTACCAAGTCCTTCCCATTACAAATTGAAATTACCAAACCAAAACCTCACTAATACATAGAGTGCCTACTCACAACACTGGACATACCCTAGAAATTTAGGTTTAACCAAGGCCATGATGGATAGGATTACTTCTGATTTTCCTCTTAAATCCTAAAATCCTAGATCCACCTTTAACAATATTTTCCTCATGCCAAAAAATGTTCCAATACCATTTTTAACATCCTCCGATCGGTATACATGAATAGTAATCAAGTTAGGTCACCACAAGATCTCAAACATGCCTCCTCGTATGCTAAAGGGTTTAAACTATAAAATAGGAACCAACCATGAGGAGATTATTCCCTAAAAATAATTTCATAGGGGTTATTGATGATTATACTAATTTTTTTATAAAACATCCATTCATCAAGAATACTAAAAACCTATAGAAACAAATCAGGGACTCCACATTGGTATCCTGTAATCCAGTATATAAATGTAAAATAGTATATGTGATATAATTATATAAAATAGTGGAAAATTCCATTATTACAGGGAAGTGCATCATAAAATGAATAAGCAATCTGGACTTGTAACACCCCTGGAAAATTGAGACTTAAAATGCTAAATGTTACTACCCATGTCAACAAGTTGCATCTTTCTTTTTGGGAGCCTACCTGATTAGAACTCCACATTTAGACATGCTTGGCCTGGAGTAGTAATCAAGATGGGTGACCTTCTGGGAAGATTCCCAGGGTGTGTGTGAGTGAGGACAAAACACAATGAAAGAACATGTGTTGGCTTGTGGGGACAGTCATTAGTCTGATAAGTGACCCTAGTGAGTAATAGCCTATAGTGTGATAGGAAGGCAACCAATGTATTACAGGAGACCCATGGGGTCAGATGACAAGGTTCATGGCCTGAGGAGGCGGGTCATGACAAATGGTATCAGAGCCAATACCCAGACGAAAGTGCTTAGGCACGGCCTGGGTTTGAGGCTTGGGGTCCACAATGAGGGCGTTGTACTTTAAAGGGGTGGATAATGTAACACCCCTGGAAAAGTGAGACTTAACAGGCTAAATGTTACTACCCATGCCAACAAGGCACACCTTTATTTTTGGGAGCCTACCTGATTAGAACTCCACGGTTAAACATTCTTGGCCTGGAGTAGTAATCAAGATGGGTGACCTCCTGGGAAGTTTACCAGGGTGTGTGTGAGTGAGGACAAAACACACTGAAAGAACATGTGTTGGCCTGTGGGGACAATCATTAGTCTGATAAGTGACCCTAGTAAGTAATAGCCTATGGTGTGCTAGGAAGGCAACCAAGGTATTATAGGAGACCCATGGGGTCATGATGGGTGACCTTCTGGGATGTTTCCCAGGGTGTGTGTGAGTGAGAACAAAACACACTGAAAGAACATGTGTTGGCCTGTGGGGAAAATCATTAGTCTGACCCATGGGGTCAGGATGGGTGACCTTATGGGAAGTTTCTCAGGGTGTGTGTGAGTGAGGAAAAAACACACTGAAAGAACATGTGTTGGCATGTGGGGACAATCATTAGTATGATAAGCGACCCTAGTGAGTAATAGCCTATGGAGTGCTGGGAAGGCAACCAAGGTATTACAGGAGACCCATGGAATGTTATTACCCATGTCAACTAGGTGCACCTTTCTTTTCGGGAGCCTACCTGATTAGAACTCCATAGTTAAGCATGCTTGGCCTGGAGTAGTAATCAGGATGGGTGACCTTCTGGGAAGTTTCCCAGGGTGTGTGTGAGTGAGGACAAAACACACTGAAAGAACACGTGTTGGCCTGTGGGAACAATCATTAGTCTGATAAGCGACCCTAGTGAGTAATAGCCTATGGTGTGCTGGGAAGGCAAACAAGGTATTACAGGAGACCCATGGGGTCAGGATGGGTGACCTTCTGGGAAGTTTTCGAGGGTGTGTGTGAGTGAGGACAAAACACACTAAAAGAACATGTGTTGGCCTGTGGGGACAATCATTAGTTTGATAAGCGACCCTAATGAGTAATAGCCTATGGTGTGCTAGGAAGGAAACTAAGGTATTACAGGAGACCCATGGGGTCAGGATGGGTGACCTTTTGGGAAGTTTCCTGGGGTGTGTGTGAGTGAGGACAAAACACACTTAAAGAACATGTGTTGGCCTATGGGGACACTAATTAGTCTGATAATAAACCCTAGTCAGTAATAGCCTATGGTGTGCTGGGAAGGAAACCAAGGTATTACAGGAGACCCATGGGGTCATGATGGGTGACCTTCTGGGATGTTTCCTAGGGTGTGTGTGAGTGAAAACAAAACACACTGAAAGAACATGTGTTGGCCTGTGGGGACAATCATTAGTCTGACCCATGCGGTCAGGATGGGTGACCTTCTGGGAAGTTTCTCAGGGTGTGTGTGAGTGAGGACAAAACACACTAAAAGAACATGTGTTTGAATGTGGGGACAATTATTAGTATGATAAGCGACCCTAGTGAGTAATAGCCTATGGAGTGCTGGGAAGGCAACCAAGGTATTACAGGAGACCCATGGAATGTTATTACCCATGTCAACTAGGTGCACCTTTCTTTTCGGGAGCCTACCTGATTAGAACTCCACAATTAATCATACTTGGCCTTGAGTAGTAATCAGTATGGGTGACCCTCTGGGAAGTTTTCCAGGGTGTGTGTGAGTGAGTACAAAACACACTGAAAGAACATGTGTTGGCCTGTGGGGACAATAATTAGTCTGATAAGCGACCCTAGTGAGTAATAGCCTATGGTGTGCTGGGAAGGCAACCATGGTATTACAGGAGACCCATGGGTCCAGGATGGGTGACCTTCTGTGAAGTTTTTGAGGGTGTGTGTGAGTGAGGACAAAACACACTGAAATAACATGTGTTGGCCTATGGGGACAATCATTAGTCTGATAAGAGACACTAATGAGTAATAGCCTATGGTGTGCTGGGAAGGAAACTAAGGTATTACAGGAGACCCATGGGGTCAGGATGGGTGACCTTCTAGGAAGTTTCCCAGGGTGTGTGTGAGTGAGGACAAAACACACTGAAAGAACATGTGTTGGACTATGGGGACACTCATTAGTCTGATAAGCGACCCTAGTGAGTAATAGCCTATAGTGTGGTGGGAAGACAACGAAGGTATTACAGGAGACCCATGGAATGTTACTACCCATGTCAACAAGGTGCACCTTTATTTTTGGGAGCCTACATGATTAGAACTCCAAAATTAAGAATTCTTGGCTGGGAGTAGTAGTCAGGATGAGTGACCTTCTGGGAAGTTTCCCAGGGTGTGTGTGAGTGAGGAAAAAACACACTCAAAGAACATGTGTTGGCCTGTGGGGACAAAACACACTTAAAGAACATGTGTTGGCCTGTGGGGACAATCATTAGTCTGATAAGTGACCCTAGTGATTAATAGCCTATGGTGTGCTGGGAAGGCAACCAAGGTATTACAGGGTACCCATGGGGTCAGGATGGGTGACCTTATGGGAAGTTTCTGAGGGTGTGTGTGAGTGAGGACAAAACACACTGAAAGAACATGTGTTGTCCTGTGGGGACATTCATTAGTCTGATAAGAAACCCTAGTGATTAATAGCCTATAGTGTGCTGGGAAGGAAACCAAGGTATTACAGGAGACCAATGGGGTTAGGATGGGTGACCTTCTGGGATGTTTCCCAGGGTGTTTGTGAGTGAAGAAAAAACACACTGAAAGAACATGTGTTGGCCTGTGGGGACACTCATTAGTCTGATAAGTGACCCTAGTGAGTAATAAACTATGGTGTGCTGGGAAGAAAACCAAGGTATTACAGGAGACCCATGGAATGTTACTACCCATGTCAACAAGGTGCACCTTTCTTTTCGAGAGCCTACCTGATTAGAACTCCACAATTAAGCATGCTTGGACTGGAGTAGTAATCAGGATGGGTGACCTTCTGAGAAGTTTCCCAGGGTGTGTGTAAGTGAGGACAAAACACACTGAAAGAACATGTGTTGGACTGTGGGTATAGTCATTATTATGATAAGTGACCCTAGTGAGTAATAGCCTATGGTGTGCTGGTAATGAAACCAAGGTATTACAGGAGACCCATGGGGTCAGGATGAGTGACCTTCTAGGAAGTTTCCGAGGGTGTGTGTGAGTGAGGACAAAACACAATGAAAGAACATGTGTTGGCCTGTGGGTATAGTCATTAGTCTGATAAGTGACCCTAGTGAGTAATAGTCTATGGTGTGCTAGGAAGGCAACCAAGGTATTATAGGAGACTCATGGGGTCAGGATGGGTGACCTTCTGGGAAGTTTCTTAGGGTGTGTGTGAGTGAGGAAAAAACACACTGAAATAAAATGTGTTGGCCTGTGGGGACATTCATTACTCTAATAAGAGACCCTAGCCTATGGTGTGCTGGGAAGCAAACCAAGGTATTACAGGAGACCCATGGGGTCAGGATGGGTGACCTTCTGGGAAGTTTCCCAGGGTGTGTGTGAGTGTGGACAAAGCACACTGAAAGCACATGTGTTGGCCTGTGGGGACAATCATTAGTCTGATTAGTGACCCTAGTGAGTAATAGCCAATGGTGTGCTGGGAAGGCAACCAATGTATTACAGGAGACCCATGGGGTCATATGACAAGGTTCATGGCCCGGGGAGGCGGGTCGTGAGAGGACCCTTTTCCAATATATATATAGTAAAATAAATAAAATAAAGTACAATGAACTTTGACCTAATTCACTACATAATCACCTACCGAATCACCAGTTACCACGACATTTCTTGTCTCAAACCATACTCCCATCTTATTGATGACACCTAAACCTGAAATGAAATAATAAGGTCTTATCATATACATCTAAACCTGTGCCATGTATGTTTGAAGGGGGCGAGTCCAATGACCTAGTATGATTCCCATGTTCACCTTGACTCACTGAGTATTAGCGATCAAGTGAATACATGTGAAAGTTTACAGTGAGAATCAATCAACCTACTAGAAACATATACCATGAATAAACCCAAAATATCATAATACCTATATGCCATCGTAGATAAAAGACATGCACAAATCAAATAAAAAAAACCCTTATTACCTAACTCAGGTTAGGACCAACTTTGACATGACCGAAGACATACATACCCACATATCTCAATGAGGTATACTACAAGGCTAGACTCAAATCATTAGAAATGATCTTCAAGGTGTATCACCTCAAATATATATTGAATCACTTAATAGAGTCCCACGCAACCTATCAGTCATCTCGTTGACTATAAAATAGTCAAAAACTAAAATATCAAGGAAAATTACAATTTTATTATAACATCCCATATTTTATCACATAAACTTTCATTACATTATACAAAACCTAGGATCTTTAAGGTTTAGTGTCTTGGAAACCAGGAGCATAAAACATGACAACATAAAAAATTATTTTTAAACACTTGAAAGGCTTATTCATTTGTTCATCCTAAGTTCATTACAGAATCTCATAACCTAGGCACATACATCAAAAGAAAGGGTGAGGAGAAGGCCCAGTAAGGGAAACATTTAATATGTGAACTTGAGATACATCAATAAAGTCGTGAAAAAGAACTTTAAGGCATGAGAAAGAAATCATGAGGCATATCATAATAAAAATAACATATTTAATAACTTGAAGATGTGGATACAACATTTAACATAGACAATAATTTCCGTTTCATCAAGGTCCATCCCCAAGGTGTCATTAAAAATTACCAACGTTATTCACCAAGGTATCAGTAAAAATGGTCATCTCTAGAGATTAAGTCTTTACCCAATGCATTGGAGCGCTATCAGGGAACACCCTTAAATTTGCCTTTATTATCATGTGAATCACATATATCATCATCAATAATTTCATAGAAAACCCATATAGCATAAAAGAAATGGGTTTCATTTCATAGTCATCACATTTTAAAAACTACTTTAAAGACGTGATCTTTATGTCACTTTAAACCCACGGAAAAAGGAAAATGGGTTTTATGTATGTAAATCCAAGAATTTAAAATAGAACATTTTGATATATATTTGAATATACCTATAGAAGAAAGATCTTTGAGTATTAACTTAATAAAATAAAAGAATTTGAGAAAAAGAGAGAGATATTTTGAGACGAAAATTCTGCAGCATAACGTCTATGTTACAGGGTTTTAGAAAACATTGAAAAGAGAGGGGACATGGGTCACCCACTCATAAATGATCCATATAACAGTAGAGTAAACATAATATAAAGGATTTAAGAACATGGTATTGAAATTTGAAATATATACCATATGAAATGAAGAACATGAAAGGAAGAAAAAAATAAGATTTCTCTTATGAAAATTCGGCAGCCTAACGACGTCACTTAAACTTCAACAAAAATGAATTGATGAGATCAAATAGGGTCTCTCATAATATGAACATAAAATATCATTATGATAGATATATAGATAATACCCCAACATAATAAAAAGTAACTTGAAAGACTTGACATGAAAATAGAACTTAGAAATGAGAAGGGTGAAAGAATCCCTTAAAAATTCGGCAGCCTAACAACATCACTTAAACTTAAACAAAAATGAATTGACGAGATAAAATAGGGTCTCTCATCATATGAAAATAAAAGATCAGTATGATAGATATAGAGATCATACCCCAACATAAGAACATGGAGCAATAAAGAAATGACATAAAAGAGAGTACTTGGAAAGAAAAAGAGAGGTAAGATCCCTTACCTTAAAACGTAACTCTTAAAACTCAAAGGTTGGGACCTTGAGGGATTGGGTGCACCTTGGGAGAAATCCTTGGGAGGTAAGGAGACCAGAACTTAGTTGAGGATGATTTTGGAGTCGAAAAGATGATAGAATGACTTGGTATTTATAGGGAAAGTGAGGGGACAAGGCATTAATGGCCAAGGGACACCTCATTGGTGGTATTGGCAATACCATGGGCTTGCCCATGGTATTTTCCCATGGTATTGACCACTTGGGAAACCTAATACCTTATCTTACTATTCATAAGTCGACCATATTGATTAAATACTTAATACATCATTTAATGATGTCATTAAACACCCATAACTTAAAAACTATATTTTCACTATTCACCGAAAATTCAACTTTCTCAAAAAAATCCAAAAATTTCACCTTAATCAAATATTGATGCTCTGATTTCAAAAATGAACTCCATTTTATAAAAATATTTTTCTAAATATTTTTCATTTAATTTTTAAATAATACACTATTCACCGAAAATTCATTTTTTTTTCAGAAAAATCCCCAAAAATTACCATAACATAATATCGATGCTGTGAATTCAAAAATAAACTTCATTTTATAAAAATAATTTTCTAAATATTTTTAATTTAATTTTTAATTAAAAAACACTATTCACCCAAAAAAACTAATACTTGACTAATAATTAATGAAACAGTTATTTACCTATTTTATTGAATCACACTACTTAATCAAGGTGCCTAAATTATATTAATACTTTCTTTAAGTGAGATTACTAATCCATTTGGTCACATTACTAATCCTAAGCATAAAATCACTATTCATAATTTACTATTCATCAAAAATTAAGTTGATCTTATTAGACTCTAAATTTCTTACTGAACACATTTGCAGAAGACCATTTTTTGAAAATCATTACACATCATTAATTATTTAAGGTTTACATAAATATTTTAAAATATCCTTTTTTAAAAAAAATCAATAAAATACATCCTATATTCATTCGAACATTTGAAAACTCACAAACTTCACCATAAGAAGAAAACCCAATTTTATTTATAACAAAGGATTACAAAAAGTAGCTATGGTCTCGTTACATATCCCCTTATCACACCAGCATAGGACCTAAGTGTAAGGTGTGCTAAGGTGAGAGAATCTGAGGGCGGCTCAACCAACATTGCACGAGTAGTAATTTCTATCAGTTTGAACTTCTCGTGAAGGCGATTCCGTTCTAGCTTCACACGATGAAGTTCGTCTTGGGTTTGGTCGAGAGCAAAGCCCAGTGGTGCTACCTCCTTCCCAAGTTTTGTTATATGGGCTTCGATTAGCCCGAGACTACTGGATGAGGCCATCAAATCTTCTTTCTATATTAATTAACCAAGATCACTTTTATTTATAGACAATAATCTCAACATTTAGTTTCCAACGGTCATACTGACCAATGGTCATATAATAGTCAAAACCCAATGGTCTCATTTTAATTATACTCATTTTATTAAATGAAATAGTTTTGTTGAGTATAAAATTAAATATCACACTAAATCAGGAACCAAAATTTATTCAAAATTTCAGGTCGTTACATTCTTCCCCCTTAAGAAATTGAGTCCTCGCAATTTTTAAAATTGGTCTTGGAAATTTCATTGAAAGTCCCACATCAGAAAAAGAGTCAGTAAAACTATTACTTTAAAAGAAAGAAAAAGAAGTACAAAGGTCACCCGAGTTAACCCATACTGGGGTTCTATGTTGGAAAACATGGATATGGAAGAGAAAACAAAGGTTCAAATTCTGAGGGAGAGTGATAGAAAACATGATTAGGAGAAAGTTAACAACAAGAAAATCACAAACTTATGATGTGTGTAAACGGTCTTTGATTACCCCGTAGGAAACGTAAACTAACAATGTTTTTGTTTTACGTTCCTTTTCATCATTTTGATGAATTCATTTACTACATAGAATAAGAACACCAAGAAATATACTTAACTTCAAGTAGAGTTTCATCCTTTAATAAGTTTCTACCAAAACTAATCTTTTCTCCAAACAATGAGCATTCAAAATCACTTGGTCTCATCAGAATCACAAGAATCATCTTCTAGAGAATCACATAATCCATAAAATAATAACTATCTATCTTTAAACATTTATCCCAAAAGCAGAAAGGGTAAGATAAAACAACTCTTCAAAAAGAAATAACCCCATAGGAAGGGAAACTACTTTAAATCTTCAAAGTTCCACAGTACTACCCAAAGTTCATCCTAGACCATTCCATAAATAACTGTCCTTAAAATTACTCAAAATAAACCAAACTAATATTGAAACCCAAATATAAGAAGGATTTGATAACATAGTCTTCCAAGATAAACTTTATCGTTCATCTCCAAACAACATCAACCACTCCTAACATCTTATAACAAAAGTAACTAACCTAAACATAGTTTACCCAAGATAGGTTAATCATTCCCATAAGTAACCTAAATTGCTATAAGTTCACCTTAAATTTATCAATTCTTCAAAATATAAGTCAAACTTTACTCCTCAAAGATAATATCGTAGTAATCTATTTACCTTGATCATATAGGGTTCCCAAAATAGTGAACGTCTTCCAAAATAATATTCATCTTTTAATCCCCTAATCATCTTTTTTTTCAAGAACAATAGCTTCATAACATCGACTTGTGATACATAACAATATATGATTTCCTTAATGATATAAAATCTTCTTAGGTAGTGACTCAATGTTCTTATAAAAAATTAAAGATACGCTCATAGAGAATGAACTAAAACACAACATGACATAGAAAGTTTTTGCAAAGAAGTTACATGTACTTCAGTCATCATGATCTATCTCAGCATAGGACTTGCATTGTTCCCTTGTCCTTGAAGATTGTTGATGCTCATCATGCTTCTCATCCCTTCCCATAGATCATTGCCTTGGATAATGTCTAAGTCCTCCACATTTACGACATTGAAAAGTATAAGGTACATTAGATCAAACCTTATCTCTATTTATCACATTATCCATTTTTTTAAAGCAATTGACTACTTTATTCCCTATCACCCACACTTAAAACATCTCTCGGTTCCTTTGTGACATTCCCCTTGGTGCCTCTTTCCACACTTTTTGCACAAAGGAAATTAGGTCTTCTTTCCCTTATCAACTTTATCAGATGAACATCCTTGAGACTTCGTCTTCTTCTTATTTGATGAATTTGGGCATTCAACTAGGTTCCAATTATTAATTGTGATTTTTGATAGCTAGTTTGGCATAATCACAATATGTTCAACTTGATCTCTCGTTATATCTGTCATATTAATAGGGTAATCATCACATTTCCTATCACATTGGTTGGTGGGACATTTTCTTCTATTTCCCGCCATTAACTAAGAAAAGAAAGTATAATTAGGGGGGGGGGGCTTAAATACTTATCCAATAATCATGAAAAGGAAACTTAAAGCATAAAAGGATAAACTTGTAGAAGAAAAGTATACCCTAACTTGTGATCCCCTAGGTTTCGATCTAGGTTATCCATGATCATATATTCTTATTTGAATCTTTACTTTACTTTATCTTTATCCCTTTAATAATGGTTCATTCTAAGCTTATGAATTTACCAAAGCATATCCCCCAGGAGTGTCGTAACCAAGAGTACAACAAGGACCATTGTCGTGTACCAGTTCTCGTTCGAGTCTAGCTCGAGCGATGTTTTCAGGTTTTACCCCTATGTACATCTATTCCAGATCCACCTCTACCTGCTCGTATCCATACAGGGATGTATTTTCTTGATAAACAATTTACTCAATACTCACCAAAATACCAAGAAGATTTCCTATATTTAAACTTTTCTATAGAGTTCTTCCTAAAGTTTTTATATCCTAATTTCCAAAAATAACTAAAACATCATTTGATACCAACTATAACATCCCGCCTTTTTATCACATAAACTTTCATTACATTATACAAAACTGAGGATCTTTAAGGTTTAGTGTCTTGGAAACCAAGAGCATAAAACATAACAACATAAAACATTCTTCTTAAACACTTGAAAGGATTCTTCATTTGTTCATCCTAAGTTCATTACAACATCTCATAACTTGGGGACATACATCAAAAGAAAGGGTGAGCAGAAGTCCCAGTAAGTGAAACAAGGGAAACATTTAATATGTGAACTTGAGATACACCAATAAAGTTGTGAAAAATAACATTAAGGCATGAGAAAGAAATCATGAGGCATATCATAATACAGATAACATATTTCATAACTTGAAGATGTGGATACAACATTTAACATATAAAATCATTTTCATTTCACCAAGGTCCATCCCCAAGGTTTCATTAAAAATTACCAAGGTTATTCACCAAGGTATCAGTAAAAATGGTCATCTCTAGAGATTAAGTATTTACCCAATGCATTGGAGCGCTATCAGGGCACACCCTTAAATTTGACTTTATTATCACGTGAGCCACATATATAATCATAAATCATTTCATAAAAGACCCATATAGAATAAAAGAAATGGGTTTCATTTCATAGTCATCACATTTTAAAAACTACTTTAAAGATGTGATCTTTATGTCACTTTAAACCCGCAGAAAAAGGAAAGCGGGTTTTATGTATGTAAATCCCAGAATTTAAAATAGAAAATTTTGATATATATGTGAATATACCTGTAGAAGAAAGATCTTTGAGTATTCACTTAATAAAACAAAATAATTTGAGAAAAGGAGAGAGATATTTTGAGACGAAAATTCTGCAGCATAACGTCTCTGTTACAGGGTTTTAGAAAACATTGAAAAGAGAGGGGACATGGGTCACCCACTCATAAATGATCCATAGAACAGTAGAGAAAACAGAATATAAAGGATTTAAGAACATGATAATGAAATTTTAAAGATATACCATATGAAATTAAGAACATGAAAGGAAGACAAAAAATAAGATTTCTCTTATGAAAATTCGGCAACCTAACAGCGTCACTTAAACTTCAAAAAAAAATGAATTGACGAGATCAAATAGGGTATCTCATCATATGAACATAAAAGATAAGTATGATAGATATAGATATCATACCCCAAAATAATAAAAAGGAACTTGAAAGACTTGACATGAAAATAGAACTTGGAAATGAGAAGGGTGAAAGAATCCCTTAAAAATTCGACAGCCTAACGACGTCACTTAAACTTAAACAAAAATGAATTGAGGAGATCAAATAGGGTCTATCATCATATGAAAATAAAAGATTAGTATGACAGATATAGAGATCATACCCCAACATAAGAAAATGGAGCAATAAAGAAATGACATAAAAGAGAGTACTTGGAAAGAAAAAGAGAGGTAGGATCCCTTACCTTAAAACGTAACTCTTAAAAATCAAAGGTTTGGACCTTGAGGGATTGGGTGAACCTTAGGAGGAATATTTGGGAGGTAAGTAGACCAGAAATTTGTTGAGGATGATTTTTGAGTCGAAAGGATGAGGGAATGGCTTGGTATTTATAGGGAAAGTGAGGGGACACGACATTAATGGCCAAGGGACACCTCATTGGTGGTATTGGAAAAACCATGGGCTTTACCATGGTATTTCTCATGGTATTGGCCACTTGGGAAACCTCATACCTTATATTACTATTCATAAGACTACCATATTGATTACATACTTAATACATCATTTAATGATGTCATTAAACACCCGTAACTTAAAAACTGTATTTTCACTATTCACTGAAAATTCAACTTTTTCAGAAAAATCCCAAAATTTCACCTTAACCAAATATTGATGATCTGATTTCAAAAATGAACTCCATTCTATAAAAATATTTTTCTAAATATTTTTCATTTAATTTTTAAATAATACACTATTCACCAAAAATTCATTTTTTTAGAAAAATCCCCAAAAATTACCATAACATAATATCGATGCTATGAATTCAAAAATAAATTCCATTTTATAAAAATAATTTTATACATTTTTTAATTTAATTTTTAATTAAAAAACACCATTCACCCGAAAAAACTAATACTTGACTAATAATTAATGAAACAGTTATTTACCTATTTTATTGAATCACACTACTTAATCAAGGTGCCTAAATTATATTAATACTTTCTTTAAGTGAGATTACTAATCCATTTGGTCACATTAATAATCCTAAGCATAAAATCACTATTCGTAATTTACTATTCATCAAAATTTAAGTTGATCTTATTAGACTCTAAATTTCTTACTGAACACATTTGCAGAAGACCATTTTTTGAAAATAATTACACATCATTAATTATTTAAGGTTTACATAAATATTTTAAAATGTCCTTTTTTCAAAAAACATCAGTAAAATAAATCCTATATTCATTCAAATATTTGAAAACTCACAAACTTCACCATAAGAAGAAAACACAATTTTATTTATAACAAAGGATTACAAAAAGTAGCTATGGTCTCGTTACATATCCCCTTATCACACCAGCATAGGACCTAAGTGTAAGGTGTGCTAAGGTGAGAGAATCTAAGGGTGGCTCGTCCAACATTGCACGAGTAGTAATTTCTATCAGTTTGAACTTCTCGTGAAGGAAATTCCGTTCTAGCTTCACACGATAAAGTTCGTCTTGGGTTTGGTCCAGAGCAAATCCTAGTGGTGCTACCTCCTTCCCAAGTTCTGTTATATGGGCTTCGATTGGCCCGAGACTACTGGATGAGGCTATGAAATCTTCTTTCTATATTAATTAACCAAGATCACTTGTATTTATAGACAATAATCTCAACATTTAGTTTCCAACGATCATACTGACCAACGATAATATAATAGTCAAAACCCAATGGTCTCATTTTAATTATACTCATTTTATTAAATGAAATAGTTTTGTTGAGTATAAAATTAAATATCACACTAAATCAGGAAACAAAATTTATTCAAAATTTTGGGTCGTTACATTTATTAAGAAATAAAATAAATGGAAACCAAATAGGATCCAAGTATCAATAACTAAAGAGACACCTTCAGGATCTATGAGATCACTAAGAGGGGAGGGGTAAATTAGTGATCTTTAATACTTTTTATATTTTTAATTTTTTAAACAACCTCCATTTCTTATTAAAGAGTTATAAATTTTCTGTTACAACACACACACAAGTACATAGAAAGGGAAAAACCGATTTATAAGGTTTTCTACTCAATAATAGTATATAATATTTGGCATAACCTAGAAACAATATGTGATAAAAAAAGTATAATATGAATAATCCCATGAATTATGACAAATAGAGTATATCAATAAACTTTAATTTCACTCTAGTCTCCTAACAGTGCATATATAGCCCACACAATTAATATGATTTGGAATATTTTCACAAAAACCTGAAAGACCTTTACTAAAAGGATTTAACAAGCTGTCACTGTGCTACTTATATTCTTCACACTTGAACTCCCAAAATTCAATTATTCTTCATCTTCAATTTATTTCATAGCATCATGAAATAACTACTTATTATTTTCTTTCTCTCTTTGAAAAATTAGGTGTATGAAATTGTAGAGTATTCGTTCTTCTCTTCTTAAATAATCAAAACCCACATCCTTGTCATTTTCCACATTTTATATTCTCTTGAATATTATTTACATAATTAATTATGAAAATCCCATGAACTTTAGCATCTTCATGGCTCAATTCAACTACACCCAAATCCTTCTCTAGATTTCCCATATCTTTGAATTTCAAATATTTAATTTTGAAATTCCCTTCTTTAATGTGCTATGATATTTTTACTTTTATTATCCTAAAAATATAAATAACATATTCCCTTTAATAATCCATGAAATTTTCTATATATATTTATTTAAAACCATTATCTATATATAAATGGAATCATGCATAAGAAATTCATGGTCATGATTCCTCTTTTCATGATGCAAAGCAATTATGGTTCATCTCTCCCTTATATCATATCACCATTAGCTAGAATCACTGCCTTGAATCATCTTTGTATTTTAATACATGAGGAAAACATCACCAATAATAATTAGATTTATTTATATGATCCTTAGAACAAATATTAAATGAAAATACATGATCAAAGTCATCCTAATTTTTTTACCAACATTTAATTTAACACCGCCCAAATTTTTTATAAACCTAGAATTTTCTATAAATTTGAAATAATGTTTAAATAGATATGTAGATCTATGAATTAAACTTAAGAAAAAATTGGATAAACCTTGCAAAAACTTGGATAAACCTTTTGTAGAACTTGGATGACCCTTATATAAAACTTAGAATGCCCTTATAAAGAACTTATTGATGGTTATACAAGGACTAATGATGCTTATGAAAAGATAAATTCATCCTTATAGTATAAAGAATAATTTTTATTTAGTGGAAAATAATGATTACATAGTCATCCATTTTCTAATTTTTTAAGACCTACAGATTTCTAAAAATTCTTCAACTTATTCCAAACATGCTCTAAAAAATTTCAAATTGATTCCAACCTTTTTTAAAATTTCAAAAAAAAATCCCCTCATTTAATAAAAATTATTTCTTGAAAGTTTTAATATAATTTATTTATTGATCATAAAATCCAAAACATTAACCATACTTACTTTATTATTAAACTAATATTTAAATATAACTTCTATAGATAATTTCCATATTCTATAAGAACTTATTCAACACCTTATTTTCTCAGATCTTCAACAATCTTCCCAAAAACCTTTCTTCCCAAACTCACTCTACTCAAAACTTGGTCTCAATAATATACCCCTTTGGATTTTGTTGTATACCAAATAACATAAATAAATATCAAACTAATTAGTCTTTTTAATGAATCACTATATAATTATTTTAATCCTACATGTGAAAAATCAGCATATGAAACAAGAATATTGAATAAGATAATCATGTTTTCCATAAAATAGTGATTTACATTCAACCTTTAAACACGATCATCTTGATTTTTCTTGATCAAATGATACTACTTGGTAATAAATTTGAGATAAAACATATATTTAATTAACACTTCATCATCACCATCACATTAATTCAAATCTATTCTAATTTTCATAGATGTAACTAAGAAAACTATTATAGAAAAAATTACTACATGCAATTAAAAAAAATATTAAAACTATTGAAACATATACACCATTTAAAGATCACAACTTACCCATTTTAAAAAAATCTACATAAATACATTATCCCCAATAAGAGACACACATATCAATGGATACCCCCTATATATATATTCTACCTCTCTTAAAAAAACAAAGGAAAATAAAAATAAAGAAAGATTTATCTTGCCAAAATTTGTCCCTCCTGGACAAAAATATCCAAAGATAATATGAGAGGGGTGATAAAAAATCCGTACATTATCCCTGAGAGGTATGAATTTGAACTCCCCTTTCCAAATTCAATCTTTGAAATTCATCAATAATAAGTGGTTTGGTAAAAATATCTATAATATTTTATTGAGTTTGAATAAATTCTATCTTTAATTAATTTCTCTCCATGAGATATTTGATTAAGTGATATTTTATATAAATTTACTTATACTTTTAATGCTACATGGTATTTATTTAAAATTAATAAAACTTTTATTTTCATAGACCCATAAAAGTGGCACCTCAAATTCATGAAATTTTAACTAAGTTCACATCCATATTAATTGTGATATAGAAAGTGTGGTAACTGCATTATTTTATTTAGAAGTACTTGAAGTCCTATAACTATACTTCTTTATGTTCCAACATACACACCTCCTTCAAAAAATGAAAACTCCACTAGATGTTTACCTCCTATCAACAACATTTCCTACCCAATCTTCATCCGAGTAGCTAAAAATATCTAGCCTTCCCTTGATATCATATTTTAACCCATAATCTATTATGGAATTAATATACATAATAATTATCTTCCCATCCATTAAATGTGACATTTTTAGTGTACTTATAAATATATAACAAAGGATGATAACAATGATAATATTTAGTATAGAATATATACAAAAAATCCAAATATTCTTACCAAACTCTTTGTGGTCAACTTATTTCCCTTAAAAATATTTATACATCTTTTTTCCTACTAAAATTAGCGTGGAAATAGGATTTTAATCCTCCATGAAAAATCTTTCCAAATTATCCTTAGCATACTTCTCCCGAGAAAGAAAAATGTGGTCTTTCTCTTAATATATTTGTAGGACAAGAAAGTACCTCATATCACTAAGCATGGAAATTTCAAATTAAATATTCATTTATTTGGAAAATTATTCACATATTTCTTAATAATTTCTAGAAAATATAATTTCATCTATATAAATTGTAACAATATGAGATGATTCTTTTTCATCTTTAATGTAGAGGTTGCTATCCACTCTCCCCCTTTTTGAAGTACAGCTTCTTAATAATAACATATAGCTTGTAATACAAAGATCTTAGGTCTTGTTTCAACCTATATAAATACTTATTAAGTTTGTACACATAGTTCTCATATTCACCAAACAAGAAACTACAAGGTATATCAATGTATAACCCCTCTTAAAACTTATCATTTAGAAAGGAATATTTGAAATCCATTTGAAAAATATTGTATTGCCTTTGGGATGTGATAAAAAGGAATATTATTATATTATCAATCCTAGAAACCAATAAAAATATCTGATAAAATTATAATCCTTTAACTTGAGAATAGACCTTACACACTAGCCCTACTTTATTTTTTATAACTTATCTATTTTTATTCAACTTATTTTGGAATAACCATATTACTTAATTTATGTTATGGTATTAAAGTTTGGGGACCAATTAATATGTATCATTATTCTATATTTGGTCTAATTATTCATTCATGGAATCATACAAATCTTTATTCTCTAATTAATAATCAACATTTCTTGGTTTAACCTATGAAAATAATGAGGTGTGTAATTTTGACCTTCAATTTATCATAGTTTGAACTTTCTTTACTTGATATAAAATAATATTTTAGACCTCCACCCATCTTATTAGCATTTGATGATATGTTCTAGGATGATACTAATCACTAGAGTTGTATGAGTCATCATATTCAGCCTAGAAAACTTCTGAATCTTTATCCATTTTTGATACTTAATTATGCTATTTAACAAGAAATTTTTTATCTCTATCACTTATAAAACCTGCTTCTTTATGCACATATCATTTTGTATATTATTTTAGAAATTTCACATAAATATATTCAATGATATTTACTATTTCCTTGTTTTATATTGATGCACTCTTACATTTAGAGGATAACCTAGAAAGATATCATCACAACAGTTTTATGAAATATCTCAAGATTTTCTCCTTTAACTTTGATAATACATAGGATTAAAAATAACCTTAAGTATTTAAAATTTGAAGTTTCTTGTAATAAATATCATATATCGAAATATCTGAATTTAGTATATACAATTAGTGTTTTTTATATGAACTATATATCTAATAGCCTAACTCTAAAAGAATAAAAAAGTATCTTATTCTTTGATAATTTTTTGATCCATCCCCACCAATATCATATCATTCCTCTCTGATATACTATTTATTTTTGGTGTATCCAATAGATTGAGTTCTTGGAGAATACCATGATTTTCAAGGTAAGATTCAAATATCCCATTTGTATATTTATCACTATTGGATATCCAGATCTTCTTTAAGGAGAAACCATTCTATTTTCCAACACTCCTAAGAATCTTGAACCTTTTATGGGCCTATGATCTATGTTTAATAAACACAATACAAGTAATTCTATTTAAGTCATCAATAAAGGAAATAAAATACTTATCTCTATTTTTTATTTCTTTATCATAAGCCCATAAACATTAGAATTAATAATCTCTATGGGATGAGATGTATGAACCTAAAATTTCTTGTGTGAATAATTTTTAAAATTATCTTCTTGGATTGGGGAGAATATAAAGTCCCTTACACTCTTAAACTTAGGAACATCATGAAAACTTTCTCTTTGTGTCTGTTTCCTTATATTTCTTTGAAAAATATGTCCAAAACTTCTATGCTATAGTTTATTATCTTCTTTAATTATCAAGTAGCATGAATTACTAACATATCCTACCTAAAATAAGTTTTCATTGGTCCACTTCCTATTTTCAAAATTCTTCCATATTCAATTATTTTCACTAAGAAACCATATTTTATGAAAATAACCACATTTCCTTCATTACAGAGATGAAAAACACTAAATATGTTATGTTTTATCCCATAAACAAATAAGTTACTCTTGGATATCAACCATTTATTTCAAATCACATATAATGCTATACCATTTTTATTAGGAGACTCATAATTCTCAAAAGTCACTAACCCTTATTTACAATCATTCAAATTATTTAATAATTTTATGTCTCTAGTCATACTTAAAGAACATCCACTATCCAATATACATAGACATTATACTTTTGTAGTATTGAAAGATGTTTAAAAAAATAATATCCTTGTACTTTACATCGTCTTTCTTTTCTTGATGATTTTGAGTAATGTTATCAATACTCTGTTGGGTTGGTAATATGGTGATATAACCATTTTAAATATATCATGGATGGTTATACCTCTCGTAGGCTACTTACAATGGTTGATTTTTTCTCAATATTTAGTCTATATTTTCCATATTATTTCTGAATATATCTTCTTTGAGTGGGATGAACCACCTTAAATTTTTCCTCCATAGTCTCTTAGATTCATTATGATATTAGTAATTAAACCAAAACATTTTTTCTATGTGCACAAAGCCTCCAAAACACCAATAGTATCCATAAAAAGAATTTTTTTCCTTTGTATTTTTCATGATATCCAGATCTGGATACCCATATTTTTACCTTATTCTTATAATTTACCTTGACTCATTTTTTATATAAATTTTTTATGAACACCTAATTATTTATTCTTTACATTAGATTTTGTTTTAGTACTATTTCCTCGACCATTTAGATCAGTTTTTTTTTTCAAGTTATAGATTATAAATTTTTTAGATTTTGAGGCATCACTTATTTTTGATACAAATTCTATCTTCTTGACTTTATTCATATTATTAGGATTTATATAAATATATTCAATGTTATTATATTCTTTTGGGGTTGTATTTTTTTGTCCTTCATAATTATCTTTCTTCTTTGAACACTCTCTAACTTATGAAATGGAATTTGAAAAATTAGGTTTGGACTTCAATTTTTATTGAATATGATCAAATTAAATTTATTTATCCTTCACATTTTCTTTCATATTTATGTTTCGATCCTTATTAGAATCAAGAAACTTTCTAAATTCATCATCCCCCTTTTTTAATCTGGATATTTCTTCATCAAATTTTAATTCTTTGCAACTAGAGGAATGATCATATTTCTTCAACTTCCAATTTTCCTTTTCAATATTTGAAATTTTTGAGAGACATTATTTTAATTATATAATCAATATAAACTACATATTATTTTATTATTATTAAATTATATAATTACTAATTTATTACTAGTGAAATTTTCATTATTGACCTTAGCATTGGGTAGCTTCTCATAAACTTAACCATTAAAAGTTTCAGTTTCATCTTCATCCTCAATATAATAATTTTAATAAAACTTAGATAATAATTTTTTAATTTTATATTTAGAGAAATTAATAACCTTAACATTTGAAAAATACTTTGATTTTATATCCCTATTCAAGGATATTATTGGTCTTTCATATTCTTCATCACGAGCTTGATGTTCTTTAAATATTGGATAATTTTTTATAAAATGGAAAATGGATTCATAATTAAAAAATTTAAGTATAATATTTCATTTATACTTCACTATTATTTCTCACTTTTATAGAGAAAAGAGACATAATTTTAACAAACTTATGATTCACATATTCCTCTAAATAATATTTTCATACTTCATCTTTGATAACCACCTTCTTTGATTTTTTTTATTTTAGTCTTCAATAAAAAACTCCTTTTTATAATTCCCCTTATTATTGAAAATATTTTCCTTCCTCATTTCATATGTAATAATAATACAATGTAAGTAATTAAGATAAATTTTCTCTAGATATAAATATTACAAGGATGAGACCTTAGCATCAAACACGTTAGGCAGAATGTGAAAAATATTTTCAAGCACCATGGAATCTTGCAACACCTCACCAAAAATTCTTATGGTTCTCATAATATTATACACTCTTGTGAATAATTTAATTATATATTCATCACATTTCCTTTTTATATATTCATATTTTAACCTCAAAATCTATAATTTCCTCTCTTCACTTTGGTGTTCCCTTCATAAATATTATTTAGTCTATCCCAAATTTCTTTAGCTATCAATATTCCTTTAACCTTTAGAAATTAATTCTATAAATGTGAGGATAATATGGAATTTCATAAATTTTTATCATTATATAGATTATTATGATATACTATATTTATAGAATCAAATTCAACATAAGGAATCAAACTATAAATAACAACCTCTAAGAATTCAAAACCGATAGATAACAAGTGCGACAACATATTATTCTTTTAGATATGATAATTATTACCATTAAAAAACGAGAGTCCCATTTATATTCACTAAAATTATATTATCCATTACATATAAATAAAATTTAGTAGCTTAAAAAATTCTCTTTCAATCTATAAACAACCTTGAGTCACCAAAGGAACTTGTATTTGATTTCACTTGAAGATCGCCTCGCATGATCTGTGAGATCACTAAGAGGGGAGGGGTGAATAAGTGATCTATAATAATTTTATGTTTTTTATTTTTTAAATAACCTTAATTTCCTATTAAAGAGTTATGAATTAACTGTTACCACACACACACAAGAACATACAAAGAGTATAATCAATTTGCAAGGTTCACTACTCAACAAGAGTATCTAATCCTTAGAATTATATGAAAATAATATGAAATCACAAAATTCACTAGAAATAATTAGGTGGATTACAGAAAGAATGGTATATACATAAAATCATGTTTCACTATAGTCTCTTGACAATTCATGTTCACCCTACACAGTTTATATGTTTTTTAATATTTTTACAATAAAAAGAAAAAAACTCACCAGTAAGCATTAACGAATTGTCACCATGATGATAATTCCCACTTGCAGTCATGTACATTAGTTATTATTCCTATTCAGTTTCTCACACAAAAGTTAGTAATAACCTCTTCTTATTGTTCTTTTATATTCTTATATTTCTCCCTTTGATACAATAGGTTTTTAATGCTGCAAAGTATTGGTTCTTCTCTTCTCAAATTCTCAACACCCACATCCTAGTATTTTTTACACTATTTATATTCACTACTTTTAAGGAATATTATTTCAATAATTAATTATATAAATACCATGAATTTTGGAATCTTAATGATTTAGGTCAACTACACCTGAATTCTTCTATATATTTATCATAGATTTGAATTTCAAATACTTAGTTTCAAATTACCTTCTTTAAAGTACTATGACATTTTTCCCTTTATTCTACCAAAAATATCTTCAAGTTATTCTATTAAATACTCCATAAAATTTTACATAAACATATATTTAAAAACACCCTATTCATGTGCATGGAATCATGGACAAGATAGTCATGATCATGATTCCGATTTTCATAGTTTAAAGAACTCATGATTCATCTATTCCTTCAATCATCTCAACATTAGCTAGGATCATAGAATTGAAGCATCATGATATTTTAATCCATGAAGAACAAATATATAAGAATAATTTTATTTATTTATACAATAATTTTAAAAAATATTAAACCAAAATAAATGATCAAAGTTAGCCCATAAATTTTCATAGTATTTAACATAACACTGCACAACTTCTGGCTGAACCTTAAAATTTATCTAAATCTGGAATGATGTTTATACAGAGATCATCCTTATGTAGAATATAGATGAACCTTATGAAAAATGTATTTATGGTTATAAAGTTACCTGTTATGCTTATTCAAGGATATATTCATCTTTATGGTAAAATGAACAATGCTTATATAGTGAACAATACTGCTTACACTGTCATCTATTAGCCAATTTTTAAAACTTATAGATTTCTAGAAATTATAAAATTATTCCAAAATGATCCAAAAAACTCCAAATCGATTCTAACCTTCTTTAACCTTTCACAAAAATTTCACCTCACATAATTTACATTATTTCACATAAGTTTTAATATGATTTCTTTAGTGAAAATAAAATCCAACGCATTAACCATAACCACTTCATTCTCTAACTCTTTTTTGAAAACAATTTCTCTAGATAATTTTCATATTATAGAGGAACTTATTAAGTACAATATTTTATAAAATATTCAAAAATATTACCAAATAAATCTTCTCCCTAAAGTTACTCTCCTCACAACTTGGTCTCAACAACAATAATCATGAAACAACAAATAAAATAAGTATAGTGAAAAAGGGACGAAAATAATAAATATCATATGGATAATAGTTCCATGATAAAATATGGACTAACCATATAAAATATAAGAGATTCAATATCCCATTAAATGATGTGATTCACCTCACAAATCCTCACTATAACTGTCTTCTAGACTACCTGAAAAACACCTTTGGATCTACCCCATATGTGACGTATCATCACAAGGGTATCTCACACTATATGAAGGTTTATCATATTAACTCCACCATAATCCCATGGATAAAATATCATTATCCTGATCAATATAATCATATATTATATTATTTCCCATGGTCTTACCATATGTGGATCCCTATATAAATCTAGTCCATATTGTTTCTTGAAGCTGGGAAAATTCCCCAGTCATTTGCCACCCACTAGAAGAAAAATATCATTTAGCGATGATTTATATTTGAATACATGGTGGTTAAAAATAGTGTTCATAAATACATAGTGGTTTTATAAACCGTCATGTTTTTCAAATTCACATGTTAATCAATGGAATTTTTTATTAGTGGAGGTACCTTGAAACCACTGTAGATCCTTGATTAACTGTGCTTTCAGAACCGCTAATAAAATTAATGTGGTGGTTAATTTTTTCAAATAATTTTTAAAAAAATATCAGATATTATAATCACCTCTAATAACTTCATGGTGGTTTATTTTATTTTTTAACTATTTTTCCTAAACTAGTAATAGTTATAACTATATCTAATATATTTATTAGTGGTTTAACAGTAAATAGTGGCATATAACAATGATTTTTTAGTGAGTAGAAATTGTTAAAATAATATATATATATATATATATATATATATATCTATAATTATTTTATTTAATTAGTGGTGGTTTAAACCACCGATAATTACTAGAAAACATAATAGGTAACATCATCCTTTTATATTTTCTACCTCCTATAATATAAAATAAAAATATATCCATAGGGTATAAAATTTAATAATTTTAATGAAAAAATCACAAAAACTATATTTAAATACATTATATCATAATATATTTTAATCATACTAAATATTTTTTAAGTCATATGCGGTAAAATCATAATATATAAGTTTTTATTACAAAAACAAAACATGAAAAGGGTAATCCAAAATCAGACCTTATCACCCAAGTATGTTTGGATGACACCTCAGGATAATCCATGCTCCTAATTTTCCTATCCATTACTAGCCTCTAGTGTAACACCCTGAGAATTTACAATATATTTATTTTCGAATTTAATCTCCGTGATAGCTTTTGATACACGTAATCCCGAGTCTAAAAGAACTGTAACACAATATACCATTATAACCTAGCCATTAAATTGGTGGGTATGAATAAGAATAACTAAATTATGAAATGTATATGGTTTACACATGTATAAATAAATTCATTGGTAATCAATTTATTATAAATAAAAATATAAATCATTTGAAAGTAAAAGAAATGTTTTTCTGAAAAATTAAATTTTCTAAAGAATGGTTTCGTAACATTTTTCACAGTAATTTTAAAATTAATTTGTACCAATTTTGGAAAATTTATTTGAAAAAATGAACATAATTTTTGAAAAAAAATGTAAAAATTATATTAGAGTGGTTTTTTGAGAATTTTCTGAAAAGATTAATTTTTTAATAAATAGTGAAAACTCCCTTTTTGTTTAAAGAATTTATGAAGTTTCAATTTGTTTTAAAATTATTTTAAAAGTATAATTAGTTAAATTATATTATAATTAATATGATTTAGGTGATTGGAATCAATTTTATGTTTACTTTTGATATAAAAAATTTTATACTTAAGAAAATTTTTCTTTAGAAAGCCGTTTTTTTGACACATTTGCAAGTTTATTTTTAAATTAAAATTTTCCACGTATATGAATTGAATTTGGTAAAATAGATTCCATATTTTTAATCATAATAATTAATATTGACTTAATTTTTGGTCATAATGAATAGTAAAAACAATAAAAATCAATTACTATGGTTAAGGTTAAAATGAGTTTACTGGGGGTTAAACTAAAAATATGAGCATTAAAATAACCTATAAACTTGTATAATTTATATTTTATGGCCATATTTCAACATTTTATCATATATGGTTTGGAAATAGTCTATTTTTATCCATTTTTTTTGTTTAAAATGTGAGTATATTTTATTATTTTCAAAAATTCCAAGTGTGTCCTCTCCCCCAGTTATAAAAGGAAAATGCCGCTCCTACACTCTAAAAACTTATAGAGACCATTGTTTTGGAAAATTAATATTCAAATAACTTAATTAAATCCATAAACATGATCTAGATTCCCTTTTTTATTATAAAACCATTATAGAAAGTCTTTAGGTAT